>CM055313.2:62127634-64527634 GCA_029255685.2 Silene conica
ACATTTGTATACGGCAATGTATAATTTGTTTGGAAGCTTGCATTACGAATCTGTATTAAAAGTATAAATAATAAACAAATCATTGATAGTTTTCAATTTTTAATAAACGTACCGCTTCGATTTTTAATAAACATATATATATAAAGATCATAAAATTGTTTATAAATTTATAACTTACTTACCCTCCGAAAACACAATATTCTTCATCGTTGTCAATCGCTTTGCAACCACTTGTTTCAACTTTTGCCTCCCAACAAGAATTTTGCGTGAAAGAACTGTCGGCATAGTTATAGGTTCCAATTACTGCTCTCTTTAATAAACAATATAGCAATATTGAGGAGGGATAACAAAGCACTCATTATACAACGTATGTAAATCTGTCGCATCCCTACATATCACATATGTTTTCAAACTCAAATACTAATAATCGTGGTAAACTTTAATTTGGATTATGACTTTTTTCTCACTATTTTGTACAAATACTTCACCGTAATTTTGTTATACATTCTTGATTTCAATACTCTCGATATATACAAATTTGGTAATTGTAAATGAAATATGACACGCATAGAGTATATGAAATATGATTTCAGTTAAAACGCAACTACCCCTATTAGCAAGCTTTACAACAATATCCTAAATATCAAATCTATGCAATTTGCACGAGTTTAATATTAGTTAAATTTTAATCCTTTTCATAATTTTTAATAACAATGTTAACTATTTAATCTCTCTTCAATTATAATTTACAAATAAAATGTTCGAAAGTTTTATTTTGACAAAGTTCTTGTAGGTTGAATTAATTAAATAATAAAAAAAATTCAAACAATAATAATAACAATAATCGTGACGAAACATTAATAAACATAACAATATTCGTGGCAAAATACTAATAGTTTGTTGCAAATGTTTAGTAAATTGTGGAAATTAAATTTTATATATATATTATGATAATGTAGGTATTGATTAATACAAACTTTTTTTACGAGTCGCTTTTGTCATTAAGGCATAGTGCGGTCGTATATACGAGCTTGTATAACATCACCTACGTAACAATATATATAATTTTGTAAATTTCACGGATAATAATACTAATAGAGATAAATAGTTATATATAGACAATATTACACAACCTATCCTTTCGTAACGAGTATCAATATAACTCAAATGTCCATCACCAATGCCGAATTAAACAATCTGACCATTGTTATTACCTTTTTTGATTTCATTTTTCGACTCCCCAGGTGATATGCCAATTGGAATTGAGTTTGCAGTACGACTATCATTTTCATTTACGCGCTTGTCGAAAGTCCAGATCTACGAAACCATATTAATAAGATTATGTTCGGAAATGAGGTTGTGTACCATCAAAGTTGTTTAAGAAATTTAATTATCTTTCAAACCAAATATGTAACTTTTCGTTTCTTACCCGCGAGTGATTAGTCCCAGCAACAAATGTCCAATGATCTGGGCCATTAAAGGTAATTAAAGGTAATATATAGCGGTGATATTTGTATACGACAATGTATAATTTGTTTGGAAGCTTCCATAACGAACCTGTATTAAAAGTACAAATAATAAACAAATTAAAGATAATTTATAATTTTTAATAAACGTACCGCTTCAGAATTCCATCTCCAAATGTTTGCTCGAGTTTGAATGTTCCACATGCATAGATTGCCATTAGTTTTTCTGAAACATTTTAGATAGTTTGTCATAACACGTAGTCACGTATATATATAAAGATCTTAATTTTTTTTATAAATATACAACTTACTTACCCTCCGAAAACACAATGTTTTTCATTGTTGCCAATCGTTTTGCAACCAACTGTATCAACTTTTGGCTCCCAACATGAATTTTGCGTGAAAGAACCGTTGGCATAGTCTATATAATAACATAAAAAGACTTCTTGAGCCTCTATTGAAGCGACACATAAGCTCATGCATGACTTGCCACATGTCACTAGCCATCCTACTCAACATTTTATCCATACACTAACAAAAAAGTGGTAATAAACAAAAAGGAAAATTTACAACCAATTACGTTTTTCTATATAAGGAGAAGAGTTGAAGAGGTAAAACTGTTCAACTCTTTATCTTTCCTTCACCCTTCATTGCTCCCTTTCATTATTACTCATTTTGCCGTGAACACTAATTTATTTGACGGTTTCAGACTTAAATTCCAGTTTTATTAAGTGCAACCGATTAAAAAGGGTAGACGAATATTGTATAAAGAACAATAGTTATTTTTTGTGACGGTCTCATCCCGTGTCTTTTTTTTTGCAAAATGTGATCATTTTTGGGTAAAAAATAATCACTTTGTAATAAATATTTACCACCTTGGAAAAATAGGTCTTTTTTAACCAAAAAAAGTATTCACTATTTGATTAAAAGTGATAAATATTTATCAAAAAGTTGTTACTTTGTTATGGTTGCACATGCGACTGTCGTAGAATTTCTGTATTAAGAATTACTAAATTGCAAATGCTACTTGGCTTACCGAAAACATTGTGCAGAATGTGCGTTATATATCTTTTTTTTCTTCCCTATAACTAAATTTAGGTTAAAACCTATAATAGGGGCTTAATTGAACAATTTCATTTAAATACGTATTATGTTAAACCGATCATAGTTTAAAATGTATATTTTATGCGTTAAACTAACTACTAAGTAAAACATATAATAGCTTAATTTAACAATTTCATTTTAATACGTATTATGTTAAAATCGATCATAGTTTAAAATGTATATTTCATGCATTAAACTAACTATGAGTTAAAACATATAATAGCTTAACTGAACAATTTCATTTAAATACGTATTATATTAAAACGATCATAATTTTAAATGTATATTTCATGCGTTAAAATAACTATTAGGTATGTAAAAAAACAAACTAAACATGCTACGAGGTATATTTAAAAGGTATTTTCGAAAGAATCGTCATAAACGCCTCGTGATTTTCACGGGCAACTAAACTAGTTATAGGTTCCAATTGCTGCTCTCTTTAATGAACAATATAGCAATATGGAGGAGCGATAACAAAGCACTCATTATACTCCGTATGTAAATCTATCGCATCCCTACATATCACATATGTTTTCAAACTCAAATACTCATAATCTTTCTAAACTTTAATTTGGATTATGACTTTTTTTCTCACTATTTTGTACAATAACATCACCGTGACTTTGTTACACATTCTTGATTTAATTAGTCTCGATAGATACAAATTTGGTAATTGTAAATGATATATAACACGCATAGAGTATATATGAAATATGACTCCATTTAAAAAGCAACTAACCCTATTAGCACGCTTTACAACAATATCCTAAATAACAAACCTATGCAATTTGCACGAGTTTAAAACTAGTTAAATAGCAATTCTTTTCGTAATTTTTCATAACAATGTTAACCATTTAATCTCTCTTCAATTATAATTTACAAATAAAAGGTTCGAAATTTTTATTTTGACAAAGTTCTTGTAGGTTGATTTAATTACATAATAAAAAAAATCCAAATAATAATAATAACAATAATCGTGACAAAACACTAATAAACATAACAATATTCGTGGCAAAATACTATAATAGTTTGTTGCAAATGTTTAGAAATTTGTGGAAAATTTATATTATGATAATGTACGTATTGATTAATAAATTTTTTTTCTTACGAATCGCTTTGGTCATCAATGCATAGTGCGGTCATATATATGAGCTTTCATAATACCACCTACGTGACAATATATATAATCCCGTGAATTTCACGGGTAATAAAACTAGTAGAGATAAATATTTATATATATACGATATCACACAACCTATCCTTTCATAACGAGTATCAATATAACCCAAATGTCCATCAACAGTGCCGAAGTAAACAATGTGACCATTGTTATTATCTATCTGGATTGCATTTACGGCGCTTCTAGTGATATGCCGATTGGAATTGAGTTCGAAATACGCCTATCATTTTCATTTACGCGCGTGTCGAAAGTCCAGATCTACAAAACCATTTTAATAAGATTATGTTCGAAAATGAGGTTGTGTACCATCAAAGGTGTTTAAGAAACTTAATTATCTTTCAAACCAAATATGTAACTTTTCGTTTCCTACCCGGGAGTGATTAGTCCCAGCAATAAATGTTCAAGCCGTTAAAATTAATATATAGGGGTGACATTTGTATACGACATTGTATAATTTATTTGGAAACTTGCATTACGAATCTGTATTAAAAGTACAAATTAATTAACAAATCAATCATAGGTTTCAATTTTTAATAAACTTACCACCGCTTTAATGTTTGCCCGAGTTTGAATGTTCCACATGCGTAGATTGACATTAGTTTTCCTGAAACATTTTAGATAGTTTGTCATAACACGTAGTCACGTATATATATAAAGATCTTAAATTTTTTTATAAATATACAACTTATTTACTCTCCGAAAACACAATGTTTTTCATTGTTGTTAATCGCCTTACAGCCAATTGTTTCAACTTTTTGTTGGATTTTTATGATTAATTAACTAGATATTATTATTAATAATATTAATAGTCTTATACAAATCCTAATTATATGGCACATTAATGAGGCAGTCAAACTATGACTCTAAACTGCCCCTTAATTATCTCCCATCTAGGAAACTACTCCCTTAATTTGTGTTGCGTTCAAACTGCTCTTTGATGGAAAGAGCAGTATATAAGAGAATACATGTAACAACCCGACCCACCACGGTCGTAACACACCCCCAATAAGATGGGAGGTAAGCCTTTGGGCCCATTATTTGTCCTCACTTAAGCCCAAAAGCACAAGGCCTTGTTACTAAGTGGTGGGTGGAAGTTATTATAAACATATCACAAGCCTCACATTCTACCGATGTGGGACAACTTTCCTCCCATACTCTTGGGGTGTTACAAACTCCCCCACTTAAAGAACACAACGTCCTCGTTGTGCCTCAAACTTGACCACAACCAGGGCCAGAATCCTCCCCTGCTAGGTGTGTGACCCAGGTACTCCCGACCACAGGCTCACCACACGGTCGCAGAGTCGCTCTGATACCATTTGTAACAACCCGACCCACCACGGTCGTAACACACCCCCAATAAGATGGGAGGTAAGCCTTTGGGCCCATTATTTGTCCTCACTTAAGCCCAAAAGCACAAGGCCTTGTTACTAAGTGGTGGGTGGAAGTTATTATAAACATATCACAAGCCTCACATTCTACCGATGTGGGACAACTTTCCTCCCATACTTTTTGGGTGTTACAATACATATTCTGATTAATTATGTCACAAAACCTGATCTCTTTTAAGTTATTAACACCATCTAAATTGTGAGAAAGGAGGGTTCGGAAACCTACATCAGACGACTACACTAACGGTTATCGGAAGACGGAAACGGGTTTATTTAAAGTCTTTGGGTTTATAAAGCTGATCAGGAATACCAATAAGCAATGGCTGGAGGTTCTTAATTCTCGATCATTTTATCGCTTCCTCATTCATTAATTGTGTGTTTATTAAGTTAATAAAACATGCTATAATAACTTACACTTTTGCCTCCCAATAAGAATTTTGCGTTAAAGAACTGTCGGCATATTTATAGGTTCCAATTACTGTTCTCCTTAATGAGCAATATAACAATCTGGAGGAGCTATATCAAAGCAGTCATTGTACTCCGTATGTGAATCTGTCGCATCCCTAAATATCACATATGTTTTCAAACTCAAGTACCAACAATCTTTCTAAATTTTAATTTGGATTATGACTTTTCTCATTATTTTGTACAATATAATTTACCTTAATTTTGTTATACATTCTTGATTTGAATATTCTGACTTTTATTTTTTGAAACAAAAATATTCTAATTATTATGGTTATGATAAAAGTCCTCATCCATATAATAAACACAAAAACTTCAGAGAGACTGTTTTTCAATAACGTTATTGAGAGCCCTCTTATATGATGGGGTGAGGGACCAACTGAGATTTTTGTTTCTCTATTATGTTTCTCACTAAATTAGTGAGAGACGGTCTCTCACGAGACCTACTGAATAAATAAATATTCGACATATTTAGTATTAAGTTTACCACAAATTGTTGTATAAGATTTAAATTTAGGTAAGACGGGCCAAATAGTATTAGGCAGATCAAAATTACTTAGAAAAAATATAAAATATTATTTTTATTTGAATAACTTAATTTTATAAGTTGATAATGTACATATCTAAATATGTTAGTTTTCAAAATAAGTTATAAAGTTATTAAAATAAAATAAAATAAAAAGTCATCTTTCTATAAAAGCAATAAAAATTAAAAGGATCTTATTGGTCACTCATTTTTATGAATGGAATTTTTTTTATTTTATGTGGGACCTCCCACGTTTGTATACCTATTTAAATTACTCTCTCCTTTTTGACACTTGAATTCATGAAGTTTTTTTTATACTTTGTTCTCTATAGTTGTATCAACTATATACAATAGAGTTATAGAGTATAGATATCGTAAACATATATACAACGCTATCAATCCATAAAAATATATTTATAGATCTCATGTTAATTTTGTCATATAATAACATTTCCACCATCATTTGGATTTCGTAAGCATGTTCAATAATTAATATATATGAGATTTGTTTTAATAAAACGTATGAAACTTAGGTAAACAGAGAAAATATTTATCTTTTATATTATATTTGGAACGAGTCAATAAAAAACAATTGACATCACCAAGTATCATACATCCATAATCACCAACTGAAACATGCTGAACAACCGATTCGTCAACACAAGAGATAGGTCACCAAGTGACTCGACTCTAACAAGATAGGTCAACCAAGTGACTCTACAAATAAGGAGATAGGTCAACCAAGTGACTCGACTCCGATAAGATAGGTCAACCAACTGATTCTACAAATAAGGAGATAGGTCAACCAAGTGACTCGACTCCGACAAGATAGGTCAACCAAGTGACTCTACAAATAAGGAGATAGGTCAACCAAGTGACTCGACACCGACTAGATTGGTCAAAAATTGACTCGACTAGTCTACTATGAGCAGGCTGATTATCGACTCTTCTATACCACTACGACATCCCCAATATCAGACTATACAACCCCTTGGTAGGACGACGACAACGACTGTCCTAGTCTAAACCTGGCCAGACTCTCGGAGCGCAAACAATTTACGATCCCCGATTCGACAAGCGCACGAAGCACCCCCAAGACTCGAACTAACAAAGAACGAGATATGCCCTAAGGCGGGCAGACAATCTAAGACCTGACCGTGAGGTCCAAGCCACTACGGCCAACCAGCTACACAATGCAGTCAGGTGAGAACTCGAGTAATATAGCAGCGCACAAGGGGTTCACATAATGTCATCTCAAAGATGTACAATAACTCAACTCGATTGAAAAACATTACATATATATATATATACTTCCTTACCAATCATCCATTCAATGCTTAACCGACTTCGGAAGCTAATTTGAGGCGAGAGCCGGTTTTCCTCCGGGTTGCCCGGCCGGGGGGTCTTCCTCCTCAAATCCATTTCCGAACCCAACATTTGGGACTTCAATACAAGCATACGATTCATACGAAAGAGGAATCAATGTAATCCGACATGTGAATCAAAAATTACAAACGATTTACTATGAACAGGGGCTCTCAGCCTGTCGGCCACAGGCTGCCGGTCGGCCGGCTGAGAGTCCCTAACAGAATCAGGAGATTGGGAGCAAGGAAAATGTCTTATGCAGGTAGATTGGTGCTTGTGAGAGCTGTTCTGGCTAACCTACACAACTATTGGGCGTCCATTTTCATCCTTCCCAGTAAAGTGATGCAGTGTATTGAGGCAATCTGCAGAAATTTTCTGTGGGATGGGACTACGGAGTTCACAAGGGTTCCTTTGGTAGCATGAGAAAAAAATTGCCACCCTTTTAAAGAAGGAGGATTGAACCTGAAACAATCAGCAGTATAGAATACAACAGCAATTGGAAAACTAGCTTGGTGGGTCAGCAACAGACCATCCAAGCTGTGGGTACAATGGATTCATCACATCTATTTGAAGTCAGTACCTTGGGATGAATATAAACAAGTACATGACAGCAGTTGGTGTTGGAAATAAATATGCAAAGTGAAAGACAAATTGAAAGAGGCTGTTGCTTCACCTAGATGGAGACCACAGAGTAATGTTTATTCCATATCTCAGATATATAACTGTCTGAGGGAGCAACACACTGAGGTCCCTTGGTTCAACCAGGTTTGGAGTGGATGGGTCATTCCCAAACAAAGTAGTATTATAGCATGGTTACACCAACATCATGCCTTCAATACCAGATCAAAACTGAAGCATTTTGGTTACATCAACGAGGATGATTGCTGCATTTGTGCAGCACATGCAGAAACCATAGATCATCTATCCTGCCAATGTCAGTATAGCAGATTGATATTGCAGGGGGTTGCACAGTGGTGTGGACTCAAACCAGTGCTGAACTTGGACAGGAATTGGAGATTAAGAATAAGGGGATCTAAACTACAAAGAGCTATCAGAAGTGGGGCTATTAACGCGGTCATTTATCATATTTGGAAGCAAAGGATCGGAATATCATCAAGAATGAGCAAGTGTTATTGAGACCTCAAACTGTAATCTCTAGCATTAAAACAGAACTTAATAGTTTCATTAGAAGTAGAATTACTTCTCATCTCAGTGACAAAGACAAGGCCTACATTAGGTCCTTGGCTTAGTCAAATCACTTATGTATTTAATCTTTGATTTTTTATATATACTTACCTTTACCAAAAAAAAATCATAACAAAAATACCCATGCATGCACACACACATTACACGACACCCACATATAAAATGGGTTCCATTTTAAGTTTCACATTTTGTCAATTGTAACATGTCACAATTGTGACATATCACATGATACATGACATTAGGCAATTTAAAATATGTATTTAAACAATTTAAATACAATTTCATATTTCATAAATAATACTTAACCTTTAAGTACCAATTACCAATTTATTATGTAAAACATGTCATTTTATTTCTCGTAAAAAATGATATACAAATTCTTTGTAATCATAACCTATCGATAACCCTTACCGATAAAAATACGATAACAATTATCAAATATAAAATAATTACTTATTTTATTATAAATGAATCTCGTATAATCATATTATCACGAGAAACGTACCTCTCATTAATCTCGTTTATATTAGGGCATTAATTAATTCATATCGTATACGAATTATTAAACTTAATGATTCGGCAACATCCTTTAGGTGTGACCTTAAGGGATCAACTGATCACCACCATCATATGACGATAATGTCAACTATTTAAAGTCAATCATTACCGGTAAATGACGATCAGTCGACTTTATAATTTATCATCCCTTCCGTATTCAGTATATAAATATACATGAGATTTTATGTTTATATAATAATTAATAAAAACATGTGATCGCACTATTGTCGAGTACACTTATCCCACAATCTCCCACTTGTCCGATACAAGTGTGCGCGTAACCAATTCTCTTGTCCTATTACAATCTCCCACTCAATGCAAGGCATCATCACAGGTCATACTTGCAAGTGATCATATCTAGAGTGATTTTTCTTGATCTGGAGATATAACTGCTTTGACCGGAATTATCTACACTAGATACATTCCGTGCGTCGCCACATATTTCCAGTTAACTGCTCCTCGAGTGGCCTTGAGATTTTGGATAACCCTGACAAGGGGTGGATAATTTTCAATCGTCCCATTCCCTTCGGCTAGCTACAGACCATCATAACCCAAAACATGCCCTTATAAACCTCTTTTACGAAGGTGTTAGCAAAAAAATCAACGTTACTCTGAAACTGTGCTCCCTTAATTAGCGGAATAGTCACTAGCCAAAGAATCGACTCATTCAAAATACGGTAGTAGCTCCTGCCACGACCAGGCAATTTATATAAATAAATATTTGCCAGAGCTTTACAAGCGGTCACTTAGTCCGACAGAGTGTTCTTAACCGTCTGCCTATGTGATCGACTAGTCATTCCACATGACTCTATGCCACATTGAATTTGCCATCAATCGCCTCACAATCTAGTTACCTCGAGACGTCACCTCATGGTGGTAACTAGGGACAATTACAATGTCTATCATAGTTCAGTTTAATGGGGTTCAAAACTTGTCTGTACAACCCATTTGGATATGAAAAAGTATTAGAAAGAGTTATTTAAAACTCAAAATGATAAGCGCGATTATCACATCTGAGTAGTCAATACCTGATTACAACTCAATGTCCATAATCTTTTGTGTAACTTTACGCTTGCAATAAAGTGTCTAGGTTTTCAAAACCTTTTATGAATTGCTGAGTTTCTTCATGTTCACGTTATCACTCATAACACTTGAACACTTCCAAATACATTTCTAGGCTCTCAACTAGACTCAATCTCTTTATCCCAAAGAAGGCAAGTTATCTCATAACTCATGATACGGTTACATCAGACCATGCAACTCTTAGCTTCAAGGTATACAACCCAATCACCATGTATTTGGTATATTTTGTAGAATTCTGTAATGAAGACGTAACACTCTTACAAGTCATACAGACCGTGTTTTAAATCAAGGTTGACCTTGGATTATTACAAATCCTTGGATTATCCTAAATCCTTGAGTTCGGAAACTCAAGTTCTCATGTAAACCCTTCACACATAACTAAGTTTTCCTTCCAAAGCTCTTGTCCTGCCAAAGCTCTTGAATAGTCCATCGATTCTACTTGAGAATTCGTGTCGATTCTTAATGGCTCAATATTTTCACATATCATGCTCTCAGCATGTCATTCATCATAGACGTGGGCATTCTTGTTCACATGAAATTGCAAATGGCGGAAATACTGCAACTCGGATCATGTGAACGTGACTATAAAGGTTCGATAAACGACCATAACCCTCTCATGGTAATTATATCTTCATCTCCATGAATAACCTTCATATCCTTTACGGTTCGATAAACGAACATAACCCTCTTATGGTAATTCTATCTTTAACTCTATGAATAACCTTGATATCCTCAAAAAAGGAATAAGATGCCACTATGATCTCTATTAAACATATCATGCTTAATTAGATCCATATAATGTCCATATATTTCATTTAGAATTGAAAACCCAAATACTTCATCGAAGTATATTCTTGTCATTCTTAATGAACAATGAGTTTGATTACAGGGATGATAAAAGCTCCCACTCAATTTCACATTCTTAACATGAAAGTAAAACTCCCACTCAATTGACATGTTGCTCTTAAACATTCAATTGAATTGAATCGACCATTTCTATCAAGCGAATCATGATGAAATCTCATGCCTTTAAAACACATCCCTTCCAAATACCCATTTGGGAGGAGATTTCTAATACTAGCTTCACTCATTCTCCCTTAGAATGATATACGGAAACGGTTATTGTAACATCCCTTATTTTCGTAAATTATATTTTAAAGGTTTTAATTTATTTTACGGAATAAAATAATATTTTAAGATAAATTGTTAAGTTAATTTTAAAACCTCTGTTAAGATCCGTCTTAAGGAACCTTAAGTCCTTAAGATGTAATAACTTGGCAAAGTCTTCAACCCGATTCATAAAACCCGTTCACAACAAATAAACCGTTTCATTTAAGGAAAAATGACCACTTAAAACCCTAATCCCAATGCATTTGTCGACATTTTCAATTCCTCAAAAATAAGAACACTGTTATATTGTTCCTCATTTCTCCTTCCCTTTTCAATCTAAAAATCAACTTTCCAAGCTCTTCCCAAATCCGAATCAAGGTATGTTATACATTTTCGGAATCCTTGCGAAATTTCCAAGACATCTGTCTCTTTCAATTTTGATTTCGTGCAACTTGAAAAAGAGGCTGTTTTTGTTAGATTCCGTTTTTAGCTTCTAAAAAACCGTTTTCTTTGTTTTAGGAGAGGATTTAGAGGATCTTGGGGTGGATAGTTTGTTGTTGAAGAGGAGCTAGGAGCATAACCGCTTATGAGGTGACAATAATGAGAAACTCGACCTTTATTGTTAAAATAGCATTATTCTTGATGTTTAATGTGAAAGTTTCTAATTTTGAATAATGTTGTTGTTGTTTGGACTTAGAAACATGTTAGGGTTACTCATATATGATGTTCATATGCTTTGGTTGTTATTCACATGGTTATATGTTCATTTTCAGATTTTTCATCCTTAAGACGAATACAAAGTATGATCGTAATATGACTTTGTTGTTGGGTTTAATGCTTGATTTTACATCCTATATGTGGTATATATGATGGGTAGTGTATACTTTTTGCGGATTTTGAAGATTGGTATCGATTTTGTTGGAATTGTAGAATACTGTATTTCGCGTTTTCAGGCTCAGGGACTCTGAGCGGGTCGACCGACCGGCAGCCGGTCGACCGACTGGGAGTGCTTTGAGGTTTTTGCGTGGTTTTTGAAATATAGGCTGATTGGGTGCCCAGTCGGTAGGCCGGCTGTCTGCTGACCGGCTAGGAGCCCTTTTTCTTGTGATTTCGTAAAGAAGGGATTGTAGGTAATGGTTCCCCAGCCGGGTGGCCGGCGGACGGTCGACCGGCTGGGAGGCCCTCCACCTTGTTTTCGTGTTTCAAAGTCTGAAAAGAGGATAGAGTTGCCAGACAGTCAGCCGGCCGCCTGCCCCTGACCGGCTGAGAGCCCTGTTTACCTTAAAACGGTTTTATCATTTGATCAGTTAGTCTGTTTTGTTTGAGATTCGTTCCGTGTACCTTGTATGTGTGTTTTAGGTCCCCGGAGGATGGGCGACACTATATTGGGTTCGGGAATGGAGAGAGGATAGAGACCCCCCGGTCGGGTAACCGAAAGGGAAACCGGCTCTCCCTCAACTTAGTTCCCGGAATCAATTAAGGGTTGTTTAGAAGTATAAGAGATTAGAACTAAGGATCTAGTTACTATATTGGATGCTATTTTATTGATGCGTATTAAGGTATGCCTTAAGTTGGCCTCTGAGCTTAATACGTGAGCTATTTGTCATATATAGGGGTATACGTTGAGATGTCGCCTCTGAGCCCTATATGTGTATGGTTGTCGTGTCTGTGGTATGCGTTGAGATGTCGCCTTTGAGCCCAGACTTGTTTATTTGTGATCGCGTCGGAACATACCTTAAGTTGGCCTCTGAGTCTGACGAGTAGAGCAGCTGCACAACGGGGTAGCTCGGGTGTTATTGCCTTGCCCGGAGTGCAGATGTTGATGCTAGAACATGCCTTAAGCTGGCCTCTGAGTTTAGTGTCTTGTGATGTAGTAAAGGGACATGCCTTAAGTTGGCCTCTGAGTTATTTACTTATTGGGTGCTAGTCCATGCGTTGAGATGTCGCCTCTGAGTCTAGTGTCTTGTTGAGTAGCAGGTCTATGCCGTAAGTTGGCCTCTGAGTCCTTTCTTGTGAATGTGAATTTGGCATCTAGGTTATGCGTTAAGATGTCGCCTCTGAACCTTTATACTTGCTGAATGTTTGGTATCTAGGTTATGTCTTAGTTGACCGCTGAACCTTTATACTTGCTGTTTTGCATCTGCTTGCCTAGTAAGGGTACAGTGTAAGATGTTGCTGATTGGTTATTGATGGATATAGTGTATTGATTTTAGAACTGTTCATCCAAGGCATTGGATGACTCTTGGGCTAGTTTCGTAAATGGTTTGGATTGAAAGACCCCCCAGCCGGGCAACCGGGAGGGAAACCGGCTCTCCTTCCAAATAGTTTCCGAAGTTGGTTGAGAGCCTTGCATGGTATTTGCATGTTGACTTGAGATTCAGATATTGAGATTAAATGTTTCACATGTTTTATATATGCTGGAGTATGTTGTATTGTTTATGTGCTACGTGTCGTTACAAAAGGTGGCTAGGAGAACTCTAGTCACTCCTCACTGATTGTGGCGTACATGTTTACATGTATGTAGGTACATGACAGGTTGGTAGAGTGGTCGCATGGAGCTAGCGAGCGATGATCCTTCATCGATTGACTTACACTTTTACGTTAGCTAGACTTTAGATTTACATTTCAGTTCTTGAGTGCCTGTAGGGATGTGCCATCCCGGGCTGCTTTTATATTACACTTATGTACTTATTTATGTTTCAGTTTTTTAGTAGGACACCTCGCATGTTTAGTTATGTTAAAAAGTTTTAATTCCGCTGCATTTTTAGTACTTTGTATGTTTATTATTTCCGCTTTCGCGAGGGGTTTTACAGTTGGTATCAGAGCGTTATCGCTCCCGACGCACTCATGTAACCCCCAACCTTAACTTGACCATATAATCAAATAATGAATGTGAGATGGGGTAGATTTAAGGACTATATTGTAGTCTGTTTTAATGAATGCTTTTATTAGGTTTTAACATGTTTGTTGATTGTCATTGATTTCCCTTTATATCGTTGAATCGGCGAACCGTGAGCTTATCCATTTGGCGATCAAGACCGGAGTTTCTACTGAAGATAGAAGGTTCGTGCTACTGTTGAAGAATGCTCATGAGCCTTGAAGATACTCCTCTTTCTTTGTGCACCATCTTCTTTGATAAGTCCGGATGCACATCCTTCTTTTAGAATATTTGTCTATCTTACTTGAACAGATCTTCATATCTTTTCAGCTTAACCTTGTTGCTTGCTTTCTTAAGGTGCCCTCTAGGTAATCTGTCCTTTTATGCGATTTGGAGAGACTAGTTTAAGGATAACCGTGAGCGGTGTTCTGAGAAACGTTGTTATTTGAGGAATAACTTAAGAGGTATCGAGAGACATGTTTTGGTGATCCAAGTGTCTAGTTGTCTATCCAATTGGGAGAGTGAAAGTGTGTGATAGGGTACTTGCTTGAAGGTTGAGTTGTATACTTAGTATTCGGTGGAACTTAATCTTAAGAACCATGCTTAGATTGTGAAAATTTGTGGATTGAAGAGTACTGTTAAGGAGTTAGATAAGATACTTGAGGATATAGAGCGACCTGGAAGAATAGGCTTAAGATGCTAAGGATGATGAGTGAATGAGTGAAGTGAGTTAGTATCACTTGACTTAGATGAGTGATTGAGCTGGGAAAGGCCGTTATTGAGGAATGTGAACCATTGGCTATAGTAGTTGAATGCTTGAAGTGTTTGTGACTTAAGCTTAGAAGAAGTGAATCACTACTTGATACTAGGTTGCTTAGTGGATCTTAATGTTTATTTATTGAAGAACTTAAAGGAAACTTGAGGATATACCGCCAGTTTGTGAATGAAATGAAGTAATTCAATGGGAGATGAAAGTTTGGAAAAACTTGATGGTTTAAGAATTGTTATCTGGTGGATAGTGAGGTAAGTGAAGTGTATATGACATGTGGTTTGATGGCCTGAAAGTGTTATTTAATTATCATTGAGGGACTAGCGGAGATGAGACATCTCAAACCTTTGGGAAATAGGTAGCTGTAATAATGATATTGTCTAAAAGTTTGGAAGATTTGGGTGTATATATCGTTCGAGGAATTGTTCGTGAGAACCGACAATTGAATGACTTGATTTGAGAAGTAAGAAGTGAGAACCCGGTGAGAATAGTGAGAGACCCGCACCTTGGAAGATTTCCGCGATTGTTCCCTTATATCGCCTCTCTCTTTCCTTTGCTTCTCCTTCCGAACATGGCTTCAATTTTATTGGGGTCCATAGCCTAAAGTTCCTTACCTTGTCATCTCGTTGTTCCTCGAGTCGTTTTCTTGTAACTCTCTAGAAATTTGTATCGTGTTTGCCCCTGAAGTCCGTATCTCATCTCCTCCTCTGTGAGCCTTGATCCTTTTCATTTAGATTAGTGGCGAGATCGACCTGTTCTTGGAGTATAGATACATACCTCGAGGAATGCTTGGTTGCGTTGTCAGGATTTGGTTGAGAGAGTTGCTGAGAATAATGTTCGGGCGATGTGGGATAGTGTGCCGTCTTGAGAGTTCCATGTAGGATGGGTCGGTGTGTAAGTGGTATTTGTAGATTTTGAAGTACCATTCGAGGATTTAAATACGATGCTTGGAGTCCTAGATGATTTTGGAGGGACATGCTTAAGATAGTGATGTTGTCAAGTAGGTGAATGAGGTGAGTTACCGCTACTTAATCTTGAGGAGTTTCTTGGATACAGAAAATACCACATATTGAGGAACGAGAGTTATTGGTAACGGTGTGAGAATGTTGAGACATTTATGATTTGACTTATGGAGTTGATTGAGTATTTGACCTTAGGTTACTTATTGAACCTCAGCATTTACCTATTGAGATCCTTAAGGAAATTGTAAGATGCCCCATTGTTAGGGGGATCGTTTATGATAGCTTGTGGAATAATGGAAGCCTGTTGGCTTAATAATACTTCATTAGTGGTTGACAGGTAACCGTTGATGTCTGAGGTAATCATAGAATAGAAATTGGTAACTAATAAGTGTTCATAAATATCAATTGAGGAATCTCGGAATGTGAATGCCTAAGTCTTATGGAAACTATAAAGAGTGAAAGTTGTTACTTCTTTGGAACTTTATTTGGGATGTATGTTGTCGGTAAGTAGTTGGAAATCAGAGGATTTAGAAGTTGTTACCTTAGTAAAGTCTCGATTTGAATGATCACCGTGATAATAAAATTTGGGAATTTAGGATGTCGAACCTTGTGGATGGAATAGGTTTGCTAGGATCGAACTGTTAAAATTTAAGGTTATAGGATGATGAATATCATATCTTGGGTTTCGAGGTTCGGTGTTATGGTAATAGAATTCCGGTTTAGAGTTTTGGAAGCCTTCTAGTTGAGGAATACCTTGTACTGTGGAGGAGATAATGTTAAGAGGGATCGTGAAACCTTAGAGAGGCTAGAGATCACTTGAACTGTCCTTCTTGGGATATACTAGGAATCGTTGTAATTATGTTTTGATTATGGATTGAGCGGTTAGCGTACCCATGTTTGGCAAGAGTTACCGTCTTCGTTGACCTTTAACCTGGTTGTTTCGCTCCTTCGACCTCCCTCGTATGTTCTGTCAGCTGTGAAACTTGAAACTTCTGATCCTTCGTGTCGAAAGTAATCTCTATGATTTTTTCTACGCTCCCGAGCGACTGTTTTTGAAATTGTCCCCTATTGTTAACCTTAAAAGTTTGCAGTTTTTTGAAAATCTTAATTGTTTTGAGAATTTGAAACTACTTCCTCTTCCGTTGGAGGTAACCTTTTGTCATTTTTACAATTTTACGCTTTCAAGAATTTGAGAATAAAGGTTTATTTTGGGAAACTTGGTTTTAAAGGAACTGATTTATTGGCAATTTGATTGATCTCAACGTCGATTCGTCATTTGAACTCGTTATTGGAGACGTCTGATAACCTGAACTATGCTTACCGACACCGAATGGATCTAAATTTTGAATTTTATTGATTTAATTTTGGGACTTGTCTCAGATTTGGAATGTCGGACTCTTGAATACGTAACGCGAATCCCAATGTCCATTGACAAGACTTGTGCCTTGAAATCTTTTTCTTCTGGAAACCTTTTCGAAAGATAAGCTTTTGGATTACCATTGTAACACCCCAAGAGTATGAGAGAAAAGTTGTCCCACATCGGTAGAATGTGAGGCTTGTGATATGTTTATAATAACTTCCACCCACCACTTAGTAACAAGGCCTTGTGCTTTTGGGCTTAAGTGAGGACAAATAATGGGCCCAGAAGTGTGCACCCATCTTATTGGGTTTGTGTTACGACCGTGGTGGGTCGGGTTGTTACAAAATGGTATTAGAGCGACCCTGCGACCGTGTGGTGAGCCTGTGGTCGGGAGTACCCGGGTCACACACCTAGCGGGGGAGGATTCTGGCCCTGGTTGTGGTCAAGGTTGAGGCACAACGAGGACGTTGTGTTCTTTAAAAGGGGGAGTTTGTAACACCCCAAGAGTATGAGAGAAAAGTTGTCCCACATCGGTAGAATGTGAGGCTTGTGATATGTTTATAATAACTTCCACCCACCACTTAGTAACAAGGCCTTGTGCTTTTGGACTTAAGTGAGGACAAATAATGGGCCCAGAAGTGTGCACCCATCTTATTGGGTTTGTGTTACGACCGTGGTGGGTCGGGTTGTTACAACCATAACCCGGGTAGTACGCTTTGATAGCTAGAGTTGTTTTCGTACTTAATTCTGTCTTCAAGTTTCGAGGGCGAAACTTTTTGAAAGATGGGGTGATTGTAACATCTCGTATTTTCGTAAATTATATTTTAAAGGTTTTAATTTATTTTACGGAATAAAATAATATTTTAGGATAAGTTGTTAAGTTAATTTTAAAACCTCCGTTAAGATCCGTCTTAAGGAACCTTAAGTCATTAAGATGTAATAACTTGGCAAAGTCTTCAACCCGATTCATAAAACCCGTTCACAACAAATAACCCGTTTCATTTAAGGAAAAATGACTACTTAAAACCCTAATCCCAATGCATTTGTCGACATTTTCATTTCCTCAAAAATAAGAACACTGTTATATTGTTCCTCATTTCTCCTTCCCTTTTCAATCTAAAAATCAACTTTCCAAGCTCTTCCCGAATCCGAATCAAGGTATGTTATACATTTTCGGAATCCTTGCGAAATTTCCAAGACATCCGTCTCTTTCAATTTTGATTTCGTGCAACTTGAAAAAGAGGCTGTTTTTGGTAGATTCCGTTTGTAGCTTCTAAAAAACCGTTTTCTTTGTTTTAGGAGAGGATTTAGAGGATCTTGGGGTGGATAGTTTCGTTGTTGAAGAGGAGCTAGGAGCATAACCGCTTTTGAGGTGACAATAATGAGAAACTCGACCTTTATTGTTAAAATAGCATTTTTCTTGATGTTTAATGTGAAAGTTTCTGATTTTGAGTAATGTTGTTGTTGTTTGGACTTAGAAACATGTTAGGGTTACTCATATATGATGTTCATATGCTTTGGTTGTTATTCACATGGTTATATGTTCATTTTCAGATTTTTCATCCTTAAGACGAATACTAAGTATGATCGTAATATGACTTTGTTGTTGGGTTTAATGCTTGCTTTTACATCCTATATATGGTATATATGATGGGTAGTGTATACTTGTTGCGGATTTTGAAGATTGGTATCGATTTTGTTGGAATTGTAGAATACTGTATGTCGCGTTTTCAGGCTCAGGGACTCTGAGCCGGTCGACCGACCGGCAGCCGGTCGACCGACTGGGAGTGCTTTGAGGTTTTTGCGTGGTTTTTGAAATATAGGCTGATTGGGTGCCCAGCCGATAGGCCGGCTGCCTGCTGACCGGCTGGGAGCCCTTTTTCTTGTGATTTCGTAAAGAAGGAATTGTAGGTAATGGTTCCCCAGCCGGGTGGCCGGCGGACGGTCGACCGGCTGGGAGGCCCTCCACCTTGTTTTCGTATTTCAAAGTCTGAAAAGAGGATAGAGTTGCCAGACGGTCAGCCGGCCGCTTGCCCCTGACCAGCTGAGAGCCATGTTTACCTTAAAACGATTTTATCTTTTGATCGGTTAGTCTGTTTTGTTTGAGATTCGTTCCGTGTACCTTGTATGTGTGTTTGAGGTCCCCGGAGGATGGACGACACTATATTGGGTTCGGGAATGGAGAGAGGATAGAGACCCCCCCCGGTCGGGTAACCGAAAGGGAAACCGGCTCTCCCTCAACTTAGTTCCCGGAATCAATTAAGGGTTGTTTAGAAGTATAAGAGATTAGAACTAAGGATCTAGTTACTATATTTGGATGCTATTGTATTGATGCGTATTAAGGTATGCCTTAAGTTGGCCTCTGAGCTTAATACGTGAGCTATTTGTCATATATAGGGGTATGCGTTGAGATGTCGCCTCTGAGCCCTATATGTGTATGGTTGTCGTGTCTGGGGTATGCGTTGAGATGTCGCCTCTGAGCCCAGACATGTTTATTTGTGATCGCGTCGGAACATGCCTTAAGTTGGCCTCTGAGTCTGACGAGTAGACCAGCTGCACAACGGGGTAACTAGGATGTTAATGCCTTGCCCAGAGTGCAGATGTTGATGCTAGAACATGCCTTAAGCTGGCCTCTGAGTTTAGTGTCTTGTGATATAGTAAAGGGACATGCCTTAAGTTGGCCTCTGAGTTCTTTACTTATTGGGTGCTAGTCCATGCGTTGAGATGTCGCCTCTGAGTCTAGTGTCTTGTTGAGTAGCAGGTCTATGCCTTAAGTTGGCCTCTGAGTCCTTGCTTGTGAATGTGAATTTGGTATCTAGGTTATGCGTTAAGATGTCGCCTCTGAACCTTTATACTTGCTGAATGTTTGGTATCTAGGTTATGTCTTAGTTGACCGCTGAACCTTTATACTTGCTGTTTTGCACTGCTTGCCTAGTAAGGGTACAGTGTCAGATGTTCCTGATTGGTTATTGATGAATATAGTGTATTGATTTTAGAACTGTTCATCCAAGGCATTGGATGACTCTTGGGCAAGTTTCGTAAATGGTTTAGATTGAAAGACCCCTCGGCCGGGCAACCGGGAGGGAAACCGACTCTCCTTCCAAATAGTTTCCAAGTTGGTTGAGAGCCTTGCATGGTATTTGAATGTTGACTTGAGATTCAGATATTGAGATTTATATGCTTCACATGTTTTATATATGCTGGAGTATGTTGTATTGTTTATGTGCTACGTGTCGCTACAAAAGGTGGCTAGGAGAACTCTAGTCACTCCCCACTGATTGTGGCGTACATGTTTACATGTATGTAGGTACATGACAGGTTGGCAGAGGGATCGCACGGAGCTAGTGAGCGATGATCCTTCATCGATTGACTTATACTTTTACGTTAGCTAGACTTTAGATTTACATTTCAGTTCTTGAGTGCCTGTAGGGATGTGCCATCCCGGGCTGCTTTTATTTTACACTTATGTACTTGTTTATGTTTCAGTTTTGTAGTAGGACACCTCGCATGTTTAGTTATGTTAAAAAGTTTTAATTCTGCTGCATTTTTAGTACTTTGTATGTTTATTATTTCCGCTTTCGCGAGGGGTTTTACAGTTCTAGCATAGTTACACACTTAACAATGTAAAAGACATTTGGATGTCTCTGTTCTTTTCTATACTTCACGGAATAAATCATATTTATTTGTATAGATTCTAAACTTGTTTCCTTAGGCTTTGTATTGCAATAGACATACTTAGATCATATCTAATTCCTAGAACATCTTCTTGTGCCATGCAAAGTCTTTGTTTTAAAAAAAATTCTTCTGGTCTCCTCACGTAGTTACTCATAAGAACATCTTCTTATAGTATCTCATGCGCGTCGCATTCGTCGAGAACATCTCGTAAAAGGTTGTTCTTTCTTTCTGAATATAGATCCCATCTAATTTTGGAAAAACAATAATCATTCAAATAGATCTCATCTATTTGATAAACTATTCGATAAACTTTTTATCGATCATAAGGCTTGTGGCTATAAAAATCTCTCACTCTATCTTTCAAATAAATACCCTACTTATTTGCAAAGATAGCCATTAGCCACACGAGATGATTAAGAAAGAGGATGAAATGTCACTAGTATTTGTGAGTTACGAAAGACTATATGAAAATTTCAACTTTAAACTTGATGGGTTTATAATAGATCTCATCTATAAATGTTATTTTAACGTCCCCTACTTATGAGTTCTTGACTCAAAATTTATGATTGATATAGTAAACCAAAGCTCATAGCTTTATGGATTTTTAATGATCTTACATTGATAGGTCCTATAATCAATTCAAATGATTTTATGTTTCTATAATGCGAGGGTGTGTGAAGATTAATTTAGAACAAAATAGCATAAAAAGAGTGAACTTGGTTTGAAAACCAAGTCACTAAATCCAAAATACAACCTTTTGCATTATGGAAACAATTTTCAAGTCTTACAAGGAAATAAAAGTTCTAAAATTAACACACGACTTGAAATAAAAGCAAAAATTGAGATCAAGCTCCCATAAATAATCCTTCTAGGGTAGCTACTTCTAGCATCACATGGATCATCTAAGCTTGTTTCTCTTTACTTTCATCCTTCCTATGATGCCCTATTTACCCTAAAAAGGAGCATCTATCACAACTTGTATCATATATCAAATGTGATTATAAAACATGAAAGATGTGGTAGTCAAATACCTATTGGAAGTATCTTTCCATATTTTATGTCGGCAAGGTACTTGAAACAATTTCCTTTACAATACCCAAAGCCATTACTATAAGGATAAATTACAAATAACCACCATGTATTTGCGTATTTTTACAAATTACCACCACGTATTTGTTTTTTTCCAAATAACCCTCAAACTCTTACGTATACTCCCCGATCACCACCGTATTTTAATCCCGAGCATCTTTTATCTTATTTTCAGTCTTGTTAAGTTACAATTTATGCTAAATACCCCATATTACATACCCTCCCTAATTAAACAAACCTAACTACTCCCGGTACTTTTCTAATTCTGAAATTCTTCACTAGATGGACCCACATTCATAAGAAACCCACAGAACCATCACAAATTCTCATTTGTGACGGAGGTATCCGTTACAAGCTTGTGACGGATACCGTTTCTTCTCACAAAATACCCATGAGAGGTGAGTGGGAAAGCACATGAAGGATGTCCCACCTTGTCCCCTCTCCCTTTTTGTGAGAGGTCATAAGCTTGTGACGGGATTAGCCCGTCACAAGGAAGACATGCTGCAGAACAATAGCCAAACCCAACAACAATATGTTGCAAATCCAAAGAATCGGATGATTGATTAGCTTATTGCTGTGGCAGTCTCGGGTCTGTTGCCTCATTTAACTAAAGAGGAAAATGTAGGGGGCAAAAACAAGCAGCAAATGACAATTTTACAATAGCTTACCTATATTATGCAGGCAGTCTTATTATAGACTGATACTATAACGATATCATTAACTTAAACCCTACTCATGTAACAAATACACCCACAATAAATAAACAAGGGGCCAAAAAAAGAGAAAAATAAATTACAGAAGAATACCCAAAACTATCAGCAGCCTCAGTAAAGAATTAACCCGACCCTCGATTTCTGCCAGCAAACTTGATCAATGTAAAAAGGTCGACCACGAGGACACCGTTCACTTGTACAAGCAAATCTATTGGTAGCTTGGACATACAATCTTATCTTTCTCCACCAAAGACCTTAAATTGTTCCGTAATCCATGGGGTCTTTCTCCACCAAAGACCGTAAATGAGGTTGGAACATCCTATATAAACCGGCCGTATACATCTACCAAAGTCACTGGTTCTGCACCAATTAACAATTGGGGATTTAGAATTTCACAAATTTATGATAATTTTCACAAATGAATGAATTGGAAAAGTATTGGGAGTAGTTGGGTTTGTTTAAATAGGGAGGGTAATATGGGTATTTAGTATAAATTATAACTTAACAAGATGGAAAATAAGAAAAAACATGTTCGGGATTAAAATACGGTGGTGATTGGGGAGTATACGTAAAAGTTTGGGGGTTATTTGTAAAAAAAAAAATACGTGGTGGTAATTTGTAAAAATACGTAAATACATGGTGGTTATTTGTAATTCATCCTTACTATAATGGCACTTGTCCTCAATAGAGGTTGCTTCATTGGTCTTTGAGGTGCTAGCCTCCAAAACCATCGTCTTGCTCTTAATGGGAGCATGCTTCTTCAAGCCCTTTTGGGGCCCTTCTTAAAGGTCTTCTTGCTCATAGTGTTGACATTAAAGACATTTCTCGTGGTTCTAACTTCTAGCCCTATATCCTTTTCAGCTTGCACAAACATTTTGTGCAATTCATCAAGAGATGTGTCCAAGTTTTGCATGTTCAAATTCACCCTGAATTGAACACATGCTTTTACTTAGGACAGGGAATGAAGAAATCAATCAATTACGAGTTCTTTCGGGATGTCAACTTAGTGCAATCTAAGAGTCTCAACATGCTCCACTAATTGAGCACATGAGGGCTAACCTTTTGCCCTTCTTTAAAGTCGGGGTCAAAGAAAGTGGTTGTCACTTCAAATTGGACAATTCTCGAACCCTTCGAAAACATTGTCACAAGATTTTGCGTAAATCTCATACGCCGTGCCAATCTTTATGGCACTCCTTTGGAGCTATGAGCTCCACGGAGAAAATTAAAACATTTTTGATTGCCGCCGATTCCTTATGGTGGGCCTCATAGGTCCTCCTAACGGCGGTGGATGAAGCGGTGTGAGCCGTGGGTGAAGCCTCGGATAGGCAACGAATCTTATCGTCACCTTGGGCGGCCGATCTTTATTGGGCGTCCCAAATTGGCAAAATTTAATCCATTATTCTCAAGTTTACTAAGATCCATGATATATCTTAGCCATGAAACAATTATAACGGTATTGGGATTTGGAGTGGAATTTGGGGAAGTCAATATGTCGATTGATGAATGAATACTATACTACAAAATTTTAAATGAAGAAAATTAAACACTTATCGTTTTAATACTTGTAAATATAAATAAACAAGATTTTAAGCATTTATAAAGTGACCTCAACCCAACTTTAATAAATGATTTCGAGACCCAAATCAATACTAATTTCCATGTGGAACACCGGTCCCTCTACACTTCCGTTAGCACGACTTGGTGGATTAACTCTTTAATCGGTTCTACACTGGAACTCTCGGTCGGTAGAATTACACTAATTCCATATCCTTTGCTCCGGAACACGTGTGGAACATCGGTCCCTCTACACTCTTCCGTTGAGCCCAACCCAAATTTTGATGTAATAATACTTATTACCCACGCACCCAACGTAACAAGGTTTGTACCCCGGTGAAGCCGAGCCTACTCTCTTATGAAATTGAGATCTATGGATCTAATCTTTGGTACGACCAATGCTCAATTATTCAATAATGTCTAGGTCTTGACAATTTATTATTTATCACGTTTTAAGTGAACTAAAACAGTGAACTCAATAATTAATTGCCACGGTTGATATATACTCGATTGATTTACGATGCATGTTTAGTTATGACAATTTGGCGATGCATGTAAACATATAAGGAAAATGCAAACATAAAAACAAAACTCTAGTATGGCTTTCCTAATAAAAGAAATCTAATTAACTATTACAAATTGGAAACCAACTCCTTTGGTCCCATTAACTTCAGTGCACGCCTCCCAAGAAAACACCGGTCTTGACGAAACTTCTTTCCAAATGACACCATCTCGCGGAGTCACCAGGATTCTAACATAATAAATACAAACTATTATATTGTAATAAATTTAAAAACTATTAAATGACAAGTCGATGATACGAGATCACATTAAAATTACAACGGAATCGATATTCCCTTCCATTACGGGTAATCCTGATTAAAAACTAAGGCCATACTAAAAAATTAGATAATTCCAAATTAAGTAAAATAAATAAAATTAAATATGACATTCATATTAAAGAAAATGCAGCATTAAAATATGTATGCAAATGCCAATATTTTTTAAGCCAAATCGCCTTGGGAGCAAATATCGTATATTTGATTTCGGTTTTTACGGATTTGTGTGATAATAACTTTTATAATCACAATAAATTACGTAAATCTTATTTATGTCCAAATTAATCATCCTAACATATTTTAGGCATCAAAACTTAGTCCCACCAAATTTTGATCATGATTCAATTTGATTTAATATATATTGTTCGGTAATTAATCGCATTTACGGGAAAAATAACATAAAAAAGCCAAACGAGTCATAAAAAATTCGAAAAATTCAGAAAATCCAGAACCCAAAAATTATTAGTATTAGGAAAGTTATTAATTTATTTATCAAATAAATCATAAAACACGCATTTTTAAGTCGGAAATTCAAAATTTAATTTCAAAAGTATGCAATAAAATACTAATAAAAATTTTAGCCTTTCTAAAATACTTTTAGAATCTAAAATGGACTGAAAAACACTGCCCAAAGCCGAAAAAGATGCTTTATGACTAACAATTCCAATTATTCACTTTAACTTATAAACTTAATAATTCAAAAACTAGAAACTCTCTAACTTCAAAATTTTAGATCTGATGTTAATATCATATACAACATCTATGGGTAAAATGTTAGGCCAAAATTTTGACATTTACCATTTTTAACACAATATGTCATAATTTAGCCGATTTTAACCATTAAAATCATATATCATACATTATAAGATAATAAAATCCCAAAATTTACATAAACTATGTAAATATTGCATATGACATTGCGTAAAAATGTTATGGCCAAATTCCAGCTTAAACTATTTAAGCCGAAATTAGTCACTATTATTGCGACTTTTACTCTAAAAATCAATAATCATGCAATATAAGATAATTAAATCTTGAAATTTACATGAACAATGTAAAAATTGCATGTGACATCTCATAAAAATTTCGTAGTCAAATTCATAATTTAACTATTTTTACCCATTTATTCTCATATTATGACATTTTAGCCATTAAAATTCATAATCCATGCAAAAATAGTCCATAAATTACGAAATTTTATATACATGTTATAAAATATGCATATGAGAACATAATAAAAAATATCGGCCATAAATTTATTTCAACTATTTCCCCTTAATAATGTATTTTTTGTCATATAAAATACATTATATATACAAATAATTTATTAAATGAACAATATGATTCATAAACCTCAACTTATGACCTAAAAATATTTTAGGACTAGAAATATTAACATGCTAAATTATTTTCGTGATTTTATCTCATAAAAACACAAATTTCTATTTTTATTTGTAAATCTTATTTACTCGGAAAAAGTAAACCGATTATGCATGCAACAACCGAAATGCTCTGATACCACTTGAAAGAAATCATATTTCCATAAATATTAATAATATCTTATATGTGAGTTTTAATTTAGTCATAAAATTAAAACTAGATCTTATACATGTAAGTATAAGAAAATCGAAACCTTGCATTGAGGATTCGGAAATAGGGCACGGTATGGACACCTTCCAAAACCGATCTTGAGCTTAAAATAAGGATGATATTCCAATCTTCAAGTATAGAAGATCTCCTCTTGTTGCACCCGAGATGTACCCCAAATCAAACTACTAAAATAATCTTATTAAGTAGTAATAGCCTCAATAATAATATCACAAATAATACTACACTAGTATAGTTTTATGTAATATTACAAAATGAACTACTCAAAATTCTAGAGAGAATAATTAGAACAAGAGGATTTTTAGGAATGAAAATGACAAAGTCTTTTGGTGTAGTGTGCATAACACTTATAAAGAGAAAAGAACTCTTCTCTCCTCTTATGGGTGGCCGGTTATCACAATGGGAAAAACAATTGCTTTTTTATCTTACCCATATGCTTAAGTCTCATCATTAGACATTAGCTTAGATAATTATTTATCTTATCTATAAATATAATAAAAACACAAACTAATGCATCACATTTCACCATTTCACTATTTAAGAGTAATTTATCAAGCCACATCATCCTCCCTTATTTTGAAAGAAAAAAGAAAAGAAAAATAAAATTGCAATCATTAAATGCAAATAAAAGCATGATAAACATTAAACTTTAGTTTATTCAATTTTATAATAAATTAAATAATAAAAAAAATACATACTAAATTTTAAATTTTTACGTTTATTATTAAAATAAGATAAAAGGACAAATTAATTTTATGTGGTTTATAAGAAATTAAGAAATTCGTACAAATCAAATTTATATTTATAATAGCGAAATAAACAGTAAACTTTGATATTTTTAATTTTTTATATAAATAAAAAAAATATCAAAGTCGAAATTTAAAACAAGTATTTTTTTTTAAAAAAAAATTAGAATAAATCAAGCGATAAATAAAAATCACATCACTCTAATTTTAAATAGTTTATATATGAAACTCCCAGTTTTGTTATAAATTTCCACAATTTAATTAAATTGCACATATCTACAATTTGTAAATTTAATTAAAAAGCAAACTAAATTATCTACCATCATCCATAAGTTATATTTTAATTTCATAAAATAACTTTTTAACCACTTTTATGCAGAGTGGATCTTGTAAAATAATAATAGTAATAATAATAATAATAATATATTATTATTATATTGATAATAATGATAATAATAAAGAAAGCCGGCCTTTTTCATTCCATTTCATGTTTATGTTTATATTAAATTTGGTGATAATTAAAAAATGGTGTTCAAAGGTCATGAACCTTGCTCCTTATTTATGTAAGCATTAATTTTGATATAATGATTAAAAATGCTCAAAAGTTATAAAATACATCATTAATTTTTTGTATATTTTTTAATGGAAGGCAAAAGTTTGTAAGCTATTGTCAGTAGAATTGTATGTCCTTATGATCTTTCGTATCATTCAATTCACACCAAACTATGTGTATTAAGGTTTAAAATTATTACTTAGTTAATTACTTTTTATGGAGTGTTGTTTTGTTCACATTTAGGGGCTATCAAATTTGTGTTGTTGAACTCTTAAAAGATAATTATACTTATATTTCTACAAGTTGATTCGCATTCCCTCTTTTTTTCATTATTTAAGGGGGAATTTACATTAATAACATAACATTGTATAAAGCAAATTCCACTATTTTGTTGGTTACCCCCACTAATCACTTAGTTGATTTTAATTCATAGGGATATATGGTTTACTGAAAAAAAAAAAAAAAAGTTGATATGAAGAAGTTAAAAAATACTAGGATTGCTTATACAACAATATGTTGTAGACTAATATACTACAAGATTAACAACAATAACGTGAATGACTAATACCTTGTAGGCCCGTAAAGAAGTTAGTATTTTAAATACTTTTAATTCTGTGTTTTATTTTGGTATCTTATCTATATTAATGCTGAATCATTTCTTGCATTTTCCTTCACCCACGTCACCTTACACATGCCATTTTCTTTTCTTTTTTCTTTTTCTTTTAATAAAAAACATGGGACCCATCAAAATACATATTGATTTAATTCCAATGTAAATGTAAAAAAGTTTACGTTTTCGACAAAAAAAAATATTGATTAGAAAAGAATACGAAATTAATTACAACAAAAAAATTCAGTACAATTTTTTGCAAAATATATAATATATAATACTTTAACATAAACTAAAATAGAATACAATGAAATACATGAACTGATACAATTTATAATTTACAACATTGTTACAAAAAAAATACAAAATGTATATAAATATATGATTATCTCATTTTTAATTTATGTTCAATCACATATACCGTTCCAAATGTCATGCGTAATATTTATGTTCAACCAAAAAAATTAAAAATTAAAAACTCACCTTAAACAAGGATTTTTCTTTATTTTTTTAGAAAACGTGGGACCCGCCAAATACAGATTGATTTAATTTCAATGTAAAAGTAAAAAGTTTACGTTTTCGACACAATAAATAATAAATTACAATAACGACTAAAATAAAATTACAATCAAATACATGAACTGATACAATTTACAATTTACAATATTGTTACAAAAAAGTACAAAATGTATATAAATAACTGATTATCTCATAAATATTCATGTTTAATCAATTATATTGGTCCAAATGTCATGCGTAATATTTATGTTCAAGAAGATATATTGTTCTATATATATATGTCATGCATAATATTTGATATTTATATATCGTACTAATTTATAATAATATTTCTTTAAAAAATAAGATCTTCTATATTTTAATAATTCAACATAACATGAAAATAAAATCTAGAAAACTCGACTAATAATCCATTGTCATCGTCATATATATAAGAATAAACTGGACAATGGAAAAAAAACCATGACAAAATACCTAATACCATACCAGTTAAATTAAAAGTTAAAAACACTAATTTAATTTATTTTATGATAGCAAACGTTTTATGTCAAATGTATTCAATACATTCACATATCTTATCTTTATTAATAAAGAAAAATTTAAAACAAATCTGTGCATCAACAACAATGATGAAAAAATTAATTAACGAAAAAAGTTTATGTTATGTACAGGATTTGTACGTAAGTATTAAAAAATAACGATGGATTGTTGGTAAATCGATAAAAGCGGGACCTACAACAAAGATGAAATAGTTAAATAACGAGAACCACCTTGGTTTATGTTTAGTACGTCCGTTTATGATTTGTACGTAGATATTAAAAATAACGATGGTCGGTACGTATAGATTAATAAATAATGATTTATGAATAATAATCTTATCTGTATAAAACAAATATCATAAATACCACAAAATTCTAGCATAAAACTTCATGGATGAAAATTTTAATTACGGTAAAAAGTAACTATTCAAGAGTTTATGCGTAAAGCTTCACATAAATATTATTTGAAAAAAACGCTCCAAATATTAAATTAAAAATGACACGATAAATAAAAATGGGATATTGAAATTGCAAAAGAGAAGTACCATAATAGATACTTAACATTTACAAAAATACGAGTAGTGACGGGCTTTGGAGGCAGTCATATCTTTTTTCTCTGATAAGGTAAAACTATATTGATCCCTAGAGTAAGACCAACCTATTTCATTATTTTGAATGAGGTAAGTTGAAACTATCGACTTTCAAACCATCTCCAAAGAATTCGACATGTTGACAACTCTTATTTATGAGTGAGTTGTGACGATGAAAATTGCATATATAATGAAGAAAATTTTGAGATTTTTGACATTTACTTATCATTGTGTATTGTAATTCTGTTATGATATTTCAAATTTATGTAGATTGATTGCGTTTTGATATACTTTAAATATAAACTGTATGTTAATATTACAATATTTTTAGTATATCGGTCATATAAAATTATATTACAAATCGAAAATCGAAAATATGACTAATCATTATTCATAAATAACAATACTTGAACCTGCAATCCCGTGCACTTTGCACGGGATTAAAACTAGTTCATAATAAGAAAATAATCATAACGGAAATACCCATGCATGCACACACACATTGCACGACACCCTAAGTAAAACCTCTCGCGGCAGCGAAAAATAAAACATCCAAAAATGCATGAAATTTGCGCGGAATTGAAACTTTTGAATAAAATAAACTAACATGTGAGGTGTAATACTACAAAACTGAAATGCGAAATAAAATGAAAACATAAATAAGTACTAAGTATTAAATACAAGCACAGCCCGGAATAGCAAATCACTACGGGCACCAAAACTAAAATATCCAAACTAGGTGTAGCTAAACGATAAGGTAATAATCACACGATGAAAGATCATCGCTCGTTACAGCATTGCCTAAGACTGTGGGAGGCAAGGATGCGATTTGGGTTATTGTTGATCGTCTAACTAAGTGTGCCAGATTCGTGCCGATCAGAGAGACGTGGGACATGGATCGTTTAGCCAGGGCTTATATTGCTGAGATAGTCCGATATCATGGTGTCCCGAGGGAGATAGTTTCAGATCGAGATCCGAGATTTTGTTCCAGGTTCTGGAAGGCCTTGCAGGAGGCTATGGGTAGCCGTTTGTTGATGAGCACCGCATTTCATGCCGCGACCGATGGGCAATCCGAGAGGACCATACAGACACTAGAGGATTTGCTCCGCGCTTGTGCCCTTGATTTTCAGAGTTCTTGGGAGCAGTGTTTGCCGTTGGTAGAGTTTTCTTACAACAACAGTTATCATGCTTCCATTGGTATGGCTCCGTACGAGGCTCTTTATGGTAGGAAGTGCCGTAGTCCGATTTGTTGGGACCAGGCTAGTGACGTTCGTGACCTTGGACCGGACCAGTTAGCTGTTACTATTGACCAGGTTCAGCTTATCAGAGGTAGGATGAAGGCCGCACAGGACCGGCAGAAATCTTATGCTGATGTTCGCCGTAGACCCCTAGAGTTTGAGGTGGGTGACCGAGTCTTCTTGAGAGTGTCTCCGATGAAGGGTGTTAAGAGGTTTGGAGTTAAGGGCAAGTTGAGCCCTAAGTATATTGAACCTTTTGAGATCGTGAAGAGGATTGGTGCTGCTGCATATCGATTGGACTTGCATCCTAGTTTGGGCAAGGTTCATAGCGTTTTTCATGTTTCCCAGCTCCGTAAGTATGTTAGTGACCCGAGTCATGTTCTGCCCAGAGAGATCGAGAACTTAGAGCCGAGTCTTGCTTTCGAGGAGCGTCCCGTGAAGATCCTAGACCGTCAAGATAGGAAGCTTAGGAGCAAGGTGGTGCCGCTAGTGAAGATCCTTTGGCGTTGCGGTGATGTTGAGGAGCAGACATGGGAGACTGAGGCATCGATGCGTATCGCGCATCCTTCTCTTTTCGATTGAGGTAGAGTTAGTTAGAATTTATCTCCGTTCGAGTTTCGAGGACGAAACTTTTTGAAGTTGGGGTGATTGTAACATCCCGTATTTTCGTAAAATCTAATTTAAGCGTTTTAAATTATTTTAAGTAATAAAATAATATTTTAATAATTTATTGTGAAAGGTTTTAATTTAATTAGTAAGATCCGTCTTAAGAACCTCAAGTCCTTAAGACGAATACTACTTGGTAAACTTAAACTCGTATCATAAATATCCGTTCAAGTGTCCGACCCATTTAATTGACTCGGAAAGGACAGTCCATAAAACCCCCACAAAACCCCTTCCATCGACATAATGCTTCTCCTTCATTTCATTTCACTGTAAAACACAAACCTCATAAACCTCCATTTTATTCCTCCTTCTTTTGAGAAATTCTTCATCATCCGGTACTCGAATCGAGGTAACAACGACATTTTCGGAATCCTCATTCGATTTCCAAGCCATCTATCACTTTCTTTTTGTAAATCCTTAACTTTGAAAATGGGGCTGTTTTCTCTTAATTCTGTTTTAAGTGCTTAAAATCCGTTTCTATGCTTGTAGGTGTTGGCTTAGAGGATCCAGAGATCGATAGCTACATTGCTGAAGAAGATCTTTAGCCGGATTAGCTTGAAAGGTGACGATAATGAGAAACTCGGCCTTTATGTGTATATTAGCACTTTTGTTATGATTTTCCATATGGTTTCTGATTTTGTTCAAAGGATTATGTTTAATGAACTTAGAAGCATGCCTAGGATTGTTCTTATGTGAGAAATCCATGCCTTATGATGTTGTTACATGTTCATATGCTATTTTCAGTTTTTCACAAAGTTAAGACGGATACTTGATATAATCGCTTGAGGATTGTTATGGGACTTATGTGCTGTTAGATTAGTTGTATTTGGTGTTTGATAATGTTGGGAAATCACCAATTGTAGTCTTGCTTGAGTTGTTGTGTCGAATTATGAAGTTTTCAATAGGTTGCGATTTTGCGATTTTTCGTATCAGGCTCTCTGAGCCGGTCGACCGACCGGCCGCCGGTCGACCGACCGGCCGCCGGTCGACCGGCTGGGAGTGTTTCTTTGTGTTTTTGCGATTTTAGGAAAATTGGCCTTAGGACTGCCAGCCGGCCGACCGGCTGCCTGCCGACCGGCTGGTAGTCTCATGTGTAGTGTCTTGTGTTGTTTGCGAAGAACATAGGAAAGAAAGGGAGCCCAGCCGGCAGACCGGCCGCCTGCCAGCCGGGTGGGAGTACGCGTGGGTTGGTGTACGAAATTGTGAAGGATAGGGAAATAGATTCCCAGCCGGCCGACCGGCTGCCTGCCGACCGGCTGGTAGTCTCATGTGTAGTGTCTTGTGTTGTTTGCGAAGAACATAGGAAAGAAAGGGAGCCCAGCCGGCAGACCGGCCGCCTGCCAGCCGGCTGGGAGTACGCGTGGGTTGGTGTACGAAATTGTGAAGGATAGGGAAATAGATTCCCAGCCGGCCAACCGGCTGCCTGCCGACCGGCTGGGGAGTCCTTTGTGTTGTCGATTGTTTTTTTTAAAGAAAGAAAAGAAGGCTGGGTTACCAGCCGGTGGACCGGCTGCCGGCCGACCGGCTGGGAACCCCTGTAGCATGTTTTGAATTCGTAATTCATTTGTATCTTTCAAACGGTTAATCGGTTTTGTTGAAACTCGTTTTGTAAACCTGTGACATGTATTTGAGGTCCCCGGAGTACGGGCAACATTATATTGGGTTCGGGAATGGAGTAAGGATAGAGACCCCCCGGTCGGGTTACCGAAAGGGAAACCGGCTCTCCCTCAACTTAGTTCCCGGGGTCAATTAAGTGTTGATTATAAGTTAAGAAAAGTAGAACTATATTTTAGTTCATAGACTTTGGTTGATATTGTATTGATGCGTATTAAGTTATGCCTTAAGCTGGCCTCTGAACTTAATACGTGAGTTGTTTGTCATATATGGGGATATGCCTTAAGCTGGCCTCTGAGCCCTATATGTGTATGTTTGTCGTGTCTGGAACATGCCTTAAGCTGGCCTCTGAGTTCAGACATGTATGATAGTGATCGCGTCGGAACATGCCTTAAGTTGGCCTCTGAGTCTGACGAGTAGAGCAGCTGCACAACGGGGTTGCTAAGGAACTGACACCTTGCCCGGAGTGCAGATGTTTGGTGCTAGAACATGCCTTAAGTTGGCCTCTGAGTTTAGTACCTTGTGATGTGGTGAAGGGACATGCCTTAAGCTGGCCTCTGAGTCCTTTACTTTTGGATGCTAGTCTATGCCTTAAGTTGGCCGCTGAGTCTAGTGTCTTGCTGATTGGCAGGTCCATGCCTTAAGTTGGCCTCTGAGTCCTTGCTTGCTGAATGTTTGGTGTTTAGGTTATGTCTTAAGTTGACCGCTGAACCTTTACACTTGCTGATTGATTTAGTATTAGGTTATGTCTTAAGTTGACCGCTGAACCTTTTACTTGCTGAATTTATCTGCTTGCCTTGAGTTGGTACGTGTCAGATATGGATATTGTTAATGATGAGTAAATGTATATCTGTTTGAGTTATGGTTTGATCATCCAAGGCATTGGGTGACTCTTGTTCGGTTTCATAAATAGTTGGATTGAAAGACCCCCCGACTGAGTAACCAGTAGGGAAACCGGCTCTCCTTCCTATTTGTTTATGAAGTTGGTTGAGAGCCGTGCATTGTAATCGCATGATAGCAAGAAATCAGATGATGAGATGTTTATGCTTCACATGTTGATATATGTTGGAGTATTCTGTATTGTTTTATGTGTTACGTGTTGTCACAAAAGACGGCTAGGAGAACTCTAGTCACTCCCCACTGATTGTGGCGTACATGTTTTCATGTATGTAGGTACATGCAGGTTGGAGCAGGGTTACGAGAGGGCTAGCGAGTGATGATCCTGTAGTCATCATATGACTTACCTTATATCGCATAGCTAGACTCTTAGACTTTTGTTACATTTGTTTTGGTGCCTGTAGGGATGTTCCATCCCAGACTGATGTATATATTGTTTCCGATATTTAGAACTGTTACTTATCTATTTTGGTTTTATTCCAGTTTCAGTTTCTGTTTTCAGTATAAGACTTCTCGCATGTTGTTTAGTTTGCTTTAAAAAGTTTTATTTCCGCTGCATTTTTAGTACTTTTGTATGTTTATATTTCCGCTTTCGCGAGGGGTTTTACAGTTGGTATCAGAGCATTATTGCTCTCGACGCACTCATGTGACCCCCAACCTTAACTTGACCAGATAAACAAATAATGAATGAGAGATGGGTAGATCTAAGGACTTATTTTGTAGTCTATTTGTGATTGCCAATTGCTAAGCTAATACTTGTTTTCTCTTTTGAAGGATGGTGAGACCTAGGGCTGCTGATAACATTGTGCTGCAAGCAATTCAGCATTTGCTTGAGACTCAGAGACAGCAAGCAGGGAATGTTCCACCTCCTCCACCGCCAGGCAACGAGGCTAATCGTCCTGGTAGTTTCTCATGGATAGCTTCTCAGATGTCCCGTAGCCACGTGAAGACATATGGTGGCGAGGTTGATCCGGTAGCTCTTACCGAGTGGTTCAGAGAGATGGAAAAGAGCTTCACTATGTATTCGGTGGGTAGAGAGGATAGAGTGCGGCTAGCCACTCACTTTCTTACCCTTGAGGCCGATAGGTGGTGGGCGCTGACTGGACCTACCTTCACTCTTGACCCTTTGTTCGATTGGGGGGCTTTTAAGGATAAGCTCGAGACGAGGTTCTATCCTAAAGAGCTCAGATCACAGCGACTCAAAGAATTCATGGATTTAAAGCAAGGCAAGATGTCAGTTCAGGAGTTCACAGACCGTTTCAATCAACTTGCTCACTTCGCATCGAGATTTGTCAGAGATGAGGCCGAGAGAGTCTACTTTTACCGTGGCAAGCTAAGGCCACGCATCGAGAGCATGGTTCGTCGAGATTCGACTTCTTTTGTGGAGGTATATGATGATGCTATTTGGGCCGAGAGTTCTATTCGTGTCATAGATGCTGAGACCCGTGCCGCTACTTCTAGTGTGACACCTCACCAGAGATCAGTGTACCAGGGGAAGAGACCATTTGTTCCTTTTACTTCTTTGCCTTCTTCTCAGAAGAAGCGTTTTGAGAGGTTCTCTGCTCCGGTTGCTAAGACCACATTTCACACCGACACTGCTTCTACTGTTTGCCGCCGTTGTGGTAAACCGCTTCATCCAGGGTTTGATTGTTTCAAGAATGCCTATAAGTGTTATACTTGTAATGGATATGGGCATAGGTCCTTTGATTGTCCTGAGAAGGATACTGTTCTTGGCAAGGCTGCCACTGCTGCTGCAACGACCAGAGGAGGAAAGCCGAAGGGGAAGATCTTCGTGATGACTAGGGCTGAGGCAGAGGCTCATCCAGACATTGTTGCCGGTATCTTTTCTGTTCTTGGTGCTGAGTGCCTTATTTTATTCGATACTGGAGCTTCTTTATCATTTATATCGACTCAGTTCGCCGACCGTCTAGCTCTTGAGTCTTCATTGGTTGAGGAGACTTCTATTTCCTTACCTTCTGGAGACGTGTTTTCCTGCTCTTCGTCCCATAGGGATGTTCCTATTATTATTGGTCAAGCCACATTTCCAGCGGACTTACTGAGATTTCCTCTCGAGGAGTTTGACGTTATCCTCGGTATGGATTGGTTATCGCGATACCATGCTCGCTTCGAGTGTCGCGACCAGAAAATCTGCTTGAGGAGTTCTTCAGGAGTTCGTGTTTCCTATAGGGGAACTCGCCCTCAAAGGGGTGTTCGTGTTATCTCTTCGATGAAAGCATCTCATCTTCTTAGGAAGGGTTGCCAAGCCTTCCTGTGTGTTGTTACAGCTGCTAAACCATCGCTACCGAAGCTTGAGGATGTAGCCATTGTTCGTGAGTATCCAGCTGTTTTCCTAGATGACTTGCCAGGGATACCGCCAGAGAGAGATGTGGAGTTTACCATTGAGCTTGTTCCAGGTACCGGACCGATTTCTAAAGCTCCTTAACGTATGGCTCCGCCAGAGTTGAAAGAGTTGAAGCAACAGTTGGAAGAGATGATCGAGAAAGGTTTCATTAGACCTAGTGCTTCTCCGTGGGGTGCTCCCGTTTTGTTCGTCAAGAAGAAAGATGGTTCCATGAGACTTTGCATTGACTATAGAGAGCTGAACCGAGTGACCGTGAAGAACAGATATCCTTTGCCTAGGGTAGATGACTTGTTTGATCAGTTGAGAGGTGCTTCTAGGTTTTCTAAGATTGATCTTCGATCGGGTTATCATCAGATTCCAGTGAGAGAGGTTGATATTGCGAAGACTGCTTTTCGTACCAGATATGGGCATTTTGAGTTTGTGGTTATGCCTTTTGGGTTGACTAATGCACCTGCCATCTTCATGGATCAGATGAACCGTACCTTCAGTGAGTATCTTGACACTTGTGTTGTGGTGTTTATCGATGACATTCTCATTTATTCGAAGACCGATGAGGAACATGCTGAGCATCTTCGATTGATTCTTGGGATATTGCGTCGTCAGAAGTGGTTCGCGAAGTTCTCAAAGTGTGAGTTTTGGCTTTCTAAGGTTGCTTTCCTTGGACATGTGATATCCAGTGAGGGAGTTATGGTTGATCCCGCGAAGATTGAGGCCGTAGTTGATTGGGAGAGTCCCAAAGATGTTGGGGAGATCCGTAGTTTCCTTGGATTGGCTGGTTATTATCGTAGATTTGTTGAGGATTTCTCCAGATTAGCTCGCCCGATGACTCAGTTACTGAAGAAGGAAGCTAAGTTTGTTTGGACCGACAAGTGTGAGAGTTCTTTCCAGGAGTTGAAGACTAGGTTGACCTCCGCCCCTATACTTGCTTTGCCAGAGATCGGGGTTGACTTTGATGTGTATTGTGATGCTTCGATGTTAGGACTTGGATGCGTACTGATGCAGAGTGGTAAGGTGATAGCCTACTCATCTAGACAGTTGAGAGTTCATGAGGTGAACTATCCGACACATGATTTGGAGTTGGCCGCAGTCGTTCATGCTTTGAAGATGTGGCGTCATTACCTAATTGGATCCCATTGCCGTATTTTCACAGATCACAAGAGTCTTAAGTACATTTTTACCCAGAAAGACCTTAACATGAGACAGAGACGTTGGCTAGAGTTGGTGAAAGATTACGACATCGAGTTGTTATATCATGAGGGAAAAGCCAATGTAGTTGCTGATGCGCTTAGCCGCAAGACTTCTCACTCGTTGAGTGCCATGAGAGTATTGCCCGATGAGTTGTGTTCCGAGTTCCGGAAGCTGAGGCTAGAGATGGTGGGTAGTGGTTTTAATTGGTTAGCTGCTATGACTGCCGAGCCGTCCTTATATTGGGAGATTCGCCAGAGTTTACCTTCAGATGCCGATTTCAAGAAGTTCGAGGCTAAGATTTTGAGTAGTGTTGCACCTGACTTAGTGATTGATGCTGATGGTTTCCTTAGGTTCCGTGGTAGGATGTATGTCCCCGATGTGCCAGATTTGAGGAAGAGGGTTCTTGATGAGGCTCATTTGTCGCCGTATTCCGTTCATCCAGGAGGAGAGAAGATGCACAAGGATTTGGGGCTTATGTTTTGGTGGCCTGGTATGAAGAAGGAGATCTTGGATTACGTTAGTAGGTGCTTGACTTGTCGGCAAGTCAAGTTAGAGCATAGGAGACCTGGTGGTTTGCTACAGCCGCTCCTCGTTCCTCAGTGGTAGTGGGAGTGTATATCTATGGACTTCGTTACAGCATTGCCTAAGACTGTGGGAGGCAAGGATGCGATTTGGGTTATTGTTGATCGTCTAACTAAGTGTGCCAGATTCGTGCCGATCAGAGAGACGTGGGACATGGATCGTTTAGCCAGGGCTTATATTGCTGAGATAGTCCGATATCATGGTGTCCCGAGGGAGATAGTTTCAGATCGAGATCCGAGATTTTGTTCCAGGTTCTGGAAGGCCTTGCAGGAGGCTATGGGTAGCCGTTTGTTGATGAGCACCGCATTTCATGCCGCGACCGATGGGCAATCCGAGAGGACCATACAGACACTAGAGGATTTGCTCCGCGCTTGTGCCCTTGATTTTCAGAGTTCTTGGGAGCAGTGTTTGCCGTTGGTAGAGTTTTCTTACAACAACAGTTATCATGCTTCCATTGGTATGGCTCCGTACGAGGCTCTTTATGGTAGGAAGTGCCGTAGTCCGATTTATTGGGACCAGGCTAGTGACGTTCGTGACCTTGGACCGGACCAGTTAGCTGTTACTATTGACCAGGTTCAGCTTATCAGAGGTCGGATGAAGGCCGCACAGGACCGGCAGAAATCTTATGCTGATGTTCGCCGTAGACCCCTAGAGTTTGAGGTGGGTGACCGAGTCTTCTTGAGAGTGTCTCCGATGAAGGGTGTTAAGAGGTTTGGAGTTAAGGGCAAGTTGAGCCCTAAGTATATTGGACCTTTTGAGATCGTGAAGAGGATTGGTGTTGCTGCATATCGATTGGACTTGCCTCCTAGTTTGGGCAAGATTCATAGCGTTTTTCATGTTTCCCAACTCCGTAAGTATGTTAGTGACCCGAGTCATGTTCTGCCCAGAGAGATCGAGAACTTAGAGCCGAGTCTTGCTTTCGAGGAGCGTCCCGTGAAGATCCTAGACCGTCAAGATAGGAAGCTTAGGAGCAAGGTGGTGCCGCTAGTGAAGATCCTTTGGCGTTGCGGTGATGTTGAGGAGCAGACATGGGAGACTGAGGCATCGATGCGTATCGCGCATCCTTCTCTTTTCGATTGAGGTAGAGTTAGTTAGAATTTATCTCCGTTCGAGTTTCGAGGACGAAACTTTTTGAAGTTGGGGTGATTGTAACATCCCGTATTTTCGTAAAATCTAATTTAAGCGTTTTAAATTATTTTAAGTAATAAAATAATATTTTAATAATTTATTGTGAAAGGTTTTAATTTAATTAGTAAGATCCGTCTTAAGAACCTCAAGTCCTTAAGACGAATACTACTTGGTAAACTTAAACTCGTATCATAAATATCCGTTCAAGTGTCCGACCCATTTAATTGACTCGGAAAGGACAGTCCATAAAACCCCCACAAAACCCCTTCCATCGACATAATGCTTCTCCTTCATTTCATTTCACTGTAAAACACAAACCTCATAAACCTCCATTTTATTCCTCCTTCTTTTGAGAAATTCTTCATCATCCGGTACTCGAATCGAGGTAACAACGACATTTTCGGAATCCTCATTCGATTTCCAAGCCATCTATCACTTTCTTTTTGTAAATCCTTAACTTTGAAAATGGGGCTGTTTTCTCTTAATTCTGTTTTAAGTGCTTAAAATCCGTTTCTATGCTTGTAGGTGTTGGCTTAGAGGATCCAGAGATCGATAGCTACATTGTTGAAGAAGATCTTTAGCCGGATTAGCTTGAAAGGTGACGATAATGAGAAACTCGGCCTTTATGTGTATATTAGCACTTTTGTTGTGATTTTCCATATGGTTTCTGATTTTGTTCAAAGGATTATGTTTAATGAACTTAGAAGCATGCCTAGGATTGTTCTTATGTGAGAAATCCATGCCTTATGATGTTGTTACATGTTCATATGCTATTTTCAGTTTTTCACAAAGTTAAGACGGATACTTGATATAATCGCTTGAGGATTGTTATGGGACTTATGTGCTGTTAGATTAGTTGTATTTGGTGTTTGATAATGTTGGGAAATCACCAATTGTAGTCTTGCTTGAGTTGTTGTGTCGAATTATGAAGTTTTCAATAGGTTGCGATTTTGCGATTTTTCGTATCAGGCTCTCTGAGCCGGTCGACCGACCGGCCGCCGGTCGACCGGCTGGGAGTGTTTCTTTGTGTTTTTGCGATTTTAGGAAAATTGGCCTTAGGACTGCCAGCCGGCCGACCGGCTGCCTGCCGACCGGCTGGTAGTCTCATGTGTAGTGTCTTGTGTTGTTTGCGAAGAACATAGGAAAGAAAGGGAGCCCAGCCGGCAGACCGGCCGCCTGCCAGCCGGGTGGGAGTACGCGTGGGTTGGTGTACGAAATTGTGAAGGATAGGGAAATAGATTCCCAGCCGGCCGACCGGCTGCCTGCCGACCGGCTGGTAGTCTCATGTGTAGTGTCTTGTGTTGTTTGCGAAGAACATAGGAAAGAAAGGGAGCCCAGCCGGCAGACCGGCCGCCTGCCAGCCGGCTGGGAGTACGCGTGGGTTGGTGTACGAAATTGTGAAGGATAGGGAAATAGATTCCCAGCCGGCCAACCGGCTGCCTGCCGACCGGCTGGGGAGTCCTTTGTGTTGTCGATTGTTTTTTTTAAAGAAAGAAAAGAAGGCTGGGTTACCAGCCGGTGGACCGGCTGCCGGCCGACCGGCTGGGAACCCCTGTAGCATGTTTTGAATTCGTAATTCATTTGTATCTTTCAAACGGTTAATCGGTTTTGTTGAAACTTGTTTTGTAAACCTGTGACATGTATTTGAGGTCCCCGGAGTACGGGCAACATTATATTGGGTTCGGGAATGGAGTAAGGATAGAGACCCCCCGGTCGGGTAACCGAAAGGGAAACCGGCTCTCCCTCAACTTAGTTCCCGGGGTCAATTAAGTGTTGATTATAAGTTAAGAAAAGTAGAACTATATTTTAGTTCATAGACTTTGGTTGATATTGTATTGATGCGTATTAAGTTATGCCTTAAGCTGGCCTCTGAACTTAATACGTGAGTTGTTTGTCATATATGGGGATATGCCTTAAGCTGGCCTCTGAGCCCTATATGTGTATGTTTGTCGTGTCTGGAACATGCCTTAAGCTGGCCTCTGAGTTCAGACATGTATGATAGTGATCGCGTCGGAACATGCCTTAAGTTGGCCTCTGAGTCTGACGAGTAGAGCAGCTGCACAACGGGGTAGCTAAGGAACTGACACCTTGCCCGGAGTGCAGATGTTTGGTGCTAGAACATGCCTTAAGTTGGCCTCTGAGTTTAGTACCTTGTGATGTGGTGAAGGGACATGCCTTAAGCTGGCCTCTGAGTCCTTTACTTTTGGATGCTAGTCTATGCCTTAAGTTGGCCGCTGAGTCTAGTGTCTTGCTGATTGGCAGGTCCATGCCTTAAGTTGGCCTCTGAGTCCTTGCTTGCTGAATGTTTGGTGTTTAGGTTATGTCTTAAGTTGACCGCTGAACCTTTACACTTGCTGATTGATTTAGTATTAGGTTATGTCTTAAGTTGACCGCTGAACCTTTTACTTGCTGAATTTATCTGCTTGCCTTGAGTTGGTACGTGTCAGATATGGATATTGTTAATGATGAGTAAATGTATATCTGTTTGAGTTATGGTTTGATCATCCAAGGCATTGGGTGACTCTTGTTCGGTTTCATAAATAGTTGGATTGAAAGACCCCCCGACTGAGTAACCAGTAGGGAAACCGGCTCTCCTTCCTATTTGTTTATGAAGTTGGTTGAGAGCCGTGCATTGTAATCGCATGATAGCAAGAAATCAGATGATGAGATGTTTATGCTTCACATGTTGATATATGTTGGAGTATTCTGTATTGTTTTATGTGTTACGTGTTGTCACAAAAGACGGCTAGGAGAACTCTAGTCACTCCCCACTGATTGTGGCGTACATGTTTTCATGTATGTAGGTACATGCAGGTTGGAGCAGGGTTACGAGAGGGCTAGCGAGTGATGATCCTGTAGTCATCATATGACTTACCTTATATCGCATAGCTAGACTCTTAGACTTTTGTTACATTTGTTTTGGTGCCTGTAGGGATGTTCCATCCCAGACTGATGTATATATTGTTTCCGATATTTAGAACTGTTAGTTATCTATTTTGGTTTTATTCCAGTTTCAGTTTCTGTTTTCAGTATAAGACTTCTCGCATGTTGTTTAGTTTGCTTTAAAAAGTTTTATTTCCGCTGCATTTTTAGTACTTTTGTATGTTTATATTTCCGCTTTCGCGAGGGGTTTTACAGTTGGTATCAGAGCATTATTGCTCTCGACGCACTCATGTGACCCCCAACCTTAACTTGACCAGATAAACAAATAATGAATGAGAGATGGGTAGATCTAAGGACTTATTTTGTAGTCTATTTGTGATTGCCAATTGCTAAGCTAATACTTGTTTTCTCTTTTGAAGGATGGTGAGACCTAGGGCTGCTGATAACATTGTGCTGCAAGCAATTCAGCATTTGCTTGAGACTCAGAGACAGCAAGCAGGGAATGTTCCACCTCCTCCACCGCCAGGCAACGAGGCTAATCGTCCTGGTAGTTTCTCATGGATAGCTTCTCAGATGTCCCGTAGCCACGTGAAGACATATGGTGGCGAGGTTGATCCGGTAGCTCTTACCGAGTGGTTCAGAGAGATGGAAAAGAGCTTCACTATGTATTCGGTGGGTAGAGAGGATAGAGTGCGGCTAGCCACTCACTTTCTTACCCTTGAGGCCGATAGGTGGTGGGCGCTGACTGGACCTACCTTCACTCTTGACCCTTTGTTCGATTGGGGGGCTTTTAAGGATAAGCTCGAGACGAGGTTCTATCCTAAAGAGCTCAGATCACAGCGACTCAAAGAATTCATGGATTTAAAGCAAGGCAAGATGTCAGTTCAGGAGTTCACAGACCGTTTCAATCAACTTGCTCACTTCGCATCGAGATTTGTCAGAGATGAGGCCGAGAGAGTCTACTTTTACCGTGGCAAGCTAAGGCCACGCATCGAGAGCATGGTTCGTCGAGATTCGACTTCTTTTGTGGAGGTATATGATGATGCTATTTGGGCCGAGAGTTCTATTCGTGTCATAGATGCTGAGACCCGTGCCGCTACTTCTAGTGTGACACCTCACCAGAGATCAGTGTACCAGGGGAAGAGACCATTTGTTCCTTTTACTTCTTTGCCTTCTTCTCAGAAGAAGCGTTTTGAGAGGTTCTCTGCTCCGGTTGCTAAGACCACATTTCACACCGACACTGCTTCTACTGTTTGCCGCCGTTGTGGTAAACCGCTTCATCCAGGGTTTGATTGTTTCAAGAATGCCTATAAGTGTTATACTTGTAATGGATATGGGCATAGGTCCTTTGATTGTCCTGAGAAGGATACTGTTCTTGGCAAGGCTGCCACTGCTGCTGCAACGACCAGAGGAGGAAAGCCGAAGGGGAAGATCTTCGTGATGACTAGGGCTGAGGCAGAGGCTCATCCAGACATTGTTGCCGGTATCTTTTCTGTTCTTGGTGCTGAGTGCCTTATTTTATTCGATACTGGAGCTTCTTTATCATTTATATCGACTCAGTTCGCCGACCGTCTAGCTCTTGAGTCTTCATTGGTTGAGGAGACTTCTATTTCCTTACCTTCTGGAGACGTGTTTTCCTGCTCTTCGTCCCATAGGGATGTTCCTATTATTATTGGTCAAGCCACATTTCCAGCGGACTTACTGAGATTTCCTCTCGAGGAGTTTGACGTTATCCTCGGTATAGATTGGTTATCGCGATACCATGCTCGCTTCGAGTGTCGCGACCAGAAAATCTGCTTGAGGAGTTCTTCAGGAGTTCGTGTTTCCTATAGGGGAACTCGCCCTCAAAGGGGTGTTCGTGTTATCTCTTCGATGAAAGCATCTCATCTTCTTAGGAAGGGTTGCCAAGCCTTCCTGTGTGTTGTTACAGCTGCTAAACCATCGCTACCGAAGCTTGAGGATGTAGCCATTGTTCGTGAGTATCCAGCTGTTTTCCTAGATGACTTGCCAGGGATACCGCCAGAGAGAGATGTGGAGTTTACCATTGAGCTTGTTCCAGGTACCGGACCGATTTCTAAAGCTCCTTAACGTATGGCTCCGCCAGAGTTGAAAGAGTTGAAGCAACAGTTGGAAGAGATGATCGAGAAAGGTTTCATTAGACCTAGTGCTTCTCCGTGGGGTGCTCCCGTTTTGTTCGTCAAGAAGAAAGATGGTTCCATGAGACTTTGCATTGACTATAGAGAGCTGAACCGAGTGACCGTGAAGAACAGATATCCTTTGCCTAGGGTAGATGACTTGTTTGATCAGTTGAGAGGTGCTTCTAGGTTTTCTAAGATTGATCTTCGATCGGGTTATCATCAGATTCCAGTGAGAGAGGTTGATATTGCGAAGACTGCTTTTCGTACCAGATATGGGCATTTTGAGTTTGTGGTTATGCCTTTTGGGTTGACTAATGCACCTGCCATCTTCATGGATCAGATGAACCGTACCTTCAGTGAGTATCTTGACACTTGTGTTGTGGTGTTTATCGATGACATTCTCATTTATTCGAAGACCGATGAGGAACATGCTGAGCATCTTCGATTGATTCTTGGGATATTGCGTCGTCAGAAGTGGTTCGCGAAGTTCTCAAAGTGTGAGTTTTGGCTTTCTAAGGTTGCTTTCCTTGGACATGTGATATCCAGTGAGGGAGTTATGGTTGATCCCGCGAAGATTGAGGCCGTAGTTGATTGGGAGAGTCCCAAAGATGTTGGGGAGATCCGTAGTTTCCTTGGATTGGCTGGTTATTATCGTAGATTTGTTGAGGATTTCTCCAGATTAGCTCGCCCGATGACTCAGTTACTGAAGAAGGAAGCTAAGTTTGTTTGGACCGACAAGTGTGAGAGTTCTTTCCAGGAGTTGAAGACTAGGTTGACCTCCGCCCCTATACTTGCTTTGCCAGAGATCGGGGTTGACTTTGATGTGTATTGTGATGCTTCGATGTTAGGACTTGGATGCGTACTGATGCAGAGTGGTAAGGTGATAGCCTACTCATCTAGACAGTTGAGAGTTCATGAGGTGAACTATCCGACACATGATTTGGAGTTGGCCGCAGTCGTTCATGCTTTGAAGATGTGGCGTCATTACCTAATTGGATCCCATTGCCGTATTTTCACAGATCACAAGAGTCTTAAGTACATTTTTACCCAGAAAGACCTTAACATGAGACAGAGACGTTGGCTAGAGTTGGTGAAAGATTACGACATCGAGTTGTTATATCATGAGGGAAAAGCCAATGTAGTTGCTGATGCGCTTAGCCGCAAGACTTCTCACTCGTTGAGTGCCATGAGAGTATTGCCCGATGAGTTGTGTTCCGAGTTCCGGAAGCTGAGGCTAGAGATGGTGGGTAGTGGTTTTAATTGGTTAGCTGCTATGACTGCCGAGCCGTCCTTATATTGGGAGATTCGCCAGAGTTTACCTTCAGATGCCGATTTCAAGAAGTTCGAGGCTAAGATTTTGAGTAGTGTTGCACCTGACTTAGTGATTGATGCTGATGGTTTCCTTAGGTTCCGTGGTAGGATGTATGTCCCCGATGTGCCAGATTTGAGGAAGAGGGTTCTTGATGAGGCTCATTTGTCGCCGTATTCCGTTCATCCAGGAGGAGAGAAGATGCACAAGGATTTGGGGCTTATGTTTTGGTGGCCTGGTATGAAGAAGGAGATCTTGGATTACGTTAGTAGGTGCTTGACTTGTCAGCAAGTCAAGTTAGAGCATAGGAGACCTGGTGGTTTGCTACAGCCGCTCCCCGTTCCTCAGTGGTAGTGGGAGTGTATATCTATGGACTTCGTTACAGCATTGCCTAAGACTGTGGGAGGCAAGGATGCGATTTGGGTTATTGTTGATCGTCTAACTAAGTGTGCCAGATTCGTGCCGATCAGAGAGACGTGGGACATGGATCGTTTAGCCAGGGCTTATATTGCTGAGATAGTCTGATATCATGGTGTCCCGAGGGAGATAGTTTCAGATCGAGATCCGAGATTTTGTTCCAGGTTCTGGAAGGCCTTGCAGGAGGCTATGGGTAGCCGTTTGTTGATGAGCACCGCATTTCATGCCGCGACCGATGGGCAATCCGAGAGGACCATACAGACACTAGAGGATTTGCTCCGCGCTTGTGCCCTTGATTTTCAGAGTTCTTGGGAGCAGTGTTTGCCGTTGGTAGAGTTTTCTTACAACAACAGTTATCATGCTTCCATTGGTATGGCTCCGTACGAGGCTCTTTATGGTAGGAAGTGCCGTAGTCCGATTTATTGGGACCAGGCTAGTGACGTTCGTGACCTTGGACCGGACCAGTTAGCTGTTACTATTGACCAGGTTCAGCTTATCAGAGGTCGGATGAAGGCCGCACAGGACCGGCAGAAATCTTATGCTGATGTTCGCCGTAGACCCCTAGAGTTTGAGGTGGGTGACCGAGTCTTCTTGAGAGTGTCTCCGATGAAGGGTGTTAAGAGGTTTGGAGTTAAGGGCAAGTTGAGCCCTAAGTATATTGGACCTTTTGAGATCGTGAAGAGGATTGGTGTTGCTGCATATCGATTGGACTTGCCTCCTAGTTTGGGCAAGATTCATAGCGTTTTTCATGTTTCCCAACTCCGTAAGTATGTTAGTGACCCGAGTCATGCTCTGCCCAGAGAGATCGAGAACTTAGAGCCGAGTCTTGCTTTCGAGGAGCGTCCCGTGAAGATCCTAGACCGTCAAGATAGGAAGCTTAGGAGCAAGGTGGTGCCGCTAGTGAAGATCCTTTGGCGTTGCGGTGATGTTGAGGAGCAGACATGGGAGACTGAGGCATCGATGCGTATCGCGCATCCTTCTCTTTTCGATTGAGGTAGAGTTAGTTAGAATTTATCTCCGTTCGAGTTTCGAGGACGAAACTTTTTGAAGTTGGGGTGATTGTAACATCCCGTATTTTCGTAAAATCTAATTTAAGCGTTTTAAATTATTTTAAGTAATAAAATTATATTTTAATAATTTATTGTGAAAGGTTTTAATTTAATTAGTAAGATCCGTCTTAAGAACCTCAAGTCCTTAAGACGAATACTACTTGGTAAACTTAAACTCGTATCATAAATATCCGTTCAAGTGTCCGACCCATTTAATTGACTCGGAAAGGACAGTCCATAAAACCCCCACAAAACCCCTTCCATCGACATAATGCTTCTCCTTCATTTCATTTCACTGTAAAACACAAACCTCATAAACCTCCATTTTATTCCTCCTTCTTTTGAGAAATTCTTCATCATCCGGTACTCGAATCGAGGTAACAACGACATTTTCGGAATCCTCATTCGATTTCCAAGCCATCTATCACTTTCTTTTTGTAAATCCTTAACTTTGAAAATGGGGCTGTTTTCTCTTAATTCTGTTTTAAGTGCTTAAAATCCGTTTCTATGCTTGTAGGTGTTGGCTTAGAGGATCCAGAGATCGATAGCTACATTGCTGAAGAAGATCTTTAGCCGGATTAGCTTGAAAGGTGACGATAATGAGAAACTCGGCCTTTATGTGTATATTAGCACTTTTGTTATGATTTTCCATATGGTTTCTGATTTTGTTCAAAGGATTATGTTTAATGAACTTAGAAGCATGCCTAGGATTGTTCTTATGTGAGAAATCCATGCCTTATGATGTTGTTACATGTTCATATGCTATTTTCAGTTTTTCACAAAGTTAAGACGGATACTTGATATAATCGCTTGAGGATTGTTATGGGACTTATGTGCTGTTAGATTAGTTGTATTTGGTGTTTGATAATGTTGGGAAATCACCAATTGTAGTCTTGCTTGAGTTGTTGTGTCGAATTATGAAGTTTTCAATAGGTTGCGATTTTGCGATTTTTCGTATCAGGCTCTCTGAGCCGGTCGACCGACCGGCCGCCGGTCGACCGGCTGGGAGTGTTTCTTTGTGTTTTTGCGATTTTAGGAAAATTGGCCTTAGGACTGCCAGTCGGCCGACCGGCTGCCTGCCGACCGGCTGGTAGTCTCATGTGTAGTGTCTTGTGTTGTTTGCGAAGAACATAGGAAAGAAAGGGAGCCCAGCCGGCAGACCGGCCGCCTGCCAGCCGGCTGGGAGTACGCGTGGGTTGGTGTACGAAATTGTGAAGGATAGGGAAATAGATTCCCAGCCGGCCGACCGGCTGCCTGCCGACCGGCTGGTAGTCTCATATATGTGTATGTTTGTCGTGTCTGGAACATGCCTTAAGCTGGCCTCTGAGTTCAGACATGTATGATAGTGATCGCGTCGGAACATGCCTTAAGTTGGCCTCTGAGTCTGACGAGTAGAGCAGCTGCACAACGGGGTAGCTAAGGAACTGACACCTTGCCCGGAGTGCAGATGTTTGGTGCTAGAACATGCCTTAAGTTGGCCTCTGAGTTTAGTACCTTGTGATGTGGTGAAGGGACATGCCTTAAGCTGGCCTCTGAGTCCTTTACTTTTGGATGCTAGTCTATGCCTTAAGTTGGCCGCTGAGTCTAGTGTCTTGCTGATTGGCAGGTCCATGCCTTAAGTTGGCCTCTGAGTCCTTGCTTGCTGAATGTTTGGTGTTTAGGTTATGTCTTAAGTTGACCGCTGAACCTTTACACTTGCTGATTGATTGAGTATTAGGTTATGTCTTAAGTTGACCGCTGAACCTTTTACTTGCTGAATTTATCATCTTGCCTTGAGTTGGTACGTGTTAGATATGGATATTGTTAATGATGAGTAAATGCATATCTGTTTGAGTTATGGTTTGATCATCCAAGGCATTGGGTGACTCTTGTTCGGTTTCATAAATAGTTGGATTGAAAGACCCCCCCGACTGAGTAACCAGTAGGGAAACCGGCTCTCCTTCCTATTTGTTTATGAAGTTGGTTGAGAGCCGTGCATTGTAATCGCATGATAGCAAGAAATCAGATGATGAGATGTTTATGCTTCACATGTTGATATATGTTGGAGTATTCTGTATTGTTTTATGTGTTACGTGTTGTCACAAAAGGTGGCTAGGAGAACTCTAGTCACTCCCCACTGATTGTGGCGTACATGTTTTCATGTATGTAGGTACATGCAGGTTGGAGCAGGGTTACGAGAGGGCTAGCGAGTGATGATCCTGTAGTCATCATATGACTTACCTAATATCGCATAGCTAGACTCTTAGACTTTTGTTACATTTGTTTTGGTGCCTGTAGGGATGTTCCATCCCAGGCTGATGTATATATTGTTTCCGATACTTAGAACTGTTACTTATCTATTTTGGTTTTATTACAGTTTCAGTTTCTGTTTTCAGTATAAGACTTCTCGCATGTTGTTTAGTTTGCTTTAAAAAGTTTTATTTCCGCTGCATTTTTAGTACTTTTGTATGTTTATATTTCCGCTTTCGCGAGGGGTTTTACAGCAAATCACAGACACAACATAAATACACATATCGGGCTCAGAGGCCAACTTAAGGCATATCCCCATATATGACAACTTGTTCACGTATTAAACTCGGAGGCCAACTTAAGGCATAGTTCAATACACATCAATACAAATTTGCAAACAATCCAACATATCCCACTAGGCTACTCATGACCATTTTACTTAACACAAGCATTTGGTTCATAACTCATATCAATTAAGTTAATTAATCACCCTAGAACTCATATCTAGTAAGCCTAAACCAATATAGTCATTTACTAGCTTAGTTCAATAGATTATAGAATCAAGTTCTTAAGAAATAATTAACCAAGTTAAACACTAATCATCTAACTAAATCTTGCTTAATTAAATTATCCATTACAAATTAAGTATACCCATCAAGTTATGACACTCAACCATACTAGCAAAACTAGTACTTAACAACTTAAAGCAACTCGCAGAACTGCAGGCAAAACAGCTCAAACCAGGCATTTGCGAAGCCTGCGCTGTTCTGCCAGAACCTGCGCAAAACAGGCCGGAGGCCTGCGGTGAAAGCCGCAGCCTGCGGTTTTCACTGTAGTCTACGAATCACAAAGAAGTCCTCCAAGTCTTCCAAATCAACACCTTAAAACAAAAGAAAAGAGGGATTAAAACTGATTTTTGAAATTAATCCCAAAACAGCCCGGAATTCGAGTTAAACAATTTTCAAATTGAAAAAGATAGATGTGACGGGAATGAGACAATGAATGCGTAAGAGAAAACCTTACCTCAAACGGAGTTGAAACGAGCTCGGAATAACGATTTAGTGAAGTAAGAAAAGTGAAAATGGAGGAATTGTGAGAATCTGATTTCTTATTTTTCAAGAGCTTGGGGAAGAAGTAAGTGGGTTGTGAGAAAATGAAGGCGAAGTTTCCTTCACAATTTCTTTTATGTTACTTCTATGAGACGGATTTTTAGTAAGTTGTTCGGGATTTCTTGTAAACGAAACTGCCAAGGGAATAATTACATCTTAAGATTATAAAATCTTAATACGAAACTTGTACGATAAATATAAAATATAAGTTTACGAATTTAAATAAAACATATTAAATTTCCGAAAACTACTTAAATTTATTTAAAATAAGGTTTATGAAAATATGAGATGTTACATTTTAAGTTTCACATTTTGTCAATTGTAAAATGTCACAATTGTGACATATCACATGACACATGACATTAGGTAATTTAAAATATGTATTTAAACAACTTAAATACAATTTCATATTTCATAAATAATATTTAACCTTTAAGTACCAATTACCAATTTATTATGTAAAACATGTCATTTTATTTCTCGTCAAAAATGATATACAAACTATTTGTAATCATAACCTATCGATAATCCTTACCGATAAAAATACGATAACAATTATGGAATATAAAATAATTACTTATTTTATTATAAACGAATGTCGTATAATCATATTATCACGAGAAGCGTACATCTCATTAACCTCGTTCATATTAGGGCATTAATTAATTCATATCGTATACGAATTATTAACCTTAATGATTCGGGCAACATCCTTTAAGTGTGACCTTCAGGGATCAACTGATCACCACCATCATATGACGATAATGTCAAACTATTTAAAGTCAATCATTACCGGTAATTGACGATCAGTCGACTTTATAATTTATTATCCTTTCGTATTCAGTATATAAATATACATGAGATTTTATGATTTTATAATAATTAATAAAATCATGTGATCGCACTATTGTTGAGAACATTTATCCCAACAAATACATTTAATGGATGATCACGGTATAAATTTTTTTCCGTAATTCGAGGATATGGGAACGGTAAAGTTTGGCCAATAACATTTCTTGTAAGATAGAACCTTAAAAGTTCTTCATCAGTGGGCTTAAACTTGTACCCTATTAGAATTGCCATTTTTCTCTGTGTATTATGTTCTCAACACATACATATACATACACACATACAGTGATACAGCCAGCAACTTGAGTTATTCATATCGTCAAACATGTATACTCCAGCATAAATCTCATCATGTGAAGTACACTACTCATAATCCATTATCATAAATTCACTTACATCTAACATCATCAAGCTTTACTCATATATACATCTCATACAAGCATACAAGCATATTCTACAACTACGAAGCAAGGTTCAGCGGTCAACTTAAGACATAACCTAAACATAACATATATTCACATTCACATTCACTATCTATGAAGTTTCAACGGTCAACTTAAGACATAACCTAAACATAGCAGTCGGCAAGTAAAAGGTTCAGCGGCCAACCTAAGGCATAACCTAATACCAAGTTCACTTTAACAAGCAAGGACTCACGGGCCATACTCATTTGCTAATCAACAAGACACTAGACTCAGAGGTCAACTCAAGGCATAGACTAGCATCCAAGTCACCCAATAAGTAAAGGACTCAGATGTCAACTCAAGGCATACTCTTTTACTACATCACAAGACACTAGAGTCAGAGGCCAACTTAAGGCATACTCTAGTATCCAACAATTGTACTTCAGACACGACATCAACACCATGGCTACCATGTTGCACAATTGCTCTACTTGTCAGACTCAGAGGCCAAGTTAAGGCATGTCCTAACACGATCACATACAACATGTCTGAACTCAGAGGCCAACTTAAGGCAAATCACAGACACAACATAAATACACATATCGGGCTCAGAGGCCAACTTAAGGCATATCCCCATATATGACAACTTGTTCACGTATTAAACTCGGAGGCCAACTTAAGGCATAGTTCAATACACATCAATACAAATTTGCAAACAATCCAACATATCCCACTAGGCTACTCATGACCATTTTACTTAACACAAGCATTTGGTTCATAACTCATATCAATTAAGTTAATTAATCACCCTAGAACTCATATCTAGTAAGCCTAAACCAATATAGTCATTTACTAGCTTAGTTCAATAGATTATAGAATCAAGTTCTTAAGAAATAATTAACCAAGTTAAACACTAATCATCTAACTAAATCTTGCTTAATTAAATTATCCATTACAAATTAAGTATACCCATCAAGTTATGACACTCAACCATACTAGCAAAACTAGTACTTAACAACTTAAAGCAACTCGCAGAACTGCAGGCAAAACAGCTCAAACCAGGCATTTGCGAAGCCTGCGCTGTTCTGCCACAACCTGCGCAAAACAAGCCGGAGGCCTGCGGTGAAAGCCGCAGCCTGCGGTTTTCACTGTAGTCTACGAATCACAAAGAAGTCCTCCAAGTCTTCCAAATCAACACCTTAAAACAAAAGAAAAGAGGGATTAAAACTGATTTTTGAAATTAATCCCAAAACAGCCCGGAATTCGAGTTAAACAATTTTCAAATTGAAAAAGATAGATGTGACGGGAATGAGACAATGAATGCGTAAGAGAAAACCTTACCTCAAACGGAGTTGAAACGAGCTCGGAATAACGATTTAGTGAAGTAAGAAAAGTGAAAATGGAGGAATTGTGAGAATCTGATTTCTTATTTTTCAAGAGCTTGGGGAAGAAGTAAGTGGGTTGTGAGAAAATGAAGGCGAAGTTTCCTTCACAATTTCTTTTATGTTACTTCTATGAGACGGATTTTTAGTAAGTTGTTCGGGATTTCTTGTAAACGAAACTGCCAAGGGAATAATTACATCTTAAGATTATAAAATCTTAATACGAAACTTGTACGATAAATATAAAATATAAGTTTACGAATTTAAATAAAACATATTAAATTTCCGAAAACTACTTAAATTTATTTAAAATAAGGTTTATGAAAATATGAGATGTTACATTTTAAGTTTCACATTTTGTCAATTGTAAAATGTCACAATTGTGACATATCACATGACACATGACATTAGGTAATTTAAAATATGTATTTAAACAACTTAAATACAATTTCATATTTCATAAATAATATTTAACCTTTAAGTACCAATTACCAATTTATTATGTAAAACATGTCATTTTATTTCTCGTCAAAAATGATATACAAACTATTTGTAATCATAACCTATCGATAATCCTTACCGATAAAAATACGATAACAATTATGGAATATAAAATAATTACTTATTTTATTATAAACGAATGTCGTATAATCATATTATCACGAGAAGCGTACCTCTCATTAACCTCGTTCATATTAGGGCATTAATTAATTCATATCGTATACGAATTATTAACCTTAATGATTCGGGCAACATCCTTTAAGTGTGACCTTCAGGGATCAACTGATCACCACCATCATATGACGATAATGTCAAACTATTTAAAGTCAATCATTACCGGTAATTGACGATCAGTCGACTTTATAATTTATTATCCTTTCGTATTCAGTATATAAATATACATGAGATTTTATGATTTTATAATAATTAATAAAATCATGTGATCGCACTATTGTTGAGAACATTTATCCCAACAAATACATTTAATGGATGATCACGGTATAAATTTTTTTCCGTAATTCGAGGATATGGGAACGGTAAAGTTTGGCCAATAACATTTCTTGTAAGATAGAACCTTAAAAGTTCTTCATCAGTGGGCTTAAACTTGTACCCTATTAGAATTGCCATTTTTCTCTGTGTATTATGTTCTCAACACATACATATACATACACACATACAGTGATACAGCCAGCAACTTGAGTTATTCATATCGTCAAACATGTATACTCCAGCATAAATCTCATCATGTGAAGTACACTACTCATAATCCATTATCATAAATTCACTTACATCTAACATCATCAAGCTTTACTCATATATACATCTCATACAAGCATACAAGCATATTCTACAACTACGAAGCAAGGTTCAGCGGTCAACTTAAGACATAACCTAAACATAACATATATTCACATTCACATTCACTATCTATGAAGTTTCAACGGTCAACTTAAGACATAACCTAAACATAGCAGTCGGCAAGTAAAAGGTTCAGCGGCCAACCTAAGGCATAACCTAATACCAAGTTCACTTTAACAAGCAAGGACTCACGGGCCATACTCATTTGCTAATCAACAAGACACTAGACTCAGAGGTCAACTCAAGGCATAGACTAGCATCCAAGTCACCCAATAAGTAAAGGACTCAGATGTCAGCTCAAGGCATACTCTTTTACTACATCACAAGACACTAGAGTCAGAGGCCAACTTAAGGCATACTCTAGTATCCAACAATTGTACTTCAGACACGACATCAACACCATGGCTACCATGTTGCACAATTGCTCTACTTGTCAGACTCAGAGGCCAACTTAAGGCATGTCCTAACACGATCACATACAACATGTCTGAACTCAGAGGCCAACTTAAGGCAAATCACAGACACAACATAAATACACATATCGGGCTCAGAGGCCAACTTAAGGCATATCCCCATATATGACAACTTGTTCACGTATTAAACTCGGAGGCCAACTTAAGGCATAGTTCAATACACATCAATACAAATTTGCAAACAATCCAACATATCCCACTAGGCTACTCATGACCATTTTACTTAACACAAGCATTTGGTTCATAACTCATATCAATTAAGTTAATTAATCACCCTAGAACTCATATCTAGTAAGCCTAAACCAATATAGTCATTTACTAGCTTAGTTCAATAGATTATAGAATCAAGTTCTTAAGAAATAATTAACCAAGTTAAACACTAATCATCTAACTAAATCTTGCTTAATTAAATTATCCATTACAAATTAAGTATACCCATCAAGTTATGACACTCAACCATACTAGCAAAACTAGTACTTAACAACTTAAAGCAACTCGCAGAACTGCAGGCAAAACAGCTCAAACCAGGCATTTGCGAAGCCTGCGCTGTTCTGCCACAACCTGCGCAAAACAGGCCGGAGGCCTGCGGTGAAAGCCGCAGCCTGCGGTTTTCACTGTAGTCTACGAATCACAAAGAAGTCCTCCAAGTCTTCCAAATCAACACCTTAAAACAAAAGAAAAGAGGGATTAAAACTGATTTTTGAAATTAATCCCAAAACAGCCCGGAATTCGAGTTAAACAATTTTCAAATTGAAAAAGATAGATGTGACGGGAATGAGACAATGAATGCGTAAGAGAAAACCTTACCTCAAACGGAGTTGAAACGAGCTCGGAATAACGATTTAGTGAAGTAAGAAAAGTGAAAATGGAGGAATTGTGAGAATCTGATTTCTTATTTTTCAAGAGCTTGGGGAAGAAGTAAGTGGGTTGTGAGAAAATGAAGGCGAAGTTTCCTTCACAATTTCTTTTATGTTACTTCTATGAGACGGATTTTTAGTAAGTTGTTCGGGATTTCTTGTAAACGAAACTGCCAAGGGAATAATTACATCTTAAGATTATAAAATCTTAATACGAAACTTGTACGATAAATATAAAATATAAGTTTACGAATTTAAATAAAACATATTAAATTTCCGAAAACTACTTAAATTTATTTAAAATAAGGTTTATGAAAATATGAGATGTTACATTTTAAGTTTCACATTTTGTCAATTGTAAAATGTCACAATTGTGACATATCACATGACACATGACATTAGGTAATTTAAAATATGTATTTAAACAACTTAAATACAATTTCATATTTCATAAATAATATTTAACCTTTAAGTACCAATTACCAATTTATTATGTAAAACATGTCATTTTATTTCTCGTCAAAAATGATATACAAACTATTTGTAATCATAACCTATCGATAATCCTTACCGATAAAAATACGATAACAATTATGGAATATAAAATAATTACTTATTTTATTATAAACGAATGTCGTATAATCATATTATCACGAGAAGCGTACATCTCATTAACCTCGTTCATATTAGGGCATTAATTAATTCATATCGTATACGAATTATTAACCTTAATGATTCGGGCAACATCCTTTAAGTGTGACCTTCAGGGATCAACTGATCACCACCATCATATGACGATAATGTCAAACTATTTAAAGTCAATCATTACCGGTAATTGACGATCAGTCGACTTTATAATTTATTATCCTTTCGTATTCAGTATATAAATATACATGAGATTTTATGATTTTATAATAATTAATAAAATCATGTGATCGCACTATTGTTGAGAACATTTATCCCAACAAATACATTTAATGGATGATCACGGTATAAATTTTTTTCCGTAATTCGAGGATATGGGAACGGTAAAGTTTGGCCAATAACATTTCTTGTAAGATAGAACCTTAAAAGTTCTTCATCAGTGGGCTTAAACTTGTACCCTATTAGAATTGCCATTTTTCTCTGTGTATTATGTTCTCAACACATACATATACATACACACATACAGTGATACAGCCAGCAACTTGAGTTATTCATATCGTCAAACATGTATACTCCAGCATAAATCTCATCATGTGAAGTACACTACTCATAATCCATTATCATAAATTCACTTACATCTAACATCATCAAGCTTTACTCATATATACATCTCATACAAGCATACAAGCATATTCTACAACTACGAAGCAAGGTTCAGCGGTCAACTTAAGACATAACCTAAACATAACATATATTCACATTCACATTCACTATCTATGAAGTTTCAACGGTCAACTTAAGACATAACCTAAACATAGCAGTCGGCAAGTAAAAGGTTCAGCGGCCAACCTAAGGCATAACCTAATACCAAGTTCACTTTAACAAGCAAGGACTCACGGGCCATACTCATTTGCTAATCAACAAGACACTAGACTCAGAGGTCAACTCAAGGCATAGACTAGCATCCAAGTCACCCAATAAGTAAAGGACTCAGATGTCAGCTCAAGGCATACTCTTTTACTACATCACAAGACACTAGAGTCAGAGGCCAACTTAAGGCATACTCTAGTATCCAACAATTGTACTTCAGACACGACATCAACACCATGGCTACCATGTTGCACAATTGCTCTACTTGTCAGACTCAGAGGCCAACTTAAGGCATGTCCTAACACGATCACATACAACATGTCTGAACTCAGAGGCCAACTTAAGGCAAATCTCAGACACAACATAAATACACATATCGGGCTCAGAGGCCAACTTAAGGCATATCCCCATATATGACAACTTGTTCACGTATTAAACTCGGAGGCCAACTTAAGGCATAGTTCAATACACATCAATACAAATTTGCAAACAATCCAACATATCCCACTAGGCTACTCATGACCATTTTACTTAACACAAGCATTTGGTTCATAACTCATATCAATTAAGTTAATTAATCACCCTAGAACTCATATCTAGTAAGCCTAAACCAATATAGTCATTTACTAGCTTAGTTCAATAGATTATAGAATCAAGTTCTTAAGAAATAATTAACCAAGTTAAACACTAATCATCTAACTAAATCTTGCTTAATTAAATTATCCATTACAAATTAAGTATACCCATCAAGTTATGACACTCAACCATACTAGCAAAACTAGTACTTAACAACTTAAAGCAACTCGCAGAACTGCAGGCAAAACAGCTCAAACCAGGCATTTGCGAAGCCTGCGCTGTTCTGCCACAACCTGCGCAAAACAGGCCGGAGGCCTGCGGTAAAAGCCGCAGCCTGCGGTTTTCACTGTAGTCTACGAATCACAAAGAAGTCCTCCAAGTCTTCCAAATCAACACCTTAAAACAAAAGAAAAGAGGGATTAAAACTGATTTTTGAAATTAATCCCAAAACAGCCCGGAATTCGAGTTAAACAATTTTCAAATTGAAAAAGATAGATGTGACGGGAATGAGACAATGAATGCGTAAGAGAAAACCTTACCTCAAACGGAGTTGAAACGAGCTCGGAATAACGATTTAGTGAAGTAAGAAAAGTGAAAATGGAGGAATTGTGAGAATCTGATTTCTTATTTTTCAAGAGCTTGGGGAAGAAGTAAGTGGGTTGTGAGAAAATGAAGGCGAAGTTTCCTTCACAATTTCTTTTATGTTACTTCTATGAGACGGATTTTTAGTAAGTTGTTCGGGATTTCTTGTAAACGAAACTGCCAAGGGAATAATTACATCTTAAGATTATAAAATCTTAATACGAAACTTGTACGATAAATATAAAATATAAGTTTACGAATTTAAATAAAACATATTAAATTTCCGAAAACTACTTAAATTTATTTAAAATAAGGTTTATGAAAATATGAGATGTTACATTTTAAGTTTCACATTTTGTCAATTGTAAAATGTCACAATTGTGACATATCACATGACACATGACATTAGGTAATTTAAAATATGTATTTAAACAACTTAAATACAATTTCATATTTCATAAATAATATTTAACCTTTAAGTACCAATTACCAATTTATTATGTAAAACATGTCATTTTATTTCTCGTCAAAAATGATATACAAACTATTTGTAATCATAACCTATCGATAATCCTTACCGATAAAAATACGATAACAATTATGGAATATAAAATAATTACTTATTTTATTATAAACGAATGTCGTATAATCATATTATCACGAGAAGCGTACATCTCATTAACCTCGTTCATATTAGGGCATTAATTAATTCATATCGTATACGAATTATTAACCTTAATGATTCGGGCAACATCCTTTAAGTGTGACCTTCAGGGATCAACTGATCACCACCATCATATGACGATAATGTCAAACTATTTAAAGTCAATCATTACCGGTAATTGACGATCAGTCGACTTTATAATTTATTATCCTTTCGTATTCAGTATATAAATATACATGAGATTTTATGATTTTATAATAATTAATAAAATCATGTGATCGCACTATTGTTGAGAACATTTATCCCAACAAATACATTTAATGGATGATCACGGTATAAATTTTTTTCCGTAATTCGAGGATATGGGAACGGTAAAGTTTGGCCAATAACATTTCTTGTAAGATAGAACCTTAAAAGTTCTTCATCAGTGGGCTTAAACTTGTACCCTATTAGAATTGCCATTTTTCTCTGTGTATTATGTTCTCAACACATACATATACATACACACATACAGTGATACAGCCAGCAACTTGAGTTATTCATATCGTCAAACATGTATACTCCAGCATAAATCTCATCATGTGAAGTACACTACTCATAATCCATTATCATAAATTCACTTACATCTAACATCATCAAGCTTTACTCATATATACATCTCATACAAGCATACAAGCATATTCTACAACTACGAAGCAAGGTTCAGCGGTCAACTTAAGACATAACCTAAACATAACATATATTCACATTCACATTCACTATCTATGAAGTTTCAACGGTCAACTTAAGACATAACCTAAACATAGCAGTCGGCAAGTAAAAGGTTCAGCGGCCAACCTAAGGCATAACCTAATACCAAGTTCACTTTAACAAGCAAGGACTCACGGGCCATACTCATTTGCTAATCAACAAGACACTAGACTCAGAGGTCAACTCAAGGCATAGACTAGCATCCAAGTCACCCAATAAGTAAAGGACTCAGATGTCAGCTCAAGGCATACTCTTTTACTACATCACAAGACACTAGAGTCAGAGGCCAACTTAAGGCATACTCTAGTATCCAACAATTGTACTTCAGACACGACATCAACACCATGGCTACCATGTTGCACAATTGCTCTACTTGTCAGACTCAGAGGCCAACTTAAGGCATGTCCTAACACGATCACATACAACATGTCTGAACTCAGAGGCCAACTTAAGGCAAATCACAGACACAACATAAATACACATATCGGGCTCAGAGGCCAACTTAAGGCATATCCCCATATATGACAACTTGTTCACGTATTAAACTCGGAGGCCAACTTAAGGCATAGTTCAATACACATCAATACAAATTTGCAAACAATCCAACATATCCCACTAGGCTACTCATGACCATTTTACTTAACACAAGCATTTGGTTCATAACTCATATCAATTAAGTTAATTAATCACCCTAGAACTCATATCTAGTAAGCCTAAACCAATATAGTCATTTACTAGCTTAGTTCAATAGATTATAGAATCAAGTTCTTAAGAAATAATTAACCAAGTTAAACACTAATCATCTAACTAAATCTTGCTTAATTAAATTATCCATTACAAATTAAGTATACCCATCAAGTTATGACACTCAACCATACTAGCAAAACTAGTACTTAACAACTTAAAGCAACTCGCAGAACTGCAGGCAAAACAGCTCAAACCAGGCATTTGCGAAGCCTGCGCTGTTCTGCCACAACCTGCGCAAAACAGGCCGGAGGCCTGCGGTAAAAGCCGCAGCCTGCGGTTTTCACTGTAGTCTACGAATCACAAAGAAGTCCTCCAAGTCTTCCAAATCAACACCTTAAAACAAAAGAAAAGAGGGATTAAAACTGATTTTTGAAATTAATCCCAAAACAGCCCGGAATTCGAGTTAAACAATTTTCAAATTGAAAAAGATAGATGTGACGGGAATGAGACAATGAATGCGTAAGAGAAAACCTTACCTCAAACGGAGTTGAAACGAGCTCGGAATAACGATTTAGTGAAGTAAGAAAAGTGAAAATGGAGGAATTGTGAGAATCTGATTTCTTATTTTTCAAGAGCTTGGGGAAGAAGTAAGTGGGTTGTGAGAAAATGAAGGCGAAGTTTCCTTCACAATTTCTTTTATGTTACTTCTATGAGACGGATTTTTAGTAAGTTGTTCGGGATTTCTTGTAAACGAAACTGCCAAGGGAATAATTACATCTTAAGATTATAAAATCTTAATACGAAACTTGTACGATAAATATAAAATATAAGTTTACGAATTTAAATAAAACATATTAAATTTCCGAAAACTACTTAAATTTATTTAAAATAAGGTTTATGAAAATATGAGATGTTACATTTTAAGTTTCACATTTTGTCAATTGTAAAATGTCACAATTGTGACATATCACATGACACATGACATTAGGTAATTTAAAATATGTATTTAAACAACTTAAATACAATTTCATATTTCATAAATAATATTTAACCTTTAAGTACCAATTACCAATTTATTATGTAAAACATGTCATTTTATTTCTCGTCAAAAATGATATACAAACTATTTGTAATCATAACCTATCGATAATCCTTACCGATAAAAATACGATAACAATTATGGAATATAAAATAATTACTTATTTTATTATAAACGAATGTCGTATAATCATATTATCACGAGAAGCGTACCTCTCATTAACCTCGTTCATATTAGGGCATTAATTAATTCATATCGTATACGAATTATTAACCTTAATGATTCGGGCAACATCCTTTAAGTGTGACCTTCAGGGATCAACTGATCACCACCATCATATGACGATAATGTCAAACTATTTAAAGTCAATCATTACCGGTAATTGACGATCAGTCGACTTTATAATTTATTATCCTTTCGTATTCAGTATATAAATATACATGAGATTTTATGATTTTATAATAATTAATAAAATCATGTGATCGCACTATTGTTGAGAACATTTATCCCAACAAATACATTTAATGGATGATCACGGTATAAATTTTTTTCCGTAATTCGAGGATATGGGAACGGTAAAGTTTGGCCAATAACATTTCTTGTAAGATAGAACCTTAAAAGTTCTTCATCAGTGGGCTTAAACTTGTACCCTATTAGAATTGCCATTTTTCTCTGTGTATTATGTTCTCAACACATACATATACATACACACATACACTGATACAGCCAGCAACTTGAGTTATTATCAACAAGATCGAAATTCGGAATTAGTGACTGACGATGATCTCCGAGTGTTTATATCATATCCAATGAAGTTATCAATGGTATAATGGTATTGTGTATATATACGAATAGGATTAGGGGTTGCTCCTTTGAGTTTATAATTTCCATTCTGAATTCCAACTCTCTAACCAATTTACTAATCGTTCTTAATTCCTAATCTTTGACGAATTGTATTCAAGAAGCGAGAATAGTGTCCAACACTTTCTTTCTCCCTTTTCAAAATCGAAAAAAATATATCCCTCTTTCTTTTTAAAATGGTTACGTTAATTATGTTGTCACAATTATTTAGTTTTATGATTTTATTATATTTAATATTAATATTTTAATTATTGTAAATGGTTACTTTACTTATAGTCACAATTATAGAAATTAAGTTATTTTAATAATTACTTTATTGTTAAAGGTTATAAAAAATATACTTATAAAATACTAATTTTTTAATTATTGTTTTAATTATTTAGTTTTATTATTTTATTATAAAAAATAATAAATATTAAATGCAACTATAAATTAACTGTAAATGCAAATTATTAGAATCTATAAAATCTAATTAAAAGGTTAACTAAAACATCAAATTAAATGTGACGTGGCAATTGTGACTTGACAATTAAATGTGACGTGGCAATATCATAATCCACGTATTAATCAATGACTACCTAAAACATTAAAATCTATCCCAAATAGGATCCTACCTCTAGGCGTAGGAAAGCATGGTACATCATGCCCATATAATACCTAATCTACTAATTGTTTTTATTAGAGCCCACTATAAAACAAATACTTATCTAATTAACATTTAGTAAACCCTTCTTAATTCTCTGTTGACGACGGTCATAACAAAGTTCTCTCCCACCAAAATTTGATTTGAAGATGACTGAAGGAAAGCGATTGGTATATCTAGCAAGGCGGAAAAATGCATCGAATTATATTTCGGTAAACGAGAAGCAATTTTTATCGACATCAAGAAGGAAAAACGCATCAAACAACACTAATTTGAGGTATATTTTTATACCAAACATAACCCTAATTTTGTGATTTATGTTGTTCTCGATATTCAGTTTGATGATATATGGAAGCATTAAAAAATACGAGCTATTACGATAAGAATACGAGCTAACGTAACAAGTACATTTTGATGATATATTGAGCAATTAAAATTACGAGGTATAAATAAAAGAATACGAGTTACAAAATAAGAGCTAATATTAAAAGAATACGAGCTAATATAAAAATAAAACGAGCTATTAAGCTAAGAATACAAGCTAAATGTAAACACAATACGAGTTAATATTAAAAGAATACGAGTTAATATAAAAAAACACGAGTTATTAAGATAAGAGTACGAGCTATTAATATAATAATACGAGCTATTAATATAAGAATACGAGCTTATGTAAAAGGAATACGAGCTTAAGAAAATCATGAACTAAAAAATACGAGCATATAAGAATGCAAATCATTACCCCAGGAATACGAGCTAATATAAAAAGAATATGAGCTAGTATTAAAAGAATACGAGCCAATATAAAAAAACACGATTTATTAAGATAAGAATACGAGCTATTAAGATAAGAATACGAGCTATTCATATAAGAATACGAGCTATTAATATAAGAATACGAGCTAATGTAAAAATAATACGAATTTACAAAAATCACGAATTAAAAAATACGAGCATATCAAAATGCAAGTTATTACCCTAAGAAAACGTGCTAATATAAACAGATTACGAGCTAATATTAAAAGAATACGAGTTAATATAAAAACACGAATTATTAAGATAAGAATACGAGCTATTAATATAAGAATACGAGCTATTCATATAAGAATACGAGCTATTAGTATAAGAATACGAGCTATTAATATAAGAATGCGAGCTAATGTAAAAAGAATACGAGTTTACGAAAGTCAAGAACTAAAAAATACGAGCACATCAGAATGCAAGTTATTACGTACTAATATAAAAAGGAATACTAGCTAATATTAAAAGAATACGAGTTAATATAAAAAAACACAAGTTATTAAGATAAGAGTACGAGCTATCAAAATAAAAATACGAGCTATTAATATAAAAATACGAGCTATTAATATAAAAATACGAGCTTATGTAAACTAAAAAATACGAGCACATAAGAATGCAAGTCATTACCCTAAGTACACGGGCTAATATGAAAAGAATATGAGCTAATATTAAAAGATTATGAGCCAATATAAAAAAAACACGAGTTATTAAGATAAGAATACGAGCAATTAAGATAAGAATACGAGCTATTCATATAATAATATGAGCTATTAATATAAGAATACGAGCTAATATAAAAAGAATACGAGCTAATGAAAAAAGAATACTAGTTTACGAAAATCACGAACTAAAAAATACGAGCACATCAGAATGCAAGTTATTACCCTAAGAATACGAGTAAATATAAACAGAATACGAGCTAATATTAAAAGAATACGAGTTAATATAAAAAAACACGAGTTATTAAGATAAGAATACGAGCTATTAATATAAGAATACGAGCTATTCATATAAAAATACGAGCTATTAATATAAGAATGCGAGCTAATGTAAAAAGAATACGAGTTTACGAAAATCACGAACTAAAAAATACGAGCACATCAGAATGCAAGCTATTACCCTAAGAATCAAGCTAATATAAAAAGAATACGAGCTAATATAAAAAGAATACGAGCTAATATTAAAAAAATATGAGTTATTAAGATAATAATACGAGCTATTGATATAAGAATACGAGCTAATAATATAAGAATACGCGTAATGTAAAAAGAATACAAGCTTAAGAAAATCACGAACTAAAAAATACGAGCACATACAAATGCAACTTATTACCCTAAGAATACGAGTTAATATAAAAAGAATACGAGCTAATATAAAAGTACGAGCTAATGTAAAAAAATACGAGTTATTAAGATGAGAACACGAGCTATTATGTGATTTAGTATTGATTTAACTGACTTGAAGTATAGAACGAATACATACATTTTAAAGAATGATTTTTTTTAAATAATGTTCAAAAATAAAGTATTTGTCGTTTTGGGTTGGTTTTAAAATTATTTGTCGAAATGGTGTCCAAAAAAGCTTGGATTTTCAAAACCTAAAACATGGAACAAACACGCGCCATGCCTGTAACGTGCAAGTTATTGAGATTCACCAAGCATTTAATAGAAACATCCCAACCTTAACGACATGTCTCATCCGCAAAAATCCACCACTTGTAACAACGTGTTTCAGTCAGGCTAATTTATGTAAGTTTAAAATTTCATACTAGCAAGAAATACACCAGTATTAATTTTTTTTTTCTTTTTTTTTAAGGTAGCGAAACTAGGTTGATCCTCTTAGATAGGACCAACGTATCTCATCCTTTCGAATGAGTAAGGTAAGTTGAAGCCACCGGCTTTCAACCCACCTCGAAAGAGTTGGACAAGAATGTCCAACAGAAGCCATGAAGTCAGCAACCTTGTTGGCTTCACGAAAGCAATTTTTAATTATCACTTCATCGAAACAATGAAGATTAAATTTCACATCCTTGATAATACTAGAGATTTCCCACGGGATCTGCCAAGTATTACGCCGAGTTGATAACACATAAATTATCACCCTCCACAATTAACTTCGAGATTCCTAAGTGTTTAGCGGCTAAAATACCTTCTTTTAAAGCGAGTGCTTCTGCGACAAGAATACTATTAGATCCGCACTTTTCTGCTCCTAACAACACGACTTCACCATTATGATCTCTTATACAAAATCCTAAAGCAGCTTTATTGCCATCTATTCTCGATCCGCCAAAATTTAGCTTTAGGAAACCATTTCTAGGTTTCTCCCACCAGATATCCTTCTTACTAGAAGTGTTTCTAGCAAACTTTTCTTTCTCGGGATTGTTGAGATCTTTATGTCTAGTTTCGTTCCATGCCTTAATGCTATTATTACATATCTATTATCCAAGAAATGAACATTACTAGCTACAACATTTTTCTGTCAAATTATGATAATTTTGCAAGTCAAAGTTTTCTAATGAAGCTTAATTATCTCAAAGACTTAATTGCACATGATGATTTCGTTAAGATCATTTTTTTTTGGTGGAATGTATGATTTTATAGAAATGATATTATCTTTAATAATGCTAATTTCAATAATACACCAGTGCTAATAGCGTGTTTGTTCCGTATTTTAAGTTTTGAAAACCTAAACTATATAAACACTATTTGATAAATATTTTTTAAACCAATCCCAACAATAAATATTTTATTTTTAAACATTATTCTAAAAAATCATATCGTTTTAAACGAGAATAGACCCATATTGTCCTAGTGACACATGAGATGAGTAGTGAATGAAGTCCCTACTTTAAAATGTCGAATGCGCGCAACATCTGGACCAACTAACGCAGCTCTCTTCTTTTCTTTTCTTTTCTTTTCTTTTCCTGAATGGAAGGTAGACATACACCATTTCCTAACATTGAGTATGATTCATCATTTTAATGATTATGATGATGTCAATCCAATATTATAAAGTGGGCGTTCTTCAATTTTGTTGCCCAAATAATTCAATTCACTGCCCTTACCATTTTTCATTATATTATTGTCTCCTCTATGGCTTTATCTTCTTCTTTTGCTTCTCCCATGACCATCCCTAAGGTACTAACTTTTCATAATTCATGCTTAATTTCATATGATTCATTTTTTGAATTCAATTTCGATTTCAGAATATGGGTTTTGTTGCTGTAATTTGATGTTACTTGTCGATTGTCATAATTTTGGTAGATCTCACCTGGGTATTGTTCATACTTTTATAATTATGCACAGTTGCGGAATTAAGGGGGCGCTCGTCCCGCTGGACTACAGAAATACTTTATGGTATTACTATTATTATTTGACCCTGCTACCATTTTTGGCCCCCTAACTTCAAACCTTGTTTCCGTCGCTAATTATGCATCATGCATGGGTCTTTCGCTACTGTAGGATTACTCCATCTTATGTATCTTCATATAATTAACTTTGTATGTTGTTTTAACTTATACTTTCCGCCGCCATCAATCATTTGTTTACCTTTTACTTTTTATGTTGGCATAAAGACCACGGAAAGAGGATGGCCCAATTATTTCAGGACAAATTGAACAAATTGGGTATGGAGTATGGACGATCAAATTATCTATCAAAGCATTCTCAAAAAAAAACGGACGGAATAGGTAAACAAATAAGCGGAACTGAGGAATTACTATGTTTTTGCAATAAGTCTATCTTGTGACGGACCACTCGAGAAAATAAAACAAAAATAAAGGCGCCTAGGGAATAATATGGTTTGTCTTTATCAATCAAAGTGGATATTATTTAATACGGATACAAGTGAGAATTTGTGATGTTTTTATGGTAGTTGCAAATAACTGTTGATCCTAATGAACATTTTTTGTATAAAGAATGTGTATGACAGTAACCACATAAGAAATATTTACTCCGAAACTTTAGTTTTAATATGAGACTGTCTCCCATGAGATCAACTCTATTTTTGTAATTATACGAATGAAAGATGCTAAAAACTCCCAAGTTCAATACTGAACCGACAATACTCTTTACTTGAACTTGCTAATTGCTATCTTCCCACAATATCTCACATTGCTGTTTGCCCGTTTCTGTAATTTTATATTTTATAGTAAGTTCGATAATTCTTATACATTAGAGGTTCTGTAGGTTCATTGCCGCAGACTAATGCATAAACATCAGTACAAAAGCGGACTAGACACAAGGTTATCTCTCAGTCCTCGAAGATTCATCACTAAACTGTACGGCCAACGTATGCTGGCATCTGAAGTAACGCACGAATGGTCTTGCCCTTGCCCAAGAGGCCTTAGAATTACTATGAGACCAGAATTACAGAAATGTATTCTTTCACGGAAGAGTTCGGGAGTGTGTCATTCGTGTAAGCTAACTCCATCCCATATGTCATGTTATACTGATTAAAGCTTTATCTCTTCTCATTATGTTCATTGTTTGAGTTACTTTGTTTTATTCCACCATTTTTCGAAGCTATGAATAACAAGTCTTTGCCCCATCAGGAATCGGGACTGGGCATGTGAGATAAAAAGACATATAGCACACTGCTTTGCATAAAAACACTCATGAAACACTTCTCTTGCATTTGCTGCTATATCGATGGAGTTCAGTAACGAATTTTGGATTTGGTGTTATTTCAGGTTTTTCAAATTCTCAAATTGCAACTAGTATATTTACCTTTGGAACTGCAGCTGTCCTCCCATTTTATACTCTCATGGTCGCTGCTCCGAAAGCTGAACTAGTAAATTTTTTGCCCTGAGTTTTTTTGGACTTGGTCGAAGTTACTGTCATTAACTATCTTTTTTCTCTGACGTTCCCGTTTTTTGGACTTAGTACAAGTTACTGTCATTGACCATCTTCTTTCTTTACCCTCGGCTGGGTTTGTTGGAATTGATTACCAGATTTAATTGCTGATGATTTCCCTGACATTCTGCAGACTAAGAAAACTATGAGAAGCAGTTTGCCATATATTGGTCTTGGACTTCTATATGCATACCTTCTCTGGCTTTCATGGACACCCGACACTCTAGGCTTGATGTTTGCGAGTAAATACTGGCTGCCCGAGGTTAGTCTGATTAGCAAACTCTTGGACTACATTACTTCAATCCTTCACTGTCAACACGCCATGACACCTGATTTTAGACAAAAGTTGAATATTTTCGTTAATCTCACACAAAACTAACTATTTCTCATCCAATTGTGCTTTAAATCTCATGGTCGATTTCCAGCTGCAAGGTATGGCGAAAATGTTCACCAGTGAGATAACTTTAGCATCAGCGTGGATTCATTTGTTAGTGGTGGATCTCTTTGCAGCAAGGTCAATCTCCTTATGTTCAACTTTCACCTTTTTTTTATTTATTTTTCGTGTGAAGGCAGTCACGGCACTTACGATGCTAACGAGCTACACAAAGATTTGGAAACATTAGTTACAAACTTACAACTCTGTACTTGTGTTGATAGGCAAGTTTATGAAGATGGTCTAGAGAATGAAGTTGAGACCCGACATTCAGTATCACTGTGCTTGCTTTTCTGCCCCATTGGAATCATCAGCCATGCAATTACCAAGCAATTGATTAACAATCCGAAAAATACTAAGCATAATAATGACAAACTTACCTGATAATGTAACTGAATTGACTGAAGATTTTGATGAAGTTAGGTGTAATTTGGTTACCCATTAAATTACAAAGCAACTTGTTTGGTTCCATTCATAGTTTCATACATTAATGGTGTCTTGGATTTTATTATCCTGAAGCTACTCAATCTTCTTACTCCACAAAAGAACTGGAAAAATCGTATTATTGATCCAACAATAGCGATTTTAAATCCGTGCAGAAAATGTGAAAGCTTTCATCTAAAATTCTCTATTATGACTTGTGGGTCAGAGTTGAAGAACAGGGTGTGAGTTACACAAGATTGGCTGGCATACCAAAAAAAATTGGGAGACAACATAAACAAAAACGAAAGATGAAGTCTTCACGGAAATCGAGCAAGAAAGGATTTTTCAGTCATCATTATGTGCTGCATCTGTCATAATAGGGTGGTTCCTTGAACTGCTGCGTTTAACACACTGGCGGTTTTGCGCATCACGATGTATATTTCTAGTTCTAGGCTTTCAAGCTTTTGAGGGAACTGCTCTCGAAAAAAACATCCATCTTCGAAACTCGGCTGGGCAAAACGAAACTCAGCTGCACCCTGCACATGCAGAAGACTGATCATAAGCCATCCACGTAATACCCTGTCTTGTATATTTATTCCCTCTGCCTCCACTGGTTCTATACGTATTCCCTCTGTCGGATTTACGTTTCATTTTTGGCCGAGTTCATACACTCAAAAACTAAACTACCCTTACACACACTTCCAATCCTCACCCTCCCCACCTTGTTAAAGCCAACCCTAAGCCACCCTCCACATCAAATGATCCACTCAGCACACCCCATCGCTGACTACCTGTGGCGGAGCCTCCCACCCTAAAAAAAAGCCTTCCAGCTGAAACGCTCCATGCACAAGACACATTGTGTTTATAGCTGATGTGGTGTGGCACTCATGGCCTCAAATTTCCGTTCAATACACACTACTGAGAATTAAAAACAGGTTTACGGCTCTCTTGAGCACAAATGTGAGCCGCTATAGTTACTGAGCGGAAATACTCATAGCCCTGGGTGTGAAGTGTGAACCCCATTGGCATCAAAACTACCTCCGGCTCACCTTGTACATAATAGAAATAAAATAAATAAATAAACCCACAACTCCTGATCACTATCCCTATGTAATAATTTAATGACGAAGAAAAATTTCGAGAGTTCATAAATAAACTATCAAACCGCATACCTCAATCAACATATGTACACAGAAAAACATCAACTGTAAACGTACTTTTAAGTTGGCAGCGATGACATCTGAATTTGGTCTTCAAAAGGTTCCTCTGAAAGATCAGGAGCTTGATGGGTATCTCGTTTGGTACGCTCTAACGAAGTTGCCTCATAAATTCCTGTCATTATACACTTGTATTCGTAAAAGGGGAAGAAAACTATTGTGACCCTTGAATTTATATGGTCTAAGCATAATACTGTATTGTTAGAATATAAAACGAATTAAGGAACTCCAACCATTGGCTTAAACTTTTGGTTGAGTTGGTTTCTTGACATGGTATCAGAGCCATGTGACCAAAGGTCACGGGTTCGAATCCCACCCCCTCCATTCTAAAGTGGATAATCAGAACAGGCCAGGGGATCCCACCTGCACCCACACTTCAAGCCCAAAAAAGAAAAAAAAGGGCCTTTGTGTGAGGGGGAGTGTTAGAATATAAAACGAATTAAGGAACTCCAACCATTGGCTTAAACTTTTGGTTGAGTTGGTTTCTTGACATAATACTGTATATATGTAAAATTCAACTTTCGAGGAGGAGATATCTCATATACCAAAGCCCAAAATTGCACAGCAAATAATAAATCCCGCTAAAGAGAAGTCCATTTTGTAGAAAATCTCCAGCACAACGATACATCCTCCAGCTACCATAAGATGTCTGGGAGATGAGAACACCATGTGCAATCTAGACAAACCAAAAGTTTTAATTAGTCCTATTTATTCCTCCAAACATATGCAAGAGACATGATCAGGCATCTACTATCAAGATGGGGAAACAAAAAATAAATTGGAAGATTGTGAATGCGACTTATGATACCCAAGAACAAAATGCAAAAAAAAAACTACTATTATTATGATAGCAGTTGGGAAGGGTACTGGAATTTTACAAGTTATCAAATCATCAGCAAACAAATGCACTTGCAAAACATTAAACTCAAAGGTCCAATTGATGAATACGAATGCTCTTACTTTTTCCTCCTCTCCATAGGAGCTAACAAATAGAGCTACAAGACCAAATGTCAACTTCTTAACAATTAAGTAGGTACCTTTCTTCTGCAATATTCTCGATATAGAAGATCAATATAACTCCAAATATGATGGTGCTGATGTAAGGCCACAAGGAAATAGGGTATTCTTTGCTGCTATCAGGTGTTGTCCCCTGAATTACATACAATGAACACGGTAAACATAATCCTGAGAAAGCAAATATTTAATAAAACTCAAAATAATGTTTTTGAGGCAATCCTATGCCTCGTTTAAAAATGGATTCAAAATAATGTTATTGAGCAATCCCGATATGCCTCATTTAATAATGGATTAAGAAGAGAACATAACAAAACAAATGACAACCACAGGATTTTGACTTACCAATATTATGTCCCACATTGCAACCGGAAACATGAAGCATGTAGCAGAAGCAATTGTAATAGCATGAAGCCGCCTCTTAAGTTGATTCTATGACACTTGCAAGTTCATAGTAAGAAACAATGAAGGTTGTCACAGGATTATAAGAACAAAATGAAAAAAGAATGACACCTTAATTGAAACACGACGTGTAATCACTCTTCTGAAAGCAGATAAGATTCCTGCGAGCATAGGTACCGCCATTTCCTTCATTCCTAACACCTTTTCCTTCTGATCATCAGATTCCAGGTTATCTCTGAGTGGTAATTCGTGGTCAAGCTTAAAACTGAAAAGTTCGACAGTTTTCTGATAAATAGAAACTACCAAGCAGTCAAGCACTAAGCTTCAAGACAAAAAAAAAATGGTATCACTCCTCCCCAGCCCCAAGGAAAACTCATAAGAAAATAAAGGATATAAAAAGGAGAATATGTAGCCATGGCCCATCCTTGAGATAAGAAGTAGAGTGATGCCAGCATCGCAACAAGTCCACCAACCTGATATGAAGACAATTTGTTTTTTCATTATCAGCTAGCACACACAGAAAGTCTTTAATCAATTTAAATTAGCTTAAATAAAGAAAAAAAATTGTTATAATTGTATTCAAGCCAATGAATAGAGATTAGCAACTTGGCAAGTACTCTTGATGCGTTGCTTTTTCCTACAGAAACAAATAACATTACCCCAGTATTCCTGAGTAAATATTATTACAATAAAGGACAAAAAATATTACCCCAATATTTCAAAAACCAATCTATGGTTGGGAAAAGGGAGTAGGGATATGCTGGTGCATAGAGAGACACTGCTAAAAGAGAATTTGTATTCAGGGTTCCAAATGCTTGGAAAGTTGAAGCAACCATTTGATTTACAACGACTGACAGAATAAAATAACCGATAAAAGACAAATGTAGGGTTGGAGCTACCTTCTTCCAAATATGACCTCTACGCCCATACAAAACTCCAGACAGTACCCCAAGAACAGCACCAGAATACTCGGCAAGAATTGCACTAAAAATGAACAATAGCAATAGTTAGTCATCTTGGTCTTAGTGCAAAGGTGATGCAAACAATGGCCTAGAGACAAAACTGCAAGAAAAAGCAGACTGATGCAGAATCTTTCACTAGTACTGTTTATAATTGCTAGGAGTAACATATATCTATCGTCGACAGTCTACAACCGGAAAGCTCTAACTTGATATCCAGACATTATTGAGAACGAGAGAACCCAACAACTGACAATCAAAACTTCTTCAGATACAAAATCTTAACATAGGATTATAGTTCAATAACGTCTTTAACCAAAAACAAAAAGGTGAATACAATGCTTAGTATATGATAGCATACCGAAGAGGGCCACATGACTTGACCCCTTTTACCCACAGGATGAAGTACAGAGCTGTTATGGCTCCATTTATCATGGCGGGTACCACCTAGAAACAAATAGAAATCGAAGGTTATATCTGTCATCCAAAGGAAGCAAAGTTAAATTTTCTTTTCCTCATTTCCAAACCTGAGTATTGGAAAGTGGTCTTCCCCTCCATGGTTTTTGCACGGATAAAAAGATGATGGATGACGGAACTAGACAAGTGAAGATAAATAAAACAACTGATGCTTCTGACTGAGAAAGATAATAGTACATGGAATAGATTGACCATATTCGCATGAAGTTGCCTATAATATGAATGATGCGAAGAGGGTTTTGCCTGTTTGAAAGCAAACCATCAGATATTATCAAAATCGATTGCAAAGACAACAAAGTGACTCAAATGTTCATTAAATACAAAAAACACCACAACTAACTCACAATTTAATAAAGCTTAGATTGTAGCATATAATTACAGATGTTTTTAGTCACTCATGTCCACCTACCATTAACTTTTCCGTCTTAAGAAACAGCAGACCATCGAAATGCAATGAACACACATTTCCCAAATGCCTCAAGGGCTCGCACAAACGGCAAGGAACAGGAATCATATTTACACAGCCTTAGCCCAAGGTTGACGACACAGACACGCTAGGTGACTCAAACTGAAAACTAGGCAGGGAATTATATTTAAGGACCACTACTTCCAATAATACAAAGTGCACCCAGTTCAAGCTATTTTGCTTTATCCATCATAATCTAAAATCAAAGAGTAATGAATATTTGTCTCCATTGGAAATGAAAATACCAGCAGAATGCACTAAAATTTCAAAAACCTTACTTTCTCTTAAAAAAACAAAAGCTACAACATAATACATCATATTACAGCCACAAGGACCTAATTTCTCACAATAGACAATACCAAAGAATTCCTCAACTTGCAAGTCATAATTCCAAGACAGCACTAAAGAAGATCACCATATTGCCAGTTTGCCACCTTCCATTCATATCCACACCATCGATCATAAATAAGGAATAGGTCATAGGAGAAACTTTGAAACAATGTCTAGACTAGTTTCCCATGCCAGTTCTTAAAGAGGGAAAACGTCAAGGTTCAGCAACAACTTGCAACTTTTATCTTTTGAAACAGTGGCTCCAATCTCACTTCCTAAGTTTCTATTGTTAGGAATTGAACTGCAGGCTTACTATTTTCATGAACAGAAAGATCAAATGACTAATAGACTAAAACAAGCAAAGGAACCCATCCTACTATGTACTCTAACTACACCATGGCAATATATATCATATAACAGCCCATCTTAACTAGGTTTCTAGGTAAGCAACTCTTTTTTTCTTTCAAAGAGTAACATAAGAAAACTGTGCAGCGATTTTCTCTGATAATTTGACTTGATCTAAAGCAATCTGAACAGCAGAACATAATTTAGAACACATATCCACAATGACTACACAGGTAATAGTCTCTCCAAGGCAGCTCACCCAAATCAACACACTATAAGCGCGCGCGCACAAACACACACATCAACATGATTACATTACTAAGAGTCAAGCTCAAGAACACTCGGTGATTTATCGCCATTACATAAGAATGATTCATACACCTGAATCAGAAGCTCCAACACTTCCACAGGTGCCCATTTGAGCTCAAACCCATACCAACTGTCCTCCATAATAAAAACTATAACACCAACAGTTTCGACAGGATTTCAGCTGAAAATACAATTCCAGAATGTGGGATTTCAAAGTTCAATACTACCCAAATCATGAAACAATGTAACAACATCAAACAAACAACAACTAAAATATTACAAGTACCAACATACTATTAAAATAAATTTAACAATCGTAAATTAGGCTTAATAAATCAGTGCAAAAAAAATGAATCAAAGGGATTGCAGAAATGTAGGGGTTACCTGGAGTAAATTGGGTGACGATCCTCGGAAAGTGGCCGAGGAGACATCATTTTGACGAAGCCAGACAATTGCAAAGTTGAAAATGTAGTGTCAAATTCAAAGTTTGGGGATAAATTGACGTAAAGTTATGTGATTACTTGGAGGAATTCTTTGCCAGTGCGCGTTTTCAGTTTGCAAATTCCGACCAAATTGAATAGAACCAAACCCGGTTTCGTGATTTCCCCCCAAATCAATTACTCGTAATTGGCAAATGTAAACAACCCGTTGGCTTATGGTCAAAGCTCTTGAGACTTTAGTTGGCTTGTGACTAGTTGGTGACGTGTGAGCTTGTCCACGACTCCACCATCGTTATATCATCAATCAATATCAAAATATATATATATATATATATATATATATATATAGAGTTGGGATCACATGAGTCCACCCTAAATATTTGAGTCCATGAGTCTAACTATGATATCATAAGTTGTATAAAAAAATATCACATGTTTTCAATATCAAATTTTTTTCCTTTTTTTGTTTTTTTTCTTTTTCAATATTACTTTTTTTTTTCTTTTTTTTGCCTTTTCTTTTAAAATGACATTTTCTTTATTAAAAAAATTCCCTTTTTCAGTATGCACTTTTTTTAAAACAAACACATTTTTTTTAATAAAATGGCGTTTTTTCTCGAATTTTTTTTCATTACAATATCACAAGTTACTCAATACAATATCACCGGTTCTTTAAAATAATATCACAAAAAAAAATTCGAGAAAAAAATATTTCGGAAAAAAAATTCGAGACAAAAAATATAAAAAAATATTTCCGGGCAAAAAAGTTCTTGAAAAAATTTCGTGATATTGTTTAATATTGTGTGTGATATTGTTTAACAAAAGGCGTTTTTTCTCGAAATTTTTTTTCGACTTTTTTTTTCATTACAATATCACAAGTTACTCAATACAATATCACCGGTTCTTCAAAATAATATCACAAAAAAAAAATTTGAGAAAAAAATATTTCGGAAAAAAAATTCGGGAGAAAAAATTGAAAAAAAAATTTGAAAATAATATTTCCGGGAAAAAAATTTCGTGATATTGTTTAATATAGTGCGTGATATTGTTTAACAAAAGGCGTTTTTTTCGAAATTTTTTTCGATTTTTTTTCATTACAATTTCACAAATTATTCAATACAATATCACCGGTTCTTCAAAATAATATCACAAAAAAAAATTTGAAAAAAAAATCGAGAAAAAAAATTTCGAGAAAAAAAATTGAAATTTTGAAAAAAAAAATTTCAGGAAAAAAAGTATTGGAAAAAATTTCGTGATATTGTTTTATATAGGGTGTGATATTGTTTCTTTTGGTATTGTATTGAAAAGGTTGTGACATTGTGATATTGTAGTGTAAAAAAAACGTGATATTTTTTAATACAACTTGTGATACTCTAAATGGACTCATGGACTCAAATATTTAGGTGGACTCACCGGATCCCGCCTCTATATATATATATATATATATATATATATAGAGGCGGGATCCAGTGAGTCCACCTAAATATTTGAGTCCATGAATCCACCTAAAGTATCACTAGTTGTATTAAAAAATATTACGTTTTTTTTACACTAGAAAGTCTACAATATTACAACCTTTTCAATACAATATCAAATGAAACAATATCATGCACTATATAAAACAATATCACGAAATTTTTTCTAGAACTTTTTTTCCCATGAATTTTTTTTTCGAAATTTTTTTTTTTCGGTTTTTTTTTTCGATTTTTTTTTTCAGATTTTTTTTGGTGATATTATTTTGAAAAACCGGTGATATTGTATTGAATAACTTGTGATATTGTAATGAAAAAAAATCAAAAAAAATTTCGAGAAAAAACGCCTTTTGTTAAACAATATCACGCACTATATTAAACAATATCACGAAACTTTTTCAAGAAATTTTTTTTCCCGGAAATTTTTTTTTTTCAAATTTTTTTTTTCAATTTTTTTTCGGAAATATTTTTTTTCTCGAAATTTTTTTTGTGATATTATTTTGAAGGACCGGTGATATTGTATTGAGTAACTTGTAATATTGTAATGAAACAAAATTTCGAGAAAAAACGCCTTTTGTTAAACAATATCACGCACTATATTAAACAATATCACAAAATTTTTTCAAAAACTTTTTTTCTCGGAAATAATTTTTTTTCAAATTTTTTTTTTCAATTTTTTATCTCGAATTTTTTTTCCGAATTTTTTTTTTTCGAATTTTTTTTTGTGATATTATTTTGAAGAACCGGTGATATTGTATTGAGTGACTTGTGATATTGTAATGAAAAAAATCGAAAAAAACGTCTTTTGTTAAACAATAGCACGCACTATATTAAACAATATCACGAAATTTTTTCAAGAACTTTTTTTCCGGAAATATTTTTTTCAAATTTTTTTTTTTCAATTTTTTCTCTCGAAATATTTTTTTCTCGATTTTTTTTGTGATATTATTTTGAAAAACCGGTGATATTGTATTGAGTAACTTGTGATATTGTAATGAAAAAAAATTCGAGAAAAAACGCCTTATTAAAAAAAACGTGTTTGTTTGAAAAAAATGCATACTAAAAAAGAGAATTTTTTTTAATAAAGAAAATGTCATTTTAAAAGAAAAGGCAAAAAAAAGAAAAGAAAAAAGTAATAATGAAAAAGAAAAAAGAAAAAAAAGGAAAAAAAATTGATATTGAAAAAACGTGATATTTTTTATATAACTTATGATATCATTGTTAGACTCATGGACTCAAATACTTAGGGTGGACTCATGTGATCCCAACTCTATATATATATATATATATATATATATATATATATATATATATATATATATATATATATATATATATATATATATATATATATATATATATATATATCACTTAAAAGATGAATTTTTCGAGCGATTTTATTGGCTATTATTTTAGAGTTATTTCATTGACTATTACTTCTATTAAATAAATTAAGTATATAAATAAAAAGATAATTAAATAGTAATAAAATATCAGTTGGATAACTATTGGTTTTAGAGAGATTACATTGGCCATTACTTTGATTATATAAATTAAGTATATAAATCAAAAGATAATTAAATAGTAATAAAATATCAGTTGGATAATTATTGAATTAGTTAATAAAATAATTGATTTTATTGGCTATTGTTTAGAGCAATTTCATTGGTTGTTACTTTGGTTAAATAAATAAAGTATATAAATAAAAAGATAAAAAGATAATTAAATGGTAATAAAATATCAGTTTGATAATTAAAAAAAAATACAAGCTACATAATACGAACACATAAAAATATGAGCTACATAATACGAACACATAAAAATAATTAAATAGTAATAAAATATCAGTTTGATAATTATTGTTTTTAGAGTGATTACATTGACTATTACTTTGGTTAAATAAATTACGTATATAAATAAAAAAGATAATTAAATAGTAATAAAATATCAGTTGGATAATTACAATTAGTTAATAAAATAATTGATAACTAAGAATTTTGGTTACCATAAATTTATGGTATAATTTGTTTTTTCCCTTAAAAGCAAAAATAGATGTATTGATGAATATATTAAGCACTTAAGTTTATGAGGCATAATTAAAAAAATACAAGCTACATAATACGAACACATAAATATATGAGCTAATAATGTAAAAAGAATAAGAGTTTAAGGGAATCACGGCCGGACTAAAAAATACGAGCACAGAAGAATGTGAGTTATTAACCTAAGAATAGAAGCTAATATAAAAAAATACGAGCTATTAAGCTAAGAATAAGAGCTAATGTAAAAACAATACGAGCTATTAAGATAAGACGAGCTTCAAAATATGAGCACAAATGAATACGAATACGAGATTAAAAGGATCACAAACTTAAATATACGAGCACATAAGAATACTACCTATTAAGATGAGAATATGAGCTAATGTAAACAGAATATGAAAACATGAGCTAACTGAAATACTTCTTGAACTAAAAAAATAGAATCAGATTTGAAAGACGTCAAATTTCATGATATAATAAACACTTAAGATTATGAGGTATAATTAAAAGAATACGAGCTACAAATTACGAATATATAAGAAATTCGAGCTAATGTAAAATGAATAAGAAATTAAGAGAATCGGGAACTAAAAAATACGAGCACACAAGAACGCGAGCTATTAACGTAAGAATGCAAGCTAATAAAGCTATTAAGCTAAGAATACGAGCTAATGTAAAAAAATACGAGCTATTAAAATAAGAATACGAGCGTCACGAACTTACAAATAAGAGCATGTAATAATACGGGCTAATATAAAAAGAATACGAGCTAATATAAGAAGAATAAGGGATAATAAAAAAAAGAATACGAGCCTGATACATCTGATGTTTTATTAGAGCACCTCCAATGATTTGCTTTAAGGACTTACTTGCAATATTTATAAAATAGCAAGCAAGTACTTTACCATTGGGTAACGAAATATTCATGTAACTTATGAGCATTGTAGCTCTACCAAGCATGTAGCACTTTAAAAAAATAAAAATAAAATAAAAGGTAAAGTTTATGATCGGAGGAAATTTTATTGTGGGACCCATAATATTAGAAAATGTTGTATCTAACCATTGAAGCGATATATAGTCGAAGAGCAAAATAGCTTAAAAATCCGTATTGATAAATCAAGCTACAACGTGTTGTAGCTGTTCATTGGAGATGCTCTTAGCCATCAAAAACAATCATACTTGAATTATTCTCTCTATATATGATATATGCCTATTATACTATGCCTTTTTATAATATTAACTGTTACGATAATTACTTTGAAACCATGTCAAGATATTACCGGGCAACGCCCGGGCATGAAATCTAGTATATATACTTAAAAGAGGAACTTTTCAAGCAATTTCATTGGTTATTGTTTTAGAACAATTTCATTGGATATTACTTTAGTTAAATAAATTAAGTATATAAATGAAAAGATAATTAAATAGTAATAAAATATTAGTTGGATAATTATTGTTTTTAGAGCGATTGCATTGGCTATTAGTTTGATTAAATAAATTATATAAATAAAAAAGATAATTAAGTAGTAATAAAATATCAATTGGATAATTATTGAATTAGTTAATAAAATAATTGATTTCATTGGCTATTACTTTAGTTAAATAAATTAACTATATAAATAAAAAATAATTAAATAATAATAAAATATCAGTTGGATAATTATTATTTTTAGAGCGATTACATTGGCTATTATTTTGGTTAAAAAAATTAAGTATATAAATAAAAGATAATTAAATAGTATTTCCTCCGAGTCGGAGTGTTGGTTCCCTTTGTTTTTTGCACAAAAAATAAGGAAATGATTTTAGACCACACAACACACCCTACCACACATTGAATTGATTTTGAACCACAAAAAAGTTACTAAAAGGAAATGATTTTAGACCACAAAACACACCCTACCCCATATTGAATTGATTTTGAACCACAAAAAAGTTACTAAAAAGAAAGAGAACCATCACTAAACTCGCATCAAAAGGGAAATAGGAACCAACACTCCGACTCGGAGGGAGTAATATAAATTGATTGTAAACTAAGAGTTTTGGCTACCGTAGAGTTATGGTATAATTTGTTGTTTCCCTTCTCTTATTTAATTAAAAGCATAAATAGAAGTATTGATGGATATATTAAGTCTCTCTTTTTTAATTAAAAGCATATATAGATGTATTGATAAATATATTAAGCACTTAAGTTTACGAGGTATAATTAAAAAATACGAGCTACAGAATACGAACACATAAGAATATTAGCTAATGTAAAAAAGAATAATAGTTTAAAAGAATCACGAACTAAAAAATACGAGCACAGAAGAATGCGAGCTATTAACCTAAAAATACGAGCTAATACAAAAAGAATATGAGCTATTAAACTAAGAATATGCGCTAATGTAAAAACAATATGAGTTATTAAGGTAAGACGAGCTTTAAAATACGAGCACGAATGAGTACGAGATAATGAAAAAATAATACAAGCTATTAAGATAAGACGAGTTTCAAAATATGAGCACAAATGAATACGAATACGAGATTAAAAGGATCACGAACTTAAATATATGAGCACATAAGAATACGACCTATTAAGATGAGAATACAAGCTAATGTAAACAAAATACAAAAACACGAGCTAATTGAAGCACTTCTCGAGCTAAAAAAAATAGAACCATATTTGTAAGACGTCAAATTTCATAATATAATAAACACTTAAGTTACGAGGTATAATTAAAAGAATACGAGATACAAAATACGAATATATAAGAAATACGAGCTAATGTAAAAGGAATAAGAACTTAAGAGAATCATGAACTAAAAAATACGAGCACATAAGAACGCGAGCTATTAACGTAAGAATGTGAGCTAATAGAGCTATTAAGCTAAGAATACGAGCTAATGTAAAAAAAATACGAGTTATTAAGATAAGAATACGAGCTAATGTAAAAAAAAAACATACGAGCATATATATAAGAGGATCACGAACTTACAAATACGAGCTTATAAGAATACGAGCTAATATAAAAATAGTACGAGCTAATGTAAGAAGAATATAGGCTAATAAGATACGAATACGAGTTATTAACATAAGAATACGAGGTAATATAAAAAGTATACGAGCTAATAAGATAAGAATACGAGCTATTAAGATAAGAATATGAGATAAAGTAAAAAAGAATACGAGCATATAAGAGAATAACGAACTTACAAATATGAACATCTAAGAATACGGGCTAATATAAAAAGAATACGAGCTAATGTAAGAAGAATACGAGCTAATTAATAAGATAAGAATACGAGCTATTAACATAAGAATACGAGCAAACGTAAAAACTATACGAGCTAATAAGATAAGAATACGAGTTATTAAGATAAGAATATGAGATAAAGTAAAAAGAATACGATCTAATGTAAAAAGAATACGAGTTAATGTTTAAAGAATACGAGTTCTAACTATATATCTCCATATATCAAAAAGATTGGATAAAAAATTTCTTTAATATGATGCTCAAATAAAAAGTATTCAAGTTATTATAAAAATACATGTGCTTAAAAAAATATTTTGGCAGTGATACGTAATATTTAAGTGTCTTTCCAAGACCATTGATTGAATCTGAGGTACATGTTTCCGTTTTCATTGGAGTTTCACGCACTTTCAACGTTCGATGTTGTTCCATTGATGATGATACATCTGATGTTTCATTAGCCCTAAAAATAATCATACTTGAATTATTCTCTATATATGCCTATTATACTAAGTATTTTTAGAAGATTAACTGTTACGATAATTACTTAGAAATCATGTCAAGATATTACCCGGGCAACGCCCGGGCATGAAATCTAGTATATACTTAAAAGAGGAACTTTTAAAGCGATTTCATTGGCTATAATTTAAGAGCAATTTCATTGGCTATTACTTTGGTTAAATAAATTAAGAATATAAATAAAAAGATAATTAAATAATAATAAAATAACAGTTGGATAATTATTGTTTTTAGAGCGATTACATTGGCTATTACTTTAGTTAAATAAATTAATTATATAAATAATAGATAATTAAATAGTAATAAAATATCAGTTGGATAATGATTGAATTAATTAATAAAATAATTGATTATAAAATAAGAGTTTTAGCTACAGTAGAGTTATGGTATAATTTGACATTTTTCTTCTCTGATTTAATTAAAAGTATAAATAGATGTATTGATTAATATAGAACTCACAAGTCCTCATATTCTTATATAAGCCTCATTATACCTCCTCTACCATGACTGATTATATTTTTCATTCCATATATTTTCATGTTATATATGCCTATACTAATTTAAAAGCTCTGTATATTATATATTTATTATATATAATATTTAGCTTTTATCTACTCCGTGGAGGTTATGCTGGGGATATATGCTTTTTGGAAAATCAAGATTAAACTATATATCGTCGAGGTGATAGGGATTAAGGAGACTTTGAGATATGAGTTAGGTACTTTTGATATAGATATTGTAAGACTTTGAGCTTTTAAATGCTAGGTTTAGTGTCCGTAGAATTCAATGTACTCCATCTGATTCTATATAAGTGCAATGCGCCAATATTATTAACATGAAATTTTTCGTAGACGATTTATCCTTTTTCCTAATAATGCCCCTTTTCATGTCATGGATGGATCAATCCCCTTCCCTTCGAGTAAAAATAATAATATGCAAATATATATATCCAAATTTATAAAATAATAGGGTACGTCAAGCAAAGACAAGGCCTTTGAATGACAAATAAAGAGAGAAATAATAAGAGGCTTATAAATGGTGCATGGATGAATGAGAAACCATCAAACAGAGGAAGGAAAAAGATGTCGATCAACATATAGGGAGGAGAGAACTTTGTTGATCTACGCAAGTCATTAAAGAGTTATCGATTAGTATGCACGAATAACATGAGAGTACTTAGCACAACCCAAACAGCCTTGGAGCCATATTATATGGAATCATTGGAATATACCCAAACATTCAATTGTAACTTGGTTGAGAATGCAGGGAGGAATGAATGTAAAAACAAAACTACATAGGCTGGGCTGCTCACCTGATGACCTCTGCATCCTCTGCCAGTCTAGTTCAGAAACAATAGAGCATCTTTTTGGATCCTTTCAGTACTCGGGGATCATCCGCAGACATCTAGCTCACTGGTTTGGTGGGAATTTTCCTACAATACAAAGTTTAAGTTCTGGGAATAGGAAGAATATTCAGTGGAAAACCAAAGTGGCTATCCTAAATGCTTACCATTATTATACCTGGAATCAAAGGAACAATGCGAGAGTGGCAAAATGCTTGCATAGACCAGAAAAAGTGGCAGAGTTAATCGTGACTGAGGTGAAAAGCAGAGTGAAACAAATAGCACAGAAGGAGAAAGATATCAAGGGGGTGGAATGGCTTCAGAGAAACGGGATTTAGAATTTTATGGTCTTATGTTTTATGTTTTATGGTCTTATGTTGTTTTTGTCTCCTTTTAATGCGTGTAAGGGGTCTTGAACCCAGAATCTCCTTGTAATTATCTTATATTCTTAATACAATACTCACATTTCACCAAAAATAAAAACATGAGAGTACTAAAGTAGAGAGCTCATCAAAGAGCTTATCTAAGAGTAGCTTTGTAGAAATGTGTGTACTAATATCATGAGGAGTAGGTCTCCTGAGAGACCGCCTCTCAATAAGCTTATTGATAGAGTATTGTACAAATTTTAAAAAAATGTGGCACTAAAGCTAATATAATAGGTACAAATCATTATTAAAGATAAAATAAGTACATTTATTATGTAAATAAGTACGAAATTACTATAGTACGATTAATAACAAAAGAGTTACGAAATATTAATAAAAGATACAAAAGAATGGTCTCTCAATAATTTATTGAAACACCGTCTCTCCCAAATTTTGTATCATGAGAGTACTAATCAAATCAAAGAGTACTAAAGTAGAAGGTTGATAAAAAAACTTATCAAAACTAATTAAAAGTACTACTCAGTATATCATAATTGGTGGATCTTGGAATAAAATAAGAAGGGGGGCCGCGATCTCACCTATTGATTCATGGGTGATTATTTAAGACTCGATCATTAAGTTGTGGGGGACGACTAATAATTTGAAATTGTATTATGAAAAACCAGCAGGGACCGAGCCCCCATCCGTGATAACTAAGGTTTTCACTAATTCACGAGAGTACTAATTAAAGAGTACCTATCAAAGAGTTTACCTATGTAAAAAAAGATATACAAGATCGTCAAAAAGTACTACAAAAATACGGAGTATAAGAATACTAACATAAGGACATTAAATGAGTGAGTTTATACTTGGTACCGTGTATTTCATGTACGGTAATCAAAGTAATAAAATTATGATTCCAAGTTTTATAGACACAGAACATAAATATTTAGCAATGACTACTCATTCATTTAAATAGTTATCATCATTTATAAGTTAGAGAACACTATTTTGTTTAAATTACCATGTTAGAAATTAGAATTGTAGTCAAAATCGTACTTATGAATAAAATGCAGTTCACGAAGAATATATAAAAGGTAAACAAGTAATTTAGACATAGTAAATTATATACCCTATAGTTTTACGGGTGATTTTAATCATGGCAATTTTGTAATGTATAATTTGAAAGAGGGTAAAGAACAAAAAAAAAATTGAAAGAGGGTAATAACCTTAACACAATGGCTATTATTTTAGAGCAATTTCATTGGCTATTACTTTGGTTAAATAAATTAAGAATATAAATAAAAAGATAATTAAATAATAATAAAATAACAGTTGGATAATTATTGTTTTTAGAGCGATTACATTGGCTATTACTTTAGTTAAATAAATTAATTATATAAATAAAAGATAATTAAATAGTAATAAAATATCAGTTGGATAATGATTGAATTAATTAATAAAATAATTGATTATAAACTAAGAGTTTTAGCTACAGTAGAGTTATGGTATAATTTGACATTTTTCTTCTCTGATTTAATTAAAAGTATAAATAGATGTATTGATTAATATAGAACTCACAAGTCCTCATATTCTTATATAAGCCTCATTATACCTCCTCTACCATGACTGATTATATTTTTCATTCCATATATTTTCATGTTATATATGCCTATACTAATTTAAAAGCTCTGTATATTATATATTTATTATATATAATATTTAGCTTTTATCTACTCCGTGGAGGTTATGCTGGGGATATATGCTTTTTGGAAAATCAAGATTAAACTATATATCGTCGAGGTGATAGGGATTAAGGAGACTTTGAGATATGAGTTGGGTACTTTTGATATAGATATTGTAAGACTTTGAGCTTTTAAATGCTAGGTTTAGTGTCGGTAGAATTCAATGTACTCCATCTGATTCTATATAAGTGCCATGCGCCAATATTATTAATATGAAATTTTTCGTAGACGATTTATCCTTTTTCCTAATAATGCCCCTATTCATGTCATGGATGGATCAATCCCCTTCCCTTCGAGTAAAAATAATAATATGCAAATATATATATCCAAATTTATAAATAATAGGGTACATCAAGCAAAGACAAGGCCTTTGAATGACAAATATAGAGAGAAATAATAAGAGGCTTATAAATGGTGCATGGATGAATGAGAAACCATCAAACAAAGGAAGGAAAAAAATGTCGATCAACATATAGGGAGGAGAGAACTTTGTTGATCTACGCAAGTCATTAAAGAGTTATCGATTAGTATGCACGAATAACATGAGAATACTAAAGTAGAGAGTTCATCAAAGAGCTTATCTAAGAGTAGCTTTGTAGAAATATGTGTACTAATATCATGAGGAGTAGGTCTCCTGAGAGACCGCCTCTCAATAAGCTTATTGAGAGAGTATTGTACAAATTTTAAAAAAATGTGGCACTAAAGCTAATATAATAGGTACAAATCATTATTAAAGATAAAATAAGTACATTTATTATGTAAATAAGTACGAAATTACTATAGTACGATTAATAACAAAAGAGTTACGAAATACAAATAAAAGATACAAAAGAATGGTCTCTCAATAATTTATTGAAAGACCGTCTCTCCCAAGTTTTGTATCATGAGAGTACTAATCAAATCAAAGAGTACTAAAGTAGAAGGTTGATAAAAAAGCTTATCAAAACTAATTAAAAGTACTACTCAGTATATCATAATTGGTGGATCTTGGAATAAAATAAGAAGGGGGGCCGCGATCTCACCTATTGATTCCTGGGTGATTATTTAAGATTCGATCATTAAGTTGTGGGGACGACTAATAATTTGAAATTGTATTATGAAAAACCAGCAGGGACTGAGCCCCCATCCGTGATAACTAAGGTTTTCACTAATTCGCGAGAGTACTAATTAAAGAGTACCTATCAAAGAGTTTACCTATCTAAAAAAAGATATACAAGGTCGTCAAAAAGTACTACAAAAATACGGAGTATAAGAATACTAACATAAGGACATTAAATGAGTGAGTTTATACTTGGTATTGTGTATTTCATGTACGGTAATCAAAGTAATAAAATTATGATTCCAAGTTTTATAGACACAGAACATAAATATTTACCAATGACTACTCATTCATTTAAATAGTTATCATCATTTATAAGTTAGAGAACACTATTTTGTTTAAATTACCATGATTAGAAATTAGAATTGTAGTCAAAATCGTACTTATGAATAAAATGCAGTTCACGAAGAATATATAAAAGGTAAACAAGTAATTTAGACATAGTAAATTATATACCCTATAGTTTTACGGGTGATTTTAATCATGGCAATTTTGTAATGTATAATTTGAAAGAGGGTAAAGAACAAAAAAAAAAAAAAATTGGAAGAGGGTGATAACCTTAACACAATGGCTATTATTTTAGAGCAATTTCATTGGCTATTACTTTGGTTAAATAAATTAAGAATATAAATAAAAAGATAATTAAATAATAATAAAATAACAGTTGGATAATTATTGGTTTTAGAGCGATTACATTGGCTATTACTTTAGTTAAATAAATTAATTATATAAATAAAAGATAATTAAATAGTAATAAAATATCAGTTGCATAATGATTGAATTAATTAATAAAATAATTGATTATAAACTAAGAGTTTTAGCTACAGTAGAGTTATGATATAATTTGGCATTTTTCTTCTCTGATTTAATTAAAAGTATAAATAGATGTATTGATTAATATAGAACTCACAAGTCCTCATATTCTTATATAAGCCTCATTATACCTCCTCTACCATGACTGATTATATTTTTCATTCCATATATTTTCATGTTATATATGCCTATACCAATTTAAAAGCTCTGTATATTATATATTTATTATATATAAGCTTTTATCTACTCCGTGGAGGTTATGCTGGGGATATATGCTTTTTGGAAAATCAAGATTAAACTATATATCGTCGAGGTGATAGGGATTAAGGAGACTTTGAGATATGAGTTGGGTACTTTTGATATAGATATTGTAAGACTTTGAGCTTTTAAATGCTAGGTTTAGTGTCGGTAGAATTCAATGTACTCCATCTGATCCTATATAAGTGCCATGCGCCAATATTATTAATATGAAATTTTTCGTAGACGATTTATCCTTTTTTCCTAATAATGCCCCTATTCATGTCATGGATGGATCAATCCCCTTCCCTTCGAGTAAAAATAATAATATGCAAATATATATATCCAAATTTATAAAATAATAGGGTACATCAAGCAAAGAAAAGGCCTTTGAATGACAAATAGAGAGAGAAATAATAAGAGGCTTATAAATGGTGCATGGATGAATGAGAAACCATCAAATAGAGGAAGGAAAAAGATGTCGATCAACATATAGGGAGGAGAGAACTTTGTTGATCTACGCAAGTCATTAAAGAGTTATCGATTAGTATGCACGAATAACATGAGAGTACTAAAGTAGAGAGTTCATCAAAGAGCTTATCTAAGAGTAGCTTTGTAGAAATGTGTGTACTAATATCATGAGGAGTAGGTCTCCTGAGAGACCGCCTCTCAATAAGCTTATTGATAGAGTATTGTACAAATTTAAAAAAAATGTGGCACTAAAGCTAATATAATAGGTACAAATCATTATTAAAGATAAAATAAGTACATTTATTATGTAAATAAGTAAGAAATTACTATAGTACGATTAATAACAAAAGAGTTACGAAATACAAATAAAAGATACAAAAGAATGGTCTCTCAATAATTTATTGAAAGACCGTCTCTCCCAAGTTTTGTATCATGAGAGTACTAATCAAATCAAAGAGTACTAAAGTAGAAGGTTGATAAAAAAGCTTATCAAAACTAATTAAAAGTACTACTCAGTATATCATAATTGGTGGATCTTGGAATAAAATAAGAAGGGGGGCCGCGATCTCACCTATTGATTCCTGGGTGATTATTTAAGACTCGATCATTAAGTTGTGGGGGACGACTAATAATTTGAAATTGTATTATGAAAAACCAGCAGGGACCGAGCCCCCATCCGTGATAACTAAGGTTTTCACTAATTCACGAGAGTACTAATTAAAGAGTACCTATCAAAGAGTTTACCTATGTAAAAAAAGATATACAAGGTCGTCAAAAAGTACTACAAAATTACGGAGTATAAGAATACTAACATAAGGACATTAAATGAATGAGTTTATACTTGGCACTGTGTATTTCATGTACGGTAATCAAAGTAATAAAATTATGATTCCAAGTTTTATAGACACAGAACATAAATATTTACCAATGACTACTCATTCATTTAAATAGTTATCATCATTTATAAGTTAGAGAACACTATTTTGTTTAAATTACCATGATTAAAAATTAGAATTGTAGTCAAAATCGTACTTATGAATAAAATGAAGTTCACGAAGAATATATAAAAGGTAAACAAGTAATTTAGACATAGTAAATTATATACCCTATAGTTTTACGGGTGATTTTAATCATGGCAATTTTGTAATGTATAATTTGAAAGAGGGTAAAGAACAAAAAAAAAAATTGAAAGAGGGTAATAACCTTAACACAAATTCTCATTGTAGACGGAGGGTATCCGTCACAAGGAGAAGACGGATAACATTTTGTCTCACAAAATGCCCATTTAGAGGATAGAGGAAAGCACATGAGGGTGCCCCACCTTGTCCCCCTATTCGTTTTGTAAGTGTCATTATCCGTCTCTCCACCCGACCCGTCACAAGCAAGACTAACTGTAACCTTAATCGCACAAAGCGGCCAAAGTACAAGTAAATAATTGTTCTACAAAAAACCTTTTAAACATCTTAAAAATTCATGCAAGTTAACCTGAAAAACGAGTCGGTTGGCTCGGATTCAAATCGAGTTGGGTTCTGTTTGAGTTAGATTATTTCAAGGTATTAATTCCGGGTTAGCAAGTATTTGGGTCAAATTGGGTCGGCCTTGTCATATTAAGTTCTATTATTATGAATTTCTTTGCGATAATAATGGTCAGCGTGCAACAATAAACATTTGGATCGAATTATATTAAATTAGGACAATTCGAATTACGGGTTATGTTGTTTGGCTTCTTAGTGCGGTTATCGAGTTATTCGGATCGAGGTAATTGTGCGAGGTCTACTTAAAAGCCACTATTACGGTCTCACTCGGGCAACGCCCGGGCTTGAAACCTAGTATATACTTAAAAGAGGAACTTTTCGAGCGATTTCATTGGTTCAAGTTTTGTGAATTATTTAAGTAACTATAATTATTATATGATAAAAAGAAAATTATAAATCAAATATTAAAATAAAATCAATATCTATCTATATTATTAAAGGAAGCTTTTTCCGAGCGATTTTATTGGTTACTTCTTTTCCGAGCGATTTCATTGACTGATTTTTTTCGGGCGATTTCATTGGCTGATTTATTTTAACTTTCGCGAACTACCTAATGCATTAAAATAATATATTAAGTATAGAAAAATCAATAAAAAAAAATATTAGATGGAGTATTAACGCATAAGAAATTGAGTATCACTACAATTCTATAAATAAAAAATATTAGATTGACTATCACCGTAGAAAGAAATATTAGAGTTTGTATTGGAATCATAAAAAAATAAATTGATACGTGTATATAAGTAAAAACATACAGTTTCAGTTCCTACCTTTCATCTTTTCTCTATACAAATTTTTAGTGCATATCCCTCATTCTTTCTAAATCATGATTTCGTTCTTAGTGTGATAATTCCATGCATGTTAGTTTTATTTTTATCATCATCAAGCTAATTACTCATATCTTAAATACTCTGATCTTCTCCTTTGTGTATATACAGGTTCATATAATCAATCCGGCTCTTACCGATCTCACGTTTTGTGGTGCGTTATTATCATCATTTGTTTTATAATTAACTTTATTTTTATTATCAATAATGAGTTGATCAATCCCTTCGAAAATCAACGTTCAAAAAGGGCATTATAATTCGCGCCCTATACTCCTATTCATCAAACTTTGATATTATTATACTGTTGATTATGCTATAATTTTTTTTAGCATTACTTTCTCCTTTACATATCATATATTGTTAAGGTAGAATAGACCGAGGTTATAGTTCAACCAATGCTTATTCTAATGATCCCTGTACAAAAAAAAAAGGTATATAGGGGAAAATAGATGGACAAGATGTTGGAGGAAGTGTCCTCGACAATAGTGTGTTGACGTAATTAAAACTCATTTGAATGAAACACAACTGGGAGTGTTACTCTTTTAAAGTCGACTGATCAACATTTATCGATAATGATTGGCTGTCTAGAGTTTGACATTATCGTCATATGATGGTGGTGATCAGTTGATCCCTTAAGGTCATATCTTTAGGGAATTCCGTCTCAATGGAATAATTGATTAATATTGTATTGGATACAAATTAATCAATAACTGGAAATTTTGGAAATAATTTTATATGACAAATATTTTTTATAATTGGATTATAATAATAATAAAAGTCAAAGTAATAAAATCGTTTTATTACTCGGTTTTATTTATTCGTTTGGGAAACGATTAAATTGAGAATGAACACGGTTGATCATAAAATTACAAAGAGTTGTAATTAAATTATGACATTACATTTTTGTGCAATAATAATTTCGAAATTATTAGTGTAATTATTTAAATGTAATAAATTTGTAAATTATGAATTTTAATAGTTAAAATTGCACAATTAACAAATTGGGTCATGTGTTATGGGACATGTGTGACATGTTACAAATTAACACAATTGACAAAGATAAAATGGGTCCATATTAGACCCATTTTTCAGCCGTGTAAGTGTAAGTATGTGTGTGGATTGTGTGTGTAAGTAAGCAACTATTGTGTGTGTCATACACAAAGAATATGTAAGGAATATCTTATGCATTTGTGTAAGTGTAAGGAGGCCATGCATTGGCTCTCCTTGGGAGCCTTGGCCGGCCATGATGCTTGCTCAAGCAAGCTCATGTGCTTATATAAGACACACCCTCACACCACATAAACTACTAGCTTTTGGCTAAGTGTTATGTGTATGCTTATTCTCATCACAAACTAAAGCATCATTCTCACTAATTTTCTAAGTAAAATAGTTTTACTAAGAAAATTATTATTATTTCCTATACTAATAATATTAAGAGTAATATTATTATTATTATTTCTAGTATACTTATACTAATTTTCTAGTAACAAAATTAGTATTAGTTTGAGATCGGGTCCTTGATACGCATCTTTTGGAGACGATTTTTCTTAGATCGTTTAAGGGTATTTCGGTGGTTTGAAGACTCATATAATAGGTGATTATTGAGTATAAACCTTCTAAAACCAATGTAAGGACAATCTCATCTTATGATATCATCTTGCATGCATAAGATCTATTTAAGTTTTTATGACTAAACTTAAAGAAACAAAACTCATATTAGATTTGAGTATAAAATAAGGAACTTAGTTTCCAACACAAGATTCACAAGTATTCAATTAATACAAGGTTATTTAAACAATATGTGCAATGAAGTTGCAGTACTTATGTTCGACTTAAGACAAATTCTACTTAAGAGAAAGTTAGCATGTATTTAATCTCATAGCAATTCAAATTACATAGCACTTTGTATGTCAATACATGTAATCGAGCGTACATTTATCGACCTAAAACATAAGACATGAGAACTACAATCAAAGTTTGTTATACAAATAAAGTTTAAAACACCTCTCGAGTTATTGTCTAAGCAACTTGATGGTATTGTATTTTGAGTATACAATTATTAGGGAGATAAAATTGGTTTGAGGTACAACACTACTAAAATTCTAACATTAATACAATCTTATTTGCATCAAAAAAAAAATTGTTTGTGGTTTAGAAGACTTCAAACTCAATCAATATACCAATAGGACAATCCTACCACATAATAAAACCTACTACTACTTTCAAAAAATTAGTTTGGCCAATTCAAGCTTTATATTTTTAAATTGCACAAATTCTCATTTGTGACGGATACCGTTTTCTCTCACAAAATACCCACTGAACTGAATGATTGAAGTAAAAAGTTAATTTCCAAAGAGAAAAAATTGAACTAAACTAATTAAACTGAATATAACTGAACTAAATTGAAATGAACTTTAATTAATCCAAAAGAACGGGTCTTTAATAAGTTAAGCATTAACTTCTATTATTACTTTGTTAGGGTTAATTATATAAAAAAAAAATACTCTTTTGAATCCTACAACTAGGCCTGTGCAATACGTCAAGTTTATTGTTGTTAGGTTTGCAATACGTCAAATTTTATGATATAAAAGGCACTTAAGATTACGAGTTATAATTAAAATAATACGAGCTACAAAATACGAAATATAAGAAATACGAGCTAATGTAAAAGGAATAAGAACATAAAAGAATCAGGAACTAAAAAATACGGGCACATAAGAAGGCGAGCTATTAGCGTAAGAATGCGAGCTAATAGAGATATTAAGCTAAGAATACGAGCTAATGTGAAAAATACGAGCTAATGTAAAAAATACGAGCTATTAAGATAAGAATACGAACATACGAGCATATAAGAGGATCAAGAACTTACAAATACGAGCACATAAGAATACGGGCTAATATAAAAAGAATATGAGCTAATGTAAGAAGAACACGGGCTAATAAGATAAGAATACGACCTATTAAGATAAGAAAACGAGTTAATGTAAAAAGTATACGAGCTAATAACATACGAATACGAGCTATTAAGATAAGAATATGAGTTAAAGTAAAAAGAATACGAGCTTCAACTATCTTCATATATTAAAAATATTGGATAAAAAAAATTATTCAAGATCGTGCTTAGATGAAATGTATATAAGTTATTATAAAAATACATGTGCGACAATGATGCGTAATAAGTGTCTTTCTATGACTATTGAATTGGACGTACATGTTTCCGTTTCTATTGGAGTTTCATGCACTTTCAACGTTCCATGTTGTTCCGATGATGATACATCTGATATTTCATTAGCCATAAAAAACAATCACACTTAAATTATTTTCTATATATGCCTATTATACTAAGTATTTTTAGAAGATTAACTGTTACAATAATTACTTTGAAACAATGTCAAGATATTACCCGGGCAACGCCCGGGCTTGAAATCTAGTTATATATATATAAAAGAATCTTGTAAAACGTCTTATGTGACACAATGTGGTGCAAGAATGAGGGTATTCAAGCTCTCTTATTCAATCTCTAAAATTATGCTTTGTTTTAGCCTATCATGAAAATCCGTGTTGGTCATCTTTCCACATTAGCAAACTAAAACAAATAAAAAACTGAAATTAATTATAGAACCACCTAATTAACCATGTTAATTAATATGGACATCAATTCTCAAAACCTAATAAAAACTGGTTTACTTTCTCGAAAATTAATTATCGAACCACTAATTAATGTTCTCGAAAATCATCCAAAAATATTTCCCAAAAATAAAAATGGTGCTTTCAAAATATATTATTTTCCAAAATAAATCTCAAACAATTTTACAATATCAAATTATCATCTCAATCTTTTCTTTAGAACTCATCCAACAAAGCGGCTACACGAACAGATGTGGTACATGTGTGGTTTAAAAATCATAATTTAAACCGAATATACCCGACTTAGCTTAAATTAGATACTAATAACATTAAATAATTTTTTATCTTTTAATATGTGTTATATTCACTGTTAACACTTTTACACTCTATTTACATTTCAAAATCTTTACAATATGAAATTAATTCAATATTCAGGTCGTAAATTTAATTATACGGTTTTTTGGAGAAACTACCTTATATTTATGTGCATTTGTGAACAACTACCTTAATTTTTATTTTTTGTTAGAAAATACCTTACATTTTACTTTTTCGTTAAAACCCACAACAGCAAGTATACTTCCCTCCATTTGGCAGAGACTCCAGAGAGGTAAATAGATTATTGGAGGCTTCAACTTAAGACAAAGGTAAACACTTTTTAGAAGAAGTTGTTAAAAGAGTTGGGGATTGAGGTGGGTATTACATGACATATTATGCTAAGGAAAAAGCTTTAAGAATGATTTATGGGGAAGCGGATGAACAATATAAAATATTTTAACAAAAAAATCCAAATTATTGTCAAAAATTGGCCCGAGTCAATTTTGGGTAGGTTTTAACAAAAAAGTAAAATGTAAGGTAGTGTTTAACAAAAAATAAAAAGTAAGATAGTTGTTCATAAATGGACATAAATATAAGGTAGTTTCTCACAAAAAACCCTTAACGATAACCAATATTGCGAGTAATAAAGATAACAATAATATCAACAAGAGTAGCGATAACAACCTGAGTAGCGATGTTAGTACGTATTATTTGTTGTAGGGGTAGTTAAATAATAATACGTATTAACAACAAAATTAGTAGTGAAAATAATAGTTATACAACAACTATAAAGAAACTAACAATATAAATTGAATAAGTAGTGAGGTAACAATAGTACGCAACAACGAAAGACAAGTGAATACGTCTCATAATCAAAATGATAAATTTTATATTAATCATAGTTTAAAACATGTATCGTAAATTTTAAATTAATGAATTAGACAGTTCAACTCAATTTAATATTTATATCAAGGAAGGTGGGGACACCAAAAGTCGAAAACTATATATATGCGTATAATGATCAAACTCACCGTACTACACTTATTTCGCAAATTTAGTACAAAAATTTAATTTCAAAAAATTAGTAACACCCCGTGAAAATTCACGGGTGTTACACTAGTAGAACTCTGAAACAATTTCGATCGCTGAAAAAAAGTTAGAGAATATACAAAACCAACATGTTCATCCTATAGTACAGTTTTAGAAGTCGCTCAGTTGAAATGGCAGAAAAAACGTGACGTCTTGCTTGATTGTAAGTGCATTTATTGGCAACAAAAAACTTGTATAAATAAAGCTAACTTTGGAGATACTAATACCAAATATTTTCAAATCATGCAACTATTAGACGCAGTAGAAATAAGAATAAGCAATTCATAAATAGAAATGGTGCTTGTATTACTGATTAAGACCTTATTAAACAAGAAATATCTATGAGTTTGAACTTAGGTTTACAAAAAATCAACTTTGTCATTTTGATGAAAATGAAGACTTTAAGTTGATTAGTGGATTAATTTCAGACGAAGACAACAAATTTCTTACAAGTAATATTAGTGTAGAAGAGGGTAAACAAACCGTGTTTAGTTTAACTGCAAATAAAGCTCTAGGTCCCGATGGATTTCCTATAGACAAAAGTCTACATACGTAAGTTAGAAAAGGTACAAATTTAATTGAAATAGGGAGAATAGTATATGAAATTAACTATTTCCTTCATTTGTTTTGGAATAAAGACCAAAGAAAGACGAGAGGCTAATTCTTAAATGACCAGTGACAAGTTGACCGAATTGAGTGTGAAAAATCCAAATATCTATGAAACACATTCTTAAAATAGAAAGATAAACCCTGAAATGGAATAAAGAAACAAATGAACGAAACGGATAGAGTACTCTATAACGGCGCTAATTATTTAAATACAAATTTTCGTTTGTGACGGGAAATATCTGTCATAAGCTTGTGACGTGTCAAATAAAGCCAATTGGGCAGATAAACAAACCATTTATGATTCTGCACTTTTATTTTTGTTAGTAAATGGAAGACCGGAAGACGTTTTTTGACCCACTCGAGGTATTAGACTAGCAGACCCACTCTCGCGGTATATATTTATTATGTGCGCCGAGATTTTAGCAAGATCTCTACAAAAGAATAGTGATCTTAGTTCCAGTGATATTGGTATTAGAATTGGATATGGGATTGAGAAAATCCTTTTTCTCACTTTTGCGGATGATACGATCATTTTCGTTAAAGCCTCTAATCAAAGTTATAGAACCATTAAGTCTATTTGAGATAAATTTTGCACAATTTCAGAACAATTTGTTAATTTTAACAAATCCAATTTTCAATGCACTAGAAATATAGAACTACTTCAACGGGAATCCTTTAGAGGTATTCTCCGTATGAACGAGGAAGCTCATTTGGGTAAATATTTAGGATGTCCTATAATATATAGCAGGGTAACTACTAAAAATACTTTCACAAGTATTATTCAATATTTTTGCACCCAATTATCGAAATGGAAAGCAAATTCTTTATCACAAGCAGGTAGACTAGTTCTGAACTTCTGATCAATGTTAATTTAGCCTCGAAAGGAACTTTTCAAATGCAAAGCTTCCTTCTTCCCTCATCAATTCATAAGAGATTAGATAAGATTAACAAAGACTTTCTTTGGAATAAGAATCTTTCACAACGCTCCCCTAATTTGATTGGCTGGCATAAAGTTTGCTTATTGAAATCGATTGGTGGAGTGTGAATAAAATCTTCTGAAGCCGCTAATAAAGCTCTTCCAATGAAACTTCTATGGAAAATCATTATGCATAAGGAAAGTATATGGGTTAGCGTGATAACTAAAAAAATACTTGAGAAATTTTTCACTATTTGATCATAAGCCTAACTCAGTCTCTTCTTGGCAATGTCGTAAGCTTATGAGTCTTCGGTCACTCTTTAGAAAATGAATGAGATGACAGGTAGGTAATAGTAGCAACATTATGTTTTGGTCTGATAATTGGGTTTTCTCACACTCACTTACCAGCGATACAAGTAATGATGATAGTAGCCGTGATTTTAATCTTTTGGTTAAAAATTTCATAACCTTTGACAAACAATGGGATGTTTGTAAATTAGCCAATTTAGTAAATAACGATATTGTGAGTCAGATTACTAACATTCCACTGCCACATAATGATATTCCAGATACCCTCATATGGGGGTTATCCGTGGATGTAAATTTCTCTACAAAAACAGTAACTTGGCTAACGCAAGGTTTGTTCGATCAAGCTCATGAAAAATGTAAATTTCAGTGGGTTTGGAAAGTGAATATTCCACCAAAATTGAACTTTTTTCTTTGGAAAACAGGTGTTAACGGCCTCCCAACGAAAGATAGGCTTCTCAAAAGTCATATTAATGTCCCACTTCATCGCATTTTGTGCAACTATCCTAGTGAAAACAAAGATCATTTCTTTTACAAATGTCCTTTGATTGAGTCTATTATCCAAGAAATGAACATTACTAGCTACAACAATTTTTTTGTCAAATTATGATAATATTGCAAGTCAAAGTTTTCTAATGAAGCTTAATTATCTCAAAGACTTAATTCCACAAGATGAATTAGTTAAGATCATTTTTATTTGGCGGAATGCATGTTTTTATAGAAATGACATTATTTTTAATAATGTTACTTTCAATAAAAGCAAACTTATTACTTTATGTAATAATAGCATTAAGACATGAAACGAAACTAGACATAAGGATCTCAACAATCCTGAGAAAGAAAAGTCGGCTAGAAACACTTCTAGTAAGAAAGAAATCTGGTGGGAGAAACCTAGAAATGGTTTTCTAAAGCTAAATTTTGACGGATCGAGAATAAATGACAATAAAGTTGCTTTAGGATATTGTATAAGAGATCATAATGGTGAAGTCGTGTTGTTAGGAGCAAAAAAAGTGCGGATCTAATAGTATTCTTGTCGCAGAAACTCTCGCTCTAAAAGAATGTATTTTAGCCGCTAAACACTTAGGTATCTCGAAGTTAATTGTGAAGGGTGATAATTTATGTGTTATCAACTCACTTCTTAGCACTTGGCAGATCCCGTGGGAAATCTCTAGTATTATCAAGGATGTGAAACTTGATCTTCATCTTTTCGATGAAGTGATGATTAAAACACTACTTTCGTGAAGCCAATAAGGTTGCTGACTTCATGGCTTCTGTTGGACATTCATGTCCAATTCTTACGAGGTGGGTTGAAAGCCGGTGGCTTCAACTCACCTTACTCATCCGAAAGGATGAGATAAGTTGGTCCTATCCAAGAGGATCAACCTACTTTTCTTACCTTATTAAAAAAAAATAGAACTCGAAACAAATTAATTCAGTTGGACCAGTACTATTCGGGTTATTTCGCATTTGCGAGAAATCGGTGGGTTATTTTCAAGCTGCTATTAAAATGAGTAGTGTGCAATGATATATTTTCAGATCGACTTATATTGAGTCGGGTTAATTTCGATTAGGACTCAACCTTTGGTTTTCAGTTCGGATGTCGAGTCAAGCTCAAGACAAATTTTATTGGAATCCGGTCATTGAAGTGGTTCAATTTCAACACGGCCACTGGTCTACTACCCCAAGATAATTGTCAAACTCTTATTTAACACGCGCAATTCTTATTATCGTTAAGGCATATGTAATACAATTTTATTTTCCTATTTTAGCGTAGATAGTCTAGTTTAGTTTGGATTTGAGCGGAGTAGGACTGCTAGAAATGGTAAATCTTTTACTCATAAGTATTTTTATTAGTGTGTGCACAAGGTCTTTTTGTCCTATCTATTTAACCCATTTTAAATACTTGATTATATGCTTCGTGATATTCTAGTCAAAGTACAATTACTTTCGTACACCCATTTAGGGGTAATTACTTTCGAGGACACCATATATAGTTAATTTGTTTGTAAGAAAATAAATTCATATTTTATAATAAAACTGTTTTACTTTATGTTTATTAATCACTATATTTCCTCCGATTTCTTTTTTTGTTTATTTAAAGGAAAAGAGCTATTTAAGCCTTATTTTGTGCATTGGGTCAGGAAGACTGTTGTGGTTAAGGCGAGATTGATCCAATAGAGTGAAGTTAGATTGGGCCTCTGATGGTAGCGAGGAAGGCCATTGTTAAGCAAATAACGGCAAAGGTGTTATGGGCCATGAGCAGGAAACGTGCGGTCTGCAATCCAAAAGGGGAACTTGGAAAACAAGTTAGGTCAAGGCTCTACTCAATTCATATACTATATAGGACGAAAAGTGGAATAAAGAAGACTTACACTATAACACCCGCGGTTTTCGTAAAATGATTTTAAAATTTAACCGTTTATTTTAAGACGTTTAAATTTTAAATGCATATTGTCATAAATTATAGCTTTGAGTATAATAATAATGTACGTCTAAAGTTATAGTAGGCTTGAGATGTAATTCGAGTGAAAACCGACTCATTGTATGAGCATTGGGTCTATAGTTTAACTATGAACCCATTTTCTAGTCAAAACCCTTCACTAGTCACAAAACCCTAACATTCTTTCATCTTCTTCCTCTTATTTTGCAGCACACTTCTCTTTCTTTATTACCTCCATTGTTACCCTTTTTCTCAAATTCACTAAAAACATTATTACTTCCTGATTAGTCTAGTTTAGTAGGGCTTAATAAAGGTGATTTTGATGGTTATTTGATGGATTGAGAAGCATTTTATGGGATTTTAATTCATATGTCTTTGATATTGGGTTGATGATGGATTGCATGTTTTTATGAGATAATTGGGTTGAGTTGTTAATATGAATGGAGTAGGCTTCTTTGGAAGTTGTTGTTGGGCTAAAAGATGTCTTATGCAATATGGTTTTGAAGAAAGTCAAGATCCAATTACTATGGTCCAAGCAAGTGAACATCAAAATGAACATTGGATTCCATGGATTCATGCATTCAACACATATTTTATGAGACAACTTTGGATTCCAATACTATTTTATGACACAACATGGGACTTAATGCAATTCCAACAACTCCTTAATTCTCATTTATTTTGGTAATAATACCTACAATTTAAGAGACATTAAGGAGTTGTTCTTTAAAGGCCTATATAAGAAGATGTTGTTGACACTTTTAGGGGGGTGCTTCCATATGCTTTTACATACTTCTCCATCATTTTAATCATTAGAATACACAAAAACATTTCCAATTTCTATTTATTTTAGTTAGTTTTCTTTGTATGGAGAGCTAAGTTCTACATCTTGGAACAAGTTCTTGAAGCCATATTAGTGTTGGATTGTAAGACTCTTATTCTATTTCTATTTTATGATTTGAATATCAAGTTTAATTTGGTTTAATTTTGGTTTGTTAATTAAGCACCTAGAGTGATCAACTAGTTGTTGTTATTAATTTACCATTGCTAGATTAGATGAATGAATCTTTTGTTTGTTTATCTATTTCATTGTAGCAATTATAATTCATCAAGTAGTATGCTAATTCATCATTGTTGAGTTATAAACAATTAAACTTGTATGAATAAAAGTGAAGCATCGCTTGTTTTCTTCATTAAGTCATCTTTGCTAAATTCCATAGCTTTATTCTACAATTTTGATACGATTAAGCGCTTGACTAAATTGACAATTTTGTAAGAGTTATTTGTTTACGCTTGTAGCTAATAACTAATCATATGTGGAATTAGAAGTCAACAAACTTCATAGCAAAGTATTCAATAGTAAAATAGATTAGAAGAGCCGATGATCAATTCATAACTAATTGGTGGAAATTACTTGGTCCAAGAATAATTCTCATATTTATTTACGCCTTCAATTACTTACATCGTTTTTATATTTATTGCATTTTATTTTCGTCTTAGTAGATTAGATCAATCAACACATCAAAACCCCCCCTTTGGTTACTTAACTTTAGCACACATTTAATCGACAAAAGACCTTCCTTGTGGGATCGACCCCTACTTACACTAGCTACTAGTTTGGGTTTGTAGTGGATAAAAATATTAATTTGGAGACTCGCGACAAGTCTAGCCAAATTTTGGCGCCGTTGCCGGGGAAGGGATATTGTTTGTTTATTTTTGTGTTATTGTTTAATTTTATTTAGTTTTATTTATTTATTTTATTTTTTATTTTTTTGCAATTTTATTTTAGTGTTTGGTTTATGCCGAACACCCGTTCTACTAATAAGGAATTGTTGGATTTTGATCCAGAATTGGAGAGAACTCTTTTTCGTGTTAGAAGAGCGATAAGGCGAAAGCTTCAATTTGACAATCAAGACAAGAAAGAAGAAAAAGAAAAGATCAACATGCCAAGAGAAACTAGGACGATTAGGGAGCTCACCGCCCCCGATCTCACTCAACAACCTTTATGCATCACTTTTCCGGCTTTGGAGGAAGGCACCACATTTGAATTGAAGTCGGGTTTGATCCACTTATTACCCGCATTCCATGGGTTAAGTGGTGAAGATCCAAACAAGCATTTATCGGAGTTTCATGTGGTGTGCACTAGCATGAAACCTAATGGTGTTACCGAAGAACAAATCATGTTGAGGGCATTTCCGTTCTCACTCAAGGACATCGCTAGAGATTGGTTATACTACCTTCCACCGGGTAGTATCACCACTTGGGCGGCAATGAAGAAGGCGTTTCTTGAAAAGTATTTTCCGGCTTCCAAATCATCTGATCTTAAGAAGAAGATATCCAATGTTGAGCAAACGGATGATGAAACACTTTATGACTATTGGGAGCGGTTCAAGAAGCTATGTGCAAGTTGTCCCTACCATGGTTATAATGACCAAGATCTCATCATGTATTTTGTTGGAGGGTTATTGTCGGAAGATGCTCGAATGGTGCATAGTGCTAGTGGTGGAGATATCCTCAACAAAAATCCGGATGAAGCCAATGAATTATTGGGTGAGCTTGCCGAAAGCACACGCCAATTTAGTACGAGATCCAAAACAAAAAGGGTGAGCATGGCTAACTCTACCTCAAACACTTCCTTAGAGAGCAAGGTTGAAGATTTGACTTCCTTGATGAGGGAAATGCTTGTGGGGAACATGCAACAAGTGCACGCTTGTGGTATTTGTTCATCCAATGGGCATGCTAGCGATCAATGCCCACATATCAAAGAGGAGACCGAAGCAGTAAATGCCGCGGGTACTTTTGGTCAAAGGAGATTTGAGCCTTACTATAATCCTATGAGGAGAGACCATCCCGGTTTCCAATATGGGAACCCACAAGGCGGTTTGCAACCAGGCCAAGGCTCATCATTTGGTCAACAAGGTCAATCTCAAACTTTTGGCCAACAATTTGGTCAAACTAAAACAAGGTTCATTCCAAGGCCACCAGATCAAACTTCTACTCCATCCATGTCTACGGAGGACATGATTCGGGCTCTTACCTCTAATGTGGCTACTATGCAAGCTAATCAAGTGCAATTTCAACAAGAGACGAAGGCTAGCATCCAAAACTTGGAAAATCAATTTGGGCAAATGTCTAGTGCTCTTGGGAGGCTTGAAGCTAGGGATTCCGGGAAATTGCCATCTCAAACCATTCCTAATCCCAAGCCTAATGCAAGTGCCATGACTTTGAGAAGTGGGAAGGAGTTGCAAGGATCAAAAGCAAAGATTAATGAGATCATAGAAGAAGAGGAGTTGATCGTTGAGCCTAATGTCAACCAACCATTGGTTCAAGAGGAGGAAGTAACACCGGTTGTCACACCAACTTATGTGGATGCTCCACCATTTCCCGAGGCACTCAAAAGGAAAAGTCGTCCTATGCAAGACAAGGATGTCTATGAGACTTTTCGCAAATGTGAGGTAAACATTCCTTTGTTAGATTTATTGAAAAGCGTGCCTCGATATGCTAAGTTTATTAAGGAGTTGTGTACCATTAAAAGGAATCAAAAGTTGAATGGTGTCCAAAAAGTTAAAGTCAATGAACATGTGTCGGCTTTGTTTCAACATAAGTTACCACCCAAGTGTAGTGATCCGGGTATGTTTACCGTACCTTGTACCTTAGGAGACACCACTATTCCTAATGCTATGCTTGACTTAGGTGCTTCAATTAATGTACTCCCATATTCCTTATACAAGTCATTGAAATTAGGACCTTTGGTTAAAACGGGAGTGGTAATTCAATTGGCCGATCGTTCAAATGCTTATCCTAAAGGGGTAGTCGAGGATGTACTTGTAATGGTTGATAAACTAATCTTTCCCGCTGATTTTTATGTACTTGACATGGAACATGATTCACAAGAGGCTCCTATACTTTTAGGTAGGCCATTCTTAAGAACCGCAAGTACAAAAATTGATGTGTCTAATGGTTCTCTTACTATGGAGGCCGATGGTCAAGTGGTTAAGTTTAATATCTATGATGCCATGAAGTATCCTCGTGATAATCATTCTTGTTTCATGATTGATGTTTTGGAACCTTTAGTGCAGGATGTGTTCAATGTGAATGGAGGAGATGATTTACTTGTAGCTATTGATAATAGCTTATCTTTTGATGAATTGGATTTCTCTATATCTAATGATTTGAAAGAAGTTGTGGCTTCCTTAGCCAAGATTGAAAGTTTTCCCATCATGCCTTCATTTTCTAAACCTCTAACACTAACTTTACCCCGTGAGAAATTGTTACCCTCAGTTTTGCAGGCACCCGTGGTTGAGTTGAAGCCATTACCGGATCATTTGAAGTATGTTTTTCTAGGTGATGAAGAAACTTTATCGGTGATCATTTCAAACAAACTCACCAAGGAGCAAGAGGTAAAGTTGATAGAGGTCCTTAAGGAAAATAAACTTGCAATTGGGTGGACTATTGCCGACATCAAGGGCATTAGTCCAACCACTTGTATGCACCACATATACCTGGAGGACGATGCCAAACCGGTGAGGCAACCACAAAGGAGATTGAACCCACCTATGATGGAGGTGGTGAAGAAGGAGATTCTTAAGCTTTTACAAGTGGGTATGATTTACCCAATATCCGATAGCAAGTGGGTGAGCCCCACACAAGTGGTACCTAAGAAGAGTGGAATAACGGTTGTAGAAAATAAACATGGAGAGTTGGTTCCCACCCGAGTGCAAAATGGGTGGCGAGTTTGTATTGACTACCGTAGACTCAATGCGGTGACACGGAAGGACCATTTCCCTTTACCATTCATTGATCAAATGCTTGAGAGGCTTGCCGGTAAGTCTTATTATTGCTTTTTAGATGGATACTCGGGTTACTTTCAAATTGCTATTGCCCCCGAGGATCAAGACAAGACCACATTTACTTGTCCTTTTGGCACCTTTGCGTATCGACGCATGCCATTTGGGTTATGTAATGCTCCCGCAACTTTTCAAAGATGCATGGTTAGTATATTTTCTGAATATGTTGAGAATTTTATTGAAGTTTTCATGGATGATTTTACCGTGCATGGTGATTCCTTTGATAGTTGTTTGTCTCATTTATCTCTTGTGCTTAAGAGATGCATTGACACTAACCTTGTCTTGAATTCTGAAAAATGCCATTTCATGGTAGAGCAAGGTATTGTCCTTGGGCATGTGGTCTCATCTAAAGGTATTGAAGTTGATAAAGCCAAAATTGATACTATTCAATCTCTTCCTTACCCCACTAATGTTCGTGAAGTTCGCTCCTTCCTTGGTCATGCAGGTTTTTATAGAAGGTTTATTAAAGATTTCTCCAAAGTAGCTTCACCGATGTGCAAATTATTACAAAAGGAGGTGGACTTTGACTTTGATTTAGCTTGTAAGGAAGCATTTGACAAGTTAAAAGAGAAGTTGACATCGGCCCCAATCATTCAAGCTCCAAATTGGTCTCTTCCATTTGAGCTTATGTGTGATGCTAGTGACTACGCCCTTGGTGCCGTCTTAGGTCAACGAGTTGGGCGAGTACCTCATGTGATTTACTATGCCTCCATGACTCTCAATGATGCCCAAAAGAATTACTCTACTACCGAGAAGGAGATGTTGGCGGTGGTATTTGCGCTAGAGAAATTCCGGTCATATCTCCTTGGTACTAAGGTGGTGGTGTTCACCGATCATGCCGCTCTTAGGTACTTGATGACAAAGAAGGAGGCCAAGCCAAGACTTATTCGATGGGTATTGTTGCTAAGTGAATTTGATGTAGAGATTCGGGATAAGAAGGGAGCCGAGAATGTGGTTGCGGACCACTTGAGTCGGCTAGTAAATGTAGAGAGGCTTGAAATGCCTATTCATGGCACATTTCCCGATGAAACACTCTTTGTCCTTACTTCCGTTTCTCCTTGGTATGCTAATATTGTTAACTTTCTTGTTTCCAATGAATTTCTTACAGGTTTTTCAAAGTCACAAAAGGACAAGATAAGGAGTGATGCCAAATACTATGTTTGGGATGATCCTTACTTGTGGAAGCATTGCTCGGATCAAGTGGCGAGGAGGTGTGTTCCCGAAAATGAGATGAGTTCTATTCTAACGTTTTGCCATTCATATGCTTGTGGAGGCAATTTTGGAGCTAGGAGAACCGCCAAGAAAGTGCTTGATTGTGGTTTCTATTGGCCAAGCTTGTTTCGGGATGCTCATGGATTCGTAAAAACTTGTGACAATTGTCAACGAAGTGGTAACATTTCTCGTCGTAATGAGATGCCTCAAACTCCTATTCTTTATTGTGAAATTTTTGATGTATGGGGTATAGATTTTATGGGTCCGTTCCCCATGTCTCATGGTTTCTTATATATACTTCTTGCCGTTGATTATATTTCGAAGTGGGTGGAAGCTAAACCCACTAGGACTAACGATTCTAAAGTTGTTACAGATTTTATCAAGTCTAACATCTTTTCTAGGTTCGGAATTCCACGGGCATTGATAAGTGATCGAGGCACTCACTTTTGCAATAGGACGGTTGCAGCGCTTTTAAAGAAGTATTGTGTCACTCACAAAGTCTCTACCGCTTACCATCCTCAAACGAATGGTCAAGCCGAAGTGTCCAATAGAGAAGTGAAGTCCATCTTGGAGAAAACGGTGAATCCAAGCCGGAAAGATTGGAGCTTGAGGTTAGAAGACGCGCTATGGGCCTATCGCACGACCTATAAAACTCCAATTGGTATGTCACCATATCGGTTGGTGTTCGGTAAGTCTTGTCATCTTCCAGTCGAGCTTGAGCACAAAGCTTTTTGGGCGGTAAAAACCTTTAACATGAGAATGAATGAGTCGGGTGAGTTCCGAAAATTGCAATTACAAGAGTTGGAAGAGATTCGGAATGAGTCGTATGAAAATGCGGCGATTTTCAAGGAGCGAACGAAGGCATGGCATGATAAGATGCTTTCTCGGAAAACATTTACCATTGGTCAAAAGGTTTTGCTCTATATATCTCGTCTTCGGTTATTTCCAGGTAAGCTAAGGTCGAGATGGGTTGGTCCATTTATTGTCACTCAACTATTTCCACATGGAGCGGTTGAGATTCGTAGTCCTTCTACGGAAAAGATTTTTAAAGTGAACGGGCACCGTCTTAAGCCATATTATGAAGGTTTTCAAAAAGAATCGGTCGAGGGAATTGATCTTATCGACCCAATTTATGAAACTTGACCTCCTCATTTTCATGTCGAGCCACGACATTAACTAAGGCGCTTTACGGGAGGCAACCCGATTTATTTTCTTTGTTTTTTTTTTAAACTTTTAGGTAGTTAGTTTCAATTTCTTGTTTTTATTAGATTTAATTAACTTACTCTTTTATTTGTTTTTGTTTTATAGGTAATTTGGTGAAAAAAAAGAAGAAAAAAGACACAAAACATGGCTGAAGCGCGAGAGGCATTGTGCGGCCATATCCGCATCGTGCGGCCAAAACAGGCCCAGGCATAAGCATGGTGCGGCCATAGCCGCATGGTGCGGCCAAGTCAGGCCTTTCCCTATGCTTACGTGCGGCCATAGCCGCATTATGCGGCCCCAGCAGCGTATCGCGGACTATCAACCAGGTTCTTCCTTCTTCCTTCTTCAATTATTTTCTCAGTTTTCCATCCCAAACAAAAAAAAGAACAAATAGAACACAAGTATCGATTCATCTTCTCATTCACCATCTTCTTCAACTTACATATCCTATTTTCCATCCCTTTAATCCAAAATTCGAGTCCAATCCTACTTCCTCCTCGTCAGTTTTGAGAATTTGAGAAACCCTAGTTTTTTTTTCAATTTCTGGGATTTGCACAACATTTACGATTTCTGGCAATTAGGAATTGAAATTTCGAATTTGTGATACGATTATTGGTGCTTGGGATTTCGACTTGATCCCAGAACTAATTTCGAATTGATTTTGCACTGATTTCGCATTATTTTCATTGGGGTTTCGAAAAATTTGCGTTTTTCTGGAGTTTTGGGCGAATTCTGCCGTTTAGGGGTTCGAATTTGATCGACCACTAGCAATTAGCAACTTCCTGCAAATAGCAATTGGGTTTTCGAATTTGTGATACGGTTACTGGCGTTTGCAATTTTGAATTGAGTTCGATCTGCTTTCGAACTGATTTCACGCTGCTTCTGCCTTACTTTCTTTGGGATTTCGCACAAACGATTTCTGGCAGTTCGCTAATTTCGAAATAGCAGTTCACGAATTCTAAAACTTAGCAATTGAACTTTCACATTTTCGAATTGACAGGTAAATTTTCAAATTGATAGTTCTCAAGTGCTTTATTTCGAAATTTTCGATGCTCATTATTACTTTGTGACGGAATTTTCGATTTGCTAGTTCTGGGTTTGATTATATTTGATAATGGCAGTGGGTAATTTTCAGAATTTCCGACAAAGTTCAAAGGCGAATTTTTTTTGATTTGATAAACCGCAATTTTCGAAAATTCATCCCTCTGCGTTTTATTGCATTCCTGCGGAGAGTTTTTTTTTTGGTGCCATTGTTGTTGAGGACGAATTGAACTTCTCGTGAGTTTGGTGTGAATTTTGAGGAGCTTTGTGTTGTCGTATTCTTGTTGTTTTTTACCATGGCTCGCACCAAAGGAACCAAAAGAAAAACTACTTCCACTTCTACATCCAAAACTCCCGCGAAAACTAGAAAAACCACCACATCCACAACTAAAAAGCCTACTAAAACTACCACCCGATTTCCCGTTTCTAAACCCGCTCATTTAACCGATGCCCAAGGGGTTATATGGGATGATTTGCATGAGAGGTTGGTAACGGAGACTAAGTTTCTTAGTATTCCGACATTGGAGAAGTTGGGTTTGCTTGACGTGATGGAGGCTTTGTTGAAAAATGTTGGGTTGGAGGGGTTCATGACTAAGGGAGTACCCACCTATTGTCGATACACTTTGGAGTTTTTGTCTACTTTAATTGTGGAACGAGAGAGGGGAGTGGTATCCAACATCAAGTTTAAGTTGAAAGGGAGAGTGTGTGAGATGAATATGGATCAACTGAGAGATGCTTTTGGTGTTGAGAAGAAGGATGAGGAACTTTATACGGGTCTTAACTCCTATACCGCCCCGAAATTGTGGTATGAGGTGACCGGAAAATATGCCACCAATAAACAAGGAGAGGTGAGTTCTACCATTCCCCACCCATGCCTTCGCATTGCTCACCGCCTTATTGCTACTTCCTTTCTTTGTCGTGGGGAACCTACTAAGATGCCTAGGGTACACTTTGGATATTTGTGGTCCATGACTCCGGAAGGGAAGGGAGTTCCGGATTGGGCTGATATTTTTGTGTCGGCTTGCGAGTCACAACAAAAGCCCGGAGGAGGAAAGATTGGTGGTGGGGGATTAATAACTTTGCTCATGAAATACTTTAAGATTGATGTTTCGGCAAATGACCTTCCGTTGGGAGATCATTTTCTTATGGATGAGAATTGTTTGGTGGGCATGGATATGTTGCGACATCGTGAGACAGTTGGTACTTATGATTGGTGTAGGGGGACGGATCATGAGCGTTACTTGTGTTTGCCTCGGCCACAAGACAAGGCTCTTACCTATGGTAAGACGGCGGTCGATTACTTTATTCCACTTGATCCTGAGTTTGCTAAACAAGGTGATACGAGTACTCTTCCACGGGTTGAGGTTAATGGTGATCGTGAGAGTGAAGGGAGTACTACTGAGAGTGAAGGGAGTGGTAGTGATGATAATGAGGAGAGTGGTGATGTTGAGAAGGAACAGCCTAGTCCACCTCTTTCTAGAGGGCTCTTGTCTTTCCAAGCCTTGCAAGCTAGTGTGGATACTTTGAGGACGAATTTTGGTGAATGGAGGAAGATAACCGATGCTCGACTTGAAGCACTTACTAATGTCGTTTTGGAAACTCGTGAGCTTGTTCGATCTCTGGTTGATTTACCCCGAGAAGTTAGGAAGGAGGTTCATGCCTCTCACGGCCATGGTACGGGAGATTCCTCCGCTACTTGACTTGTGTTGGTATGTCTTTCTTTTCCCTTTTTCCCTCTCTTAGTTTTTGTTGTTCCTCCCATTGAGGACAATGTGAAGCTTAAGCGTGGGGAGGGCATTTCATTTGTATATATACTTTATTTTATGGTTTAAAAAAAAACAAAAAAATGAAAAAATGAAAAAATGAAAAATGAAATAAGAGAATAAAAATAACCCGGCTAGGTGAAAACCCGCAAGGGCGGGCGCCTAGGCAATATTGGGTAAAATGGCCGAGGACGGAGTGAAAACCCGAAAGGGCGCTCCGGGTAAAATGAAGAATTGAGTTGCGTGCCATGAGAGTAGTGTAAGGAATAAAAGCTAGATTGAAAACCCGCAAGGGCGGGCGATCTAGGCAAAATGAGAGATTTAGATAAAAATAAAAAAGAAAATGTTTTTTTTTTGGTTACATGTTTTATCTTGGAGATGGCGACATAAGGAGGTTCGAAGTGTGGTTCGGGTTGGATTTATTGTTGCTAAGGAGAGATAAGGAGGGTATGAGTGGTGATTGTAATGTATTTTGACATCTACTACATTGAACTTTTTCATGTTTATATTTCACATGTAGTTTGTTGTTGGAGGTTCGTTGATGAGGATGATACTTGTGTGTGGTCATTATTTTGAAGTTAAGTGTATTATTCTTGTGATCATATGCTTATTTGAGGGAAGGTATAAGGAGAAGTGAGGTTGTTAGATGTGTTTTGAGTTGGAGCAAGCTACTCACGTTTCGCTATATAGGCTTTGGTGTGGGTTTTCATTGACTTATCTTCGAGTTTTACTCGAGGACGAGTAAAGGTCTAAGCGTGGGGAAGTTTGATTAGTCTAGTTTAGTAGGGCTTAATAAAGGTGATTTTGATGGTTATTTGATGGATTGAGAAGCATTTTATGGGATTTTAATTCATATGTCTTTGATATTGGGTTGATGATGGATTGCATATTTTTATGAGATAATTGGGTTGAGTTGTTAATATGAATGGAGTAGGCTTCTTTGGAAGTTGTTGTTGGGCTAAAAGATGTCTTATGCAATATGGTTTTGAAGAAAGTCAAGATCCAATTACTATGGTCCAAGCAAGTGAACATCAAAATGAACATTGGATTCCATGGATTCATGCATTCAACACATATTTTATGAGACAACTTTGGATTCCAATACTATTTTATGACACAACATGGGACTTAATGCAATTACAACAACTCCTTAATTCTCATTTATTTTGGTAATAATACCTACAATTTAAGAGACATTAAGGAGTTGTTCTTTGAAGGCCTATATAAGAAGATGTTGTTGACACTTTTAGGGGGGTGCTTCCATATGCTTTTACATACTTCTCCATCATTTCAATCATTAGAATACACAAAAACATTTCAAATTTCTATTTATTTTAGTTAGTTTTCTTTGTATGGAGAGCTAAGTTCTACATCTTGGAACAAGTTCTTGAAGCCATATTAGTGTTGGATTGTAAGACTCTTATTCTATTTCTATTTTATGATTTGAATTCAAGTTTAATTTGGTTTAATTTTGGTTTGTTAATTAAGCACCTAGAGTGATCAACTAGGTGTTGTTATTAATTTACCATTGCTAGATTAGATGAATGAATCTTTTGTTTGTTTATCTATTTCATTGTAGCAATTATAATTCATCAAGTAGTATGCTAATTCATCATTGTTGAGTTATAAACGATTAAACTTGTATGAATAAAAGTGAAGCATCGCTTGTTTTCTTCATTAAGTCATCTTTGCTAAATTCCATAGCTTTATTCTACAATTTTGATACGATTAAGCGCTTGACTAAATTGACAATTTTGTAAGAGTTATTTGTTTACGCTTGTAGCTAATAACTAATCATATGTGGAATTAGAAGTCAACAAACTTCATAGCAAAGTATTCAATAGTAAAATAGATTAGAAGAGTCGATGATCAATTCATAACTAATTGGTGGAAATTACTTGGTCCAAGAATAATTCTCATATTTATTTACGCCTTCAATTACTTACATCGTTTTTATATTTATTGCATTTTATTTTCGTCTTAGTAGATTAGATCAATCAACACATCAAAACCCCCCCTTTGGTTACTTAACTTTAGCACACATTTAATCGACAAAAGACCTTCCTTGTGGGATCGACCCCTACTTACACTAGCTACTAGTTTGGGTTTGTAGTGGATAAAAATATTAATTTGGAGACTCGCGACAAGTCTAGCCACTTCCTCGTTTCTTGTTCGTTTGAACCGTTTTTCGCACCTAATTCTTCTGTGTGACCTTCTCCTCTCTCCTAGGTCTTCATTTGGGCGACCCTGAAGCGGATAGTTACAAAATAGATGATTCAATTGAAGACTAAAATGCAAAAAGGTAACGATGATAAGTTTTCCTACTTATTTGTTTACATTTTATGTTTATCGAATGTTTTCTAGCCTTATACATCATAAAGCGTTAATCTTGGATAGAATTCATATGTTATGGTTGATGTTTACATGTTATGGATTATTGTTTACATGTTATGGTTGATATTCACATGTTATAATTGAATTTTATCATATTATGCAATTTCTTTGTTAAATTACGGATAAGGATGTCGTTTATGACTAATCTCATTTGTTTACATCTCAAATTATGTATTTGCTTGTTTTTGGTGGTTTTTTATGTCGATATTGTTGTTTATTGATAGTAATATCCGTCTTAAGATCGTCGTAAATCTTATGTATATATTATGCTGGGTTATGTGCTGAAACTTTTTGTATAGTGTGTCCCAGCTAGTGCACCAACCGCGGATAGGCCGCCTGGCTAAGAAGTTTCTGGAAAGTCTGCCAACTTATGTCAGAACGACTGAGGACTTCTTGTAAATGTTGCCAACGTTTTGTTTTGCCTTGGTCTCCCAGCGGGGTGACCGTCGTCCGGTTGGCATGCCGGCTGGTAAGTTTCTGGAAATCTTCCTCAAATTTGTTCCTCATGTTAGAGAAGGGGTTCCCAGTTGGGTACCCGACAGCCGACCCACTGGCTGAGAACCACTATTCTGTTTTATTGACCTTTGAACTGTGTTCCATCGATTGTCGGTCGTTTATACTTTTCTCATATGACTTGTTGTAAATACCCCGTTTCTGCACTATCCGTCAAACATCCAATGATGATTGAACCACATGTTCAATATACGAAGCGATATTATGACATTTCATTAATTCATCGATAAAATGATTGTTCAAACAGTCGTGTCAACCCCTCTATTGTCATCTATGCGCCAATATAGCCGTTTTGACATTAATTAAAGTACATTTAGAGTCCAGGTCAATATCGTCTTCATTCTCTAAGATCGTTTTCATTTTATGAAAAACCGTTTCAAATCTGACTTGAGATTTTCTAGAAGTCCTAAAAAATATCAAAAATATTTTTACCTCAAAAATATCATGTTTGATGGAATAGCGAAGTCGATTCTTTCCCAAACTCCCAAAAACTCGTAAAAAGAATATGGTTGGGGAGAAACATCTCCAAGAGAAGACGCACTCTAAGGGCCAAGGGGTTGTTTGATTGACACTTTAAAAACACATGAATTACAAAATCCCATGATTTGCAAAAACATAGGTTGTTTATTTGGTTGCCATAATTTTTGGAAAATGAAGGAATTAGAAGTTCCTAGGAACTTCTAATGCCGATGTAGGAAGTGCCTTACCTACTCCCCCCCTCGGTCATTTGAAATTCTCATTGAATTCAATTCCTACATAAGCAACCAAACACTTTTGCCAAATTCACCCGAATTGGATGTAGAAACTTGATTCCTATGAAATTGAAATTCCTAGGAAAATTAAGTTCCTTGATGAACCAAACGACTCCTAAGTTGTGCCCCTTCCTGGAGCTAATTCTAACAAAGTCCCATTCTTCCCAGATTCCTCTTGTTTTCTTATCCTTTCAAAACTCCCTGCTCGTGATTAGTATAAATAGAGGCGCATCTGCCTCACATATTTCTCACGCGAGTGTTCACCCTTTCTCTTCTCTCTTTATATTCTAAGACCGTTTTATTTCTTTCGACGCCTTCGTGCTTGATCTACTCGACCACGTAAGCCCAAATCCTTTTAGGTACCAGTCGCTTTGCATTTGACCGAGCAATTTGATCACAACACTCAATCAACTTAAAATTAGTTTGTTTTTATCTCTTTTCCACAAAGGGCATCTTTGTTACACCGAGTCGAGCAAGTCTACTAAAATGAGAATTAGTCAATTCGCTTCGTAAACATGTAAGTGTGAGGATGTAAAAACCCGTTTTATTTATGTTTTCTGTTTTTATTATGTAATATACGAGTCTAAGTCATGACTATACTCAAAATTGACCTTTTTATCAAATTTTTACAACCTTTTTGACGAAAGAACAGAGAAAAGTTGTTGAGGAGGAACGCACAAATTGATGCCTCCTGGAATAGGTGCAGCACTTGATGCGCCCTTTTTAGAGGGTTCTTAGTCTGTTTATGCTTTTCTCCTTCTTCCGTCTTTATTTATTTCTTAGCGATTCTTTTATTTTCTATTTATGATGATTTTAATATATAAAATTAATTAAATTACGTATTTTGAGTCAATAAGTTAATAAAACTTCATAAATATTAAAAACCAGCGGGTGTGACTCTCACAGTCAGAAACCACCCTTAGAACGAACGCACAAGGGTACGCGCCTCTTCTAGATAGAGGACACCTATAGTCATGCACCCACTCTAGGTTGGTCTATGCCTCTGATCTCAGCACACCTTATCCCATAATGTGTTCTAGAAAAGGTTAACTTGTAATACTATGTTGAACTATATATTAAGTATATATGTTTATGTTTTGATAATGACAAGTCTAGCTATATATATTATATACTCGTACGTATAATCGTGTGCTAAGTGTACAGAATATTAGTAACAAGATCTAATCAATCAAGTATAAATGATTCAAGTATGTTAGTCAATGGATTGACTAAATCGAAGATTGAGAGAAGATCGCAAGCGCATATAATGAACTAAAGTTATACTTATCAACTATAACTTTAGTACAAGATTGGTTCAAAGTATAGCTCGTTGCTATAATTCCATATAGAAGAAATGTTCGATATATGTGTGATAGTTGAAACGATTTTAGTTTCCAAAATTATCGTTGACAATTAATGTTTTAAAATTGGTGTTCTATTTTTAGAATATAGAACTATTAATCTTAGTAGGTTAATATGAAATATCTTTTGGTTAAAAAGGAATAAATAATTTTCTTATGAGTCAATTATTTATTTCTAATAAACTAAGGATTTTTATTTAACTTTTGTCAAGATAATATAATCTAAATATTGTTTGAAGCGGTCTTGGAAAACGTGTGCTATGACACGTTCCATAAAACGTGTAGGATTTAATTAAGTAAATATTATGTATTTATTTAATATCCTAAAAACAATCTAGATTATGTTATGGAATATAATTTATTATATTTTGACAATATTTAGGAAGTTGTTTTAATAAGGTTACTATTTGTTTATTATATAAAGATCTTTCCTAAATATGAATTAGGAAATTGATTCCTTATATAATACCTAAAGTATATTATTAAATCTTTCCTAAATATATTAAGAATAGATTTATGGTAGTATTACTAAAAGACTAGTATTCTAGTTTAGGTAATATTCCAAAATCATGTAGGGTTTTATTTACCTAGATATAGTTCTATATAAATAGACTACCCATGTAACATTAATACTCACGAAATACACACACTATATTCACGCATATCAAGACAAACCGCCGTTCATTACTCTTCAAGATTCGAGCTTAAAATTGTCATATTCGATTCAAGATTCAAGTGCTCCAGCATTGATCTTATTCATTCAAGATTGTGACATCAAGGAAACATTGAAGACTTATCTTATTAGCTTAAGATAGTTCGAGTATTTTACGGTACTCATTGTAAACAAGTATTTAACGGTACTTGTCATAACTAAATATTTAACGGTATCTAGATAGAGTTGCAACTAACATCAAAAGTTGCATGAGTAGGGTTGATAAAATTGTAATCCAGAGTTGGTACTAATTTTATTAATCGAGAATAGTGGACGTAGGTTTCAAAGTGTGAAACTGAACCACTTCAAAAATATGGTGCCTCTATTTTATTCGTGCTCCATTCGATCATCATCATACATCCATACACAAAGAAGAAGATTTTAAAAAGAAGACATACTCAATTCAACCCCCCCCCCCCCCCCCTTCTTGAGTATATTATATCAATAGACTCTTCAATTGGTATCAGAGCTTCGTGCTCTTGATCGCCTAGCCGCGTGAGTTTTGATCCTTCTATTGATTCTATATTATATACTCCATCAACAATGGATTCAAAGCATATCAAGTGCCCTATCTTCGATGGCAAAACCTATAATCTATGGAAGAATATGATGACTCATTACATCAAGGGATGTGCTTGGGAATGTTGGAAGATCATTCAAACCGGACCAAAGAAAATCCTGGTCGCCGCCGCCAATGGAACAACCTATGAAAAGATGGAAAGCGATTATGTGGAAAGTGACTACAAAATTGCAGAGAAAAATTCTAAGGCTATGAGCCTCCTACAAAACGGTATGATAACCTCAGAATTTGATAGATTCTCATCCTATAATTCCGCTAAGGAAATATGGGATGGTCTCGAACTTGCCTACGAAGGAACATCCGCAGTCAGGAAACATCATATAGATTTGCTTATTCAAAGATATGAACTTTTCAATAGGGAAAAGAATGAATCTATTGATAGCATGTCTGCACGATTTTCTTGTATTATTAATGAACTGCGGAACCTTGGTAGAAAGATCGATTCTGAGGATATCATTCGAAAGATTCTCAGAAGTCTCACCAAAAAGTGGCAACCAAAGGTCACTGTTATAGAGGAAGCATGGGATCTATCTCAGATTACTTACCAAGAACTTATTGGATCTCTGATGGCTCATGAGATCATGCTAAATAAGGATGATGACGATTCCAAAGGGAAGGGCGTCGCTCTACAAGCTTCCACAAGCGAAGTATGCGAAGAAGAACTTGAGGACGAAACAGTTCTATTCGCAAGACGATTTAAGAAAGAAGTTTTCAAGGGTAGATACAAAAACCCTAACAACAAAACGGTCAACAAAAAGAAAACTGACACCAAACAAACATTCTTCAAAAGAGGATGTTTTAAGTGTGGTCAACAAGATCACATGATCAAAGATTGTCCAAGTTGGGACAAAATCAAAGACAAATCAAAGAGAGAAAAGACCAAAACAGAGTTCAAGAAAGTAATGCTTGCGTCATGTTGGGGAGAATTAGAATCTGAGGATGACGAGGACTCAGAAGAAGATGAGGTAGCAAACTTGTGCCTAAGCAACGTCAGCCTAGATCTGATCACAAACGACAACAATGAAGATGACGCATCTCATATGTGTCTCCTTGGAGAATCCGACTCAGACGACGACGACGAAGAGGTAAATTTTCTTCAACTCAAAAGTCAAGTTAAAAATTTGTCTAAAGCTATGTTAATTAAATATTTTGAGAAAACCCTAGACCAATGTCATGAACAAAGTCTTGAGCTAGATAACTTGAAGGAACAGATCCTCGATATTGCTGAGGAAAATCAACTTCTGAAAGCCAAAGCTAAGAAACTGAAATCCAAAATAAGCATTGAAACCAATGCTAAGTTGGAAACAGTTATGTTTGAGAAAAAGGTTCTTGAGTCTAAAGTTATAGCTAATGAAGCTATAACCTCAAAACTCAAACTCAACATCAAAGAGCTTCAATCCAAAGTTATAGCTAATGAAGCTATAACTTCAAATTTGAGAAAGGCTGATGAGTTTCTAAAGTCTAAATCTTCGATTATGGTCGAAGATGAGACTCATCTAGAAGAAGTTGAGGTCCTCGAAAGCAAAATTATGGATCTAGAATTCAACTTGTCTAAAATCAAGAAAGAACATGCTAAAATTGTGTCCGACTTCCATAGAGACATTCAAAACCTAAAAGAGTCTAGCAACACTTACCATAGTCAATGTAAGAAAGAAATAGACTCCTTAAAGGACCTCCTTCTTCATGCTCGGAAAGTTCACGATAAGTGGGAAGGAAGCACTAACGTTCTAAACTTCTTGAATGAACAATCTGACAATAACATGAAGATGGGATTAGGTCACGAGTGTTATGGAAGAAGGGATCATTCAAATGTAAGCAAAGCCCAACAGACCGAGACTTTAGAAGAAGAAAATATGCCGACCTACCTGAGTGTTTAATATGTACTTATTGTGGCCATACTGGTCACCTCCGAGAAAACTGTATAAAACACGCACAAGATTTTAAAACCGGAGTTAAGTTTGTTTAATCCTTAGGAATACCAAACGACACTATTTCTATCTCTAATAGTGATGATGACAAAGTTGAGGAAAGAAATATTGACCACAGATGGTTCTACTACATGACATTTGATTACGAAGAAAAGAAAAACAGAACCAAACAAACTCCTCAACAAACAACACAAAAAAACTGGTCACCAAGAGTTCAAACTAAGACTTACACAAAAACATCAAAACCTAACTACTACCAATATAGAAAGACCTATTTAAGACAAGTCTGGGTTAAAAAGGAAGATTTATTTGTGATTACTAACAACAAAGGACCCAAGTATGCTTGGGTACCTAAATCCTGTCTTTGAAATTATTCGTGCAGTTTGTCGCTAAGAAAAATAACCTATGGTATCTCGACAGTGGATGCTCAAGACATATTACAGGCGACGTAAATCTATTCCAAACCCTAAAACCCTTTGACGGAGGTAAAGTCACATTCGGTGATAACAAAAAGGGAAAGATCATCGGAATTGGTAAGATAGGTATTTCATCCTCTCATGCTATAAATGATGTATACCTTGTAAGTGGTCTCAAACACAATCTCATCAGTATATCTCAACTATGCGACAAAGGAAACAAAGTGGACTTTCATTCAGATATATGTCGTATAATCTTAGAAGGTACCAGTAAAGTAATTCTTGAAGGTCATAGGATGAAAAATGTTTATATGATTGATTTAAATGTTGTACCTGCCGATTCTCTATCATGCATGAAAGTTACGTTAGATGATCCATGTCTATGGCACAAGAGATTTGGTCATATTAGCTCGCCTATTTTAAGTAAGCTGAAAAGATGGGACTTGGTCGAAGGTCTTCCAAAGATCAAATTTGATCAAGAAAAGATGTGCGACACATGTGCACGATGCAAACACGTCAGATCATCTTTTAAACCGAAAAGAGTGGTAAGCACAGAACAAGCTCTTGAACTAGTACACATGGATCTATGTGGCCCTATGAAGGTAAGAAGCAGAGGTGGTTCCAGGTACGTTTTCGTTCTAGTTGATGATTACTCTAGATTTGTTTGGCCAATCTTTCTCCACTCTAAAGACGAAACATTCGATGAATTTGTTAGTCTCATAAAACTTGTCCAAAACAAATATAAATCAAACCTAGTAACAATCCGTACTGACCATGGAACTGAGTTCGACAATCATGCCTTTATTGAGTTCTGTAAGACCAACGGTGTTGGACATAACTTCTCGGCCCCCAGAACCCCACAACAAAATGGAGTCGTAGAACGAATGAACAGAACCCTAGAAGACATGGCTAGAACAATGCTTCTTTGTAGTGGCCTACCTAGAAACTTTTGGGCTGAGGCTATTAGTACAGCTTGCTATATTCATAACCGTGCTATGATTAGACCTATCCTTAAAAAGACACCTTATGAACTTCTTCGAGGTCGTAAACCAAACATATCCCATTTAAGATGTTTCGGTAGTAAATGCTTCGTTCACAACAATGGTAAAAACCGATTAAGTAAATTCGACCCTAGAAGTGATGAAGCAATCTTTATAGGATATTCAGATCATAGTAAAGCCTACAAAGTTTTCAACAAACGTACTTTATGCATAGAAGGAAGTATTCATGTTATCTTTGATGAAAATAATGTCTTCGATAAGCCATTACAGGACATAGAGGAAAACCTCGACGAACCTGATTTCAGGTTATCAAGGGAAGACCCTCCTGAAATGGAAATTGAAGAAGGAGAACCTCAAGGAGTTCATGATGAACTCAACTTGGGAGAAAATGGTGCGAGAGATGAAGCTACAGTTGATGATACTGTAGATAACTCTCAAACCAATAACTTGGAACCTAGAGTTACAGGCTTACAACTGATGAAGCTATAACTTTGAATCAAAACCAAAGGGAAGAGGTCAGAGTTATACCTGACCCTACTATAAACCCAGGTTTGGATTCAGGGGGAACAAGTCAAAATCCCGAGTCAAGTTCAGGTAATGCTAATAATCAATCAAGGAACTGGAGATACAAAGGTTCTCATCCTTTGGACAATGTCATAGGAAGCCTAACAGATGGAGTTCAAACTCGAAGGTGCTTAAATAACTTTTGCTCATTCTACTCCTTTCTCTCCACCATTGAACCTTCAAATATCAAGGAAGCTCTCGCAGATCCAGACTGGATAACTGCCATACAAGAAGAACTCTAGCAATTTGAAAGAAACAAAGTTTGGCATGTCGTTCCTCGACCTAAGGACAAATCTGTCATTGGAACGAGATGGGTATTCAGAAACAAATTGGATGACACTGGAGTCATTGTGCGAAATAAGGCCAGATTAGTAGTTCAAGGATACAACCAACAGGAAGGGATCGATTATGACGAAACCTTTGCTCCTGTTGCTCGTCTTGAGGCAATAAGACTACTCATTGCCTTTGAAGCACACAAGAGAATGAAGCTTTTTCAGATGGACGTTAAGACTGCTTTTCTTAATGGCTATCTCCAAGAGGAAGTATTTGTTGAACAACCTCCTGGATTTCCTGACAGCAAACTCAAGGATCATGTATTCAAATTGGACAAAGCTCTTTATGGCCTGAAACAAGCACCTAGGGCATGGTACGACAGATTATCAAAGTTTCTATTGGAAAGTGGATTCAAGAGAGGATCTGTGGATAAAACCCTATTTCTTAAAAGCGAGAACTCAGATCTACTAGTTGTTCAGATCTATGTTGACGATATTATATTTGGCTCAACAAATAAGAAGTTGTGCAAGTACTTCTTTGAGTTGATGACTTTTGAATTCGAGATGAGCATGACGGGAGAACTAAAATTCTTCCTTGGACTTCAAATACAACAAACTGAAGAAGGAATCAAAGTTCATCAACAAAAATACGTCAAGGAGTTGCTAAAGAAATTCGGCATGAAAACCTCTCATGCAATGCCTACTCCAATGGTCACAGATAAGAAGTTAACCAAAGACGAAGATGGTAAGTCTGTAGACGAAACAACTTACCAAGGTATGATTGACTCACTTCTTTATCTTACAGCAAGTCGTCCAGATATTATGTTTAGTGTCTGTGTTTGTGCGAGATTCCAATCTGCACCAAAAGAATCGCACATGATTGAAGTTAAGAGAATATTAAGATACCTAATCGGAACCTCAAAATTATATCTATGGTATCCCATGGATTGTAACTTCAACCTAGTAGGGTATTCAGATGCATATTATGCAGGATGCTCCTTAGACAGAAAAAGTACCTCGGGACTTGCTACCTTTGTAGGTCCTTGTATTATATCTTGGGGATCCAAGAAACAAAATTCTGTTGCTCTCTCAACTGCCGAAGCAGAATATATTGCAGCCGCACTGGTATGTTCTCAACTCTTATGGTTAAAGTAACAGTTACATGATTATGGTATAGATGTTGGTTGTGTGCCTATCTTATGTGATAATACGAGTGCTATTATTATATCTAAGAACCCAGCCCAGCACTCGAGAACTAAACACATTGAAATAAGACACCACTTTCTGCGAGACCATGTTGAAAAGAAAAATATAAAATTGGAATTTTGTAGTACGGAAAAACAATGGGCAGATATCTTCACTAAACCATTGGCTAGAGAACGCTTTGAGACTTTGCGATTGGAAATTGGTTTAATCGGTGGCACCTAATCAAATCTTAAAAGCAAAAGTAACTCAATGATTGACTACGGTTTAGATGAGATTATGACTGTGTCCGTATACTCCGCTGCATATGTACGTGTGTATTCGATGCAAAATTATGTGATCATATTTATGCTATGCAATTTACATATGAATGTGTACACAACCGATTCTCAAAAAAATAATACATCACATATTACAATTCATCCTACGCACATATTTACGCTACATACATAATAAGTTACATACATATATTATACATATTAAGTCAAAAATAAAATAAAACAAACTTACCTCATCAAAACCCTCCCCCAAACCGTGAAGCCATTGAGCCCCACACCTACCAGCCACGTGTCCCTACCACAAACCCCACCATTATTACCCCAACTAATTAACACTTCTTCTACTTACCTCAACCCACATCATTATTACCTTCACTAAAACCCATCACCTCAAATTTACCAAAAATCCAAAACCTCCATAATTCAACCTCCAAAACCTCCATAAACTCCGATCAAAAATCACCACTCACCACCATCATTCACCGTACAACCACAATGCCTCCCTCACGCGCCACTCGTTCCCAAAACAAGAAACCTTCTCCACCTTCACCGACCCCATCACCTCCACCTTCTCCGACACCTATCGCCACCGCAGCTCCGACACCAGACAACGGCAAACGACGAAAACTCAACCGCTCCTCCTCCTCCATCTCTGAAGACATGCAAGAACTTGGGTCCCATTCTCAAAATCCGCGTCCTCTGTTTCAAGAATATTCCATAGAAGCAACTAGAGCGGGTCTTGAAAAGGTTCGAATGACCAAAAACGAAGGTATGTTAATCGATCGTGTCCTACCTTACTCTATTCATGCGGGTCGTTATTATCCGACGTCTGGGGTCGCAAATTCGAAATCTTTAGGATTTTTTTAAAGAGTTCTTGAAGTTTCAGGGTTGGGAGTACATTAATAATTTCTCTGGGTTGATTTTTCCAATAGAAATAGTTCAATTCTTTGCGTCTGTGAAAGGGTGTGATGACGGATTGCGTGCAGTAGTGAATGAAAAAGATGTGTTGGTATCTAAGTCTGATTTCTGTGATGTTTTTAAGCTTGATCAGGACGGTCTCGTTCTTGATCCTAAGAAGGAGTGGAGTGTGGTTTCTAAGGAACAAAAAATGGTTATTAAGAAGTATTTCGATGAATCCGCAACAGAAAATAGCCCTCTGTTAACTGTTTCCTTTTCCCCAAAATTAAAATTGTTTGTTAATTTCTTGTGGAACACGGTTTTACCAAGGAGAGGAGGTCGGGATAAACTGTCTAGTATTGAGGCAGTCGCAGTGTATAGTTGGTTGGAGGGAATCAAAATCGATTTGGCATCTCTTGTTCTTAACAAAATTGTTCATATCTCGTGTATTCTTGTGAAGGAGAAAGCTTGCTCAACACTTGACATTCCTTATGGGATGTGGGTGTCTGAGCTCTTGTTAAAGAAAGGGGTTGTGGATGATTCTAGTTTTGGTATCAAACCTCGTGATAGGATGTGTGACAAACTCTTAAAATTGATGGGTATGTTTTGAAGGGGTTGATCTCACTTTTGGAAAGAATGTAGGTGCGGAACCCTCACCTAATCCTTCCCCTTCATTTGCGGGTCTTGAGGCTAAGGTAGATCAAATCCTTGGTTTGTGTGAGGTGAAAAAGGAAAGAGACGAGGCAGGAGGTAGTAAGGCTAAGAGGAGTAGCGGATTTGAGGATGATTTACGGGCATGGATGACGAAGGTTGACAAGCAACATGGTAAATTGGGCTCGGATGTCTCTGTTATGTGCTCGGAGTCGTTGGTCCTTAGTGACCGTCTCTCGTTCCTCACAACTCAAGGAGGAGCCATGGTAAGGGACCACGGATTGCTACGAAAGGACGCGAGCCAAGCTCTTGAAGCGGTTAAAGCTTTGTCATTAAAGATCCTTAACTTCGAGTTGGCTCTCAATGCTCAGGGACGAAATGTTAGTAGTTGTTTGGATAGGTTGGATACCCTTGAGTTCCGTTCCCGACCCGACTATGTCAGTCCATATGCCAAGACTCCCGCATCAAGCTCTCGTTCTTGATCTCCCACATCGGTTGCAGAATTCGTGTTTTCGGTTGTTTTTGTGTTGTTGTTGTTAAAGTCCTGGGTTGGACTTATAAAATCTTTACCATTGTGGCCCAATTCCCTTTCCTGGCCCAATGAATCCGAGGCCTGTTTCTTTTTGCCTTCCTCGGATTCCTTATCTCTTATTTTGACTATGGCCCAAACTCTTTAATATCTTTTGCCTGGCCCAATATTACCTAACCTAGCCGGCCCATTTTCTTAAACACTGTTAAATATTCGGCCCATTGGCTATAGTATTTCGGTTTGTTGTGTATATTTTAACACTCGTTTGTGATTGTATGATATTATGTGTGTTCATATCTTTCGACTCGTATTGCGTGCTTGCTTATGCTTCGTCGTATATTATTCTAGTCGTTTCATGTCTTTGTTCTCATCTTTTCGATGATGTCAAGAGGGGGAAAATGCGACTTAAATTAGAATTTGCCTAAGCTTGCTCCTTGTCGTAATTCATTGTCTCTTAGGGTTCTTAAAGGATATGCGATAGTTAGAAGATAGAAACCTTAAGTAAATCTTTGCTATGAATGACCATTATTATATTGAAGGGGAACATACACTTAGACACAAATCTAAGAGAGATTTGTCATCATCAAAAAGGGGGAATTTGTTGAACTATATATTAAGTACATATGTTTATGTTTTGATAATGACAAGTCTAGCTATATATATTATATACTCGTACGTATAATCGTGTGCCAAGTGTACAGAATATTAGTAACAAGATCTAATCAATCAAGTATAAAGGATTCAAGTATGTTAGTCAATGGATTGACTAAATCGAAGATTGAGAGAAGATCGCAAGCGCATATAATGAACTAAAGTTATACTTATCAACTATAACTTTAGTACAAGATTGGTTCAAAGTATAGCTCGTTGCTATAATTCCATTTAGAAGAAATGTTCGATATATGTGTGATAGTTGAAACGATTTTAGTTTCCAAAATTATCGTTGACAATTAATGTTTTAAAATTGGTGTTCTATTTTTAGAATATAGAACTATTAATCTTAGTAGGTTAATATGAAATATCTTTTGGTTAAAAAGGAATAAATAATTTTCTTATGAGTCAATTATTTATTTCTAATAAACTAAGGATTTTTATTTAACTTTTGTCAAGATAATATAATCTAAATATTGTTTGAAGCGGTCTTGGAAAACGTGTGCTATGACACGTTCCATAAAACGTGTAGGATTTAATTAAGTAAATATTATGTATTTATTTAATATCCTAAAAACAATCTAGATTATGTTATGGAATATAATTTATTATATTTTGACAATATTTAGGAAGTTGTTTTAATAAGGTTACTATTTGTTTATTATATAAAGATCTTTCCTAAATATGAATTAGGAAATTGATTCCTTATATAATACCTAAAGTATATTATTAAATCTTTCCTAAATATATTAAGATTAGATTTATGGTAGTATTACTAAAAGACTAGTATTCTAGTTTAGGTAATATTCCAAAATCATGTAGGGTTTTATTTACCTAGATATAGTTCTATATAAATAGACTACCCATGTAACATTAATACTCACGAAATACACACACTATATTCACGCATATCAAGACAAACCGCCGTTCATTACTCTTCAAGATTCGAGCTTAAAATTGTCATATTCGATTCAAGATTCAAGTGCTCCAGCATTGATCTTATTCATTCAAGATTGTGACATCAAGGAAACATTGAAGACTTATCTTATTAGCTTAAGATAGTTCGAGTATTTTACGGTACTCATTGTAAACAAGTATTTAACGGTACTTGTCATAACTAGATATTTAACGGTATCTAGATAGAGTTGCAACTAACATCAAAAGTTGCACGAGTAGGGTTGATAAAATTGTAATCCAGAGTTGGTACTAATTTTATTAATCGAGAATAGTGGACGTAGGTTTCAAAGTGTGAAACTGAACCACTTCAAAAATATGGTGCCTCTATTTTATTCGTGCTCCATTCGATCATCATCATACATCCATACACAAAGAAGAAGATTTTAAAAAGATGGCATACTCAATTCAACCCCCCCCCCCCCCCCCCCCCCTCTCTTGAGTATATTATATCAATAGACTCTTCATACTATATCACACTTCCTTTGGTGTATATCAAAGTCATTACTTAGATATTTCTATCACGACTGAATCGTGAGTCTTTGATCTTATAATTACGTGGTCTTTCAACTTCACATTGAAACTCTTTTAACTTCTTTAAAGATTTCACTTCATACCTCATTAGGTGAACACTGATCGGCCTTTAGTCGCGTACCTAATCAAAGATAAACTAAATATCTAACTAAATATAGCTAGGGAAGTTAGGATTGCATACACAGGGTGGTGAGTATTATCTACTTGTGACCCTTCACCCGGTTCTTTTCTTCTTTTTTTCTTTGATGGTCTCCCAGGCATTCTTCTCATAAGTGGTGGGAGAGGTTCCTCTTGGTTTGCTTTCTCCCAATGAGCTACCCAGACATAGGTTATACTGCAGGTGCATATGCCAATAAGTACTTATCTTTTGAATAGGCTTGGTCAACATAATCTTCGGGGGTATGTCTTTGATCAAGTATGCATGCCATGGCATGAACACAAGGGATTCCACTCAACACCCAATGTTTGCAATTACACGCTTGGTTTATCAAGTTGATTGTGAATGAACCACCCTTGCAGTCAACCTCAAAATTAGTAGTTCTAGATAGAGTTGGCAGTGGGCCGTGCTGGGCCGGCCCGCGTGACGGCCCACCGTGTCGGACCCTATAAAATGACCCGTTCGTGCCGTGCTTTTTGGCCCACCGTGCCGTGCCGTGCCTGGCCCGGTGACTGAAAGCTCAGTCGCGGCCCGCCCATGGCACGGTGGATTTGCGTGCCGTGTCGTGCCTGGCCCATGGGCCGGTCGTGCCATGTTCATGGGCCGGCCCGCGTGCTACATATATTTTTTAAAAAACCAATTTATTTTTACTTGTTCACTTGTTTTATTGTATTTTTAATGTATACGATTTAATCAAATAATTAAGAAACGATGAAAAAAATGAATTTGTATTTATAATTGATTTGGTATTTATAGAAGTAGTAAATCTTACTTACGACGGGTCGTTATTTGTGACGGATATTTTGTGAGATAAAATGGGTAGAAAATAAGTTAGTGGAGAAAGGGGACCACATGAATAGTGTTGGAGAGAGAGAAAAAGTGGGTATTTTGTGAGAGGAAACGGTATCCGTCACAAGCTTGCGATGGATATTGCCGTTGCAAATAAGAATTTGTGTTATAGAAGTTGAAAATTATAGAATTTAATAAAAATTAATAAAACCAAAACCATACTAATATACTATACTGGGCAATGGGCATACGTATAACAGCTGGAATATTTGGAATTTTAAAAAGAAAATAATAAAATCAATAGTAAGTCTTGCTTGCGACGGGTCGGCATTTGTGACGGATATTTTGTGAGATAAAATAGATACAAATTGAGTTAGTGGAGAAAGGGGACCACAAGAATAGTGTTGGAGAGAGAGAAAAAATGGTTATTTTGTGAGAGAAAACGGTATCCGTCACAAGCTTGCGACGGATAGTGCCGTTACAAATAAGAACTTGTGTAAAACCAAAACCATACTTCTACTATACTAGGCACTAGGCAATACTCAGCAATAGTGGGCATACGCATAAGTGCATAACAGCTTGGATATTTGGAAACAGAGGAGTAGAGGACAGAAGTACAGAACAGAGACACAGTTGCACAGAGCATCATCATCATCGGCGGATCAATTTTCAGCGGCTACTTTGGCCCACTGTGCCTCCACCGTGCCGGCCCATCGTGCCGGCCACCGTGCCGTGCCTCATCGGGCCTGGGCCGTGTCGTGCCTGGGCACGGTTATTTTCGGAAAGTGTCGTCGGAGCCCGGAGCAAGCACGGATGTGCCGTGCTCGTGCCACCTCGAATCTGCCACCGGGCCGGGCCGGGCCGTGCCGTGCCGCGTGCCTGGCCGTGCCGCCCACTGGGCCTGAGCCCGAACTGCCATCTCTAGTTCTAGATGAGTAGATTGTACAATACCTTGACTCAGCTATAAGCCTCTTGAAGCATTTATCAACGTAAGGCATCTCATACTTGTCAACCCCTTCCCTTTTTTCATAATTTCTTTTTATTATATATCTTATCATCCACTCAATGTGAGTAAGGATTGGCTTGTCTCTTGCATCTTTTAACACAACATTGAATGATTCACAAATATTATTGGTAATCATGCTACTCTTACAAGTTGTTTGGAAAGCATGTCTGCTCCAATGCTTGGGTGAAATGGCCTTAACATACTGGTAGGCGTGTTGACTAAGAAATTTGATCTTCTTGAGAGCTGCCAAATACTCAACCTTTGTCGTGGCCCATGTTGCTTTCCAAAACTCTCTTTGAATGCTTGGCCACTATATTGAAGCTTGAAATTGGCCCAAATATGCTTAACACAATATCTAATCTCAGCTTTAGGTACGACGACTTTCATTGCATCAATTAGTCCCTAACATTATTATTAGACAGTAATTGATTAGTATTAGTATTTAGTAAGAAGACATAAATAACGCAGTTTAAGTACGAAAATATGCATAAAATACAAGTAAATGAGCCATGATAAAGGTTTCTTAGGCATGAAAAGAGCGTAAATAACGGAGTTATCATCTTTTGCCTATCAGACGTCATTGTGAGACCATCACCCTCGACAAAGTCTATGTGTTTCACTAATAACTCAAGAAACCACTTCTCATCCATAGACACTGCCACTAAACACATCCCAGGGTACACACCTTTTAAATGACAGTCATCCACCCCAATAAGAGGCCTACACCCATTTTTAAACCCTTCCTTACAAGCAACAAGACAGATACATCCTCTGAAACAATGGTGGTGGTCTGTCAACCCTATCAACCATCACATATGAGCTTGAACCTGGGTTGTATTTCATAAGGGTTTCAACATAATCCTATACCCTGTTGTACTGCTCATCAGAGTTACCTCATATGATCATTTTTGCCCTAGCTCTTGTTATCCAACACTTATGATATCCAACATGAACACCTAGGTCTAATCTCACCCTATCTTGAGTAGCTTTCAAGCTTCAATGTGGGTCAGACACTCAGACCTCCAAACTTCCAGGTATTTATCAGCCAATAATTCAGCATTGACCATTCTATTTTGGGTTGTATAAACATATATGTGCTCCAAGTACATTGACTCAATCTGAAAAGTCATGAGATCACCATCCATTTTGGTGGCATGCAGCAACCTAAAGAGACATTTTCTTTTAGAGCCACGTGTACACTTAGACAACTTTGACTTCTTAACATTCCAAGGGCAATCACACCTATGTCTACAATATATAGTCACCCTTGCACTCTTGTTGTGAGCAAAGAAGGGTTCATACCCATTCTCAATGGCATGTTGCCTGATGGCCTTCCTTAACGCATACACTGATGAAAATTTTAATCTATCCCTAAGCACTATAGGTTTGCCAAAATCTACATCAGGGTTGAATGTGTCATAAGGGTCAGCCTCTTGATCTGAACCACCCACACTATCGTCATCAGCAGAAGCTAAATTAGTATCCGTTCCTAACTGAACATTCAAATCATCAACATTAAGAATATTTCTTCTAACTCTGGTTCTTGTCTCTATGGTCTTTGCACATGATTGATTAAGGTTCTTATTGACTCTATCAATAATGAGTGATTCATCAATTACATTAGTGAACAACTCTTCATCATCCATAAAATCACCATCAACTTCGTTATTTACAATATCAGGTTCACTTAGCTGAATATCTTTAGTCCAATAACCCTCGTCAAACCCATTACCACCATCACAATCCTCGTTAAACTCCTCTTGAAACCCTTCATCAACTTCATCCTCAAACTCAAACGCTGCTTGTTTTCCTTTTCGCTTATCACGCACTAACCCAACATCTCCACTACTCACCTCATTCTGCCTCTCAAATGTTTCACATATTTTTCTCCTCATTGGTATTTTATGTAACCTTCTAACAGGTTCCAAAGTAGGTGATGTTGCAAGTCTCGGTGATCTTCTAGGTGACATAGAACTGACTACCATTTGAACACTAGGCTCATCAGTTACAATGTCAACTTCATCCTCCAAAGAAAAATGGCTCTTGGTCATAGGGGTCACATTAAGTGGTCTAGCTTCTATGAAATAAATGTCCAGTATATCATCTTTATCCCTAGAATTAAGCAAGCTTACCATTTGACTTTCACATTTTAATCTTTGCATCCCCATCGACAAGTTCTTACCTTTAAGTTTAAAGTAAGCGTCAAAAAGCTTACCACCCATAAGCCTACTCCCAATATTCATTACATCACTCAAACAGAATCTACTCGATTGGAATCCAAATTGCAAAGTTAATGTTCCATTAACATAAACAATCTTCCCCTTGTTATTAGTTTCAAATATACCATTATGATGGTATCTAATGTCAAATGTGAAAGTGTCAAACATCCTACAAAAACATTATAGGAGCTGTCAAATTATTTAACATTACAACAAGTCATATAAACTGAAATATATGTACTTAACCAACAAAAACATTATAGGAGTTGTCAAATTATTTAACATTACAACAAGTCATATAAATTGAAATAAATGTACTTAACCAAACTAGATTCAACAACATAAGGTAGTCGATTAAAATTGATATCGATTAATTGAAAACTACTAAGCTTTGAAATCAATTACTTATTTAATTGGAAACTAATACCTGAATTCTGAAAGGATTGCAAACTTTAAAGCTTCAACTATGGTGTTCCCACAACTGGAAGCGGCAACGATTCATGATTCTAAACTAATTTGGAAAATTTGTGTTGTTTACTTGAAGATTTATTATTTGTTAATTAAGGGGTTTTTAGTATAGGGTTCATGAATTATTTTAATTGATTTAGGGGTTCTAGTTTAGGGTTATGAATTATATTAATTGATTTAGGGGTTTTTAGTTTAAGGTTTTGATGTCTGACGATAATATGAGCTGAGTGAAAGAATGAGTCTGTAAGGGTAATTTAGGTAGATTAAAGAAGTTTGGGTCGTAAAATCGCATACAGTTCGTGTTTTATAAAAATCGTGTGCGTAATCGACATTAAGGGTTGATTTTTAAGAGTAAGTGTTATTTAAGAGGTAATTTGTTAAAGTAAACATAAAAAGGGGTTATTCGTAAAAAAACGTCGATTAACTTAATTCATTTGTTTACATTTATATGTTAGTATAAATGACTTATTAAGGTGTTAAAAGGGGGTTATTTACAAAAAAAACACTTGTTATTATTACCTTAATTCATTTGTTTACATTTATATGTTAGTATATGACTTATTAAGGTGATTTACGTGTCAATTACGCGAGTGTAAATATGTAAAAAATTCCTCTTAAGACCGACGCAAAATGTGTAATCGCTGAAAAATGAAAATTTCGTAGCATATATGCCCAGCCGGTTGGCCAACTGCCGTCAACCACCGGCTGGGGACCCTTTTGTTGGTTTCTGCATTGAACGCATTTTTTTGGTATATAAGGCTCTCAGTCGGCTAAGCGGCGGATGGTGGACCGGCTGAGAGAGCTTTTTCTAATGTTTGCATGTAGGTTTGTGTATGAGAGGGTTCTTAGCCGGGTGGCCGGGTGGCGGTCCACCGGCTGGGAATCCTTCTTGGTTGTTTTTAAAACGTTGAAAATGCTCATTGAGGGGTTTTTAGCTGGTCGCCCGTCGGTCGGTTAGGGACCGGCTCAAAGCCCATTGGCTCTTTCTGCACAATTTATCATAATTCGGTTTTGGCCTTGGCTTCTCAGCCGGTTGGCCTCAGCCACTGGCTGAGATCCCCTGTACATTGTTTCTCACATGTTTTCGTTTAATTCTCAAACGATAATTGTAATAACCCGACCCACCACGATCGTAACACACCCCCAATAAGATGGGAGGTAAGCCTTTGGGCCTATTATTTGTCCTCACTTACGCCAAAAGGCACAAGGCCTTGTTACCAAGTGGTGGGTGGAAGTTATTATAAACATATCACAAGCCCCAATAGTTTGGTTAAGTACATTCTACCGATGTGGGACAACTTTCCTCTCATACTCTTGGGGTGTTACAATAATTGTTTTGTTTCGATGGTTTGGTATTGATGCATTATAACATGTTGTATGTTATTCCAAGTTCGATGAGGTAATCCTTATGTTCGTTCTCGGAAATTGATTTGAGGCGAAAGACCCCTCTGTCCGAAAACCGGAAGGGAAACCGGCTCTCACCGCAAAATAATTTCCGAAGATTGGCTTAAGGGTTGTCTCATTTATCGTTGTTGGCTCATGTGTGGTTAATGAATTGGCTAACGGTTATGTTAGCTTAAATTGTGATTTGATAACGGTTATGTTATCTTAAATTGATTCAGGTAATGGTTATGTTGCCTTGCTTGTGTTTGGATGACGGTTATGTCATTCTCAATTGTGTTGGTAACGGTTGTGTTACGCTCGTATGGATATATAGCGGTGATACGATTTGTGTACCATTGTAATGAACAAATGCCACCCATGGAATGGGATTTTAGCTATATATGTTCGGGATTGGTTGGAGGTCGTGCATTTCAGCGCTTCGGTCCCCGTGTGTCGTTCGGTGTAGGTTAGTACATCGAGAGGTCTGACCAGGTCTTAGGCATATAGTTAGCGGTTATGCGATATACATAGTATTTCGGATATCGTGGTTATGCGCTCCGATAGCTAGGGCGCATTTATACGCCCTAGCCTGTTAGTGGAGCGGTTATGCTCCCTGACTGTCAGTTGTAGCGGTAATGCTACCTGACGACATTCATTCTATTCTTGGTTGTTGTTGTTTGTGTGATTGGACATGCCATCAAGTGTTGGTCTCTGAGTCGATCACCTGGTTGTTTACCTGATTTTGATATCATCTCATATATTGACTTGATTTCGGTTCACATGTTGATTCATGCTGTTTTCACATGTTTTGACTTATCGTCCATGCTTTGGCAATGTTGATTATGATTAGCAACGCATATATGATTGTTTCTTAAGTTATGTATATGTTCATATGTATAAGATGTTTTATATTACCGTTTACATGTTTTCTGATGTTTACATGTTTTCTGACAAAAAGTGGCTGGGAGAACCTCGATTTAGTCCTCACTGACTGTGGCATACTTGTTCCATCTATGACAGGTATATAGTTCGTGTTATTTGGGGAAGACGTGTGGCTAGCGAGCACTGTTGATCATTCGACATCTACCCTTACGCTTAGTTTAGATTTTAATTCATGTTGTTATCGTGGGATACCATATCCCTCGTTTATTTAAGTGTTCGTGTATAATTTATACCTTCTTAGTAGTTTTAGTCTTCCGCATGTTTTGATATTTCGCGAAAAGGTTTTAATAAATATGTTGAAAAGTTTTTAAAATTATCGTTATTCCGTTGCATATTAATTGTTTATCTTCATGCTATATCACGGGGTGTCACAAAGTTAGGTTGGGCCTTAGATGGTAACAAAGAAGGCATCGGGTAAGCATATAACGACAAAGGTGTTACATGCCGTGAACAGGAAATGTGCGGCCTACGGTACAAAAGGGGAATTTGGAAGGCAAGTTAGGTCAGGACTCTACTAAGGTTCATATACTCTATAGGACGAAAAATGGAATAAATAAGACATACACACATCTCACGCAACACATCATAAAACTAACAATAGCCGTCTTAGTCTCTCATTTGTAATTCACCTTAATTATTGCTAGTATAATTTGGAAGGACTATCGTCTCCTTCCCGTGGTCGTTTCCCACATTGGGTTTTTCTCGTTACCAAATCTCTTGTGTTAATCTCTTATTTATGTATTCATCATACATACATCGATCATCAACTTCATAATTGAACGATTGACAAATAATAAGACCTCTTTGACCCTAACTTAACCTAATTCGGTAAAAATTACCAAAACAAGAACAAATCATTGATATAATGTCTTATGACACTTACGAATGATACATATAATCGAAAACCAATCTAAAGGAAACAGAAGAAAAATAACTCTCTTATAAACTAGGGATCTCAAAACATCATCTGACAATTCGGTTTGTCCTCATATCGTTATCTTCATGTAGCTTTTGAGGAGGGGATCCTTCGTTTGATTCATTCCAAAAAAAATTACCTCTTATTAGTTCCAAAGATCGTTGCCAAATAACTTATACTCTTTGAAAAAAATACACGACGAACCATCATCAACAACTACTTTGTTCTATACCACTGATAAAACTAAACCCATGAAAAAAATGGAAAACTCCCAAATTAAGGGACTGAAAAACAATTCTCATCAAAAAGGAAAATCTATTGACTAAAAGATAAATATGCATACTACTAATTGAAAAATCAATAGGTCTCTTGAGAGACCGCCTTTTAATAAGCTTATTGAGAGACTATTGTACAAATTTAAGAAAAAATGGCACTAAGAGCATATCCTTCCATGAGGAATGGAGTGCGTGAAATATTGAGGAAGAGGAAAGGAAGAGAAAAAATATTCTCCAACAATAAATATGTATAAGCGGTTTTGTGAGGAAGAAAACGCTCAGGGGAAATGCGAGGAACAAAACGCTGAGCGTGAGAACTGAGAGATACCAAAACTCGTGGTTTTTTAATTATGATGATGTCATACATAACATCATCAAAACTTTTATAATCAATTTTTATGTTTATTGTTTTGTTCTATAAATTTTATTTTCTTTTAATAATTGAAATATAATTATTTTTTGACAAAAATAATTACACCATACTTCTTATTTTATTTTTCTCTACAAATAGGTAATAATATTTGATATATTTTGACATATTTTTCCTTCTTTTCTTTTTTAGATTTTATTTACTCTATTAGATATCGTTTTCTAACGGACGTTTAAGATTCGTACTTGAATAAAATTGAAAAAAAAAAGAGTACATAGATAACTGATAATTGATAACATTAAAATTAAAATGATGAAATTATAAAGTGAACACGTAAATTAAGCTTACGAAAATAAATATAACACATAAATGAAGCTAACAATTCATTACGTCATTGGATAAGCTCAATAATTTTCACAGTTATAATTACATAACATTGGATAAGATTGGATAAGTGATATCTCAACTGCTTGATTGTGGTTGGTCTATTCAGATTACGGATAAGATTGGATAAGATTTTTTTTCTCTATAAATAAGTAATAATACTAACATATTTCAATTCCACTCCCACAAACACCCAAAGATAGATTATTTGCAGAGCGCCAAGAAGCGGCTCGTAAAGATGTTGAGCGGGCATTCGGCGTACTACAAGTTAGGTTTGCAGTCGTTCGTAAACCAGCACTAACTTGGAGCGAGCAACTGATGCGCAAAATTTTAAAATGTTGCATAATAATACATAACATGATTGTGGAAGATGAAAGAGATACATATGCTAACTACTCTGACCCTACTGAGTTCGACAATAATGGGAATGAAGAAGGCCATCTTAATGTTGATAATCCCGAGTATGAAGTAGGATATACAGCTCCTATAACTGCGTATATTCAAAATAGAAATCGTATAAGAAATGCAAGGGCACATCAAGTGTTAAGAGCATATTTAATTGAAAACATTTGGCAAAAATTTGGCGACCTCAATTAATGTTGTATTATTATGTTTTCAACGGTTTTTTAATTTATTGTATTTCCTTTATCGTTTTATGTGTTTTTGTATTTAATTAAATTAATGTAACATTCGAATGTAGCCGTTTGATTAAATTGACCGAGTCATTATTTTGTTGTATTTTGAATTTACATTTTCTCTATTTAAATTACCAACGGCTATATTGTCACTATTACCAACGGCTATAGTGTCACTATTACCACCAGTTATATAGTCCTCAGCTCTCTATTTAAATTGATATTTTCAGTTCACAATTTCTCACATCCAACAATTTCCGACAGTAATTTAATAACATTAGTAAGCAAAGAAGAGCAAAGTGAATGAGTAAGTAAACATCAGACAACATTAGTAAGCAAAGAAGAGCAAAGTGAATGAGTAAGTAAACATCAGACATCAGTAGTAAGCAAACAAGAGCAGACAAGAATGAGTAAATAAACATCGGACATCAGTAGTAACCAAACAAGAGCATACATGAATGACTAAGTAAACAACAGGATGTCAATTAGTAAGTAGATGGTATATGAATCATGTGAGGAATAAGATGAATGAACAACCAACAGTAAGTAAACATCAGACATCATTAGTAGCAAACAAGAGCAAAGTGAATGAGTAAGTAAACATCAGACATCAGTAGAAAGCAAACAAGAGTAGACAGGAATGAGTAAGTAAACATCAGACATCATTAGTAAGCAAACAAGAGCATACATGAATGACTAAGTAAACAACAGGATGCAAACTAGTGAATAGATGGTATTGTTTTAGTTCAGTTTTATTTCAACTTAAAATTAAATGACATAAAATCTCAGGCCTAATCTGCCCTCATCATTGAGTTATGTTAAATAGATATGCCTCCTACACACACACAATGATACTGGTAGACACTATGTTCAAAGAGTAAACAAACACAGCTCTCGAACAAACAAAAGTTGTTTTCACTGAAACCCCAAACAGATTGTGGACATTCATGTATGCAACTCATATGAACATGCGCACACACCCAGTCATTGGTAAACCATGTGGTGGCAGTACTATTTAAACTACATGGCCAAACCCCTTAGCATATTATTAATATTAGACATTGCGCTCAAACCAATAAGGTCATTCATCACTGAGCGTTATCTATTTCCTTATACCAGCAGCAGTAAGTAAACAACAACAGACAATAATGAATAAGCAACATCAGACAGTAGTGAGTAAACATGAGCTACCAGCATAGAATAAGCAACACCAGACAGTAGTAGTGAGTAAACAAGAGCAGTGAGTGAACTGCAGACAGTAGTGAGGAAACATGAGCACCAACAAACAACAACAACAACAACAGACAACAATGAATGAGTGAGAGCAGACATGAGTCACTGAATAAGTAAGAACAGTGAGTAAGTGAGAGCAGACAGTAATGAGGAACATGAGCAATGAGTGAAAACAACAGCAGACAGAAGACATGAGTGATGAACATACATGAGTGAGTGAATAAGTAAGAGCAATGTCTGAACAACAGTAGTAAATGAACAACATCATACAGTTAATAATAGTTAATAAGTAGTGAATAAGTGAGAGCAAACAGTAGTGATGAAACATGAGCAATGAGTGAAAGCAACAGCAGACAGTAGACATGACTGATGAACATACATGAGTGAGTGAATAAGTAAGAGCATTGAATAAGTGAGAGCAAACAATAGTGATGAACATGAGCAATGAGTGAAAGCAACAGCAGACAGAAGACATGAGTGATGAACATACATGAGTGAGTGAATAAGTAAGAGCAGTGAATAAGTGAGAGGAGACAGTAGTGAGAAAACATGAGCAAAGAGTGAAAGCAACAACAGACAACAGACATGAGTGATGAACATACATGAGTGAGTGAATAAGTACGAGCAATGTCTGAACAACAGTAGTAAATGAACAACATCATACATTTAATAAGAATAAGCAGTGGATAAGTGAGAGCAAACAGTAGTGATGAAACATGAGCAATGAGTGAAAGCAACAGCAGACAATAGATATGAGTGATGAACATACATGAGTGAGTGAATAAGTAAGAGCAATGTCTGAACAACAATAGTAAATGAACAACATCATACAATTAAGAAGAATAAGCAGTGAATAAGTGAGAGCAAATAGTAGTGATGAAACATGAGCAATGAGTGAAAGCAACAAAAGGCAAAAGACATGAGTGATGGACATACATGAGTGAATGAATAAGTAAGAGTAATGTCTGAACAATAGTAGTAAAAGAACATCATCATACAGTTAATAACATTTAATAAGAAGTGAGTGAGTGAACAAGAGCAGTATTAAACAAAAGCAATGAGTGAACAATAGCATGTGAAGCAATAAGAATAAGCACTGCAGACAGTAGTAAGGAAACATGAAGTACCAACAATGAATAAGCAACAACAGACAACAGTGAACAAGTAAGAGTAGTTAGTGAACAAGAGCAGTATTAAACAAGAGTAATGAGTGAACAACAGCATGTGAAGCAATAAGAATAAGCAACTACAGAATATAATTTCGAAGTACAGTAAGTGAAACAAACGTAAAATAAGGACGCTTACCAGCAACAATGTACCACACTTCCAACCACGAACATACAGAACAATTTGTTTGTAGCAGCAGCAACATCATGCACAAATACAAGCACAAAATTAATGCAAAAATAGAGACAACATGTCAAAAATATACCAGTACATAAAAAAACCACCAAAATTAAGCAAAAATGTAAAAAAAATGGATTTTCTACCTCGCTATTTCTCCTCTTTCTTCTGTCGTGCAATATGTCTTTCGAGTAATTTCTGGCGTCTTATTTCAGTCAAGGTTTCAGGATATGGCCCTAAATTTTCAGCAATAACTGTAACCGATAAAGCACCATCATCAACCTGCGTTCTCTTAGCCTCTCTCTCCATAGATCTAGCCACATACTGATTGAACCTAACAGAGCTAGGTGATTCACGGTCAGATCTGGCACTACCTGAAACCCTAACATCAGATTCAACAATATCATCAACCCTCTGAAGATTAGATCCACCAACATCACCACCTATATGGCCTAAATCACCACTAACATCACCAAGAACACCTTCTTTTTCATCAACAACAATATCGAACTCCGTCTCTGGAACCTCAGACCCGAAATCAAACGGGTCAAGAGTGTCAGAGACAAAAGTAGTTGGATTAGAACAACCCGAATCCACATAACCTTCAGAATACGTGAGATCTCAACCGAGAACTAGCAATAACACAATTATTTGAACAGTTAATATGATTATTGTTCATATTCGTTTGTGAGATGAAGGTTTGTTATAGAGGTGAAGGAGGCGGATGTAGTAGAAGTTGAATAAATCTAGGGTTTCAGAGTGAATTTTTCAGTAAAAGAGAGAGAGAGAGAGAAAGAGAGAGAGAGAGAGAGAGAGAGAGAGAGAGAGAGAGAGAGAGAGAGAGAGAGTAAATGAAGAGATACACGGCTACACAAATGAAATGAGTGACCTATGGTTTCATTTTAGAAGGATCTAGATGTTGCTTTGAATGTGGGTGGTTGGGAGGATGAAGATGGGTATGGGTAGTTGGGTTATTGGGTTAGTTGGGCTACATAAAATTTGGAGTGAAAAATTATGGGTAATGGGTCGGATTAGTAGTGAGGTTTGAGTTTTAATGTGGGTTAGGGTAGTTTTTTAGGTGGTATTAAGGTGAGGACACAATGACATATTTTGTAAATATGTGATTGTTATTAGGATAGTTTGGTCATTTAATTAGCCAAATATAGAAAGGTATTAAGTGGATTTGAATGACCCAAAATAGAATAATTGTTATTTGGATTAAAATGGAGGGAGTAAGTAGTAACACCACCAAAATTTAAGTTTTTTTTTCCTTCTCTAACACTCGGTTCTTTTGGGCTTATTTGAGTTTAACTTAATTTATTTATTTTGAAGTTTTCTGAATTTAACTTATATCTGCTGAATTTAACTTATTTTTGCTGAACTTTCCTGAACTTATTTTTGCTGAAGTTAACTTAACTTATTTTTTCTGAACTTAACTTATTTCTACTAAACTTTTCTGAACTTATTTTTGCTGAAGTTAACTTAACTTATATTTGCTGGAGTAACTTTTATGAACTCAACTTTTCTGAACTTAACTTATATGAGTCTAACTTTTTCGAACTAAATAAATATTAACTTAAATAATAATAATAATAATAATAATGGTTCCTTTATATATATATATATATATATATATATATATATATATATATATATATATATATATATATATATAGTAAGTTCATTATCTTACTTTAATACATAATTAAAAAATAAATCACATATCATAATTTTTTTAATAATCTATTTCTATATTATGAGCAACGTCTTCACTTCTCTCCTCTTTACTTCCTTCGTTTTCATTTGCGCTTACACCGTCAAATTCATTGCCTCGCCAAATGTCTTTGACTATGTTTAGCTTAAATAATGTTTTATTTTTTGCTTCGATTTTAATAAAAGTCATAGAAGAATTATTGTGTGTAATTGTTAGCCCGTGTATTTTTTGCAAAATCCGACTATTCTTTTGTTAATAACGACACTTTTGGGTAATTAATAAAAATGGTCGCACATGAGACGTTTGTATGAGAGAATTTGTGAAAATCTTGAATTTTTCAAAACTCGTCAATACTATAAACGGGAATGAGTAATTGGTTTACTTTTTTGAACTTATTCTTGCTTAACTTTTTTTTTGGTAAAAGGTACAAATATATTTGATTGCAGTTTTTACGGATTTGCGTGATAATAACTTTTATAATCACTAAAAGTACATAAATATCATTTTATGTCCAAGTTAATCATCCTAACACTTTTTAGGCATCAAGATTTAGTCCCACCTAATTTTGATAATGATTCAACTCGATTTAATATGTATTGTTCGGTAATTAGTCGTATTTACGGGAAAAATAATATAAAATCCAATACAAGTCATAAAAAATTCGAATAATTCAAAATTTAAATTTTGAATATTCTAGAATTTTCCAGAACCCAAAATTATTAGTATAAGGATTATTATTAATTTATTTCTCAAATAAATCATAAAACACGCATTTTTGAGTCGAAAATTCAAAAACTATTATAAAATGATGCAATAAAATACTAATAAAAATTTTAGACATTCTAAAACACTTTTAGAATCTGAAATGGACTGCAAAACACTGTCCAAAGCCGAAAATATGCTTTATGACTCTAACAACTCCAATTATTCACTTTATCTTATAAAATTAATAATTCAAAATCCATAAACTTTCTGATTCCCAATTTTTAGATATGTTGTTAATATCATATTCAACATCTATGGGTAATTTTTAGGCCATAATATTAACATTTTTTATTTTTAACACAATATATCACAATTTACCCGATTTTAACTATTAAAATCATATATCATGAAATATTAGATAATAAAATCCCAACAACTACATGCATTCTGTAAATATGATATATGACATTTTGTAAAAATTTTATGGCCAAATTCCAACTCAAACTATCCGAAATTAGTCACTATTATTACGATTTTTACTCTAAAAATCAATAATCATACAACATAAGATAATTAAATCTGAAAAATTACATGAACACTGTAAAAATTTCATGTGACATCTCATAAAAATTTCGTAGTCAATTTCTTTATTTAACTATTTTTACCCATTTATTCTCATATTATGACATTTTAACAATTAAAATTCATAATCCATGCAAATATACTCCATAAATTACGAAATTTTATATAAATTATATAAAATATGCATATGAGAACATACTAAAAAAATCTCGGCCAGAAAGTAATTTTAACTATTTTCCCATAATAATGTCATTTTAATCGAATAAAATACATTATACATGCTAATAATTAATTAAATTAACAATATAATCCATAAACCTCAACTTATGACCTAAAAACATTTTAGGACCATAAATATTAACATGCCAAAAATTTTCGTGATTTTATCATATGAAAACACAAATTTCTATTTTTATTTGTAAATCATAATTTACTCGGAAAAATTAAACCGATTATGCATGCAACAACCGAAATGCTCTGATACCACTTGAAGGAAATCGAATTTCCAGAAATTTAATCATATCTTTTCTGAAGGTTTTTATTTTAGTCATAAAACTAAAAACAAGATCTTATGCATGCAAGTTAAAAATTGAAATTTTACCTTGCAAAAAAAGGCACAATGCATGGGCACGTTTTTGGTCACCTACCAAAACCGTTCTTGAGCTTAAAATAAAGGATGATTTCCGAAACTTCAAGTATAGAAGTCCTCCTTAGTTGAACCCAAGATGTACCCGAAAATTATTACTAATAATCTAATTAATAAGTAATAATATTAATATGAATAATATTTTCTATACTAGAAAATACACCAAGAAAATAATAGATATTATTTGAGGGGTTTTGATGAATATGACCAACTCACAAATAAAATGAACTATTGTATTTGTGAAGTGTCAACAACACAATATATAAAGAAGAAAACTCTTTTCTTTCTTTCTTGTGGGTGGTCGGTTTTCTTACAAGAAAATGGGGAAGAGTAAAAATTATTTTTTTCTCTTTTCTAAGTTATTAGCCTTCATCATTAGCTCAAGTCTAATCATATATTTATCTTATTCATAATAAGATAAATAATCTTACTCATAATAAGATAAATAATCTTACTCATTACTACCATAATACACGGTCCCCACAACATAAAATGGTTTCCATTTTATGTTTTTCATTTTGTCAATTGTAATATGTCAAAGAGTGACATATCTCACATGTAACATGACAATTTTGGTAAGGAAAAATTATGAATTACCACCTAATATGTTCAATTGTTTACAAATTACCACCTATTATACTCAACTTTACAAATAACCACCTAACTTTCTTATTTACCCACCCCAATCTAACTTATTTCACATGGTTATGACGTTTTTCCGTAATTATCGACTCGGTTTTATTTTAACGACCTCCGATCATTTTTTATGACCAAACTACCCTTACTAATTATTAGATACACATCAACTTCTTTTTTTCACCTTTCCCTTCTATCGTTCCCAATCAACAACAATTATTTCCTAACCCTAGAAATCGATTTAGGGATTTCTTATTTTACCCTTTTCAACACCCTTAATTTACAATAGTTTATCTTTAATGGAAAGAGAAGCAAGAAAATTACAGGTAGAGTAAAAAAATAAGCATAAGAGAAATAGAAGGTATCTATCTTTCCTAACATTCAATTACTTTATATGATGCTTTGGTCTTCTCTTTAATTTTCAGGCGTTATTTTTGTTTTACAATCATCGTCATTGTTGTGCTTCATATGCTTTTGTCCACTGTCTTAAGGGATATACCCGTTTTAATTTTATGACGGATATACCCGTTTTAATTTTAAGACGGATATATATACTCGTCTTAAGAGAGACAAATTGGTTGTCTCAATTTTTTTCTGATTACAATTATGGTACTAGTTGATTTGTGCGATCTAAATATGATGAAACTATTACTAATAAGCACTATTATCAGGCATTTCGTCCGAGCATATTATGGTACTGAGAATTATGAAATAAGCACAATGAAGATTTTGAGTTTAATTATAAACTAACATAGTTCAACTAATTTTTTATTTGAGACATAATATTCATCTCTGTTGTATCAACCCGAAAATGACTTACTGGGATGATAAAGTTAGGGAGTTTCAAAGAGACATGGACATGATAAAAGATCATTCTCCTAACTTTGTTGCTCGTTTGAATCTAGTCATGCCAGAAACGGTATACATGAACATGTTACATTGTTCACCACCATTAGCAATGTTGATCTCAATCATATCCGAAAACGCCGATACTGTGCTGAGTCCACCTGTTTTGAACAATGCAACAATAGGTAATGTTATTGCTATTTTAATTAATTATACCAAGAAAGTTAAATTGTATTTTACATAAAATCCAACATATTTTGTATTGCGTTTTTTCAGATACTTATCTTTCGAAAGGCGAAGAACATCGCAAATTAAGGAAAGAAGTCGTCGAAATTATTCGACCTTTGTTCAACGTCATGAATCCAGAAACTCTATTTGATCTACTATCTGGAGATGGAAGATTTTTCATTCCACGTGAGCGTCTCCATTATTATCACGTATACAATGAGGTTACCATGGAGGAAGAGCTCGAATATTTACGCGACGAAAACTTACCGGCAGACCGCCTTAATTACTCTTCTAACGATAATGTTTCATCTGGTGATGATTCTGATTATGACATCTGATGACGATGATTCTCACCGACAACAATATGTTTATGTACCCTGTCGTTGTTGTGTACTAATGTTTCCTATTTTTGTAACGGTCGTACTTCGTGTTTTTTTTAGGTCATTATTCAATAACTTGCTTATTAAAAGTACTGCTAGAACGTTTTAATTTTCGTAATTGTGGTTTGTCCCGTAAAGTTAATTACATGTTTTAAATGTTGTGTCTTTTTTATTTTTGAAATTGTCTTGGAAAAAAATCGAAATCGAATAACTATCGAGTTGAAAACCCGAACAAATTACAAAATTAATTGTATGATGTAAATAATGTGTGGGGTAGGTTAAAGTAAGAGAGATAAATGATGAAAGAGAGTAATGTGGAATAAGTGTAAATTATTGTTGGAGGAATATTTTTGTTGTAAATTGAAAAATTGATGTAAATAATGTGTGGGGTAGGTTAAAGTAAGACCATCTCCAACCATACTCAATACTCCTCCTCATCTCACTCTCTCTAATCACTTCTTACTCCTCCACCTCATTATTCCTCAATTTTTCAATTTACAACAAAAATATTCCTCCAACAATAATTTACACTTATTCCACATTACTCTCTTTCATCATTTATCTCTCTTACTTTAACCTACCCCACACATTATTTACATCATACAATTAATTTTGTAATTTGTTCGGTTTTTCAACTCGATAGTTATTCGATTTCGATTTTTTTCCAAGACAATTTCAAAAATAAAAAAGATAACATTTAAAACATGTAATTAATTTTACGGGACAAACCACAATTACGAAAATTAAAACGTTCTAGCAGTACTTTTAATAAGCAAATTATTAAATAATGACCTAAACAAACACGAAGTACGACCGTTACAATAATAGGAAACATTAGTACACAACAACGACATGGTACATAAACATATTGTTGTCGGTGAGAATCATCGTCATCAGATGTCATAATCAGAATCATCACCAGATGAATAATTATCGTTAGAAGAGTAATTAAGGCGGTCTGCCGGTAAGCTTATCCAATGACGTAATGAATTGTTAGCTTCATTTATGTGTTATATTTATTTTCGTAAGCTTAATTTACGTGTTCACTTTATAATTTCATCATTTTAATTTTAATGTTATCAATTATCAGTTATCTATGTACTCTTTCTTTTTCAATTTTATTCAAGTACGAATCTTAAACGTCCGTTAGAAAACGATATCTAATAGAGTAAATAAAATCTAAAAAAGAAAAGAAGGAAAAATATGTCAAAATATATCAAATATTACTACCTATTTGTAGAGAAAAATAAAATAAGAATTATGGTGTAATTATTTTTTTCAAAAAATAATTATATTTCAATTATTAAAAGAAAATAAAAATTATAGAACAAAACATTAAAAATAAAATTGATTCAAAGTTTTGATGATGTCATGTATGACATCATCATAAATAAAAAAACCACAAATTCACCATCTTTGTGTTCACTTGCTGCGCGCTTTCATCCTCGCAATTCCACTGCGCTCTTTCATCCTCACTACATCACCGATACATATTCATGGTTGGAGGCCACTTCTTCTCCTCCTTTCCTCTTCCTCAACAATTCAAGCACTCCATTCCTCATGGATGGAGATGCTCTAAGGTTAATAAAATATGTACAAATCACGATTAAACATAAACTTAGTACATTTATTATGTAAATAGGTACGAAATTGTTGGAGTAGGAGGTTGCTCCAAACTTGAAGTAAGAACTTTGTCCCACATTGGTAGAATAGTGGGGGGTTCTTACTTTATATATGGAAGCATGTTATCTAGTGTTAACTAGATAATAGTGGAGAGGCCCAAGTCTCCCCACGCGCGCGCCGCCGCCGTCGTCCGTCCGGTTCGGTTCGTGACACGTGCGCGGTGAGGTGGGGCTATATTTTTGCTCCGGGTCCAAACTAAGTCCTCGGATTCTAGCTGTTAGAATTTTAGTCGTTGGAAATTTATTCATCATAAAATCACAAATTAATTTTCTGATTTAATACAATTTATTCTAAGCTTTTAATGGTCATAATTCCCTCAGATTTTATGACTGTTAAGAGCATCCCCTACACCTATAAATTCTGGTTCTTTCTCAGCTTTTACATAATCAGAAATACTACAATCAAAACTATTCCTTCATCTCTATTACATATACTTCCGGTTATTTGAGAGCAGTTCCCACTTCCGTCTGTGGAGTGCACCATTGTGCGGAAGGAGGCGTTAACCCTGGAATCGGTGACCACGGAACCCAAGGAGCACCTGTGTGGGGGTCTTACTGATTTAGGGCAGTGTCTTACACGGCGTCTCGATTAAGGTTTATTCTGATCAGTTCGTTCTTATTCTTTCAATCTAAATCAGTAATTGAACTTTCTGATCTCTGTTATATTTTCTGTTTCTATATTTTTTCACAATGACAAATCCATCTACTAATTCTGACAATTCTAATGTCAACCGAGAAATTGTTACTGCCAATCCCAATCCTAATAATTTTGTTAACCATTTCAATATGCAACACAAAATCGTTCCAGACCTCTCAAAAATGGAACTCTTAGATGGAAAAAATTATAAAAGATGGTCTGAAAAAATTCTGTTCTATTTTTCTCAATATGAAATAGACTATGTTTTGTTTCAAGAATCACAATCTGAGGAGTCTAATTCATCTGAAACTGTCAAACCCGACAACAAAATTGCAAAAGATAACAGAACTGTTAGAGGTGTCATGTTACACTATATGGTTGATAGTCTTTTTGATATCTATTGCAAAACTAAAACTGCAAAGGGAATTTGGGAAGCTTTGGAAACTAAATACGGGTCTGATGATTTTGGCACTAAGAAATATGCGGTAGCAAGGTGGTTAAAATTTGAGATTAAGGATGGGAAACCAATTATGGATCAAATTCATGAGTACGAAAATATGGTTTCTGAAATTCTTGGAGAAGGGATGGTGTTATGTGAGTATATGCAGGCTAATGCTCTTATTGAGAAGTTGCCTTCTCCTAGTTGGGATGAGTATAAGAAGCATTGAGGCATAAGAAGAAGGATATGAAGTTGCAGGAACTAATTGGTCATATCAAGATCGAGGATGCAACAAGGAGTCAGGATCGTGCCAGGACTAATGCTACTAACACTGTTAAAGCTAATGTTGTTGAGTACAGGAATAATACAGGTACAAACAAGAGGAGCTATGACCAGTACAAGAAGCCACAAAATTCTGACAACACAAATAAGGTGATGACTCTGTTGGTGGTGTGACAAGCCTGGACATCCAGCTTTCAAATGCAACGCTAAGAAAGCATATGAGTTGAACCAACAAAAGCATGGAAACCGCAATAATGCACATGGGCAGAAATTCCAAAAGAAAAATAACAATCAACGTGGTGGTTATAAAAATAACAACTTCAACAAACCACAAGCTAATGTCGTTGAAGGTTCAAGTGAGGGTGATGATATAATTGCAGCAATGGTGTCTGAAATTAATCTGGTTGGAAACTTGGTGGAATGGATTGTTGATACAGGAGCTGCACGCCATATTTGCACCAACAAGGATCTTTACAAGGAGATTAAAGATGTTGATGAAAAAGAGGTCGTGTATGTCGGAAATTCCAGCAAAGTTCCAGTCCTCGGCATTGGCAAGGTGCACCTGAAACTCACTTCTGGCAAAACTTTAGCTCTTGATAATGTGCTCTATGTGCCTGATATGCGTAGGAATTTAATTTCCGGTGCTTTACTTAATAAGGCTGGTCTTAAACTCACTTTTGAATCTGATAAGTTAGTCATGTCTAAGAATGGTCAGTTTGTTGGCAAAGGTTTTTGTAATGGTGGTCTTTTTGTTCTTGATGTTGAAATGAATGCATCTACTTCTTCTGCTTACATCGTTGAGTCCATTGACATTTGGCATTCTAGACTTGGACATGTTAACACTAAATCCATTAAACGCATGAAAACAATGAACTTATTGCCTAATCTGATTTCTTATGACATGGATAAATGTCAAGTATGCGTGGAAGCAAAGCACTCTAAGAAACCTTTTAAGGAAGTGACCAAAAGGCAAACTGAGTTGTTAGAACTTATTCACACCGACTTGGCTGATTATAAAAGTTGTGAGAGTAAAGGTGGTAAGAGATATTATATGACCTTTGTGGATGATTGTTCTAGATATACCAAAGTTTATCTTTTGAGGAATAAAAGTGAAGCTGAAAACATGTTTCTGATTTATAAAGCTGAGGTTGAGAATCAACTAGATAGGAAGATTAAACGAGTAAGGTCTGATCATGGTGGAGAATATAAATCTGATTTTTTGGTGGAATATTGTCAGAAAAACGGTATTATACATGAGTTTTCAGCCCCTTATACTCCAGAACAGAATGGTATAACCGAGAGGAAAAATCGAACTTTAAAGGATATGATGAGTGCCATGTTACTATCTTCTGGGTTATCCGATTTTATGTGGGGGGAAGCTATTTTATCTGCATGTCATGTTTTAAACCGTGTACCTCATAAGAAACTTGATGTAACACCTTATGAGATTTGGAAGGGTTATCCACCTAATTTGAGTTTTTTAAAGGTTTGGGGATGTTTAGCCAAAGTTGCCTTACCTGCGTTTAAAAGAGACAAAATATGACCTAAAACCGTTGATTCTATCTTTGTGGGTTATGCTACCAATAGTGCAGCCTATAGGTTCATGACTAAGGATGTAGGTTCGGGGTTTTATGGTTCTATCATTGAGTCTAGAGACGCTTTTTTCTTTGAGGACATCTTTCCTTTGAAACCTTTCTTGGAATTTGTTTCTTCTTTAGATGTCTCTTCCCATAAGGATAATGTTGGTAATCCTTCACTCCATTTTGATACATCTAGTGAACAACCTTTTGAGCCTAGAAGGAGTAAGAGACCGAGAGTTGAGAAATCCTTTGGGCCTGATTTTGTTACAGAGGGAGATCTAGATGATGAGTTAGTTGGAATGTATATTGTGGAGGATGACCCTAAGACCTATGATGAGGCTATGAGATCGGTTGATGCTGCTTTGTGGAAAGAGGCCATTGACAGTGAGATTGAGTCTATAATGTCTAACCACACTTGGGAAATTGTTGACTTACCTCGTGGTTATAAGCCTATAGGATGTAAATGGGTGTTCAGGAAGAAACTCAAAGCTGATGGGACTATCGATAAATTTAAAGCCAGGTTGGTGGCTAAGGGTTTCACTCAGAAGTCTGGATTAGACTATTTTGACACCTATTCTCCGGTCACTAAGATTGCTTCCATTAGAGTGATGTTTGCTATTGCTTCCATGTATAACTTGCTTGTGCATCAGATGGATGTGAAAACTACGTTTTTAAATGGTGATCTCGATGAAGAGATTTATATGGATCAACCTGATGGTTTTATGGTGCCTGGTCAAGAACATAAAGTTTGTAAACTTGTTAAATCATTGTATGGACTTAAACAGGCACCGAAACAATGGTATGAAAAGTTTCATAGTGTGATTGTTTCTCTTGGTTTTAAAACCAGTGATGCGGATACATGTATCTATATGAAGTCTAATGCCAGTGATAGTGTTATAATAACTCTCTATGTTGATGATTTGTTTATCTTTGGGACATCATTAGATGTTATTAATTCTACCAAGAAAGATAAACCAAAATCAGCAGTACCTTTTAAATATCTAAGCAAACGGACCAAAGCACCCCAATGATCATGACCAGGATTATGAGTATATCTACTCAATCTTCCAACACAATAAGCAATATCGGGACGGGATGAACACATAAGATACATAATTCTACCAAGAACATGCTTAAGTCTTTGTTTGAAATGAAAGACATGGGTGAGGTTGATGTCATTCTTGGTTTAAGAGTCTTGAAGACTAGTCAAGGGTTTTGTCTTAGTCAGGCTCATTATGTTGAGAAAATTTTAAAGAAGTTTGGTTACTTTGATATTGAGCCTGCTAGGACACCTTTCGATGCAAGCTTACACTTAAAAAAGAATTTATCTGATAGTGTAGATCAATCTGGTTATGCAAAGATTCTTGGTAGTGTCATGTATCTTATGTGTTCATCCCGTCCCGATATTGCTTATTGTGTTGGAAGATTGAGTAGATATACTCATAATCCTGGTCATGATCATTGGGGTGCTTTGGTCCGTTTGCTTAGATATTTAAAAGGTACTGCTGATTTTGGTTTATCTTATTGTGGTTATCCTCCTATCTTAGAAGGATATTGTGATGCTAACTGGATATCGGAGAGTAATGATATACACTCTACCAGTGGTTATGTTTTCACTTTAGCAGGAGCAGCAGTGTCTTGGAGATCATCCAAGAAAACATGTATTGCGAGATCAACAATGGAATCTGAATTTATAGCTCTCGAATTGGCTGGTCGAGAAGCTGACTGGTTGGGAAGTATGGTAGCGGACATTCCTCTTTGGCCCAAGCCCGTGCCATCCGTTCCACTACATTGTGACTCGCAAGCTGCCATTCATGTAGCCAAGAATAAGGCCTACTGTAACAGCCCGCATTTTTATAAAAGTAATTTTAATAATTTAAAAATAGTTTACGGAATTTAATAATATTTTAATTTTAACCCGTAAGCTTTATTTTAAGAAATGCCGTTAAGTCCGTCTTGAGTTGTTTAATTTAAAGATGTCGCGTTTATTTGGTAATTTACGTTTTAAGAATTTCCGCTCTTTACATTTTTACAAAACCGACTCAACTCCGTCCCACTTAAAAACCCGATTCTTTAGTTGTGATAAAAGAAAAGGGAAAAGGAAGCTTCCTCATAACCTTCCCTCACCTTTCATTTCTTCTTCCTCAAGACAAAACCCCCAAATTGTATTTGTATATACCGATCTCATTTACTAAAGTCATCACCCCGACTTCGTTTCAAGTCCAAACGAGGTAATTCTTTCGCCATCGCGCTCCTTACATCTTTCCCGTCGTTTCTATCTTTTCAATTTTGAGAATGATGCAAGTCGAATTCTGGGCTGTTCTTGAGTAATTTCGAAAATGGGTTATTTTAATCCGTTTTTGTTGTTTTTAGGAGCTAATCTCGAAGACCCGGTAGTGGACTCTTACTTAATTGAAGATTCGAGTGAAGAACTTGCTTAAGAGGTGACGATAATGAGAAAAGCTCGGCCTTTGTCTTAAATTAATTGGACATATGATTTTCTTGTTGTTTATGTGAAATTGATGTGAATATTATGTTTAATAGGTGATGGGTAAATTATATCCGTCATATATTCATTGTGTTATTTATTGTATGGTACTGCTGTGTTGCTGGGATTGTTACTGTTGTTGGCTGCTACACTCACACCACGCTCCTGTCCTTGCTATTTCTGGGTTTTTATACAATGGTGAATATATTGTTGCGTAGACTGAAATGGGTGCACGCTGGTTCTACTCGTGTTTAAATGTTAATTACTCTGTTGTATATTGGTATTATTAATGCTGATGTAAATCAATGTTCTTGTTGTTTATTGCTATTGAAATACTGTGTTGTGGTGACCGTGCTACTACCACTAACTGCAACTCCTCAATTTATTCATGTTGGTGCTGAATTTCTACTAGTGCTGCTCCTGAATTTATTCTACTGATGGTCTGCTTTTCTTACTTTCTCACGTTACAATACTACTATTGCTAAACACTACTACTATTAATTATTACTGCTATTACTACGTAAGTTACCAATAATTATATTATATTATTATTTTATTATTATTTTACGTACGTGCTTGCTAGCCTGCTTGAATTAATTAGTTTACGTACGTTCTTGCTAGCTTGTTTACGTTTAAATCGTTACGAATTAGAAATGGGTTGCGATTTTATTTTAAGGAGTATGTCTAAATGATTAATTAGTTAATCGGTTTCCCGGAGAATTAAAATACGACTTTTTATATTAATTTCTCACATGTTAATTTTATATAGAAAATATGAGGATATAATATGAAATGTTATATTAGTTTTTGTTATTCTTTTTTTCTTATGTTTCGTATGCTTATTTGAAGTCCCAAGAAATTGGGCAGCGCTTAGGTCGGGTTCGGTAACGGATTTGAGGATGAAAGACCCCCCGGCCGGGCAACCGGAAGGGAGACCGGCTCTCGCCTCAAATTAGTTCCCGAAGTTGGCTAAGTGTTTCATGGGTGTTTAATGTTGAGCTATTTAAGAAATGATTGTCATTCAAATATGAAGTTGTTGTACATCTTAGAGATGACATTTGTGATTTGTGTAAACCTGCTGTGCGCTGCTATAGTACTCGAGTTCTCACTTGACTCCATTGTGTAGCTGGTTGGCCGTAGTGGCTTGGTCCTCACGGTCAGGTCTTAGATTGTCTGCCCGCCTTCGGGCGTATCTCGTTCCTAGCTAGTTCGGGTCTTGGGGGTGCCTCGTGCACTTGTCGAATCGGGGATCGTGATTCGTTCCGCTCCGAGAGTCTGGCCAGGTTTAGACTAGGACAGTCTTTTGATGTCGTCCTACCAGGGGGTTGTATAGTCTGAGATTGGGAATGTCGTGGTATATAGACGAGTCGATTGTCGGCCTGCTCATAGTAGTCTAGTAGAGTCACTTGGCTGATAAATCTAGTAAGAGTCGAGTCACTTGGATGATCTATCTCTTGTTTGTAGAGTCGCTTGGTTGACCTATCTCTTGTTTGTAGAGTCGCTTGGTTGACCTATCTCTTGTTTGTAGAGTCACTTGGTTGGCCTATAGTTGTTAGAGTCGAGTCACTAGGTGACCTATCTCTTGTTGATATAATTGAACGTTGAGCATGCTTTAGTTGTGATTGTGATTGTATGATACTTGGCTATCTTAGTATTGTTCGTCCAAGGCATTGGACGACTCTTAGTCCGGTTTCGTAAATGGTTTGGATTGAAAGACCCCCCGGCCGGGCAACCGGAAGGGAAACCGGCTCTCCTTCCAAATAGTTTCCGAAATTGGTTGAGAGCCTTGCATAAGTATTTGCATGTTGACTTGAGATTGAGATATTGAGATTTGTATGCTTCACATGTTTTATATATGCTGGAGTATATTGTATGCTTATGTGTTATGTGTCACTGACAATAGGTGGCTAGGAGCACTCTAGTCACTCCCCACTGACTGTGGCGCACATGTTGTATGTGTGTAGGTACATGAGGGCTGATGCAGGGGGTTACGTTGAGGCTAGCGAGCGATGATCCTTCATCGTTGACTCTTACCTTATCGTGTAGCTAGACCTTAGACTTTGCTTTCAGTATTTTGTGCCTGTAGGGATATGCTATCCCGGGCTGCTTGTATCGTACTTAATACTTATTTATGTTTCTTTTCTTCCGCATGTTTTATATTGTTAAGACACCTCGCATGTTTTCTTATCATGTCAAAAGTTTTAATTCCGCTGCAATTTTGGTACTTTGTATGTTTTACTTTTCCGCTTTCGCGAGGGGTTTTACACCTACAATGGCAAGAGTAGACATATTCGACTGAGGCATAATATTGTTTGTAACTTGATCAAGTTTGGGGTTATATCCTTGGATTATGTAAGGTCGGAAAGTAATATTGCCGATCCTTTGACAAAAGCTTTAAACAGGAAACTAGTTTCAGAAACTGCTAAAAAGATGGGATTGAGCCCACCTACGTAGTGTTTCAACGATGGATACCCAATCTGGTAAATCAGATTCAATGCGGTCAAACGAAATCGTCGAGCATTGCTTGTATGTTATCTATTATAAAGAATAAAGAATGTTATTCAGTTTATCCCTTTTAGCAGGTTTAATTACTACTGTGTAAGTGTAACACCCCCATTTATTTAAGAGCCTTTAGCAAGACATTCTCAAATAAATAGGACTGTTACCATCCCGGAATACCCGAGGAAGTGAATAACAAGGTAAACAAACCAAAGATAACTTATATAAATACTGATTAAATTGAACTTGGTCTTACAACAGTTATGAGTTCCAAACTTGATAAAATGAAAGTACAACTGACGATATCTAAATGTGATCTAACTCTAAGTAGGTCCATGCCATGTCTCTCCCCACGCCCAAACTCCTAGTCCATCTGCCACTGACCTGTAAAATCTACTCCCCATTCCGGATCATCATAGGTGTACACGAATACACAGGGTCAACCGCGAGGTTGAGTAGAAAGATAATTAAGACAACAACATAAAATACTCCGCACCGATCCAACGCCAAATAAACTCCGCACCGATCCAACACCAAATATACTCCGCACCGATCCAACACCAAATATACTCCGCACCGATCCAACACCAAATATACTCCGCACCGATCCAACACCAATCACAAGACCCATCATCCCATCGCCTCATCGTTATCACAGTATAATATAATTCACAATATAAGGATAACATGATAATATATAACAACATGTCTGATAACAATTATGAACGGTTTACACATCATCAAACATTAGTAGTTCCCCTACCTCAACTTGTAGAAAGATAACCAACATATAAATAATTATCACCATATAACATCACAACCTTATTCAATCAATAGACTATATATAATTCACAACAGTTAACAATCATGTTTCACTTCAAAAACGAATGCACAGTCATTCCCCTACCTGAAATAGCAGGAACGTAGATACGCCCGAGGCTTGTCAAAAATGTTCCACGCGAAACTCGCTACCTAAAGAGATATACGTAACAAATTAACAATCTTCCCGTACCCCTTAACTATCATACTTACTATAAATAGCAACCTTCCATAAGTGAAAAGTTTCCAAAAATAGAAACTTTCCAATTATAGAAACTTTTCCAAAAATAAACATAAAACTTCCCCGACTAAATACTTCCCGACTCACATCTTTAATTAACACGACCCAAAACCGCATGAGAAAACTAAAACACCACTTAACAATAAAATAAAAGTATTACTAACATTAATAATAATAATAATAATAATAATAATAATAATAATAATAATAATAATAATAATAATAATAATAATAATAATAATAATAATTATTATTATTATTATTATTATTATCGATACAAGGACCCAAAAGACACGACCCTTGAACAGCCCCCTTACCCGACGCAACAACAGCCACGAAAACACCCCCAGCCACCGTGACAGACCCTTCGGTCACCAACCACTGCTAACCCCTAACACCCCCGACAGTCTTCAACCACCACGACACCACTGACCCTCCCGTCGACCTCTGGTGAGGTGACCAGAACCCCCGCCAACACTGGTCTCTCACCTTCTGCCACAGGCTCGCCAAAACAGATCCCTCAAACACCCCAACAAGAACCCCTATCGACTCCACTACCAGCGCTATCCACACCCGAGACCACCACCAAAACACGCCCTGACACACACCCTAGACACCACGGTGGTACCACCGCGTTGACCTCCCCCGAGTCAACGGTGGTACCACCCCCAAACTCACCACTGAACACGCCCATACCGCAACTGATACGACCAGAGGTGACAAACGCCCCTTTCGACACCCAAAGCGACACCCCATACCCTCCGTGACAACCTCCTAACCAACCCTTCACCCACCAACAAAACATAAGGACAAAACCAACGTGACAGAGACACCCTACCACCCTTCGAAAAAACAACGAACACAGCCTGACACAACATACTTATAAGCGAATGTCAAACACGTTATACATACCTGCTTTCTAACTCAAAACGAGCGGACTAGGTGAGGCCAACTGACCGTGGAAAACCTTCCCTCACTGCTGTGTGGTGGCGGCTGTAAAACTAGGGTATTGGTGGTGTTGTAGATAGGTCAGAAAGTAGGGTGAAAACCAATCTTGTATGGCGGCAGGGAGAGGGGCTGCGTGAGGGTTTCTTTTGTGTTTGAAAATCATGGGCTGATTTGCTTGCACAAATTTCGAGGCCCATGACTCGTGTACCAACGATCCCTAGATCGATCCCCACCATCGTCATCTATAACATTATTCGATAGTATACTTATCGACACCGAAAATAAAATAAAACATTTAAAAAGACTACGACACATCACTTATAAAAGTAAAGCTCGAAATGAAAGACCTCTAAATATACGAGGTATTACAGTCTTCCCCTCTTAAAATGAACTTCGTCCCGAAGTTCAACCCTACTCAGGCGGACAACCAACTACCCATGCAACTCGAAACACCAAACATCAATTAAACCACAGAATGTTATATTACAGCGACAAAACCCCTAACAAGCATGAAACCATCATCAGTAGCACTTATATAAAGTTCAAAACGCGAACTGTTACATTCTACCCTCGTTAAGAAAAACTTTGTCCCCAAAGTTTAACGTATAACGGAGTTAGAGAGATACCTCACAAAACACAAAATATGCATAACAGAAGTAATCAGGATTATGTCCTATTCATTCAAACAATCACCCCATACCAAAAGCCATGTCATATAAGATTTTACAATCTTATCCTCCTTAAAAACATGGTTACGTCCCCGTAACCCATTATAGGAATTCCAGTTTATTACTCCGTCTTACCCGTTACACTATCTCATAACAACTTACTCTAAGTAGCCAAGTATTGTTTTATCACCGTCGAACCTAAGACCAAAGACAAGGGTGAGTGAACTGGCGGAATAAAACCGCGAATCAATACTTCATCTCAATATCGATTTCAAACTCATAACTCAGTACCAAAGACCAATTCTCATCTTGAGTTCAATATAGATATTATCAAATATTCCACCAGAATGCGACAACTTGCTAAAACACTGCACTGCAATCTCAAACTCAAAACAAAACCAACCATGGTCTTTGTTCTAAACTCACGAGTAACTCAATCTCCTCAGTACTTACCTCCCAAGTTCGTTGTCATACTTGTATATATACTCATCATTCCACTTATTCATAAAACAAGAACGTGTACGCCATAAACAAGAACTTGTACATAACTCAGACTAAACGATTGCTAAAAGTTTTCCCATCTCACAAACAAAAGAACTATCACATCAATAGAAAATTTTAACTATCAAAATAAAAGGACAACTACTAATATTCAACTCAAATCAGGACTCAAAAGAGGCTCATATCAATTATCATATAACATATAACCTCGAACAACATTAAAGTATTAGGGTCGGTAGGGTCGTGTTACGCAGTAAAACAGATTCGGAAAAGATAACACTTACACACCCATGAAATTCCAACGCAAGCTAGTATTTACAACTACATAAATAATCAAGAAAACTCATAGTTCATAATTGACAATTTAAAATGTTTCATGTTCATAAACATATTTTTGAAGCAAAACCATATTTAGGAAAAGACATAGCGCAAAATTAATTAACGTAATTAAACATGGAACATGGACATGCCTCACAAGACATACGTAACTCATAGACTTCGCAAGATCATTTAACATTCCCGAATATCAATTAGTTAGTATATTTCACTTAGGTACATTCCCCGTCCACTCCTATTACATCATTTATCATGGAGCTATTATTATATATGATTTGCACAATAAGAGATTTATACGACACGCAACAATTAAACAGTCAAGCTGGTTTTCATTTACACATAGCTACAGGATTGTCATTTGCAAACAATCATCATAATTATCAAACATCAAGCTTTTCCCTTGTTTGTCACCTTGAAAAAAAAAAAAAATTTGAACTGTTTGAAGCAATAAAAGGTAGTTTGTGACAGTTATAAACTCAATTCAGGACAATCTTACCATCTACAACTCAGATTTAAGACTACATGGAGGCATTCTGATTCTTCTTTTCTAACATTGTTCTAGCTTTTAGTTCATGAACTATGAAAGTTTTAACGATAAAAGTAAACGAATTCACCAGACTAGCACTTCCGTAAATCACATGTCAACTAGTTAGCATTTCAACACATCGTGATCAGATTCTAAATATAACAATATGCAATTCACTGTATGGTATAGAAATACACTTGAAAAGTTATGAAGATCATAATCACAGGTATCTAGACAGAGATAACCATTAATATACGAAAGAACATCCACAAGATTCACTTTGTTCAAATAATCACAGTTACGTATAACCATTAGGTTGCTATATCATACCAATAAGCTTACCAGTTAAATTTCCTTCTGCCACTTGGCAGGACTCTTCTCGGATAAACATGCCTTTGACATCACATACGAGCAGCACATCTTTAAAAGTAGACATATAATTGAAATGATTTTATATTGAATTTGACGAGATAAACAAGGTTACGCCCTCATATAGTGGGGTTCATACTCATACCCTATGCCTGCTATTCATGTTACTAAGGCCATATCAGGATATCACGTGGTCACATCTCAAAATTCACATTTGATTAAACTTTTTGATACGAAACTTACATACCTCATAACTTCACCATTTAAACGTTATGCAACAACTTACAATAATCATAATTAAATAACAGCTTAGCTAACGTGCGAGCAAAAATAATCTTTTAGTAAATATAAGGAATTAGTTAAATAGAGGAGAAAAAAAAAAATATTGAATGCATACCTCAAGGAAATTATTTAATACAATATTTACAACTCGAACGATTTGAACAATAACTTTACAGCATTTCAACAAAATTTTAGGCATCTTGCAAAAATCACAATTGAATAACAGCTCGTTAAGATTTTACATGGCGTAACATTTTGAAAACGTGAACGAACATTCTGAACAGTAGAGTTGGAACTATGCACTACATCCACACTCAACCTTTCCTATCCAAACACATTGACAATCATTTGAAGCATAGACATCCCTCTATACCATATTAACATTCATTCTTCATTTCAATTGTAGTTGGCATCAAAATACGGTAAAGGTTTCGAAACTGAAAATAAAATCAATTAAATAACTTGATAGTTATACAGGTGTATCCAAGTACGGAAATATAACCTAGGGACTACTACGTATCCCTTATTGATGACAAACTTCATAACGAATTTAAATGTATATAACAGGCATAAAATTTTAAATACGATATACGCAACACATGACTATATACATTCATAACTTAGAACACACATTTTGCATATTACTAAACATGGATTGCTAAAGCAATTAGTAAAATAATAAAATCATAAATCTCAAATTCCGATCACATTTGCCTAGTATGCCTATCAGTAAACTCTTGCAAAGTATAAGGCATGCAAATAAGAAGTGTATACACACATAGAATAGTACAGACAATTATCAACGGGCACGACATCCGGTTCGGTCTACTAGCTTTACCCATAAGACTTAACTTGTTTCCCCATCCTATAACGACATAGCATAACTGGCTCTACTAACCATTCCAGTCAATCATGATCATATCTCTCCTACATCTATCCTTTTAGGTAGCTACAGCTCATCAACTCATTACACATATCATTATACTATATCTCTACCTAACGGTTCAGGGATCATATAGTCGCATGCATATCACCATATACAAGTAAAGCTCATATTCAAAACTCTTGTTCTCAATATCAGAAATAGTATATCTCAGTCAACATTCAACATCAATCTCATGATTCGCAGTATATATTACCAACCATATTTCACATCATAACTTACCTCATTCCTTCTCCTGCAAGAACGTTAGTACCAGATAACTAGGTCACTATATAATCTACCCCACTCTTCAATTACTCTCATTGGGTTCCCGAGACAGAACAGAAAGGGCCCAGGTTTGGTGTGAGGGGGCCCCTAACTCATCCCGTTCCTTTTTGGGGCTCCTAACCGTTTCGTCTCAGGGTTCATTTTATTTGACTCTTCCTACGTTCATTATTATTCGCTTGATTTAGGCCTGAGGATCGTTCGCTCTGATACCACTTTGTAACACCCCCATTTATTTAAGAGCCTTTAGCAAGACATTCTCAAATAAATAGGACTGTTACCATCCCGGAATACCCGAGGAAGTGAATAACAAGGTAAACAAACCAAAGATAACTTATATAAATACTGATTAAATTGAACTTGGTCTTACAACAGTTATGAGTTCCAAACTTGATAAAATGAAAGTACAACTGACGATATCTAAATGTGATCTAACTATAAGTAGGTCCATGCCATGTCTCTCCCCACGCCCAAGCTCCTAGTCCATCTGCCACTGACCTGTAAAATCTACTCCCCATTCCGGATCATCGTAGGTGTACACGAATACACAGGGTCAACCGCGAGGTTGAGTAGAAAGATAATTAAGACAACAACATAAAATACTCCGCACCGATCCAACGCCAAATAAACTCCGCACCGATCCAACACCAAATATACTCCGCACCGATCCAACACCAAATATACTCCGCACCGATCCAACACCAAATATACTCCGCACCGATCCAACACCAATCACAAGACCCATCATCCCATCGCCTCATCGTTATCACAGTATAATATAATTCACAATATAAGGATCACATGATAATATATAACAACATGTCTGATAACAATTATGAACGGTTTACACATCATCAAACATTAGTAGTTCCCCTACCTCAACTTGTAGAAAGATAACCAACATATAAATAATTATCACCATATAACATCACAACCTTATTCAATCAATAGACTATATATAATTCACAACAGTTAACAATCATGTTTCACTTCAAAAACGAATGCACAGTCATTCCCCTACCTGAAATAGCAGGAACGTAGATACGCCCGAGGCTTGTCAAAAATGTTCCACGCGAAACTCGCTACCTAAAGAGATATACGTAACAAATTAACAATCTTCCCGTACCCCTTAACTATCATACTTACTATAAATAGCAACCTTCCATAAGTGGAAAGTTTCCAAAAATAGAAACTTTCCAATTATAGAAACTTTTCCAAAAATAAACATAAAACTTCCCCGACTAAGTACTTCCCGACTCACATCTTTAATTAACACGACCCAAAACCGCATGAGAAAACTAAAACACCACTTAACAATAAAATAAAAGTATTACTAATATTAATAATAATAATAATAATAATAATAATAATAATAATAATAATAATAATAATAATAATAATAATAATAATTATTATTATTATTATTATTATTATTATCGATACAAGGACCCAAAAGACACGACCCTTGAACAGCCCCCTTACCCGACGCAACAACAGCCACGAAAACACCCCCAGCCACCGTGACAGACCCTTCGGTCACCAACCACTGCTAACCCCTAACACCCCCGACAGTCTTCAACCACCACGACACCACTGACCCTCCCGTCGACCTCTGGTGAGGTGACCAGAACCCCCGCCAACACTGGTCTCTCACCTTCTGCCACAGGCTCGCCAAAACAGATCCCTCAAACACCCCAACAAGAACCCCTATCGACTCCACTACCAGCGCTATCCACACCCGAGACCACCACCAAAACACGCCCTGACACACACCCTAGACACCACGGTGGTACCACCGCGTTGACCTCCCCCGAGTCAACGGTGGTACCACCCCCAAACTCACCACTGAACACGCCCATACCGCAACTGATACGACCAGAGGTGACAAACGCCCCTTTCGACACCCAAAGCGACACCCCATACCCTCCGTGACAACCTCCTAACCAACCCTTCACCCACCAACAAAACATAAGGACAAAACCAACGTGACAGAGACACCCTACCACCCTTCGAAAAAACAACGAACACAGCCTGACACAACATACTTATAAGCGAATGTCAAACACGTTATACATACCTGCTTTCTGACTCAAAACGAGCGGACTAGGTGAGGCCAACTGACCGTGGAAAACCTTCCCTCACTGCTGTGTGGTGGCGGCTGTAAAACTAGGGTATTGGTGGTGTTGTAGATAGGTCAGAAAGGAGGGTGAAAACCAATCTTGTATGGCGGCAGGGAGAGGGGCTGCGTGAGGGTTTCTTTTGTGTTTGAAAATCATGGGCTGATTTGCTTGCACAAATTTCGAGGCCCATGACTCGTGTACCAACGATCCCTAGATCGATCCCCACCATCGTCATCTATAACATTATTCGATAGTATACTTATTGACACCGAAAATAAAATAAAACATTTAAAAAGACTACGACACATCACTTATAAAAGTAAAGCTCGAAATGAAAGACCTCTAAATATACGAGGTATTACAGTAAGGTTGGACAGGTGGTAGTCCTTAATGAGTTCCATACCTCAAATTTTTGAGTGGTGTGTGTAGTACATACTTGATGGACTCACCTACGTGATTGTGGAGTGTTGGCCACCTCCTGTGAGATTAGATGTGGGCTAATTCTCTAATGCGATCATGAGACAGGGTTTGGGCCATATGTTACTCGAGGGAACTGTTCTCATCTCTTCTTATTGACAGGTTCAAGACAATGTTCACCTGATCACAATTTTTCCTTTTCTTTCGTTACCCTTCTTTTGTTTAACTTAAGTTTGGACCAAGTGGGGGATTGTTGGAGTAGGAGGTTGCTCCAAACTTGAAGTAAGAACTTTGTCCCACATTGGTAGAATAGTGGGGGGGGGGGGGGGGGTTCTTACTTTATATATGGAAGCATGTTATCTAGTGTTAACTAGATAATAGTGGAGAGGCCCAAGCCTCCCCACGCGCGCGCCGCCGCCGTCGTCCGTCCGGTTCGGTTCGTGTTCGTGACACGTGCGCGGTGTGGTGGGGCTATATTTTTGCTCCGGGTCCAAACTAAGTCCTCGGATTCTAGCTGTTAGAATTCTAGTCGTTGGAAATTTATTCATCATAAAATCACAAATTAATTTTCTGATTTAATACAATTTATTCTACGCTTTTAATGGTCATAATTCCCTCAGATTTTATGACTGTTAAGAGCATCCCCTACACCTATAAATTCTTGTTCTTTCTCAGCTTTTACATAATCAAAAATACTACAATCAAAACTATTCCTTCATTTCTATTACATATAATTCCGGTTATTTGAGAGCAATTCCCACTTCCGTCTGTGGAGTGCACCATTGTGTGGAAGGAGGCGTTAACCCTGGAATCGGTGACCACGGAACCCAAGGAGCACCTGTGTGGGGGTCTTACTGATTTAGGGCAGTGTCTTACACGGCGTCTCGATTAAGGTTTATTCTGATCAGTTCGTTCTTATTCTTTCAGAAATTATTATGATACAATTAACGACAAAATGGTTACGAAATACAAATAAAATGGTACAAAAGAATAGTCTCTCAATAATTTATTGAAAGACCGTCTCTCTCAAGTTTTAGTGTTGAAAAATAAAACAACTTTAACACTTACCATCAATTGATAATTAATGAAAATTCCGCATATGATTCATAGAGGCTAAAATTTTTAAAGAAATTTGTTAAATGAGTTTTTTCCATTTCAATTTCTTAAAGTTGTCCTATTTAATTAAACACAAAATCTCATTAAAAATAAGTATTATCCGTGATAACTTAAAGACGAATAATACTCCTTTGAAAATACACAAGTGAAACTATTCATTGGGTGCTCTATTTTTCTCGAGACCCTTTGTTAATTTTGTAATTAAAACTAGTGAATTTTGTAAATAACCGTACCATTTGTTTTACAAATAACCCTTTTAAGTCCGTTTTTACAAATAACCCTTTAAATATCACTTAAACCTAAAAAAATCACTTATATTATCGATTATTCTAACGATTTTTATAAAACCCGATCTATATACGATATTATGACTTAAATTATGTAATATACCTAAATTACCTTACTTATAAGACTACTCACCCAACAAACACTCCAATTAATTCACTGTCTTATTTAATCTTTAAATCCCAAATCAAAACATAAGCCTAAACCTCCTCTAGTGTCTTGTAAATTCAAAAACAAGTCCCCTAACTATTACTCCCTCCATTCAAGTCCACATTACCACTTTCTTTTTTCACGTTTATCAACCCGTATTTCATGCGGTAAATATTGTTAGCTACGTATTTTCAAAAATTATAAAAGTTAGATATTAATAATATACTCGTAAAGACGAACCAAACAAGATGCCACATGGATATAACTTCATTTACGTATCGAGAGAAACCTCAGATTTAAATGGTCGTTTGTGACTAGTGTGTAAAATAGATAGTGATAGTGTAGTTTTGAACAGATGGAGTATATAATAAGTAGTGAAACAAGTCCAATAGTCGTCATATCTCGCTTAATGGGTGGGGTGGCATTGCCGCACTAAAGCAGAAAGAGGAGTCGTAGACTAGTAGCTGGGGCTTTAGAAAGATAGTAAGTCTTGCTTGTGACGGGTCACCATTTATGACGGATATTTTATGAGATAAAATGGATGGAAAATGAGTTAGTGGAGAAAGGGGACCACATGGGAGAGAGAAAAAGTGGATATTTTGTGAGATAAAATAGTACCCGTCGTAAGTTTGCGACGGATATACCCGTCGCAAATGAGAATTTGTGTTGGAAAGAAGTCCAACATCCCACGGTAAAAGTTTATGATTAACTGATTTGAGAGTTGATTTTAGGATTTAGGTTTATGTTTTAATTGGGGATCTAAGGATTAAGAGAGATTGTAAAATGAATTGATGTGTTTGTTGGGTGGGTAATGGTATGAGTAAGGATAATTTAGGTATATTATATAACTGGTATTTTTGCCCGTGCGATGCACGGATACTAAATTAATTTGTGGTATTCATAAAATTTTCACCATGTAAATCAAAAGTAAATCATAAGACTCTTTTTTATATAAAAATAGTATTAGTTCGTTCTATACATGTGTTATTTTTTTTTAAAAAAAATTACCTAATTTATATTTATTTCTTTCATTAATGTTACCACCAACTCGTCACAATAATCTACAGTACCACACAAAATAAAACCCTTCAAACCACTACTCTTACTCTTCAAACAACACATGAAACGGTCCACAATCCAAAGTCACACCTACTAACCTATCATGAACTTAATCATCAAATGCGATTTAGTCATCTTTATTCCTACCTCAAACAACCATCTAACTCATCATACTCTTTCCTATCTTCCAATACACACCTAAAATATTCAAGTGACCCCTCCTTCACAAAACACCCGAACTTATCCATCAATGTTAGCTCTCCCTTTGAAAAGTTCATCCATTTATCAGAAACCTAGCTAACTTCTGCTTTCAAAATCGATCTTGTTTGAATGAGAAATCCTTGATTGAGAAAACAAAAACATGCAATTTTTTTGTTTGGTTAACAAAAGAGGTATGAGAGGAGTGTTAAGGAATGAACGGTGGATGCAACACTCGAGATGTTACATCGAAATTGGGTGTAAAATTCAAACCACAGTGTTTTTTTAATCACCAAGACAAAAAATAACCTAGTTAAACGTTAACAATACTATATTGACATGATATTTTTTTTTTGGTGACAAGGGGTTTAATCCCCACGGGCCCATGCATTCCCGCACCACCACATGGACCATGTAAGCCACCCCCTTCGGGGGCTGCAGTGGCCAAGTGGTCATCGGCCCAGCTGAAAATCGAACCTGTGACCTCTCAACTCCTGCGTTTTTGCAAACTTTAAGGTTTAACTCAGTTACCACTAGACTAACACCACTTGGTTTATTGACATGATATTTATTAATATTTGATTACTTATTTTTGTGCTTCACAAGAAAAAAAAACACAAAATTGAGTTTTCATACATGATATTTCGAATATTTTTAACTTATTTTTATAGCATCTATGCCTAAGTCATTTACACATAATACAACCTTGAAATAAGTTCATCTACTTCATAAGTTTTCTTGCTACATACCCCCCATTTTCCACACCATTCAGGCATTGTCCATACCTTTTTCACTCAACTAACCAACTTGACCATCAGAATTAACCGTATGCGCATCCCTGAACAACCCCATTGTATCTATATTTACTTGTACATCTCAAATCACACTCTTAAATGTCGGAAAATAACTCTATCCTCGAGACACTTACCTCATACCTCCAGACCTATCTACCTATCTACCGCGATATAATACTGACATGACAAATACTTCCTTAATTCTTATCCAATGTTCCCACATTCTATTTTTGTACAATTTAATCCAATATTTTTCTTCCATACTTGGTAAAATAATTGACATAAATATCTTCTTCTATTTCTTATATTTACAATGTTATCATTGCAAATTTGCAACTACAACTCCACATTAGGACATCTTTTTATACACACCCCTAAATATTTCCAAAAATACTCCCACAAAAAACACTATAACGTCATTCCACATTAAAAATTATTCACCGACCCAATGGAGCATTCAATAGGACTGAAGAGAGTATAACATTTGATTGTTTATGTTTGTGTTCAACAAATAAGCAAAATTGAGTTTATACATGTGATATTTTAATTGTTTTTAGCCTATATTTTTATATTTGTCGGTTCTTTTCTCATATAATACATATCTTCAAATAAAATTTATTCATTTACCTTCTCCAATCAATATCTCACGTTATCCACTTTTTCACAAATTCAACCCTTTCCACCCAACCTACATATGAATATACTCTAAATCACACTCGTAAATGTCAGGGAGTAATCCTACCCATGGAGTACCCTTCTCACCCACTTAACCAACGTAACCATTAAAATGAATTGTAACATGTATGTATTCCTGGAAACCTCAACCTGCCGATATTTATTTGTACTGCGCTCACACTCTCCAACGTCATGGAATAACCCTACCCCCAAGACACTTACCTCCTCTCTCAAAACCTATATACCCCCACCACTCGAAACAATAGATATATCCAATGTAAAATCAAACCCTGCCTTATAACAATAAAAAAATGAGTATGCATACATGTTACTATAGAGATTTTTAAGCTCTTTTCATAACATATGTGCCTCTGTTACTATCACATCTAGCCTTTGATGTTTTTATTAAGTTTTCAAAAAAGATCTTTTTGGATTTGTTACACTTTTTCCCCAAAAACTCTTATATTAAATTTTACTTCGTTTCTCAAAATCACTTTAAACTTTATTCTTGATTTATTTATTTTGGGTTTGTATACATGTGATAAGTTCGATTTAAAATCTATAAAACCTCTTTGCCTTTCATTTTTTGTTTCACTCCACTTCCGTTTTTTTCTTCTCTTTCTTTTTTCTCTTGTTGAGATGAGAGTTCACTCATGACGGTTCCAAAGGATGATTCATGTCAGCCGACCCCAAAACATTTTGGGACTAAGGCTCTGATGTTGTTGTTGTTGTTGTTGTACTTGCTCAGCTATTATAATCATTATGTAGTACATACGCAACTTTTTTCGACACCGTTTAGATATTCGTCATACCCTTCTCACATAACTACCCAACTTAACTAACATAATCAATCGTATCCCTGAGCAACTCTAACCTATAGACATATTCTTGTGCAACTTACATCACACTTTTAAATGTCGAAGAGTATTCTATCCTCCAAGATACTTACCTCCTCCCTCGAGATCTATTTATCCCCATCCCTAAACAAATGGACACATACAATTTAAAATCGGCCCCTACCCTATAAAACAATGTCACACTGTAAAGAATAAGTTGAAAATATGGAGGAAAAAAAAGAATGAGGACTATAATAAACTATAATCTAATACTAATTAAAAAAATATTTTTGATCTTTTTACGGCTTATTCTATCCGTCTTGGAAACACCATTTATTTGTCATTACTTTGTTGTATGAATACCTTCTAATACCTACTTGCATTTCATCTCATCAATACAATTATTCCGCTTAACTCAGATCACCTACATCATTATGTTCTTTAATATTTATATATTTATATTTATACCCCTTAAATCATAACTTGACAATCCAACTAACCAACTTGATCATCATAATCATAAACTGTATTCTTGAACATCTTTGACCAATTTGTTTGTACTACTCAAATAATACTCTTAAATGTCGGAGAGTAATTAACCCTACCCCTGAAGACACTTACATCCTCCCTCAAAGCCTATCTACCTCCGTCCCCGTAAAAAATGTCATTTTATAACACAATGTCTCATCGTTAAATAATAAGGTGAAAATATGTAGGAATAAATATTGTTATTTATGAAATATCTTTCAATATCCATTTAAAACACATGTCATCCACAAAATTATTCTACTTCAGCACCTATCTACATCATCATTGTGGTCTTTAATATTTATATTTATACTAATTAAATCCAAATTTGACATTTTTGGGGTTTCTCTAAAGTATACTATATTTGACATTTACCTTATTTTCTTTTTACTTAATTAAAGAAATTATCTCATTTCTTTCGCATAATTAAGTACGAAAGTGCATAATATTCACTTGAATAGTAGTGTTACCCTTGTACCAAAAAATAGTAGTGTTGCTCTTAATTTGGTCGAATATGATTGATCGCAAATGTTCCTTTTAGGTATAAATTTGTTTAGAGTCTTTAGACTTAAATATTTAAGTAATTACATCTATTAGTTCCACACATTTTTAATTAAGATGGAGGTATTCATTTTAAGTTTGAATGATTCAGTAATATGGAAAAGATAAGAACATAATGTGTACGAAAAAGTAAAAGATTTGTCTTATTACTCTTATATCCCCGTGAGACTATTATTGACTCATTTTAATGTTAAGACGAAGACAAACTAAATTAGTTCTTTTACGCTTTCCCATTTTCAGCTTTAATAGAAACGCTGAATAATACTAATAACCTTAAATAGTAAGTCTATTAATATTAAAGAATAATGTCCTAAGATAGGAAATTTGTAAAGAATCAATTATTCTAATTCATTTCCGATTTTCATTTTTAATAAAAACGTTGAATAAAGTTAATAAACTTAAATAGTAAGTATATAAATATGAAAGAATAATAATGTGCTAAAACTAAATAGAAAAATTGTAAATAATCAGCTATTTTTTATTTTTCTAAATCTAATAGCAAATTTTTAAATAATTTATTATTTTCTTATTTTCTAATTCTAATAGGAAAATTATAAATGAATTATTATCTAAACAACAATTTACTAATTTCTAATTCTAATAGAAAAATTGTAAATAATTAATTATCTCCTAATTCTAGTAGAAAAATTGTAAATAAATCATTATTTATAATTAAGTGTTTTCTTATTTTCTAATTCTAATAGGAAAATTATAAATAAATTATTATCTAAACAACAATTTACTAATTTTCTAATTCTAATAGAAAAATTGTAAATAATTAATTATCTCCTATTTCTAGTAGAAAATTTGTCAATAATCATTATTTATAATTAAGTGTTTTCTTATTTTCTAATTCTAATAGGAAAATTATAAATAAATTATTATCTAAACAACAATTTTCTAATTTTCTAATTCTAATAGAAAAATTGTAAATAATTAATTATCTCCTAATTCAAGTAGAAAAATTGTAAATAAATCATTATTTATAATTAAGTGTTTTGTAAATGGTGGAGACTACCACAGTACCACGTGCTTAGAAAAAAGCTTCCTTTAATTATATATATATATATATATATATTGATGATTGATTGATTTAAGTCGTAATATTGTATATAGATTTATAAAAATGTTAAAATAATCCATATTAAAAGGGTCATTTTTTGGTTTAAGTGACATTTAAGAGGTTATTTGTGAGAATGGATTTAAAAGGAGCTATTTGTAAAAAATGGGTTATATAATGGACAAATGTAATTAATTGACCACCTATCCAACCATCGTCCATCCCATCCCCATCTATCTCTATAGCTGGATAATCCACCAAAAATGGCTGCTATCACTTCCATGGCCATATGCATGTCTTTAATTATTCCTTCAAGAAGAAGCACTTTCTCAAGCAGAATGACTGTTAAGCCCCTCGCAGTTCCGACCCTACCTGGGCATAAAATGAAAGCACAGTACATGCTGAAGGAAGGACAGAATCGTCACTTTCATGAGCTACCTTCTGGTCTGAAAATGGAGGTTATTTCGCAGAAGATGAATAAAGAGGTAGAAGAAGAAGATGAAAGACCTCCACTTGTGTTCATCCATGGCAGCTTTCATGGTGCTTGGTGTTGGGCTCAACATTGGTTGCCTTTCTTTTCTCATCATGGCTTTGACTGTCATGCCCTCAGTTTACTTGCTCAGGTCGTTATCTTTTTTGTCAATTCTATCCAATTGAAATTAAATGATTGAAATTGTTCAAAAACATGATCTTGCAATGTTTATATGTTGATGTCATGTTCCTCCGAGGGTTCAAATTTCTTGTATTGGAGTGTGTCTCAATTCTGTGTTGGATTGGAGTTCAGTGGTTAAAACAGGAGTGAGATTTCCGAGCCTATTTCAATGCTATCACGTATGCCGGGCATCTAAGTGTGCACTTGGTAAAAGGTTGCGGCGGCTGCTGGTTTCCCGTCATCTAATAATTTTTTTTGTGTTGGGTCATTCAAGAATTCAAGTAAACCTAGCTTTGGCACTACACAAATGTCTCTCTCACCCAAATGCTAACTGAAATTTGATAGTATGGCTCACGAAATATGACTATGAGGGTATTAGGATTCAACTGATACATGTCTCCTTGATGATTATTGTCCCATTGATTGATTGTCGTGCTTTTGTCCTATTAAATCCTTGACTGTAATTGCTTGGGCTGCAATCCCCTTCCTTCTTAAGGATAACATCTAAGTTAGTCCGATGCGAATGCAAGTCTTGGATGGCACACGTGTTGGAAGTAGTATCGAACAATGCTATTTTGTGGATAACATCTTTGCCCTATTAGATCCTCGACACACACATAACGTTGCATTGGCAGAATGGCATGTCTAAAGAGATATTCTGTCTCTTAATTATGCTACTAATTCGATACTTATGCATTGGGCGAGCCACTTGAGCTCTTCGCCTCTTATGCTGACATAAATTGTACTTTTGTATCTGGCCAGGGTGAAAGTGATGATCCACCTGGTAAAGTTGCTGGCACGCTTGAGGTAATTTGCCCCCTTTGATTTCCCTCTTATGGTCATAGCTGCCTTACTCTGTTAGTGTATTAGGTTTTCCTCGTTTGGGCTGCTTCAACATGTATTTGAAAAGTTCGTGCGTACGCCTTTTGCTTATGATATCAAGTTGCTTTCCTATTTTCTTGCACTTGTGCAGTAGACACATGCAGCTGATATTGCACACTTCATCAAAACCGAACTCACATCTCAGCCGGTTTTGCTTGGCCATTCATTTGGCGGCCTTATAGTTCAATATTATCTATCAGGCGTAAGAAACGAGGAGATTAAAGGTAATGTCATGCACTCATGCTCCATTTTTTCCCCGTCATTTTGGTTATGCGTCCAACTTTTACACTGGTTACCTAATATTACCTCGATGTCTCAAAGGCACCTGCCAATGGCGAGGTAGAGGTAGAACTGTCGAGCAGCCTTATTCCTGTGATTGTTGCTGGATACCGATAATAAAGTTTTCGTGATTCGCATGACCAAGGACTACTAAAAAATAAAAACAAATGCATACCATTTAGTGAGCCATTTTCCTTTACTCCATTATGCTCAATAACAAGAGAATCTTGAGCCTTGGCTCTTCTTGAAATGCAAACAATGTACTGAATGTGAAAGCTAACATAAATATGAGTGTAAGTGAGAGGCTCTTGTAACAGAGATCCCGTGGTTGTTATCACTCTTTTGATGGAAATGTAACATCTAAGAGTATCATAGTAGCTTTTGAGATAAAAAGTTGTGTTGCTTCTCCAAACTGCATAACATGAATTCAATTCCTTACCTGAAAATATGCCTTTGCTTGTCTATAACTTGCTTGTTTACCACTGAAAATTTTCTGCTGTATCTACTTGATATGAGAATATTACATCCAGATCTAGCGGGAGCTGTACTTGTCTGCTCTGTGCCTCCATCCGGTAATAGGTGATCACCTCTGCCTGCTTCTAATCCATGAATAGTCTATTGCTGCTTTTAAGGTATTGCTAATCAGTGACAAAACTGCTCCTTGTTGTTTCTATTGTTTAGTGGCTTAGTGTGGAGATATCTCTTCTCAAAGCCTATTGCTGCTTTTAAGGTATTGCTTTCTGTTCTTATGTGTTCTTTGTTTTTTCCTTTTCTTCTCCTGTGTTTTATGCTTCACATTTTTCTTTAATCAATCTACTTTATAAAACAACAAGAGATATGCCTGCGTAAAAGATGCTGAATTAAGGAATGATTCTCATGCATGCTAGAGCTCTAAATTTCCATTCAAGAATCTGTGCTAATATAAGTCTTTCAGAAAGGCAATCATTTTCTTATTTTCTTTGGGCACCTTTGAAGATGATCGAGGAGTGGTACTTGTGACATACTGACATGGGTTCAAAATCTGTTAGCATAGAAAACTGGCCTCGTGGCTCCCTTTACCGTTAATACCAAACATTAACTATGTAAGACATCTTATTTTAGATGTTAGCATAGATTTTTCTGTTGGAGAGATTTATTAATAAATTTTAGTGGGTATGTTGAAGTATGAGACTTTTAGTATGGTCTAGAAGTATCCGGAGTATCTAGAATAATGTAGAAACTGTGGTGATACTAAGGCCCTGTTTGGTAAACAGCGGATTAATATTGGCAGAAGCAGATTTAAAAAGCAGATTTGACTAGCAGAATGATTTAGCGGATTTGACTAGTAGATTTATTTAGCAGAATTATTTTAGAGTGTTTGGTAATTAGCAGATTAAATTAGCAGATTGTCTAGAATCTTTGTAAAATGACATATAAGGACATAAAAAAATTATTTATTAAATATATAAAAGGAATGTTAGTATTTTATTAAGAGGGTAAATAAGTCAATTTTTTTCTTTCTAATATGCTAATCCAATATGCTGGTAGGAGCAGCATATTGTAAAATAGCATATTGGACCCCAATATACTATTTCAATATGTCATTAACCAAACACCCTAAATAGCATATTGGTTGGTCAAACATGCTAATTGCCTCAAATATGCTAATTTTTCTGCAATATGCTGTTTACCAAACCGCGCCTAAATCTCTCAAGTCAACAGGCAAGAATATTCCTCAATCATCCTCTCCATAAATCAAGGAAACAAATTATTCAGTTACTTATCTTAGGCATAGATTTCATTTGTTTATAGTAGGTGCATATTCTCTTGCTTATATTATGTATATTCCTCTATATTTCATGCAGTATGTCGAGTATGTTTAGATAGGTAATTTTCTCTGTTAATGCTATATAAGAACCCTTGTATATCGTTGCTCATTATCACAATCAATAATAATCAAAACCTTATACTGTCATATGGTATCGGTATCCTTCAAGATCCACACCCTCTTACCCATCGTCGTTATTGTCTTTACTACAATCATCATATCCATGGCATCCAACTCCTAACACCCTTAGGCCTTATCCCAAACACCGACGAACCCTCCAAACCCCTCCTTTCACTCTCCTTTCCCACGTGCATGAAACTTACCGCCAATACCTATCGATCTTGGCAATTCAAGATCACTAGTCTCCTACAAGGATACGGTCTCTTCTCGTACCTTGATTGGACAACTACTCCTCATGCCAAAACCAAAACCGTAACACCCACCGGCAAACCCAACCCATAACCCGTCCCAAACCCAGCCTATCAGGCGTGGTTTCGACAACTTGCCCGCACCCTCGACGAGTCTATCTCCGGCGCCACAACCTCTCACGAGGCATGGCAAACATTAGCTACCACCTATGCCAACCCCTCGCGCGGACATAAAAGACCGCCTTCGTCACATAACCCTTGGCAACAAAGCCATTTCCGAATACATGTTATCTATCAAAGCATGTACCGCCCAATTAGCTCGACTTGGAAAACCAATGGACGCCGAAGACATTACCACCCAAATCATAAATGGCCTTGACCTGACCTTTACAAATCTGTCATTGATGCCGCTCGCGTGATAGTCCCATATCGTTCGAAGCCTTTCATGAAAAATTAATTCTAACATGAATTAATTATCAAAAACCAACCTACTGCTACTACATTTCCCCCTTCGACCCATGCAGGCTCTACCCGTCTATACCACCACTCAAATCAAACTCGCTACTCCAACCATCCTACCAATCACGCTCCAACCACTACACCCACAACCAGACCCACAAAACCACAAAACAAGCCCCTCCACGAACAACTCCCAACCCAAACCATTTAAAGGCAAATGGCAATATTGTCGCTCCTTAGGTCATTTTATTAGCGATTGCCCCGATTTCAAACGAGACTATCCTAATGTTCTCTTTCCCCCACCCCCTAGCAAGCAAAACCGACCCTATGCCCACACTGTTACTACCACTGCCAATCCTAACTCCTCTGCCTAATCGATAGTGGAGCCTCTCACCACATTACAAATAATCTTAGCACCCTCTCGATGCATACTTCATATGACGGAGCGGACAAACCTGATTATTGGTGAGAGTTCCTCTCTACGAATCACTCACACACATTGGTTTTTATTCTATCTCTACTACTCATACACTCATTTTTAATAATGTTCTTGTAGTTCCTACTATCTCTCGTAGTTTACTTTCCGTCTCACAATTTTGTAAAGATAACAATGCTCTCGCTTTTTTCTCACCAACCTCCTTTTTTTTTTAAGGAAACTTCAACGGGGGCCAATCTTCTTCTCGGACAGTTCAATAATGCCTCTTACGAGTGGCAACCACCATCATCCCGACCCTGGGCAAACACGACCAAACTTTCCAAACTTTCCAACAAACCTATGCCACACTCGCCTAGGACATCCCTCCTTTGCAACCTTAAAATTATTAAACAGTGTTTTCAATTTCCGTATTTCTTATTACATAATGCTTGTAAGTCTAAACAGAAGAGAAGGGAATATGTCAGGAATGGGGTTACCACAGTATTTACGCTATCAGATTAATTAGGTCAGTCAGTCTTTGATAAGGAGGGCGGTGATAGGGTAAGTCTATTGTTCTGTAGGCAAATCCACCCTTCCAATCTTTCGATCTAGGTTAGGTTTAACTAAATAAACCGGTCTTTTGCGTACACTCAATCGACTAGTTCGCAATTAAATTGCCATCGAACAACCCTTATCGCAAAACTAACTTAACATATTAATCATATTACATTCCTACAGTGTTTCCCTCATCCCAACATATAAAAGAATTAGCTACGCATGGCTTTGGGGGCTACGCTAACAATTGAGATAAGAGTAATAAAAGACATGATAAATGATGCAAATTAATCTAATAAAGAGAGGTAAGAGATAAGCAATAATAAGAAAAGAACAAGAAAGAAAGTAAAAGTAAAGTAGATTAAAGAGAAAAGAAGGATTACCAGTTCAAGGCAAGAAGAAATGAAGAAGAGAATGACTAAAAGTTTCTGATCTGGAAAAGTGTGAAATGTGTTTACTGCTAAGTGATGAATGATGATAATTAGTCTTACCTAATCTCTTTTATAAGAGAGATTAAGTTATCACAAAAATCCAACCTAAAACTAACGTGTAACCGATGTATGCTCGATCGAGGAAGTGAAACCTCTCGATCGAGCAAAGTTTTTCAAAAATCTCCTCGATCGAGGAACTGTCCTTCTCGATCGAGAACTTCAAATTCAGCTTCTATCGATCGAGTAATTGCTTAACTCAATCGATCATTCCTTGAACAAAGACCACTCGATCGACCACTTGCTTTACTCGATAGAGCATTTCTTCACCAAGGTCTACTCGATCGACCGTTTGCTTTATTCCAGCCCACGTTTTCCTCCAAAATAGCCTCTCGCTTAGATGATTCATGCTTCCCTAGGTTTGTAAGCTCTGTTCCGGGTTCCCATCTTTTAAACGTAAGTACGTGGGACATCTTTGTCTTGGTTTTCACCACTTTCAGGTTCATTCCTACAAAATAGTAAGAAAAACACAAAGTAGCCTATTCGGGGCAAAAAGGGATATAAATCACCTGTGAAGCATAGAGATGCGTGCCAAATAGGTGCTGAAAATTGTATATAATATGCACGCATCACACAACTACACATTACACGAACTATTAATATTGGGGCGGGGCATTGGGTTTTTTTGGGGCCGATAGTTTAGCTCAAATCCCGCCCAATTTTTCCCATGGGTCACTTGGATCGGGCTTTGGGCTTTTTTGGGGCCGAGAGTTTAACCCAAACACGGGGAAAAAAGGATCGGGTTGGGTCGGGCTTTTGGGACCTAGGCCATTTGATCAGCTCTAAAGCTCTAGGGTCTAGGGTGTACTAGTGACTACTAGAATGAATATTCTCAAATAATATTATTAGAGAAATCATACAAATACTAGAAACTAGCAAAATTGAAAAAGAATATATAAAACCTCTTCTTAGTTCTAGGATTATAACAAGACTATGTCATACGAGAAAAAATAAAAGGTTTAATTTCTCTTTAAAGCCGGGTGCTTCGTGTGTCACACCGAAATATTAGTATTGTAAGGGCAAATTTCAATGACACCTCGGAATTTTGTCAATTTTTTCATGAAACTTCAACGAAAAAAAAAAATCCTTCTCAGGGTATCCTCGAGATTTGGATTTGCATGTTCTTTTTTCATTTTTCGGTCATAGCACTATTAAATTAATACATACATACCAATTCGGTCATAGCACTGTTAACTTAATTACTACTCCCTCCATTTTTTTCCAAGTAGCAAATTTGCTTTTTGTACACTATTTACAAATGAACCTTCAATTTCAATTTTCTCTCAATATATGAGAAAAAATATATTCATGTGGGGTCTTGTTTAATTCGTCTTTACGAGAACATTGAAAATATACAACTTTTATAATTTTTACAAATACGTAGCTAAAGATATTAAGCATGTAAAACGTGCGTTGGCAAACGTGAAAAAGCAAATTTGCTATTTGGAAAAAAATGGAGGGAGTACATCCTATTTTGACATAGTTAATGTTTGCATGCTGAAGTTTACACGAGATTTGACACCATGGTGTCCAACTATGGAGGGAGTACATCCTATTTTGACATAGTTAATGTTTGCATGCTGAAGTTTACACGGGATTTGACACCATGGTTGAAACATTTACAGATTTCCTTGAACATTTTGTTTTGAGATATTGAGTAGTCGTGTAATTACTTCAAAAACTTATTTGATTAGCTACTATGAAAAGTGTTGGAGTTAGGTTCTTTTTGGTAAAACTAACCGAAAACATAGCTGAAACCTGAAACCTAAAAACTGAAAAGGTAACCGATAAGGTAGCTAAAATTAAAAAATGATAAGGTAGCTCATTATGTAAAAAACTGTTTGGCAAACTAACAGTAAATGTAACTGATTTTGATGAAATGACGTAAAAGTATATGATAATTATTTAATAGTATAGATTTAAGGGGCAAAAAAGTAAAACAAAAGCAAATCAGGTACGTGAAATCTCAATTGTTATTCTAGGTAGCATATCATTTTAGGTAACTTATTTGATTAAATTAGCTACTTGTCAAACGCTTACGAAAAAGATAAGGTAGCTGAAATTTTGGTCAAATAAGCTACTTTGACCAAAACAGATACCTGAAATGCCTTGTCAAACAGAGCCTTATGTTGTAGCATGATAACTGGTTTGAAATTTGAAAACATGTCATTACTTCAAAGCTTCACATGGTAATTTTATTCTCATCCTGGGTATTTGATTTAGTGGTTACCAAAATTTCCATTCCTAGCTCCATAAGTCGTCTAAGTCGTCTTTTGAACTGACCACTTATAATTCTGGACAGACTACATGTGATCTTACTTTGAGAGTTAGGTTTCTCACCCACCTTTTTCATATCAAAATAGAATTTGCCCATGTCATGTACAGTTCCTTTTAACCTAGTTTTTAACAATGGTTAGTTCAGCATGAAAAGACTTACTTTGTATATATCTGCACATTATTTCATTTTGCGTTGTTTAGAACAGACCCCACCTTTTCCAACTGGCTCTTGTACGGCTTTGGGCAGGTGACACGTAGCTTAGCAGCGAAAGCCTTTCAGACTGATTTGTTGCTGTGCAAGGAGACTTTTTTCTCTGCCCATATGGATGATCACCTGGTCAAACGGTTTGTTTTGCACCCTTGTAGTCTTGTACCTTTCATGATAGGCTTTCAGTAAACTCACATGCAACCCATATATTTTACATCTTAATCTTTGTGATTCAGATACAAACTACAAATTTCATCGGTACTACTACATGTATTGTGAAGCAAAACTTATTTATGCAATTTTCCAAGCAATTTTCAGCGAGTCTGCATGCCTTCCGACTCTCTCTTACCTGCCATAGCTAGAAGCCTTTGAGGCAACATGGTAATGTTGCTATAGGTTGGATAATATTGTGCTTTCAATGAACCAACATGTGTTCCATTACCTCCAGATACCAAGAGTTGATGAAAGAAAGTTCAAGGTTGCCATTGTTTGATTTGAGAAAGCTAAACGCTTCACTTCCTGTTCCTTCTATCCCCGAGTCTTCCATTGAAGTTCTTGTGGTGGGCGCAAGAGATGACTTTATTGTGGTACAATACTTGGCATAATTTTTTTCTAAAGAAATCCACAAGGACAGTTTTGTTACTAGTAATTTCGAACTTAGTCATAAATACAACTAGATAAATGACTATCAGCCGACTAGCTAACATCTGGTGATCTGCAGTATAATAAACCTATGTTGCCTGTCATTGTAGTTTCTAGCTTCGACCCACCCTTAGCCGTGCTGTCTATTGTTTTTAGTTGTTGACAACCGATAACTGATGATGCTTGTAGGATGCTGAGGGACTCGCTGAAACGGGAAGGTTCTATGGTGTCTCCCCAGTCTGTGTGGAAGGGGTTGCGCATGACATGATGTTGGATTGTTCATGGGAGAAGGGAGCTAATGCCATTTTGATGTGGTTAAGGGGTCTAGAGCATTAAGATGCAAGGAGTTCAATGTCCGATTTATTTTCCTTTGGAAGATGGTGTCAGCAACTATATTTCTTCTCGTTGAGAAAATTCTGTGCTTCAGTTTTGTATAGTAAGATTGTCTTCGTGTCAGCAACTAGTTCAAAACCAGCAAAAATTGCACGAGATTGTTTTATACGGATTTGAATAATTGTATACCGACCAGACCCGCAACCTGTTCAACATATATATAATGATTTCAACCAATATATACCGACCAGGCCTGCAAACCAACAAAACCCGGTTAAGGCTGGCCCGTAATCGAACCTGGCTCGATGCTAATCGGGATCAACCCTGCCTGACCCAACCCGACCCGTCTTGACCTGACAAGTGACCCTATGCGAAAGATAACCCAAAATTGATTTGAAAGCTAACCCGAAAGTTGATCTAATCCAAAAGAGAACCTCGGCCACATTAACTCGAAATATAATCCCGAAAAGTCAAGGTGATAAGGACCAATATTACTCGACGGTATTTAAAATAAACTAACTTTATAATCTCGTTAAATAATTATTACAACTCAATTCAAACGGATAAAATTATAAAATAGTAAAAAAATTGAATAAATTGATGAAGTGAACCCGACCCAAATCAAGCAAAGTCCGACCTAAATCTGACTAGACTTGACAAATTATCATAATTACCCGACCTAGTAATAACTTGATTTAAAAATAAGCCTGATTAACCAAGCCGAAACCTGACTCGACAAATCTATATAAGTAACCCGAGCGTTGATAATGTTATGATCCTAGCTAAGAATCCGTCAACTTAATATGCCCTGTAAGCTAGGGGTGGTCATTGGTGTAGGTCGCCCGGGTCCGGGACGGGTCTAGGGGCGGGGCGGGTTCATTGTGTGGGGACCCGAACACGGCCCGGTAGTCATGGCGGGCCCGGGACAGGTCGGGACGATGCGTATAAAGCCTAACCCGAACCCGGCACGGGTGGTATTATTGGCGGTCTGGAACCGGCTTTGGGGTGGGTCTAATTGGGCTTGTTTACAAAACGACATATATTCGATAAGCTTTATATTTTATCCGTATTCCGTAATTAAAAATGACATACATTCGATAACTTGTAACTAAATTACATAATTAAATCACGTAAATAATGATGACGGAATTAGATATTTAAATTTAAAATGACTATTTAATTATTACGGTTAATGCCATGAACATGCTTTAAATGACGATACATAGTGTCGTAGCCATCACCGATCTTCCATTTGTTGGGTCATACTCACGGATCAACGGCCCGGGTTAGCGCGGGTTTGGCGGGTCATATTCAGCCGGACCGCGTTCCAAAAATTCGACCCGGACCGGTACCTTAGCAAAGGCGGGCCGGGACCGGTCATGACACACGTCTGCCAAGCCGGGTCATGACACCGGTCCACTGGCGGATCGGTCCAGGTTGCCGACCCGCACCAATGACCACCCCCTGCCGTAGGCTACCCGACTTTGACTTGAACCCATCCAACCCGAAACCGACTGGAACGACCCATACAGACCTCTAGGACGATCTAGGCCGTCGATGATTAGGGCAAAAGCCTTTTTCCTGAGAAATAATAAAACCCTACTTATACACAACTTTCATGCGCCTCCCTCTTCTTTCACTTTGCTTAATTTCCTGGGTTTTTCTCCCTCCTCCATATCCGCAGTCCTCTCGGCTTCTCATTTCTGGTAATTCCTTACAACATCTCATAATTCCTTTACGGGGTTTTCTTCGTTTCTGGTTTTCTCCATCTGGGTTGCTTTCAATTTCCCGTATTATTATTCATTTTTACTGCATTTCTTCTTTTACCAGAACTCGAAATACAAAGTTTTTCAAGCTTCATATTTTATCTATGAATGATCGGCTCCAAACTAAATTATGAATTGGGTTTGTCTCGTGTAATTGTATATTGAAGTAATGTTATTTCTCACATGTGTGGTTTTGAAGGGTTTTAGTTATAATTTGGTTGTACGAGAAAGTTAATTTTTGTAATTTTTGATTCATTCTCATTGCTGATTGATTAATGATGCGTAGATGCAATTAGCTATATAAGTTCTTTCATTGTTCATGAGTTTTAAAATGGCCAAATATGTATATTTTCAATGGTTTTATTGCATAATGACGAGCTTACCGAACTCATATCCGTCCGGGTCATTTGTTGACCTTTGTTTTTGAGACAATGACCCATGAAAGAGGACATAACCCATTACTGGATCACAGGTCGACCAAATTGGGCGTCGAGGATCAAATTGTTCATCAAATCCAAAGGCATCCTTAAATAGAAAGGAAAACAATTGCTGAGACCCAAAATGGAATAGTCAAACAAATAAATGGGATTGATGGAGTACATTACTAGTTAATGATTAAAAATACTTAAAAGCTGTGTGTATTTGACAATGTGTGTGTATTTGGGTTTGGTTTATTGAGTTTGATAGGTTCATTGTTTCAAATATTTAGCTGTTTTGATTGTTTATTATTATATTAGGGCTGTCAATATGTTTACTGCTTTGAGGAAGATTCAAAAAGAGAAGGGTGCAGAGACTAGTGAATTCGAGGAATCTGTTGCTCAGGTACGTCTATTGGAAATATCCTCAGACCAAATATTTAAAATGTCTTGTGATTCCCTATTCTTCTTTATGACCAAAACGGTAGGTAATTTAAGATCGTTGTTTCATGTGCAGGCTTTCTTTGATTTGGAGGCTAACAACAATGATCTCAAACCTGATTTGAAGGATCTTTTCATCAACTCAGCCATGTGAGTTGGTTTATATGTTTCTGCGGATTAATTGCTATCATTAGTTGTGTTTGTGAGGTTTCATATTGTGTTTGTTTACCCAAATGCAGCCAAGTTGACATTTCCAACAACAAGAAGGCTGTTCTCATCCATGTGCCATACAGATTGAGAAAGGGTTTCCGTAAGATTCACCAGAGGTTGGTGAGGGAGCTTGAAAAGAAGTTCAGTGGCAAGGTTCTGCTCCCCTGAACAAGAACTTAGCTTCCTTTCTTTTCTGTTGGATTACTGCTCATTTATTTCCGCGTTGAACAAAATTAGCTCTGCTCCCCTTCCCCCCTCTCTCCTTGCATCATAAGAGAAACACTTTGTATAACATTCTTTTGGTATCAAGCACAAGCATTAGTTTTGATCACTTCAACCACGAGAAAAACTCGCTTCATAATTAGTTATTCAATAGGATGACTCTACAACTAGTGTAGCTATGGTGTACTTATTTAGACATTTGCATTAGATTATGAGCTGAAAGATAGCCTACAGCTTAGTTTTGCAACCTTAGGTCCCCTTGCTGCCACTATGTCACCACCTACTTTTTGCATTTTACCACCCTTGCTGACATTTTATCCTACTATATTTGTAGTGTATGTGTTGCTCATTATGGCAATGTCTGTGCAGGATGTTGTTGTGATTGCCACACGAAGGATTGTTAGGCCCCCAAAGAAGGGTGCCGCTGTGAAGCGCCCAAGATCCCGTACCCTTACTTCGGTGCATGAGAACATTCTGGAGGACCTTGTGCAACCAGCTGAAATTGTTGGAAAGCGCTGCAGATATCGCCTTGATGGCTCTAAGATCTTGAAGGTGATTTTTGTTTCTTATTTAGTATTATTGTTATATGGTTTTACAGACTATTCAATTAATTGTTTGTTTCTCAAATGTTATTGTTGTTGATGGTCAGGTGTACCTAGATCCTAAAACCCGTAATGACACCGAGTACAAGCTTGAGACCTTCTCTGGAGTCTACAGAAAGCTTTGCGGGAAGGAAGTTGTTTTTGAGTACCCGATCACAGAGGCAGCCTAAGTTTTGCAGTCAAGGATGTAATAGAATTTTGCTTTATGTTGCTACCTTGTCGATTGATTTACAAATTCTGAGTAGGGATGGGTGAATTACTATTGTGAGATATTCTTTGTCAACAGAGACTTGGTCTAAAACTCTAAATATCTTGAACACCCATCTAGGCATCTACTTGTTTGATTTATGAAGCCTTTTATGTTACATTTATAATCTTGATCAAGCAGTTGCTTCTTAAGATTTCTGTAAAGGGAAATCCACAAAACTTGACTAGCTAGGCCTGTTTCGTTTCAACTATGTCGAATTGTAGCCATGTCCTAAAAGTGTGGTTAAGGAGTCAATTGTATTACCCAACTGCTGTTTCAAGTTGGAGTAAAATTTGTCATGCGAAGGAAGAGTTGAAGCAATGTTACACTCGTTGGATTTGAAACATTAACACAACTGAGTATAGGATAAGAGAACTGCTAAGCCTAAGGAAGAGAGTGGTTTCATCTAGTGTGGCATAATTGGGGAATACTATCGCACAGATTCATTGCCTGCTTAGTGTACATGAAAAGACTTCCTTATGCTACATTTGTAAGAAAGAGGAGGAGACTGCTTAGCATTTGTTTTTCAAATGTGAGTAAAGTAGGAGAGTTATGGCAGGGGTAGCTGATTGGCTTGGTCTGACCATCGACAAAGATACTCCTGCAATGGATAATGGATAATGAATGGTAGATACTCGAGATTACATAAGAGGGTAATGAAAGCAGTGGGCATCTGGCAGTAGAGGAACATCAACATCTTGGAATTTACTTTCCAACGACCAGAAGTTGCTAGTGATGATATTAAGTAAATAATGAAAATCAGGTGCTTGCATATGATCCAGCAGGCTGTGCGCAGGAAGGATACCAGATGGCTAGACAAGTTCAGACAAGATTGAAAATTTTCTGATGGAGTTCAGGCTGTATCAAATTAGTGGAAGGATCATCAATCTATTTTGGATTGACTAGGTTGTTCTATGTTTCTCTGTTCTTGGTAGGCACCTCTTAGCTCGGCTTGAAATTGGTCAAAACTAATTCCGAGCCGATTCCGAGCTTAGTAGAGCTCCGAATTGGAAGTTCGTTTAGGCTCGTTTTATCTATTATTTTTAGTTATTTTGTCATTTTATAGTTATTTTTGTTCCTAATAAAATGTCATTTTAGCATTTATAATCATACGCTTCTTAAATTTGCATTTTTCTTAAAATATATTTATTATTTTTAATTTGATTTAAAATTTCAATAAAGTAAAGAAAATAAATATTTAACTAAACTCGAATAGAGCGCGAGCCTAATTTGAGCTGATTCTAAACTTTTATTTTTTAAAGCTCGGATAATTCCGACCCGATTCCAAGCTCAAGCTTAAGTTTTCGAGCCGATTCCAAGCCTACCCGAGCTCGAGCTCAAAGCGGCTCAGTTACACACCTTGCCACCTCTGTGTGCAACATAGATCAGATGCCAATGATGCTATTCTTGTAATTATTCTTTATCTCATTTATATTATTACACTCGTGTGTTGTCGGTGCGTTGCACGAATTCTAAAATAATTGATTATATATGTGAGGACATTTTAACGTTTACTGTATTAGTTCCATTTTGTGATTTTATAAGCTAAACTAATTGACATTTGAATGACGTTTTTTTCCCTTTAAATAGTAGTTTTGATAGTTTTACTTGGTAAAATAAAACAAAAACAACAATTTATTATATTTTAAAACATTTGTCATTGTATTACATATAAAATTTTGACTTTTAAGTGTTCTTTTAAAAGTTTTTTCTTTGGGCACTCTCATTCTCAAAGTTCTCTTAACTTCCCCATATAATTCTTTTTTCGGTGCAACCTTAAATAGTTGCAAACTACTCGTTCAATCACCGTATTTCTCAACACCAGCTATATTTTGTGGGATTGTTCCTTACTTCGCAATGTTAGGGTTCTTGTCACCTTCACTTGCCTCAATACCTCCTAATCCTTTAATCTGGCTTTTAGTTTTAACTGTTTCAAAACCTCAATCACCCCAACTCGTCTTGATTTACTCTGATTTTTCCACTTTAGATCATTTAGTGCTTTGTTGGTCAGCCCGATGTTTTGTATCTTGATCCTGCAATGACTTTCCTCTACTCATTTTCAATAGTGTCTTAAACTTATAATGACTTTCTTTTACTCATTTCATTACTTGTCTTGCTCTCTTGCCAACACCCTTCAACATTTCCCTTAAACATATGTGAGCTCACTCTATTGGACCTTCCCGATTCCCCTAGCACAAAATCATCAACATTGCCACCTCTTTTTGCATTACTTATCCTTTGGTGGGTATTAGTTAGGTTGTTTGTGATCATTTAAGACAATTGTTAGAGGACGGACTTTCAAGTATACTACGTTTATCTCTTTGTGGCGAACTACTTATATTCAGATTATTGGTCAGTCTTCGTTCTGGTACAATTGTGTGGGTTATTTTACTATAAGCTCGGTCTGGATAATAAATGACTTACTGGACCTTACTCCAATCAAACATCCATCAATGTCCAAAAGTAATAAACAACTAACTAATATAAAACAGAACTCTCTTTGTGAATATATTTTCCACTCTTTTGAGTTAACCTCTAGCCTCGACTCTTTCAAATTTCTAATCACTCCAACTCATCTTGATTTATGTGGTAGCCTGCAAATCACATACACCAGGTAAACCACCTGAGGGTGACAGGCTCGAAGTCATATTTAGGCATGGACTCGGGCCAAGAATGCTCCACAAGATTTTGCTCTTGGGGAGGCTTGAACCCGGGTCTCCTGGGAATTTCACCCAGGTTTTAACCACTAGACTCCACCCTTGCGGGCAACTACTTATTTTTTTATGTAGCGAACTATTGAGAGACTCACCAAGTATGAAAATTGTCTTTGAGCATGTGCTAAAACCATTACATAAACTCTTGTTAATTAAGTAATATAGAAAGGATCACACTCTGACTGAAGAGATACTTTGATGCGACATTGCTTCTACTTTTCTATCTCATTTATGTAAAATATAGACTTGACTTTGTCATGGTTCTATTAGCTGACTTTATGCTTATCCGTTTAAAGTACCATTTTAACAAAATAAAAAGATGTGGTTTCAATAAGTAATTCAATAGAGAAACATTGAAGTAGTAGGCTAATAGGTTTATTAGTTTGCGTAATTTCGGTTCGGGTAACTCAAGTCTAGACATATTTTTGGTTATGGTGTGTAAAGAATGGTGAGTTTCATTTAGATCCCAAAAGTTTATAATATTTGTACGTATATGTTACCACTAGCTTAGAACCTGTGCAAAGTTGCACGGGTATGCATAAATGTATTACATATTTTTATGTGTAAACATTATTATATAAATTTATATAAAAAAGTTATCATGATATGTTTATTTTTATATGTACTAGTTGTTGTACGGCGCGCGAAGCCGTACCCCAAGTTAGTGTCACTCGTTTATTGGAATTAAAACCGATTCATGTATTTCGTATTGTTGTCTCCTGTCTCTACTTAACTATGTCAACGTCGATAAATACGAACGTTGTCTATAACATTAAATAGGCATAAGTTTTACCATTAATGAAAAATAAAGGGAGGGTCAGGACTCAAATTCAAAGTCCGTCTGGATCAAAATGGCCCGTATTGCAAAAATGCTTATGTTAATTTTAAATGACATTATTTCGAAAATTACAATAACCAATTGTTGCTTTACAATAACTCATGTACATTCCACAAGTAAATAAACTCAAACTCAATTCATGATATGTATGAAATTATCCTCTGTAATTTTTGTAATTTTTCATAATTCTTTAAATCTTTTTATACACAATAACTACCGTGCAATCGAACATCAGTCACAAAATATAACAACGTTATCCTAGTACCTCAAACTCCGAGTAAATTACAGAGTAGGAGGTTTCAATGTATCATAAGGACTAATAATTATATTTCTTGCTTAGAAAAATTCTTCCAACTCCTTTAGTTTCTTAGTTTCTCCATGTTCACAGTATCATAATACCATAAATCCTCAACCGCCAAGTCTTCATCAATGTCGTTGTGTCGAACCGTATCATTAACACAGATTTGGTAGAAGAAACAACTCATAATGACATCAAGAACCAAGAGAATTGAGTAAAGGTAGGCTATGAAAACCCCTTCAATTGCCATCAACCATAGATGTGTATCAACACTATGGCTATATTAGGGCTTGGAAGAACATGTTAAAATTTAGTAGACTATGAACACGAACAATCTACCCAAAATTACGATTGCAAGAAATAAAAAATAACAATTCAGTAAACAATTTTCGCAAGTTCCCAATTACTTAGCTACCTTTAACAAAACCAGACAAATTCTTGTAAGATCCATAGTATTAAACCTTGCTAAGTTACGCTTACATCTACATATGACAATTATTAATATATGAAAATAAACTTAAAGGTCGACTTGCACTCGGATTTGGAGATGAATTGGTCTTTTACCCAACAAACGGAGCACCATATGCAAAAAAAACGTTGAAAAATTTGTCGACCTTTTCTGACCTGCATCAGATTAGTCTAGAGATAGCTGCTTAAGCACCCACTTAAGCACTCGGCTACGCGAAAGAGATGTGGCCGGACCAACCTGAATGTATAAATGGTTGCCACGAATCTTGGTTTCAATCATGTTAAGATACTCTTCTTTTTCCTGTTGTCAAATATATACAAGTCTTAGCTTTCTAGGTTAAGCTTGGTATCATTGTAACTAATAGGCTGACAGACCATGTTTAACCGTATTGGCAAAAAACGTGACGGATGCATGTACCACCCAAGCAACTGCATGACTATTTCACGCAACATTCACGAGCTTAAACCAGGGTCTTGTTTGTCATATTTATTTCCCAAAACGATTGTTCTGCGCACAGTCCTACAATCTTAACTTAGGGTATACTCAGAGTCCACAAACGTACCTTCTTATTCCAGCAAAGCTAAATTGTATGCATCAGAGATTCAGAGGTAGTATTTGTAATTAAAATTTTATATTATTGTTGAGCAAGAACTTGTCTTCTTACTTTGACAAGTTCTTGAAAGTTGAAAAATAGCCATCAAAGAAACCGACGAGGGAGCTAGCTAAGCTCAATACATATACTCCCTCTGTTCCATGTGATAAGTTATAAAAGGTGTAAGGCGAAACGATATGAGGGTGTGAGGTGAAATGAGGGGGTGTTATTAAACTTGTATTCCATATATCTCTAGATCAGAAATCCAGGGACCTTAATTTGTTTATATAATATGCATTGTCCTTTAATTTTGTTCTGTTGAATACCTGTGGAAGCAGCGAATACAAAGCTCCAGCTTTAACTTCTAGCAACTTCTCGGCATCTTCAGTAAATGTTGTGAAAGCATATGCTCCAGTTCCATCAACAGCTTCAAATGTGACATTCATTCTACGGTTTGAAGCTTTGGTTTAGGGGCTGCTTATAACTATTCTATGGGTGTAAAACATAATGTAAAACTGTAATTAGTTAGTTTATCACCTTGGGGAGGATACTACACCATCTCGCCCACATGCCTCACAATTGTATGCAACATCAATGTCTTTGTTACTGCGTGTGCCACAGTTATTACAGCCCAAGTAGAACCGCACATCTTTCTTGTCAAATTCAGGGACCTTAACATGTAGCCAATGTTTTTCTTCTTGTAGGGTGGTGGCCACCTGTTAATTTAGTGGCACATAAAAAGAGCAAACTTTATTGACAATCACATTTTTTTGTGAAAGATTATAATTGTAATCCATCTAGTTCACATACTGTATATCTAATTTGTTGTAAATCAGCTATTTACCTTTTTCTCTCGAAGTTTTTTTTTATTGTAATTGCTGTGCGCTGAGTCGTTGGAAGACGGACCTCCAAAACCTGTCGAGCTTTAGATGCGATCACACCTTCATTTGCTTTTTTCCTGTTTGTGCAACATTTAGAACATTAAAGTTGGTGGTGGCGACAGTGTTTCTGAAATGATATAGCATATGTAACTGCAATACAAGGAAAGGTAACTTATGGAAAGTCACTTACAGCTCCAACCAATAGTCGTCTAAGAACTACACCATCCTTAGAAGGTAAAAGGCGCAAGACAAAAGCGGCGACATCAAAATTTCCAGCAGTAACACAGTGCAGCAGATTCTACAACCCCAAGTAGGCCTTTCCTGGTGAAAATATTGGCCAAACAAATTTTAATAACCTCATAAACCTTTCAAATTATAAACTCAATTACATAGTGATATGGAACAGATGAATACTTCAGTTGAGGGACAAAATGAGGCGGGAACAATGTCATTAAGTTTGGGCTTTTAGCGCAGACACATATAAAGGGGATACACAATATAAGGCAGCAAAAATTCGCGTGATTGGCAAAATTACCAAAATCTGGCCGTGACTGATTCCTAGATTAAGTCTGAAACTGAAATTTAATACTATGGCAGAAATTACGACATCATTACGCAATTGGCTAGCCCAACAACTTCATCTACAAAGTGTAGATATAAATTAATAGTAATTGCTAAATGATATTAGCATTGTAAATGGTGTCTGCTGAAATCTCCAACGTAGATATAAGAAATGCGTACCTAGCATCATGGCTTTATCCCGGCTCTTCTTAACATTTCAAAGGAAACAACATTTTTTATTTCTAATATGTCATTTTCATCCGCAGCCATCCCATTAAGCACTTTTAGTTGTGTTGCTGTCCCAACTCTAGAAAGAGCCACATATAATTGTCCGTGTGAGAAACATGGCTTTTAGTACTTCACAATAAAAAGAAGCCAAGTTTAGCGAGTCATTTGCTTTATTCTAGCAGAATCGAGAACCAAAGAATAATCGAGTCTTTCATTCCATTGAAATTTGAAATTCTAGTATGACCTTTACTTAGTCGACCTTTACTTAATGCCCAAACAAATATTAAACTTGGCGTCCAAGTAATTGAGTGAAACCATTGCTAAACCCGTAGCTGAGTTTGGTTTCTGACTGAACAGTCACAGAGTCTGTTCATTTGTTCATTTCGTTGCTGAGCTATATCATTTTTGCATCATTACATGTCTATTATAAATATTTACCCGAATACGTGGCGAGGTATCGACAAACATATGCTGTAGACCCTTGCATAACAATGAAGACTGAAGAGGTTATTTAGAGATGATTCGTAATTCATAACGAAAACTGCTTCGAGATATGTACATGATGACTACTACTTCATGATATAAAGAAGTGAGTCAGTTTAAAGAGTCAGTTTTCTATATCTCATCATAATCATAACCAAAGAATGCTTATATAAGACATATATGTAGTCAAATTCTCAATTGATTTAAAAAAGAAAAGAAAAGAGTGAATATCAAAGACTGACCTCAGATTTTGCAGCCAAAATATTTTCAAAATGCCTTGCTTGTTCAGGTGGACAAGTATGGTCAATTTCAGCTCCTAGTATTGATATTGGTGTCTTTAACAATGTTCTGTAGATTACCTATTCCTTGAAGAATTCAGGAATAGTGTCAACATAGCTCTCTGCTTTCCTACACCCACGTAGCTTTGCAATCCGATCAATCCTGGTTGCATAATTTTGTCCCGAAAAATCGAAATCATCTCCTCTCTCCAGCTATTCTGACAGCTGAGAAACAAAAGATTCATCCATGCTATAGGGTTAAATAGCACACAATTGCACCAAACAAAATTCTCAAGGGAACTGACATGCTGTGTCAATCATATGATTCATATCATCCACCATAACTGCCACCTTCCCTTTCACATCACCAATCAAATTCATCACCTACGAAAGAATTGTAATAAGTAGAAATGTCAGGAAAGAAGAGATTAAAAGCAAATTAAAAAGTGAATGCATATTTCCCATAAGCCATTTGAACTGTAAGCTCCTAGTATTGATACTGGTATCTTGACCTCTGGTAATTATATATCAAATATTACCCAGTCAAATAGCTTTATCAAATCCTCGATACAAATCAACATAAACATCTGTCATAGTGCAGTTTTCTAATGGATTTTAAGACTCGGGAATCCAAGACACTTTACCATTGATGTCATTGTCGGTAAGGGGACTAGGATGAAGCACGACCCCAGCCCGAATACAGTAAGCAGACTTTGCTAACTTCACCACAACAACCCCTGTAGATCACCTAATCCTAACAAGTGCATCACATTCCATCGGCCGATGATTACAACGCTCATCTAACTTGTCGGACGATGTTGCAAAGGCCTCAACATGAATATACCTATGTATTCACTATTTTAAACCCAAAAAACCCAAATTTAGAAATTAAAACCTAAAAATATCACTCATACCATTCAAATAATATTACAGTTGCGATCAAAAGGGGCTTGATAAAAAGACGCTAGATGGCTTGAATATTTTGCCTTTTTATATACACAACACTGAGCTAGCACAATATTTTTCTTACCAAATCTCAATAAGCAGATCGTCTGAGCACCGCCTACTTCTCAAATGCGTTAATTCATCAGCTTTCACATTGACCCAAAACCCGATTAAAAATCTTTCAATTTGTAGATGTTATAGTAATTAAAATCGGCTTAAAACCCTAACAAATGCACAGTTAGTTTGACCACCTTATACGCACACCATTAAAAACAAAAACAAAAAAGCAATTACCGTAAGCATCCAAAGCGTGTCCGAACGTTGAATTTGAGTTCTACGATTGTCATCCAAAGCGTGTTTGAAATCAAAGCCAAATATTTTTCACTTGAAAATCTTTTAGTAAATGTTTGATTGTAGTAATTGCTGTGTATATGAATCTAACAAAGAAAAAAGGCTGAAGGTGAGAGAAGATAGAGGTGAGAGTTTCAAAGACCATAATGGAAAGGCAGGGGGAAATCAGAGGTAATGATGGGATAAAAGCTTAATTGAGGTGAGAGGGAGGGAAAAGTAAGGAGAACAATGGATGGAAACGCTGCGTTTTTAGTAAAAATAAAACAAAGTGATGTTTCTTACTACTGTTCATTATGAACAGTAAATAATGCTTGCTCATATTTTTGTAAGGGGTGTAGATAGATGTGATAATACACACTCACATATTACAAAATATTGAGACTACGAGATTGTGTCGGGATTTCTATGTTCGTTTCAATATATGTTAGATATATTTTAATCAAACGTATGAAATCGACATGAATTTAAGGGGTAAATATCAACGAAGTAATATTGGAGGTTAACTATTTTATTAACAAATGTAAAAAGGTATAATTAATTTAGGATACATTAAGGCGTAAATGAAACAATAAAAATTTATAAATTCTTGCTTAAAACAGAAAAAAAAATACACATATTGTTCGAAACTATCTTAAAGTTAAGTCGACTTTCACAACTGATTTAAATAAAAGAAAAATCGAAGGAGTAAATGTAACACCCTCATAATCCAACGCCTTCAAAACAGGACCATCAGAATATGAGGACATTACCATCTCAGTTTCTTGAGGCATAATATCAAATAACAAACCATGAAATCTTTATTAAAGTTTATAGTAATGTGAAACAAATACAACTGTGAACAACCGTCTGTAAAACAACCAACAATAAGAAGTGTTTGCGGAAGCTACAACTCAAGGACTCTACAAAAATGTGGTGACCCCTCCTCCCAAGCCAGCAAACAAGACTCATCTGCGAACCTGAGAATCTGCTCACCATTACATGGATCATCACAGTAAACAACAACAAGCGTCGGCAACTGCATAGTTAGACGGATACAATACTAAGATACACCACACATACTATTCACCATATCACAGTTATCATCGATATACAACCTTCGTGGTGGCTTTTAGCCCCACACCAATCTCCCCACTTACCGCAACAAGAGGTACCTAGACCATTAATGTGCACATCGTCCTCTCCGTGGCGGGTCCCACGAAGAGCGATCATAGGAGTGAGATCCGTTCCCCGCAACGGTCCCACACATTACCATTTAAATCTCAAGGATCATACCATATACAGTGATATAAGTACAATACAAGATCGTCACAACACTATCATACAGAAACTAAGTAGGGAAACCCTACCTAAAGTAAAACAGCGGAAATGACAAGCGAAACCTTCCTATCAACGCTCTTCTACGAATCCTCCTTCTAGGGATTACACAAATACAGATTACTTACTGAACAACCATAAACTGTGATACAGCAACGATAGGGTGACACTTACTTGGTAGTATGCGGACTAGGTAGATGATCGGCGCGACTAAACCTTGCTAAACAACCTTGAAGGACTAGGAATTGGGAAAAAGGGAAGATTAGGGTTTTTACTTTTTTTCTGATTAGAGTTCAAATGAATTATTAACCCTCAGATCAAATTTATAATAACCGCGGGCTGACGTCTGGAAAAGACTCACTCGGCCGAGCACGACGCACTCGGCCGAGTGCGGCTTACTCGACCGAGTATCACTTACTCGGCCGAGTTGGCTCGCAACTCAGCTACTGTCTAAAAGAGCTCGATCGAGTATCACATACTCGGCCGAGTGGAACGTACTCGGTCGAGTATCTACTCGGCCGAGTTGATTCACAACTCAACTTTCACTAACTTGGGGTGTTACAATCTTCCCAACTTAGAATGAACTACGTTCTCGAAGTTCTCTCAAGGTTCAAAAGGGTAAGGTGGACAAGAGACAACTACACAACGAGGTGACACTAGCGCGCGATCATCTCCTACCCCCCTAAAAGAACATAGGTTACGTCCCCCTAACCTTATATACCTGATCGAACAACTGAGGGTATCATTCCCTTATAGCTGCCTCAGGCTCCCAGGTAGCCTCCTCAACATCGAGGGTTGACCACACATTCTTAAGGAGCTTGGTCTCCCCCGTTTTGGTCTTTCGCACTTTAGTATCAAGGATAGCCTTAGGTGTTTCCATATAAGTGATGCGCGAGATTAAGTCGTCGGTTCTCACGATCAAACAAATTTATAAACCCAAAAATAGTAGTATAATAGGGTTATCGTTCGCAAAGACGGTGAGGAAGTTGTATAGTTACGTTCTAATTATAACTTGAGTCGGGGTAATAGGTTTGTGATTGAGATAACTAACAACTAGGGACAAAAGAATTAAAGCAAATAAATCGAGATGAAATTGATGATAAAGAGGACTAGGGTGTCGGGGGTCACTAAGATGGGTAGACAAAGATACGAGAAAGCAAACTAGAAGGTCTCAAATAAGTAGTCTCGGGTAATCTCTTCTCTCGAGTCGACTAACCTAGGTCGGAATACCCTAGCTTTCGCTACAAATACCACAACCAACCATTAAACATGCTAAGACAAACCCTCAACCGTCGCTAAAGGCAAGTCACGCTAAAATCAAAGCCCAACTTTCGTTGAAGCAAATCATCAAACACCTAGCATGCAACAAATGGAAAACTACTTTATCAAGAACAACTAATCAACGAACTAGCATGAATTTATCATCTAATCACCACTCAAGTTCCCCCCTAACCCTAGATGTAAAACTACTCACTCATGATTAAGGAAAGCATGTGAACAATTGATGGGTAAATGATAAACATGTTGGATTATGGTAAGAACAATCAAGTGAACAAAAGAAAATTAAACAAGTGAAATAACTAAGTAAGGATTAGGAAGATTATACCATTAACAAAGGAAAAGGAAGTAACTTGGATAACAAGATGAAGAATTCTTTCAAACCCTTCAAATTACAACCCAAAATATCCTCTAACAATGCCCAAGAAGATTACTAAAGAAGATTACTAAAGAGAGATTAACAAGATTGAAAGATTAAACTAAAATCTAAGAAGGATTAAGTATTTTTAGAGAGTTTTTGTGTCTAAGTATGAAGGAATAAAACAGTAGAAAACCCTAAAATTGCATAAAAAGTAACGTAATATAAAATGATACAAGTGCGGGTTTATATAGTGCGCGAAATTCTGAAAAGTGACTCTCAGCCGGTCGACCGGCTGCCGGTCTGGGACCGGCTGAGAGTCCAAATATGGACTTCTGAAACAATTCTTCGAATGGCCATGCTTCCCAGCCGACCGGCCGGTTGCCGGTCTGGCACCGGCTGGGAGGCCTATTCCTTCAATCTGATTTTTCTTCATTTCTTCAATAAGTACAGGTCCCCTCAGCCGGTGGACCGGCTGGGAGCACTTTTTCAGCAATCTGCCCAACTTTGCATTTTCTTCAATTTTACGAAATAGACTAAGTATGGGAAAGCCTCCCCAGCCGGCTTACCGGCTGCCGGTTGGCCACCGGCTGGGAGCCTTGTTCCTTGAATCTGTAACTTCCTCTCTTTTTCGCCAAAAACACAAGTCAAGGTCCCCAGCCGGCCTAATGGCCGCCGGCTGGGAGGGCCTGGGCTAGCTTCCTTCACATTTCTTCATATTTCTTCATAATTCGCTCTAAATTCATCTCGTTTGCTTCCGTTTCTTCGCTCCTGCCACAATACCTACAAAATGTAAACCAAAAAGGAATAGTCGAGGTAACGGGCATAAAAAATGAGCAAAGGCACGCAAAACGAGGTCATATCGGGATCGAAAATGAAGAATATATAGTGAAAATAATGACCAAAATGGAGCTCATCAGAATTCCCCACACTTAAACCTTACTCGTCCTCGAGTAAGAGATCAAGCAACTACATAACCCTTATTAGAAACAAAGAAACAAACTAACTAAGCTAACTAGAAGCCGAATCGGGTTTAGCTACACCCGTAGCCCTTTCAACTCACAATTTGACATTCATGAGGAAGAATGCCCTATTGCAAGGCAAGTAAGGTCTTGCGACAAAACTTTTGATGCCAACAAGCAAAAACATAACACGTATAGACAAGCAACATGCATCGGAAAAAGGAAAAGACAGCCGCTTGCCTCATTCAAGCGGGGTTTTGAAAAACAAAACAAAGGAGGTCTATAACGGAGGATGCCGACTCAAAGTCTAACCACGGTGTCAAACCCCTAAATCAAGCTCAAGCAACCAAGAATGACATCACCAAAGACCAAGAAACTAATTCAAGGCGGGCAAACGGAAGTACTAAGCTATACTTCCAAGAATGACACGACACACTCAAGATTCTACTCCATGCAAGACCCATAACCGATAAAAGAACCCTAAGTACCGACTCTCACGGGTGACACTCAACACACAAGGAAAGAAAGGGGGGCGATTTTTGTGACAAAAAGTAACCAAAATCACTCACCTACCTCAACTTGCGAAGCATGCCCGCAATCTAGAATGGTACTCCATCCAAAAATCAATGAAAAATACAAATGCACATGATGAGAACAACAACAAGGATGTAACGGGGCTTGGGTTGGGTGAAAATGGTTTGGTGCAAGCACCGTTCTAGGATTTGAGGCTCAAAAACAAGAATGATTGCCATAATCAACACAACTCCTTATTACAACAACTAAGCAACGTCTATGCCCTAACTTTGGCTTTTACAAAACCAAGCAAAAATTGCATAAACCCCAACTTACTTTGGAAAAAACGGACTCATCACAACATTAAACAAAGTGGTCATTATTAGAAACACCGAACAACGTCTACACCCTAACATACGACTTGAAAATCAAATCAAATGCAAAAATTGTGTAAACCCGGCACGTGTGCAAAAACATCAAAAGACCACATTATTGTAGCAACGGCTTTTCCTATGTCCCCTTGATGGAAAGGACTTGTTGCTAGCCTTTTTCTCTTTCAAAACACATATGTACATTTTTCTTTTTGGATTTTTCAAAACTTTTTCAACTTTTTCTTTGATTTTCTATTTTCTTTCTTTTTTCATTTTTTTTTTTCTTTTTCAATCTTCCAAACACCAAACAGACAACAAGTAGCGACCACAACGGAAGAAGCCACCAACCGGCATCTAAATTCCCGACTCTACCACTAACAAAGTACCACAAAAGCAACCATTCTTGATCAAGGAAGGATGTTTTTGGGATGTAGTTCATCTAGTAGTTTAGGCCAAATGAAAAGGTTAAGGCTCAAAGTGGTTAAACAAAAGGGGAAATAAGATGTAAGGGACAAAACAAGGCTAATTTGGTAAATGTGAAGTTGATTTATTTGGAACAAAAGTTGTCTCACATGCACATGAACATAAACACGGAAATAAGGAACGAGCGCCTGCCGGCCGACCGGCTGGGGAACCTTCTTCATCTCTTTTTCGTCATTCTTGGTTTACAACTCATGATTCTCAGCCGGTGGACCGGCTGCCGGCCTACCGGCTGGGAATCAAGCTTCCTTTGAATTTTCGATTTTTGAACAAGTAACATGTCTCTGAGCCGGCTGACCGGCTGCCGGTTAGGTGCAGGCTGGGAGTGCAAAATCTGAAATCTACCCAAATAAACTATCAAAAACAAAAATGTGCCCAGGCCCTCCCAGCCGGTATGGGACCGTCGGCCGGTTGGCCGACTGGGAGTACATGTGCACAATTTCGAAAAATAATTTACTTGAACATAAAAATCGACTTTGCCAACAACGGTTTTGCCTACTGTCCTCCCACTATACTCAAGAAATAACCACAAATAAGCAACCAACACATCCAAATATCTCATGCAAGCTAAAAATTAAACTAATATGCAAACTACATGAAAGGAAGAAACTAATACTTACAAACGGTGGTTATTGAGTGACTCCACCAAACCTTACACGGCCAATCTTCAATCTTTGTAGGTGGAAACCTCGTCCATGCTAGCTAGGGACCTTAAGAAAAGGTCAAAAGCCTCGGCCGGGCACTCGACCTTGCTTGCACTTCGGGTTTCCATCTTGCTCAACATCAACTTTCGAGCTTTGACATCTTTTCCGGCAATTAGCTCCTCTAGGTCCCCTTTTTCAACCAAAGGGTCTTTAAAAGAACTAGCATAACTTGGTTTCTCTTGTCTTTTATCACGGTCCCTCATTTTCGGAACAAATAACTTCCCGCTAGTAAAACTAGCATCCTCATTCTTCAAAGTCATACTTTTCATGATTCCCTTTTCATCAAATATCTTAGGGACATCATTCAACATCAAACTTGCAACCATGCCAACATTTTTTTCCTTGTAACTTGTACCGGGAGCTTCCGGAAGTTCAAACTCCGCCACTTCCTTTCCCACTTCGAATGATAGTTTTCCTCTCTTAACATCAATAGTAGCTCCTCCGGTGGCCAAGAATGGCCTACCAAGTATCACAAAAGAGTTGCTACCGACGGGGACATCCAATATCAAGAAATCGGTGGGGATGGATAGATTTCCCACCTTGACAATAGCATCTTCAAGTACCCCTAGAGGAAGTTTCTCGGTACCATCCGCAAGAGTGATAGAAGTTGTAGCGGGAGACAAATTCTTGATGTCCAATTTTTTTGCCATAGCTAGAGGCATGACACTCACGCTTGCTCCCAAGTCACATAAGGCATTCTCAATCTTCTTCCCTCCAACATAGCAATTTATCGAAAAGCTACCCGGATCTCCGAGTTTGATGGGGAGGGTGCTTGGGACTTTCTTGGCGGACATGATTGCATTCACTTTTCTTTTCTTTTCTCGAGAGGGGATTGTTGCTTCCACCTCCTCTACAAGTTTCATCAATTCCTCACAACGAGGATCCCCTTTTGTGATTTTTCGGAAGAACTCACAAACTCTCCTCTCAATGAGCCCTTCTTCATGTTCGGACTCTTCTTCAACCACACTTTTTCCTTTCTCAATATTCACTTTCCTTTCATCTTTCTTCTTCTTTATTCTTTGACTTGTTCCATCACAAATAAGTCTTCATTCATCCCATCTTGGTCACTAGTCTCCGGAGAAACAACGGGCACCATCACCATTGCTTCCTCCTCAATATCCCCTCCGAAAACCGTCATGAGTTGCTCAAGTGAAGGTTTGTCTCCGCTACTAGTGGTTTCAAGCATTGGTTGCTCATCGGCATTTGTCATGATTGCATTAACCCCATGATGTTTTGAAGCATCTCTCGAGCTTTGACCTTGAGCTAGAAAACCGCCCGGAGGCCTTTGAGGATTGGCTAAGGCTTGGGAAGCGACTCTAGCCTCCATCTCTCTTATCTCCTTTTGGTTGGCATTCCGCAAGTTCATCATCTCTTGATTGTGGGTAGTTTGCATATTCTTCACAAGCTTGAGTAATTCACCCACTTGATTCTCACTGGATGGTTCTTGATGAGGGGTGTTGGTAAGAGGCAAAGCAAACCCATAGCCATTCCTAGGGACTCCAACTTGAGAGTTCCCCTTTGGCATTTGGCTATTGAGGTTGAGATTTTGAATGAAATTCGGGTCATTGAAACCTTGGTTGTGAAAGTTTTGGTTTTGATTTTGGTTGTTGTGGAAGTTGTTTTGAAATGGGGGTGGATTGGAGTTTTGGTTTTGGTGTTGGTTGTGGTTTTGGTTGTTATTTTGGTTGTTGTTGTTGAAATTCGGGTTGTTGTAACCTTGGTCATTGAAGTTTGGTGCAAAGCCTTGATTGGCTTGGTTTGATTGATTTCCTTGATAGAAATTGTTGTTGTTGTAATGGTTTCTCGGATTGAAGTTTCCACCCCTTGGTTGAAAACCGGGTGGATTTTGCACTTGAGGTTGTTGGATTTGATGTGAATTCAACACATTAGTACTCTTGTAACTCATGAAAGGGCTCCCTCGAATCCCTTGTTGGTAGTAGTTTGAATTGGGGTTGAAAGTGTTTTGCCCTCTAGAGTTATTGAATGCTTGGAAAGCATACAATTCTTCCTCACTTCCACTTCCCTCAATAGAGTTATTTGCACATATTTCGAATGCGTGCCCATTTCCTCCACACAATTCACATGAAGCTACACTATTCACTTGGTACATTCCCGGGACTTTGCTCTTGGTCTCTTTACTTGTGGAGCCCTTAGTCAATTCCTCCAACTTCTTGGTTAACATGTCCAACTTGGCTTGGTTTCCTCGTTCGCCTTTGAGTTGGAAAGGTGCTCACTAGGGTACTTGCTACTCTTTCTCAAGACATTTCCCCGAGTACCATAATTCTCCTCGGAATCAACGATTTTTTTGATAAGCTTCATTCCTTCCTCATGCGGCAAGTGGTCAAAGCTACCCCCCGCCGATGCATTAACCATCTCTTTCGTGCGTGGGAGAAGGGTCTGAAAAAAGGTTTGGGTCGTGTACCAAGTGGGTATCCCGTGGTGGGGACACTTAGCAAGCAAATCTTGGTATCTATCCCAAGCTTCTCCCAAAGATTCTCCCTCGTCTTGCTGAAATTGAGTTATCTCATTCCGGAGCATGGCGGTTTTAGAGGACGGGTAGTACTTAGCAAGGAAGGCCGTTGCCAAGTTGTCCCAAGTGGTGAAAGTGTTTGGAGCATGAACGTTCAACCACCTATCCGCCTTGTCGGTTAAGGAATAGGGGAAGAGCATTAGCCTTAAGGTTTCCTCGGGCACTCCCGTTTTCTTAATCATTGCTACTTTACCCTTGAACTTTCTCAAGTGTCCATGAGCATCTTCATGAGAAGCTCCACTAAAGGTGTTCTTCTCGATAGAGCTCATTTGTGAAGGGTGTATTTCGAAATTTTGAGGAACAAGAGTGCCAAAGTTGATTGGATTTGTGGTGTCATTGTGATTGGTCCGGTTACGATCACGAAGGGCGGCCATTATATGAATTTGGTGGTGATTTGGAATGTGAGGTGAGGGTGGTGGTGATTGGTAAAATGGGTTGTCGAAATTTTCGGGTGTTGGGCTAGGAATGCTTTGATTCGGGCTTTGTGGTTCGGGTGAAGAGGGGTTGTTATGGCTAGTAGATGCTTGGGAGGCAATTCTTACCCTTGCTATGGTCTTCCTCCTTAAGGCCCGAAAAAGCCTCTCCGGTTCGGAAGTTGACAACAAAGAATTAGAGTCACCCCTAGGCATAAAACTTAGCACACGAATTAGTCGTCCTAGTGTTTTTTAGGCACTAGGGTGAGCAATGTAGCAACCACTCTACAATTAACTACCAAAGCTTTGATCAAAACAAAACAAGCTCAACTAACTAAAGCTAAAATTAAAACTAAACTACACAACTTCTACCACCATCCTGGCAACGGCGCCATTTTGATTCGCGAGATTAAGTCGTCGGTTCTCACGATCAAACAAATTTATAAACCCAAAAATAGTAGTATAATAGGGTTATCGTTCGCAAAGACGGTGAGGAAGTTGTATAGTTACGTTCTAATTATAACTTGAGTCGGGGTAATAGGTTTGTGATTGAGATAACTAACAACTAGGGACAAAAGAATTAAAGAAATAAATCGAGATGAAATTGATGATAAAGAGGACTAGGGTGTCGGGGGTCACTAAGATGGGTAGACAAAGATACGAGAAAGCAAACTAGAAGGTCTCAAATAAGTAGTCTCGGGTAATCTCTTCTCTCGAGTCGACTAACCTAGGTCGGAATACCCTAGCTTTCGCTACAAATACCACAACCAACCATTAAACATGCTAAGACAAACCCTCAACCGTCGCTAAAGGCAAGTCACGCTAAAATCAAAGCCCAACTTTCGTTGAAGCAAATCATCAAACACCTAGCATGCAACAAATGGAAAACTACTTTATCAAGAACAACTAATCAACAAACTAGCATGAATTTATCATCTAATCACCACCCAAGTTCCCCCCTAACCCTAGATGTAAAACTACTCACTCATGATTAAGGAAAGCATGTGAACAATTGATGGGTAAATGATAAACATGTTGGATTATGGTAAGAACAATCAAGTGAACAAAAGAAAATTAAACAAATGAAATAACTAAGTAAGGATTAGGAAGATTATACCATTAACAAAGGAAAAGGAAGTAACTTGGATAACAAGATGAAGAATTCTTTCAAACCCTTCAAATTACAACCCAAAATATCCTCTAACAATGCCCATGAAGATTACTAAAGAGAGATTAACAAGATTGAAAGATTAAACTAAAATCTAAGAAGGATTAAGTATTTTTAGAGAGTTTTTGTGTCTAAGTATGAAGGAATAAAACAGTAGAAAACCCTAAAATTGCATAAAAAGTAACGTAACATAAAATGATACAAGTGCGGGTTTATATAGTGCGCGAAATTCTGAAAAGTGACTCTCAGCCGGTCGACCGGCTGCTGGTCTGGGACCGGCTGAGAGTCCAAATATGGACTTCTGAAACAATTCTTCGAATGGCCATGCTTCCTAGCCGACCGGCCGGCTGCCGGTCTGGCACCGGCTGGGAGGCCTATTCCTTCAATCTGATTTTTCTTCATTTCTTCAATAAGTACAGGTCCCCTCAGCCGGTGGACCGGCTGCCGGTTGTCCACCGGCTGGGAGCACTTTTTCAGCAATCTGCCCAACTTTGCATTTTCTTCAATTTTACGAAATAGACTAAGTATGGGAGAAGCTCCGTTCCTTCCTCATGCGGCAAGTGGTCAAAGCTACCCCCCGCCGATGCATTAACCATCTCTTTCGTGCGTGGGAGAAGGGTCTGAAAAAAGGTTTGGGTCGTGTACCAAGTGGGTATCCCGTGGTGGGGACACTTAGCAAGCAAATCTTGGTATATATCCCAAGCTTCTCCCAAAGATTCTCGCTCGTCTTGCTGAAATTGAGTTATCTCATTCCGGAGCATGTCGGTTTTAGAGGACGGGTAGTACTTAGCAAGGAAGGCCGTTGCCAAGTCGTCCCAAGTGGTGAAAGTGTTTGGAGCATGAACGTTCAACCACCTATCCGCCTTGTCGGTTAAGGAATAGGGGAAGAGCATTAGCCTTAAGGTTTCCTCGGGCACTCCCGTTTTCTTAATCATTGCTACTTTTGTGGGGAATATAGCATGTATTCGCCCTAAATTTGAAGGATTATAATGAAATTTACAGTTGTGAATATGGTCATAAGATAAATAAAACATGAAAAGAATACAACCTTGGGTCCTTGCTTGAATTGGCCTAAGAACAGGAATTAAAGTAAATTCCCTCCTATAACTTGCACCCAAGACTTGATTGAGATGATGCCGCGTGTGCTAGAAAATACTCTCCAATTGCCTTGCAATATGGGGAGAGCTTTTTGAGGTTTTAGATGTGAGATCTGAGTTTTGGGAGAAGAATGCTCTCAAAAACCCTAATTGTGAGAATTATAAATTACCAGTTACCGACATAAGGAGAAGGACTCTCCTTATGTAGTACTCGGGTGGGTCGGCCGAATTGGGGTGAGAGTGGTGATAAGGGTAAAGTCGTCACCCTAAATCAAAGTAATCCTTAGGATACTACTAACTAATAGCTAGCGGTAAGAAAGGTATCGAATCCATAGGGAGGCGGTAATAAATTGTTTGCTAAAGTAAATAAGTCTTAAAGTAACAATTGGGTTGTTTGATTGTTTTTGGATTCTAATCAACTAATTGCAAAATAAGTAAATAAAGATGTAAACAAGTTTTAGGAAAGATCTAGGGATCAAGTTCACATAGGCAATTATCCAGGGGAATAGGATTTAACTAATTTAATTGGGCAAAATTATTATTTAAGATCATATGTCCGGTCGGTATTCATATAATCTTTAGATCTAAACCTAACATGCGGTCACTATAATTAGGTCAGTCTATTCAATTGTTGTGGCCTATCTTAGTCTTAGTCTACGGTCGGATCTAAGACTAATTTGCGAGACTAATTAACTAATCCTGGCCAGTAATTAATTAATCAGGTTTAAAACAACAATAGAACAATAATAATAAGCAGTTTAACAATTAAACATCATTAAAGTTTGATCCCCCCTTCTAATTACCTAGATCCCTTTTCACCCTAGACAAATAAATTAGCTACGCATGGCTTGGGATCTAACTACAACAATATTGATTGAAAACATAATTAATAAAACAATAAACTAAGAACAAGAATAATTGAATAACAATAAAGTAAAGATTATGATTAAATACCGTAAATAGGAGAACAAGATCCGAAGACAATTGCTAAATAATAATCTAGGGAGCTACTAGTAATAATTAGGGTTTTTTAGAGTAATAAAAGTGTATCTAACAATAGGCTACGAAGCCTTTATTTATAGTAAACAACTAAACAATTTATGGAAACTCGGGGTAAATTGAAGCACTCGATCGAGCACTCAAGGCACTCGATCGAGCACTCAAGGCACTCGATCGAGTGTTGGTGGCACTCGATCGAGTGCTCTCAGCGCGTAATTTCTGCTTCGCGCACTGAACTTCAAACGGTCGCCATTTCTTCGTTACTCGTCCGAATCAAGTGATTTTTGTGGCGTTGGAAAGCTAAGAGGATGAAATTTCACCTCCAGTTAGAATCACCTGATTATCATTTGTATAAATCGAGATATGGCTCTCTAAAGTAGGTACTAGTTATATGGAGCTCTTCTTTGTGCTTGCCTTCGATAATCTCCTTAGCTCTTCCTTCCTAGATCCTCGTGCCGTGCTACGTGTGTTCCTTCATGCCGGGTTCGCGGTGCTCCAATCCATCTTTTGCTCCATAAATGCATCAATTCTGCATTAAACACCGAAAGGCGGAAGTATCGACATTCTAATATAAATAACATATAAATGACACAATTTAGCACAAGAATCATCTCAAAACAACTAAAGGGGAGGCATAAAAGTGTATACGAATATGCCTCATCAAACTCCCCCAAACCAATCCTTTGCTTGTCCTCAAGCAAAGCATCGCACAGTACAAAAGGCAATCATACAAATGGTGAATAAATAACTCAGAGCTAATGTTAGTGCACATACAAATCCCAAGCTGTCCACATCTATAACAAAGTGATGACCATATGTACCAATAAAACAGATTCAAAGGTACGGGTGATAGAAAACGCAGCTCAAGTCACAAGGTTGATATGACAGTGTAATATAGACAAAAACCAAATACCTTTCGACCTTGCAAGACAAATTTCAGTCGGATTCTCGCGGATTCACTCATGCTCATAAATATATGTAAAGGTGAGTTATATGTGAAGATAGAAAGAAGTAAGAACACTCACTCAACGCAATGGAACATGCATGCAATCTAATGTGATAGAGATTTCCCCAACAATTATGCATGTATAGATGGACAAAGTACATGTATAAAGACGACAAGGAGGCTAGTGGGTAAGGGTAAAGAAATGGTTTGTGTCAAAGCACGTTATGGATATGTGGAGCTAAGACGGTAGTCGCAGCGCAAAACAAAACCAAAACCACTTCTTTAACGAAAGATAAATCAACCCAAGACTAGAGAAATTATCCTAACCTGAAAGAACATGAGAGTTTATAACATTACTCTCCAAATTAGACTCTAGATAGTCTCCTTCAATCTCTTAACAAAATCCAATGAAGCATTCTCTCTTTCTTTTTTTTCTTTTTCATATCACAAATTTTTTTTTTGAAGTTTTTCTTTTCTTTTTTCTTTTTCTCTTTTTTCCCCCCCCCCCTTTTTTTTTTGTGCTTCATATTTTTTTTTCAACATAAGAGATTGACACAATTGCTCAAAAGATTTCACTACACCCACTTGGACAAAATTAGTTCCTTCCCAACCATAGTAATGAAATATCATGATAAACCAAGCAACTGCGACTGTCCCGAAAAGGTAGGCAAATTCTAGGATTGTAGCTTATAAATATTCAAATACAAAACATGCCACAAGGTTTCAAACGAGTTTTTCATAGGGAATTTGATTTCAAAGGTAGAAAGGCAAATTTTTGGCTATGTGAAACTTATTTGAAGGTAAGGACCGCCTATCCTCATGTACTTGTCATACATTCACATAAAAGCATCAAGCAATCAATTTCACACTTATGCAGTTTGATATTACATATTCCACAAGGAGAAACCACACTCAGGCCTAAATAACAATGAGACCAGTTTATTAATGTTCCTGGCCTAGGAAGCTCTATAGACCTCAGAATTTAAGTAGCTTACCAACTTAATTTGTCAAGTCTAATCAATATAAGGCATGTCAATTACGGTCAAGACTTGATCATTGAGCTTTGTTTTCATAGGCTAACGGGTCAAAACAATGTACATGGATAACTATTTGGGATTCAAATGAAAAACCAATGCAAATTATCATCCTTGTTATTTAATTCACCAAGACTCGACCTAAAAATAAAAGAAAAATGAAAGAAAAAACATATTTTTGGATATTTTTTTTTTTAAGCACACAACATAAAATAAAGACTCTCCCCCAAACCTAAATGTCACAGTGTCCTCATTGCGACCCAAAAAACATGTGAGGCACAATATAAAATATAACCAGCACCCTAAAGGACACTACTAACAAACGGAAAGGAGAAAACATAACACACTAAAAATAAAGTAAATAAAGGAAAAAATAAAGAAGGATAATACCAGCTGGAAGGCAAAAGAACTCCCCCAAACCAGCTGCAAAGTGGGGGTCTTGACGATTCATACGTAACCAAGGCAACCTTTTGTGACTTCAAAGCTCCAGTGTTGCCGTATCAAGGCAATTCAATGCCCGTAGAAGAAGGTCGAAACTCACTTCGTGTGCTACCCATAGGCTTAGGTAGCACCATGAAACAATACAAACATACACAAATATCAAAATGAATTGTGAGTAAAATCCAAATTATAAGCATAAAAAAGTTCTTTGTCTTTCTGAAAAAAGAAACTCAAAGGTAGATCATCAGCAAGATCCACAGTATCTTCAGGCTCCTTAGAGAGGTAGTCGTCTTTGAAAATTTCGGCTTCCCAAGCATCTAGTTCAGCTTCTATGACGTCATAATTGTAGATTGGAGGAGGATGGGGCTCATCTTCATAGATCAACTTCTCGAACTCATCCACCTCTAGCTCCCATGGATGCGACGCAGTAGTAGAAGCGTCAAATGAATTCCTGTCAATACACAAAGCATGGCAAGAATCAAAAGAAGGATCGAGAATGGTAATTACATGACATGTAGCTTGCAAATCAGGAGGACGGGGTGCTTGGTTGTGTAGAAAAGTGATGGTGTCATCCCCGATGCGAAAAATGAGACTACCCTCCCTAAGGTCAATAAGAGCCCCAGCGGTACTAAGGAAGGGTCGTCTGAGGATAATAGGTATTTCAGCGTCCTCTGCCATGTCCATCACTACAAAATCACAGGGCACATAATATTTTCCTATCCTAACCGGTACATCCTCTAAGACACCCATAGGGCGCTGAATGGACCTGTCAGCCAGTTGGAGGGTCATATTGGTACATTTAAGTGTGGTCATGTTAAGTTGTTTACAAGTAGTATACGGCATGACACTGACACTCGCCCCAGAATCACATAACGCATTAGAAAAATCAAGAGAACCAATAGTGCAAGGAATAGAAAAACTCCCTGGATCCTTAAGCTTAGGTGGAGAATTGGCTTGCAGCGCGGCATGGCACTCCTTAGTGAATGCAATTGTCTCCACTTCGTTGAAAGTTCTCTTCTTTGTTAATATCTCCTTCATAAACTTTGCATAAGCTGGTACCTGAGTAATCAATTCAGTAAAAGGAACGCCTTGAAGATTCTTGACAACTTCCATGAATCTCCCGAACTGTTGATCAAATTTTGATTTCTGTTGTCGGGTTGGGAATGGAAGAATAATCTTTATTGGTTCAGCTTCCTTTGCATCCTTAGAGACCTTTGGGGGACTCTGACTCGAAATACTGGTCCCTGGAGTAGGTACCTGTGCAATAGGCGAAACAGAAGAATCATCAGAAGTACGAACATGAGTCACTCGATCGAGTGAGGCTGGCACTCGATCGAGTGCACTGCGAGCTCGATCGAGTGTCTCAGATTTAGATCGCATCGCTTCTTTACGTTTTTCTTTTTCGTTTTTCTCATGTATACGAGCTTTCTCCAGTTCCTTTTCTTCTTCTTCAGCACTAAAAGAGAGATGTCCTAAACCTTTAGGAAAAATATATGGCACTTGACTATCATCTTTGGGCATCTCCGACTCTTTATAAGAAGTATCACTCCTCAAATGAATAGCATGAACTTGCTCATGAGCTTGTTGTCCTTGGGGAGGAAGGTTTCCAGGCTGCCTATTTGTATTTTGGCTTGCTAGTTGGGCAACTTGAGTATCCAATATTTTATTGTGAGCCAGTATCTGAGTAATCTGTGCCTTTTGCTCCATCTGAGCTTTAAGGCTTTGCTGCAACATAGCTTTGATCTCTGACATATCATTATTTGCAGCTGGTGGTGGAGGAGGTGGCACCAAAGGTTGAAACTGTTGTTGGCGCTGATTGTTAAACTGAGGACCTCCTTGATTCTGTCTATAGTTTCCTTGCTGGCCGCGGTTCTGAGGAAGCACATAATTTGAATTTGATTGTTGCTGAGGTGGGGTAGCGTTTTGAACATTTTGGCTTGACCACTGAAGAAAGGGATGTTCCCTTGTCCTCTCATTATAAGTGTTAGAAAAAGGATTAGCTTGCTTGTAGGATTGGAAAACAAGTACTTGTTCCATAGGACTTACACACTCATCAGCAATATGACCGTCTACACCACATCTTCCGCAGAAAATTACTTCCCTTTGTTGAACCATATTAACCACTTGGTGTTGGCCACCCAAAGCTTGTGTTGTTTGCATTTGTGCAATCTTAGCATTCAAAGCTTCTAACTGGGCTGCGACGGCACTATCTGTACCACTTCCCCTTGCAGAGCCTCTTGGATTTCCATATTCAGCAGTATGAGTAGCCATATCATCGATCAATTTATAAGCTGTATCATCAGTGGTATTATTCTGAAATCTTCCGTTAGCAGAAGAATCCAAAAGAGCTCTATGATCATCGAATAACCCGTTGTAAAACTGGTTACAAAGAAACCATTTCTGAAACCCATGACGAGGAACTGCCCGAACCAATCTTTTGAAACGTACCCATGCCTCATTAAAATCTTCATTACCTCCTTGCTTGAAGTTAGTAATCTGATTCCTGAGATTGTTTGTCTTTTGTGGTGGAAAGTATCTCTTGTAGAATGCAAGAGCTAGAGAATTCCAATCAGTAATGGCATGAGCAGTCAAATCCAACTCGCGTAACCATTCGCTAGCCTCATCTTGTAGAGAAAAAGGGAAAAGTCGGTACTTGACCTGATCATAGGTCACTCCTGTTGGCAAAGGAATGGAGCTGCAATAAGTGACAAACTTATCCATATGTTTCGCAGGATCTTCCCCAGATCTACCTCCAAACATATTCCGCTCTACCAACGCAAGATAAGAAGGCTTGATGTCAAAAGGCTTCTCCTCAGCATCAGTAGGAGGAGGTATAAATCCTGTTGGAATAGAAGCCAAAGTAGGCTCGTTGTAGCTTGCCAAGGTAGCTGTATTGGGTGCAGCCATCTTTGGTGTAGCGACAAAGGTCTCAGAAACAATATCGTCCTCGTCAGAAGATGAATTTTCTGAGGTAATTAAAGGCTCAATCTTGTCAAGTATACTCAAGTCTTCTACTTGACCCACTTCTCTATTAAAATTCCTTCTGTAGCGAAAAGTCCTCTCTGGTTCAGGATCAAAATCAATGATCTCGGACCGATTTGACCTGTAGATACAAGGAACTAACAAGAAAAGCGTAAAAACAGTCTCAAGGAACTGGAGTTCCGCTGAGATAAAAGACAAATTAAACAAGTAACAAACAATTAAATTGTTGCCTCCCCGGCAACGGCGCCAAATTTGATAAGGGTAAAGTCGTCACCCTAAATCAAAGTAATCCTTAGGATACTACTAACTAATAGCTAGCGGTAAGAAAGGTATCGAATCCATAGGGAGGCGGTAATAAATTGTTTGCTAAAGTAAATAAGTCTTAAAGTAACAATTGGGTTGTTTGATTGTTTTTGGATTCTAATCAACTAATTGCAAAATAAGTAAATAAAGATGTAAACAAGTTTTAGGAAAGATCTAGGGATCAAGTTGTTGGGGCTGGTGTCCTTGACAATTAAGTACAATGACTTATTAAATCTCTTCAAGGATCACAAGGGCATACTTATGTATTATTACCAGTTGATCCACGTTTATCAATAACGGTTGGCTTGCTAGATAAGTTTGACGTTATTGTCATACGGATGGCGGTGATCAACTGGTCCCTATACGTCACACCTATAGGACACGTTTGAGAGATGTGAAGGTATGAAAATACAGTCACATTTATGCCGAATATGACTAAACAGTTAGTCAGAGGTATTGACTAATAAATTAGTCAATAAGATGTTGAGATTATTATTTAATACGGATTAAATAATTTTAGCTAATACGGATTACATGATTAATTCGTAAATTAAATATAAACAGTTATATTTAATTAAATATTGTATTCGCGAATTAATATAAACAGTTATATTAATTTAGGTAATTATACAATATCGTATTTTATCAGACCGTTATTAATATATCGACTATATTAATATCTGATAACATGTTACGATTTATAATTAAATCCCGCAAATAATATTTAGCAAAACGGGTCGAATCACGCAAAGGAATAAGGTAAGAGTGGACAAAGCCCACTCCTACCCTACCCAATTCGGCCGACCATATGGTACTACATAAGGAGAGTTTTTCTCCTTATGTCAGTGACTGGTAGAATTACAATCTCAAAAAAAAAAATTAGGGTTTTGAGAATATTCTTTTCCCAAAACTCAGATCTCACATCTAAAACCTCACAAAAGCTCTCCCCATATTGCAAGGCAATTGGAGGGTATTTTCTAGCACACGCGGCATCGTCTCAATCAAAGTCTTGGGTGCAAGTTATAGGAGGGAATTTACTTTAATTCCTGTTCTTAGGCCTTAAGCACAAAGGACCAAAGGTTGAATTTCTTTTCATGTTTTATTTATCTTATGACTATAATCTCAACTGTAATTTTCATTATAATCCTGCAAGTTTAGGGCGAATACATGTTTTATTCCCCACAAGTGGTATCAGAGCAAGGCCATGAAAATTTTACTTTTGTGATTTTCGTAAGTTTGAAAACCTGAAAAATCGTTTTCTGTCGCGGTGTCGGTCGACCGACCTCCTGTCACGGTCGGTCGACCACTCTCTGGCGGTGTCGGTCGATCGACCTCCTGTCTCGGTCGGTCGACCACCCCCTGTTTTCTTTCTGTTTTTTTTTAAGAAAACAGTTTCGTTTTGTGAGTTTTTCGATCTAGGTTTTCGATTCATGTTTACATATTGTTAATTAATCGATATTCTTGACAATATGTGAACCCTTGTTGATGTCAATTTTGATTCACTTGTTTTAATCAAAGTTTAAAAGTAAAAACTTGTTTTAATTTCAAAAGTGCAGCGTTTTGCGTTTTCTGAAATTCGTTTTTACTGTGTTCTGGTCGGTCGACCTAATTAATAGGTCGGTCGACCGATTCTTCTGTTACAGATTTTTTCGTTTTTTCGGCTGGTGGTCGGTCGACCACAAGTTCCGGTCGGTCGACCACCCCCCTGTAACAGACTCGTTTTTTCGAAAATATCATGTTTTTATTTTCACATGGCTTAAAATAATATACTATATACGGAAATAGTGTATTATTTAGTGAAACGGTTCACCCTCGTTTGATACATATTATTTTAAAACGGTTTAAGATAATAGGATTATATGTTTGTTAAAATTGGTGATTAAAACGGTATAGTCACTTAATTTTAATCTTAAAAGGTGGTTTGGTATATATTTATTAATCATAATAACAGTATTATGTCATGTATAAATTGTTTTTAGTTGATGCATTTTATTTATCGTCTTGTGAATGCCTTGAATGCTTTCAATAACGTATTTAATTTTTGCAAACGGTTGTAACTTAGTGTGGCCTTAGAAGATTGTGTCACCGTAATGAAGGGACACGATCTTGCTTGTAATTTTGAGATCTTGAATCTCCGTTTTGGGTTTTTTGCCATGTAATTACTTTTGTATTTAAATTAGAATGTATCTAGGATTACTTTTGTAATTTAAATTAGTAATTTTGTGAAGACCAAAGACAAGACGGAGACCGGATGCTCACTCCCGCTGCAAGGACCAAGATGGAACATCAAGACAAGCTTCTAGGGTCCAACAGTGGATTCCAAGTTGTTTTATGTTTATTTTGGTAGGATAGGCCACACTAGGACTTTTATTTACGTTTATTGCATTTACCTTTATGCTTTCTTCGATAAAAGCTTGCATCATATTCCGCCTAAAAACCAAACCACCTATATCATGCCTGAAAACTGACTCATGTAGAGGTTACGCGTTAGTTTTCTGTGACAATACAGATGTCACATGTCAATTTAAAAGTCATCACTTTATTTAATTCATTCACGCAAATGCTAGTTTTTAGTTCACTTAAATATGGATAAATAAGAGTTGATGGGGTCTTCCTCGTATAACCAAAAATTGAGATTAGTCTTTATAAATCAGCCTCCCATGAATCCCTTCTTCGTCGGTAGGCATAATATGACCCCTTCTACGTCGGGTAAGTGGGAACAGATGATTTATTTTATCTCAACATCATGGTCACTCGATAATATTCCAGTGACTGAGATGGACTAATAGATAGGATATACGGAAATCTATCGACCAAGAGTTCCAACGATTGGAATTAGCCAAACTGTGGGCTTATCAATATACGGAAATTGAGTCTTGGGATCGTTTATATAATTCTTGAGGGAGATCAATTATATAAATGCATGAGTCTACGAGTTTAAATCCAATTTAATATAGACTTAAATCACAACAATAAGTTGCTTATATGGTTTTGTTTTATCTTCTTTTCAGTGTAGAACACGTTCATTTAAACTGCTGTATAACTATAATGGCTGGTGAAGACCCAATGCCAAGTGCCAAGCTAGCACGTGAATCCTGGCTAAAAGCCTTCATGGACTCCATGAATCAGTCAACTAGACTGAGGAATGATGGGTCAAACTTCTCTGACTGGGAGGCAGCACTACGGAATGCTGCCATTGCTGACGGAAAGCTCAAGTTCTTAACTGAGCCCATTCCGCCACACCCAGGAACTGGAGCTAGAGCCAACGAAATTCGCGCTCATAGCGATTTCGTTATGGAAGCGGGTGCGATAAAGAACGTACTCATCTATGCAATGGAATCCAATTTGCAAAGACGCTTCATAACCCATGGTGCAAACAAGATTTTCACCACGCTCACTAACGAATTCTCCAAGGCTCCGAGAATCGTTTCTTATGAGCATACCTGTCGCTTCTTTGAGGCGAAACTCCAGAAGGGTCAAGCTGTTAGCCCACATATTCTCAACATGATTGAGAATATCGAGAAACTGGAGTCCCTAAACTGCAAGATCAGTGAGAACATCATCGTTGATCGCATGCTTCATTCGCTTCATGATGGGTTCGCCCTCTTTAGGGCCAACTACTACATGAACGACATGAAGAAGACTCCTCATGAGCTCCACTCCCTTCTCGTACAGACTGAGAAGGATCTAAAGTTGAGTGGGAGTCTGAAGCAGGATGTTCTCATGATCTCCAGTAAAGGAAAAGGTAAAGGGAAGGCTAAAGCTCAGGGCGACCTAGCAGTAGGTAAGCCCAGGTTCAAGAAACCAGGATTTGCTAAGAGTGGGCCAGGTGAGTCGAGTAACTCACAAGGTAAGACAAAGAGCAAGGATACAAGCATGGAATGTCACCATTGCCACAAGACTGGGCATTGGAGGCGCTCATGCCCCGTGTATCGCGAGGACATTAAGGCAGGCCGTGTTACTCCTGTTGGTATGTCTTCTTCTTCTTTTATTCACATGATTGAGATTAACCATGCAAGTTGCGGAACTTGGGTACTTGATACCGGTTGTGGTTCTCATCTATGTAATCATGTGCAGGGCCTCCGAAACCAAGAACCCCTAACCAAGGGTGAGGTGGACCTGCGTGTCGGGAATGGAGCACGTGTGGCTGCAGTCGCGAAGGGAACATACGTAATCCAGCTTCCAAGTGGATTCGAGTTATTTTTATATAACTGTTATTATGTTCCTAGTTTATCCAAAAACATTATTTCAGTTTCTGCACTTGACAAACTCGGTTTTTCATTTGTAATAGAGAATAATAGCTGTATTTTCTCCTTACACAATATGATTTATGGCAAGGCAGTTTCCATGAATGGAATTTATGTTTTAGATCAAACTACCGAGATATTACATGTGAATAATAAAAGAATAAAGGTAGGTGACAAAGATCAAACTTACTTATGGCATTGTCGAATGGGACACATAAATGAGAAACGCGTTAAACAGCTCATACAGAATGGAGCTATTTCGCCCTTTGATTTCGAATCATATGGCACGTGTGAATCATGTCTCATCGGCAAAATGACTCGTATTTCCTTCAAAGGTGTTGGAATGCGCGCTGCCGACCTATTAGGACTCATACATACGGACGTATGTGGCCCTATGTCGATCAACGCACGAGATGGCTATAGGTATTTCATCACTTTCACGGATGATTTGAGTAGATATGGCTATGTCTACTTGATGAAACATAAAAGTGAATCCTTTGACAAGTTCAAAGAATACCAGAATCGGGTACAGAACCAGCTGGGTAGAAAGATTAAAGCACTACGTTCGGATCGTGGTGGTGAGTATCTTTCACACGAGTTTGATCAACACCTAAAAGACTGTGGGATCGTGCTACAGTTGACTCCACCTGGAACACCACAATTAAATGGTGTGTCCGAACGGAGAAATCGAACTTTACTTGATATGGTTCGATCCATGATGAGTCACACCGTTGTGCCTGATTCATTGTGGGGCTATGCTCTTTTGTCGGCCGCTCTAATACTTAACCGAAGTCCGTCTAAAGCTGTTGACAAGACTCCATTCGAGTTATGGAAGGGAACGGTCCCTAACTTGTCCTTTATTCGGGTTTGGGGCTGCGAGGCTTATGTCAAGTGGAGACACGAGGATAAGCTCGGCCCGCGATCGGTCAAGACATACTTTATAGGCTATCCAAAGGGAACGTTTGGTCATTACTTCTACTCGCCTACCGAACAACGTGTTTTTGTTGCGGCTAGTGCGACGTTCTTAGAGAAAGAATTTCTCGAGAACAAGTCGAGTAATAGAACTTTCGAGTTATCGGAGGTTCAAGAACCAACTACCGAGCGACCATTGGAGGAAACAGTACCTCCAACCGAGGCTGCGGTAGATATCCCTGAGGAACCTAGGAGGTCGGGAAGAGTCTCTATTCCACCGGACAGATACATTGGTATGGTCGAGGAACATGATACAGATGACGTCTTACTCCTAGAGGGTAATGAACCCACAACCTATAAAAGTGCCATGACCAGTTCTGACTCAAAGCTATGGCTAGAAGCCATGCAATCCGAGATGGACTCCATGTATGAGAACAACGTGTGGGATCTTGTGGACCTACCTGCAAAGATACGTCCCCTTCAATGCAAATGGCTTTACAAGATAAAGCATGCCGTGGAAGGACAACAAGATATCCATAAGGCTAGACTAGTTGCTAAAGGTTTCACCCAAGTGCCAGGCTTGCACTACGATGAAATCTTTGCACCCGTAGTCATGCTACGTTCCATTCGGATTATCTTAGCGATCGCCGCATTTCATGACTATGAAATATGGCAAATGGACGTTAAAACCGCCTTCTTAAACGGTTATTTGGAGGAAGAGTTGTACATGGTACAACCCGAGGGTTTTATCGATCCAGCACATCCTAAGAAAGTTTGCAAGCTTAAGCGTTCCATCTATGGACTTAAGCAAGCATCGCGGAGTTGGAATCATCGCTTCGACCAAGTGATAAAAGAGAATGGGTTCATTCGATCAGTCGAGGAACCATGTCTCTATATCAAGTCGAGTGGGAGTAAGATTGTATTCCTTGTACTGTATGTCGACGACATACTCTTGATTGGGAATGACATACCTCTCTTATCTTCGGTTAAAGCATGGCTGAAAAACCATTTCCAGATGAAAGATCTGGGAGAGGCACAAAGAATTTTGGGCATCCGTATCTACAGGGATAGATCACGACGGATGTTGTCTCTCAGTCAGGAATCTTATATAGAGAAGATTCTGGAGAGATTCAGTATGACGAACTCCAAGAAGGGGTTCCTTCCTATGACTCCTGGGCTTCACTTGAGCAAGACTCAAGAAGCTAAGTCAGTGGAAGAGAAAGAGCGCATGAGTCGGATTCCTTATGCTTCGGCAATAGGATCGATCATGTATGCCATGATATGCACACGTCCTGACGTTGCATATGCATTGAGTATGACAAGTCGATTCCAAGCTCATCCAGGTGAACAACACTGGATGGCCGTGAAAAACATTCTTAAGTACCTACGGAGGACTAAAGATTGGGGATTGACTTTTGGAGGCGACTCGACGCTCTGCGCCACGGGTTACGCAGATGCAAGCTTCCAAACGGATCGAGATGACTCGAAATCTCAGTCTGGATTCGTTTTTACTCTTAATGGCGCTGCTGTCAGCTGGAAAAGTTCTAAACAAAGTGTTACAGCAGATTCTACGACTGAGTCCGAGTACTATGCCGCCTCGGAAGCAGCTAAGGAAGCAATATGGATGCGTCAATTCTTACAAGGACTCACGGTAGTGCCTAGTTCGAATGACCCAATCACCGTTTATTGTGACAATAGCGGTGCCATCTTCCAAGCTAAGGAGCATAAGTCTAGCAGCAAGGCTAGGCATGTACAACGGAAAGCTCATCTAATCAGAGATTACGTGGAGCAAAAGGAGAATTTTATTGAAAAGATCGCTACGGATGACAACATAGCTGATCCTCTCACAAAAGCATTACCACGTGATAAGCATGAAGGGCACATTCATTCCATGGGAATGGGATGTGTTCCTAAGTTGTAGTACACTTTTATGAATTCATGTAATAATTCATTTTCTCGTGTACTCTATTCAACCTTATTGTTATGATATATAAAATGTTTTGTTTTTCATGTGGAATTGTACGCCAATTTTGAACACCACAAAGTGAACTGATTAACATTACATCGTTTTGGTCCTTGATTACCCACTTGAGCTGATAACTCAGGTAATCATTTTGTGACGTTGGTTGATGGTGGGTTCAACGAGCCATAAGTCACGTGGATGACTGACCAATCACAAAGGCGAGTTATACGGATATCTCGTAGGACACCCCGTGACATCGTTATGGAGTCCTAAATGTTTTATAACATTGGGTGCCAGGTCGTGGATAGGACCTCCATAGTGTTCCTTAGAGTCGAGTCTTTTGACTTTCAACTGTTTCTTGAGATTAAGACAGATTTTGGGTAACTTTGGTTTCTTTCCCACGGTCACCGTAACAGGGGCCAAGAGGATTTTTTCTGGGTTATTTCATGCTGGGCGATATCGGCAGGATTCGAGTTGAGGGAAATATCCAAACCCTTATCAGGATTTTATCATTTCTCAGGGCCACTCGAGGAGTAGTAACTGAAATGCATGGCCATGCTCGAATACAGATTCGTTTTATCAGTTAAGTTACTCTCTAGTCGGGGAAACCACTCTTGATACAGATCGCTTGTGAGATACGACCTTTGCGAATGCGGATTTGCAAATTGTCTTACATTGAGTGGGAGAAATTTTAAAAGGATATGAGATTCGGTTATCGCACCTACACTTGTACGGACAAGTGGGAGTTTGTTGGAGATTGTGTCCTTCACATGTAGTGTGATAACGTCATTGCACATACCCTTGTACGGACAAGTGGGAGATTGTTGGGGCTGGTGTCCTTGACAATTAAGTACAATGACTTATTAAATCTCTTCAAGGATCACAAGGGCATACTTATGTATTATTACCAGTTGATCCACGTTTATCAATAACGGTTGGCTTGCTAGATAAGTTTGACGTTATTGTCATACGGATGGCGGTGATCAACTGGTCCCTATACGTCACACCTATAGGACACGTTTGAGAGATGTGAAGGTATGAAAATACAGTCACATTTATGCCGAATATGACTAAACAGTTAGTCAGAGGTATTGACTAATAAATTAGTCAATAAGATGTTGAGATTATTATTTAATACGGATTAAATAATTTTAGCTAATACGGATTACATGATTAATTCGTAAATTAAATATAAACAGTTATATTTAATTAAATATTGTATTCGCTAATTAATATAAACAGTTATATTAATTTAGGTAATTATACAATATCGTATTTTATCAGACCGTTATTAATATATCGACTATATTAATATCTGATAACATGTTACGATTTATAATTAAATCCCGCAAATAATATTTAGCAAAACGGGTCGAATCACGCAAAGGAATAAGGTAAGAGTGGACAAAGCCCACTCCTACCCTACCCAATTCGGCCGACCATATGGTACTACATAAGGAGAGTTTTTCTCCTTATGTCAGTGACTGGTAGAATTACAATCTCAAAAAAAAAAATTAGGGTTTTGAGAATATTCTTTTCCCAAAACTCAGATCTCACATCTAAAACCTCACAAAAGCTCTCCCCATATTGCAAGGCAATTGGAGGGTATTTTCTAGCACACGCGGCATCGTCTCAATCAAAGTCTTGGGTGCAAGTTATAGGAGGGAATTTACTTTAATTCCTGTTCTTAGGCCTTAAGCACAAAGGACCAAAGGTTGAATTTCTTTTCATGTTTTATTTATCTTATGACTATAATCTCAACTGTAATTTTCATTATAATCCTGCAAGTTTAGGGCGAATACATGTTTTATTCCCCACATAAGTTCACATAGGCAATTATCCAGGGGAATAGGATTTAACTAATTTAATTGGGCAAAATTATTATTTAAGATCATATGTCCGGTCGGTATTCATATAATCTTTAGATCTAAACCTAACATGCGGTCACTATAATTAGGTCAGTCTATTCAATTGTTGTGGCCTATCTTAGTCTTAGTCTACGGTCGGATCTAAGACTAATTTGCGAGACTAATTAACTAATCCTGGCCAGTAATTAATTAATCAGGTTTAAAATAACAATAGAACAATAATAATAAGCAGTTTAACAATTAAACATCATTAAAGTTTGATCCCCCCTTCTAATTACCTAGATCCCTTTTCACCCTAGACAAATAAATTAGCTACGCATGGCTTGGGATCTAACTACAACAATATTGATTGAAAACATAATTAATAAAACAATAAACTAAGAACAAGAATAATTGAATAACAATAAAGTAAAGATCATGATTAAATACCGTAAATAGGAGAACAAGATCCGAAGACAATTGCTAAATAATAATCTAGGGAGCTACTAGTAATAATTAGGGTTTTTTAGAGTAATAAAAGTGTATCTAACAATAGGCTACGAAGCCTTTATTTATAGTAAACAACTAAACAATTTATGGAAACTCGGGGTAAATTGAAGCACTCGATCGAGCACTCAAGGCACTCGATCGAGTGTTGGTGGCACTCGATCGAGTGCTCTCAGCGCGTAATTTCTGCTTCACGCACTGAACTTCAAACGGTCGCCATTTCTTCGTTACTCGTCCGAATCAAGTGATTTTTGTGGCGTTGGAAAGCTAAGAGGATGAAATTTCACCTCCAGTTGGAATCACCTGATTATCATTTGTATAAATCGAGATATGGCTCTCTAAATTAGGTACTAGTTATATGGAGCTCTTCTTTGTGCTTGCCTTCGATAATCTCCTTAGCTCTTCCTTCCTAGATCCTCGTGCCGTGCTACGTGTGTTTTTTCATGCCGGGTTCGCGGTGCTCCAATCCATCTTTTGCTCCATAAATGCATCAATTCTGCATTAAACACCGAAAGGCGGAAGTATCGACATTCTAATATAAATAACATATAAATGACACAATTTAGCACAAGAATCATCTCAAAACAACTAAAGGGGAGGCATAAAAGTGTATACGAATATGACTCATCAAGTGGGCTTTCTCCACTCTTACCTTATTCCTTTGCGTGATTCGACCCGTTTTGCTAAATATTATTTGCGGGATTTTTATTATAAATCGCATACGTGTTATCAGATATTAATGCAGTCGATGTATTAATAATGGTCTGATAAAATTACGATATTGTATAATTACCCAAATTAATATAACTGTTTATATTAATACGCGAAATCAATATTTAATTAAATATAACTGCTTATATTTAATTTTACGAATTAATCATGTAATCCGTATTAGCTAAAATTATTTAATCCGTATAAATAATAATCTCAACATCTTATTGACTAATTTAATAGTCAATACCTCTGACTAACTGTTTAGTCGTATCCGGCATAAATGTGACTGTATTTTCATACCTTCACATCTTTCAAACGTGTCCTATAGGTGTGACGTATAGGGACCAGTTGATCACCGTCATCCGTATGACAATAACGTCAAACTTATCTAGCAAGCCAACCGTTATCGATAAACGTGGATCAACTGATAATAATACAGAAGTATGCCCTTGTGATCCTTTAAGAGATTTAGTAAGTCATTGTACTAACTGTCAAGGACATCAGCCCCAACAATCCCCCACTTGTCCGTACAAGGGTATGTGTAATGATGTTATCACACTACATGTGGAGGACACAAGGCTCCAACAAACTCCCACTTGTCCGTACAAGTGTAGGTGCGATAACCGATTCTCATATCCTTTTAAAATTTCTCCCACTCAATGTAAGACAATTTGCAAATCCGCATTCGCAAAGGTCATATCTCACAAGCGATCTGTATCAAGAGTGGTTTCCCCGACTAGAGAGTAACTTAACTGATAAAACGAATCTGTATTCGAGCATGGCCATGCATTTCAGTTACTACTCCTCGAGTGGCCCTGAGAAAAGATAAAATCCTGATAAGGGTTTGGATATTTCCCTCAACTCGAATCCTGCCGATATCGCGCAGCATGAAATAACCCAGAAAAAATCCTCTTGGCCCCTGTTACGATGACCGTGGGAAAGAAACCAAAGTTACCCAAAATCTGCCTTAATCTCAAGAGACAGTTGAAAGTCAAAAGACTCGACTCTAAGGAACACTATGGAGGTCTTATCCACGACCTGGCACCCAATGTTATAAAACATTTAGGACTCCATAACGTTGTCACGGGGTGTCCTACGAGATATCCGTATAACTCACCTTTGTGATTGGTCAGTCAGCCGTGTGACTTATGGCTCGTTGAACCCACCATCAACCAACGTCACAAAATGATTACCTGAGTTATCAGCTCAAGTGGGTAATCAAGGACTAAAACAATGTAATGTTATTCAGTTCACTTTGTGGTGTTCAAAATTGGCGTACAATTCCACATGAAAAACAAACATCATATATCATAATAATGAGGTTGAATAGAGTACACGAGAAAATGAATTATTACATGAATTCATAAAAGAGTACTACAGCTTAGGAACACATCTAATTCCCATGGAATGAATGTGCCCTTCATGCTTATCACGTGGTAATGCTTTTTTAGAGAGGATCAGCTATGTTGTCATCCGTAGCGATCTTATCAATGAATATCTCCTTTTACGCGGACTCAGTTGTAGAATTTGCGGTAACATTCTGTTTAGAACTTTTCCAGCTGACAGCAGCGCCATTAAGAGTAAAAACGAATCCAGACTGAGATTTCGAGTCATCTCGATCCGTTTGGAAGCTAGCATCTGCGTAACCCGTGGCGTAGAGCGTCGAGTCGCCTCCGTAAGTCAATCCCCAATATTTAGTCCTCTGTAGGTACTTAAGAATGTTTTTCACGGTCATCCAGTATTGTTCACTTGGATGAGCTTGGAATCGACTTGTCATACTCAATGCATATGCAACGTCTGGACGTGTGCATATCATGGCATACATGATCGATCCTATAGCCGAAGCATAAGGAATCCGACTCATGCGCTATTTCTCTTCAAATGTCTTAGCTTCTTGAGTCTTGCTCAAGTGAAGCCCAGTAGTCATAGGAAGGAACCCCTTCTTGGAGTTCGTCATGCTGAATCTCTCTAGAATCTTATCTATGTAAGACTCCTGACTGAGAGACAACATCCGTCGTGATCTATCCCTGTAGATACGGATGCCCAAAATTCTTTGTGCCTCTCCCAGATCTTTCATTTGGAAATGGTTTTTCAACCATGCTTTAACCGAAGAAAGGAGAGGTATGTCATTCCCAATCAAGAGTATGTCATCGACATACAATACTAGGAAGACAATCTTGCTCCCACTCGACTTGATATAGAGACATGGTTCCTCGACTAATCGAATGAACCCATTCTCTTTTATCACTTGGTCGAAGCGATGATTCCAACTCCGTGATGCTTGCTTAAGTCCATAGATGGAACGCTTAAGCTTGCAAACCTTCTTAGAATTTTCTGGATCAATAAAACCCTCGGGTTGTACCATGTACAACTCTTCCTCCAAATAACCGTTTAAGAAGGCGGTTTTAACGTCCATTTGTCATATTTCATAATCGTGAAATGCGGTGATCGCTAAGATAATCCTAATGGAACGTAGCATGACTACGGGTGCAAAGATCTCATCGTAGTGCAAGCCTGACACTTGAGTGAAACCTTTAGCAACTAGTCTTGCCTTGTGAATATCTTGTTGTCCTTCCACGACATGCTTTATCTTGTAAAGCCATTTGCATTGAAGGGGACGTACCTTTGCAGGTAGGTCTACAAGATCCCACACGTTGTTCTCATACATGGAGTCCATCTCGGATTGCATGGCTTCTAGCCATAGCTTTGAGTCAGAACTGGTCATGGCACCTTTATAGGTTGTGGGTTCATTACCCTCTAGGAGTAAGACGTCATCCATATCATGTTCCTCGACCATACCAAAGTATCTGTCCGGAGGAATGGAGACTCTTCCCGACCTCCTAGGTTCCTCAGGAATATCTACCACAGCCTCGGTTGTAGGAACTGTTTCCTCCAATGGTTGCTCGGTAGTTGGTTCTTGAACCTCCGATAAATCGAAGGTTCTATTACTCGACTTGTTCTAGAGAAATTCTTTCTCTAAGAACGTCGCACTGGCCGCAACAAAAACACGTTGTTCGGTTGGCGAGTAGAAGTAATGACCAAAGGTTCCCTTTGGATAGCCTATAAAGTATGTCTTGACCGATCGCGGGCCGAGTTTATCCTCGTGTCTCCACTTGACATAAGCCTCGCAGCCCCAAACCCGAATAAAGGACAAGTTAGGGACTGTTCCCTTCCATAATTTGTATGGAGTCTTGTCAAGAGCTTTAGACGGACTTCGGTTAAGTATTAGAGCGGCCGACAAAAGAGCATAGCCCCATAATGTATCAGGCACAACGGTGTGACTCATCATGGATCGAACCATATCGAGTAGAGTTCGATTTCTCCGTTTGGACACACCATTTAATTGTGGTGTTCCAGGTGGAGTCAACTGTAGCACGATGCCACAGTCTTTAAGGTGTTGATCAAACTCGTGTGAAAGATACTCACCACCACGATCAGAACGTAGTGCTTTAATCTTTCTTCTCAGCTGGTTCTGTACCCGATTCTGGTATTCTTTGAACTTGTCAAAGGATTCACTTTTATGCTTCATTAAGTAGACATAGCCATATCTACTCAAATCATCCGTGAAAGTGATGAAATACCTATAGCCATCTCGTGCGTTGATCGACATAGGGCCACATACGTCCGTATGTATGAGTCCTAATAGGTCGGCAGCGCGCATTCCAACACCTTTGAAGGAAATATGAGTCATTTTACCGATGAGACATGATTCACACGTGCCATATGATTCGAAATCAAAGGTCGAGATAGCTCCATTCTGTATGAGCTGTTTTACGCGTTTCTCATTTATGTGTCTCATACGACAATGCCATAGATAAGTTTGATCTTTGTCACCTACCTTTAATCTCTTATTATTCACATGTAATATTTCGGTGGTTTGATCTAAAACATAAATTCCATTCATGGAAACTGCCTTGCCATAAATCATATTGTGTAATGAGAAAACACAACTGTTATTTTCTATTACAAATGAAAAACCAAGTTTGTCAAGCGCAGAAACTGAAATAATGTTTTTGGACAAACAAGGAACATAATAGCAGTTATATAAAGATAACTCGAATCCACTTGGAAGCTGGATCACATATGTTCCCCTCGAGACTGCAGCAACACGTGCTCCATTTCCGACACGCAGGTCAACCTCACCCTTGATTAGGGGTTTTGATTTCGGAGGCCCTGCACATGATTACATTGATGAGAACCACAACCAGTATCTAGTACCTAAGTTCCGTAACTTGCATGGTTAATCTCAATCATGTGAATAAAAGAGGAAGAAGACATACCAACAGGAGTAACGCGACCTGCCTTAATGTCCTCACGATACGCGAGGCATGAGCGCCTCCAATGCCCAGTCTTGTGGCAATGATGGCATTCCATGCTAGTATCCTTGCTCTTTGTTTTGCCCAGTGAGTTGCTTGACTCACCTGGCCCACTCTTGGTAAATCCTGACTTCTTAAACTTGGGCTTGCCTACTATTAGGTCGCCCTGAGCTTTAGCTTTTCCCTTACCCTTACCCTTACTGGAGATCATGAGAACATCCTACTTCACGCTCCCACTTAATTTCAGATCCTTCTCGGTCTGTACGAGAAGGGAGTGGAGCTCATGAGGAGTCTTCTTCATGTCGTTCATGTAATAGTTGGCCCTGAAGAGGGCGAACCCATCATGAAGCGAATGAAGCATTCGATCAACGATTATGTTCTCACTGATCTTGCAGTTTAGGGCCTCCAGTTTCTCGATATTCTCAATCATGTGAAGAATATGTGGGCTAACAGCTTGGCCCTTCTGGAGTTTCGCCTCAAAGAAGCGACAGGTATGCTCATAAGAAACGATCCTCGGAGCTTTTGAGAATTCGTTAGTGAGCGTGGTGAAAATCTTGTTTGCACCATGGGCTATGAAGCGTCTTTGCAAATTGGATTCCATTGCATAAATGAGTACGTTCTTTATCGCACCCGCTTCCGTGACGAAGTCGCTATGAGCGCGAACTTCGTTAGCTCTAGCTCCAGTTCCTGGGTGTGCCGGAATTGGCTCAGTTAAGTACTTAAGCTTTCCGTCAGCAATGGCAGCATTCCGTAGTGCTGCCTCCCAGTCAGAGAAGTTTGACCCATCATTCCTCAGTCTAGTAGACTGATTCGTGGAGTCCATGAAGGCTTTTAGCCAGGATTCACGTGCTAGCTTGGCACTTGGCATTGGGTCTTCACCAGCCATTAGATATACAGCAGTTTAAATGATCGTGTTCTACACTAAAAAAGAAGATAAAACAAAACCATATAAGCAACTCATTGTTGTGATTTAAGTCTATATTAAATTGTATTTAAACTCGTAGACACATGCATTTATATAATTGATATCCCTCAAGAATTATACAAATGATCCCAAGACTCAATTTCCGTATATTGATAAGCCCACAGTTTGGCTAATTCCACCGTTGGAACTCTTGGTCGATAGATTTCCGTAAATCCTATCTATTAGTCCATCACAGTCGCTAGATAGTATCGAGTGACCACGATGTTGAGATAAAATAAATCATCTGTTCCCACTTACCCGACGTAGAAGGGGTCATATTATGCCTACCGACGAAGAAGGGATTCATGGGAGTCTGATTTATAAAGACTAGTCTCAATTTTTGGTTATACGAGGAAGACCCCATCAACTCATATTTATCCATTTTAAGTGAACTAATATCTAGCATATGCGTGAATGAATGAAATAAAGTGATGGCTTTGCAATTGACATGTGACATCTGTATAGTCTCAGAAAACTAACGCGTAACCTCTACATGAGTCAGTTTTCAGGCAAGTTATAGGTGGTTTGGTTTTAGGCGGAATATGATGCAAACTATTATCGATGAAAGCATAAAATAAATGCGATAAACGTAAATAAAAGTCCTAGTGTGGCCTATCCTACCAAAAAGAACAAAAATACAACTTGGAATCCACCGTTGGACCCTAGAAGCTTGTCTTGATGTTCCATCCTGGTCCTTGCAGCGGGAGTGAGCATCCGGTCTCCGTCTTTGGTCTTCACAAAATTACTAATTTAAATTACAAATATAATCCTATTTACATTCTAATTTAAATACAAAAGTAATTACATGGCAAAAACCCAAAATGGAGATTCAAGATCTCAAAATTACAAGCAAGACTGTGTTCCATCATTACGGTAACACAATCTACTAAGGCCACACTAAGTTACAACCGTTTGCAAAAATAAATACGTTATTGACAGCATTCACAAGGCATTCAACAAGACGATAAATAAAATGCATCAACTAAAATTAAAATTTATACATGACATAATACTGTTATTATGATTAACAAATTTTACCAAACCACCTTACGGGATTAAAATTATGCGATTATACCGTTTTAATCACCCAATTTTAATAAATTTATAATCCATTATCTTAAACCGTTTTAAAATAATATGTATCAAACGAGGGTGAACCGTTTCACAAAATTAATAATATACTATTTCCGTATATAGTATATTACTAAAGGCCATTGGAAAATAAAACAGGTTATTTTCGAAAAAAAAATAAAACGACGTCTGTTACAGAGGCGAGGTCGACCGACCTCAACACGGGGTCGACCGACCTCCAAACGAAAACAAAATTTTCTGCAACAGCAGAATAGGTCGACCGACCCATAAACCAGGTCGACCGACCACTAAACAGTAAAAACGAGTTTCTGGAAACGCAAAACGCTGCACTTTTGAAATTAAAACAAGTTTTTACTTTTTATCTTTGATTAAAACGAGTAAATCAAAATAAACAGCAATTAGGGTTCACATATTGTCAAGAATATCGATTAATTAACAATATGTAAACAGGAATCGAAAACAAGATCGATTATGAAAAAGAGAAACTGCCGAAAAACAGAAATCCTATGCGGGAGGCGGTCGACCGACCGCAACTAGGGGTCGACCGACCGACACAGCGACAGAAACGATTTTTCAAAATTTTTAAATAAAACTTATGAAAAACACAAAAGTAAAAATTTCATGGCCTTGGCTCTGATACCACTTGTGGGGAATATAGCATGTATTCGCCCTAAACTTGAAGGATTATAATGAAATTTACAGTTGTGAATATGGTCATAAGATAAATAAAACATGAAAAGAATACAACCTTGGGTCCTAGCTTGAATTGGCCTAAGAACAGGAATTAAAGTAAATTCCCTCCTATAACTTGCACCCAAGACTTGATTGAGATGATGGCGCGTGTGCTAGAAAATACTCTCCAATTGCCTTGCAATATGGGGAGAGCTTTTTGAGGTTTTAGATGTGAGATCTGAGTTTTGGGAGAAGAATGCTCTCAAAAACCCTAATTGTGAGAATTATAAATTACCAGTTACCGACATAAGGAGAAGGACTCTCCTTATGTAGTACTCGGGTGGGTCGGCCGAATTGGGGTGAGAGTGGGCTTTCTCCACTCTTACCTTATTCCTTTGCGTGATTCGACCCGTTTTGCTAAATATTATTTGCGGGATTTTTATTATAAATCGCATACGTGTTATCAGATATTAATGCAGTCGATGTATTAATAATGGTCTGATAAAATTACGATATTGTATAATTACCCAAATTAATATAACTGTTTATATTAATACGCGAAATCAATATTTAATTAAATATAACTGCTTATATTTAATTTTACGAATTAATCATGTAATCCGTATTAGCTAAAATTATTTAATCCGTATAAATAATAATCTCAACATCTTATTGACTAATTTAATAGTCAATACCTCTGACTAACTGTTTAGTCGTATCCGGCATAAATGTGACTGTATTTTCATACCTTCACATCTCTCAAACGTGTCCTATAGGTGTGACGTATAGGGACCAGTTGATCATCGTCATCCGTATGACAATAACGTCAAACTTATCTAGCAAGCCAACCGTTATTGATAAACGTGGATCAACTGATAATAATACAGAAGTATGCCCTTGTGATCCTTTAAGAGATTTAGTAAGTCATTGTACTAACTATCAAGGACACCAGCCCCAACAATCTCCCACTTGTCCGTACAAGGGTATGTGCAATGACGTTATCACACTACATGTGGAGGACACAAGGCTCCAACAACTTTACCCTTGAACTTTCTCAAGTGTCCATGAGCATCTTCATGAGAAGCTCCACTAAAGGCGTTCTTCTCGATAGAGCTCATTTGTGAAGGGTGTATTTCGAAATTTTGAGGAACAAGAGTGCCAAAGTTGATTGGATTTGTGGTGTCATTGTGATTGGGACGGTTATGATCACGAAGGGCGGCCATTATATGAATTTGGTGGTGATTTGGAATTTGAGGTGAGGGTGGTGGTGATTGGTAAAACGGGTTGTCGAAATTTTCGGGTGTTGGGCTAGGAATGCTTTGATTCGGGCTTTGTGGTTCGGGTGAAGAGGGGTTGTTGTGGCTAGTAGATGCTTGGGAGGCAATTCTTACCCTTGCTATGGTCTTCCTCCTTAAGGCCCGAAAAAGCCTCTCCGGTTCGGAAGTTGACAACAAAGAATTAGAGTCACCCCTAGGCATAAAACTTAGCACACGAATTAGTCGTCCTAGTGTTTTTTAGGCACTAGGGTGAGCAATATAGCAACCACTATACAATTAACTACCAAAGCTTGGATCAAAACAAAACAAGCTTAACTAACTAAAGCTAAAATTAAAACTAAACTACACAACTTCTAGCACCATCCCCGGCAACGGCGCCATTTTGATGCGCGAGATTAAGTCGTCGGTTCTCACAATCAAACAAATTTATAAACCCAAAAATATTAGTATAATAGGGTTATCGTTCGCAAAGACGGTGAGGAAGTTGTATAGTTACGTTCTAATTATAACTTGAGTCGGGGTAATAGGTTTGTGATTGAGATAACTAACAACTAGGGACAAAAGAATTAAAGCAAATAAATCGAGATGAAATTGATGATAAAGAGGACTAGGGTGTCGGGGGTCACTAAGATGGGTAGACAAAGATACGAGAAAGCAAACTAGAAGGTCTCAAATAAGTAGTCTCGGGTAATCTCTTCTCTCGAGTCGACTAACCTAGGTCGGAATACCCTAGCTTTCGCTACAAATACCACAACCAACCATTAAACATGCTAAGACAAACCCTCAACCGTCGCTAAAGGCAAGTCACGCTAAAATCAAAGCCCAACTTTCGTTGAAGCAAATCATCAAACACCTAGCATGCAACAAATGGAAAACTACTTTATCAAGAACAACTAATCAACAAACTAGCATGAATTTATCATCTAATCACCACCGAAGTTCCCCCCTAACCCTAGATGTAAAAGTACTCACTCATGATTAAGGAAAGCATGTGAACAATTGATGGGTAAATGATAAACATGTTGGATTATGGTGAGAACAATCAAGTGAACAAAAGAAACTTAAACAAATGAAATAACTAAGTAAGGATTAGGAAGATTATACCATTAACAAAGGAAAAGGAAGTAACTTGGATAACAAGATGAAGAATTCTTTCAAACCCTTCAAATTACAACCCAAAATATCCTCTAACAATGCCCAAGAAGATTACTAAAGAAGATTACTAAAGAGAGATTAACAAGATTGAAAGATTAAACTAAAATCTAAGAAGGATTAAGTATTTTTAGAGAGTTTTTGTGTCTAAGTATGAAGGAATAAAACAGTAGAAAACCCTAAAATTGCATAAAAAGTAACGTAACATAAAATGATACAAGTGCGGGTTTATATAGTGCGCGAAATTCTGAAAAGTGACTCTCAGCCGGTCGACCGGCTACCGGTCTGGGACTGACTGAGAGTCCAAATATGGACTTCTGAAACAATTCTTCGAATGGCCATGCTTCCCAGTCGACCGGCCGGCTGCCGGTCTGGCACCGGCTGGGAGGCCTATTACTTCAATCTGATTTTTCTTCATTTCTTCAATAAGTACAAGTCCCCTCAGCCGGTGGACCGGCTTCCGGTTGTCCACCGGCTGGGAGCACTTTTTCAGCAATCTGCCCAACTTTGCATTTTCTTCAATTTTACGAAATAGACTAAGTATGGGAAAGCCTCCCCAGCCGGCTTACCGGCTGCCGGTTGGCCACCGGCTGGGAGCCTTGTTCCTTGAATCTGTAACTTTCTCTCTTTTTCGCCAAAAACACAAGTCAAGGTCCCCAGCCGGCCTACCGGCCGCCGGCTGGGAACCGGCTGGGAGGGCCTGGGCTAGCTTCCTTCACATTTCTTCATATTTCTTCATAATTCGCTCTAAATTCATCTCGTTTGCTCCCGTTTTCTTCGCTCCCGCCACAATACCTACAAAATGTAAACCAAAAAGGAATAGTCGAGGTAACGGGCATAAAAACGAGCAAAGGCACGCAAAACGAGGTCATATCGGGACCGAAAATGAAGAATATATAGTGAAAATAACGACCAAAATGGAGCTCATCAATAAGACAAGGTCTCATCGAGCTCAACACTCTCCACCTCAAGGATGTGAGATAAGTCACTAACATACTTATGTAGTTGAGATACATGGAATACATTATGAACTCAATCCAAGGCCAGTGGTAAAGCCAAACGGTAAGCAACCTCTACTACTCGATCCAAAATCTCGTAGGGGCCGATAAAATTCTGGCTCAACTTGCCATTCTTCCCAATCTTATGACACCTCTCATAGGTGAAACTTTTAGTAACACCTTATCCACAGCCTCTTCTGTCGATCCTGGGCGACTCTCATCTTCTGGCGAATCATCTCGGCGGCTTCGCAACTGTCATCCCAACACACTGGACTCCTACATCTCCACCCATACAAGGCTTCGAATGGTGACATCCCAATACTCGCATGGTGACTGTTGTTGTAAGAAAACTCAATCAAGTCTAGTCTCTCTTCCCAACCACCTCCGAACTCCATCACACGCTCTCAACATATCCTCAAGGGTTTTGATAGTCCTCTCATTCTGTCCATCGGTAGCTGGATGAAATGTGGTACTCATCTTCAGGGTAGTACCCATCATATCCTGCAACTCTTGCCAAAACGTCGAGATGAAGCGAGAATCTCGATCCGACACAATATCCTTAGGAATCTCGTGCAATCTGAGAAACTGGACAAAGGGAAAATGATACGTACAACTCATTAGAGGGTTGCACCTCTCTTAAAGGTCCCTAAAAATCATTTTAAAGGTGTGTGTGAGACATAAAATTTCTTATGGTAAGGTATAAAATACACATGCACGTCATCATAGGTGAATAATAGAAACTAAGACAATTGAAAGATGTAACATGCATACCAATAGTTGAACATTATCTAAGAGCAAAAGAAGTTGTTGAAAATGATTAAATAAAAATTTATTTATGAGTTTAAAGATATATTCTATAATAAAGAGTTAAGGATTATCGATTAAAATTTTTAGACAAAATATCATAATAACATTGTTATTTAAGAGTGTAAAGATGTGTTTACGCATATCAAATCTAAACCTGGTGTGGAAAAAACCTCAGTGACATCCTACAAGGTTAAACTAAGAAATCAATACTTTAATATAACCATCTATAGATTTTTTTTCCATCCTCTCCATCAACATTTTTATCGAAATATCTTTGGAGCTATATCACCTTGTGCATGCTTCAAATATTGTCTACATCTAAAAAACACTGTAATATGTGGATATAAATATAATACTCCCTCCTATTCAACATAACCTTCCCTATTTATTTTTTCGTCTATTCACAATACCTTCCTTATTTCCTTATTTGGTAAAGTCTTTATACATATTTTAATCACTTCACCCCACCACAATACCCCACCATACTCATACTTTATACTTATTTTAATCACCTTACTCACAACAATTACCACACAATACATACCCTCTCTCCAATTACCCAACCCCACATCAATACTTTCCCATATAATAATCCCCTCCTTATTCTCCTTGCCTTCCCCAAATAGGGAAGGATATGTGTTGAATAGAAGGGAGTATAAATGATTCAAACGGTCTCTATCTATACGATAAAATATGAATTGAGCTTTTATTTTAAGTGCTTAGTTTGTACACAAATTCTTATTTGCAACGGCACTATCCGTCGCAAGCTTGTGACGGATACCGTTTTCTCTCACAAAATACCCACTTTTTCTCTCTCACCAACACTATTTCTGTAGTCCCCTTTCTCCACTAACTCATTTTGTATCCATTTTATCTCACAAAATATCCGTCACAAATAATGACTCGTCGCAAGCAAGACTTACTATAGTTTGTAAATAAATCTACAAGATGTATTCCCGCAATCAAATTCCAAAATGTTCATAAGCTTTCTTATGTTCCTTATTGTTAATACAAGAATTTTGTCAAAATGTTGATAAAATTGAGTCAACTATTATGTTGATAACACACAAAAACAAATTCAGTAATAAAGACTATAAAATATTATTTTACTAAAAAACATATGGCGATGATTAATAAACACATGGATAAAAAAAATATACTCCCTCCTATTCGTAATAACTGTCCCATTGTTCATTTTCATCTATTCACCAAAATGTCCCATTGTCTATTTTTGTTAATGTTTATACTTATTTTAATCACTTTAATTCACAACAATACCCAACCTTACCCCACAACAATACTTATTTTAATCACCTCTACTCACAATAATAATCGATAATATCTTACCTCTCTCCAATCGTCTTATCCCACACATTACTTTACAATAAACAAATCAATTCCTTAATTCTTGTGTCAAATCGACAATGGGACAGTTATTACGAATAGGAGGGAGTATATTAGAGATGATTAAACATATAAATCAAAACAATATTCATTTAAGTATGTTTTTCAAAAAAAAAGTATAATATCACAATTACACAACACTATGCATTTGCTAACAAATCTATACAATATTATTAAAAGGATAACCTAAAATGCCACGTAGACAATGCCACCTAGGATTAACAAAAAGTCACGTCACTTATTACACATGACATGGAACCACATCATTATATCTTATTTTAAAAAGAAAAAGAAAAAAAAATTAAAACACTAAATATAAATAACTTAACAAACATTAAACTTTAACCTTTTAAATTTCTAGATAAATCAAATAACAATTAAAAATCCAAATTCCTAATAAATTTAAAATATCGATGTTTATCGTTAAAATATTTTAAGCAACAAATAAATATCATATAATTCTAATTTTTACGCCGTTTATAAAAAGTAAGAATTTGTAAATATTAAGGGCAAATAATAACATACTTAACATTAAATATTCATAAATTCTTATTTGCAACGGCACTATCCGTCGCAAGCTTGTGACGGATACCGTTTTCTCTCACAAAATACCCACTTTTTCTCTCTCTCCAACACTATTCATGTGGTCCCCTTTTTCCACTAATCATTTTGTATCCATTTTATCTCACAAAATATCCGTCACAAATGGTGACCCGTCGCAATCAAGACTTACTATTAAATATTAGGCCTTTTAATTTTTAAAACTATAATATGTTAAATTTCAAATAAAAATTTACAGTCTCTTATTTTATAACTTGCTAATAATGAAAAATAATTTTCAAAAGTATTAAAACTATACTACATATTTATATATAGTAAAACAAACCTTTCACATTTCATCCATATTTATGTATAAATTAAATTTGCTAATAATGAAAAATTATGCTCAAAAGTCACAAAATTTTACTACATATTTATGTATATATATTAAATTTTTCATAAAACACATAAGCAATTGGCTATAAATGTTTGATGGAAGGCAACATTTGTGAGTCAAAATTCAAGCCAATATTTTTTTTACTCCCATCGTGTATCAACATCAAGGTAATAAGTATAAGTATATGAAGGTAAGGTAATTGTATTATGGTTTTAAATTAATTAATTATTTATTTATTTTTAAATTTTGATTGTTTATGAAGTGTTTCATCCATATTTTTAATTGTTGTTTTGTTCTCATTTAGGTGCTATCAAGATTTGTGGTGTTGTCATACTTAAAGGTAAATATACTTACATCTTTATGACTCAATGCCCTCTTTCTTTCATTATTTAAGGGAAAACTTAAATAAATAACGATAAGGTTAGTATCACATAAATCAAATTCCACCATTTTGTGCGTTATTAATACTCAATGATGATTTTTTTGTAGGGATGATTCATGAGGGAAAGAAGACTATACGAAGAATGAAAATACTTGCGGATTGAATTGCTTAAAAAAATTCTCCATCCACTTCACTCAATAATTTATCATAACAAAAAAATAGTATTTCACAAGCTTTCAAATTATATTTTATTTTGGGATGTGTTGTTTTCTTATTTATCATTTTCCTTTGGAAAATCACTAGTAGAATGAAATTGGAGTTGCGTGGATATCAATCTTCTCAACAAGTTGGAAAAAAAAAATTTATTGACTATATAATGGCAAAAAGTACATTATTATCTAATATTTATACGTTCATGTCCTATTATCTAATGTACATGTCTTATAAATTGTAATGAGATTTGAATGAGATGTATAGTAGACAACTATTTATCTTGAATTTATCATTTATGAAAAAAAAATACATTTTAGAATTTTTGGCAAATTCATATAGATACTATATTAAGACTAACATTGATTAAATTCATAAATATGATTTATGAGACTCAAAATATTGAGATGACAAAAGCCCCATAATCCTATATGTTTTAAGTTCCTTACATAGGGTATTTATGATTCTCAAAAAAAAGTAAAAAAGAGAAACAATCCAACTTGATCCATTTAATTTGCTCTGTCATTTTCACTTACTAAGTTCATTTGCGATTGCCTACGAAGTAGCAATTTATTTTTTCTTACCTACCCACATGGGTAGTACATGTCGCACAAGAAATACCTGTTGTGTTTAAAATAAGACAATCAATCGAACCCAAATTTTAAAAATTCAATTGTTGTTGAACTTCCGTGTGGATTTTATTTCATAGAGAATAACTTATTATTGCTGAAAACGATTAGTTTTATTACATGTCATTATCAATAATTATCACTAAACTTAATTAATTTAACCTATTAACTTTTTAAGATTGTTAATATACCTTAATTAATATGGCAATGTCATTAACTCATGGTATACAGAGAGACATATATAGATTATTCTTATATAAAATTAAAATTTCTATATACATCCTTGTAAGTGTCATATTTTTCACTCTTTCGAAAAAAAGAGTTTTGTAACATAAATATTTTTTGTCTCTAATTTATACTTAATTAATATCGTGTATTAAAGTTGTAAGATTATTTGTCTATCATAATTAAGATAGCACAATAAATATTTAAATCGTTTTTTTAACACCTAAGAATACAAGCATAAGAAGAAACGATTAATAAAGAAAACATATAGACATGAACTCATGGTAAAAGGAGAAGCATAGATTAGCATTATATATAAGACTAAATTTTATATGTACATTCTTGCAAATGCAAGTTTTTTCATTTTTTATTTTTATTTTTGTAATCCTTCTATTTTTTAATCTCTCAAAATAGTTTTATACTCCCTCGCTCCATTGAAGTTTAATTTTATCACCCAATTACCTTAATATATATGAGGAGTATTATATTAATAGTAAGTCTTGCTTGCAACGGGTCACCATTTGTGACGGATATTTTGTGAGATAAAATGGATACAAAATGAGTTAGTGGAGAAAGGGGATCACAGGAATAGTGTTAGAGAGAGAAAAAAAGTTGGTATTTTGTGAGAGAAAACGGTATCCGTCACAAGCTTGCGACAAATAGTGCCGTTGCAATTAAGAATTTGTGTTATATTAAACTGAGCTGATAAAACATGAATGAAGGGAGTATTATAATTATTTTTTGTCTCCAATTTTATTATTTAGTGTATTAGCTCTTATCAAATTATTTTAACTGACTTATTTTGTGAACAATATTCAGATATGCTTTTTACGACCATGGACAATCACAATGAAGATAGATTATTCAGCCGATTATTTGTAGTCTGTGGCGCCACGATTATAGACCTTTTACATTACTTACAAGCGAGATTTACATTTGTGGTATGATAAGCACATGTAAGAATAATTGTTTGATTAGATATATATCTATTAATTTCTATCATGACGTAGTATGAGTAAGCCCAAATAGTTGGATTTTCCGAATCATATATGCAACATGGCCATTATATACAGTTCTCAAAGAGGTTTCAATTACCGAACATAGATATGTTATTTCAATTGTTACGCTAACTGTGTTAAACTCCAAAATATATAAATATAAATACTCAGTACATTTTTCTAACTAGATAATATAAATTACTTATGATTATTTATTGTTCCTAAAATTGTAAAGACTAATTTTAAATATTAAAACATTAATTGAAATACCGGCTTTCACCTTATTATTTATAACGACCCGTGCAGAACAAAACTAGTTGATGTTTAAACACCATCAACCACAACCTAAAGAAAGTAGTAATATAAATGATATAAAAAAGCATTAAAGAAGACAAATAATGGGGGTTGGGGAAAAAATGAATTGAAAATGCAAATGACATAATTGAAAAGATTAATAATTTCATGATGGTTTAAAAAGTAAATTGTGAAATTTTAAAAGGTTTTTCATTCGATTTTCTAAATTTATTCTATCATTAATTGTGAAAGTAAGTTTTGATTATGAAGCTGGCAACACAAGCTACTTATTTAATTTATTTATTTTAATATATGTTAGCAATGCCATATGGAATAAAATGACACTCAACTTGCATTTTTAGTTATATTGTAATAATTAGTTATTCCATAATGGTTCAATAAGTAAATTGTGGAATTTTAAAAGGTTTTTTTATTCAATTTTCTAAATTTATTTTACCATTAATTATAAGAATAGGTTTTGATTGCGGAATTGAAAATATAAGCTACTTATTGAAGTTTTTTTATGTATGTTAGCAATGTCATATTGAGTAAAAATGACCCTCAAGTTGTTTTTCATACATAAATCAATTAGGGAAAAAATTGATTGAAAATAAAGTATTACTACTCTCTTGAAAAGCGCGAATATACAACATAAGTTTTTCTTGGATCTCTCAAACAACCTGCAGAATATTAAAAGTAAACACCAAACAAATCAATATATAAACATAACATGAAAATTATACGTATACGAAAATAAAAGAGTTAAACAAATGATGAGAATTGTGGTTGTTTATATGTGCTTTAAAATGAAGCTAATTTACCTACAAATTAATATAAAAGATGAATAAAATAACAGTTTTATATAGAAACACCATGATTTACCGACTTAAAAAAAGGATAATAAAAATATTGAAAAAAGTGTAGGAAATTTAGTAAATTACCACATAACAATAAAACATGGTCATGACATTAGAGTAAACCTATAAAAATACAACAAAATAAATAAAGAAAATAATAACATTATAATGAAATTAATTACCTGCAAATTAATATAGAAGATGGATAAAATAACGGTTATAGGGAAATACCATAATTTTACCGACATAAAAAAATGATAATAAAAAAATTGAAAAAAATAGTATAGAGAAAAATTAGTAACTTACCGCATAACAATAAAGCTTGATCATGACATTAAAGTAAACTTATAAAAATACAACCAAATAAAGAATTTAGACTTGAATTACCAATAGAACCTACAAATCAAGAAAATAAAGTTGATATGAAGCTAAAAATATACTCATAAAAAATAATAGATAATAGTTTTTAACCTTTGATAAGAATTCAAAAGGATGAGGAAGAGTTGAAAGTAAATACAAATTTATAATGATGAGAAATAGAAAAAGTAAAAGTAGAGTTAACTCTACTCAAACATCTTGAATGTGACATTATTATTATTATTATTATTATACTAAAAATGTCAAATTAATTTACCATGTCACAATTGAATTATGGTCATGCCAAATCATATACATACCATGTCACATTTACGTGGCTTTTTTCATCCATGTGGCATTGTCAACGTGGCATTTTTTGCCTAGCCTTTTAATAATATTGTATAGATAGATAGATAGATTATAAGATCAATAGTGTAAAATTTTATTTCTATTTATTTATTATTTATGTTTCGCCAATGACGGTTGACACGTTCTCAACCAAATTAAAATAACTCTTATCTCACCCGCGTTTCAATATAAATAGCTTTTAAAAGAGTCACCAAGACAATTCAACGTACTCTTTAGAATGATGAGTTTACACGAGAGTGTTATGAATTAATGGACCCGGTACTTTTTTTTTTAAAATTACATGTTATTAGTATATTAATCAAAATAACAACTAAAGTACAATATATATTTTTAAAAATAAATCAGAATTGTCATAGAAATAAGACATTAACTAACTAATTTTTCTGTATTTCAAGAATATGTTTTTATAAACGGATAAACTAATTACACAAACAAATCTTAACAGTAAAAAAAATAACAAAACTATAATAGATAAACCGGTAAAATTCACGAATCCCAAACCTAATATAATATTATACGTACCACGGAAATAAATTAATTTCATCTAAAAATTTAAAAATGTCAACGTAATTAGTCGACGATTTTAGCTATTGAGGGAATTTAGGTCGTCGATCATTAGGGCAAGACACCCGTTTTCCTGAGAAATAATAGACTCTACTTTAGAGATGGCATTATGGGCTGAGGCACGGTGGCGGCACGGCCCAACACGGAGCACGACACGACCAGCCCGACGGCGTTTTCGAGGCGGCACGACACGAGCACGGTCGGGCTAACTCCGGGCTACGACGCACAATTTTCGAAAAATCCGTGCCTAGGCACGGCACGGCCCAAAGCACGGCGGGTCATGGCACGCAACAGGCACGCCGGCCCGGCACGACCGGCCCGATCTGAGGCACAATGGGCTTTATTAGGTTGTTCGATGTTGTTTGTTGGGAATTTCGGATATCAGATTATCAGATATGGCCGTTGAAATATGGTTGTTGGGATTGGGACTTGAGAAATGTGAATCATTATATATATAAAAGAAAAATGTAAAATTGCTGACATGACACTCTAATATTTCAGCATTTACATAATGAAGGTCTCTCATTCACTTTGACAATTTTAGTTATAATTTGGCCAATAAGAGTAAGCCAACTAATTGTACCAACTAATTACCCATCCAATATTTATTACGCTAAGTAAATTGCACCAACTAATTACACATCAAATATTTATTACGTTGAATAAGTAAGGTGGGAATACTCACTTAGTAATTTCCAAGGTTACTCGAGAATGTAATTGTCATTTTCCTCTTTTTCTTCTTTATTTGAGTTTTAATATTTATGTAAAGTTAAAACTAGAAAAATATAAATGTAAGGAGGCAAATGATCATGTGTTAAACTTATGGGTTTCAATATTTATGTTTGTGAAATTGGGTTTTTGTAGTTAGTTAAGAGTGTTTTCATTGGTTTTCTTATTTTATATTATTCGCATTCGAGTTATATCTTAACTTATTTTCCTACTTTAATGTTTTCACATATTGAATCATCATTATATATATAAAAGCAAAATGTAAAACCGCTAATATGATGCAACAAGGTTTCAGAATTTCCCTAATAAAGCTTCCTCATTCACTTTGGCAAACTTAGTTTTAATTAGGCCAATCAATTACAACTAACTATTATAATTATTATAATATTATTAATTACATAATACATAATTAGATTTTCAAGGTTTCCATTAAAAACTAAATTTCACTTTCCATAGCCGAAACAATTATAATACTATTAATTACATAACGTAATTACCAACAAAATATCAATTATACAACCAACCATTATATTTCCAATAACTCTTTTGCATCTTTATGCAATTAGTATAACTGACTGAATAATGTAGTGACGTCAGTTAGGTTTTCCTAAACCTTCCCTCACAATAGCTGTATTATATACTCTGCTTTCATACGTTGTATATACACCGAAAATTTCCACAAAATTTTGTTAAGGAGAATTTGTTGTCATGGAAAGGGGATTGGAAGATGATACGAGTTTTTTTTAACGTATTTCGGAATAATGTATTTAACTTTCTTATTTTATTAATTTTATTAATTTTCCAATCATAAGTTTTGTACAACCATTTATTTCACATATTTAACTCAAAACTATTTCATTGGAAACAATAATTTTCCATTTCTTATATATAGGAGTATATGCTAAGCATTTTCAAGTTAAATGTCAAACGTTTAGTGTGTTGAGTGATTTTAAGAATAAACCACGTATTGCTGTGTTATATTACAACTCTTTTTACTTTCGAACAATAATTCAAATGTCTATTACTACTTCTCACTCAATGACCGACATTTTTTAAAAAACAAGTTCTAAATAACGCATAATTTTATATAGACCATTTTCGCTGTTTTTTGCTTTAACTTTTTTCAATTTTTCGTGATAAACTTCTTATATATTTTAGTATATATTTACTTTTTCATTTAATTTTATTAAATCATTTTCATATACATCAAATACGTTGTTAGATTATCTAACAAATTTACTTGATCATTTTCTTTAAAAGTCGGAAATAAACAACCCGTGAATTTTCACGGGTGTTACGCTAGTTGGGAAATATAGCTGTTGGGACTTGGGAAATGGGGATGGGTAAATATGGACGTTGGATTGTTGGAGACGTTCTTAGAGTGCTACTGCTGTAATGTTGTTTCAACTTTTTTTTTTTAATAATAATTTCCTTCTATAAATACCAACTCAATTCAATTCATTTTTCACAATTCAATCCATCTCTTATTCTCTATTTCTCTTCTACTTGTCGTATTTTAATTAAATAAACTTGTAAACTTGTATCGTTTCATACCTTTTTAATAAAAAATTGAAGTATTTTTTTAACATCGTTTCTTAATTGTTTAATAACAAATTCATTTTTTTATCGTTTATTAATTATTTGATTAAATCGTATATATTAAAATTACAATAAAACATGTGAACAAGTAAAAAAAAATTGTTTTAAAAAAAAATTCGTTTAATAACAAATTCGTTTAATTGTTTAATAACAAATTCGTTTTTTCATCGTTTATTAATTATTTGATTAAATCGATACATTAAAATTACAATAAAACATGTGAACAAGTAAAAAAAATTGTTTTTTTAAAAAAATGTGTAGCACGCGGGCCGGCCCATGGGCCAGGCACGACACGACGCGCAAATCCACCGTGCCATGGGCGGGCCGCGGTCGGGCTTTCAGTCACCGAGTCAAGCACGACACCTAGGGATGTCAATGGGGCGGGGGCGGGTGCGGAGGGGGGTCAACCCGCGCCCACCCCGCGAACTTTTAATGTGCACCCGTACCCGTCCCGCGACCCGCGGCGGGTTGAACCTTTCAAACCGTCCCCGCCCCGCGGGGACCCGTTGACCCGCCTAACTCCTCAAGAAATGTAAATCGTAAATCTAAAATATAATGGTCGTACTACTTATGCAAATAAGTTTTCGCAAAATGGCTCAACATTCAATTAACAAGAGTCCGTTGAGCCATGAAACGGTTTTACAAACAAATATACCACGAAACACATGCACAAACAGCAGCCCAAATACGGAATACTGACTAGTGAACTAGTGATTATTGTGTTATTGGACTACTGGGTATAAGTTAATTAGTTACTTGTTTGGGCCTGATTGAATACTTCGTAGAGGTTACTTATTTATTAAAAGTTTTTTTTAATCTTTTAAGTTATATTTTTTTATTTATATATATTACTATTAGATATTATTATTTATTAGGTGGGTATAAGCAGGGCGGGGACGAGTGGGGCGGGGCGAGTGGGGTGGGTGTGGGGCGGGGTGGGTATGGGGCGGGTCTCATGTGATACCCGCACCCGCCCCGCGACCTGCGACGAATGATGCGTTTGAAAACCATCCCCGCCCCACGACCCACCAAATCATTACCCACACACGTCCTACATGGGGCGGGTGCGGGGCGAGACCCGCCAAGACCCGCCCCATTGACATCCCTAACGACACCGCACGACACGATGGGCCAAAAAGCACGGCACGAATGGGTCTTTTTATTAAGTCTGGCACGGTGGACCGGCACGCGGGCCGGCCCAGCACGGCCCACCGCCATCTCTAGGTACTTATATATTCCAACATTCATGCGCCTCCTCCTTTCTTTCACTTTTCTTAATTTTTAGGGTTTTCCTCTCTCCTCCATATCCGCACTCCGCAGTCCTCTCGGCTTCTCCTATTCTGGTACGTCATTACACCACTCATAATTCTCTCAAGGGTTTTCTTCATTACAGTAGTTCTTCATCTGGGTTGCCTTCAATTTCCCGTTTTTTCTCCATCTGTTTTTCCAACCTCCATATTTTCTGTCGATTATCTGGTCTAAAAATTAAATTATGAATTGGGTTTGTCTGGTGTGATTATATATTGTATATGTTCGAAATGTTGATTCCATGCTTTTGTTTCATTCTTATTGCTGATCAAAAATTTGAGCTTTCATCGTTTTTGAGTTTGAAAATGGCACTCTTATGTATGTTTTTCAATTGTTTGTTAGCTTAATATCGAGCTTATTGATCTCATATACATTAGTTGATGATAAAAATGCTTCCTTTCTACGGTTTGCGATATACTGACGATAATTTCACCAAGTACATGTAAAAATTCCTAGACGGTGAGTACATTATACAGTTTGATTTACCTTGGATCAAATTAGTCAGAAGCTTGTGTGTTGTACATCAGGAAGTATTTTTTTATTAAAACTGTAGGTTTAGTTATCATATCATGTGATAATGTATCTGACAACTCGTTTGTATTTGGGTTCAAGTTAACTCAGAATTGAGTTTGATATGAAGTTATCGTTTTGAGTTCCATTGTTTCGAAAATTTATCTGTCTTTATTGTTTATGTTAGGGCTGCCAATATGTTTACTGCTTTGAGGAAGATTCAAAAAGAGAAGGGTGCAGAGCCTAGTGAATTCGAGGAATCTGTTGCTCAGGTAATTTTATTGGAAATTTCCGAGCACTCAAGTTTTTGAGCTTACTAAATTTTAAATATTTTGTGATTCCCTACTTTTCTTTATGACCAAAATGGTAGGTAATTTAAGATTGATATTGCAGGCTTTCTTTGATTTGGAGACTAACAACAATGATCTCAAACCTGATTTAAAGGATCTTTTCATCAACTCAGCCACGTGAGTTGGTTTATATGTTTCTACCGATTAATTGCTATCATTAGTTGTGTTTGTGAGGTTTTATGTTGTGTTTGTTTACCCAAATGCAGTCAAGTTGACATCTCCAACAACAAGAAGGCTGTCCTCATCCATGTTCCATACAGATTGAGGAAGGGTTTCCGTAAGATTCACCAGAGATTGGTGAGGGAGCTTGAAAAGAAGTTCAGTGGCAAGGTTCTTAACTTAGCTCCCTTTCTTTTCTGTAGGATTCCTGCTTGTTTTATTTCTGTGTTGCACAAGAATTAGTTGACACTTAAACCACCGTAAAAGCACATCACATCGGTAACTGTTCAATTGGATGATGCTACAAGTAGCTCTACCCCTCCTTTTCATCCGCTGTGCATCATAAGGGAAACACTTGGTATTACATTCTTTTGGGATTAAGCAGAAGTATTAGTTTTGATCACTGAAACCACAATAGCTCACCTCCTTATTATCAGTTCAATAGAATGACTCTACAACTAGTGTAGTTATGGTGTACTTATTTAGACATTTGCATTCCATTATATGACCTAAAACATAGCCTACAGCTTTGTTTTTTGCACCCTTAGGACCCCTTGCTACTTCTATGATACTACCTACCCACTTTTATCCTTTTTTCCCTGTTGCTGTTCAGTTTATCTTAGTATATTTATAGTGTATGGGTTGCTCATTACGGCAAAGTTTGTTCAGGATGTTGTCGTGATTGCCACACGGAGGATTGTTAGGCCTCCAAAGAAGGGTGCCGCTGTGAAGCGCCCTAGATCCCGTACCCTTACTTCAGTGCACGAGAACATTCTCGAGGACCTTGTGCAACCCGCTGAAATTGTTGGAAAGCGCTGCAGATATCGCCTTGATGGCTCAAAGATCTTGAAGGTGATTTTCTTTCTTCTATTAGTGTTATATGGTTTTTAACAGAGTATTCAGTTCATTGTTTGTTTCCCAAACGTTTTTGTTGTTGACACTATGCTTTGTCGATTGTCAGGTGTACCTAGATCCTAAAACCCGTAATGACACTGAGTACAAGCTTGAGACCTACTCTGGAGTCTACAGAAAGCTCTGTGGGAAGGAAGTTGTTTTCGAGTACCCGATCACAGAGGCAGCCTAAGTTTTGCAGTTAACGATGTTATAGAATTTTGCTTTATCTTGCTACCTTGTCCATTGATTTACAAATTCTAAGTAGGGATATAGAGTACTAACTATTATGAGATTTTCTTTGTTATCAAAGACTTGGTTTAAATATCTTTACTTAGTTTTATTTATAAAGTTTTCTATAAATCTTGATCCTGCGTTGCTTCCTAAAATTTCTGTAAATGGAAATTGTGTAACAACTAGTTAGTCTTGCTTGTGACGTCTCGGATGGAGAGACGGATAATGTCACTCACAAAACGAAAAGGGGGACAAGGTGGGGCACCCTCACGTCCACAAAATCGGACTAGTTTGGCTTGGTTCTTTTTGACGATTTCCAGGTGTAGCCGTGTCCTAAAAGTGCTAATTAGTCATCCCGTGTCCGACACTCGGACACTTATACTCGTGTGGAAAAATGAGAATTGGTTCTAGTAAATGTCGAATTATACCATTACATGTTCAGATTTAGCTTTAGGGGTCGTTTGGTTGATACGGGAATTACATCCATGAAATACAAATTCATGGAAAATAAACTTCTCGTCTAATTCATTGCAATTTGCAAACAACTTTCCTATTTGCACTTCATGGGAATTTTCAACTTCTCATGTTTTTCCGAGGCAACCAAACAACCCCTTAAATACATGATAAAAATAAAATTATACGTTATTTATAATAATAAAATATACTTCCTCCATTCATATCCAAACTACATCTATTCCATTTTAATACATTCATATCCCAACTACACATTTCCTAATAAAGCCACAAAAATTACTAAAGTATCCTTATAAACATCAATTATTTACACCAAATGCCATCAAATGGCCCACCATACTCAACCACAAACAATAAAAAAAGCAAAAAACCCACTTCCCATTGTACTTTCTATCATATTTTAATAACCTCTTAAGATTTGTGCATAAAGCATAACTACACAATGGATTTGAATGAATTTGAATGGAGGAAGTATATTTTATTATATTTAAATAACATGTCGACAGGACCCGATTTGAAAACTCGAAACCTTGTGTTATAGTTCTATTATTATTGGCGAGTTTGCAGCACCAGTATTCTTAGTCGAGATATTACATGATAATTTTCTTTTGTGTTCTTAATCTCGACATAAAATTCAAGTACCACTTACCTATTTTTCTTACATTTTAAACTTTTGTAAGTTGTTTTATCCAAAAAAAAAGATTAATTTTTTCAAAATTATACTTAAAACAACGCTAGATTTTTAATAAAAAACACGTATAAAACTGGAAAGATTCTAAAATAATTATCCAACACTGCAACGTCGGGAATTCCATACAACCCCAATATAAGGACTACAATCTAAATACACTCATAAATAAAAAATTGATAATAAACAATGAGAAAAATAGTAAATAATTGAAAAACATAGTTTCGGATCTGATCGGATATCGAAATGTTTTAATTCTAATATCCATATCCGTCCAAAAATCAAAGATTTCAGATCGGATATCCGATCCATAAGATATCCAAAAGTTCGAGTCAGAGAAATTCGGATAATCGGATCTCTTGCTCAACCCTAATCTTTTGTGTGTAATGGATAAACCGTTGCGTATATGTGTAGTTTCTCTTGGTGCTCCATAGCAACATTCCTCAACCGACAACTATGGTGAACTCCATGAAGCTTGGACTATGGCTGAAAGTTTACTCGACTTTCGCGGCTACATGTTTGCTTTTCTTTCCCACCTTTCCTTGGAGTCTAACCTATCATCCATCAAATGGAAAAACATGTTTAGTTCACATGTTACCACAACAACTTTAAGACTTGGACAAATAGAATATGATAAGAGACCCAAGGCAGACAGAAGTAATATTTGCAATGAAAGAAACAATCTGTGCTTCTGGTATTGTGAAATAATTAGTCGATTGATGTCAGTACAGAACACAGTAAGGATGCGTACATCCAACCCTATGTACTTGGCTATATATGGGCAGCGAAACAGGAGCCCTTTTAAGACAGTAATGTAAGGTTACTGTTGTCTTTGCCAGGGAAGGAGTCAAATATGAGATGGATCTTTTTACCAGGGAAGGAGTCAGATATGAGATGGATTTCAATCAAGCGCAAGAACTGATGTCATTATTAAATAGTTACCCCCAGTGCAACTTCTTCTTCTGAAAGGCCGGATGTATATTGACTTGGGGAGATGAGGATAACACTTCATTACTTTCAGTTTCATGTGAGTTGCTATTAGTGACATCCTGAAATCCCTTTTTACCAAGCTCCTCTTTTTGCAAATTAGGCTTTGCACCTGCAATTGCTGCAAGGAAAATTTCAAAACTTGGATTTGTGCAAACTGCGAAGGGGATATTGAGCAAAGTTAAATAAAAAACAACCCAGGAGTCATCACTATAGCTATGATCATTGGGAAATGATAACTAGATACGACCTTTGGCTTTGAATTTCTTGTTCTTCGGCTTGGATATCAATTGCAAGCGTCTTCTTTGCAATTCCTAAACAGCATATAAACAGCCTAAGGCGTTAAGCATGCGATTGTTATCATAGCACAATATTCAAAAGTAGCTTTTGCGTCAAGAGCATGCAAAACTCCTAAGAAATAGAAAACTCAGAGACATTCCTCCAGGGTCCGTGATAAATGTTATTGCTTGCTCTAATACAGAGCGCTTTGCAGATTGTTTTATAAGATGCGGTTCAATGGCCATCTTGAATTTCTAAGATCTACTATCAGTGTAACTCAGAGATAGGATACAAAGTTATGATACTTGGAAGAATGCATGATATGAACAATTGTATAGCAAAAACAATGTCTAGCTGCCCAGTATACAAACTAACCGAAGGGAGGGCTTACTATCACACGGCTCAACTCTCACATTCTATTAAACTACAAATCGAATTTCTGCAATGTACAAAATAAAAATGCAAGTGCAGTTCGTACCCATGACGTTTTAATCAATTTTTTTGACATTCTTCACAATGAAAAGAATAGTCCCATTGGTGCACGAGGCAGCAGTAAATTTCAGATATCAGAAACACCCAAAATCGGCACCTAATAGGGTAATTGCTCCCTATAACTAATGTCAAAAACAAGAATTGACTAGTATAGCTAAATCTATTTAAAGTGCAGTGAAAGACTTAAGTGAACCATTTTGCTAGGATATTCTACATTATTTATAACCGAAGTAATTCTCTCTATGAGTCGATTAAAATAGTATACTACTCGCTACACCTCCCACGCTTCCCTGCCATCTGCGAGCACTCTGGAGGCAATGAAGTAGTGTTGTATATGGTGCAGTTACATCAATTGTCTAACATCTTAAGTTGTCAATCTACTACTATCAGCCGCATAATCGCATAGTTATAGCATTAGTGTCTGATTATTTTGGAGGTAAATTTCAGATTGAGTTTACCTGAATTGTGTTTCAATGTTTGATATTCTCAACTTAGAAACGCAGGATAACCATGATGATACAAATGCCCTTAAAACTAAAATCACGCTAGTTGATAACCCCGACGTGTTGTTTGAGTACCTTTGTAAATCTGGGATTTCAGAAATCCCATGAATTACAAAATCGGGAGGATGTTGGGTTGCCAAATTTTTCGCAAAATATAGGCATATAATATTTCTTCAAGTTTTGAATAAAAAAAGTTGAACAAACCATTGAGACAGAGGAAGTATCGACTAACCAATTGAAATTCAATAGTTTGATTCACATGGAAGATTATGACGCCATAAACGTTAAACATTTAGAGGAATAACAATTAAGAAAAGAAACCCAGAAAACTAAATATGAGAAATTGCAATTGAATCAAGGGAAAGTGAGAAAATTACTTGGAATTTGGATAGTTGATGATGGGTTACACGGGTTAATTTAGGATTAGAAGGAAAATCAGTGTTTGATCCATTTACTGCTGCTTCATTAATATCTTCATCCATTTTCTCGCTTCTTTTCACTCCTTGTCTCGCTTCATCAATTCATATGCTACCTATTTTGATTTGGGATTTGAAACTTGTACTATTAAATAGCGTTCGACTCGTGTAAAATTGCACCGGGATATTTATAGAAAAAATATCGTGTATGGTATTATCATTGTAAATTTAATAGATTTGTCGTAGCGGAATTTTTTTGGTAGCTTATCATTGCCACCTTCCCGAAAACGAATGTCGACTAGTAATCAATCAATCAATCAATCAATATATATATAATTAAAGGAGGCTTTTTTCTGAGCGCGTGTAGTTTCAAACTTTGACAAAACACTATTACTAATAAATAATAATTATTTACAATTTTGCTACTAAAATTAGGAAATAATTTAATTATTTATAATTTTTCAATTAGAATTAGGAAATTAGAAAATAGATTAGGAAATAATTTAATTATTAACAATTTTTCAATTAGAATTAGGAAATTTTAAAATAGATATTTAAATAATAATTTATTTATAATATTCCTATTAGAGTTAAAAATTAAAAAAATAATAAATTATTTACAATTTTTCTATCATTATTACTATAAAAGAAAAATGTAAATCTGCATACGTGGCGCAATATCGTTCCAGCTTTCACTCTTTCTCGCACTCACATTCACCCTCACAAATTCATGTTTCGTAGACCAATCAGAAGCACTGATTTATGCCAAGTCAGATATACCATAAATTTTTTAATGACTTAATCAAATAAAAAAAAACCTTGAATATTCTTACAATTAATATTTGATTCTATTCCATATTACATCAAAACCGTGAATATTCTACAAAAAGATATGATTTGATGGTTTGAACGAGCTTATTCTACAATTGAATACGTATAAGATATACAAAAACCGTAAATATTCCAAATTTAATCAAAACCGTGAATATTCTACAACTAATCAATATTCGATTGCTCAAATTTCTAAAATAGAAACCTCATTGTTATAACGCTCTTCAAATAATGTTCGGTATGGGTTCGAACCATCTTCAGCTAATGTTTGGTATATTGGGCTACATATTTTATAAAAATATTAATTTGTTGGGTTGTTATCATTTTCTCGGACCTCTAAGAACGATCAATAATCTATTATTTTGTTTTATTGTTTTATTTACGTATTCATTATGAAAAGATTTGTTAGAATCGATTTTTAAATTATTTTCAATTTTTTGTAATATATAAAACTTAATTATCTTAGTTTTGGTTTTTTATAATTTTAATATCTTAAATTACTTAAATTTGTATGTTATAATTTCCTTTTTTAACTATGTCTTAATTGTTTCATTTTAAACATGTCTTACAATTGTTACTCTTATAAACATTATGTGTACTTACATAGATTAAAGTTCTCAAACTTGAATGTTATAAGTTTCTTATATATATTTTAATATATATACAATGATATTATATTATTTCTTTTTTATTTTTAAAAAGTACAATTATTCGAATAAATACAATTGCTATATAATAAATAAAATTTATATATGTGATCTTTAAAAGTAAGTGTACGCAACCCCGTGATTTTTCACGGGTGTTATACTAGTTAGAATTAGAAAATAAAAAAGATAGTTAAATTTTTACAATTTTCATGTTAGATTTAGAGTATTACTATTATTCTTTAAGATTAAAATGTTTACTATTTAAGATTATTAACTTTATTCAACGTTTTTATTAAAAATGAAAAATGTGAAACGAATTAGAATATAATTGCTTATTCACAATTTTCCTATTAGACTTAGAATATTATTCTTTAATATTTATATACTTACTATTTAAGGCTATTACCTTTATTCAACATTCTAATAAAAATGTAAATGGGAAAGCGAAAGAAAGAACTAATTCAGTTTGTCTTCGTCTTAACATTAAAATAATATGGAGACAAATCTGTTACTTTTCCTTATATATTATATTCTTATATCTTTTTTTATATTACTTGATCCTTCAAATTTAAAATGAATACCTACAACTGGACTCAGAATGTGTGGACTAAAATAATGAAAGTAGTTAAATAAGCAATTAACTATATACAAATTTCTACTTAAAAGGAACGTTTGCGATCAATCACACATTTACCCAAATTTAGAGCAACACTACTATTTTTTGGTACAAGAGTAGCATTACTATTCAAGTGAATATTATACACTTTCTTACTTAATTATGGGAAAGAAATGAGATAATTTATTTAATTATATTAAGGAAAAAGAAAATAAGATAAAAGTCAAATATGTTATACTTTAGAGAAATCCAAAAAATGTCAAATTTTAATTTATGGACTAAAAATATAAATATTAAAGACCAGAATGACGTAGATAGGTCAAGTGGAATAATTGTGTGGATGACATGTATTTTAAATAAGTATTGAAATATATTTCATAAACAAGAAAATATTTGTTCCGACATATTTTCACCTCATTCTTTACCAATGAGACATTGTGTTATAGACAAATATATTTTTTTACGGGGGTCGGGGTAGATAGGTTTTGAGAAAGGAGATAAATGCCTTCAGGGGTAGGGTTACTCTTCGACGTTTAAGAGTGTGTTTTGAGTAGTACAAACAAATAGGCCGGGGTTGTTCAAGTATACAGTTGATTATTCTGATGATCAAGTTGGTTAGTTGAGTTATCAAATTACAATTTAAGGAGTATAAATATGAATGATAAAGAATACAATGACGTAGGTGAGTTAAGCAGAATAATTATGGTGATGAGATGAAATGTAAGTGGGTATTAGAAGATATTCATAAACCACAAATTAATGACAAATAAGTGATGTTTCCAAGGCGGATAAAGTAAGCCGTAAAAAGATCAAAATTATTTTTTAATCAGTATTAGATTATAGTTTATTATTGTTCATATTAGAGGGTTGAATTCCCTCGGGCACATGCATTCCTGCACTATCACATGAACCATGTAAGCCACCCCTTTCGGGGGCTGTAGTGGCCAAGTGGTCATCGCACTAGCTGGTAGTCGAACATGTGACCTCTCAACTCCTGCATTTCTGCAAGTTTCAAGGTTTAACCCAGCTACCACTTGATTAACACCAATTGGTTTCATATTCCTTTTTTTTCCTCTATATTTTAATTTCAACTTATTCTTTACACTAGGGCATTGTTTTATAGGATAGAGGTTGATTTTACATTGGATGTGTCAATTTTTTTAGGGATGGGGATAGATACGTCTCGAGGGAGTAGGTAAGTATCTTCGGTGATAAGGTTACTCTCCGACGTTTAAGAGCGTGATTTGAATTGTGCATGAAAATGTTTACATGTTAGGGTTGTTCATAGATACAGTTGATTCTGTTGGTCAAGTCGGTAAGTTGGGTAGTTAGTTGAGAAGAGTACGGTGAATATCTAATGGTGTGGAAAAAGGATACGTATGTACTATGACAATGATTAGAAAAACTGAGAAATAGGTAAATAAATTTTATTTCAAAGTTTTATTTTTGTGAAAATAATAGAGACATAGATGTTGTGAAAATAGGTTAAAAATCTAATAGGTAACATGTAGATATACTCAATTTTGGTTGTTATAAGGTGAGGGTTGACTTTAAATTAGACGTGTCTATTTTTTTTATGAGTAGGGATAGATAGGTTTTGAGGGAGGAGGTAAGTGTCTTGCAGGCTAGGGTTACTCTCTAATGTCGAAGAGCGTAATTTTAGTAATACAACTAATTGTCGGCAGGCTTGGGATTTTTGGAATACATTTTACAATTGATTTTGATGGTTAAGTTGATTAGGTGGGTGAGAATAGTACTCGACGGGTAGAATTACTCCATGTCGTTTACACTGTGATTTAGGAGATAGAAAATATATTTATATGTGGGGATGAGTTATTTAGGGATATGAATATGATTAAGATTAATTCTGATGGGTTTGGTTGATTAGTATGGTGGAAATGGTTGAATATGGAAAAAGATGGATAATGTGAGATATTGATTGATTGAAGAAGGTAAATAAATAAATTTTATTTGAAAAAGTTTATAATATGAAAATAAGAATCGATAAATAGTATAAATATAAGCTAAAAACGTTTAAAATATCATGTGTGTAAACTCAATTTTATTTCTTTGTTAAATACAAAACTAAACAATCAAATATTATACCCCTTCATCAATCCAATCGAATACTCCCTTTAGTGGGGAATAAATTTTAATGTGAAATAACTCTATAGTGTATTTTGTATCGGTGTTTTGGAAATATTTAGAGGTGTGTATAAAAAGATGTTGTAATGTGGAGTTTTTGTTGTAATTGTATCATTGTAAATATAAGAAATAGAAGATATTTATGTCAATTATTTGACCAAGTATGAAAGGAAAACAATAGATTAAATAATTGTACACAAATGGAATGTTGAAACATTGGATAAGAATGAAGAGAGTATATGTTATGTCAATACGATATCATTAACTTTTAATTGAGTTATTTTTTTTCATGATGAAAATTGTTGTAACATACTTCATTTCATTATATCATTTCAGTTGTATTATTGTTTGGAACATTTCATTCGTGCACTGTTTTTCTCATATCTCATTTGACAACTAAATAGGGAATTCTCTACTTCTTCCCAATATTGACACGACTTTAAGTTATTAAGTGACTGCAATTTAAAAGTATAATATATCAAATATTAAATGTACAATTAATGTTTTACAACTAAGATAAGTAATACAAGACATTATAATTACAACTTATTTCAATATCCGTGCAACGCACGGGCAAAAAAACTAGTTTATATAGTTGCCGGAACTTTTTGCTCCAAGTTCATTCTTGGTGATAATTGGTCAAGTGGCCAACTGTCCAAATCTGTAAAGATTTTATAAGATTTAAATTTTTTCTAAAAAATAAAAAAATGAAATTATTGAATTCTTTTTTGAAATTATTTTATATCCTACATTATTTTTGTCAACCTTTTCTATCGTTAAATTTTAAAATTTAATCGTTATATTTTACAATTTAATTATTTTTAAATTTTTTTATTAAAATTATTTAATAAAATAATTTAATTTTATAATTTTCTTAATAGAGTTCCCATTTTAGAAAGACTAATGTAACAATTAAAAATTTGATTACGATTTTCGTAATATCATTGCTTAGGTAACTATCTTTTTTTTATAATTATTATTTTTTAATTTGGTAATGTCGTAATAATTGTACTTATTTTTTTATCGATTATTTTAAATTGTTTATATTTTATTTTAATTTATTATAATTATGTATTATTTATTATTTATTGTAATAGTGTTTAGTAGTCATAACTCATAAATCGTTATTTAATAATTATGTACGGATCGACATCCGACATTATATTTTAATATATAATATAATATATATGCTGACATTATAAATATAATCGTTTATGTATAAATTATTGTTTACAAAATAAATGAGAATTAGTACGTAATATTTACACAACTAATGAAACGTAGGCAGTTATTCGATAATTAATTCAGTAAACAATAATATGCGTCCCACCATAATTGAATTAAAAATAAAATTAAAAGTTGTATTAATGACGTGGCTTCACCAGAAATCTAAACGTTTCTGTATTAATATTGATAAGATAAGATGTGGATTTTTCATATTTGGTATGAGGGTAATTATTTACCTTTTAAATTGTTACCCTTATGAAAGGTAATGTATTACTCACCCTTCTCTCTAGGTAATGATTATAGGAGCAAAATATTTACTCGTTAATCATTACTCTTATATGTCAAACTTATCTAGAAACTAACTTCCCCGGTAATTATCACCTGATTAAAATTTACCCATTAATTTTTCCATGTATTCAAAACAAGCCCTTAGAAAAGAAGCCCCAGTTCTTGAACTATACTCACATTACTATAGTTATCCATGCTCCTTATGTAATTGCCTGGATTATTCAATAAAAGAAATAACTTAAATATAGAAGATAATTAGAGTGTGTCAAAGATAACAACGTCTAGGTGGCGGAAGCACCTGAGCACATCTGCATCAATGCTAAAACCAAAACCAAACTAATACATTATCTAGAGAGTTCTTAAAACTTAAAAACAACTCCTAAATAACTTATTAAGCTCGCTTCACACATCCCCGAGTAAGCAATAACCAGACAACAACAAACTGAACAACCTGAGAAAAGGGGGGTCGACAATTAGTCTGAAGTAACTTGATGCTCTTTTAGTCATGTTTACAAAAATAGAATATAACCAACAATAAATAGCAATTGAGATGTAAAACCAGTAAACATCAAATGCACAGTCTCAGGTCTGTACAAACCATGCGTGAACAACGTCACAACTCAAATAAGTTAAACAGTTTAACTGACTTTCCAACTATGCATGAACAACATCATAACTCAAATCATAGGATAATATAACTGACTATCTAAGTTATCATAGGAACAAGAGTAACCAACAATATATGCAAACATAGTGTCATATAATAACTGAATACAACACAACATAGAAAACAAGTAATAACGACCAAGGTTATAATAACCTTAACCATAACATAAACTCTAGATGCGAGGTTACATTAACCTCTACTATAACTTCAACATATAACCCGAGGTTATACTAGCTCCAATCATAACCTTGAGCCATAACTCAGGTTTACGTTAGTTCTAACCATAACCTTAATTTCTATTTCAAAGTTATACCAACTTCACCTATAACATTGATTCATATTTTTGAGGTTATAATACTTTCAGTCAAAACTTAAGGTTATACTAGTTCCAGCTATAACTTTGAATCATGTTTTCAAGGTTGTGCTAGCTTTAGTTATAACCCGGAGAAACATTGATGGCCGTGAGTCACGCCGCTTCTATGGTTTCACTCGTGAACCTTAGTTACGCACACGACACCCGTAACGACGAATAAACATGATACGCATATTCACAATAATTATGATACGGATTCTTAAGCAAAGAAATCGTCCGCGGAAGCAACTATCTTGAATGAAAACAGTATATTAGATGTATGTATGGAACGATCTTGGATGAATATGGTGGTTATGATGAACGTTGGTGGCCGTCGATGGTGGTGATGGTATTGTGACGGTCTTAGGGTGAATCCCTAAGGTAGAAGGATATTTGTTTGTCGTAGACCTATATGATAAACAATGGTGAATTATACCCTAGACCTATAGGTTCTAACTCATGCTACTATTTGAAACGCGACAAATAATAACGGCTTCGATCAATACTCGATGAGTCCGGACAATTATAAGAACCTTATAATCAGAAATTTGCTTGTTTATTAATACTTGATTTGTCTTGTGACGGTCTTCATTAACACCTCGTTGGTCCAAGGTTGTAGAATCCACCGAATCCTTACTAGACAATAAATTAGCCTTAAGTAAATAAAGATAACATGGCTAATATTAGTCGCCCCTTCGAACCCCAAACACAGCAACAAGATCGAACCCTATCCATAATTGGATCAAATTGACTATAAAACATGTACCATGTAAGCCATCCCCTTCGGGGACTGCAGTTGCCAAGTGGTCATCGCCCCATCTGGCAGTCGAACCTGAGACCTCTCAACTCCTGTATTTTTGCAATTTTCAAGGTTTAACTCAGCTACAACTGGACTAACACCACTTGGTTCACTATAGCCTAGTTTTCTTTGTATGAAATATATAACAACGGTTTTAGGTTTTAGGGTAAAATATAGAAAACATTGTTAGACTATACAACAGTGTTCTTTTGTAATACCCGTTGTTATACAATTTCACACAAATTACTCCCACATCAACCAATGGATTAACAACATTGTTTTGATTAACGCGTTAATTGCATTGTTAATGGCCTGTTATTATTACCTAAAATTGTACTTCCTCCATTTTAATCCAAATGGGCACTTTGGTTTCTGTACTATTCACAAATCAACCTTCAATCTTAATTTTCTCTCAATATATAAGAAAAATATATTCACGTGGGGTCTTGTTTAATTCGTCTTTACGAGTACATTGAAAATATATAACTTTTATAATTTTTACAAATACGTATCTAAATATATGAAGCACGTAAAACGTGCGTTGGCAAACGTAAAAAAGGTAAAGTGCCCATTTGGATTAAAATGGAGGAAGTAGTAGTGAAGTAATTAACGAATAAGACCTTTTTTTTACCCTAAGTCACTCTAACTCGGTAAAAAATACCAAAGCAGTCAATACCGAGAAGGGCATGCCAGAAGGTGGGGGTAGACCACTAGCTACCAATGAATGAGGAAAAAAAATGAGTGGGTAATTGGTGTTGAGTGAGGGACATGGAAAAAAAAGACAAGGATAAAATCGTAAAAAAATGTATGTGAAAGAGTAAAATACATATGTGAAAAGGGTTTGGGCATTATTTCTGAATGGAAAGAATCCTGGGTTCTTCATTACAGCTACTATGCGGGACTGAGTTATTAAAAATCTATCAACTACTAATGCATCATCTACTGAGAATTGGCCTTCGCATTTCACGGTGGTTGTTTGGTGGCTATGAAAATGGCGGAACCTTCGCGTGTTTGGTAAAGAGGAAGCTATTACCCAAAATAAGTTTACCTTTCTAATGCAAAGATTATGAGAAGTAATCAATGCTAAAGAAAATAAGGAACTGAATGGAACCTACTCGAGTTGAGATTTTTGTCCGTTGGCTAACACCTCCGGAGAACTGGGTTGCCTTGAACATTGATGGTGCTTCTAAGGGGAACCCGGGAGCAGCAGGGGCTGGAGGCATCTTTCGGAACCCCTCTGGACACATTTTGGGGGCGTTTGCAGAAGGCTAGGAGAAGCGACAGTAACCCGAGCGGAATTAATGGCATTAAGAAGAGGTTTGATGATTGCACAGGAACTACTAATTGAGAGATTGATAATTCAGACGGACTCCAAAACGATTGTTGGATTCATGGAATCTCCTCCTAATGTTTGGACTGCTCATTCTCACATGGTAAAAATTTGTCAGTCCTTCATTCGAGACTCCCCATGGAGGGTGGAAATGCATCATACGTACATATCGGGAAGCCAATTCTTGTGTGGATTGGTTGGCTAACAGGTGGAGTCTCACAAATGCAGAAATTAGTAAGATATGACCTCTCAAATGTGCCGAGCCAACTCTTCAAACTGTCTCAACAGGATATTAGTGGCATTGCTTGGCCTCGTTTGGTGTTAGCGCATCTTCTTTAGTTTATGTTGCTCTATTTTTTGGTTTCAGTAGGGTAGTCATTTTCTTTGTTTGTTTTGTTTTAATCTGTTTTCTTTTCTTTTATGGGTTTCACCACTCTTCTCTACCAAAAAAAACACATTCAAAAATAAATGTAAACAATTTAACGAAATAAAGAAGTGCTTATTAATGACATTCTTTTATTTGTTAAGGCGCCAATTTTTTTTACCATCTAATGATTAGTAAAAATCCCCATCAAATTATGCAATCGATATCAGCAGGTTTTGCTTGTGACGAACTAATCTCGTTTCCCAAAAAGGGAGAGGGGACAAGGTGAAGCACCTTTAATGTGCTTTCCCACCCACCCCTCATGGATATTTTGTGAGAGGAAACGATATTCGTCACAAGCTTGTGACGGATACCGCCGTCACAAATGAGAATTTGTGATATAGCCTGAGTTGCTTACTTGTTTTTTTACCAAAGTCGATCATTGACCTGTTTTGGTGCTTTCCAGTATCACCATCCACAACCCCAATACTTAAATCTTGATCGGAGGAAGAAGAGTAAAGAATAGAGAAATCATTAATCTTTGTCGCCACTGTAGCAACAAATTTTGTATCGCAATAAAAACTGTAACACAAAATAGATAGACAAATGAGTTTATATAAGATCAGAAAGTTATGTGTACAACCTCTATTATTCCACTGATTCTACAACAATATTGAAACTACGAGTTTACGATCTTCGAGGCTCGCTTGCTTGACTTTAGCTTCTTGAGAGGGTCGCGTTGACTTGAATTTCTCTTCAATGCTTGAATTTGCTTTGAGTTTACTTGAGTAGGCGGCACGATTTTGTAGTGCTTGTTGTCTACTTGCAAGTGTGATTTGTAGAGAGAATTTGAGAGCTTTTGATGTCTCTTTTCTCCTCACTTTGACAAAATGATTTTCTCCCTTGTAAAAGTGATTTTTCTTTTCTTCTTTTGAAATGGTGGAGAAATGTCTTATTTATAAGAATTTCTCCCTTGCCAAATGGCTTTTGGGCCCAAATAACCCAATTTGTAATATGGGTCGATCCGAACTCCATTAAACGGGACAATTATAATTAAATTAAGCTAAAATTTGATATTAACTTAAAATAATTTATTTTGTTTTATTCTCGGCACTTTAATAAAATTTCCGTGCCTACAAATTGCCCCCTCGGGACCTTGTCACGTACACTGTTTGGGTGTTTAAATGTGGCGAGGTCTCGACTTTTTTTTTTGCTTTGGTTTGACTTTGAAATCTACGAGCACTTAACTTATCGTAGGAGTAGGCATATGATTTTTTTTTTTGACTTGGAAGTCCATGGATACTTTAACTTGTCGTAGGAGTATCCATGTAAATTTTTGTTTTGACTTGGAAGTACACGAGTACTAAACTTATCGTAGGAGTGCCCACGCAATTTTTGTTTGACTTAAAAGTCTATGAGTACTTAACTTATCGTAAGAGCACTCATGTAAATTTTGTTTGACTTGGAAGTCCTTGGGTACTTAACTTGTCGTCGAAGTACCCCGTGGATTTTTTAAAATTGAAAGTACACGAGTACTAAACTTATCGGGGCAGTATCATGTAATTTTTGTTTTGCCCCCGTTCATCTCGACTTAAAAGTCCATGAACATTTTTTTAAAAGAGTGACATGTAAAATTTTGTAGCAACAAATTTTGTATCGCAATAAAAACTGTAACACAAAATAGATAGACAAATGAGTTTATATAATATCAGAAAGTTATGTGTACAACCTCTATTATTCCACTGATTCTACAACAATATTGAAACTACGAGTCTACGATCTTCCATGTACAATGCGCCTGTGAATGGCTTAGCTGAAGCTTTTAACAAGACACTGTGTAACTTGTTGAGAAAAGTGGTGACAAAGTCAAAACGCGACTGGCATGAGAGAATTGGTGAGGCATTGTGGGCCTATCGTACCACGTACAAGACACCCACTCAAGCAACCCCGTATGCGTTGGTGTATGGAGTTGAAGTCGTGTTGCCATTAGAGCTTCAAATTCAGTCGTTGAGAGTTGCCATTCAGGAAGAACTCACAAGTGATGATAATGATAAGTTGCGTTTGGCGGAATTGGAAGCCTTAGATGAGAAGAGGTTGCAAGCACAGTAGAAGTTGCAATGTTATCAAGCACGATTGTCCCGTGCATTCAACAAAAAGGTGCGCCCTCGATCTTTTCAGGCAGGAGACTTGGTGCTCGCAGTAAGAAGGCCGATCATTACTTCTCACAAACCAGGGGGCAAATTTACTTCCAAATGGGATGAGCCATACGTCGTGCAAGAAGTATACACAAATGGTGCTTATAAGATTGTTGATGAAGACGGTGTTCGTGTAGGACCGATCAACGGAAAATTCTTGAAGCGCTACTACTCCTAAGCAAGAGGCTAAACTGCATAAGCTCCTAAGCAAGAGGCTAAACTGCATAAGTTTCTAAGCATGAGGTTAAACTTCACACCAAAATTAATAAATAAGTACAAAGAAAACCCTTCACAAAAAAAAACCCCTTCACAAAAAACAACACACAAAAAAAGAAAAAAAACACAAAAAAAAAACAAAAAAAAAAAAACAAAAACCAAAAAAAAAAATCCTTCTATGAACTACGTCGGCTTGATTCTGTAAAGTGCTACTCTGGTGCTTTATGAGTACGTAGGAAACTTAAGTAAAACATTTACTTAAGTGCAGCCACACCACCAAAAAAATCTTTTAATGAACTACGTTGGCTTGATCTTGCATTTTTGTCCATCATGGTCACTTTGCGAGTACGTAGGCAGTTGAGCAAACTCTTTGTTCAAGTGTAGCCACAACAAAAAAATCGAAGCCTATTAAAATCACTCCTGGCCCGCAAGAGTTTAAACTGTGCACGGCTAAATCAACTTCAAATCAATCAGTCTTGAGGTACGAGTACAATCTTGATCGGCGATGTCTTTTGTAAGAAAAACAAATGTCTTCGTGTATCTTCTAGATCTCCAAGTGCCTTGCCTCCTTCGAAAAAGTGTAGAGTATTTGTAGCTGACGGTGGTCCACGGCGAGCCTCTAAATATCCGTGATGGTCAAGATTGATTCGAGAATAGAATACTGTTCTTGCTCTTTATGCTATCCAAATCTTTGAAGCTCTGCTTCAAATCGGTCATCACACTCGATCATCCATATAGACATAGGCAGTTTTGCAAGGATCTTAGAGAAATTCGCGTTGCATGGCTATTTGGCGAAATAGCATAGTGATTTGACTCGAGGAACGGCTTGCAATCCTTGTGTGATTTGACTCGAGGAGCGACTTGCAATCCTTGTGTGTTATGACTGGGGGAGCTACTTGCAATCCTTGTGTGATTTGACTCGAGGAGCGACTTGCAATCCTTGTGTGTTTTGACTGGGGGAGCTACTTGCAATCCTTGTGTGATTTGATTTGGGGAGTGACTTGTAATCCTCTTGCGGTCAACCGGTTGACTTCCTGGCATGAGACTAAAACGAGTATCGAAAACTCGGATCCCTCGTAGTCTTTCGTGGTTCATGAGTTGGGTACATTGCATAACATCCCTAAGGGAGTCTAAATGATCCACTCATGATTCTTCAAACGCTCTAGCGACCAATAGAACATGTTGTTTGCTTCATAACTTGAAATCCTCTTGTTCCCAGGTGCGTTGTTTAGCTTGATGAGAAATCGGAATGAGCCTTCTTGAAAGTTTCACTTGCTCCCACGGTAGACTCAAAGAATATCGGAATGATCGAACTCGAACTTCCTCGACTGCTCTAGCGGCCAACGGGACATGTTGCTTGCTTCATAGCTTGGGAGAGAAATAAAATGAACCAACTCTGAGTAGCTTCCCTCTTGCGCTCGATTAGACAAGTGTGTTGCTTAGCTTGTTGAGAAATTGAAATGAGCCATCTTGAAAGCTTCAGTTTCTTCCATGGTAGACTTGAAGAATCTAACTCGAACTTCCTCATGGTTCCCAGCGGTCAACGGGCCAAAGAATATCAAAAGGATCGAACTTGAACTTCCTCATGGTTCTCAGCGGTCAACAGGACAAAGAATATCGAAATGATCTAACTCGGACTTCTTCATAATCTTCAATAATTGACGGACAAGTTCACGGCCAAAGATACTTCGAATCCTCCACTCCTTGACAAGAAAATCGAATCATCCACTCTAAAAAACTTTTGGCTGCACCAAGATGGTTTGTAAAGTACATGCTTTCAATTCCTGGACACACAAGCAAATAAACACAAGTTTTGCAAACAGATTGCTTTCCTATATTAGTGACGCAGTGTGTAAGAGCTATGCGTATAAAAAAGCTTACCAATCTTGGAAAATGATGTAAGAAATCACCTGTCAATGTCAAGGAAAAGGTAAGGCATTAAGTGAGTACGTAGTAAAGCCAGTCAAAAATGATAAGTTAGTCGCCTACGCGAGCTTTTCCATTTTCGTTGATACAGAGCTGCTTTAGGTAAAGGAAAGACTAAGGGTTTCAAAAATTCGACAACAGTCACGTTCTCCAGGCTGCTTGCTACATATTTGATCACAAAGAGGGATTCCTTTCCTCAATCTAATCAGAATAGGCAGGTTAAAAAAATGAATCAGAGAAGTTGGAGGACAATGAAATTGGTTTTTTTATATAGAAATACAATCTCATCTATACTTGCTCTTATTGAAAGAAATGCATATAAATTCTACTGGTCGATAACGGAAGTCAGAATTTCAGAAACTTACCTTTGTAGAGCTGGGCCGCAGCGTATGAATATAGAAGACAAGAGTTCCAGAGAGGGCACGTACGAGCTGCACGAGATTATACGTATCAGTACTACTCTTGAATACTGAGTGTGGTGTGTGCGAAGTAGTGAATGATTTTATGCAAAAATGGTTGCTCATAGCCAATATTTATAGCCTTAAGGTGAGATTAAGTTTAATTGGCTAATTATGAGTAGTAATGGTAGAATCAAAATTTGATTCTACTAAAAGAGGGCTGAAATCAGAGAGTGTAACGTAAATTTGGTTCAAATTGTGAAGGTTTGAGAGCAAATTCTGGGGCAGGAGATTTGTCCGTTAAACACAGCAGTTAATGCTCATATTTGCCAGCAAGTTTTCAGTGTGTAACGTATGACTCAATTGCTCAAGCAAAGTAAGGGAAACAAAGCCTAATGCCAAGGTCGTATTTGATCATTTAGAGCGTGGAAATAAAGGATTTGTTTTGGTTTTAACATCAATGCAAAAATGATGAGAAAATATCTTATAATTTTTTATGGAACATTTCTCTATTGTGCATGTCGAACGAGTCAAGCTAAGACATGGGTGACGTAAAATCATTGAATGGGTGTATATTACCAAAGTTAAAAAAATTACTAAGGTAAAACCAATAAAATCGCTTACCATGTCAAAAAAAAATACGACATGAGAAATATCAAATTTTACATGTCACTCTTTTAAAAAATGTTCATGGACTTTTAAGTCGAGATGAACGGGGGCAAAACAAAAATTACATGATACTGCCCCGATAAGTTTAGTACTCGTGTACTTTCAATTTTAAAAAAAATTCACGGGGTACTTCGACGACAAGTTAAGTACCCAAGGACTTCCAAGTCAAACAAAATTTACATGAGTGCTCTTACGATAAGTTAAGTACTCATAGAATTTCAAGTCAAACAAAAATTGCGTGGGCACTCCTACGATAAGTTTTTTTTTTCTTTTTTTGTGTGTTGTTTTTTGTCAAGGTTTTTTTTTGTGAAGGGTTTTCTTTGTACTTATTTATTAATTTTGGTGTGCAGTTTAACCTCATGCTTAGGAGCTTATGCAGTTTAGCCTCTTGCTTAGGAGCTTATGCAGTTTAGCCTCTTGCTTAGGAGTAGTAGCGCTTCAAGAATTTTCTGTTGATCGGTCCTACACGAACACCGTCTTCATCAACAATCTTATAAATAAGCACCATTTGTGTATACGTCTTACACAACGTATGGCCCATCCTATTTGGAAGTAAATTTGCCCCCTGGTTTGTGAGAAGTAATGATCGGCCTTCTTACTGCGAGCACCAAGTCTCCTGCCTGAAAAGATCGAGGGCGCACCTTTTTGTTGAATACACGGGACAATCGTGCTTGATAACATTGCAACTTCTGTTGTGCTTGCAACCTCTTCTCATCTAAGGCTTCCAATTCCGCCAAACGCAGCTTATCATTATCATCACTTGTGAGTTCTTCCTGAATGGCAACTCTCAAGGACTGAATTTGAAGCTCTAATGACAACACGACTTCAACTCCATACACCAACGCATACGGGGTTGCTTGAGTGGGTGTCTTGTACGTGGTACGATAGGCCCACAATGCCTCACCAATTCTCTCATGCCAGTCGCGTTTTGACTTTGCCACCACTTTTCTCAACAAGTTACACAGTGTCTTGTTAAAAGCTTCAGCTAAGCCATTCGCAGGCGCATTGTACATGGAAGACTTGTATTGTTTAAATTTGAATTTTTCAGCAAGACTCGTCATCAACTTGTTAAAAAATTGTTTTCCATTATCAGTTATGATGCGTTGTGGTACACCATATCGAAAGATGATCTGAGTGCGAATGAAATCAACTACTGTTTCCTTTTTGACTTCGCGCACACTGATGGTTTCTGCCCACTTTGAGAAATAGTCAGTTGCAGCTAGGATGTATTCGTGCCCATTTGATGCTTTTGGAGTTATAGGTCCTACTACATCCAGTCCCCACATTTCAAAGGGCCATGATGAAATGGTAGGATGCAAAGGCTCTGGAGGTTGATGTATGAAATTTGCATTGAACTGACAAGCATCACACTTCTTCGCAAAATCCATGCAATCCTGCACCATGGTTGGCCAATAGTACCCCATTCTTTTCACAGGATCATGAAGCTTTGGACCAGATTGATGTGCGCCACAAACACCTGAATGAGCTTCGTACATGGCTTCTGAAGCTTCAGTTTCACCAAGACACCTTAGCCATTACCCAAGGAAAGATCGTCTGTAAAGCGTTCCCTTATAATATATGAACCTTGGAGTACGACGACGACGAATCTCCACTTTATGTCTAGGGTCATCAGGAAGCTTTTGATGTTCCAAGAAATCAATGATAGGCTGACGCCAATCATCATTATCAATTTGGCAAACACTAATCATGTTAGATGACTCTACACGTTCTCCACCCTCTAAAAGCGGTACCACCCAGCGGTTGCAAACTGGAATTGTCGTGACTCCCTCTGCCCCCAGTGCCAAAGTGGCTGCAAGATTGGCAAGCGCGTCAGCCATCTTATTGGCACTCCTTGGCACATGTCCAATATGAACACTATCCAACTTGTTAAGTAGCTGAATTGCATATTGATGAAATGGAATGAGATCGTCCTTCTTTACTTCAATTTCATCAAGTACTTGGTTCACCACCAACAAAGAATCTCCATAGATGTCCAAGTCTTTGATCCTTATTTCGATTGTCATTTGAAGACCTAAGATTAGAGCTTAATATTCGGCCACATTGTTCAAGCATAGTTCAACGAGCACAAAGGAGTAAGGCAACACATGACCTTCGGGAGACAAGAATACAACACCAGCTCCGGCACCATCACGTCTTGCTGCACCATCAAAGTACATTTGCCATGGTGGAAGCACATCTACATAGAATATCTCTTCACCGGGAAGATCATCCTGAAGTTCCCCTTTCGAAGGGACTGGATGATTAGCAAGGAAATCAGCCAAAGCTTGCCCTTTGATTGCCTTTTGAGGTACATGGACCAAGTCATATTGTTTGAGTAGAACTGCCCACTTTGCTAGACGACCAAACAAGACTGCCCTTGAAATTATATACTTGATAGGATCATCCTTCGAAACTACATGGAGAGTGTGTGCCTGCATGTAGTGCCTTAGTTTTTGAATCGCGAAGACCAGAGCCAAGCATATTTTCTCGATTGGGGAGTAATTCAGTTCAGCACCCACCAAAGTCCGACTTAGATAATAAAGGGCTCTCTCCTTCTTATCTTCATTCTCTTGAGCACACAATGCCCCCAATGAACGATATTGTGCAACAATGTAGAGGATAAGAGGTTTTCCTTGAATTGGTGCCCCCAACACATGTGCAGACGACAAGTACTTTTTAATGCTTTCAAAAGCATTGTGACATTTATCATCCCACTGAAATATAGCATCCTTCTTCATAAGATGACTAAATGGCTGACAACGTCCCGCGAGGTTAGAGATGAACCTGCGAATGTAAGCTAAGCGACCTTGTAGACCACACAGCTCCTTCAAATTTTTAGGTGCTGGCATTTCTTGAATGGCTTTGATCTTTGATTGATCAATCTCAATTCCTCTATGTCGAACCACAAACCCTAAGAATTTACCTGAAGTAACTCCAAAGGCACATTTGAGTTGATTCATCTTGAGTTTGCATTTTTGCAGTCTTTCGAAGACGTTACGAAGGTCATCGAGATGGCTTTCCCTTTTCTTGGACTTAACCACAACATCATCAACATAAAACTCAATTGACTTGTGTAGCATGTCATCAAAGATCTTTTGCATAGCGCGTTGGTATGTTGCTCCTGCATTCTTGAGACCAAATGGCATAACTTTGTAACAAAATATCCCCTTTGGAGTACGAAAAGCAGCGGCCTCTTGATCTTCAGGTGCCATGAGAATTTGATTATATCCTGCAGTGCAATCCATGAAGGAAAGAGCTTCATGTCCAGTCGTCGCATCAATCATGAGCTCCGTGACAGGCAAATAAAAATCGTCTTTTGGGCAAACATCATTGAGATTGCGAAAATCCACACACACGCGTAAATGGCCATTCTTCTTTCTAACTGGCACAATGTTAGAAATCCATGTTGGGTATGTTACCTCTCGAATAAAACCAGCTTCAATGAGTTTGTTCACTTCTTTCTCAATTTCAGGAACCAATTCTGACCTGTAACGTCGTTGAGGTTGTTTCTTGGGACTCACACCTTTCCTCACTGCCAAGCGATGTACTGCAATTTTAGGACTTAACCCTGGCATCTCTGTGTAATTCCAAGCAAAAACATCTTTGTACTTAGTTAAAAGCTTGAAGTACTCATGTTCCTCCTTTTCTGTAAGAAGTGCACTAACATATATTGGTCGAGGGTCCTCCGAAGAACCTAAGTTCAGCTCCTTTAGGTCATCGATAGTTGATTGCCCCCATCTTCTAGCAATTCTGGAGCTTCATCAGCTTCAACTTCCTCATTAGCATCAAGAACTTCTTCATTAGCATCAAGAACTTCCTTTACGATGATGTGATAAGATGTCATTATTTCATCCTCCAACTCTTTCGTGTTACTCGCATTCGGTACTGTCGAAACTCCACCAAGTCGAGGCTTCCACTCTCCTTGGAAAGATGAGGTCTTTTCTTGATTAGTAAGGACCACAACATGCCTTTTCACCTTCAGTGGTTGCTCTTGCACTATGTTTATCAGCTCTATGCGCTTCATTCGAGAAGGGACGACACTTCTGAGATCATCACTGACTTTCACCTCATCTTCGCTTTCACGTCTTGAGGCTTTATGCATTTGCCTATGATCTTTAATCTCATTAGAGTCTTTCAAGCGATCAAACACTGAACGAGATGGAGTGGCCAAACGCTTAAACACAAATCCGTTCTTCTTCAAATGTGATGAGGTACTTGACTCGCGAGCACTAGTGACATTATCCTGAACACCCAATCTTTTGAAGACGGAAAAACGATTCCTTAAGGGAATTTCTCGCTGTGAAAAAGTATGCCCCCTTAATTTATCAAACACAGAAGGAGTCACTCTTGTTGTAGATGGTCGAATCCTATCGAAGACAGAGGATTTTGATGCTGTCATATCATTTGGATTTTCATCTTCTTCCACTTCCTCAGGTGTTATGCACTGAGAGGACAATGCATCTACTTTTCATTGAGCACCGATCCTTACAGGCGAAGGAGATTCATAGCCTAGGCCAACCTTAGAAGTACTGAAGCTCCCTTCTTCCTTAAAAAGTTTCTTTTGAGTCTCATTAAGACCATAAGGCTCAACACTTATAACTTTTCCCAATGGGGTGGGATTTTCGAAGTCATATCCAGCTTTAGCCAACAATTTATATGTATTGGAGTTGAACACGCCATTTTCTTGCCCTTGAGACACTTTGCTTGATGATGGAACAAACCCTGCATGAGCATATTTCACCACCTGTTTTTCAGCCGTGCCAGGTCGTAGAGGGGTGATGAGTTTCACCATCCACTCTTGTGCGACTACATGGCTGGACTTAACTTTTTCTTTGGCCACCGTCTTTGAGCTATGGCATTCAGCAAAAGGACTTTCACCTTCCTTGCGTCGTGACTTTGGAATATACCGAAGCACTGGAGTTCGACTCTTTTGTGGATCTTTTTCCTTAGCTGGCGCTTTAAGACTAACATTGTCATTGTTCTGTGATTGGCTACTTTGTCCTACTTCCTTCTTTACATCATTTACATGAATCTCTGGAGAGTTCTCAACCCTTTTACCTTTGCCTCCTTTCCCAGTTGATGAAATAGTGGATGGTAAAAATTCACTTGAAGTGACATTTTCTTCAAAAAACTTTGCATCCGCGAAGAATGAATCAACCTTATTAAAGGGTTTCACATCACCATTTATTTTTCGCTCACTTCCATGATAATATTTTAGACATTGATGGAGAGTTGAAGCAACCACACCATTCTCATCTTTCCATGGCCGACCTAACAACAATTTGAACGAGGTCTTTGCATCAATAACATGAAATAAGGTGTCAGAAGATAAATCCTCCATGCTAAGGTTTACACGAATTATGCCAATAGCACGCTCGCCGTTCAAGTTGAAGCCATGAATTATTGTTCGGCTACTAGACAGTTCATCCATTGTAATGCCTAACTCAATCATGGTTGTCTTCGGCATGAGATTCACACCAGAGCCTCCATCGATCAAGATACGGTTCACCCTCTTGCCTCTTATATAACCAGATACATACAACGGCCTATTGTGAAGTTTTGATCCAAGCAACAAGTCTTCATCAGAGAAAGATAAGGCGGTGTTACAAGACACACATTTGTTTTCTCGCTCTACAGGCTCCCCTGCGTCCTTCAACTTTTCTTCATACAATCCTGGGTTTTGAAGAGCATGTACGACTTGATGACGCATCTCCTCAGGAAGGTGAAACATTTGCTTCCATCCCATTCGCTTTGGAAGAGCATCAAGAATGGCTAACACCTTAGTGTCTTGGGATTGACTTGAGTTTTCCAATGACACGGAGTCTGGATTACCATCTTTTTCTTTATCCCCTTCACTTTCATCAGTTACCCCAACAGTATTGACAGAAACTTTGCTGAGATAGCCTTCAGGGAAAAACTCTTCAAGAATGATAGGAGCCAATGGTTGTTGTTCCAACAAATCAATTGGAAGGACATGTGATTTGATCACCTTCTTCGATTTCTTCTTGCCTTTAGAGCGTCGTGAGCCCCTCCTCTTAGTTTGTTTTCTTTTGCGAGGTGCAGGTTGTTGATTTTGTGGTTTCACTTGCTTCCGTGGCTTCCTTCGTGTCACCAATGTCCAACCTTCATTATCATCATCAATGCTGGCCTCCATGGTTGCAATCGTGCCTTGAATTGTGTTTTGGGGTGGTGATATCAACCTTTGAACTCGGAACATTGCAGGCTCCAAGCTCCCAAATTGTATCACACATATTTCTTCTTGCTTATGAGGGACCATCACATTCGAGCATTCCATGATTGGCATGTCAAATCCTTCAACCGTCACGCTGGTGTGATTTGTTGTCACTGTCTCATCAAGATCCACGATGATTTTCCCATCCTTTGCTAATTGCATAATCTTTTCTTTGAGGGTTATACACTTCTCTAGTGGATGATTGACTAAACGATGGTAACGACAGTAGTTGGGATCTGTCGTCCTATTTGCTTGGTCAGGACGCTTTGATTCTGGCAACTGAATGCCATTCTTTTCCAACAAGTCGTCGAGCATGCCTGAAAGATCTGAGTCAGGAAACGGATATTTCTTGTTCTGCAAATCCTTCAATGTTGGTTTATCACGCTTGAAGTCCTTGGCATGTGTCTCCTTCTTTTTGTCATACTTTGGTTTTGTAGAGATTTTGACAGGCGCATTACTGGTGGTAACTGTCATAGTTTCTTTGGATGAACCCTTAGAACTCTTGTCGGTTTTCTTGAACTCTTTCTTCTCGCCAGAGGGCTTAGAGGAAGATGATTTTGTCTTGTTCCGAGCATTGATCGTTACCTCCATATCATGAGCACGAGTCGCCAACTCTTGAAAGCTTTTGGGCTTGATCCCATTCAAGATGTATAAGAGCTCCCACTTCATTCCATTGATGCACATTCCAACTGCTGAAGTCTCGCTTAAACGATCCTTGCATTCCAGACTTAGTGCACGCCAACGATTGATGTATTCCACGACAGCTTCATCTTCCCACTGAGTTGTGTTGGTTAGTTCACTCATGCTGACTATGCGCCTTGTGCTGTAGAACCTATTCATGAACTCATTCTCCATCTGGTCCCAGCTGTCAATCGACTCAGAACCTAGATCCGTGTACCAATCAAATGCGATGCCTTTGAGAGAACGAACAAATTGTTTCACCAACAAGTCTCCATCTGTCCCGGTGTTATTGCATGTCTCCACAAAGTGAGCAATGTGTTGCTTGGGGTTGCCTTTTCCATCGAATTGTTGGAACTTGGGAGGTTGATATCTGGCAGGCATGCGTAAGACATCGATCCTCTTAGTATATGGCTTCACATATCGAAGACCGTTGAAGGAACTTTCACCTAGCTGGTTTTTGATCGTGTTGGCTATCAAGTCTTGCAGCTTCTTTTCGGTGTAGGCACTTAGATCATTTTGGGGGGCTTCCTATCATCCTTCTTGTCATCATCATATTCTTCATCTTCTTCATCATCCTCTGTAAAACCCCTCGCGAAAGCGGAAATATAAACATACAAAAGTACTAAAAATGCAGCGGAATTAAAACTTTTTAAAGAAACAACATGCGAGAAGTCTTAAACTGAAAACTGGAAACAGAACTGTTATAAACAACAATAGATAAGTAGCAGTTCTAAGTATCAATCCAAAACATAAATACAAGCCCGGGATGGAACATCCCTACATGCACCAAAACAAAGTATCAAAAGTCTAACAGTCTAGCTAACGATAGGGTATAAGTCATATGATGATGGATCATCACTCGCTAGCCCTCCTGTGATCCCATCTCCAACCTGCATGTACCTACATACATGAAAACATGTACGCCACAATCAGTGGGGAGTGATTAGAGTTCTCCTAGCCACCTTTTGTGACAACACGTAACACATAAAACAATACAAAATACTCCAACATATAACAACATGTGAAGCATAAACATCTCATCATCTGATCTCTTACTATCATGCGATTACAATGCACGGCTCTCAACCAACTTCATAAACAAATAGGAAGGAGAGCCGGTTTCCCTACTGGTTACCCAGTCGGGGGGTCTTTCAATCCAACTATTTATGAAACCGAACAAGAGTCATCCAATGCCTTGGATGATTTAACCACCAATCAAATAAACATCAATAACTCATCATGCATATCTGACACTGTACCATTATCTAGGCAAGCAGATAAAACATCCATAACACTAGCAACGGGTCCAGAGGTGAACTTAACACATATCCCATTACTACACTATGTCGGGTCCAGAGGTGAACTTAACACATATCCCAACATCCAATCAAGTAAAGGGTCCAGAGGTGAACTTAATACATATCCCTAAACTTACAATCATAAAAAGGGTCCAGAGGTGAACTCAACACATATCCCTAATCATCCAAAAGCAAAGGGTCCAGAGGTGAGCTTAACACATATCCCGATGCTACAAACATGTATTGGGTCCAGAGGTAAACTTAACACATATCCCAATACGCAGTCACCGCACAACGGGTCCAGAGGTGAGCTTAACACATATCCCGTGTACGACAACCGATCACGTGTCAGGTCCAGAGGTGAGCTTAACACATATCCTGACACGCCCAAGCAAAACACGTAACGGGTCCAGAGGTGAGCTTAACACATATCCCGTCACGCGACATATAAACACGTAGTGGGTCCAGAGGTGAGCTTAACACATATCCCACCACGCGACAACCATTGTAACCACTAACATCCAAAGGTAGAAACTAACCTATAGTTCTAACTTCTTAATCATCTAATCAACACTTAATTGATCCCGGGAATTAAGACGAGGGAGAGCCGGTTTCCCTTTCGGTTACCCGACCGGGGGGTCTCTATCCTCACTCCATTCCCGAACCCAATATAGTGTTGCCCGTACACCGGGGACCTCAAATATATATCACGGGTATACAAAACGAGTTTCAAATAAAACTGATAAACCGTTTGAAAGTTACACGCGAAAACAACCCAAACAGCCTTCAGGGATCCCCAGCCGGTCGGCAGGCAGCCGGTCGGCCGGCTGGCAAACCCCTCAGCCTATGCTCCTTTCAAAACCATGAAACCTCACAAGGACTCCCAGCCGGCCGGCAGGCAGCCGGTCGGCCGGCTGGGACTCCACTCCCTAGCCTTCTCTATTTCGCAAACCAACCCATATGCACTCCCAGCCGGCTGGCAGGCGGCCGGTCTGCCGGCTGGGCTCCCTTTCTTCCTAGGTTTTCGCAAAACAAACTCAATACAAATTGACTACCAGCCGGTCGGCAGGCAGCCGGTCGGCCGGCTGGCAGTCCAAGGCCAATTCTCAAAATTTCGGAAAACACACAAATGCTCTCCCAGCCGGTCGACCGGCGGCCGGTCGGTCGACCGGCTCAGAGAGCCTGTAACGGAATTTCGCAAAACGCATATGTTTGAAAACTTCATAAATCGACCTACAAACTTCAAAATTGCTACACATGATATTTACCCAACATTACTAATCATCAATTACATCCTATTTAGCAGCAAACAAGTCCCATGACAATCCTCAAACGGATTTAACAAGTATCCGTCGCAATTTATGAAAAACTGAAAATGAACTTAAGAACACATAACAACATCTTAGAACATGAATTCTTCACATATTAAACATCCTAAACATGTTACTAGGTCCTTTGAACAATGGGCATTAATAAAATCAGAAACTAGCATAAGAAACACAACAAAAGTGCTAATATACACATAAAGGCCGAGTTATCTCATTATCGTCACCTTTCAAGCTTTTCCGGCTATAGATCCTCCTCAACCAAGTAGCTATCGACCTCCGGATCGTCTAAGCCCACTCCTACAAACAAAGAAAACGGAATTTAGGACAGAAACGATTCCTTACCAAAACGGACAGATTTTTCGAAGTGAAAGAAATGGAAAACTAAAGTGATAGATGGCTTGGAAATCGAATGAGGATTCCGAAAATGATATTTTTACCTTGATTTGATCGACGGATGATGAAGAATGTCTCAAAAGAAGGAGGAATAAAATGGAGGTTTATGAGGTTTTGTGTTACTGTAAAATGAATCCTTGAGGAAGGAGTTATGTCGACATATGATTTAAGTAGGGTACAAGTGGGTCGTCCTTTCCGTATTGTGAAACGGGTTAGGACATTAGAACGGATATTTAAGTCGGGAATTTAACCTTGCCAAGTTTGTATTCGTCTTAAGGACTTGAGGTTCTTAAGACGGATCTTACTTATTAAATTAAAATCTTTGAAATAAATTATTAAAATATTATTTTATTACATAAAATAATTTAAAACGCTTAAATTAGATTTTACGAAAATACGGGATGTTACAATCACCCCAACTTCAAAAAGTTTCGTCCTCGAAACTCGAACGGATATAAATCTATATACTATACCTCAATCGAATAAGAAGGGATGCGCAGCACGCATCGATGCCTCAGTCCTCCCATGTCTGCTCCTCGACCTCACCGCAACGCCAAAGAATCTTCACCAAGGGTACCACCTTGCTCCTAAGCTTCCTCTCCTGTCGGTCAAGGATCTTCACTGGACGCTCCTCGAAAGCAAGACTCGGCTCCAAGTTCTCGATCTCTCTAGGCAAAACATGACTCGGGTCACTAATATATCTGCGGAGCTGGGAAACGTGAAAGACGTTATGAACCTTGCCCAAACTAGGAGGCAAGTCCAAACGATAAGCTACGGCGCCAATCTTCTTCGCGATCACAAAAGGTCCAATGAACTTAGGGCTTAGCTTGCCCTTAACGCCAAACCTTTTGACGCCCTTCATCGGAGACACTCTCAAAAAGACACTGTCACCCTCCTCGAACTCTAAGGGTCTACGGCGAACGTCAGCATAGGACTTCTGCCGGTCCTGAACGGCCTTCATCCTATTCCTAATGAGCTGTACACGGTCAATGGTCTCAGCTAGCTGATCAGGTCCAAGGTCACGAACGTCACTAGCTTGGTCCCAACAAACTACGGCACTTCCTACCATAAAGAGTGATGAGCTCCATTTTGGTCATCATTTCCTTTACATTTTCTTTGTTTTCGGTCACGATTCGACCTCGATTTGCGTGCCTTTAGATGTTTTTACGTCCGCTGCCTCGTATATTCCTATTCTGTCTAATTTTTGTAGGCATTACGGCGGGGGCGAAGAAGCGAGACAAATCGAGCCGAATTTGGAGTGATTTATGAAGAATTATGAAGGAATTGTGAATGTTGCCTACCAGGCCCTCCCAGCCGGTCCCCAACAGGCGGCCGGTCGGCCGGCTGGGAACTCTGTCTTAAGAATTTTGGCGAAAAAGAAGAAAAGTTGCAGATTCATGGAACAAGGCTCCCAGCCGGTGGCCAACCGGCAGCCGGTCAGCCGGCTGGGAAGACCTTCCCATACTTAGCCAATTTCGTAAAATGAAGAATTATGCAGAGTTGGGCAGATTGCTACAAAAGGGCTCCCAGCCGGTGGTCGACCGGCAGCCGGTACACCGGCTGAGGGTACCTGTAGCCAAGAAAAAGAAGAGAAAAAGTCAGAACTGAAGAATAGGCTTCCCAGCCGGTGCCAGACCGGCAGCCGGCCGGTCGGCTGGGAATGCATGCTCATTGAAGAAAAAACGAAGAAAAAGTCAGAAGTCCTCACTTGGACTCTCAGCCGGTCCCAGACCGGCAGCCGGTCGACCGGCTGAGAGGCCCTTTTCGTATTTTCGAGCCCTATATAAACCCGCACTTGTGACATTACTTATTACGCAATTTTCTTAAGCTTTTTTAGGGTTTTTTTACTGTTGCATTACAAAACACTTAGACTCAAAAAAAAAACACTCTAATTTATTTTAATCTTCTTTAGATCTTTACTTAATCTTTCATTGTTAGTTAATCTCTCTTAAGGATTCTCCTTGGGTTTGTTTTTAAGCAATTGTAGAGGATTATTTGGGTTGTATTTTTGGGGGATTTGAAAGAATCCTTCAACTTGTCATCCAAGTCATTTCCTTTTCCTTAGTTGATGGTATAATCTTCTTCATCTTTACTTTGTCTTTGCATTTCCTTTAAGTTTTGCTTGTTTAATTGTTTACTCTCACTTAATCCAACATGTCTGGCAATTCCTCATCATTTGTTTACATATTTATGTTAGCCATGTGTGAGTAGTTCCCCTACTAGGGTTAGGGGTGTGCTTTGGTTTGTTGATAGCTATGAATCTTGCTTAGGGTTAGGATTTGGTTCTCTTCTTTGCTAGGTTTTCATTTGTGCATGGTATATGTTTGATGAAATGTCTCAACGACGGTTGGACATGATTCGAATTGTTGTTGGCCTTTTATGATAGTCTAGGGCCTTCATGAGCATGTATGTATGTTAGGTTGACCTTGTTTGTAGCGAAAGCTAGGATAGGGATCGACTTTAGGTGAGTCAAATCGATAGACGAGACAAACCTAGGCCTAGTATAGTGGAGACCCTAGATTCCCTTGCATGATTCGTTACCAACCTACCTTAGTACCCCCGACACCTTAGTATCTTTTATTCATCGATTTCACATTTGCTTTAATTTATCTTTAGTAGTTGTTAATCAATCTCAAACTTATTACCCGACTCAAGCTCGAACTAGAACTTAAATATACAACTTCCCCACCGTCTTTTGGGTTCGACCCTAAATTATACTACTTAATTTGGGAGTTTATAAATTGTTTTTGGTGACGGAATTGACGACAAAATCCGGCCATCAAAATGGCGCCGTTGCCGGGGACGGTGTTTAGAAGTTGTGTAGTTTAGTTTTAGTTTTAGTCTAGAGTTAGTTGAACTTGTTTTGTTTTGATCAAAGATTTGGTAGTTAATTGTAGAGTGCTTGTTTTATTGCTCACCCTAGTGTTTAACAAGCACTAGGACGACTAATTTGTTTGCTAAGTTTTATGCCTAGGGGTGACTCTAACTCTTTGTTGTCATCTTCCGAACCGGAGAGGCTCTTTCGGGCCTTAAGGAGGAAGACCATTGCAAGGGTAAGAATTGCATCCCAAGCATCTACTAGCCAAAACAACCCCTCTTCATCCGAACCACCAAGTCCCAATCAAAGCAATCCTAGCCCAACATCCGAAAGTTTTGACAATCCGTTTTATCAATCACCACCACAATCACCACACTTTCCAAACAACCATCCAATTCACATAATGGCCACTCTTCGTGATCATAACCGGCCCAATCACAATGACACCACCAATCCAATCAACTTCGGGGTCCTTGTTCCTCAAAATTTCGAAATACACCCTTCGCAAATGAGTTCAATCGAAAAGAATGCCTTTAGCGGGGCTTCCCACGAAGATGCTCATGGGCACTTGAGAAAGTTCAAGGGTAAAGTCGCAATGATAAAGAAAACCGGAGTACCCGAGGAGACACTAAGGCTTATGCTTTTCCCCTATTCCTTAACCGACAAGGCCGATAGGTGGCTAAATGTCCATGCTCCAAATACATTCACCACATGGGACGACTTGGCAACGGCTTTCCTTGCCAAGTACTACCCATCCTCCAAGACCGCGATGCTCAGGAATGAGATAACTCAGTTTCAACAAGACGAGGGAGAATCTTTGGGAGAAGCTTGGGATAGATACCAAGATTTGCTAGCCAAGTGCCCACACCACGGGATACCACCTTGGTACACAACCCAAACTTTTTTTCAAACTCTTCTCTCCCGGACTAAAGAAATGGTTAATGCATCGGCGGGTGGTAGCTTTGACCACTTGCCACATGAGGAAGGAACGGAACTCATCAAGAAGATTGTTGATTCGGAGGAAAACTATGGTACTAGGGGGAATGTCTTGAGGAAGAGTAGTAAGTAACCTAGTGAGCACCTTTCCAATGCTAAAGCAAACGAAGAAACCAATGCCAAGTTGGATATGTTAACCAAGAAATTGGAGGAATTGACAAAGGGCTCCACTAGCAAAGACACCAAGAGCAATGTCCCGGGGATGTACCAAGTAAATAGTGTTGCCACATGTGATTTATGCGGAGGAAATGGGCACACATTTGAAGTTTGTGCAAACAACTCAATTGAGGGAAGTGGAAGTGAGGAAGAATTGTATGCTTTTCAAGCATTCAACAATCCTAGAAACCAAAATACTTTCAACCCCAACTCAAACTACTAATACCAAGGGATTAGAGGTAGTCCTTATATGAGTTACAAAAGCACCAATGTGTTGAATCCTCATCAAATTCAACAACCTCAAGGGCAAAACCCCCCCGGTTTTCAACCAAGGGGTGGAAACTTCAACCCAAGGAACAATTTCAACAACAATAATTTCTACCAAGGCAACCAATCTAATCAAGCCAATCAAGGCTTTCAACAAGGTTTCAATGATCCAAACTTCAACCCCAATTTCCAAAACAACAAAAATCCACAAAATTTCAATCAAAATTTCAACAACAACCCAAACTACAACCAACACCAAAACCAAAGCTTCAATCCACCACCATTTCAAAACAACCCCAATCAAAATCAAACCAACTACAACCACAACCCACAAAATCCCAACAACCCAAATTACAATCAAAATTTCAACCAAAACTTTCCACCAAACAATCAAGGCCAAAACTTCAACAATCAAGTTCCGAAGGGCAACTCTCAAGGTGGGGGTGCAAGGAATGATTATGGATTCCCCTTGCCCCTCACCAATGCACCTCACCAAGATACTAGTGATTCCCAAGTGGGTGAGTTATTGAAGCTTGTCAAGAACATGCAAGCAACTCATACCCAAGAGATGGCTAATTTGAAGAGTGCCAACCAAAGGGAAATACGGGAAATGGAGGCTCGAGTTGCCTCTCAAGCTCTAGCCAATCCACAAAGGCCACCGGGGGCCTTCCTTGCCCAAGGTCAAAGTTCCAAAGATGCATCACACAATCACCAAGCACATGCGGTGATTTTGAGAAGTGGAACGGAGCTAGAGGACCCGTACAAAGACTACAACTATGGTGAAGAGGAGCCTATCTTGGAACTTGTGAAAGACAAAGGAAAAGAAGTTGATGGTGGCAATTCAAGGGATGATGACTTTTATGTGGAGGACCTCCCTTATGAGGAGAAAGAAGATGAAGTTATCTTGGAGGAGGTGGATGCTAGACAACAGGAGTTGGTTCCAAAACCAACTACTAAGGTAACAAGCAAACCAACACCCACCAAGGTACTATCTAACCCTCAACCAACTAGCTTGCCTTATCCTTCAAGGGCTTTGAAGGGAAAGGAAAACTTCAAGTTCACAAATTTTTGTAAAATGATTGAAAAACTTGAAGTGACTCTTCCCTTTACGGAGGTGATATTGAATATGCCAACTTACTCCAAATTTTTAAAAGAAATCTTGTCGGGCAAGAGAACCTTGGGTGACCAAGAAGTAATGGCTATGAGGGAGGAGTGTAGTGCACTTCTCCTCCAAAAGGAGCCAAAGAAACTTGGTGATCCGGGGAGTTTCTCTATCCCTTGCATAGTTGGTGGCATTCCAATCTCTCGTGCCCTTTGTGGTTTAGGAGCTAGTGTAAGTGTACTTCCTTTGAAAGTTGCAAAAAGAATTGGCTTGAATGATTTAGTTCCTACAAGTATCACCCTCCAATTGGCGGATAGGTCCGTCAAGCGCCCTTTGGGAGTGCTTGAGGATGTACCCGTCAAGGTGGGTAAGCATTTGACGCCGATTTTGTCGTCCTTGATATTCCGGAGGATAGCCACACTCCCATCATCCTTGGTAGGCCTTTCTTGGCTACCGGAGGCGTCTTGATAGACGTTAAGAATGGGCGGCTTACCTTTAGAGTTGGGGATGACAAAATTGAGTTTAATCTACCTACTATGATGAAAGGTCCAAAGCATGATGAGGCATTTACATTGGACATTGTAGAGCAAGTGGTAAGGGAGATGGTAGAGATGGAAGAAGAGGAGGAAAGCCACATGGAACAATTATGTGGCATCACAACTAGTGAAGACAAGGAAATGGATGAGAACATTGAGCTAGAAGATGAGGAAGTTGAGAAGGTGGAGGGAATGCTCCCTCCAAAGGTACAACTCAAAACCCTTCCTCCCTCCCTCAAGTATGCCTTTCTTGGGGAGGGAGAGGCTTACCCGGTGATCATCAATGCCAACCTCAATGAGCAACAAGAATCCAAACTCATTTCAACTTTAAAGGATCATAGGAGCTCATTGGGGTATAGCCTTGATGACATCAAGGGGCTAAGCCCGAACCTTTGCATGCATAGAATAATTCTAGAGGAAGGGAGTCGATCTAGAGTGGAAGGTCAAAGGAGATTGAATCCGAAAATGGCGGATGTAGTGAAGAGTGAAGTCCTTAAATTGCTTGAGGCCGGAATCATATATGAGATCACGGATAGCCGGTGGGTGAGCCCCGTCCATGTTGTCCCCAAGAAGGGGGGTGTAACTTTGGTCACACAAGAGGATGGGACTCTCCTACCGACTCGTCCGGTGACGGGGTGGAGGATGTGTATCGATTACCGTAAGTTGAACGCGGCCACTCTCAAAGACCATTTCCCAATCCCCTCCATTGATCAAATGCTAGAGAGGCTTGCGGGGCATTCGTACTATTGTTTTCTTGACGGTTATTCCGGTTTTTTTCAAATACCCATTCACCCGGAAGACCAAGAGAAAACAACTTTTACATGCCCCCAAGGTGTGTATGCTTATCGGCGGATGCCATTCGGGTTGTGTAATGCACCCGGCACCTTTCAAAGGTGCATGATGGCCATCTTTGCCGATTTCCTTGAGAAATCTATGGAGGTTTTTATGGACGATTTTAGTGTTCATGGTGATTCATTTGACCTAGGGCTTTCTAATCTTGTAAATGTGTTGAAAAGATGTGAGGAGCACAATCTTGTCCTAAATTGGGAGAAATGCCATTTCATGGTAGAGGAGGGGATTGTGCTCGGTCACATAGTGTCCAAGAGGGGCATAGAAGTTGATGGTGCAAAAGTGGCGGTCATTGAGAACTTGTCACCCCCCACCAATGTGAAAGGGGTGAGGAGTTTTCTTGGACATGCCGGCTTTTACCGGCGTTTTATCAAAGATTTTTCCAAAATTGCCAAACCATTAACTTCTCTTCTTCTCAAGGATGCTCCCTTTTTGTTTACTAATGATTGTCTTGAAGCCTTTGCTAGGATCAAAGAAGCACTTGTGACGGCTCCTATTATTCGTGCTCCGGATTGGGGATTGCCTTTTGAGATTATGTGTGACGCATCCGACTACGCGGTAGGAGCGGTCCTAGGTCAAGTTGTGGATAAGAAACACCATGTGATATACTATTCAAGCAAGACTCTTGATTCAACTCAAGCAAAGTATTCCACGACCGAAAAGGAGATGTTGGCAATCGTGCATGCCATTGAGAAGTTTAGGCAATATCTCATGGGATCTAAAGTGGTGGTGTACTCCGATCACACCGCTTTGAGGCAATTAATGTTGAAGAAAGATGCCAAGCCAAGACTCTTGAGATGGGTTCTTTTACTCCAAGAATTTGATCTAGAGATAAGAGACAAGTCGGGGTCGGAGAATGTGGTTGCGGACCACTTGTCTAGATTGACTTTTGAGGATCATGGTTTGCATGATAGAGATGGCCCAATCAATGAATGGTTGCGTGAGGATATTTTGATGGCAATAGGCAATAAGTTGCCTTGGTTTGCGGATATTGCCAATTATCTTGTTAATGGCTTTATCCCGGAGGAGTTGGAAGCAAGAGAAAGGAGAAAGTTGAAGGTTGATGCTAAGAGATATTTTTGGGATGATCCCTACCTTTTCAAGAAGTGTGGGGATGGGCTCTTGAGGAGATGTGTATCAAAGGAAGAGGGGCTCAAAATTGTTGATAGGCTTCACAACTCCGCCTATGGAGGGCACTTGGCGGCTTCACGGACTATAGCCAAGGTTCTTCAAGGAGGGTTCTTTTGGCCTTCAATGTTCAAAGACATTCACGATGTTGTTAGATCTTGTGATGCTTGTCAAAGGTCAGGCAACATCGGTAAAAGGAATGAGATGCCCCTAAAAACCATCTTGGAGATTGAGTTGTTTGATTGTTGGGGGATTGACTTCATGGGACCTTTCCCCAATTCATGCGGGAATGAGTACATCTTAGTAGCCGTGGATTATGTCTCGAAATGGATTGAGGCGGTTGCCTCCCCCACCAATGACTCCAAGGTAGTGGTAAAGCTCTTCAAGACCATCATCTTTCCCCGTTTTGGTGTACCCCGAATAGTGATAAGTGACGGAGGTTCTCACTTCCGGAAACATACATTCAAAGCCCTCCTAGCCTCCTATGGAGTGACCCACAAGGTAGCACTTGCCTACCATCCTCAAACTAGTGGGCAAGTGGAGGTTTCAAATCGTCAAGTCAAGGCTATTCTAGAGAAGGTGGTGCAAAAGAACCGGAAAGATTGGTCCCAAAAATTGAATGATGTGCTATGGGCTTTGAGGACGACCTACAAAACTCCTATAGGAATGACTCCCTACAAGCTTGTGTACGGGAAAGCATGCCACCTCCCGGTGGAGCTTGAGCACAAGGCTTGGTGGGCCTTGAAGGAGATGAACTTCAATTTAGACATGGCCGGGGAGAAAAGGTTCTTTCAAATGAGTGAGCTTGAGGAGCTTAGATATGAAGCTTATGAGAGTTCAAAACTCTATAAAGAGCAAACGAAGAAGTGGCATGATGCCAAGCTAGTGAAGAAGAATGTGAGCATATGAGACCTTGTTCTCCTCTTCAATTCAAGAGTCAAAAACTTTTCGGGGAAGCTTAGATCACGATGCACTACTACAAAATGTCAAATAGACATCAGTTAATAGGCATCAGATTTTTTAAAAAATCTGATGCATATATATATACATCAGTTATTTCGAAAAATCTGATGTCTATTGATTTATATAGACATCTGATTTTCCAATAACCCATGCCTATTTTGATATGTACTTTTTAATTCATATTATATACATCGGATTTATAAAACCCATGTATAACTAACCAAAATTATTGGCGCTGTAGCATTAGTAATCGTAGTGGCGCGGTATGCATTATTAGAAAAATTCATATTTTACATTATTATTTCCCATCCCTAAATTAATTGCAATCCCTAGCTCTCTTCTTCTTCGTCCAACACAATCAAAGAAACTTACAGTAGTATACAACTTCCTTCATCATCTCGACCATCGTCGTCAACAACTCGCCGGCTTCATCTCATCCGTCACAGACGCTCCTCGCTCGACTTCTCATATCTCGGTTGCTCTATTATAGGTACATGTTAACTATTCTATATGGTACTTATCTTAATTTGGGATTTTTTCTGATTGGGTTTTGATTTGTATTTCAATTTTCAGTTGTGACATTCAATTATTTCATTCATATTGCTTAGTTCTATTCAATTTTTTTTGATTGAGTTTAATAGTATTGGATTGGTGCTTGGATATACGATTTTCTGATTGAGTTTAATAGGAATAGAAATTAACACCTCTATTAGCAAACAAAGCTTAGAATTAGAAAGGGGCGAATTAGAAATTAGCAACTCTGTGAGCATTCGCGTCCAACCTCTTAATATGGCTTTTCATTAATTATCTTATATATGTAGATATATCGAATTAAGTCAAGTCGCAAACAAAGATTAGAATAATTAGAACCCCTGTCCTTTTTATCTTAGGTCGGCAATATTCTCGCCAACACACAAGCTATGTATGTCTACTTCGCCCCTTTCTTTGGTCAGTAGCTAGGATCTATTTAGGACTTAGCAAACCGTCTTTGAGATGTTTCGGGTGGTACCGGACTAAGGTATACGTCCATTTTAGGAGAAAAGAACATGAAGTTGTCAGGTATAACAAAACCAGAAATCGGCTATTCATCCTCAGATCACAGGAGCACAAATGAGATGCTAGCGAGTGCAAACTTTGTGAAGGTGGTGGACATGAATTCAGTTGAGTGGTCGTTTTTTCTCGAGAAGTTCCAAGAGTTACTCCACCCGGCATTTTTTCATCGAAAGACAGCCACTCTCGGGCAGAAGCAGCGACAGAAGCTCGGAACTTCTTGTCAGTTTTGAGATGAAGAGAGTGAGTGTTTTGACAAGGTTAGAGTTTGAGGGAAAAGGAGGCTTTTGTAGGGACTTTGAAGATTTAATAGATCAAATGGCATCTCTTATTCTCTTGATGGTTGCGAGGTTATGATGAAAGGCATCAGTTTGTACAAGTGATATAAACATTTTTGGAGGCAAGTTTTTCTGAAGTTGGCTGACTAGTATATCTGTATATTTGTTTGTATTATTATAAATAACTTTGTAATGTGGAAAGCCTGAAAAAAAATAAAAAGGAAAACAGAGAAATCATGTGGATAATGAGTTTTGAGACATTACTTAATACGTGAGCTCATCTTAATTGCGATTAATTGTTATCAAATGTTCATTGAAACACCACTTATGCCTTTTGTATAATAACTTTTTCCCCCAAAATGCACCAATGTCATAGGTCTATAAGAGTCTATGGCTATGAAGGGGGCAGACGGAAGTCTTGTAAAATGCCGCAATGGACAAAGCTTGATGTAAGTATTTGTTGTGTTTTCAAAATAAATTCTATGACTTGGCTCCACCATGAAATTGTTGCATAGACTTTGTTTAATATTATGTTAGAAATGAACGGGCCATTTGTACTCAATCATGTCATGTTTTAGTGTGCCCGTCAACCAGGTACAACAGAATGTGGTTACTACATCATGCGATACATGGTTGAGATCGTCACTAGTCCTAATTCAATCCGTTCTCTAAATGAGGTAATTTTTTCTTTTTCATTCATTATTCGAAGTAAGTAGTTTTAGTTTGTTGATAGTCTTAAACCATATGGTGTGCCATCCATGCTAGAATCCTATAGCAGTAGGTAAATAAAGAGCCCTTGTGAATGGCTTAGTTACGACAACCTCAAACTGACACTGGCCCGGACTCTTTGAATTAAATCCTATTCTACTTTTAGAGTCTTATATAGATAGTGAGTGTAGTGTAAGGTAAAACGTACGTAATAGCAACTATAAGGCTACTACTTACTAAGGTATTATAGGCTGCAATATGCTATATCCATCCCGAGCTTCTGAATGTAAATGAAATCAACACAAGGAAGAATAATCCAATCAGGCTAATGCCAACTTGTTGAACAGGTATTCTGTCTGTTAAAAGAATTGTCGGACGTTGACGACTAAGTTAAGTCAGTTTCTGTGGTATGCGTCTGTGTAATGATAGGTTAATGACTAATATTAATAAGAATATGTATGCAAAACAGGATGCCCTGTCCGATTCATCATTATCATCGGGAGGCTTTGGCAAGAAGGATAAAAGTGTGAAACCAAGGTATCTACGGAGCCCCACTTAGATTCTAAGACAATGCTCCTTTAATCAATATCCCTATACAAAAAAGACTCGAAAGGATTCGACAAAGATGCGAGATTTGGTGGCGAAGATGAAGTCCAATCCATAGAAAAGTGAGGAAAAGATGAAGATAAAGAGTAAGCATATTTAAGCGTCATTGGTTCCTACTTCATGTTAGTGATGTCAGTAGGAGTGTAAGACAATGATAAGACTGATTTGGTAACTCTTGCTACTGGATTGGAGAGTCTCGGGTGAGTTTTCATATACATACCTCTCTTTTTTCGTTATGCTTTGCCATGAGTCCCATGACCATTGTTTAAAGAAGCTCATTTTCTGTATTGGTTATGTTTTCTCACTGGTAATTCAGTTCATCTATTGGGATAATTCCCAAGTTTTGGTTAGTAAATGAAGTGATCATGTTTAATAATGTACTTTTTGTCCTTTCTTGTAAGTCTGTTTGGTATTAGTGAATGAAATAGATTATCAGGCCTCCACGAAACCATTTTTTAGTAGTTCCTTAATCTGGCAGATCTTGCGCCATCCACAACTACTGTTCTGTTTGGTATGTCCATTCTGTCCCTAAGCATAAGACCATTCTGCACTGATCAGTGTTCTTATTTACTGCTAATGTCGAGCATTACTGCTGTTATATTGCTGTTATTTGTCAAAAACACAGTTGCTATATTGTCGTTGTTTGCTGCTTGTTGAATGATACTCTTGCGGCTGGCATGCTGTTACTACCCTGTTCTACACTATCCTATTGTCCTAATGTTGTTGCCACTGCTCTGCTCGTCTACTGCTGGGCTGCTGAGCTGCACGTGTCATCCAATTGGGCCTTTATACTTATCCTTACAGTAGGAATAGGACAGGCTGCACGTTGCACACCGCTACTATGTCAGCGTTGAATGCTACTGTTTTTTCTGTTTGTGCGTGTGGTTTATTGTTGTTGCACTGTCATTCTCTAATGTTATTGTCGTTGCACTATCATTCATTGTCAGTTTTTAATAAAGTAATTTTCTTACCTTGCAGCTTTTCGAGACACAACATCATATTCACAAGACGAAATCGACGAGGTTCGTGACTTATGGGCGGATTATTTTCTGAATAATTAGTAATATAATGTATTACTTTGTCGGATGATGGGTTTGGTTATATTACGTATACACCATATTTTGTAACTTATATTTGGTGGCTTTTGATATTATTCAATGTTAGGATAGTGGTTTTTGCGTATGTACGTAATGTATTGGCCATGGATGTATTTGGTGATCGACAGCGGATTTTGGATAATGCTTGTGATTTTTGCATAGTTGATGAATTGTTGAGCTGGTTGATTATATTAAACCGGCTTATTAAGCTTTTTTTAAAAACACAAAAATAAAGAATATGCATCGGATTTTTAAAAACCTGATGTCTAATGGAGAGAATAGACATCGGAGTTTAGTAGAACACTGATGCATATTTGGTGAATAGACATCAGAGAAAATTCAACTGATGTATAAAGAAAGTAATAGACATCGGATTTTACTAGAAAACCGATGCATATCCTCGGTATAGACATCAGATAAATTACAACTGATGTCTATTTTCCAAATAGACATCGGTTTTAAAACCGATGTATATGCGTAAAAGTATATACATGTGTAGACTGTGCATCAGTTGTAAATCTGATGCATATTGACGAAAAAGTCCGATGTCTATTATGATTTTTCTAGTAGTGATGGTCCGGGCCCTTCAAAGTGATGGATATTTCACCTCATGGGGCCTTTGAACTTTGGAGTGAAGGCGGTGGCACCTTCAAAGTCAACGGGCATCGGATTAAGCGCTATTATCAAGGAGACTCCAAAGGCACCGTCGAAGTTGTTGACCTCGGGGACCCACTCCCCGAGGAGGATTGATTTCAAGGAAGTTTGATCATGAAAGGTTTGGTGGAGTCACTCAATAACCACCGGTTGTAAGTATTAGTTCCCTTTAGTTCATCTAGTTTTCATGTTAGTTTCTTTGTTAGTTCGGTTTTTAGTTTAATTTTTAGATTGCATAAGATATTTGGATATGTTTGTTGCTTGTTTGTGGATGATTCATGAGTGTAGTCGGAGGAATATTGGCAAAACCGTTGTAGGCAAAGTTGATTTTTCTGTTCAAATTAAATTATTTCTCGAAATTGTGTACAGGTACTCCCAGCCGGCCCACCGGCCGACGGTACCTTACCGGCTGGGAGGCCTTGGACACATTTCTGTTTTTGATAGTTTATTTGGGCAGATTTCAAATTTTGCATCCCCAGCCTGTACCAAACCGGCAGCCGGTCAACCGGCTGAGAAGACGAGTACTTATTCAAAAATCGAAATTCAAGAGGAAGTGATTCCCAGCCGGTAGGCCGGCAGCCGGTCCACCGGCTGAGAATCATGTGATGTGTGAACCCAAGTGAAGAAAAAACAAGGAGAGGGAATCCCCAGCCGGTCGGCCGGCAGCCGGTCCGCCGGCTGGGAGTGTTTGTAAGTAAGGTCAGTTGAAGAGAAGGAAGATAAAGAAGATCCCCAGCCGGTCGGCCGGCAGCCGGCTCGCCGGCTGGGAATGTTTTGTGAGTTGAAAGAGAAGAAGAAGAGAAGACGAAGGATGATGAAGACTGACTTTGAGCCGGTCGGCCGGCAGCCGGTCCGCCGGCTCAGGATCAACTACCTTTGGAAAAATTTCGAAAAAGCGAAAAATACCAAACCCTCACTCTCAGCCGGTCGACCGGCCGCCGGTCCAGGACCGGCTGGGAGTGTTCTGTCGCGTTTTAAGAGCTCGTGAATCCCCTTCTTTTCTTCATTTCTACCTCATTTCTTCTTCATTTCCCTTCATTTCTTCCACTCTCTTCCTTATTTCCTCATCTCCCATTCATCCTTAACCTACAAAAACACCCTCAAACTTCACCAAACTCTCTCAAATCAAAACCCCCTTTATTCCCTCATCACCTTATCCTTCAATTAACCATGTCGGGAAGAACAGAAAGGCGATCCAAATCAAGGCACGACCCTTCGGTTGAGCAAGAGTTCGAAAATGTAATGGGGAGTGGCAACATTGGCCCGGATCCTTGCTTTCCCGGTCTCACCTTTGCCTCAATCCAACAAAAAGGTAATTTCACATATTTTAAGAATCGCCCCCTTCACCCAACTAGGTTTATTGATAGAGCCGGATTGAGAGAATTAGGGATTGAGAAAATAACAGCGGCTCTTTTTGAGGGTTTAGGTATGAAAACCTTGTATGAGACAAAACCGGTTCACACATCTCCCCGGTTAACTTGGGAATTTTTGAGTTCTTTGGTTGTGACTAAGAACCGAACTTTGGGGAAAGTTGCATTTTTAGAGTTCCGATTGATGAATAAGGAACATCGTCTCACCTTAGATGAATTTGCTTTGATTTTTGCGCTAGACGGAAAATTAGCCATTTAGCCTCCGGAGGGCTTTAATACCGAGCTCATTTGGACAGCCATCACCGGTCTTGTAAGTGGTAGAAGCCGAAAGAAACCGGCTAATAGGGTGCATTTGGCACCGATTAGAATTTGGCATAGGTTCATGGGGTGGACCGTTTTCTCTAGGGATGAGCCGCACAACTTCACTACTACAGAGCTTGAGATACTTGGTTGTTACTTGGTTGGTGGCCCGAAATTGAACATTGCTCACCATATGGCCCTTCACTTGAGTAGGTTGGCATCCCAACCTCAGCTTACTACCCCCATTTGTGTTGGGGGGATGGTCACCTTGATTGCCAACAACCGTTGTCAGAGGCACTTCACGGTCGACTTCATTCAGGGCGAGAATGTACTATCTAGCCGATACTTGCAGGATGCTTTGGGGTGGGTACGGTATAACCCCAGTGATCGCAAAGAGTATTGGCAGATTCGGGTTGACAACAAGTTCAAGAATTCAGTCCCTTTGCCAAACACCGAGTTGATGAAAGTTGTGCCGGGGAAGACCTCTTACCTCCTTGATATCGAGGCGGACCCCGAGGACCTCCCACCAGACCAGCGGCTCCTAGAGTTTACACCAGAGATAGAGTCGGTGCCACTCCTACCGACCTCCCGTTTGAGCCTTTTTAGCAGCCCTCCATTTCCATGTCCCGGTTTCAGAGTGGTCCCTCATACTTCCAGGGATCCACCTCCGCCTCCGGTCCATCTTCTTCCTCATGCCCCCCAGAGCTTATTGATTTCATGGCCCGAGTTGACTTGGGCATGAAGAGTGCAGCAGATCTAGCGGACCAGCGCCAAGCCATAGCCGATGAGCGGCATAGGGATTTGACCTATAGGCTTGATTACCTTTACCATGATCAAGCTTATGGGTCATTTCCGAGTTATGATCGGTCCGTCCGCGAGGGTTATCATCATCCGGATGGTGGTCGCCCATCATACTACATGCCTCCTGATAGGGGTTATGTGCCTCCTGAGGGTCGTTTTTACGGGGAGATTAACGTCGCCCCGGGTTATTTTTCAAACCCGATCTTTCCCCCCAACTTTTGGGGAAATGAGGATCCGGTCCCTCCGAGGCATTCATCCTTCCATGGCGGGTATGGTGATGCGGGAGCTAGTGGATCGCATGCCTCCCCCTTCCGCGATTTCGTGAACAACCCTAGCGACTTCATGGTCGTTGATGGAGGCAATGGGAATGATGATGATGATGGAAACGGTGATGTTAATGAAGATGATGGTGATGAAGATGATGGTGATGAGTGACCACCTTTGGAGGTGGTTGGTTATGACTTTGCTCCCATTGAAAAATCCAAAGCAAGTAACTCCCTTAATCCAAATTTCGATTTAGTTTGCATTTTACTTTTTAGCATGCATTTAGAGTAGTTAGTTTAGTTTACTTAGTTAGTTTTAGTTTCCTTTTCATGTTTTCACATCATTAGTTTAGATGCATATAGTTGCATTCATTTAGATGCATTAGATTTATATTTTTGTATCATATTGTCACATATAGATTGCATACATGTAGTTTAGAGCATTTAGTTTGCTTTTAGTCTAGTTTTTAGTTTTTCTTTTCTTTTGTTTACCTTTGTTTTTAATGCCTTCTTAAAAATCAAAAATCCAAAAAAATTGAAAAACCAAAAACTTTCAAAAATATGTTCTTTATTTTCCGGTTTTCCTCCTCACATTATGCATATAAATAAGTGTGGGGAGGAAGAACCGTTTATTTCAAAAAATACAAAAACAAGTTTTTATTTTCTCAAAAATTTCAAAAAATACAAAAACAAGTTTTTATTTTCTCAAAAATTTCAAAAAAGCCAAAAACATGTTGTTTTCGTTCTTTTACTTCATTTCCCCCTTTGCACTTTATTACATTGAGGACAATGTAAATCTTAAGTGTGGGGAGGGAAAATATCCACCTTGTGAATATTTGATTGCTTTTGTAAGTATGAAAAACTTCAAAAATACCAAAAAAATCGAAAAATTTGAAAAATTCAAAAACATGTTTTTACCTTATTAGTGTAGAATTGTATATACTTGTGTTTGCTTTCTCTCCTTTCGCATAAGTAACACCCGTTTGAGCACCGCTTTGGATCTTGAAGATACCACGGTATGATCGTTCCAACCTCTATTTCACTCTCATTTTCATTCTTTTGTTGCAAATGAGGATGATGGGCTTGTATTTGGAGGATGTGGAGTACATTGTGGAGATTGTGTGTGGCTTGTGTGCTTTCGTGCTGATAGGAGATGTATTAGCTTTGTTTGGCATGTAGTTTGATAGTTTCACTTGCATTATAACATGTCTATATTAGTTGCATTCATGGCATATAGTTGCATTTAGGATAATGTTTTGAAAATGTCTAATTGAGAACTTTGACAAAATCGTTTAGGCCGTTGCAAATAATTCTTCTACTTATGACTTTGTCTTTTAGAATGATTTTTAAAACACCCTAGGTCATGCTTTTCTAGTATCTTTCTGACCATGGTCCAATACCAAGTCAAGGGTTTGCATGTGAGTCACCTTGTCCACCCCCGTGATGTGAAGTGGTTTTGATTATCTTGTCTTGGTGACCTTGTTCGACTTGATGGTTTGGCAACCCAAAAATAACTTTCATGAATAAATTTGGAATGCTCTTGTCAATGATCATAAGAAGTGGAAATGTTTTGAAAGAAGAAAAAAAGAAGCCTCAAGTGAAAAAAGAAAAGAAAAAAAAAAAACAAAAGAAAATGGTTAATGAAAAAGGAATAAGAACATGTTGTTTTGGTGGAGGCGTACCACTTCGATGTGCTTTGGAGGGTAGTCATTGAGTTGGCTTCCCACTTGGTTGTGAATTCAACCGCCCAAAGACAGAGTGATTGTCACCCCGATAAGCTATTGTCTAGAGGTTAACCGGTTGCCTAATAAGCGATTGGCGAAAGCAAAGGACATTAGCACGCGTGGGACAAACCCCATCCTAACTCATGGCATGAAAAAGAAATGAAAAAAAAATTGAATGAGGTCAAGTTTTGATTGTAATCCACCATCTTGTATTGATTTGAGCATTTCATTCCAAAAAAATCAATTTTGCCTTGCCGTTTTGTCGATCTTGGGACGACCCATGACCTTTACTTTGTGAAGAATCTAGACTTGTTGTATCTTTTGCCTTTACCATTGCGGGGATCATCATTCCATTCCATCCGATCGCCCTTGACAAAAGTATTTGGATAACGGTTATGAAAGTAGCCTAGTTTAGCATGATTTGGCGGTGTTTTGTTGTCATCCTTCTTGCCTTAGTGACTTGTAGAATTAATATTTGTAAGGGAGTTTACGGCTTTGAATTTGTTCCCTTTTAGTTGTTTTCCGCCGCTTGAACGAGGCAAGCGGTTTTCTTTCTTTTCCGATGCATGTTGCTTGTCTATACGTGTTTTGTTTTTACTTGTTGGCATCAAAAGTTTTGTAGCAAGACCTTACTTGCCTTGCAATAGGGCATTCGCCCTCATGAATGTCAAATTGTGAGTTGAAAGGGCTACGGGTGTAGCTAAACCCGATTCGGCTTATAGATAGATTAGTTAGTTTGTTTCTTTGTTTTTAATAAGGGTTATATAGTTACTTGATCTCTTACTCGAGGACGAGTAAGGTTTAAGTGTGGGGAATTCTGATGAGCTCCATTTTGGTCATCATTTCCTTTATATTTTCTTTGTTTTCGGTCACGATTCGACCTCGATTTGCGTGCCTTTAGATGGTTTTACGTCCGTTGCCTCGTATATTCCTATTCTGTCTAATTTTTGTAGGCATTACGGCGGGGGTGAAGAAGCGAGACAAATCGAGCCGAATTTGGAGTGATTTATGAAGAATTATGAAGGAATTGTGAATGTTGCCTACCAGGCCCTCCCAGCCGGTCCCCAACAGGCGGCCGGTCGGCCGGCTGGGAGCTCTGTCTTAAGAATTTTGGCGAAAAAGAAGAAAAGTTGCAGATTCATGGAACAAGGCTCCCAGCCGGTGGCCAACCGGCAGCCGGTCAGCCGGCTGGGAAGACCTTCCCATACTTAGCCAATTTCGTAAAATGAAGAATTATGCAGAGTTGGGCAGATTGCTACAAAAGGGCTCCCAGCCGGTGGTCGACCGGCAGCCGGTACACCGGCTGAGGGTACCTGTAGCTAAGAAAAAGAAGAGAAAAAGTCAGAACTGAAGAATAGGCTTCCCAGCCGGTGCCAGACCGGCAGCCGGCCGGTCGGCTGGGAATGCATGCTCATTGAAGAAAAAACGAAGAAAAAGTCAGAAGTCCTCACTTGGACTCTCAGCCGGTCCCAGACCGGCAGCCGGTCGACCGGCTGAGAGGCCCTTTTCGTATTTTCGAGCCCTATATAAACCCGCACTTGTGACATTACTTATTACGCAATTTTCTTAAGCTTTTTTAGGGTTTTTTACTGTTGCATTACAAAACACTTAGACTCAAAAAAAAACACTCTAATTTATTTTAATCTTCTTTAGATCTTTACTTAATCTTTCATTGTTAGTTAATCTCTCTTAAGGATTCTCCTTGGGTTTGTTTTTAAGCAATTGTAGAGGATTATTTGGGTTGTATTTTTGGGGGATTTGAAAGAATCCTTCAACTTGTCATCCAAGTCATTTCCTTTTCCTTAGTTGATGGTATAATCTTCTTCATCTTTACTTTGTCTTTGCATTTCCTTTAAGTTTTGCTTGTTTAATTGTTTACTCTCACTTAATCCAACATGTCTGGCAATTCCTCATCATTTGTTTACATATTTATGTTAGCCATGTGTGAGTAGTTCCCCTACTAGGGTTAGGGGTGTGCTTTGGTTTGTTGATAGCTATGAATCTTGCTTAGGGTTAGGATTTGGTTCTCTTCTTTGCTAGGTTTTCATTTGTGCATGGTATATGTTTGATGAAATGTCTCAACGACGGTTGGACATGATTCGAATTGTTGTTGGCCTTTGATGATAGTCTAGGGCCTTCATGAGCATGTATGTATGTTAGGTTGACCTTGTTTGTAGCGAAAGCTAGGATAGGGATCGACTTTAGGTGAGTCAAATCGATAGACGAGACAAACCTAGGCCTAGTATAGTGGAGACCCTAGATTCCCTTGCATGATTCGTTACCAACCTACCTTAGTACCCCCGACACCTTAGTATCTTTTATTCATCGATTTCACATTTGCTTTAATTTATCTTTAGTAGTTGTTAATCAATCTCAAACTTATTACCCGACTCAAGCTCGAACTAGAACTTAAATATACAACTTCCCCACCGTCCTTTGGGTTCGACCCTAAATTATACTACTTAATTTGGGAGTTTATAAATTGTTTTTGGTGACGGAATTGACGACAAAATCCGGCCATCAAAGAGCCTCGTACAGAGCCATACCAATGGAAGCATGATAACTGTTGTTGTAAGAAAATTCTACCAACGGCAAACACTGCTCCCAAGAACTCTGAAAATCGAGGGCACAAGCACGGAGCAAATCCTCTAGTGTCTGAATGGTCCTCTCGGATTGCCCATCGGTCGCGGCATGAAAAGCAGTACTCATCAACAAACGGCTACCCATAGCCTCCTGCAAAGCCTTCCAGAATCTGGAACAAAATCTCGGATCTCGATCAGAAACGATCTCTCTCGGCACGCCATGATATCGGACTATCTCAGCAATATAAGCCCTGGCTAATCGATCCATGTCCCACGTCTCTCTAATCGGCACGAATCTGGCACACTTAGTTAGACGATCAACAATAACCCAAATCGCATCTTTGCCTCCCACAGTCTTAGGCAAAGCTGTCACAAAGTCCATAGATATGCACTCCCACTTCCATTGAGGGACGGGAAGCGGCTGTAGCAAACCACCAGGCCTCCTATGCTCTATCTTGACTTGTTGACAAGTCAAGCATCTACTAACGTAATCCAAGATCTCCTTTCTTCATACCAGGCCACCAAAACATAAGCCTCAAATCCTTGTGCATTTTCTCTCCTCCGGGATGAACGGAGTACGGTGACAAGTGAGCCTCATCAAGAACCCTCTTCCTCAAATCTGGCACATCAGGAACATACATCCTACCACGGAACCTAAGGAAACCATCAGCATCAATCACCAAGTCAGGTGCAACACCACTCGAAATCTTAGCCTCGAACTTCTTGAAATCGGCATCTGAAGGTAAACTCTGGCGAATCTCCCAATATAAAGACGGCTCGGCAGTCATAGCAGCTAACCAATCAAAACCACTACCCACCATCTCTAATCTCAGCTTCCGGAACTCGGAACACAACTCATCAGGCAATACTCTCATGGCACTCATCGAGTGAGAAGTCTTGCGGCTAAGCGCATCTGCAACCACATTGGCTTTTCCCTCATGATATAACAACTCGATGTCGTAATCTTTCACTAACTCTAGCCAACGTCTCTGTCTCATGTTAAGGTCTTTCTGGGTGAAAATGTACTTAAGACTCTTGTGATCTGTGAAAATACGGCAATGGGATCCAATCAGGTAATGTCGCCACATCTTCAAAGCATGAACGACTGCGGCTAACTCCATATCATGTGTCGGATAGTTCACCTCATGAACTCTCAACTGTCTAGATAAGTATGCTATCACCTTACCACTCTGCATCAGTACGCATCCAAGTCCTAACATCGAAGCATCACAATATACATCAAAGTCAACTCCAATCTCTGGCAAAGCTAACACGGGGGTGGAAGTCAATCGGGTCTTCAACTCCTGGAAAGAACTCTCACACTTGTCGGTCCAAACAAACTTAGCTTCCTTCTTCAGTAACTGCGTCATCGGGCGAGCTAATCTGGAGAAATCCTCAACAAATCTACGATAATAACCAGCCAATCCAAGAAAACTACGGATCTCTCCAACATCTTTGGGACTCTCCCAATCAACTACGGCCTCAATCTTCGCGGGATCAACCATAACTCCCTCACTAGATATCACATGTCCAAGAAATGCAACCTTAGAAAGCCAAAACTCACACTTAGATAACTTCGCGAACCACTTCTGTCGACGCAATATCCCAAGAATCAATCGAAGATGCTCAGCATGTTCCTCATCGGTCTTCGAATAAATGAGAATGTCCTCGATAAACACCACGACACAAGTGTCAAGATACTCACTGAAGGTACGGTTCATCTGATCCATGAAGATGGCAGGTGCATTAGTCAACCCAAAAGGCATAACCACGAACTCAAAATGCCCATATCTGGTACGAAAAGCAGTCTTCGCAATATCAGTCTCTCTCACTGGAATCTGATGATAACCCGATCGAAGATCAATCTTAGAAAACCTAGAAGCACCCCTCAACTGATCAAACAAGTCATCTATCCTAGGCAAAGGATATCTGTTCTTCACGGTCACTCGGTTCAGTTCTCTATAGTCAATGCAAAGTCTCATGGAACCATCTTTCTTCTTAACGAACAAAACAGGAGCACCCCATGGAGAAGCACTAGGTCTAATGAAACCCTTCTCGATCATCTCTTCCAATTGCTGCTTCAACTCTTTCAACTCTGGCGGAGCCATACGGTAAGGAGCTTTGGAAATCGGTCTGGTACCTGGAACAAGCTCAATAGTAAACTCCACATCTCTCTCTGGCGGTATCCCTGGCAAGTCATCTGGGAACACATCTGGATACTCACGAACAATGGCTACATCATCAAGCTTCGGTAGCGATGGCTTAGCAGCTGTAACAACACACAGGAAGGCTTGGCAACCCTTCCTAAGAAGATGTGAAGCTTTCATCGAAGAAATCACTCGGACACCCTTTTTAGGGCGAGTTCCCCTATAGGAAACACGAACTCCTGAAGAACTCCTCAAGCAGATTTTCTGGTCGCGACACTCGAAGCGAGCATGGTTTCGCGATAACCAATCCATACCGAGGATAATGTCAAACTCCTCGAGAGGAAATCTCAGTAAGTCCGCTGGAAATGTGGCTTGACCAATAATAATAGGAACATCCCTATGGGACGAAGAGCAGGAAAACACGTCTCCAGAAGGTAAGGAAATAGAAGTCTCCTCAACCAACGAAGACTCAAGAGCTAGACGGTCGGCGAACTGAGTCGATATGAATGATAAGGAAGCTCCAATATCGAATAAAATAAGGCACTCAGCGCCAAGAACAGAAAAGATACCGGCAACAATGTCTGGATGAGCCTCTGCCTCAGCCCTAGTCATCACAAAAATCTTCCCTTTCGGCTTTCCTCCCTTAGTCGCTGCAGCAGCAGTGGCAGCCTTGCCAAGTGCGGTGTTCCTCTCGGGATACTCATACGATCGATGCCCATATCCATTACAAGTGAAACACTTATAAGCATTCTTGAAACAGTCAAAACCCGGATGAGATGGTTTACCACAACGGGGGCAAACACTAGGAGATGTGTCGGTGTGAAAGGTGGTCTTAGCAACCGGAGCAGAGAACCTCTCAAAACGCTTCTTCTGAGAAGAAGGCGAAGAAGTAGAAGGAACAAATGGTCTCTTCCCCTGGTACACTGATCTCTGGTGAGGAGTCACACTAGAAGTAGCAGCTCGGGTCTCAGCATCTATGGCACGAATAGAACTCTCGGCCCAAATAGCATCATCATATACCTCCACGAAAGAAGTCGAGTCACGACGAACCATGTTCTCGATGCGCGGTCCTAGCTTGCCACGGTAAAAGTAGACTCTCTCGGCCTCATCTCTGACAAATCTCGATGCGAAGTGAGCAAGATGGTTGAAACGGTCTGTGAACTCCTGAACTGACATCTTGCCTTGCTTCAAATCCATGAATTCTTTGAGTCGCTGTGATCTGAGCTCTTTAGGATAAAACCTCGTCTCGAGCTTATCCTTAAAAGCATCCCAATCGAACAATGGATCAAGAGTGAAAGTAGGTCCTGTCAACGCCCACCACCTATCGGCCTCAAGGGTAAGAAAGTGAGTGGCTAGCCGCACTCTATCCTCTCTACCCACCGAATACATAGTGAAGCTCTTTTCCATCTCTCTGAACCACTCAGTAAGAGCTACCGGATCAACCTCGCCACCATAGGTCTTCACGTGGCTACGGGACATTTGCGAAGCTATCCATGAGAAACTACCAGGACGATTAGCCTCGTTGCCTGGCGGTGGAGGAGGTGGAACATTCCCTGCTTGCTGTCTCTGAGTCTCAAGCAAATGCTGAATTGCTTGCAGCACAATGTTATCAGCAGCCCTAGGTCTCACCATCCTTCAAAAGAGAAAACAAGTATTAGCTTAGCAATTAGCAATCACAAATAGACTACAAAATAAGTCCTTAGATCTACCCATCTGATACGAATTCTTGAACAAAGAAATCGTCCGCGGAAGCCTTCTTGGAATCTTTTAGAACAATCTTGAATGAAATAATAAAATAGGACAAATAAAGAACAATCTTGGATGAATCTTGGAATAATGATGAACGATGAAGATGACGTTGGTGGTGGTGGTGGTCGGCGTCGATGATGGTGGTGAATGGTCCGTCGTTTGGTGATGGTGGATTGTAGGTGTGACGGTCTTGAGGTGAATCCCCAAGGTAGAAGGATATTTGTTTGCCCTAGACCTATAGGACACCCAATGGTGAATTACTCCCTAGACCTATAGTTTGTAATTCGTGCTAACACTTGAAACGCGACAAGTATCAACGGTTCGGATCAACACTCGATGAGTCCTTGAGATTTCTTTAAGAATGCCTTAAAAAGAAAACTTGTAAATTTTTATTGATTGAATGATTAACTGTCTAACAAGAGAGGATTATGTGCCTACTTATAGTAAGGTCACACGCCCCAAATCACACGCCTCCTATGACTCGGATTCTTGAATCCGTCTTTGAATAGGAGTCCTAAATTCTATCTAAATGGATCAAATATAATCCTTATTAAAATAAAAATCTATCCTAAGAATTAAAAGAATTAAATAACTAACCCTAATAACCCTAGGATAAATAAACTAATAAGATAATAACTAATTTGTAACAACCTTGTAACAAACTAGTAACTACCTTAACAAACTTAACAAACTATCCTAACAACTTTTAAGATAATAAAAACAACAAAGAAATTAAATATACTCCAATGCTTGTTAGAAAACCAAGATGGCCGAGCCACTTCTCTCAACTACCGAGCACACGCGCCCCCGTGTCCGAGCAGCCACCAGCCCACGGCCGGGTCATGACCGAGCAGCCATGGTCGTTGGCCCGTGCCTTCCCGAACCTTAGATTCTCTTTGAATAACTTCTTTTCTTGATCTTCTTTTATTAACCCAAGGTTTTAACACCCAATGAATCGTTAATAAACAAAATACTAGCCATAAGATTATTATAGCTAACATAAATTGCCTTATTGATCTTGGATTGAAATGACGAATGAAAGCCCTATCAATAATCGGATCATCCCCTCCCCCTTGAAAGAGAATTGACCTCAATTCTTGTGAACCAAAATTGAAGGACCGTTGATCTTGAACCATGCCTTCTCCTTTCTTAGACTCGTGATGGCGTTTGCCCCATGAATTTTCCAGCCCCAATCCTAGCTGCGTAGGACCAACAATCTCGTTCCTCGCCACCCTAATCTCACGCCCTAAGGCCATACTCCGTAGCACTCCCTCCATACGCCTAACCCTAGGCGTTACCTCCAATTCCCGGTCACTCCAAGCCACCCTTGAGTCCACCGTGCTTAACACCAACCCCTTGATTTCTTCTAGCTCCAAATCAGCCCCTATCACCTCTTTAACCACCTCATCCTCTCTAGCAATAGCAAAAACCGAGTTGGCTAAGTTAGTGTTCTTCCCCGAGTTGGCTCTCATCAACCCTACATCTTTGGGACTCATAGGTTTTAGGATAATCTTCTTCCCCTTATCCATCAATTCATACTCGTTCACTCTCCCCCTATGTAGAACATCCCTATCGAATTGCCAAGGACGTCCTAAAAGAATGTGACATGCATCCATAGGTACTACATCACATAGCACCTCATCCTTGTATGAACCCATGGCTAAGTTCACCTTGACCTGTTTTGTAACCCTAACCTTGTTGGCATCTCCTAACCAATGTAAAGCATATGGTTTTGGGTGTTTGATTGTGGTTAAGGCCAATTTTGATACCATTTCTTCCGAGGCCACATTAGTACAACTACCTCCATCGATGATCATGCTACACCACTTATCTTTTACAAGACACTTGGTGTGAAAGATGTGATCCCGTTGTTCGGTAATTATAGGAATAGATTGTGCTTGCAAAGATCTAAGCACCAAAGTGTTTGCATTAGGCGCCTCGAATTGTTCTCCCTGGCCGTCCTCCTCACGCTCCTCGAAGCCTCCCAACACCTCGTCTTCCTCCTCGGACTCCTCCTCCTCTCCTACTAAGTTTAAGCATGTTAACGCCTCCCTCATCGTGACTACCCTTTTATTAGGGCAAGCATTCTTGAAGTGCCCAAACCCTTGACACTTAAAGCACCTTACTTTAGAAAGGCTTACCTCGCTCGGTGTTGGAGTAGGAGTAGCTTTAGTTTGAACCGTCCCACTCGCACTTGCCTTAGCCGCGCCACTTGCCATTCCCGAACTAGGGTTAGATCTGGCCGCCTCTCCTTCGCCCTCAAACGTACGGCTATACATGCCACTTCCTCCGAATCTGTTCTTACTTTGTGCCTCAACTCGTAAACACAAACTTGTGAGAGTATCAAAATCGGAATAGATTTGAAGTTCTACAGGATTAACAATAATTTTGTTTAACCCTCGCAAGAACCTTGCCATCTTTTGTTCTTGATTCTCTTCTACCTCCCCCATTAAAGTAAGATTTTCAAAATCCTCTATATACTCACTTACCGACATCTTGCCTTGAACAAGATTAGAAATCTTGCGATATAAAGCAAGCTTATAAGTTGTGGGTACATACCTTTTTCGTAATCTCTTCTTTAAACCATCCCAAGAACAGATTTTCTCCTTTCCGGCTCTAGCCCTTTGAGCCTTTAGACTGTCAAACCATAAAGATGCGCCCTTGCTTAATCTTAGGATTGCGTACTTACACATCTTACGATCATCTAATTCTTTAAACTCGAACATAGGATCCATCTTGCGCTCCCACTCGAGATAGTCCTCCGGATCCGTACCCCCTTCGAACTCGGGTAACTCCGTGACCTTGAATTCGTCGGCCACACGCACCGGTTCCCTCCTTGGTTGCCACCTATTATCGTTGCTAACGACATGTTCCAATGCCTTCTTTAAACTCTCCAAGAACCTTGGATCTTCAAGATTCATGATGCCCCGAATGGATCTTCTTGAAAGATAAGGAAATCAAGAGCCGAAGCTCTGATACCACTTATGATACGAATTCTTGAACAAAGAAATCGTCCGCGGAAGCCTTCTTGGAATCTTTTAGAACAATCTTGAATGAAATAATAAAATAGGACAAATAAAGAACAATCTTGGATGAATCTTGGAATAATGATGAACGATGAAGATGACGTTGGTGGTGGTGGTGGTCGGCGTCGATGATGGTGGTGAATGGTCCGTCGTTTGGTGATGGTGGATTGTAGGTGTGACGGTCTTGAGGTGAATCCCCAAGGTAGAAGGATATTTGTTTGCCCTAGACCTATAGGACACCCAATGGTGAATTACTCCCTAGACCTATAGTTTGTAATTCGTGCTAACACTTGAAACGCGACAAGTATCAACGGTTCGGATCAACACTCGATGAGTCCTTGAGATTTCTTTAAGAATGCCTTAAAAAGAAAACTTGTAAATTTTTATTGATTGAATGATTAACTGTCTAACAAGAGAGGATTATGTGCCTACTTATTGTAAGGTCACACGCCCCAAATCACACGCCTCCTATGACTCGGATTCTTGAATCCGTCTTTGAATAGGAGTCCTAAATTCTATCTAAATGGATCAAATATAATCCTTATTAAAATAAAAATCTATCCTAAGAATTAAAAGAATTAAATAACTAACCCTAATAACCCTAGGATAAATAAACTAATAAGATAATAACTAATTTGTAACAACCTTGTAACAAACTAGTAACTACCTTAACAAACTTAACAAACTATCCTAACAACTTTTAAGATAATAAAAACAACAAAGAAATTAAATATACTCCAATGCTTGTTAGAAAACCAAGATGGCCGAGCCACTTCTCTCAACTTCCGAGCACACGCGCCCCCGTGTCCGAGCAGCCACCAGCCCACGGCCGGGTCATGACCGAGCAGCCATGGTCGTTGGCCCGTGCCTTCCCGAACCTTAGATTCTCTTTGAATAACTTCTTTTCTTGATCTTCTTTTATTAACCCAAGGTTTTAACACCCAATGAATCGTTAATAAACAAAATACTAGCCATAAGATTATTATAGCTAACATAAATTGCCTTATTGATCTTGGATTGAAATGACGAATGAAAGCCCTATCAATAATCGGATCATCCCCTCCCCCTTGAAAGAGAATTGACCTCAATTCTTGTGAACCAAAATTGAAGGACCGTTGATCTTGAACCATGCCTTCTCCTTTCTTAGACTCGTGATGGCGTTTGCCCCATGAATTTTCCAGCCCCAATCCTAGCTGCGTAGGACCAACAATCTCGTTCCTCGCCACCCTAATCTCACGCCCTAAGGCCATACTCCGTAGCACTCCCTCCATACGCCTAACCCTAGGCGTTACCTCCAATTCCCGGTCACTCCAAGCCACCCTTGAGTCCACCGTGCTTAACACCAACCCCTTGATTTCTTCTAGCTCCAAATCAGCCCCTATCACCTCTTTAACCACCTCATCCTCTCTAGCAATAGCAAAAACCGAGTTGGCTAAGTTAGTGTTCTTCCCCGAGTTGGCTCTCATCAACCCTACATCTTTGGGACTCATAGGTTTTAGGATAATCTTCTTCCCCTTATCCATCAATTCATACTCGTTCACTCTCCCCCTTTGTAGAACATCCCTATCGAATTGCCAAGGACGTCCTAAAAGAATGTGACATGCATCCATAGGTACTACATCACATAGCACCTCATCCTTGTATGAACCCATGGCTAAGTTCACCTTGACCTGTTTTGTAACCCTAACCTTGTTGGCATCTCCTAACCAATGTAAAGCATATGGTTTTGGGTGTTTGATTGTGGTTAAGGCCAATTTTGATACCATTTCTTCCGAGGCCACATTAGTACAACTACCTCCATCGATGATCATGCTACACCACTTATCTTTTACAAGACACTTGGTGTGAAAGATGTGATCCCGTTGTTCGGTAATTATAGGAATAGATTGTGCTTGCAAAGATCTAAGCACCAAAGTGTTTGCATTAGGCGCCTCGAATTGTTCTCCCTGGCCGTCCTCCTCACGCTCCCCGAAGCCTCCCAACACCTCGTCTTCCTCCTCGGACTCCTCCTCCTCTCCTACTAAGTTTAAGCATGTTAACGCCTCCCTCATCGTGACTACCCTTTTATTAGGGCAAGCATTCTTGAAGTGCCCAAACCCTTGACACTTAAAGCACCTTACTTTAGAAAGGCTTACCTCGCTCGGTGTTGGAGTAGGAGTAGCTTTAGTTTGAACCGTCCCACTCGCACTTGCCTTAGCCGCGCCACTTGCCATTCCCGAACTAGGGTTAGATCTGGCCGCCTCTCCTTCGCCCTCAAACGTACGGCTATACATGCCACTTCCTCCGAATCTGTTCTTACTTTGTGCCTCAACTCGTAAACACAAACTTGTGAGAGTATCAAAATCGGAATAGATTTGAAGTTCTACAGGATTAGCAATAATTTTGTTTAACCCTCGCAAGAACCTTGCCATCTTTTGTTCTTGATTCTCTTCTACCTCCCCCATTAAAGTAAGATTTTCAAAATCCTCTATATACTCACTTACCGACATCTTGCCTTGAACAAGATTAGAAATCTTGCGATATAAAGCAAGCTTATAAGTTGTGGGTACATACCTTTTTCGTAATCTCTTCTTTAAACCATCCCAAGAACAGATTTTCTCCTTTCCGGCTCTAGCCCTTTGAGCCTTTAGACTGTCAAACCATAAAGATGCGCCCTTGCTTAATCTTAGGATTGCGTACTTACACATCTTACGATCATCTAATTCTTTAAACTCGAACATACGATCCATCTTGCGCTCCCACTCGAGATAGTCCTCCGGATCCGTACCCCCTTCGAACTCGGGTAACTCCGTGACCTTGAATTCGTCGGCCACACGCACCGGTTCCCTCCTTGGTTGCCACCTATTATCGTTGCTAACGACATGTTCCAATGCCTTCTTTAAACTCTCCAAGAACCTTGGATCTTCAAGATTCATGATGCCCCGAATGGATCTTCTTGAAAGATAAGGAAATCAAGAGCCGAAGCTCTGATACCACTTATGATACGAATTCTTGAACAAAGAAATCGTCCGCGGAAGCCTTCTTGGAATCTTTTAGAAAAATCTTGAATGAAATAATAAAATAGGACAAATAAAGAACAATCTTGGATGAATCTTGGAATAATGTGTGGGGAATAATGCATGTATTCACCCTAAACTTGCAGGATTATAATGAAAAATACAGTTGTGTTTATAGTCATAAGATTAAAAAGGATAAGAAAAAGAATTCAACCTTTGGTCCTTTGTGCTTATGGCCTAAGAACAGGAATTAAAGTAAATTCCCTCCTATAACTTGCACCCAAGACTTGATTGAGATGATGCCGCGTGTGCTAGAAAATACTCTCCAATTGCCTTGCAATATGGGGAGAGCTTTTGTGAGGTTTTAGATGTGAGATCTGAGTTTTGGGAAAAAGATGTTCTCAAAACCCTAATTATGAGAATTATGAATTACCAGTCAGTGACAAAAGGAGAAAGACTCTCCTTTTGTATTACTTAGGTCGGCCGAATGGGTCTTGGGTAAGGGTGGGCTTTTTCCACTCTTACCTTATACCTTTGCGTGATTCGACCCGTTTAGCTTTAAGTTGTTCGCGGGTTTTATTTATAAATCGTAACATGTTATCAGATATTAATACAGTCGATATATTAATAATGGTCTGACAAAATACGATATTGTATAATTACCCAAATTAATATAACTGTTTATATTAATACGCGAATACTATATTTAATTAAATATAACCGTTTATATTTAATTTACGAATTAATCTTGTAATCCGTATTAGCTAAAATTATTTAATCCGTATTAAATAATAATCTCAACATCTTATTGACTAATTTATTAGTCAACACCTCTGACTAACTGTTTAGTCATATCCGGCATAAATGTGACTGTATTTTCATACCTCCACATCTCTCAAACGTGTCCTATAGGTGTGACGTATAGGGACCAGTTGATCACCGCCATCCGTATGACAATAACGTCAAACTTATCTAGCAAGCCAACCGTTATTGATAAACGTGGATCAACTGGTAATAATACAAAAGTATGCCCTTGTGATCCTTAAAGAGATTTAATAAGTCATTGTACTTAATTGTCAAGGACACCAGCCCCAACATAATGATGAACGATGAAGATGACGTTGGTGGTGGTGGTGGTCGGCGTCGATGATGGTGGTGAATGGTCCGTCGTTTGGTGATGGTGGATTGTAGGTGTGACGGTCTTGAGGTGAATCCCCAAGGTAGAAGGATATTTGTTTGCCCTAGACATATAGGACACCCAATGGTGAATTACTCCATAGACCTATAGTTTGTAATTCGTGCGAACACTTGAAACACGACAAGTATCAACGGTTCGGATCAACACTCGATGAGTCCTTGAGATTTCTTTAAGAATGCCTTAGAAAGAAAACTTGTAAATTTTTATTGATTGAATGATTAACTGTCTAACAAGAGAGGATTATGTGCCTACTTATAGTAAGGTCACACGCCCCAAATCACACGCCTCCTATGACTCGGATTCTTGAATCCGTCTTTGAATAGGAGTCCTAAAATCTATCTAAATGGATCAAATATAATCCTTATTAAAATAAAAATCTATCCTAAGAATTAAAAGAATTAAATAACTAACCCTAATAACCCTAGGATAAATAAACTAATAAGATAATAACTAATTTGTAACAACCTTGTAACAAACTAGTAACTACCTTAACAAACTTAACAAACTATCCTAACAACTTTTAAGATAATAAAAACAACAAAGAAATTAAATATACTCCAATGCTTGTTAGAAAACCAAGATGGCCGAGCCACTTCTCTCAACTTCCGAGCACACGCGCCCCCGTGTCCGAGCAGCCACCAGCCCACGGCCGGGTCATGACCGAGCAGCCATGGTCGTTGGCCCGTGCCTTCCCGAACCTTAGCTTCTCTTTGAATAACTTCTTTTCTTGATCTTCTTTTATTAACCCAAGGTTTTAACACCCAATGAATCGTTAATAAACAAAATACTAGCCATAAGATTATTATAGCTAACATAAATTGCCTTATTGATCTTGGATTGAAATGACGAATGAAAGCCCTATCAATAATCGGATCACCATCTCTCATTCATTATTTGTTTATTTGGTCAAGTTAAGGTTGGGGGTCTCATGAGTGCGTCGGGAGCAATAATGCTCTGATACCAACTGTAAAACCCCTCGCGAAAGCGGAAATATAAACATACAAAAGTACTAAAAATGCAGCGGAATTAAAACTTTTTAAAGAAACAACATGCGAGAAGTCTTAAACTGAAAACTGGAAACAGAACTGTTATAAACAACAATAGATAAGTAGCAGTTCTAAGTATCAATCCAAAACATAAATACAAGCCTGGGATGGAACATCCCTACATGCACCAAAACAAAGTATCAAAAGTCTAACAGTCTAGCTAACGATAGGGTATAAGTCATATGATGATGGATCATCACTCGCTAGCCCTCCTGTGATCCCATCTCCAACCTGCATGTACCTACATACATGAAAACATGTACGCCACAATCAGTGGGGAGTGATTAGAGTTCTCCTAGCCACCTTTTGTGACAACACGTAACACATAAAACAATACAGAATACTCCAACATATAACAACATGTGAAGCATAAACATCTCATCATCTGATCTCTTACTATCATGCGATTACAATGCACGACTCTCAACCAACTTCATAAACAAATAGGAAGGAGAGCCGGTTTCCCTACTGGTTACCCAGTCGGGGGGTCTTTCAATCCAACTATTTATGAAACCGAACAAGAGTCATCCAATGCCTTAGATGATTTAACCACCAATCAAATAAACATCAATAACTCATCATGCATATCTGACACTATACCATTATCTAGGCAAGCAGATAAAACATCCATAACACTAGCAACGGGTCCAGAGGTGAACTTAACACATATCCCATTACTACACTATGTCGGGTCCAGAGGTGAACTTAACACATATCCCAACATCCAATCAAGTAAAGGGTCCAGAGGTGAACTTAACACATATCCCTAAACTTACAATCATGAAAAGGGTCCAGAGGTGAACTCAACACATATCCCTAATCATCCAAAAGCAAAGGGTCCAGAGGTGAGCTTAACACATATCCCGATGCTACAAACATGTATTGGGTCCAGAGGTAAACTTAACACATATCCCAATACGCAGTCACCGCACAACGGGTCCAGAGGTGAGCTTAACACATATCCCGTGTACGACAACCGATCACGTGTCAGGTCCAGAGGTGAGCTTAACACATATCCTGACACGCCCAAGCAAAACACGTAACGGGTCCAGAGGTGAGCTTAACACATATCCCGTCACGCGACATATAAACACGTAGTGGGTCCAGAGGTGAGCTTAACACATATCCCACCACGCGACAACCATTGTAACCACTAACATCCAAAGGTAGAAACTAACCTATAGTTCTAACTTCTTAATCATCTAATCAACACTTAATTGATCCCGGGAATTAAGACGAGGGAGAGCCGGTTTCCCTTTCGGTTACCCGACCGGGGGGTCTCTATCCTCACTCCATTCCCGAACCCAATATAGTGTTGCCCGTACACCGGGGACCTCAAATATATATCACGGGTATACAAAACGAGTTTCAAATAAAACTGATAAACCGTTTGAAAGTTACACGCGAAAACAACCCAAACAGCCTTCAGGGATCCCCAGCCGGTCGGCAGGCAGCCGGTCGGCCAGCTGGCAAACCCCTCAGCCTATGCTCCTTTCAAAACCATGAAACCTCACAAGGACTCCCAGCCGGTCGGCAGGCAGCCGGTCGGCCGGCTGGGACTCCACTCCCTAGCCTTCTCTATTTCGCAAACCAACCCATATGCACTCCCAGCCGGCTGGCAGGCGGCCGGTCTTCCGGCTGGGCTCTCTTTCTTCCTAGGTTTTCGCAAAACAAACTCAATACAAATTGACTACCAGCCGGTCGGCAGGCAGCCGGTCGGCCGGCTGGCAGTCCAAGGCCAATTCTCAAAATTTCGGAAAACACACAAATGCTCTCCCAGCCGGTCGACCGGCGGCCGGTCGGTCGACCGGCTCAGAGAGCCTGTAACGGAATTTCGCAAAACGCATATGTTTGAAAACTTCATAAATCGACCTACAAACTTCAAAATTGCTACACATGATATTTACCCAACATTACTAATCATCAATTACATCCTATCTAGCAGCAAACAAGTCCCATGACAATCCTCAAACGGATTTAACAAGTGTCCGTCGCAATTTATGAAAAACTGAAAATGAACTTAAGAACACATAACAACATCTTAGAACATGAATTCTTCACATATTAAACATCCTAAACATGTTACTAGGTCCTTTGAACAATGGGCATTAATAAAATCAGAAACTAGCATAAGATACATAACAAAAGTGCTAATATACACATAAAGGCCGAGTTATCTCATTATCGTCACCTTTCAAGCTTTTCCGGCTATAGATCCTCCTCAACCAAGTAGCTATCGACCTCCGGATTGTCTAAGCCCACTCCTACAAACAAAGAAAACGGAATTTAGGACATAAACGATTCCTTACCAAAACGGACAGATTTTTCGAAGTGAAAGAAATGGAAAACTAAAGTGATAGATGGCTTGGAAATCGAATGAGGATTCCGAAAATGATATTTTTACCTTGATTTGATCGACGGATGATGAAGAATGTCTCAAAAGAAGGAGGAATAAAATGGAGGTTTATGAGGTTTTGTGTTACTGTAAAATGAATCCTTGATGAAGGAGTTATGTCGACATATGATTTAAGTAGGGTACAAGTGGGTCGTCCTTTCCGTATTGTGAAACGGGTTAGGACATTAGAACGGATATTTAAGTCGGGAATTTAACCTTGCCAAGTTTGTATTCGTCTTAAGGACTTGAGGTTCTTAAGACGGATCTTACTTATTAAATTAAAATCTTTGAAATAAATTATTAAAATATTATTTTATTACATAAAATAATTTAAAACGCTTAAATTAGATTTTACGAAAATACGAGATGTTACATCCTCTTCTTCGGTGTCACGATGACTTGACATGTCCTTGTTACGAAGGTCCTCCATTTCCTTCTGAATTCTTCAATCTTCTTATTCTTTTCTTCATTTTCTTGCATCATTCTCTCAAGGAGCTTATTCATATTCTCTATTTGTTCTTCAATGCTAGAACCACCAACGACCATGACTGATTCGAAGATAGGGGTTGAAACTTCCTCCTTCTTTGGAATTGCCTTCTTCACCTTGCGAGGGGATGAACCACCAGCCTTGAACTTCTTGCTCTCCTTTTGTGGAGATGAAGTCTTGTTGATTATTGCAGTAGCAGCAACAATGGATTCAACTGAATACTTACGAGGCCTTTTAGGAACATGAGCAGTGCGCAGGCTTTCAGCAGCAGCATTGATAACAGCCTTCTTTGACATTCTTCTCGTGGTAACACCAATTGAGGGAATGCTTGATGAAGGAGCAACACTAGGAGATCTAGGGATGTCAATGGGGCGGGTCTTGGCGGGTCTCGCCCCGCGCCCGCCCCACGTGGGGCGGGTGTGGGTAATGATTTGGTGGGTCGTGGGGCGGGGATGGTTTTCAAACGCATCATTCGTCGCGGGTCGCGGGGCGGGTGCGGGTATCACATGAGACCCGCCCCATACCCACCCCGCCCCACACCCACCCCGCTCGCCCCGCCCCGCTTATACCCACCTAATAAATAATAATATCTAATAGTAATACATATAGATAAAAAATATAACTTAAAAAATTTAAAAAAACTTTTAATAAATAAGTAACCTCTACCCAGTAGTCCAATCAGGCCAAACAAGTAAGTAACTTCTACCCAGTAGTCCAATAAGGCAATAATCACTAGTTCACTACTCAGTATTCCGTATTTGGGCTGCTATTTGTGCATGTGTTTCGTGGTATATTTGTATGTAAAACCGTTTCATGGCTCAACGGAGTCTTGTTAATTGAATGTTAAGACATTTTGCGAAAACTTATTTGTATAAGTACTACGACTAGTATATTTTAGATTCACGATTTACATTTCTTGAGGAGTTAGGCGGGTCAACGGGTCCCCGCGGGGCGGGGACGGTTTTGAAAGGTTCAACCCGCCGCGGGTCGCGGGGCGGGTGCGGGTGCACATTAAAAGCTCGCGGGGCGGGCGCGGGTTGACCCCCCTCCGCACCCGCCCCGCCCCATTGACATCCCTAAGGAGATCCTTTGAGGATTGATGCATAAGTTCTTGAAGGTGTGCTTGATGAATTGGAAGACATCCTTGCTTCTTGAAGTTGAACTTGTTGTAGAGATAAGAGGTAGAGGTTTTCACGTCGGGTTCACCAAAAATTTGTAGCAACAAATTTTGTATCGCAATAAAAACTGTAACACAAAATAGATAGACAAATGAGTTTATATAATATCAGAAAGTTATGTGTACAACCTCTATTATTCCACTGATTCTACAACAATATTGAAACTACGAGTCTACGATCTTCGAGGCTCGCTTGCTTGACTTTAGCTTCTTGAGATGGCCGCGTTAACTTCAATCTCTCTTCGATGCTTGAATTTGCTTTGAGTTTACTTGAGTAGGCGGCACGATTTTGTAGTGCTTGTTGTCTACTTGCAAGTGTGATTTGTAGAGAGAATTTAAGAGCTTTTGATGTCTCTTTTCTCCTCACTTTGACAAAATGATTTTCTCCCTTGTAAAAGTGATTTTTCTTTTCTTCTTTTGAAATGGTGGAGAAATGTCTTATTTATAAGAATTTCTCCCTTGCCAAATGGACTTGAGTTTGGGCCTTGTTTATAGGCTTGACTTCTCTTTTGGGCCCAATTGACCACTTGGTTTGCTTTTGGGCCCAAATAACCCAATTTTTAATATGGGTCGATCCGAACTCCATTAAACGGGACAATTATAATTAAATTAAGCTAAAATTTGATATTAACTTAAAATAATTTATTTTGTTTTATTCTCGGCACTTTAATAAAATTTCCGTGCCTACAGCCACACTTACCGGAATTTATCCCGCTGTGATTTATGCCCAGCCCACCAAAAATGTGTCAACAAAGCATTAATCTTTGTCGTCACACTTACCGGAATTTTGAAAACCGATAGAAAGTAAATTGAGATATTTGATAGCACTGACAAAATCAAAGCAAGTCTTCCTGCTGCAGATAGAAAAATACCATTCCAGGACGAAATCCGTTTAACCACATTCTCCACAAGCCCGTTATAAATATTTTGCCGCGATCCCTGAAACTCCGTTGGAATCCCTAAATATTTACCAATGCCCTTATTCTGCTTAATACGAAAAGATCGCAAACAAAATCCTGCCCCAGCTAAGGTCATCGACGGACTGAAAAGAATTCCTGACTTGTCCTCATTTAGAATCTGTCCCGACGCTTTACAATAATAAGCAATCGTCTTCTGTAATTCATTGCAGCCATTCCCTTTATTCTTAAGGAAAAAGATTGAATCATCAGCAAATAAGAGATGCGATAAAGCAGGCGCTGATCACCCCAAATAAATGCCCTGAATCTTCCCTTGATCTTCTTTAACGCTCACATTTGCAGAAAGAACCTCCATACACAAGATGAAAAGATACGGCGATAGAGGATCACCCTGTCTAAGTCCACACCTTGGTATAAACTGCTCACACGGTCCTCCATTGAACAACAATTCATATGATACTGTAGTGACAGTACCCAAAATTAAATCAACCTAGATGGAACCCAAACTTACACAACACAGCTTCTAAAAAATCCCATCGAACCCTATCATATGCTTTGCTCATATCAGCTTTATAAGCAAACAGACCGTACCTGCCATACCTATGCGAATTTATCCTATGAATAGCCTCATTTGCCAGTAGAATATTATCACTAATTTGCCGTCCAGAGATGAAAGCATCATGAAAGTCACCAATCAAATACTTCATGACCCCTACTATCCTATTGGCAATGCATTTCGAAATAATCCGCATGATGACATTACAAAGGCTTATTGGACGATAATCTCCCACCGACTCTGGATGCTCACACTTTGGAATAAGCACTATGAATGTCCTTTTCATTTCTTTCAAAACCCTTCCAGAATTAAGCGTATCCAGAACCGCCCTAGTGACATCACCCTTTATAAAATGCCAGCACTTCTGAAAGAAAAACCCTGGAATACCATCAGGTCTTGGTGTGTTCAAAGCTCCCATTTGAAACACCGCTTTTCGCACATCCTGCTTTGTGAAAGGCTGAGAGAGCCTTTCCAAATCGGCTTCATTAACCTTACGTTTTACATCCCTTACCACATTCTCAATCACCTGTTCACGCCCCCATCCGTCGTATCATCCCATTCCGGATTAAACAGCTTGCGAAAGGAATCTTCAAAAACACATCGCATTTTTTGTGAGTCATAAACCCAAATCCCATCAGAATCCTTAACCCCATAAATGAAGTTTCTACTTGCCCGTCCCTTAACCCAGTTGAAAAAGAATCTGGTACAAGTATCACCATCCACAATCCACTTCAATTTGGTACAAGCTTGTGACGCATATGGAAGGGGTCAATTTTGGGTTTAAATTGTGTGGGAACCGAAAGTACTAATGTCAGTGCTTGGATCGTCAATTGGATTAATTTCTTTGGTAAGCAGGAAGATGGGATGATGATGTTGGTTAACTTTCTGGCTATTATATGGCAGATATGGATAACAAGAAATAACAAAGTTTTTAATGGAGAACCCTTTCATCCACCTTCTTTCTTCTTGAAGATTCAAAATTTGGTGGCTTTAGCTTTCAAGGCTATGGAGAAAGAAAAGGTAAATAAGGTGGAAAAGGGATGGGGGACTGAGAATTGCCTTAACAAGGATGATGGGTTGAGGAATTCGGTTCCTTTCTTCATTATAGGACAGGAGCATTATAATGGCCAGTTTAGGGTTAAGGTGGATGTTGCATGGTATCGTAAAGACCATGCATCCGGGTCTTGTATGATAGTGATGGGGTGGTCATAGATGAGGACTTCAAGGCTATTTCCGCTGAATCGGCTATGCAAGTAGAAGCACGGGGCATTTTGGAAGTCATTTCAAGGGCTAGGTATTTGAATATTTTGCATCTTAGTGTCCTTTTGGATTGCTTGCAGATTATTAAGCAACTTGCCGGTGTGGAGGAGAGACATCACCAAACAAAAGGAGTTATTGCAGATATCCTCGAAAATGCGAAGTCGTTACATTGTCTGTCTGTTAGTTTCATCCCTCGAACTCTAAATAAGCGAGCTCACAATGTAGCTCGATTAGCTTTGTTGTAATAAGTTTTTTACGGCTGTAAAAAAAAAAAAAAAAAAAAAGTATTGGGGTTTCTCTTAAGGTCTTACTTCGTATTTTACAAAGATTTGGGTACACTTTAATCACTTTAATCAGGAAGAATGGAGGACAGTGTCATTTGTTTTATGGAAGGGACAATGTCTTTGATAAGGGAAATAATAAAATATTAGGACAAATATTGGTATCACTCCTTTATCATATTAAATTTAAAATTAGGACAATTAATTTGGAATTAAATTTGAGGGAAAATAGGATAATAAAAAGGATTAATTGATAAGAATACTCTGAACTATGGGTGTCCTGCTCAAAATACTCCAACCTTTATTTTAACTACCAATATAACAAACTAATGCTCTCATTATTCGCTTTTATTATAATATATGACCGGTTACCTGCTAAATAAGTGAATAAATTTTTAACCTTTATTTAACCCGTCTTTCTGTTTTTACTTCTATGTTAATCTATTCACCAAATCACACCATTAAAACATGCTACGATAAGGTAACAAAACAACATATTCTACTCAAAGCAAATAAGGGCATTAGTTGGTTATATTGGTAGTTAAAATAAATTTCAGAGTATTTTGAGCAGTTCACCCATAGTTCGGAGTATTTCTATCAATTAGTCCTAATAAAAATGAAATGAAAAGAGTTAAGGGGCCGTTTGGTTAGAGGTTCCTAAGAAATGAAAAGAGAAACAAAGTTACTCATTTTATTTATTGATGTTTGTTTGACACGAACAAAGGGAATGAAACTCACTTCGTTACCCCTCAATCCATATAATTTCTTACCCTCATCTCCTAGGGTATGACGTATGAGATGATATGAGATTTCGTTACCCTTGTTACCTTTCAACCACTTACTTCACCTATCACCACACTTGCAACTACCACCACAATAGCCACCACCATAACGCCACTGCCACCGCGCGCCACCGTTGCCGCCACCCCCACTCCTATCACCGCCACCACCGCTTTGACACCCTTACCACCGGCAAGACACCCCCACCACCATCACTGCCATGACCACCGCCACCACCACCGCCACCACCACGACATCTCTACCACCACCGCCGCCATAACACCCTCACCATCATCACTGCCGTGCCCACCGCCGCCTCCGCCATGACACTGTTAGGTGAAAACATCCAACACAAGGTATTCAATTTGCCAAGTGTTACATGTTACATCAAATTAGTTATGTACATGTAACTTAGGTAGTGTTAAATGAGTGGCAATGCATTAGCTTAGCGTTGCTTAAAAATTGCATTAGCATTTGCTGAAACGAATGAATTATATTAATTCATTTGTGTCGTAACGTGAAGTGATTTTATTATTATAAAATAAAGTCACTTCACATTACTATATAACACAAATTCTTATTTGCAACGGCACTATCCGTCGCAAGCTTGTGACGGATACCGTTTTTTCTAACAAAATACCCACGTTTTCTCTCTCCCCAACACTATTTATGTGTCCCCTTTCTCCACTAACTCATTTTGTATCAATTTTAACTCACAAAATATCCGTCACAAATGGTGACCCGTCGCAAGAAAAACTTACTAACTATATAAAGGATGGTAAATTCCTTTGGAAAAGATATCTCACAAATAATATTATCAAACAAGGTGACTGCAAAGTCGGGGTTTGAGGGTGTGAGAGGTAGTACAACGGGTGTTCTAATACAATAATTTAAGAGGTTACTCTAGGGGCGATATTAGTGGCATTTACTAATATTACTGGAGGTCTAGAGGTTGTTACCTTATTTCATTGTGGGTTCCGGATCGGTGTTTATTCGGAACGGTTACGTTGTATTGGTCCTATTTTTATAGTGGATTCTAGTCTATTTGGCTAGTGGGTTTTACTTCCGGTTTGGAAGGTTTTGCCCTGGGTTTGACCCTAAATATTGTCTCATTTTTATTATTGCTTACATTTATTTACTTTTACGGTTTACTTGTCGGTTGGTTGCTTCCGTTGCACGTGGGATATTGGCGTTAATTTCCCAACAGACACCGCCACCACCGCCACCATCGCCATAACACCCCATTATCACCGCCTCCAGTAAATAAGTGGTGGTTAGGGATGTCATTGGGGCGGGGCGGTGCTGGATATAGGCTCCCCGTACCCGTACCCATCATGAAAACCTCGTACCCATCCCCGCCCCACCACCCATGGTGGGTACAAGTTTCCAAAACCATCCCCGCCCCACCACCCATGGCGGGTAGAAGTTTTCAAAACCATCCCCGCCCCACCTACCCATTAACCCGCTATACTATAAATTTTTCCGATTTTTTTTTCGTGCAGGTTGTTTAAATCATACTATTAATTTCTATTTTCAGGAATTTGTTTATATAATTTTAGTTATTTATCAAAGAATACTTTATGAAATAGTTATTTTTAACATTACGTCTTAATCATAACAAAATAATATTTGTAAAGTTATCGTAATAATGGTATTAATTTTTGTAATAATTGGCGGGTAGGCGGGTATGAAGTGGGTAACACACAAAAACCATCCCCGCCCCACTACCCACGGCGGGTACAATTTTCGTACCCGTCCCCGCCCCACCACCCGCCAAAGGTCTATCCATCCCACCCCAATTGGGGCGGGTGCGGGGCGGTATCCTCTTGTACCCGCCCCAATGACATCCCTAGTGGTGGTTTGTAGTGGTGTGTGTTAGTGGTAGGAATGAGTGTGAGTGCACCATTAGTTCCTTTTTGGTGTAACCAAACAACCAATTAAGTTTTAGGTAATCATTTCCCTTTCCCCTTCTTACCATTTCTTATTTCTTTTTTCTTTCTCTAACCAAATGGCCCGTAAAAGTAATATATCCTACAAAAAGAAATTGTATTAAAGTTGATTATCGTATTGTTACTCGCGAAAGCTGGTTAAGCCGCTACTTGTGTGAGAAAAATAAATCAATTTTGAATTAACGGAAATATGCATACACAAATACAACTTCTATGAAAAACATGAAAATATAAGTACGTCGTGGCAAAATCTTCAACACCCGTCTTTAACACTATAAGTCTGAGTTGCTTGTTCTTTTTACCAAAGTCGATCATTGACATGTCGCTTTCTCTATTCTTTACTCTTCTTCCTCCAATCAAGATTTAAGTATTGGGGTTTCTTTTAAGGTTTTACTTCGTATTTTACAAAGATTTGGGTACACTTTAATCACTTTAATAAGGAAGAATGGAGGACAATGTCATTTGTTTTATGGAAGGCACAATGTCTTTGATAAGGAAAATAATAAAATATTAGGAAAAATATTGTTATCGCTCATTTATCATATTAAATTTAAAATTCAATATATATATATATATAGAGAGAGAGAAATCGAATCACATGAGGCACCCTTCTTAGGGTGAGGCCGCTGAACCATTTCTAAGTCATTAGATTAAAAACTATAAATGGCTGAGATTAAACAAAGAATTAAACAAATTTTGATTCGTAATAATGAAACTGCCATTGCAATATTGCTGAGTTTGTGGGATGTGAAATATTTCATCCTGCATTAAGAACATAGTATAAACAAACTCCAATGTTAGTTTCTGCGAGTGGTATTATAATCACAGGTAATTAAATAATCGAGACGGAGGGAGTACCAAGTAAGGATGAGGAACAATGTGATTAACAAGCAATGAAATGGGGATAACCCATGAAGCCACTATTAATGCTACTGTTATTCTTGCCATTTATTTGTTTATTTATACGATCTTCCTCTTCAACAAACTGCAGACTGAAGTTTTTTAGAGGAAGGAGGAGAAGGAGAAGAAGTGGTGAAATTATGAAGACGAAGATGAACATGAAAATGAAGCAATTAGATGGGATGTGTTTGTTCAACTAAAGATGTAAATTTGTTGGACCCAAGTACCAAATAGACCTCGTAAAACCGCCCCGACTCGAATAACTTGACTCGACACCCGACTTGACACCCGAATTCATGACTTGAATTTGATCCAAATTCGAATTGACTCGACCCAAATCTTAAACTGAACTAAGCGGAACTCGTTCTTTTGGACTAATCTCTGCTCTTGAACTACTACTTACTTAGACTAAGTCTTTTGTTTCTAGTGGCTTTCATGTCTGTCATAAATCTGAACAAGTCTATTGAGTATTTACGGTAAAGAACTTGAAGAAGTCAATACTGCTTAATTTGAACGTCGATTTCAAGACGGTGTGAACAAATTCTAATCCAGAAGAATATCAACAGCAAAAGTGAAATGGAAGCTCACGAGTCACGAACCATCAGAATGGGTCATATCTATGAAAGAAAAAATCGCGGAAGCTCAGGAATATGTTGCAGATCGAATGTGGGATAAATGGAGCATATGTTGTCTACCTCCTTGGTTAAGAGAAACTCAATAAATGGAGCATATGTCGTGTGTAAATTCATGATCTTAATTCTTCAGTTTAATTAACGATGTTTGATTGTTTGATAATGAATAATTTTGATTCGTAATAATGGAAATAAATGGAGCATATGTCGTGTGTATAATTTTGATTCGTAATTTTGATTCGAAATAAGAAATTATACATTTCGTGACTAAACAGATATTTTAAGTCCGAGTTTCACGAAATAAGGTCTCGGTTTCACAAATTAAGGTCTAGTATTCACAAAATAAGAAATTATACATTTCGTGAGTAACAAACATTTTAAGTCCAAGTTTCACGAAATAAGGTCCCGGTTTCACAAATAAAGGTCCAAGATTCACGAAATAAGAAATTATACATTTAGTGAGTAAACAAACATTCTAAGCCCAAGTTTCACGAAATAAGGTTCCGGTTTCACAAATTAAGGTCTAGGATTCACGAAATAAGAAATTAAACATTTTTGTGAGTCAACAAACATTTTAAGTCCAAGTTTCACGAAATAAGGTCTCGGTTTCACGAATTAAGGTCCAAGATTCACGAAATTAGAAATTAAACATTTTGTGAGTTAACAAACATTTTAAGTCCAAGTTTCACGAAATAAGATCCCGGTTTCACGAATTAAGGTCCAAGATTCACAAAATAAAAAATTAAACATTTTGTGAGTAAATAAACATTTTAAGCTCAAGTTTCACGAAATAAAGTCCCGGTTTCACAAATTAAGGTCCAAGATTCACGAAATAAAAAATTAAACATTTCGTGAGTGAACAAACATTTTAAATCCACATTTCACAAAATAAGGTCCCGGTTTCACAAATTAAGGTCCAAGATTCACGAAATAAGAAATTAAACATTTTGGGAATAAACAAACATTTTAAGTCCACGTTTCACCAAATAAGGTACCAATTTTACAAATTAAGGTCCAAGATTCACGAAATAAGAAATAATACATTTCGTGAGTAAACAAACATTTTAAGTCCAAGTTTCACGAAACACGGTCCCGATTTCACAAATTAAGGTCCAATATTCATGAAATAAGAAATTAAACATTTCGTGAGTAAACAAACATTTTTAAGTCCACGTTTCACGAAATAAGGTCCCGGTTTCACAAGTTAAGGTCTAAGATTCACGAAATAAGAAATTATACATTTCGTGAGTAAACAAACATTTTAAGTCCACGTTTCACAAAATACGGTCCCAATTTCACAAATTAAGGTCCAAGATTCACGAAATAAGAAATTATACATTTCGTGAGTAAACAAACATTTTAAGTCCACGTTTCCCGAAATAAGATCCAGGTTTCACAAATTAAGGTCCAAGATTCACGAAATAAGATATTAAACATTTCGTGAGTAAATAAACATTTTAAGTCCAAGTTTCACGAAGTAAGGTCCCGGTATAACAAATTCAGGTCAAAGATTCACAAAATAAGAAACTAAACATTTTATGAGTAAACAAACATTTTAAGTCCAAGTTTCACGAAATAAGGTCCCGATTTCACGAAATAAGGTCCCGATTTCACGAATTAAGGTCCAAGATTCACCAAATAAGAAATTAAACATTTTGTGAGTAAACAAACATTTTAAGTCCAAGATTCACGAAATAAGGTCTCGGTTTCACGAATTAAGGTCTAAGATTCACGAAATAAAAAATTAAACATTTTGTTAGTAAACAAACATTTTAAGTCCAAATTTCACGAAATAAGGTTTCGGTTTCACGAATTAAGTTCCAAGATTAGCGAAATAAGAAATTAAACATTTTTTGAGTGAACAAACATTTTAATTCAAAGTTTCACGAAATAAGGTTCCAGTTTCACAAATTAAGGTACAGGATTCACGAAATAAGAAATTATACATTTCGTGAGTAAACAAAACATTTTAAATCCAAGTTTCACGAAATAAGGTTCGATTTCACAAATTAAGGTCCAAAATTCACGAAATAAGAAATTATGCATTTTGTGAGCAAACAAACATTTTAAATACAAGTTTCACGAAATAAGGTCCCGGGTTCACAAATTAAGGTTTAAGATTCACAAAATAAGAAATTAAACATTTTGTGAGTAAACAAATATTTTAAGTCCAAATTTCACGAAATAAGAAAAAGAGCAAAATGGATAATTCTTTTAGATATAAAAAAATATTTAGGACAAATAAAATGTTATAAATGACCCATAATTTCCATCCCATTGAAATTAGTCCAATGAACATTGAAAATCATGTACAACATAGTAAGGGTTCAGCGGCCTCACTATAATTAAGAGCCTCACCGGATTCCAACCAGTAATAGCATCCATTAACAAAATTATAGTACTTATTGTTATTCAACTCGTAATATCGACCTAAATCACCACAATACTTCCAACAAAATAAGGTTTCGGTTTCACAAATTAAGGTCTAAGATTCACAAAATAAGAAATTAAACATTTTGTGAGTAAATAAACATTTTATGTCCAAGTTTCACGAAATAAGGTCCCTGTTTCACGAATTAAGGTCCAAGATTCACGAAATAAAAACTAAACATTTTGTGAGTGAACAAACATTTTAAGTCCAAGTTTCACGAAATAAGGTCCCGGTTTCACGAATTAAGGTCCAAGATTGACGAATTAAGAAATTAAACATTTTGTGAGTAAATAAACATTTTAAGTCCAAGTTTCACGAAATAAGATCCCGGTTTCACGAATTAAGGTCCAAGATTCACGAAATAAAAAATTAAACATTTCGTGAGTGAACAAACATTTTAAGTTCAAGTTTCACGAAATAAAGTCCCGGTTTCACAAATTAAGGTCCAACATTCACGAAATAAGAAATTATACATTTCGTGAGTAAACAAACATTTTAAATCCACGTTTCACAAAATAAGGTCCCGGTTTCACAAATTAAGGTCCAAGATTCACGAAATAAGAAATTAAACATTTTGGGAATAAACAAACATTTTAAGTCCAAGTTTCACGAAATAAGGTCACGGTTTCACAAATTAAGGTCCAAGATTCACGAAATAAGAAATAATACATTTCGTGAGTAAACAAACATTTTAACTCCAAGTTTCACGAAACACGGTCCCGATTTCACAAATTAAGGTTCAATATTCATGAAATAAGAAATTAAACATTTCGTGAGTGAACAAACATTTTAAGTCCAAATTTCACGAAATATGGTTCCGGTTTCACAAATTAAGGTCCAAGATTCACGAAATATGAAATTATACATGTCGTGAGTAAACAAACATTTTAAATCCACGTTTCACAAAATAAGGTCCCTGTAACACCCCCATAATCCTATTCATTAGTAAATAGGGTTTTCAAGTAAAATTCGGATAATGGGTGTGTCACAATTAAACCAAATGTGGTAGTAGTACCTAACCATGAAATAAAATAGGTAGTTGTCTAATGCAAAATTAAAATCCAAAGAGTAAAATACGATTACAACCAAATTTAAAGTTTGCGGAAGCGAAAATAAGTTCAACGATAATGAAATTATTAAGCGCGCTCTCTTGTGCATCCCACGACTAATTCCCATGAGTACCTGTTACACGATCTGCTCACACAATTTGTGATCACCGCAGGTCCCAACAAGGACAAAATAAATAAAAAGGGTCAACAATAATGTTGAGTAAGGTAAACAATCCGAATAAAGAATAAACGGAATATAAAATCATAACTTAAAAGACATTTTAAAATAATGTGTAACAAAAGTGTTTCGAAAGATTGAAAACAGAGTATCACAATTTCCACTGTTAGTTGAAGGGGAACAAATAATTTCAAATGATTAAGAACAACATAAGTGTTCCAAAATATTCAAATCCATATCCAACCTTTCAAGATAATTCCAAACCAAAGAAAACATTTCTTTCCAACAATTTCCAACGTCGGTATATACTTGGATAGAGGCCGTATGAAGAGGATCCCCTCGCCCTAAACCGGATAAGACGGGGTTCGCCAAATCATGTACTAAACTGTCCTAGAATCCCGAGTGTGCACACCCCTCTAAGGGCCAACCCCAAAGAGGAAGATAAGAGGACGGGGTCTCGATCAACTAACCCCCATCAGAAGCTCTGTATAGGAAGTCCCTTATTATGGAACAACCTACCCCTCTACCAAAACCGTTTCAAACCAACATGAGAATCCATTTCCAAATAACCAAGATATTTCCTTCAAATTTGATAACTCATCATAAGCTTGTAGAAAAGCAAAACGGTTTTGGTTCCCAAAACTTTTAAAATCATAAACCACTTCTTTCCCTATTAAACACAATCCCGTTTCAAAAGATCAAAACAAACAAATCTTTATCCATGATCATTTTGTAAAATGAATTCAACCAATATAAATATTTCAATATAACCAAAAGTCTTACCATGCAAGATAGTAACAAATCGTAACGGTTTAATAAGAGTGTACGGATAAGCGTTTCCCTTACCTTACGAGCGATTAAAGGTTAGAGAGTCTCTTCTATGAATCCCGACTCTACATAATATTTAAAATAATAGTTACTTATATGAACGACCATTACTAAGCTACTTGTAGTAATTTATGCGATAACTATACTTTCTCGGTTTTTTACAGATTTGAAACAGAAACTTTAAATCATCATATCTCCTTCGTTACTAAATGTTTTGAGGGGAGACCAGTGGGGTTTGGTTCCTTAGCGAGTCGTCCATCTTTAATGTCTCAGTGGTCAGAGTCTAAAAACGTGTTTAAGGGGTCCAAAGTTACAGTCTACCAAAGTTGGTCAAAAAGTGAGTCTTAAAAAGTTACGGGGTGGTAAATACTCTTAACATGTCGAAACTCGTCGAAACGAAAGCCTACCACACTTTACATTCATTAAACTTTAACATGTGAAAAGATGGGTCACTGATTATATTTATATGTATGACTAAATTACACTTTTATGAAAAAGTAAGCTTTTAACAAGTATGACTAAATAGAACATTTTTCCAGAACACAACCGAACCTTGTAAAAATCATATAAAATCCAAATGATCATATTTTTGTGCATGGTTGGTTTAATTGTATTTCTTAATGTGTCTAAAACATATTGTTAGCCATGCATATTGTCTCAAAAATGGGTTTTTCAGATCTAACAACACGTTTTAAAAACAGTGGTCAGAAAATGAGTCATGAAACGTTTTACATCATAAACCCCTCTTAAAAAAACGAAACGAGTTGATTCAAAAGCCTATTATCATCTAGACTCAATGTAGTTTAACATATTAAGAGATGAGACACTTATTCCTTTTGTAAATATGGTTTGATGACTCTTTAATTGAGATCTAGTGATTCGGATAAACATAAAACATGCTGTAGTATATGATTTTTCATTTCTAAACGGTACATGCAAACGTCCTAATTTTTGGTGAGTGGTTTTATAACAACTAAAGGAAAGTCCCAAATTTTTGTTTTCTGAAAATACTCATTTTAACATGTGTTTTCAGATCTACTACATGCATGCTACGTTTTTGACAAAATAACGGTTTTTACTATGTTCAATCCTTTGCATGCATGGTTGTAGATTCTTAAGTTCAAGTTTAGATGTTAGGTGATATGTTAATGCATGTTAAAAAGTTATAAAATCAGATTTGAAGGGAAATGTAAGCTTACTTAGTGCTAGGCAAGATCTCCTCTTGTTCTTTCTTCTTCTCCCTCACATTTTCCTCTCCTTCTCTCTATATATTTTTTGTTGTTGTTTGTGTGTGTTTGTGTGGGGAAAATGAAGAATGAAATCTGGTGGGGAGTTGAAAAGTGGTGTGGGAAAGGATGGAAACAAAGGGAAAATGGGACTTTGCATGTCTAGACAAGTGTCTTAATGCATAAGCCAAGTGTCTAGGCATGCATTGGTCCACATGTCTAGGCATGCATTGGTCCACATGTCTAGGCATGCATTGGTCCACATGTCTAGGCATGCATTGGTCAACGATTTTGTGACGGAAAACGATGCATGCGACGGTTTTACGTGTCTCTATTAAGCGATACTTGTTTAATCAATAAATTTCTCATTTTATTTTATTGACGGATTTTACGGGTATTACAATCTACCCTCCTTAAAAACGAACTTCGTCCTCGAAGTTCTAAAACTTCCCCTACAAGCAAATCTAACGATATCATTTATAACCGTCTCTTATAATGCAAATAAAACAGAAGAGTAAAAATTGCAGGTATTACATCCTACCTACCATAAAGAGCGTTACGTCCTCGTAACTAGGTAATTACCTCAAAGAGCTCTGGGTATTTTAGTTTCATGGCCTCCTCGGCTTCCCAAGTGGCCTCCTCGGTGTCATGGTTCGACCATAGCACCTTGATTATACGGGTCTCTCCGTTTCGGGTCTTTCGAACTTTACTATCTAAGATCTTAACAGGCCGCTCCTCATAAGATAGCGAATTGTCGAACTCTAGCACTACCTCTCTAATTTGTTCCAAGATCCCATACAAACTTATATATTTCAGGCTCAACTTCTTTCCCTTCTAACAAAATCGTATTACCCTCGTAATGGGTTATATTCTCCACAACACTTTTTATTCCACCTGTTATTAAATAATCGGTCATTATCCGTTCCTAAGTTACGTGCGAGCTCTAGATGTTTCTCTTTAGTCAACTATATATCTTCTACCTTAATCATTTTCATCTATCATCAAACCCTTTACACGTGTTCATTAGTATCCATCAACCAATTGCGTTGCTAACAACTCCTTAAAGCCAAAATCTTAAAATTTTCTCTATTACCTCAAGTCGGAATAAATTTATCCTAAAATAGTCAAATAATCATAAACTACTAACTACGTCGGTATGTCGGTATGTCACTAAATGCGAATATGCATGAAATTATAGTCACCCTTAACTTAATTCTCATATTACACAGTCGTACTATCATTCCCAAAATTTCATAACATTTCGTGTCTCTCATCAGTAATTCAATTTAGCAACCATAGTCGATCCTTATTTGAAAACTTCAAAATTCATTTCTCCATCTCTTAACCATGAATCCATTACATCTGTCAAACCTCTTAATACCTATTAAAACCAATACATACCCTGATAAATTTAGCATTTTCCATCGACATTAAATCTCTAATTAGCCATTAAACTTTTTCCACAAATTCACTCTTACCGGTACTAAGTCTTCCGAGCATAAATTATTTAAACATTATTATCTTATATCCCACATACCACAAGTATATATTCAATATTTACGACAAAAGTTTCCGAAATTCTTATAACTTTTACCTCAAATAATAAGTGTTCCTCAATAAGATCAATTCATATCATACTAGGTCAATCTTTGGTTTTATTCACCATGTACTTTCCTTGGTCATGTCCATTAGTTGCAACCCAATATATGTATTCCAAGATCATATCTTAACTTCATCACATATATTAATTTCACTTGGTCCTTTGTGAAATCAATATATACCAATCTTTACGTCCTCTAAGTCCTCTTCATTATTACATTATATGTCCACAATTGATCATAATCACATGACTTGCTAATCAATCCACATTGCCTTGTCCAATACTTCTAACTAGAATTCCTTCAAGTTTATTGGTAACCTACTTTCTTAATTTCTAAGATCACATCGTTAATATCTTACTACGCAGGATCATAACACTCAGTTGGCTACTAACCTAATGTCTATTGTATTCCTAATATAACTAGTATTCTTACCACGCATTTACTACTCGTGACATTGTTATTCTACACCTACATAAACGCCTGGATAACAACCCTAGATATTGCAGAAATCCTCATAATTATCACCATTTGAAAATTTTTAGTCGAAATCCACATCTAGATCGCACTTTTCCTCGGGTTCATCATTTTCTCTTACGCCCCCTAGTGAGGTATATTATCGCTCATGCTTTAATCAAAATCACTTAGCATCTCTTTATAGCGCACTAGACTATATACCTCACAGGTATCATGTTCATAATCCATAAGCTCAAATTTCCCATATTATCCACCTCACGTCCTTGTGACTACATATCTTACTTTCCAATCCATAATCTCTTCTCATTCTATATGTTACTTACACATCCAATGAAGCTCGTCTTATATATAGTATGACTGATAACTAGCTTAAGCCCGTGAACAACTATCTTTCTCGCCAATGTGCCTATAAGGTATAAACAAGTCTCTCAATCAGGTATAATAATACAATTTCTCTTACCCCGACAAATTGTTCATTCTTATTAATCACCATTAAAGCATTATGTGCATCACTCATCCAGGCCTTAAATATTACAAATCTCTTTGACCTCCTCTCTAAATCCAAGGAGAAATTACCATATGTAAACTAGTTCCTTCATGTATCCCCAATAAAATTCATTTACATCACTCTGGGTCAAATAAACTACTCACCTTAAGGGTTTTATGTCATTTCCACTCATATGTACTAATGTTCAAATCTAGTCCTTGATACTAATTACCTCAACTAATTTCATCAAGTAAGAATCACTACTGTTTGGTCTAAGCTTTTCATTTCCTCAAAGTCTCGTTGCCACCAAAATTACCAATGTCGTACCTGTGAAATCTCTTTGTCATAACTAATGCAAAAGAAGTGTATGCCATATCTATGCAGTTCTCCACAAAATGCATTGATAACTTATATATATAAATTTACATCCCGATAACGCATTCATAACTACATCATAAATACCACTGAATGCCTTAAACAAAGTCAATATGATAAAATTACACCTTAATATCCTTGCACTAACTCAAACCCTAATGATCACCTATAATATTCATATTCGTAACTATCACTCCAATTGATCAAATCCTAGTACCTTAGTTCCTTTCTTTTATACCTTTCAGTAAATAGTTTCTGCTCATGCTATCTATACCACTGATCCCCACATAACATCATCATCTTCATCAAACATCGTCGCATAAAAGTTAATCCCTTATTTAATTTTTTTTTTTTTTCAAATAGTTGTTAATAACCCTTCAAGTTAAACCGAATCATTTGTGTCTTAATCTTCCAAGAAACATTATCCATTTATGTATCTCAATACTTTCTTATCACCATAATAACATTAATGAATTCATTGATACCTCAACTAAGTAGTTAGATTATTATTCCGCAATATCATGCACATGACTAACTCTTTGTAACGTCTCTAGTTTTCCATATTCACAATTTCAATACTCCCATAATCCTATTCATTAGTAAATAGGGTTTTCAAGTAAAATTCGGATAATGGGTGTGTCACAATTAAACCAAATGTGGTAGTAGTACCTAACCATGAAATAAAATAGGTAGTTGTCTAATGCAAAATTAAAATCCAAAGAGTAAAATACGATTACAACCAAATTTAAAGTTTGCGGAAGCGAAAATAAGTTCAACGATAATGAAATTATTAAGCGCGCTCTCTTGTGCATCCCACGACTAATTCCCATGAGTACCTGTTACACGATCTGCTCACACAATTTGTGATCACCGCAGGTCCCAACAAGGACAAAATAAATAAAAAGGGTCAACAATAATGTTGAGTAAGGTAAACAATCCGAATAAAGAATAAACGGAATATAAAATCATAACTTAAAAGACATTTTAAAATAATGTGTAACAAAAGTGTTTCGAAAGATTGAAAACAGAGTATCACAATTTCCACTGTTAGTTGAAGGGGAACAAATAATTTCAAATGATTAAGAACAACATAAGTGTTCCAAAATATTCAAATCCATATCCAACCTTTCAAGATAATTCCAAACCAAAGAAAACATTTCTTTCCAACAATTTCCAACGTCGGTATATACTTGGATAGAGGCCGTATGAAGAGGATCCCCTCGCCCTAAACCGGATAAGACGGGGTTCGCCAAATCATGTACTAAACTGTCCTAGAATCCCGAGTGTGCACACCCCTCTAAGGGCCAACCCCAAAGAGGAAGATAAGAGGACGGGGTCTCGATCAACTAACCCCCATCAGAAGCTCTGTATAGGAAGTCCCTTATTATGGAACAACCTACCCCTCTACCAAAACCGTTTCAAACCAACATGAGAATCCATTTCCAAATAACCAAGATATTTCCTTCAAATTTGATAACTCATCATAAGCTTGTAGAAAAGCAAAACGGTTTTGGTTCCCAAAACTTTTAAAATCATAAACCACTTCTTTCCCTATTAAACACAATCCCGTTTCAAAAGATCAAAACAAACAAATCTTTATCCATGATCATTTTGTAAAATGAATTCAACCAATATAAATATTTCAATATAACCAAAAGTCTTACCATGCAAGATAGTAACAAATCGTAACGGTTTAATAAGAGTGTACGGATAAGCGTTTCCCTTACCTTACGAGCGATTAAAGGTTAGAGAGCCTCTTCTATGAATCCCGACTCTACATAATATTTAAAATAATAGTTACTTATATGAACGACCATTACTAAGCTACTTGTAGTAATTTATGCGATAACTATACTTTCTCGGTTTTTTACAGATTTGAAACAGAAACTTTAAATCATCATATCTCCTTCGTTACTAAATGTTTTGAGGGGAGACCAGTGGGGTTTGGTTCCTTAGCGAGTCTTCCATCTTTAATGTCTCAGTGGTCAGAGTCTAAAAACGTGTTTAAGGGGTCCAAAGTTACAGTCTACCAAAGTTGGTCAAAAAGTGAGTCTTAAAAAGTTACGGGGTAGTAAATACTCTTAACATGTCGAAACTCGTCGAAACGAAAGCCTACCACACTTTACATTCATTAAAATTTAACATGTGAAAAGATGGGTCACTGATTATATTTATATGTATGACTGAATTACCCTTTTATGAAAAAGTAAGCTTTTAACAAGTATGACTAAATAGAACATTTTTCCAGAACACAACCGAAACTTGTAAAAATCATATAAAATCCAAATCATCATATTTTTGTGCATGGTTGGTTTAATTGGATTTCTTAATGTGTCTAAAACATATTGTTAGCCATGCATGTTGTCTCAAAAATGGGTTTTTCAGATCTAAAAACACGTTTTAAAAACAGTGGTCATAAAATGAGTCATGAAAAGTTTTACATCATAAACCTCTCTTAAAAAAACGAAACGAGTTGATTCAAAAGCCTATTATCATCTAGACTCAATGTAGTTTAACATATTAAGAGATGAGACACTTATTCCTTTTGTAAATATGGTTTGATGACTCTTTAATTGAGATCTAGTGATTCGGATAAACAGAAAACATGCTGTAGTATATGATTTTTCATTTCTAAACGGTACATGCAAACGTCCTAATTTTTGGTGAGTGATTTTATAACAACTTAAGGAAAGTCCCAAATTTTTGTTTTCTGAAAATACTCATTTTAACATGTGTTTTCAGATCTACTACATGCATGCTACGTTTTTGACAAAATAACGGTTTTTACTATGTTCAATCCTTTGCATGCATGGTTGTAGATTCTTAAGTTCAAGTTTAGATGTTAGGTGATATGTTAATGCATGTTAAAAAGTTATAAAATCAGATTTGAAGGGAAATGTAAGCTTACTTAGTGCTAGGCAAGATCTCCTCTTGTTCTTTCTTCTTCTCCCTCACATTTTCCTCTCCTTCTCTCTATATATTTTTTGTTGTTGTTTGTGTGTGTTTGTGTGGGGAAAATGAAGAATGAAATCTGGTGGGGAGTTGAAAAGTGGTGTGGGAAAGGATGGAAACAAAGGGAAAATGGGACTTTGCATGTCTAGACAAGTGTCCTAATGCATAAGCCAAGTGTCTAGGCATGCATTGGTCGACATGTCTAGGCATGCATTGGTCCACATGTCTAGGCATGCATTGGTCAACGATTTTGTGACGGAAAACGATGCATGCGACGGTTTTACGTGTCTCTATTAAGCGATACTTGTTTAATCAATAAATTTCTCATTTTATTTTATTGACGGATTTTACGGGTATTACAGTCCCGGTTTCACGAATTAAGGTCCAAGATTCACGAAATAAGAAATTAAACATTTTGTGAGTAAACAAACATTTTAAGTCCAAGTTTCACGAAATAAGGTCCCGGTTTCACGAATTACGGTCCAAGATTCACGAAATAAGAAATTAAGCATTTTGTGAGTGAACAAACATTTTAAGTTCAAGTTTCACGAAATAAGGTCCCGGTTTCACGAATTAAGGTCCAAGATTCACGAAATAAAAAATTAAACATTTTGTGAATGACCACACATTTTAATTCAAAGTTTCACGAAATAAGGTTTCGGTTTCACAAATTAAGGTCCAAAATTTGCGAAATAAGAAATTGTATATTTCGTGAGTAAACAAACATTTTAAATCCAAGTTTCACGAAATAAGGTTTCGGTTTCACAAATTAAGGTCCGAAATTCTCGAAATAAGAAATTATCCATGTTGTGAGCAAACAAACATTTTAAGTCTAAGTTTCATGAAATAAGGTCCCGGATTCACGAATTAAGGTCCAAGATTCACGAAATAAAAACTAAACATTTTGTGAGTGAACAAATATTTTAAGTTCAAGTTTCACGAAATAAGGTCCCGGTTTCACGAATTAAGGTCCAAAATTCACGAAATAAGAAATTAAACATTTTCAAGTTTCACGAAATAAGATCCCGTTTTCACGAATTAAGATCCAAGATTCACGAAATAAAAAATTAAACATTTCGTGAGTGAACAAACATTTTAAGTCCAAGTTTCACGAAATAAAGGTCCGGTTTCACAAATTAAGGTCCAAGATTCACGAAATAAGAAATTAAACATTTTGTGAATAAACAAATATTTTAAGCTCAAATTTCACGAAATAAGAAAAAGAGCAAAATGGATAATTTTTTTAGATAGTGAAAATATTTGGGCCAAATGAATTGTTATAAATGACCCATAATTTTCATCCCATTGAAATTAGTCCAATGAACATTGAAAATCATGTGCAACATAGTAAGGGTTCGGCGGCCTCACCGTAATAGGCGGCCTCACGTGATCCGACCTATATATATATATATATATATATATATATATATATATATATATATATATATATATATATATATATATATACTTAAAAGATGAATTTTTCGAGCAATTTCATTGGCTATTGTTTTAGAGCAATTTTATTGGCTATTATTTTAGTTAAATAAATTAAGTATATATATAAAAAATAATTAAATAGTAATAAAATATCTATCTATCTATATTATTAAATGAAGCTTTTTTCGAGCAACGTGATTGGTTGAAGAATATAATAAGAGTTTTTCAAAATAAGGATAAAAAAAAAGATAAAATTTGCTAGTATATTAATAAATAAATGTACACTTTTTTGTTAATAAAAATGCGATAATAGTATTAGTGTTTCTCAAAACTCAAAACACACCAATAGAATCCTAATAGCTTAAAGATAAAGTAGAAGTTGAGATCAATTCTAATACTATTCAACGTCGTTCATAGTATATATAAATAAATTAAAGTTTTACATCTTGCTACTTGCATATGACGGTGGCCAAACTAAAATATTTTGTTTCAACTGTTTCTATTATGTTATTTGACGTGTTTCTACCTTTTTCGGTCATGTTTTTTGTGACTTTCACTGACATTATTTATTTATTCATATGAACAGGTCAGTGAAATTTTTTCTAGAGAAATATATTGAAAGAGCATATAGATATTGTTGAAAGCTAAAGATACTCAAACATTAAGAATGACGGTAAGACAAACTTCTCATGTTCTAATTTTTTTCCGCTCTATGAGATTGAATAATTCACTCTAACATGTTACTCAGGAAAGAAGTTTATCCGCGAGGAGAAGATAATTCAAAAGTAGCTTAAATTTCGTTATTGGTGTAATTTTTAAACCTTTTTTTTAAAAAAAGAGAGTTAATTTAAAAAGTATATTTTAAAAATGAGTTGTTGATAATTTACTTAAATCGTAAAAGGCAGCTAAAAACCTGCACATTAATAACCAAATGGTATTATGTTAAAATACCGGATTAGCCATGATTCGGCAAATATTTGAGATATGCTTTACATATGTGAGAAAAAGTATCAATTATATGTGGTTAATACAATGTTAAGGATACTAATTTTTTGTTCTAAGCGATTTCATTGGTTATTATTTTAGAATAATTTTATTGGCTATTAATTTACTTAAATAAATTAAGTATATAAATAAAAAGATAATTAAAATAGTAATAAAATATCAGTTGGATAATTATTGTTTTTAGAGCGATTGTATTGGCTATTAGTTTAATTAAATAAATTATGTAAATAATAAAAGATAATTAAGTAGTAGTAAAATATGAATTGGATAATTATTGAATTAGTTAATAAAATAATTGATTTCATTGGCTGTTGTTATAGAGCAATTTCATTGGCTATTATTTTGGTTAAATAAATTAATTATATAATTAAAAAGATAATTAAATAGTAATAAAATATCAGTAGCATAATTATTGTTTTTTAGAGCGATCACATTGGTTAAATAAATTAAGTATAAAAATATAAAACTTGATTGTAAACTAAGAGTTTTGGCTACCGTAGAGTTATGGTATAATTTGTTGTTTCTCTTCTCTTATTTAATTAAAAGCATAAATAGATGTATTGATGGATATATTAAGCCTCTCTTATTTAATTAAAAGCATAAATAGATGTATTGATGAATATATTAAGCACTTAAATTTACGAGGTATAATAAAAAAAATACGAGCTACATAATACGAACACATAAGAATATTAGCTAATGTAAAAAGAATAATAGTTTAAGAGAATCACGAACTAAAAAACACGAGCGCAGAAGAATGCAAGCTATTAACCTAAAAATACGAGCTAATACAGAAAGAATATGAGCAATTAAACTAAGAATATGAGCTAATGTAAAAGCAATATGAGTTATTAATGTAAGACGAGCTTTAAAATACGAGCACGAATGAATACGAGCTAATGAAAAAACAATACGGGCTATTAAGATAAGACGAGCTTCAAAATATGAGCAGAAATGAATACGAATATGAGATTAAAAGGATCACGAACTTAAATATACGAGCACATAAGAATACGATCTATTAAGATGAGAATACAAGCCAATGTAAACAGAATACGAAAACACGAGTTAATTGAAACACTTCCCGAGCCAAAAAAAATAGAACCAAATTTGTAAGACGCCAAATTTCATGATATAATAAGCATTTAAGATTACGTGGTATAATTAAAAGAATACGAGATACAAACTACAAATATATAAGAAACACGAGCTAATGTAAACGGGATAAGAATCTAAGAGAATCAGAAACTAAAAAATACGAGCACATAAGAACGCGAGCTATTAACGTAAGAATGTGAGCCAATAGAGCTATTAAGCTAAGAATACGAGCTAATGTAAAAAAAAATACGAGTTATTAAGATAAGAATACGAGCTAATGTAAAAAAAAACACGAGCATATATATAAGAGGATCACGAACTTACAAGTATGAGCATATAAGATTACGGGCTAATATAAAAAGAATACGAGCTAATGTAAGAAGAATACGGGCTAATAAGATAAAAATACGAGCTATTAACATAAAAATACGAGGTAATGTAAAACGTATACGAGCTTATAAGATAAGAATGTGAGCTATTACGATAAAATGAGATAAAGTAAAAAAAATGCGAGCATATGAGAGGATCACGAACTTACAAATATGAGCATATAAGAATACGGGCTAATATAAAAAGAATACAAGCTAATGTAAGAAGAATACGAGCTAATTAATAAGATACGAATACGAGTTATTAATATAAGAATACGAGCCAATGTAAAAAGTATACGAGCTAATAAGATAAGAATACGAGCTATTAAGATAAGAATATGAGATAAAGTAAAAAGTATACGATCTAATATAAAACAAATACGAATTAATGTTAAAAGAATACGAGTTTCAACTATATATCTCCATATATTAGAAAGATTGGATAAAAAATTCTTTAAGATGATGCTCAAATGAAAAGTATTCAAATTATTATAAAAATATATGTGCTTATAAAAATATTTTGGCAGTGAAGCGTAATATTTAAGTGTATTTTCAAGACCATTGAATCTGACATGATTCCATTTTCATTGGATTTTCATGCACTTTCGACGTTCCATGATGATACATCTAATATTTCATTAGCCATAAAAACAATCATACTTGAAATATTTTCTATGTATATATATCTATTATACTAAGTATTTTTAAAAGATTAACTGTTACAATAATTACTTTGAAATCATGTTAAGATATTACCCGGGCAACCCCCGGGCATGAAATCTAGTATATACTTAAAAGATGAACTTTTCGAGCGATTTTATTGGCTATTGTTTTAGAGCAATTTGATTGGCTATTACTTTTGTTAAATAAATTAAGTATATAAATAAAATCAATCAATCAATATATATATTTAAAAGAGGAATTTTTTGAGAGGAACTTTTCAAGCGATATGATTGGTTTAAAATTTTGCAATCTATTTAAAAGAAATAAATTGATAAAAAAATTAGAAAATATAAAATATATAATTGTTATATTTATATAGAGTCCTACGTACAGCGTACTACCTATTATGGTTCTATACCTTTTTTTTATCTTTTTCTTTTTTTCCTAACCTAAACCAAACACTATTATCAAGATGAGTATATATACATTACCGGTTCTCTCATCTCATCCATGACAAACAATTTGAGAAACGCATGTACTAACCATGTGTAGCCTTAGATGTCTATATTTTTATCTTTATTTTCATGGTTGTATTCTAATGTGACTGTATGTTTTGCAATTTTCAGGTCATGCCTAATTGATTTTGCAGCTTGGTATAACTGCCACGGTAATTTGTTTAACTTTTTGATGATGTACTAGACGTTTTGGTAATATAAACGGTTTACAATTGTCTTTTTACTAGATTATTTACAATTTGTGCTTTTTAATCCTAAGTTTCTACTAATTTACCAGCAGCAGCAGAACTACAACAACAACACATACAACTAAAATCATTACGTCCCAATGTGATAGTGTTTTACAATACCCTTATTAGCCAATTATGATAATTAGTGGAGATGGGTAACTAAGTAAAATAAAAACCGATTTTATAATAATTTTGTCTGCAACCGATGTATACAAAGTATATTATTGATAAAAGAAAGACGAGTAAGACCCTGATCTTTCTGGCTTAATTTCAGCTTCTTCCAATTTTAATTGGCTATAATTCGTTGGGTTTTATTTACGTTCAATCAATTATGGTCACTTAATCTCTTCACAAAGTTAACTTTTAATTCAACTAAATTCACTTTACATTAGTTTCATTCAATTTAGTTCAATTAAGCTCTACTCCAATTAATTCAATTAATCTAATTAATTAAGTATTACTTTTGTTAAATAAATTAAGTATATAAATTAAAATATAATTAAATAGTAATAAGATATTAGTTGGATAATTATTGTTTTTAGAGCGATTACACTGGTCATTGCTTTAGTTAAATAAATTAAGTAGGGATATTTTACATGGTACCCCTCAATTTTTTGACTTTCTACATGGTACCCCTTCACTTTTTAAAACATAGATGGTACCCCTAATTGTTGTCATTATCACTACACGTACCCCTAAACTTTATTTTCCGTCAATTAAACTCATTTTAAAGCTTTAAATGATAACTTCAACGCGTAAGGAAGCTTGTCATTTATTATCACCTGATATAAGGACTGTATTAGGCTCAATATCCATCTCGATCCTAATATTTATATATATATATATGCTAAAAAAAAGGTGAAGGAAAAATCATTGATCTTTTGCTAAATTATCACGTCCAAAGAATGAATATTAATTCTAATAGAGTCCTTATGTGATGAGATGATAAATGTCAAGTTTCGTTATGCGTCTAAGTAATCATTTAACGCATAAAAATGATTTTAATTGAAGTTTAGGGGTACACATAGTGATAATGACAACAATTAGGGGTACCATGTATGTTTTAAAAAGTGTAGGGGTACCATGTAGAAAGTCGAAAAATTGAGGGGTACCATGTAGAATATCCCAATTAAGTATATAAATAAAATCAATATATATATATATATATATATATATATATACACTTAAAAGAGGAATTTTTTGAGCGATTTTATTGGCTATTGTTTTAGAGCAATTTCATTGGCTATTACTTTTGTTAAATAAATTAAGTATATAAATAAGAAGATAATTAAATAGTAATCGGTTGGATAATTATTTAATTAGTTAATAAAATAATTGATTTCATTGGCTATTGTTTAGAGCAATTTCATTGGCTATTAATTTGGTAAAATAAATGATTTATATAAATAAAAGGATAATTAAATAATAATAAAATATCAGTTGGATAATTATTGTTTTTAGAGCGATTACATTGGGCTATTACTTTGGTTAAATAAATCAAGTATATAAATAAAAAGATAAAAAGATAATTAAATAGTAATAAAATATTAGTTGGATAATTATTTTTTTAGAGTGATTACATTGGCTATTACTTTGGTTAAAAAAATTTAGATATAAATAAAAAGATAATTAAATAATAATAAAATATCAGTGGATAATTATTGAATTAGTTAATAAAATAATTGGTAACTAAGAATTTTGGCTACCGTAAAGTTATGGTAAAATTTGTTGTTCCCCTTGTTTTATTTAGTTAAAAGCATAAATAGATGTATTGATAAATATATTAAACACTTAAGTTTACAAGGTATAATTAAAAAAATACAAGCTACAGAATACGAATACATAAGAATATGAGCTAATGTAAAAAGAATAAGAGTTTAAAGGAATCACGAACTAAAAATACGAGCAGGGAACAATGTGAACTATTAACCTAAGAATATGAGCTAATATAAAAAAAAATACGAGCTATTAAGCTAAGAATAAGAGCTAATGTAAAAATGATACTTGCTATTAAGATAAGACGAACTTTAAAATACGAGTAGCTATTAAGCTAAGAATAAGAGCTAATGTAAAAATAATACTTGCTATTAAGATAAGACGAGCTTTAAAATACGAGTACAAATGAATACAAGCTAATGAAAAAACAATACGAGCTATTAAGATAAGACGAGTTTCAAAATATGAGCACAAATGAATACGAATACGAGATTAAATGGATCACGAACTTAAATATACGAGCACATAAGAGTACAACCTATTAAGATGAGAATATGAGCTAATGTAAACAGAATACGAAAACATGAACTAATTGAAACACTTCTCGAACTAAAAAAATATAATCAGATTTGAAAGACGTCAAATTTCATGATATAATAAGCACTTAAGATTACGAGGTATAATTAAAAGAATACGAGCTACAAATTACGAATATATAAGAAATACGAGCTAATGTAAAAGGAATAAGAAATTAAGAGAATCGGGAACTAAAAAATACGAGCACATACACAAGAACGCGAGCTATTAACGTAAGAACACGAGCTAATAAAGCTATTAAGCTAAGAATAAGAGCTAATGTAAAAAAAATACGAGTTATTAAGATAAGAATACAGGCATATAAGAGGATCACGAACTTACAAATATGAGCATGTAAGAATACAGGCTAATATAAAAAGAATACGAGCTAATGTAAGAAGAATACGGGCTAATAAAAAAGAATAGCCTGATACATCTGATGTTTTATTAGCCATCAAAAACATTCATACCTGAATTATTCTCTATATATGCTTATTATATTAAGTATTTTTAGAAGATTAACTGTTACGAACTTTGAAACCATGTCAAGATATTACCCGGACAACGTCCGGGCATGAAATCTAGTATATACTTGAAAGAGGAACTTTTAGAGCGATTTCATTGGTTTAAGTTTTGTGTATTATTTAAGCTATAAAATATTGAACATAATTAAAAGAAATATATAACAAGATAAATATTTTAAACAACTTAATAAAAAATGCTAATTTAATTTGTAAAGAGTATTTTATTAGGAGTAAAATACTTTGGAATCTCTAAATCTCTCATTAACAATATAAGTTTTAAAACCGCGGTTGTGTTTCAACTACATAAGAGTCTTTTTTTTGAAAGAAACTACATAAGAGTTTTGTTGGACTTCAAACATCTACAATTACATATAAATAAGGTTTATAGAATTTGTTTATCAATTGGCATTATTCACTTTTGCTTTTCTATACTCTTTTCTTTTCCATGTTATGATGAAACCTATGTTTTGTAATTTGATTTATACACAATGCATGTCAGTGTTATACGCTATTTTATTTGTTTTGTTGATGCAATTGTTATAAACTATTTGCGAATTGCTTTTTTAATCATCTTTCGTTCATGGTTCACTAATTATCTTCATTTGCTTATTTATAGGTCCTCTTATACCAAGATGACATGATTCTCTTCTTTTCCTTAAAAAATGGTTATATTTTATCATTTTTTTCTTTTCCTTCAAAAATGGTTATATTTAGCATAAAAGTGTATTGGTGCTTAATTTTTATTTCGAGTACGTATTTATATTGGTTAATTGTTAATTATTTTTTTTCGTAAATTTTCGGGTTTAGTGTATGTATGAGTGTATGACATCCATATTACAAGATATGAGTACTAATAATTTTCCATGGTCAATGTTAATCCAATTCTTGCAAATGAAATTTTTAGCAATATTAATTAATCAATTTTGTGTAACAATTTTTTTTAGAAAAAGACACCGTGAGATCTATACTTCATATTTTTATGAAAAGTTTGTTCATTTAGTATTAATGAATGTGATTGTTTATGTAGTAACGGAGGGCATATATATACAACTATACATCTATTGTGGTCTTGTGGGCAGCTTATATAAATTTATTAATTGTAATATGATAGTATATTGGATTATGGATAGTATGTAAGTATGCGTTTTTATATTATGAACTTATATAAAGTTAGTCGGTGTTGAAGTTACAATGATCAAAGAATGATAAAGATTTGGGAAGAAAACAAGTTATGCAGCCATATTTTTTTTAACAAACCAAGTTACGCACCATGCATATTAAAGTTATTTTAGATGAGCCAATACTCTTTTTATTTATCTTATCCAGGTAGGTTATGGTAATGGTAAGTGACAAGATTAATTATGAAGTTTCTAATGCAAAGGTTCAATTCCAAAGATATAAGTCGTAAAACTATTATAAGTGTTTAAGGGTGAGTTTAAGTACTAACGAAATCATGATGGCGTGTATTGATATTTAGCTAAGATGTAGTTGGGTCATGAATTTATTTGTATTATTAGGTTATTACTTACTTATTAGCCATTCACGAAATCGTGGTATATTAGTATTCAGTAGGTCTCCTGAGAGACCGCCTCTCAATAAGCTTAGATAACATGAAAGGGTGAGTTTATTTGTATTTTTGAGTTAGTCGCTCACATAATCATGGTTGTGTGTATTGATATTTTTGGTAATGAAAGAACTCATAAATAGGATTAAATTCATTAATGCAATTAGCTAATAAGGCAATCTCATTACAAAGTGTCATATTATATGGACTAAAAGGCAAGTTATTTGTCGGTGCAAACAAATGATTGTTATTCATCCCTAAATACAGAGAATAATAATTAAACTACTTAATTTGAGACTCCAAATTAACTCAAACTTTAATTTACACGTCGATCGTTTACTTCTTATACAAATCACCTTATATCCTTATATTCACATGTCGATCGCTTTCTCACGAGTGAGACTCCAAATTTCCCTTCAAATGAAAATACTTAAGCTATGATTGAATCTCTTTAAGCTTTTTTTTACTGTTTGTCGGAGTTCACTTTTCAAGCTTCTATTTTCATTCAACAAATTATTGGTTAGAGTCCATCGCCAATCAACTGTCTCTCCATCAACCCACATAAAAAATCCGCAACCATGCATAATGGAATTGGGCTCTTGGATTTTGAAATGTTGAAGAATTTGATGGGAAGAGTTTGGAGAATTGATGGAAGAATTAAGGAATGAAATGGAAGGGAAATTTTGACTAAAATAGTGCAATTCATCACTGAAAATTCGATTAAAGTGGTTTGAGTGTTAAAGTAAGGTAGTTGTTAACAAATGAGCATAAATGTAATGTAGTTTCTGACAAAAAAAACCCTATATAAAAACAAAAAATTGCGGGCATTCCGACAAAGCACGACATATTCTCAGGTCATAAGTACTCTACAAGATCGTTCTTGAAGCGGCTTGAACGCGAGGCTCTTGAAAATTTCACCCCAGTATTAACCACTAGACTTCACCCCACCCTTTTATACTACGCTTCATTTATTGTGGAATGTGTTACTATGTAACCGTTATTGTGTATTATTGTTTTTACACAGATGACTATTATTTATTCACATACAATTCGACGAAGCATGACCGATAAAGAAGGAAAGCACAAGATAATATAACATAAAATGATATGGATGAATTGAGACAAATCTTTCCTAAAGGCTTTGTTTAGGAAATTTGACATTAAGTACGACTACGATTGTTACAATTGTATTTTGGCATTGCAAAGTGATAGAAATGAGCACAACTAATTTTAGATTACAAAAGTGATGGCAATACATAAATGATGTTTTCTTAATAGTTTAAAGTATATTCAAGAATTTTGAAATAAAAGCATAACTAACAGAAAATCTGCTCTATATTTTCATCACCAATTTTATATTCTACCAATAAACTACATAGTAATAAAGTAAACTCATAGACCAACATAGATAAAAAAAAATTAGTAAGTCTTGCTTGTGACGGGTTACCATTTGCGACGGATATTTTGTGAGATAAAATGGATACAAAATGACTTAGTGGAGAAAGGGGACCACATGAATAGTGTCGGAGAGAGAGAAAAAGTATGTATTTTGTGAGAGAAAACGGTATCCGTCACAAGCTTGTGACGGATACCGCCGTCACAATGAGTTTGTGAAAAAAAATATATCAAAATTACTTTTCTACAACAATAACCGATTAAATAAATTATGTACGCACAATGATAAAAGAAATATTAGTGGGCATACACTTAATGTACAAAGGATGAAAGGAGTATTAGATTAAATCTGCACCAATCACGATCCTAGATATCGACCGGCAAACATTATGCAAAATGGTCTACCCAAAAGAGAAATTAATAGTACTATGGTATTCTTTGAATAGTATGAGTTTTTTCACAGATTGACCAAAATATAAGTATATATTTTTTATAATCAAAATGCTTTCAAAGCAATAATCTCGATCAAGATAAATATTTAGAAATTATTTTTTAATATTACCCGGCCAACGGCCGGGCATGAAATCTAGTAGATAATTAATCTGGAATTAAATTTGAGGGAAAATTGGATAGTAAAAGTGAAATGAAAAGAGTTAAGGGGGCGTTTGGTTAGGGGTTCATAAGAAAGGAAAAGAGAAACAAAGTTCCCTTTGTTGATGTTTGTTTGACACAAACAAAGGGAATGAAACTCACCTCATTACCCTCAATCTATCTAATTTCTTACCCTCGCCTCCTAGGGTATGACTAGGGATGTCAGTGGGTCGGGTACCCAACCCAGACCCTTAGGGTTGGACCCTAACGGGTCGGGTATGGGTCTGGATTTTTGAGACCCACTCGGGTATGGGTCGGGTATGGGTCTTATATAAAAACTTCGGGTCGGGTTCGGGTCTCGGTCTTGGGACCCTACCCTTAGACCCTTATATTTATTAAAAAAAAGAAAAACTAAAAACACACGTACGAACGTCAATAACCCAAATAATACACACAAACAAATGACCCTTATTAGTTATCATTAATATACTATACGCATATCCAAATAACCATTAAGAATAACGAGGAAATTGATGAAAATGATGAGTTTGGGTACGGTAAATGATATAATTTAGGGTCGGGTACGGGTAATGATCCAAATAACCAAGACTTTGTAATACTTTGATCAAAACTTTGTAATTCAATTCGAACTTTGGTACATTTTATTGAATGACTCGTTAAGAAAAATTGAACCCTAGGGTAGACCCTACCCAGACCCAGACCCATTAGGGTCGGGTATGGGTCCATTAATTTCAGACCCTTTAAGGTCTGGGTCGGGTATGAGTCTAAGGTTTTTTTACTTCGGGTCGGGTCGGGTCTTGCCGGACCCTACACATTGCCATCCCTAGGTATGACTGTATGGGATGGTATGAGATTTCGTTACCCTTGTTACACTTCAACCACTTACTTCACCTACCACCACACTTGCAACTACCACCACAATAACCATCACCGTAACGCCAATGCCACCGCCACCGTCGCCACCACCCCACCACTATCACCGCCACCACAGCCATGACACCCTACCACGGCCACGACACCCCCACCACCATCACTGCCATGACCACCGCCACCACCATCACCGTCGTGACCGCCGCCACCACCACTGCCGTGACATCTCTACCACCACCGCCGCCATGACACCCTCACCACCATCACTGCCGTGACCACCACCGCCTCCGCCATGACATCGCCACCACCGCCATGACCCCCCATTATCATCGCCGCCAGAAAATAAGTGGTGGTTTATAGTGGTGTGTGTTAGTGGTAGGGGTGAGTGTGAGTGAACCATTAGTTCCCTTTCTTGGTGTAACCAAACAACCAATTAAGTTTTAGGTAATCATTTTCCTTCCCCCTCTTACCATTTCTTATTTTCTTTTTCTTTCTCTAACCAAACGACCTCTAAAAGTAATATATCCTACAAAAAGAAATTGTATTAAAGTTGATTATCGTATTGTCACTCACGAAAGTCGGTTAAGCTGCTACTTGTGTGAGAAAAATAAATGAATTTTGAATTAACGAAATAGGCATACACAAATACAACTTCTATGAAAAACATGAAAATATAAGTACGTCGTGGCAAAATCTTCAGCACCCGCCTTTAACACTATATCATAAAATATGTTTATCTTAAAACATTTTCGAAAGAATTTTAAATTTTAAATTATTATGGACACGTGTAATAAATCTAATATCTAAAGTTTGAAAGAATTGTGAATTTTTGATTTTTTTGGCGAAAAAATGATTGAATTATAAGGTACCTTCTCCTTAATTCTCCAAATTCAAAATCATTTTTTTTCTTAATTATTTTAGAATTTTTCAAGAATCGACCTCATCTAGTTTAAATGTTTTTCTGTGTCCGTTGTTTCGTTTCTTGAATTGTATTAAATAATTACACATGAATTATTTGAACAATTTTTTTAAAAAATTAGAGCACATTTTTCAATTTTACCTAGCGCCTCAAAATATTTATGACCGGCCCTATTTATCTAACATTCCTAACTTTTTGAAAATTTCACATACTTGAGTTAGAGATAATTCATTAACCAAATCAAGTAGATTTTAAATATTCAACCATACATCCTCTCCATGGTTTTATATACTCCTCCCGCGTCTTTGTTATTTATTTACATATTTCAATTTATGGTATTCAATTTAGTTATTTACTTTTATTTGGGGATGGTGATTAACCCCAAAACTTTGTGCAATTGTGAAACTAACCTCCACAATTTTCAGTTGGAGTGATTAGGCCTCATAACTTACCTAATAAGTGAAATTAAATCCTTTTATTAAAATTTCATAACGAATTCAATTTATATTCATATCAAAAAAGTAAAATCGTTAGGGTTTTATGAAAAATACAAAAGAAATTTAAAAAAAAATGATAAATTAGACAAAAAAAATACTTTACGAAAATCAAATAATTTATTATTTTTACATAAAGTACTGATTTTTCAACTTTTTTATAATTGTTGTAAACAAATTTCAATTGTAATATACTCCGTATTTGTTAGGTAGTTGTGTTAAAATCATAAGTCGAAATAAAAGATTTTCATGACAAAAAATATAAAAAATATAATAAAAGGGTAAAAATGTATTCAAATATTTCTATTTTTCAACATTTCAAAAAAATAAAATTGTTAATTGTTTTTTTTTCAAAAAATTGATACCAAATTACATACTTATATAAAAAAAATAGTTTGATTATGTAATACATATGACTTTAGTATGTGATACGTATACGTGTTGATATATATAATGATATTTTGGTGAAATTTTGTATTGAGTTTTATTGCACTTTATGTGAAACTTATGGAACCAAAATATCATTATCATTATATCAATTGAAAGTTGTGCAATTACATGGACTTATGGAGTCAATCACCACTTCCCCACTTTTTAATATTAAAAAGATTTTGTATGTGTAACTTGATGTTCACTTGTTTTGTATGTGCAACTTCCCTCGTCTTTTCTTTGTCTTTTTTTTGTGTTAGAAGTTTAAAATCAAAGAGAAATAAATTACTAAAAATATATTTTAGTCATTGACCTCTAGTATTGGGTAGACAGAGCACATAGACTTATAAAAACACAAATGGTTGACTAAGCCCTTCTCCAAAGCTTAAACACAAAGGCAAAAACACATGCAAATTCCCCTAACTTACGATTCAATATTTGTTAGCACCACTTTTCCATTATAAGCATAAATAAATACTCAAGTGTAAATACTAAATACCATGCAAAACCCCCCACCAACTTGAATCAACTTCCTAGCACCATATGGCAAATTTTCAAAATTTATTCTTCTTTGCCCTAGGTTTGTCTATTGGCCTAACGATTGGGTTTTTCGATCTCCAAACCTCACCTCTTTCCATAACTTCATCAATCACTATACCCTCGCTTTCTCCCGACCTAACCCTTTTCGAGCCGGTGCCAGCAACCCTAGTCAATCAACCAGAAGCAAAAGCAGAAGGAGAAGGAGCATGGGCGAATGCTCCTAGTGCCAACGTTATTTCATTCAAGGAGTTGGGAAATATTAATAGTAGTAATAATGTTGTGCATAGTATGAGTGATAAGGAGTTACATTGGAGGGCATCAATGATCCCTCAAGTAGAAGACTATCCCTACAATAATAATGTGCCTAAAGTAGCATTCATGTTCTTAACAAAGGGTCCATTGCCTTTAGCTCCATTATGGGACCTCTTTTTTAAGGGACATCAAGGTTTTTACTCAATCTATATTCATGCTCATCCTTCTTTCAATGATTCATGGCCACATGATTCAGTGTTTTACGGTAGACGCATACCAAGTCAGGTTAGTCAACTAACTCAACACTACGAATGTTGTATGAATTATATATTATGAATTGAATTTGTATTACTTTTATCGATCAGGCAGTCCAATGGGGAAATATATCAATGATTGATGCTGAGAAACGCCTTTTAGCCAATGCTCTCTTAGACTTCAACAATCAAAGATTTATACTACTCTCCGAGTCCTGCATTCCCTTATTCAATTTCACTACCATTTACAACTACTTGATCAATTCTAAGCTAAGCTACATCGGTTCTTTTGACGATCCAACAAAACTCGGCCGAGGCCGATACAACCACAATATGGCTCCCAACGTAACTATTCAAGATTGGAGAAAAGGATCGCAGTGGTTTGAAGTTCACCGCAGCCTAGCCATCCAAATGATCTCAGATCGCAAATATTATTCCATATTTAAAGACCATTGTCATCGACCATGTTACAGTGATGAACATTATTTCCCTACACTTGCAAATATACTGTTTCCAGGACTAATATCCAACACCAGTATCACTAGGGTTAGTTGGTCACAGTCCGGTCCTCATCCAGATCGATATATTAAGTGGGATATCTCACACGAATTCCTTAATCGGCTCAGATTTGGATCGAATTGTACATACAACGGTAACATCACATCTATGTGCTTTCTTTTTGCTAGAAAATTTGTAGGAGATACTTTGGGCCCTCTTCTTCAAATTGCCCCTAGGCTTCTTCATTTCGATCCTTAACTCTTTCTCTACAAATCAATCATTTTGGTACATTTCAACTACTTTGCTCCATTTTGACTTCATTGTAACTAGTAATGAGAAATTAATTGTAAGAGTTAATAAAGTTATTCTTTGACTGAAAAAAAATAAAACAATTCCATTTATTTTCGAAAATAATGTCCTTGTAATAACTGTTACATCGGTCGGTCGGTCTTTCTTGGACAACTCCTCGATTGAACTGGGCAATGTGGGATTGTTCATGGCACCGGCCCAAATAAGAGTTTAAGACCCAAACCCGGCCCTGAAGATTTTCAGGGTAACATTAGTGTGTTGAATCTTATGTATCTTATCGAATTAGGCACCCATGCCACAAACCAAAAGGCAAGTCGCAGCCAGGACCGTTTCATTGTGGTCCAAGATTCTTATACTTTGAGGGAGATTTCAGAAACACGCATTAACCAACATTTATCAACAATCGATCAATCGTCTACGTAAATGTAACTGTTGTGATAGAATTTACTTTCTAAGAACACTCGATTATACACGCATAAATTACAGAGGTCCTCTCTGTGATGACTGTGACTGACTGACTGACTGCTATAGGCTCAAAAACTACTCCAGATTTAACACAATATTTTTGCTTCTCGTCGCTGTAACATTGTTGAAGGAAGCTGGAGTACGAAATAAAATTACCTTCAATCAAGATGAGAACTACTGGTCACCATAGAAGGCCTTTCTTCCACCTAAATCTGTCGACCTGATCGGTACTCATTCGGGATTTTTCGGGTTTGCTACTCTTCTTGGATTTCTCGAGCCGGCTGTCTAAACTGTTTCTAGACACTTCCGAAAGGTCAGAATTCAATTCAAACGTGTCTACATTTGTAGTTGCAGGCCCCTTTGTCTGGTCTTCTGATGCCTTCATTTGACCATCGGATTCTACTGTAGATTCCTTAGAGGATTCATTTGAAGATTCAGCGGCAGAACTCTTAGTCGTGGTTGTGCTTGATTTGGATTTGTTGAGAAACGACACAAATTTCTTCAAGTGTCGGATGTATTCAGGGTACAGCTCGAGATTGCAATGGCCTCCCCCACTGAGCCACAATGGTTCATATTTCTCTTTACAAAGTTCATGAAGTTGCTTTCCATGCGACCAATCGACAACCTCGTCAGCAGTTCCCTGAAAAGTGTACAAAAAGCGAGATTAGTACTTGCACCGTTTCCATTCAGCAATAGAGTTGTTTCCATGACTTATAATCTATACAAGATAACCCGTCTACTATATATAAAAGAACACAAGCTGTTACAAAGCCAATCGACAACAGAGAAACTGTTTCATATAAGAAAATGCTCCCCTGTTCAAAACAGTTTGCTACAATTGGGTTCTGGCACAACATTTTATAATAAATGGTCAGTTAAGAGAGATATTGTGGGTCACAATGGACTGGAAAAGCAAAATATAACGACGGCGTATCTGTGAATCCAAATATGTTAAAGTTGGTAAAAATAGAAATGCAGGGAATTGGTTGGTAACTAAACTTGTCCGGGCAGAGAGAGTACTAAAGACTAAAGAGTAGTAAATAGAACTTCACAACCTCATGCCCAATCAATAGCATATAAGGTTTGTCAATATGTTCACTGATGAGAAAGTACCACTTTTGACTGATCATTCATCAAAGCAAGCAGAGGCTATCATTCTTGCTAATTGCATTTTCAACCAAATCACGAAAAGTTGAAACAACTGCTTTGCAAAATATAGAAGCCTATAACGAACTTAAAGCCACTCTCGCTACATAAACAGTGGCAGAGCCAGGGGGCACTTCCCGGGGTCCAGGGACACCGAAAATGGAAATTTTGTTGGTGTATTTTTGTCCAATTTTTAGGTAAAAATAGAATAAATATATACTACCTTCGTCTCACCCATTTCTTTACATTTACTTTTTGCCACTATTCATGAGTGCAGAGAATTTCTAATATATAACATAAAATATACCCATTTCTTTACATTTACTTTTTGCCACTATTCATGAGTGCAGAGAATTTCTAATATACGTATAACATAAAATATAGTCACGTGAGATCTTTTTAAATGGTCTTAATGAGTACATTTACAGTATCAAATTTTTATAATTTTTAATATGTAAATAAAGATATGAACAAAACAAAACGTACAATGGCAAATGTGAAAAAGTAAGTGTAAAGAAATGGGTGAGACGGAGGGAGTATTTTTATGTAGAAATAGGTATTATGGAACCCACACAAAATTCTGGATCCGCTACTGCACATACACTACACAATGTTGAAGCCTTTGTAGAGTCTCCGGAAATGTAATGTAGGCCGTAGACCTAGTTAAAATTTTCTTTTTGAAGTTTGCTTAAATATTTACTTATTGGTACTGAATCCCGGGAAGCAAGGTAAACCAAGATATTGAGTGATCCACAGATCTACATTATGGGTGATTGATTCACTAAGATTAGAGTTAACGCTTTTGAAGATGAATTAAAAAGATTGAATAACAAATTAACAACAAAGGCAGGGACACGCCAGTTGAAATTTGCGGCAACACATTTTTAGGCATTAGCTCAATTCTAAGAAATTGAGACCACATTATAATTTGTCTATTTCTGAATCAAATAGATTAAGGTTTTAAAATGCAAGAAAAAATGTAGAATCTAAAATTACTAAAACAATAGCATTAGGATTAAGAATCTTATTTTGTTAGAAGGAAATATGAAGAGTAATTGGAACCACGACGACAGGATAAAGGTAACAGGTTTCAAATCCGGATTATGAGTATGAGCCCTTCATAACTTTACAATTTAGCCTAGGTAACTTATGCAGAAGCACAGTCTAGAAGAGTAGAAAGTAAGATTTCCAACCACCATAAATGCATACAGGCCATTATGTTAAAAACAAACTAACCAAGCAACTCAGAACTTCCGAAGTGATCTATAAGACACAGCCTTATTAAAGTCAACTTACATGGATCACCAAGACAGGACAGCCCACTTGCCCAATTTTGTCGACATTCTGACAAAAGAAAATATCACAGAAAATAAGAACCAACAAGATGAATTATGAAAGCTAATCACTACCTTAAATGAGGTTACCTTGTAAATATCGAAGAAGTATGTTCTTTTGACAGGGTACAGTACCCTCACACCAGACAGGATAGGGCTATGTAAAACCACCCCTCTTAAATTAGGAGTACGTGATGCTAGATCAACTGTAGGGCCACTGCCAACAGACTGACCATATAATATCAAGTTTTCATCTTTGACTCCATACTGCTCTTTAAGACATTTATATGCTGCATCGATGTCTGCGAACGTATTAGATTCAGTAGGCTGTTTCAAGGAAAAACAATGGTTGTTAAATCAATAGTTTCCCAGACGAATCACACTCTAAATAAAGTGATAAATTCATTATATTAACAAAGAAGAATCAATTTCACAGGAGATATACAAACTGAACTGGACCACATCAAGCCTTCAGAAATAGCCATGTAAGGTGGCTACAGTGCTTTCCAAAGTGACCAGGCATGCATGACTAATAAGGTAAAAAATGTACAATTTCCAAAACTATATCTAAAACAAAACAAATTTCTCGTCTATAAGATAGTCTTGGTCTGAAATAACTACGGTTTTAAATCTCAAACTGAAATTTGATCTCAAAGTCGGTTGTCACAACCTGATGTCCAACGTTGTGGTATCAATACTACCTCAAAGCAATCATGGTAACCTTGAAAAAGTTTCATAATACAATCACTTGCCGACTATGTTACTTCGACACTTCATATGAGCTCACAAACCCATGTGGCCGTGTCCGACACTCGATCCTTGGACATTGGTACGACACTAAGACTTCATTTTAGACAAAAAAACTTGAAATTTTTTCACAAAATAGCCGCGTCCGACACTTGGATACGCCCGACCCGAGTCGGAGTAGCATAGCTAGCGGCATCACGGATAATATTTAACACCATAAAAGTAACTATATAGGCATCATTGGCGGACTACTCTTCACTCTTCACGATTATAGAAAGTGAGCACAGTTCATGCAATTATGCAACTGCACAATAAGGCTAACCATCCAGAAGAACACAAATTTACATTATAAGGAGATATACATTACTACCCACAAGTAAATATAGAAGATCGTACATAACAATTCGCATCAACAAAACACGTTACCTTTCCAGTTGATTGTCCGTATCCAGAGTAATCATAACTGCAAAAAAAATCAATTTTACGATAACAGTCATCAAAATTGCATCAAGATTTCTGCAGAGATTTGATTAAAGACGGGAACAGACAAACTTGCGCCATGTGATATCCCACTGTCGATAACATACAGTATATGACTATGCTAACTATATGGGAAGAACTACATTTTTTTTGGGTGACTAAATATGGAAGGAACTGGATGACATGTTGGAAGCAACTCACTATAATTTAATAAGATAAGTATGAGAGAAAACAAATGCACATCAAACTAATTCTTTATATGTTTATTTGTAAGTACAAATGAATTACATATACCTTATTTACATAAAGCTACATTCTAAGTAATCACTGAATGTTAATTACATTCTCCTTAACACTCTCTCATACTCTTGTAATTGTAGAATATATTAAGCGTACTTACTAGTTAACTATATTTGGCTTTGTCAAGTTTACTTATTTTCAACACTCCTCCTTAAACTTGACTTTCGTATAATGCCAATTAACTTGTTCATTCTTCGAAAGTCATCAAACTTCAGCGGTTTCGTAAATATATCAACAAGCAGATCCAATAACTTTACGAACTTTAATTCAACCTCCTTTGTTTCTATGCACTGCCTTATAAAGTGGAACCTTGTGTCAATGTGTTTGCTCCGAGTCTTTATTCGACTCTTCAATAGAAACTACTATGTGGCTGAAATCGGAATTAAGAGAACGCAATTTTTTCTCAACAACGCGGCAAACTTACATTGATTCACCAAGCCTTTTCATTTGGTTTACAATGTTTAAGACTCTTCCAAAATAATATGATATGGGTTCTTTACCCAACATTTAAGTTTTCAAACTCTAATCTTAATGTTTGGAGACGTACCTTTTTCACTCAACTAACTCCTTCAAAACAATTTTGAAGAGTATCCGAAGCTTGTTTGGAAACTTGTTGCATTTGCAACTTTCTCAAACATGTCATCATCCAATCCTTGGGTCATGAATGACCATAAGTGCATTTTTTTCCCTTTTTTCTCTCATTTTCTAGTGCTTCCTTTTGACTTTCATTCAATACGACCGCAACATCATGTTTAATGGTTTTCATTCTAAGAGACCATTTATCATAATTTCTTTCGTAAGCCTTGGATATTGAAATACTACGACATTATTTTTTGTGGCCATGCTCTATTTTCTTTTGAGGTGGCTCTAATGTCAGTTTGTTAGAAGCGACTCAATATTATTTAACAAGATAAGTATGAGAGCAAACAAATGCACATCAAACTAATTATTTATATGTTTATTTGTTAGTAAGTACAAATAAAATACATCTACATTATTTATTTAAAGCTACATTCTAAATAATCATTGAATGTTAATTAAATTCTCCTCAACTTTCTCTCATCCTCTTGTAACTATAGAATATATTAAGCGTACATATTAGTTAACTATATTTGGCTTTGTCAAGTTTACTTCTTTACAACATGATATACATATACTTCATGAAGGAAAAAATCAGTATTGCCAACTAGGTGATATGTTTACACTTCTGTTATTTTGTGAGGGGAAATAAAGGAAGTGTAAACATATGACTGAGACAGAGGTAGTAGAAGGTATATACTAGTTCGGTCAATTGTTCTACCTTTACTTTTGGCATAAAAAGCACGAAGGGAGGAGGGAACCATTTGTAGATCTTGTTATTGGATGACAAGTGAACCAAGATGTTGCTGGGTGATTAAATTATCCATAAACAACATACCTAATATAAAAACTTAAACAAATGAATGAGACGCCCTAAATGAAAGAAACGACCACAATAGAGCAACTACAAGGAATTTATTCTAAGTTCTAACGTCTAATGTATGCTCCCTCCGTCTTGGTCATTTGTTTACTTATTCCATTTATGGGTGTGTCATTCTTTTGTTTATTTTTCTATATTTGGAATATTTTTGAAGGTTTATTTGATCATCCACAGAACCCATTGTCCACTTGTCACTCAATGACATCGCCAACAAATGATCTCATCCCCTCCTTGGTCTTTGTGCCAAAATCAAAGGTAAACAAATGATTGAGACAGAGGGAGTTTAACACAGTCAAGATCACCGCCATAGCACCAATGCCACCAAGGACTTGCCAGGAGGGTAACTGAAGATAAAGGAAAGTAGGTCATAGTAGCGACTATGGATAGAGGAATACAATGAAGAATGTGCGGGTAATCGTTATCCGCCTTTGAGTATTGCATTATCCTCATATGGAAATAACAGTTCTTCCACCCACATTCACTGCTTATTTATCTTCTGTTATATTACCACCAAGTGTACCTTTTCCCTTCGTTTTGACCTCCATTATCTCATAGCAATTACCCTAATTCAATCGATCCCAAGGCGGGTAAAGGGAATTAAACATACGCACTTCAGGGTCATGGAGTAAAAAATTTATTTCATCTCTGACCACCCCGTCACTCCTTAATATTGTTCAATATATACCTCTTCTTAAGTTCCTACAGAAAATGAATCATATACTCCTGTCATAGTTGCTAGTAGTAATCGCTCATACGAAGAGAAGCCAACTACGCAAAACCTAAACAGGATCTAAATCTCATAAAATCCAATTTAGCATAAGAATTTACAGTTAGTTATACACATACATATATGCATGCATCGATAAACATAAACAAACCCAGGAAATTCAAAAACGAAAAATTTCAAACAGAAAATGGTACGGATTACTACTAATAAGCAAGTGTGAAATTACCCCATAAGATTAACCCGAAGACGATTACTAAGCTCAACAAAGAGCTCAAACATTTGACCTAAATCAGCAGCATTGCCATGAGAATACAGCAAAGTAGCTGTGGCCTTAGGATGTCTCACATGAACTGCAATGACGTCGTTTCCTCTCTTAGTTTGAAGTTTCAATACATCCACGTCATCCCTCATCAATACCTCTGGTATCATCAGCTTCCCATCGCCGGAATTCTCAGTGGCGTCAACCACTGTGTAGGACGGCGGTGTTGGGGGAAAGAAGGCAAATTTTGCGGCAATTGATGATGTTACTCCACCCATCTTCTATTCATCTAATTTTCAATTTCACCTCATAATTGAATACCCAGAATTTATTTTCGATCAAAATCAATGACCCAGAAAATATTACAGCTCACTCCTTAAGAAAATGTTGAAACTCAATAACCCTGAAATTAATTCAGCTGAAACTCAAAAAACCGGATATCAATTCAGCTGAAATCAAAAACACAGAAATTAATTCAGCTGAATCTCAAAAACCCGGAAATTAATTCAGCTGAAAACGAAAACCCGGAAATTAATTCAGCTGAAAACGAAAAAAACCCGGAAATTAATTCAGCAGGTAAACAAAAACCCACAACCAATTCAGCTGAAATCAAAAGCCCAGAAATTAATTCAGCTGAAATAAAAAAAAAACCCAGAAACTAATTCAGCTGAAACCTTGTAAACCCAGAAAAATATATAAATAATGAATAACCGAAAAAGTAATTAAGCAAAAAATAGAAGAAAAAAGGAGTCTGGAGGACGGAGGTATAATCAAAGGATTGATAGATGTTTAAAAGATTTGATAAAGGAATATTTTTGAAAAGCGGACAAGGGTTTTTGTTGAACGTTGGAGAAGGAAGTCAGCTTTTAGTTTTGGGAGAGAGAAAAAGATGATCAAATATTGTGTAATGACGCCGATAATGGTGCTAAATGAGTAAGTGGCAAACGATAACTACAAACGCAAAAGGAGTAATAATTTAGTTTGATTTTATTTTAATTTTCTGAATTATCTGTAACTAAATAAATTTATACTTCCCAAAAATAAATTTCTGCATATTTAATACACTTGTGTTAGTTCAGAAGATAAGATAAGAGTTCATTCATCAACAATAAATTAGGGACAATTTTGGTAGTTGGGTTATAAGAGTTAAGTCTATGATTTATGATTGGGAGTCATTTTTGGGTTACAATAAATTTAATACTCTTTGTTAAATTGAACGTAGCTATATTATACATTTCCGAGCTTTATGTTAAATTTTTTATTTTGTTTTAAAAATTACGAGTTTTGTAATAAAATTTATGAGTTTATTCACTTAAACATTAAATTTCAAAAAAATATAATATAACCCAAAAACATTTCATATATAGTCAGTCACTTACATTTTGAGTCTGTGTATATTATTTTTTCTAGTAAATTAATTAACATCTGTATAATTTCTTTATGTGAATTATAAATCAATTGGGACGTAAGACGGTCGTAAGTAATATCATTATGGATAATTATCTTATATTTTGAGATGTCTTTTATTTATTAGAAGTAATAAATGTATGTTTAATTATGACTTAGGCCCTGTTCTTTTGGACTGAAACTTAACTGAACTGAACTGAACTGAACTTATAGGATCTGAACTGAACTGAACTGAACTTATAGGAACTGAACTGAACTTATAGGAACTGAACTGAACTGAACTTATAGGAACTGAACTGAACTGAACTGAACTTATAGGATCTGAACTTAGCTTAACTTATAGGATCTGAACTGAACTTATAAAATCTGAACTTAATTAACTTTATTTTAATTTAAGTTAACTATTATTATTATTATTATTATTATTATTATTGTTGTTATTATTATTATTATTATTATTATTATTATTGTTATTATTGTTGTTATTATTATTATTATTATTATTATTATTATTATTATTATTATCCAATAGATGACATTGATAAAAAATTAGTCTAAAACACAAGGTAGTTTAAAATATTTTCAACTTTATATATAATGGTTTGTTCATAGTTCATACATTATACTACAATTATATTACGATAAAAATAATTCACTATTGCAATTTTCTCTAGCTATTTATTTTCTTTAACAATGGTGATGAAGAAACTGATTAATGGGAGAGTGACAATTGGTGAGGGCGAGGGCGTCGTATGATGAGTTGTTGTTTTTTGGCATTAATGAGGATGATAGTTTGACATTAATGAGAGAGTAAAAGACGGGTAAATTATTAATGAGTTGTTTTTTTTATAGATGATGTGTATCGAATAATTAAAGCAAAATGTTTGTATCGGTTGTTAAAAATAATAATCCGTATATAACTTTCTTGATTGAGTTTATATGAACTGAACTTATAGGAACTGAACTGAACTGAACTTATAGGAACTGAACTGAACTGAACTGAACTTATAGGAACTGAACTGAACTTATAGGAACTGAACTGAACTTATAGAAACTGAACTGAACTTATAGGAACTGAACTGAACTGAACTTATAGGATCTGAACTGAACTGAACTTATAGGAACTGAACTGAACTTATAGGAACTGAACTGAACTGAACTGAACTTATAGGATCTGAAGTGAACTTAAGTTAAGTGACTTGAAGTCCAAAAGAACAGGGCCTTATTTTAGCAATTAGGAATAATGAGATGTTTGTTCTAACTATAGGAGTCTATCAGTATTTGACGTGCCTATTTTAGTAACACAAATTCTCATTTTAGACTGTCATTATTCATTTTAAGCATAAGATACGGATCAAATACATACCAAATGACCTCACCTGTTATTTAAAAAATGGCAATTTATTTATCTTTAATACACCACTTAATAGTATTTAACTCATTTTAAGTTTAAAACGAATAATACCTCTCTTAAGTACTTACTACGGAGTATTTCAGTAAAATGATATTTTCTTCTAACAATTTGTGGGGAGCAGAGCGAAGGATTTTATCTTAAAAGTGGTTTGATTGCTGACAGTTTTCTGACATTATTGGTAGTTACGTACTGTACTTGTTATTACTCCACTGATTATGCAGGTAATTCGCAACTGTTTGATTTTGATAGGATGTATAATTAGAAATCAAATGTCCAACTGTGGTTTTATTGTTTGACGTTTGTGACTAGCTTTGATTCGTTTGGCGTATATTGAGAAATTGATTCATTGCATAACACAATTATGGATCAAAGATATGAAGGATTGATCCGAATGTAATAGGACATAAAAATGATATGACAAGAAATAGTGTTAAAGGATTATTTGTGATAAATTAATTGGTCATTTTTTTTAAATAATACTAGTCTTTAACCCGTGCAAATTGCACGGGTACGCAATTTAAATATTGTTACTATAATCTAAAATTCAGAAAAACATGATTAACTTTTCTATAGACTCACATTAATAATTTAAATTTAAATTACAAATTACATTTGTTATTGGGAGATATAAACGACAAGCTTAATATACATGATACATGAGGTTTGATTCTCCGCGTACTCAATAAGGGTATGATTTTTTTGTTGTCAGAAGTAAAAAGAGGTTTACAAGTACTTAGCGTGAGCCGCCAGCTCATGCGCTATTCTGTTAAACTTCCTAGGTATAAAATAAAAACTAAGACAATGAAAACAAGTTGATATGTCCTTGTAGTCGTGTAGAATCCCCCCGATCAAGTGATCCACTTTCTCAGTATCTGCCAGTTGTAGTAGCAGCTTCAATCAATCCATCGCGACGCAAAAGGTGCAATAAACCGCCTCCTCTTGCCCACTTTAGAACCAAAAGAATACCCACAGCTTCAGCCTGAGTAGTCGATTATGCTTTTAAGCACTTACTAAAGCGAAAAAACTCAACGCCTTCCTTATTATAAGCCACAAAACCAGTAGCTGCCTTTGTGTTTTCCAACCATCTAGCATCAACTTTGACCTACACTGGAAAACAATTTCAAGTACTACCTGTGAAGTACAAATACTTTCCTTCCTTAATTTACCTTTTTGTAACACCCCGATATTTCTGACCTTTAATTTTAAAGGATTTTTTTATTGTAATTTCGAAATAAGTTTTATTCCACGAAATTTCATCATTTTATTTGAATGATTTGAATATTTCATTTTGAAGCATTTTAGTTTTAAATGATATTTCAATTTATCACAACATTGGCTTTACCCTCGTGATACAACAACTCGATGTCGTAGTCTTTGACTAACTCTAGCCAACGACGCTGCCTCATATTCAGATCCTTCTGAGTAAAGATGTACTTCAAGCTCTTATGGTCGGTGAAAATACGGCAATGTGAACCAATGAGGTAATGACGCCACATCTTCAAGGCATTAACAACTGCGGTTAACTCCAAGTCATGTGTAGGATAATTCACCTCGTGAACACGTAACTGCCTGGAGGAATAGGCTATCACCTTCCCACTCTGCATCAGTACACAACCCAAACCAAGCATCGAAGCATCGCAGTATACATCATAATCAACCCCATCTCTAGAAGAGTAAGCACTGGAGCGGTCGTCAGTCTGGTCTTCAACTCCTAGAAAGAACTCTCGCAGCTATCAGTCCACACAAATTTGGTTTCCTTCTTTAGCAACTGAGTCATCGGACGAGCAAGTCTAGAAAAGTCTTTCACGAACCGTCAATAGTAACCTGCTAATCCAAGGAAACTACGAATCTCTCCAACATTATCTTTGGGACTCTCCTAATCCATAACAGCCTCTATCTTGGAGGGTGTGAACCATCACACCCTCCCTGGTGATAACATGACCTAAAAAGGCTACCTGAGACAACCAGAACTCACACTTCGAAAACTTAGCGAACCACTTCTAACGGCGCAGAATCTCAAGTATGATGCGAAGATGTTCGGCGTGCTCTTCATCAGTCTTCGAGTAAATCAGAATGTCATCTATGAACACCACGACACAAGTGTCCAAGTATTCGCTGAAGGCTCTATTCATCTGATCCATAAATATGGCAGGAGCATTGGTCAACCCAAATGGCATGACCACAAACTCGAAATGTCCATATCGAGTACGGAAAGCAGTCTTTGCAATGTCAGCCTCACGAACGGGGATTTGATGATACCCTGACCGTAGATCAATAATCTTGGAGAATCTGGAAGCACCACGGAGCTGGTCGAATAGATCATCAATCCTAGGCAAAGGATAACGGTTCTTCACCGTGACTCGGTTCAGTTCTCTATAGTCGATACACAACCTCATCGAACCATATTTCTTATTGACGAACAACGCTGGAGCACCCCAAGGAGAAGCACTCGGTTGAATAAAGCCTTTCTCAATCATCTCTTCCAATTGCTTCTTCAGTTCCTTCAATTCTGACGGAGCCAACCGATATGGAGCCTTAGAAATAGGTCCGGTACCAGGCACAAGCTCTATCATAAACTCAACATCTCGCTCATGAGGTATACCCGGTAACTCTTCAGGAAACACATCGGAAAACTCTCGAACAATGGGCACCTCTTCCAACTTTGGCAACGAAGGTTTCACGGCTGAAGTTACACACAGGAAGGCTTGGCAACCCTTCCTAAGAAGATAAGAAGCTTTCATTGAAGAAATAACACGAACACCCTTTCGAGGGCGAGTTCCCTTATAGGAAACACGAACTCCTATCGGACTCCTCAAGCAGATTTTCTGATCACGGCACTCGAAGCGAGCATGGTACGGCGATAACCAATCCATACCGAGGATAATATCAAACTCCTCGAGAGGAAACCTCGGTAAGTTCGCTGGAAATGTGGAGCTGGCAATCAAAATGGCTACATCCATATAGGAAGAAGAACATGAGAAAACGTCTCCGGAAGGCAGTGAAATAGAAGTCTCCTCACAGATGGAAGACTCGAGAGCTAGTCTATCGGCGAATTGAGTCCATATGAATGACAATGAAGCACCAGTATCAAATAAGATCAAACACTCAGCACCAAGGACAGAAAATATACCAGCAATGATATCAGGATTGGCCTCAGCCTCAGCCCTGGTCATCACAAAAATCTTCCCCTTCGCCTTGTTCCCACGAGTAGCTGCAGCAGCAGTAACAGCCTTTCCTAGGGCAGTGTTCCTCTCCGGACACTCAAAAGATCTATGCCCAAATGACATCATGATCATCATACACCTCCACGAAGGAAGTAGAATCTCTACGAACCATACTCTCGATGCGGGGACCTAGCTTCTCTCTGTAGAAGTAGACTCTCTCGGACTCATCTCTCACGAATCGAGAAGCAAAGTGAGCCAACTGGTTAAACTTGTCTGTGAACTCTTGAACGGTCATCTTGCCTTGTTTTAGATCCATGAATTCCTTCAGTCTTTGAGAACGAAGTTCCTTTGGGTAGAAGCGGGTCTCGATCTTGTCTTTGAATGCATCCCAGTCAAACAGCGGATCAAGGAGAAAAGTAGGACTAGTAAGAGTCCACCACCTGTCAGCCTCATGCGTCAGAAAGTGAGCAGCTGAACGTACCCTATCCTCTCTGACAACTGAGTACATAGAGAAGCCTCTCTCCATGTCCCAGAACCACTCTGATAATGCAACTGGATCCACTTCCCCACCATAAGTCTTAGCATGGCTCCTAGACATCTGGGTGGCTATCCAAGAGAAACCACCAGGCCTATTAGCATCGTTACCATGCGGAGGAGGAGGAGGAACAACTTCAGCTTGTGTTCGTTGGTTCTCAAGAACCTGTAGAAGCGCTTGAATTATAGTATTCTCCACGTTCGAAGGCCTCACCATCCTTCAAAAGAGAAACATGTGTTAGCTTAGCACATAACATTCACAAATAGACTACAATACTTAAGTCCTTAAACTACCCCATCTCTCATTCATTATTTGGTTATTTGGTCAAGTTAAGATTGGGGGTCACATGAGTGCGTCGGGAGCGATAACGCTCTGATACCATCTGTAAAACCCCTCGTCGCAACGGAAAATATAAACATACAAACATGCCAAAATTTACGCGGAATTTAAGCTTTAACATGCTTGATAAGATACGAGGTGAATTAACAAACTAAACACGCGGAAGTAGACAAAACCTAGATAAGTATTTAAGTATATAAAAACATAAGTACAAAACTGCAGCCCGGGATAGTATATCCCTACAGGCACCAAAGTACTGTATGTAAAGTCTAGGTCTAGCTAAACGATACAAAGTGTAAGTCATCGATGAAATGGATCATCGCTCGCTAGCCTCTATGAACCCCTCCATAAGCAAGCCATGTACCTACATACATGAAAACATGTACGCCACAGTCAGTGGGGAGTGACTAGAGTTCTCCTAGTCACCTATTGTCAATAACACATAACATATAAGCATAATTATCATCCAATATACTCCAACATAACAATATGCGAAGTACACACCATCAGTCACATCATAACATGCATCACTATGTAAATAGATCAGATACCGCTACACAGGCATATCTAGAACATATAAGCATTCATGATATAACATTACCCCGACCCAGGTATGCATACATATAATATTCATTCAGCAACATCTGACACTGTACCCCAACTCAGGCAAGCAGATGCAATCAACAGTATCTAGGACTAACCCCGACTCAGGAAAGCACTAGACACACAATTAGTAGTGCCCAAGCCACACCCCGACTCAGGTAGACTTGGGACACAAGGTCAGCTAGTATACATCCATGAACCCTGACTCAGGCATGGATGGATACCGGTCAGCTAGTAATGGTTCAGAGGTCCCAACTCAGACATAACCATCACTCTTCGTAGTAAATCAGGATCCCGACTCAGACCTGACTCACCACGGTCAAACAAACTCACAAAAGGAATAAAGGTCCCGACTCTGACATATCCCAATGCATCATCTATACACGTATCGGCTCAGAGGTCTCGACGCAGACATGTCCGATGCGCGACATACACACACGTATCAAACTAGAGGTCCTGACTCAGCCATAGTTTGATACGCAAAATCCAACAGTACATATCGTAGTCTAGAGGTCCCGGCTCAGACATATTCCGATATGCACTACAACCAAAACTATGTCCTAGTCTTACTTACTAGATTACCGTCTAACATATGATAGCTAACACGCATACCAATCATATCGAAAAAGTATCAATCAAATCGGATGAACCGATCACAAGGGAGTTTCAACTGAATGGGGCTACCAGCCGGCCACAGACCGGCTGCCGGCCTGTCGGCTGGCAGTCCCACCCCACGCAGCCTTTTGAAAACAAAACTAAAGAGGAAAGGGTCCCCAGCCGGCCGACCGGCCGCCGGCCCCCGACCCCCTAGCTGGGAGTCTCATCTCCCTATTTCCTCTACTATCTACACTTTACACACAAGGGATCCTCAGCCGGTGAAACGGCGGCCGGCCACCCGGCTGAACACCCCATCAGCTAGTTTTCCAAAATCACACATTGAACACCATAGGGGGCTCTCAGCCGTCCTGCCGGCTGCCGGCCCCTGACCGGCTGAGCTCCCCCCTGTGCTCACGACACAAATTTTCGATAGAAATGCTCAACAAAACTTATGGAATCGATTACACAATTCGTGATTCACAACATACAAGGTTTACCTAGTAATTATACAACATTCTTATGTATAAACAATGACTTAAACATTCATAAACACATGGTATATGTTCAAACATTCATAATCGTCACAATTCCTTCAACATATGATATAAGCATGTCCAACATGAGAAACTTCATATTCATCAATTAAATCATGTAGTAAGCATACAAAACAAAATCCTATCATTTTCCTATGCTCATACTTCATAAATTCTTCATAAATTTCATAAACCACAACCAAAATACACATAACATGCTAATATAACAAAATAGCCCGAGTTACTCACTCATAATAGTCACCTCTCAAGCGTCTTCTTCCAAGCTTTCGTCAACAATGTATGAGTCTTTACCCAAGTCTTCCAAGTTCTCGCCTTAGAACACAAGAAAAACACGTATTAGAAGCTAAAACGAAACTTAGGGCAAAACAATACCTTTTTCGAAAGCAATGGTTTGGAAAACTAAAGTGATAGATTGAAAGGAAATTACGAGAGGAATGCAACAGTGGAAATCTTACCTCAAACGGAGAAGGAATGAAGGTTTAGATGATCTTTTTGTGAAATGAAGGAGAGTAACAATGGAGAAATTGAAGTCACTGTGACTTGTTTTATTTTGAGATGTTATGAAGGTTGAAGGAGAAGTAAGGAGTAAGGAAGCTTACTTATTTTATTTCACAACTTAAGTGAGACAGGTTTCATTTAATGAAACGGGATTTATTTGAGAACGGAAATTGCCAAGTGAAATGTTTACACCTTAAGGTTACTAACACTTAAGACGGAACTGAAGGAAATATTTTACTAAAAATGTAAATTACGAATTATTAAAATATATTAAATTTCCGAAAACTACATTAAATTATTAAAATGTGTTTTACGAAAATAAGGGATGTTACATCTTGAGTCGATGTTTCTAGCTTAATCCGTCTTAAAACTTGTCTTATGGGCCGATTAGGATGCTAGGCTCATTGGTTATGCTCTTCCTCATAAAAGCATTCACAACAAATCCTAATATTCCCGTGCGTCCTTCATTATTATCTTTTTCATCTTCAATCTTCAAATGCTCATAAAACCTTCGTTTCTTATCCGTTTTGGATGATTTTTGCGCCCATCTCTTCCTCTTCTCACCCTCAATCTTTTCAGGTAAGAAAGGTTTAAATTTCTTACTCAATTTCTTCTAGTCGTGACCTTTAAGGCATATTTTTCAATGTTGTTTTCGTTTGTTGTGTTTCTAGTTGCGGACTTGGACAAAAGGAGTAGCTTTGAGTCATATTCACGTTTGTTTAAGGATAAGGTAACTTTGAGAGGTTTCTCGACTTTAAGTCAAAAATTGTTTGTGTGAATGTTATTTGTGTTGTTGTGCTAGTATAAGTGTTGGAATTATGAAGTAGTTAGTAAATTGGTTGTTTGTTATGATTTAAGATGAATTTTAGTTTTGATTTTGTGTTTTACATGAATAATTTGATGATAGTTAGTGGGTAATTTCCAACTCAAGTATGCAATGTTTGGTTATTTTAATTCGTGTTTGTGTTGCGAATCGTAACCCTTGTTGTTTGTATACATTTATGTGTCGTCATATTCTTAAATTGCTGGGATTACGTGTTGCACATGTTGTATTTTTACATGTATAAACTCGTCTCAAAGCATTGCTAAAAGAATTGTCGAAGTATTGCATTGATTGTCGAAGTGTCGTGTATGGTCGCGTGTGGCCAGCCTTGCTGCGCAGGCTGCACCCACTCATGTGCAGGATGCGCCGTGGCCTTGCGCAGGCTGCGCCAATGGTCGTTGTTGGCGAGTTGTTTGGTTCGTTTGCGGGCTGTTTTGGGTAGTTGTTGTTTATTTATTTAACATTATTTGAGTGTTGTTACATGATAAAAATACTTGGTTTCTGATGTACCTATATATATATATATACACATTATATGAGATTCGTAAACCAAACTTCCGTGTATCTTATGTTAATTATTCATAATAAAAAGTTATTCGTTGATTTATCGCTTAATTAAATACCACATGAGTTGTAAACTTGTCAAACATGATATTTAGGAAGGTTGTGAACTTACTTTTACCAAATGAACCGTTGGAGTTTTATATAATGTTTCTTATTGACTTTCTGTTACTATTTCACATAGTAGGTATATGAGCTTGAGTATTATTGTATATTAAATGCTTTTACCATGATTTACTCTTTAGAATCACATGTTAAGAATCGTGTCTTGATATTGAATGCTTGATTATTTCTATCCATGAGAATTGTATGCTTGTGTGAAATCCAAGTAATTGGATGACATTTTTGTCGAGTTCGGAAATTGATTTGAGGAGAAAGACCCCCCGGGTCGGACCACCAGAAGGGAAACCGGCTCTCGCCTCAAAATAGTTTCTGAAATTGGCTAACTATTGAGATTGTGAGTAGTGTTGAATATAGAATTGTAAATCAAATTTATTATTTACATCTGCATGATGCATATGCTTGTCCAATGTCTATAGAGACGTTGTTTGTTATTTACATGTAAGTCTATACTATGCACGGTTCATAACTCTCATGTTTCACCCGATTTCCCTTGTGCTAAGTTAAAGGGTCGACTTACTCTTCCTTGAGTTGAGTGGTCAGGTCTTAGATCATCCACGATCCGTTCTGAGAGTTTGGGGGCTCGCTCCTTTTGTAAGTTGAGTCTTGGGGGTACTTTTGTGGTACTTGTCATGTCGGGTTTTTGTGACCCGAGGATCTGGCCAGATTTAGACTAGGAAGGTATATTACTGTGGTCCTACTAGGGGCTTTGAATAGTCTTTGATCAAGTAAACTTGTTATGAATGATGTTGGCATATGAAATATTCCATGTTATGTTTGTTGTTTGTTGACTTGTCATTTGTTGACTTATCTTGTTTGTTGACTTGTCTTGTTTGATGACTTGTCATTTGTTGACTTGTCTTGTTTTTTGATCTGTCATTTGTTGACATCTCACCTTTGTTTTTTCCATAGGTTGTTGATGATTATGTATTGGTTTGTCCATGGTGTAAATGCTTGGTGTCATATGTTACTTCCACATGTTTTATTGTTATTATATTGCATGTTGAATGTTTGACTGGTGGGTTGTGCTTGATTCACATTTAAACATGTTTGCTTGTATATCCATATTATATGCATGCTTATGTGTTTTCCGACAAAAAATGGCCGAGAGGACCTCGAGTTACTCCCCACTGACTGTGGCGTACACGTTTCATGTATGACAGGCTGGTGCTGATTTGGGATTAGTAGAGGGCTAGCGAGCGATAAGTTCATCGACATGACATTTACCTATCTTTATCGTTGGCTAGATACATTTCTGTTTTGATAATCATTGGATATTCTATCCCTGATTGATAGTGTTGTTGTTATACTTATACTTATATATTTATATTTACGCATTTTAGTTGTTTAAAATTTCTCGCGTTATCTTTCATGTCAAAAGTTTTATTTCCGCGCTATTTTTCGCATGGTACTTGTTTACTTTTCGCTTAAACGCGAGGTATTTTACAGTTGGTATCAGAGCGTTATCGCTCCCAACACACTCATGTAATTCCCGAACTTAACTTATTGACCAAAAACTCAAAAAATGAATAAGAGATGGGGTAGACTTAAGGAAAAGCGGTAGTATGTATTCTGATTGCTTTTATTAGGTTCTAATGTGTTTGTTGATTGTCAATGATGTTACTCTTATATGGTTGAATAGACGAACCGTGAGCTTATCCACGTGGCGATCAAGATCGATGTGTAACTACCGGAGATGGAAGATCCGTCTATCGTTGGGGAATGCTTCTACGTCCCCGAAGATACTCCTCGTTCTTAGGCATCACCTTGTTCTCTATTTCTTGATTTATACCAATCCTTCTTGAACTCTCTTCTATCTTGCCTCAGAAGCTACTTACGCAACTTTCCGACTTAGCCTTATTCTTGATACTTGCTTCTTCCCATGTCGCTACATAGGTAACCTACCCTAGATGGACTTTGAGGAATTACTTGATGATAACCCTAAAACGTGGTTGAGAAATGTTGTTATTTGAAGAAAAACCTAGGGAGTATGATAAGACATATTTTGGCAATACAAGTGTCTAGATGTTGACCCAATTGGAAGAGCAAAATTGCGTGATGGAATTCTGAGTTTAATGTTGAATCGCTTACGTGGAATTCGGTGGAACTTAAGCTTGAGAATCATACTCGAATTTTGAATATTTGTGGATTAAAATGTACCGCTTAAAGAGTAAAATAAGATACTCGAGGTCGTAAATGAAATTTGAGGAATATACTTGTGATGCTAGTAATGTTAAATGGATGAGTGAAGTAAGCTAATTACTTAAACATTTGAGGACATGTTTGAATTGAGAAAAGACTTATGATTGGGGAATAAGAGTCTTTGGTAATGGTGGATGGGTATTGAAAGAATCTATGATGTAACGTTGGAGGCATCGATTAAGGATTTAACCTATAATTGTTCAATGGATCTTTGTATTCATATTTTGAGGTACTTGAGGAATTTTAAGGACTCCCCCCTTGTATGTGGTTAGAATATAATGATTCGTTGGAAAATGGAAGTTGAGACTAAAGGTTGTGAGTTGATGATTTATGGAATGTGATGTTGGTAATAAGGTAGTCATGATAAGTGGATTTGTTAATTTGGAAGTGCTATAGAGTTATCATTTGAGGAAGTCGCGAAGTTGAGGTATCAAAACCTTTATGAAATAGTTCGATTTGGATGATTGTATTTCTTTAACTTTGAAGAACTTATAGTATGGTGAACCGTTTGAGGAAAGGCTTCTTAGGAATCAATGATTGACTTGTTGGATTTGGAGAATAAGGAGTGAAAACCTTGTGTAAATTTTGGAAACCCCGAGCCTTGGGAATGTGTCGATTGAAATCATAATCCTTTCCTTTACGCCGCTTCTCTTCTCCTTCTTTCTTCTCCTATGGTATTTATGTCGTGTTATGAGACACCCCGCGATTTAGCTAAAAATAAACAAGTAATTTGCAGCGGAAATACGATACTTTTAAAAACTTTCGACATATTTATTAAAACTTTTTCGCGGAATATCAAAACAACAAGCGGAAGACTAAAACTAATAAGAAAGTATAAATTATACACGAATAATTAAATAAAAGAGGGATAAGGTATCCACGATAACAACATGAATTAAATCTAAGCTAAGCGTAAGTGTAATTGTCGAATGATCAACAATGCTCGCTAGCCACACGTCTTCCCCAAATAGCACCAACCTACATTCATGAAACATGAACGCCACAGTCAGTGAGGAGTAACTCAGGGTTCTCCCTACCACTTCACGTCAAAATACAAATAGATAACAATATGAATATATATTGTATATGGAGTAGTACATGTGAATATGAGAAAATCAAAGCATGATACTCAAAATCAGGTAAACAACCAGGTGATCAACTCAGAGACCAACACTTGATGGCATGTCCAATCACACAAACAACAACAACCAAGAATAGAATGAAGGCCCTCAGGTAGCATAACGCTACAACTGACAGTTAGGGAGCATAACCGCTCCGCTAACAGGCTAGGGTGTATAAACGCGCCTAGCTACCGGAGCGCATAACCACGTCATCCGGGAACTATAATGTATAGCGCATAACCGCTGACTATATGCCTAAGACCTAGCCATACCTCTCGATGTAATAACCTACACCGAACGACACATGGAGACCGGGCCGCATAACCACGGACACCGACCAATCCCGAACATAGCTAGATAAAATCCCATAACAGGAGTGACGTTTATTCATTACAGTGATACACAAATCGTATCACCGCTAACTATTCACAACCAAGGAAACATAACCGTTACCAACACAATTTTGGGTGACATAACCATCACCTAAACACAAGCAAGGCAACATAACCGTCACCCAGCTCATCTTAAGATAACATAGCCGTCATCAAATCACAATTTAAGCTAACATAACCGTTAACCAATTCATTTAAACATACATTTGCTGGAGGGGGTGATCATTTAAACATACATGTGCTGAAGGGGGCAAAACATGCTGGGCAAATCATTGTTGTTGCAAATTATAGGCCTTTATATCGATTTATAGAAGTTTATAAGTATTGTCGAAATGGCGAAATTGGGCTCAGGGACTCTGAGCCGGTTAGGAATTTAGCTGAAGGGGTGCTCAGCCGGGTGGCCGGCCGCCGGTCGACCGGCTGAGACACCCTTGTGTGTATTGTCTTTTACGTGTAAGAGGAAAGGGAAGTAGGGATAAAGGTCTCCCAGCCGGGTGGCCGGTCGAAGTTTATATCGATTTTTCGTATGTTAAGAATTTAGCTGAAGGGGTGCTCAGCCGGGTGGCCGGCCGCCGGTCGACCGGCTGAGACACCCTTGTGTGTATTGTCTTTTACGTGTAAGAGGAAAGGGAAGTAGGGATAAAGGTCTCCCAGCCGGGTGGCCGGTCGACCGGCTGGGGACCACTTCCCATTGTTCGTTGTTTTAAAATAGAAGGCTGTTGATGGGGTTATCAGCCGGCTGACCGGCAGCCTGTCTGCAACCGGCTGAGAGCCCCATTCCATATAAAATCGTATTTAACTTGTGATTGGCTTGTCCGATTTGCTTGAGACTTGTTCCGTATGCTTTGTATGTGTGTTTGAGGTTCCCGAGGTTCGGGCGACACTATATTGGGTTCGGGAATGGAGTGAGGATAGAGACCCCCCGGTCGGGTAACCGAAAGGGAAACCGGCTCTCCCTCAACTTAGTTCCTGGGGTCAATTAAGTGTTGTTTAGAAGTCAGTAAAGTTAGGATTTAGGACTTGGTTGTAGTACATATCAGAATATGTCTGAGTTGGGACCGCTAAAGTACGATATGTACTGATGTCTGATGCATGTCAAGCTATGTTTAAGTTGAGACCTCTAGTTTGACATGTGAGTGTTTGTGGCGTGACGGCCATGTCTGAGTTGGGACCGCTGGACCGTCTCGTGTATGGATGATGCGGTAGGAGATGTGTGAGTTGGGACCTCTATTCTTCCGTGAGTTTGTTTAACCGTAGTGGGTTGGGTCTGAGTTGCGATCCCGATTCACTACGAAGGGTAATGGTTCTAACTAAGTTGCGTTATGAACCATTATTAGCTGATTGGTATCCATTCGTGCCTAAGTTGCGGTTTACGGATGTATGCTTGCTGATTTGTGTACCAAGTTTACCTGAGTTGGGGTGTGACTTGGACACTGCTGATTGTGTTTAGTTCTTGCCTGAGTTGGGGTTAGTTCTAGATACTGCTGATTGCATCTGCTTGCCTGAGTTGGGGTACAGTGTCAGATGTTGCTGAATAATTGTGTGCTTATATAGAGTATTGTTTATCTTAGTATTATCCGTCCAAGGCATTGGACGACTCTTACTCTGAGTTCGTAAATGGTTTGAAGAGAAAGACCCCCGGCCGGGCAACCGGAAGGGAGACCGGCTCTCGCTTCAAATAGTTTCTGAAGTTAGTTGAGAGCCTTTGCATAGCGATGCATGTTGATATGAAAGTTGATATATATAGGTGGCTAGGAGAACTCTAGTCACTCCCCACTGATTGTGGCGTACATGTTTTCATGTATGTAGGTAAATGACAGGTTGTAGGAGGGTTACATAAGCTAGCGCGTGATGCTCCTATCATCGATGACTTACCCATTTAGCGTTTAGCTAGACTTAGTTTTTGGATATACATTTGAGTGCCTGTAGGGATGTGCCATCCCAGGCTGTGCCATCCCAGGCTGTGCCATCCCAGGCTGTGTTTTGTACTCATGATTCGTACTTATATTTATATATACTTATCTATTGTTATTTATTTCCGCATGTTTAGTTTGTTTAATTCACCTCGTTCTTATCTCGCATGTTAAAATTCAAATTCCGTGTAAATTTTGGCATGTTTGTATGTTTTACTTTTCGGCTGCGACGAGGGGTTTTACAAAATTCATAATTAATTCAAATAAAATCTAAATGATATAAGACCAATTGGGCCGGATTAATAAAACCTTTAGCTACAATCTTCATCACATAACAATTTCCAAAAGACGAACCTAACAGGGGTTTATAATCTGATCTTTAAAGTATGTTAGAAGTTGTCGCATTAAAAGTATTGCTTCATAAAACGGGTTTATTAAAATTTTTTGGGGCAAAGTAAACTCCTATAATAATCTAAAATCTTCAAAGTTTAATTATGGAAAAGACCCAGAATAGTTTCAAAGTATAAAAATGGTTTTCGTAATAATCTTTGAGCTACTATCCGTTCTGCGAGTATTTCAGCGCGATGTTCGTAAATATTTTATTGTGAACAAACGACATGCAATAAAATTATGAAATTTTACAGCTAGACTCTATGCTTAAAATAAATAGGGGTCTTTTTTTAACATTTCAAAGACGGATAATCTAAGATGTCGAAATAAATTGTAGAAGACGACGAACAGATTTGTCAAGGTGCTGAAACTTTATGAGATTCATAACTATCAACAAAACTCTATGAAATTGAGAGACTATCAAACTAACCATCCTCAAGGATCATAACCTCATTTAATAATACAAACATTAATGAATTTCCACAACTAGAATCTCATCCAACACAATCATTCCAAAATGAAATTCATCCAAACATATGATTTATAAACCTCATCAAGCAACTAAATAATCAAACACATTTCTAGTATACTGATGCGAGGTCGTTATGCACCAAAGATAACCTAGGTCTACTAACTAGAAGCTAGTCGAAGTAGGGTCGAATTCCTCAGGGAGACATGGTCATAAGTAAAAGGTCAGTCTATAAGTCCCAAATTTGGGGGGGTTGTTTGTGTTGTTGAAATTATAACTAAGACGGATAGAAAAAAGAACTTGAAACGAAGATAATAAAAACAAGTTTCAATCAATAAAAAGGGGAATATGTCAGGATTCAGGTTGTCGCGGTAATTAATGTCACATAAATATTAGGTCAATCGATAAAATAAACGAAGTGGGAACGATTAATATCCTTTCGGTCTGAAATCACCCCTGCACTCCCCTATCAATCTTTCGATCTCTAGTTAGGTTACGTAAATCAACCTAAACAAACCTACCTACCAATCTTTCGATCCAAGTAAGGTTTTACTAGGTAAACTAGTCTCCTGCGTGCACTCATTCGACAAGTTTCATAATTATATTGTTTATGGGTGAACTTCGTCTCAAGGACGACTAACATGCAAATCCTATGACATAACTACCGCGAGTTACTTCATCCTAACATATTATGGAGATTAGCTACGCATGCTTTGGGGAACTATACTAATTACGACGATAATGACAACATTCAACATTATAAATGAAAGTAAAATGCTATGAATCATAAAATAACAAAAGATAAAAAACAATAATAAAGAGAGAGAAAGGAATTATAGTGACTACGTAATGAATGAACAAGATCCGAATGCTTAAATTAAAGAAACCTTAAAGTAAAATGTTTAGATCTAAGAAATGTGAAATGCAAAAGACTGCTAAAAGTAAAAGTGAATGTAAAGGTGGATGATGAAAAGTCTAGATGTCTAAAAGTGTGCTAACCTAATCCTTAAATAAGGATTAGGTTAACTCCTAAAACACTTAACCTAAAAAGAGAAATGCAAATCCGGTACGCTTAAGTGAGTTGCTCGATCGAGTGACTGAACCATTCGATCGAGTAGTTGTTCTTCATAAAGTGCTCGATCGAGTAACTTCGAGCTGGCAACTGCTCGATCGAGTAACCTTGAGATCCTCGAAGATTGGGTCCTTCCTGCAGACTCCTCGATCGAGTATCATGTACTTCGATCGAGGTTTTGTCCTCCTGCATCCACTCGATCGAGCTCTGGTGTTTGCTCGATCGAGTAGATGACAAATGTCTTGCTTCTTTTTCACTTCTTTCTTGCTTTTGTCCTTCGTCCACGCCTTGGTTACCGCTCCTTTAGGTCCGGTACTGCACAATCGGGGTTATGGGACTCCTTGGCTTGCTTCATCTTCTAAAAGAGCTTATTTTGGACAGAAAAAGCATGGTTTCTTCAATTTTCGCATAATTCCTGCAAAATAACAGAAAATACACCAAGAGAAGAAAAAAGGGGCAAAATGGCACGTAAAGTGCGTGAAAATGCATAGAAATGCGTGCCAAACATTTGCTTGTCCTCAAGCAAACTAATGCAACTAAAAGAGGAAAAACAACTGACTAACTACCTAATGGAATGGAATCGCCTCAGAACCGACTATGGATCATGTTGCTGACCATGCAAATGCAGAATTTAACCATCATAAAGTTCAAAACCAAAAGCAACGAATTCATACATGCAATGAAAACAACTTGGACGACTGACCTCGAACGACTTGTGTACTTTGGACTCTCCCGGATCGCTATTCTCTCAATCAAAGGGTGAACATATTTGTGTAAGAGAGAAGGATAAGAAAATGAATACACTCTCCTAACTTCAACCAAAAGTGAAACCTTCCAAAATACTCAAAAACAATGCCACGCTCGGCATATCACACAACTAACCCCGGAAACTTGAATCGGTCAAACAATCATGCTTAGCAAACACTTTCTTTTTCTTTTCTTTTCTTTTTTTCTTTTTTTTTTCTATTCCCAAAAGATATAGATAAAGCATGGGAATCATTTTTTCTTTCCCTTTTTTTTTCTTTTTTTTTATCCTTTTCTTTTTGCTAAGTTCATGACAAAGAACATACTCCCGAATTCAAGTTCCAAATTCCCAAAAACCAACTCCGAAAATAAAGATCAAACCAAAAACTGATACAATGAATATATACCACAAAACAACACTACGGCTAGCTCGACACAAGGTAGGCTAAATCTGGGTGTAGTTTATAGGTCAACTGGCAGTTTTTTTGGCTAAATGTGGAGTTATATGGGTATGATGAGAAAAGGGAAATACAAGTACTCTCATAACATGTGATACCAACCACAAACCATGCGTGCATGCAGAAAGCAATCAAAAGTCATACATGTCAAATGCGATGATATGAAGGGAGTACTACTCTTAATCCTAGATAAACTGGTCATGAATGTCACCAGTTATGGCTCTAAACTCAGAAAGTATGTGTGGTTTGCCAAATACAAGTCAAGTCAAGTTCAGAAAGTCCAAGTATAATTTCCAAAACGGAATTCGAGACATGCTATATGGTTTTTACAAAATGATGGTGAAAAACTACAAAAGACAATCAACTCGAAAATCCTAGAAGGCAATATCATCACAGAAAACTCCATTCCGACTCGACTATATGCAAAAGTAAGCGTGCATTTTTTAGTATTTTTTGGAAAAAAGAATGCAAAAAGTGAACAGATATAAATGCATAAAGGAAACGTGAATGCATGCATGAAAAAAAAAAAAGAAAAATGCAGACGCAAAAGGATGCAACTCCTCCCCAAACCAAACTAGACAATGTCCTCATTGGCTACAAAACAGGGGAAAGGGGGTATACAACCTAATACATGTTCCTACGGGATAAAATATATACAAAACTATAAAGCATAAAAGAAAAACTAAGATGAAAGCAAAGCAAGAAATACATAACCTCCCCAAACCAGCTGCAGCTGTCATTCCGCATCCTCCTCCGAACTTTCCTCATCACCAGTACCACTCTCCTCATCACCAGTACCACTCTCCTCACTCCCACTGCCACTCTCATCCTCCTCACCGGAGCTCTCATGTGCCTCAGCTCCTCCACTGGCACTGGCATGCTGAGCAGCCTCCTCCGCACGTCGCCTCACCTCCTTCTGTACCTTTGTCTCCCCAGGTGCCTCAGATGAGGTCTGGGGGTATCCGCCATCTGGGTATCGGTAAAAAGAGGGGTGAGGACCACTGGGAGGTCGGAATGTGCCAGTGCGCATCCTCGTGTCGTAATCCGGAAAGCTGACTAGGGCAAGGTCCCTCTGAAGAATGGACTGGGACCTGAGAAACTCAAAAGTAGAGGATCACGGTACCCCCAGTCTGCGACAGTTGGTACCTCAAAAACGGGAGGTAAAATGAAATGCGCAGGGAAACCTGGGTGGATGATGATGATGAAGAAGGGGTAGTGAAAGGTGAAGGTGAGGGTGTGGGTGTAGGTATAGGTGTAATGGTGGTGTGTGTAGTGGTATGAGAGGTGGTCGGCTGAGAGGATGGTGATGGTCGTGATGACGGTGAAGGTCGGGAACCTGAAGTGGCTCCGACCTCTCTCTCAGGTGAGGTGCGCTTCCCCTTTGAAGATGAAGGAGTGAAAGAGATGCGGTAGGTGGGTGGCTCTAGTCTAGGCCCCTCAACAGTGGTGAGAGGGGTGAGTGCAGGTAAAGAGTCAGAGGGGAGGGCTACTACGGGTGACCCAGCAATCCTCCAAGTCTGGCGGTCAGCATTGGCAAACCAGGTCAGCTGGACCATGGCGCCAGTAGAAACGTATCTATCGCGGGTGACAGGCTCACCACCAGGCAAAGTCTCAAAAATGTATCTATATATCTGTTGGGAAATGTGTCCTCAACAATAGTGCGATCACGTAATTAAATCTCATAACAAGAATGCGCAAGGGATGATACGAATTATTAGTCAACTGACCAACATTAATCGGTAATGATTGGCTAGCTAGAGTTTGACATTACTGTCGTATGACGGTGATGGTCAGTTGATCCCTTTAGGTCACACCTTTAGGACAATTCCCTTAATTGATAAAGTGATCAAATGTATATTGATACGATTTGATCATATTCCTTAAACTCGTGTATCGAGAAAATAGAGGTTAAATCTTAATGTAAGATTTATGTTTAAAATTGAAACGTGTCAATTGTTAAACATTAAACGATATTTTATTATATCGTAATTAGAATGAATTGGGTTAAAATTAATACAAAGGTTGTAAATCGTATTGACGATAAAATATTATTTTACAATGGTAATTTCGAATTACTTGTTAATTGAATAAATATGATTTATTTAATTATGTATAATATTTATGGGATAAATATTTACATGTTTCAAATGTACTAAAGTATTTTATATCTAAATGACATATAAGATGTCACACTTTATACAATTGTACATTTGACAAATTGTAAAATGAAGTCCATTTTATGGACTATGTGTCACGGCTAAAAGGAGAAGGTGGCATGGGTATTTAGTGTATTAAACACTCCATAATCATATGTTAGACATATGCCTTGAGATTACTAACCTAGTAACCACCCTAGAGCCTTGAGAAAGGAAAATGTTCCCTTTTGCTCTTCCCTATGGCCGGCCTCCCCTTCCCAAGTAAGAGCATGCTTAAGCCATTTACTCATCTTAAGCAACAACTTGGTTCATCTATATATATGATATAAGATTCATTCTAACACTTCTTGTTGGTTGCCCTAGCCGAAATATCCCAAGCAAGAAGAGAAATTTCTACCTCTAAAATATATTATAAAGATAATATTGACATACTAGTAAGTAGTATTTGTATTATATATTCTAATAAGAGTGATTAGAATAAGTTTAAGGAGAATCCGAATTTGTGCTAGCTCGTTCAAGATTTCGGATTTTAAGGGCTTGTCTTGGTGCATCCGGAGGAGGTATTCTATATTGGGTACTCGGAGGATCATCCTTGCAATACTTGGACCGAGTGTAAGAACACGGTTTTCTCCTCTTTCCGCATTTTATTAGCATGCATAAGATCATAATAAACGAGTTTATTATTTTTGTTAATTAAAAGTTAATTAAAGGTTTTGTTAGTATGACTATATTAGTTTATGAGCAACTAGTTAAACCTTACAATTGGTATCAGAGCAAAATGGTTGTTTGCATGCTTTCCGTTTCGTTTTTACGGAGTTATTATGATAACAAAAATAAAACTTGAATTTTCGTATGATATAAGATATGGACGAAATTATTTTAGCATGATACCTACTGTTTTCTAATATGATTTAGAATATTTGGAATATATTTTGCATGAATATTGATCATTGGTATTTTAGTTACGGTTTTTAATACGTTTTAATGGTTAAAAATGATTAATTTTGGGAAAAATACTTAAAATAAGCTTCTGGCCGAGATTTTTCAGTATGATATCACATGTATTTTCTATAATATGAATATGAATTTTCGTAAATTATAGACCTTTAAATCGTGTGATATGAATTTTAATGGTTAAAATGCAATAAGATGAATAAAAATGGGTTAAAATAGTTATATTATGAATTTGACTATAAAAATTTATGAGGATGTCACATGCAATATTTAAAATTTATGTTGAATTTTCCAGAAATTTATCTCAAATATTGCAATATTATAGATTTTTAATGTAAAAATCGGGTAATTAGTGACATAATTTCGACTTTAATAGTTTAAGTTGGAATTTGGCCATAAAAATTTAACACGATGTCATATATATTATTTCCAGCATGTATAAAATTTTCGAGAATTTTATCTTATTTTATGCTTGAGAAATAATTTTAAATGTTAAAATCGTATGATATATGACGTAAATCGTTAAAATTTGCAAATGTTGTTAATAATGGCCGAAAATGTAACCCATTTTAGTCATATGTGATATGTTCATCATGAAAATATTCTTGGGAGCCAAAAGTTTCAGATTTGATTTGATTTTATTTAATTTTGTTTTGTTAAAAGTAGCATTTAAAATTAAATAAAAGGAGGCATGCTTTAAAATTTCGGCTATGGGGCAATGTGCCATTTAATTTTCTGTCCATCTTGTGTTCTTAAAAGGTTTTGGAAGGTATAAAATAATTATTAGTATTTAATTTGCATTTATGAAGTTAATTATTGAATTTTCCGACTTAAATTGCTCGTTTTACGTGTTATTTTCGAAATAATAATAAAACCGTATAAAATACTAATATTTTAACTTTCTGAAAATTTTAAGAACATTCTGGATTTTTCAAAATTTGAATTTTGAATTTTCGAAATTTTAAATGTCTCTTTTGAATTTTATATTGTTTTTCCCGAAAAACCGAGTAATACCGATCAATATTAAAATATATTAAGTTAATTCATGTTCAAAGTTTGAGTAAGACTAAATTTTGAATCCTATGCGAGTTAGGATGATTAACTTAAGGATGAAAACCGTTTCATTTAATGCATAGTGTTGTTAAACGTTAAAACACGCAATTCCATAAAAACCGAGGTTTACGATAACTATTTAAATAAGTGTTTTAAATAGGACGATTTGGCTTAGGATTTGCATGTTAATTCATATTTATTTAAGCATTTCATATTTATATTATGAATGTCATGATTTATTTTTACGTAATTTTGGGAATTATGTAATTTACTTAGTATGGCCTTAGTTTTTAAATCGGTATTTCCCGTAATGTAAGGGGTTACCGATTGGGTTGTAATTTTGTGATCTCGTATCACCCAATTGTAATTTATTTCTATTTTATAATGTATAAAGTAGACTAGAAAAGTTGTAATTTTTGTAAAATCCGGAGTTCCTTGAAGACGGTGCCATTCGGAAAGGAGTTCCGATCAAGACGGTGTTTACCTCGAAGTGCGTGCCGCGTGAAGTTCAAGGGACCAAAGGAGTTGGTTTCCGAATTTGTACTTTGTTATTTCTTTTCTAGGAAAGGCCATACTAGGGTTTATTTATGCTTTTATTTTTGCTTTTATATGTTTGCATGCATAGCCAAATCGTCATACATCGTATCATGCATTTTTCGACTTAGTCGACCTAGTCTTTTATTTTATCGATAATTCACCGACTTAGTTCACTTATACGGAGATAGATAATAATTTGACTAGATCTCTTACATATAAACATTGAGACTTAGCCTTACCAAAAAGTACGGACCCATGAATCCCTTCTTCACAAGGACGTAGGCTCGGCTACACCGGGGTACTAAAATTGTCACGTTGGGTAAGTGGGGTAATAAGATTACACCTTGAAATTTGGTTGATCTCAACGAAAGTATTCGTAACCGTAGTTGCAATAAGTTCGGGCTAAAGATAATTTTAAGAAAATTGTCGACCGAGAGTTCTAAGAGTAGAACCGATTAAAGAGTTAATCCACCAAATTATACCGATACGGGTTGAATCGGCTACACCGTGCCCGGATTAGTATGGGTTTGGGTCTCGGGATTGTTTACTTAATTGGGTAAGAGATCATTAAGTAAATATATATAACTAAAAATTTTTAGTTTAAATTATGAATTTAAAATGATGTTGTTTTTCCTTCTATTATTGTAGTTTAATTTTCAACATCGACTATGGCAACCAACGCTCCACCTCTCACTAACGTATCATGGCTTCGATCCTTTATGGATCGTTGCAAACTCGATAAGCATGGTTCCAATTTTAAGGATTGGGATGCGCAATTACTTTTGGCCGCTCAAGGTGACGATAAGAGTCGTTACCTATCCGAAGCCGCTCCTCCCGCTCCGACCGCTCGTTCATCGGTCCAAACTCGTGAGGCCTATGAAGCCTACATGAAAGAGTCCTCCGCTCTTAAAAATGTGCTCATCTTCTCCATGGAGCCGGATCTCCAAAGGAGTATGATTAAGTTGACCACATCGTATGAGATATACACCAAGCTTGCGACCATGTTTTCGCAAACTCCAAGGGTGATTCAATATGAGGCGGCTTCCGCTTTCTTTGACATAACCTTCAAGGAAGGGCAAAAGATAAGCCCTCATGTTCTCAAACTAGTTGAGCTCGCGGAGACTCTAAAAGCTCAAAATGTTGATGTTCCCGACTCTCTTATCATTGACCGAGTTCTTCACTCGCTCAATAAGGTTAAGGCGTATGCTCAATTCCGGGTGAATTTCAATATGCGAAACCAAGAGACCTCGTTAGACGAGTTGCATAAGATGCTAGTCCAAGCCGAAAGGGACATGGGACTTCATGAAAGTTCCACCAAAGATGTTTTGAACATCGAAAAGAAAGGGAAAACGAGCTTCAAGAGGAATGCCTCGAAAGGCAAGGGCAAGAAAACGTTCAAGCCCAAAGCGACCAAAGAAAAGACCTTTTCGAAAGGCGCTTCCACCTCGTCTTCTAAAGAGCAAGACAAGTGCCATTATTGCACGAGGATCGGTCATTGGAAGCGAAATTGCCCCAAGTACTTAAGTGATCTCAAAAATGGGAAGGCAACCGCCGTAGGTAACAATTCTCGCGTATAATTCATGTCGTTTATCAAACTTATGTATAGTGATACAAATGTGTTGATATTTACCCTTTTTAATTGTTTTAAAGGGCCACCCCCGAATAATGATAAGGGCAAGGACAAGGAAGCTTGAAGTTCCTTACTTGGATGGCTCCGGTAGCATCCAATTGATCGAAGACTTGAAGAGCTAGGCTCTAATTTTCATATCGTCTTCTTTCATATTTTGCATTTATTTAAGGAACAATTTAATTTTCTTGTAAGACAAGGATTAAAATCCTAAAACAATGGTTGTATTTTGGATATTAGTGACTTGGTTTTCAACCCGAGTCACTACTTTTGTTCTTAATCAATGATTTGATTTCTTAAATAAATAGCAAGCCTTGTTTAAACATGAATGATAGAAATTTAATATTGATACGATCAAGTATAAGATAATCAAAGTGTTGATTAAAACGGAGAACTACACCCCATGAGATAGATTCAATCAAAATGAGACTATATCAGTTCATTATAAGATTTTCATTTTAAGTGAAAATGAGAATGTATTCATTACACCTATCAAACTTCAAACTTCAGATACATTGGTTAAATTGAAATAGCTATCCTTAAACAAGTAAAGGTTATTGTTAGAAGGATAGAGTGGGAGAAAATGTTTCGCTCACAAACCAATGATATAAATAAAGGAAGGATCTTAGAGAAGACTCTCACTTGGGAGTCTTAAGAAGAACCTTAAGTGATTTGAAAGAAACTACGGGAGAACACTCGAAGAAAGGTTCTTTGTGTTCATTGCTTCATAGAGAGGAAACTTGAAACCCCGTATGAAATCATCGGTAGGAAAACGGTTCCTATGTAGTTATAAAGAAATTATCATGTCATTTTCGTCTCGAGGAAACGAAGACATGATAAGAAGGTAATGAATGATTGAATGGAAATAGATCACTATAGGGATAGTGATAGTAATAATGATTCGAGTAATAGTTTAACATGCGAGAAATGAAAGGTTCATTTAAGATATCGAGAGATATTGATTTTAGTGGGAGCGATTTTCATAAAAAGAATTAAGCCTACCATTTAGAGAGGATGGGTGATTCTTTAAGGTGTAAAGAATAAGAGGTTTTCAATTCTAGATGATCAAAAACTTTATATCATAAGATGATGGAGCTTGATGGGAAGGTTTATTATATGGATAATAAAAGGTCGCCCACTTGAAGTTAGAATGGTTGGTTACATTATTCATAACGATGAATGAAACCATTACCAAATAGCCAAGATGAGTGAAAATTATTAAAATGATGAAATCATAAATAAACTACAATATAGATTTCAGTACATAAGTGACTGTAGAGAGAGATTTTAATCCCTCCAGTATAATGATACGTCACAAGTTATAAGATAACAGTGGGAGCTTTCCTCCGGAAAGGAAACTCAAAATCTAGAAAGAGTTCTAGAAATGTACTCAAATAGAATCATGTTATAAGGGATAATATGAGAATAAAGGAGACCAAATGTTGTAAGTTTTGCTATCTTGAATAAACGTTATTCGCAAAACACTAATACAAACAGATGATTGTACATCAAAATGCAATGTAATAGTGTTGACTATTGTTGCATGGCAACATCATTTGAGTTATTAATAACTCAAAGTAAAAGATACTTTGTCAGAATCCAAATGGGTTGTATGAGACAATATTGAACCCCATAAGTGAACTGGATTGACTTGGTATGACCCCTAGCCGCTTATATGAGGTGACGTCTCAAAGCGACTAGAGTGTGAGGCGATTGATGGCAAGTTCAAGTGCCATAGAGTCATATGTGATGACTAGTCGATCACATAGGCAGACTGTAAGAGACACTCTGTCGGGCAATGTGACCGCTTATAGAGTTCTGGAAATTTTATAGCCGGGTCGTGGCGAGAGCTGCTATAGTATTCTTGTGAGTCAATTCTTTGACTAAAGACTACTCTCCCAAGATGGTACAGTTTAGGCATAACTTTGATCCATTCTCTACGACTTTTCGTAACTGGAGTCAAATGGGATTGTTTTGGGTTGTGATTAACTGTGACTAGTTGAAGGAAGTAGTGCGATAGAAATTGTCCACCCCTTGTCAGGGTTGTTCAAATCTCAGGGCCACTCGAGGAGAGTTAACTGGAAATGCGTGGCCACGCTCGGAAGGTATCTATGGTAGATAATTCCGGTCAGACAGTTATTCTCCAGATCGAGGAAACCATTCATGATATGATCAAATGCAAGAACGACCAGAGAGAGACATCTTGCATTGAGTGGGAGATTGTAATAGGACAAGAGAATTGGTGACGCACACTTGTCGAGGACAAGTGGGAGATTGTTGGGAAATGTGTCCTCAACAATAGTGCGATCACGTAATTAAATCTCATAACAAGAATGCGCAAGGGATGATACGAATTATTAGTCAACTGACCAACATTAATCGGTAATGATTGGCTAGCTAGAGTTTGACATTACTGTCGTATGACGGTGATGGTCAGTTGATCCCTTTAGGTCACACCTTTAGGACAATTCCCTTAATTGATAAAGTGATCAAATGTATATTGATACGATTTGATCATATTCCTTAAACTCGTGTATCGAGAAAATAGAGGTTAAATCTTAATGTAAGATTTATGTTTAAAATTGAAACGTGTCAATTGTTAAACATTAAACGATATTTTATTATATCGTAATTAGAATGAATTGGGTTAAAATTAATACAAAGGTTGTAAATCGTATTGACGATAAAATATTATTTTACAATGGTAATTTCGAATTACTTGTTAATTGAATAAATATGATTTATTTAATTATGTATAATATTTATGGGATAAATATTTACATGTTTCAAATGTACTAAAGTATTTTATATCTAAATGACATATAAGATGTCACACTTTATACAATTGTACATTTGACAAATTGTAAAATGAAGTCCATTTTATGGACTATGTGTCACGGCTAAAAGGAGAAGGTGGCATGGGTATTTAGTGTATTAAACACTCCATAATCATATGTTAGACATATGCCTTGAGATTACTAACCTAGTAACCACCCTAGAGCCTTGAGAAAGGAAAATGTTCCCTTTTGCTCTTCCCTATGGCCGGCCTCCCCTTCCCAAGTAAGAGCATGCTTAAGCCATTTACTCATCTTAAGCAACAACTTGGTTCATCTATATATATGATATAAGATTCATTCTAACACTTCTTGTTGGTTGCCCTAGCCGAAATATCCCAAGCAAGAAGAGAAATTTCTACCTCTAAAATATATTATAAAGATAATATTAACATACTAGTAAGTAGTATTTGTATTATATATTCTAATAAGAGTGATTAGAATAAGTTTAAGGAGAATCCGAATTTGTGCTAGCTCGTTCAAGATTTCGGATTTTAAGGGCTTGTCTTGGTGCATCCGGAGGAGGTATTCTATATTGGGTACTCGGAGGATCATCCTTGCAATACTTGGACCGAGTGTAAGAACACGGTTTTCTCCTCTTTCCGCATTTTATTAGCATGCATAAGATCATAATAAACGAGTTTATTATTTTTGTTAATTAAAAGTTAATTAAAGGTTTTGTTAGTATGACTAAATTAGTTCATGAGCAACTAGTTAAACCTTACAATATCCTGGTGACAATCCTGACGCCTACGATAGCGCCAGTGACTCTGCGACCTATGTCGCCTAGATGGGTATCCACGAGGTAGGCTATGTTAAGGACAAAAGGGGTACCACTGTCAATGTTCAGGTACCCCGCGACTATTGCCAACTCAATGTTACGGATGTTGTTGGGCTCAGGTCGCGCAAAGATGGTTTCTGCTAGCAAGCGGAGAAAAATACGAACTACAGGACTATGAACGTGGGCGACCCTCCGGTTAAGGAAAGCTACATGTGAAAGGGCCTCCCACATCTGCGGAACCAAGTTCCTAGGTGGTCTCAGGTGTCCGTCACTCACCAGCTCCAAAACTTGTCCAAACCTACCTAAGGTCCAGGCATATGACTCATTTCTGAGTCGAAAATGAATACAGGGCTCAGTCGGGTGGGCCAGAAAGGTCTCAGCAGAAAACGAATAGGAGCTGAAAAACTCCAAAGTGGGTACTCGGTAAGTCGCCTCGGACATGGTCGCCAACCCAGCCATCCCCATACCAGTCAATAGGTCAACTAGGGGCCTAAGCAAACCTAGTCTATCTAAGTCCGGACGAAATAAAAACCTACTACCACGGATAATGTTATCAGCTAAAACCTCCATCTGATGTCTCTGATGGGTGTCAGCGAATATTACCTCGGGGATGTCCTCGAGTGAGGGAATCGTAGGTGGAGCTGGTGGGCGTGGAGCATGACGAGGTGGCATGCCAAGGATGGACTTCCGACTTTTCTGCCCTAGAACAAGAACCTTCTCCTTCCCCTTATCAGTTGAGGAAGAGGAACCCACTGGTTCCATGGTGGTGACGGAGGTGGCACGGTAGGTTGTGGTGTCTGGTGGTGGTGGTCGTACAGGGGCAGGAACACGGGGAGTGGCAACCACCATAGCAGAGGTGGTTACTGCGGCAGAAGTGGAAGGAACACGGGCAGCCGCCGTAGCTGCTGCCGTGGTGCTAGTGGTAGCTACGGTCGTCGATTTTCCGTCCATCTCTGCATAGAAACATACAATCAATCATAATCATAACTATAATCATACAAAAGTCGAAAAAAATCGATCAATCCCCAATTCAGAAACCTTAAATTCGACATTTGGGGAAAAAAGTTAAATTGAAACGGAAATTCAACATAAAACGACTTACTTGGATGATTAGAATGACGATTATAGCACAAAATCAAAACCTATCAACCCAACTTCGAAAGAATTCGAACGAACAAACCCTAGCTTTCGAAAACTTCGAATTACTCGAAATTAGCTTTGAAATTGATGGGGCTTTCACTCGATTACTCGAATTAAGGTGATAACAAGCAAGATTACGTGATTTGAGTGTTGAAAAACAAAGAAAACAAGAGGAATCGAAAGGAAAGAGGTGCGAAAATCTGAAATCGAGGGAAATGAAGGAGCATCGAAGACTTCCCTTATAAATAGGCTGAAAGTTGCTCGATCGAGTAGTGAAAAATACTCGATCGAGTAACTCACTTATGGCACATTGCTTCGATCGAGTACTGATGTCCACTCGATCGAGTGGTTGTCAGCACTAATCTACCCTCGACTGAGTTCTCCTCGATCGAGCTCTTACAAACTCGATCGAGTATTTCTTCACTGGTGATCACTCGATCGAGCACATTACAGAGCTCGATCGAGTCTTTTCTACTGCGAAGCTTGTTCTTTCTCGTCTCTTCTGTTTCCGACTATTTTTCTTTGTTCTTGCCCGGTTCATTCCTGCATAAGATGACCAAACACTACAAACATACAGAAAACCACAAAAATTGTCTCGGATTCATGCTTAGTCTTACTCTACCTATGGATTACTACTAAAAAGTCTAACGGATTAAGCAAAAAGAGTAGTCTAAGTCTAAAAAAACAGTAAATTGTCTACTACAAGGTGCACGGGGTTGAAAACCCGGCTAAAAAGGTTTAGAAAAAAACAAATGTTCATTGCCCACGACTGGGCTCCTGGCTCGCGGAACTCCCTTCCGCGGTCGTGACAACTTCGTCTCTCAATTTCCAGCTGGTGGTGTTATTGATAGGATCATAAACCATAGTGTAATCTTTTGACGTCCTCTTCATAATTGTCGAGCTGTCCTTGGGATTCCCACCCTTGTTCTTCAAAGACAAATAACCCCATCCGTCCGGGTTATAGTCTGGTTCTGTATCTGCATCAGAAATCAAAAATTCTTCCTCTATTTTGCTCTTAGTATGAGGCAGAGGCGTTAAGTCTAACAAATTAAGATTTGGAGAAACATCATCCGTCAAAGAATAACAGGGGACAACAGACATGGGTGACCTCGGTGTACTAGTCTGCCTAAAAATTAGGTCTTCGCCACCAACCTGGAAGGTCAATGTCTTAGTACCTACGTCAATCACTGCTTTCGCAGTGTGCAGAAAAGGTCGACCCAAAATGATCGGTGTGTAGGAATCCTCAGGTATATCAAGGACCACAAAGTCAACGGGTATGAAGAACTCTCCTATTTGAACGGGAATGTCCTCCAGGATGCCTAGGGGTCTTGATACACTACGGTCAACCATCTGGACCGTCATATTAGTACACTTAAACTTAGAAAAACCCAATTTACTTGCTAACGACAGGGGTAACACACTAACACTTGCCCCTAGGTCACATAAAGCATTATCTATAACATGGGTTCCTATCTGACATTGAATAGAGAAGCTACCTGGGTCGCGAGCTTAGGTGGGGTCTTACGCATCAATATCTCACGCATGAATTTAAGATAAGAAGGTACCTTAAGTAATAACTCAAGAAAGGGAACATGTACTTTCTGTAACATCCCGTATTTTCATAAAATATATTTTTAAGGGTTTTTAATTATTTTAAGTAGTAAAATAATATTTTAATAATTTATTGAGAAGTATATTTCAATAAATCGTAAGATCCGTCTTAAGAACCTTAAGTCCTTAAGACGAATACAACTTGGCAAAACTTAAGTCCGTGTCAAATAAAACCCGTTCATGTTACCAAACCCGTTTTCCTTTGAAACGGAAAGGACACTTATAAACCCCTAAAACCCTTTGTTATGTCGACATAATTCCATCTTCTCAAATAAGAACACAGTGTTCTTCATTTCTCATTTTCCTCCTTAAAACCCAATCTCTTAATCCGTTTTTTCTTCATCATCCGGACTCCAAATCAAGGTAATAAATACATTTTCGGAATCCTCATGAAATTTGCAAGTCATCTGTCACTTCCAATTTTCATTTCCTTCAATTCGAAAATCGGCCTGATTTTGTAGAATCCATCCTTTAAGCTCTAAAATCCGTTTTTCTTGATTGTAGGTGAAGGCTTGGACGATCCTTGTGTGGATAGCTACGTTATAGAAGAGGAGCTTTGATCGGAATTGCTTTTAAGGTGACGATAATGAGAAACTCGGCCTTTATTTGTAATATTAGCACTTTTCATGTTTAGGATGGTTTAAGCTTCTGAATTTTCATGTTGTTGTTGTTGATTGAACTTAGAAACATGATAGAAATGTTCACATATGATGATTATATGCTTAGATGATGTTTCACATGCTTAGTTGTTGATTTTCAGAAATTTGTGCTTAAGACGGATACAAATAATATTCTTGTTGATGATTGTTTGTGGAATTAAATGCTGGTAGTTAGTGTATTTGATGATTATATATGCTGGGTAAACATTGTATGTTGCGATTTTGGAAGTCTTGAATCGATTTGAGGAGTTTTGAGTCTTGTAGAGAAAATGCGTTTTTGCGTACAGGCGACTCTGAGCCGGTAGGCTGACCGGTAGCCGGTCGGCCGGCTCAGAGTCAAGGTGTCTTTTTTCGAATGTTCAGAAATTAGGAGAAAAGGGTCCTGAGCCGGTAGGTCGGCCGCCGGTCGACCGGCTCAGGATACGTGTTGTGTGTTTTGGAAAATTTGCAAAGGCTTGGGAAGTGACTCCCAGCCGGCAGGCCGGCAGCCGGTACACTGGCTGAGAGTCACTCCTCATATTTCAGAAATTAAGTTTTGGCTTGTGGGAAGGGACTCCCAGCCGGCTGGCCGGCGGACGGTCAACCGGCTGAGAGCCTCTTCTCATTGTGTTTCCGACGGTTGATTGGCATGGGAAGGGACTCCCGGCCGGTGGACCGGCAGACGGTCTGGGACCGGCTGAGAGCCCCTGTTCTCATTGTTTTGCTTATAACTTTCAAACGATTATTCGGTTTTGTTTGAGATTCGTTCCGTGTACCTTTGATGTGTGTTTGAGGTCCCCGGAGGATGGGCGACACTATATTGGGTTCGGGAATGGAGTGAGGATAGAGACCCCCCGGTCGGGTAACCGAAAGGGAAACCGGCTCTCCCTCAAATTAGTTCCCGGGGTCAATTAAGTGTTGATTAGAAACATAAGTGATAAGAAAGAAAGAGTTAGTTATTGAATTGAATGCTTTTATAGTGATGCGTATTAAGTTATGCGTTAAGATGTCGTCTCTGAACTTAGTACGTAGAATGTATGTCATATATAGGGGTATGTGTTAAGGTGTCGCCTCTGAGCCCTATATGTGTTTGATTGTCGTGTATGGAGGTATGCGTTAAGGTGTCGCCTCTGAGCTCCATACATGTTTGATTGTCGTGTCTGGGACATGCGTTGAGTTTTCGCCTCTGAGTCCAGACATGTTTGAGTGATCGCGTCAGGACATGCCTTAAGCTGGCCTCTGAGTCTGACGAGTAGAGCAACTGCACGACGGGGCAGTCAGGTTGTCATACCTTACCCGGAGTGCAGGTGTTTGGTGCTAGAACATGCGTTGAGTTTTCGCCTCTGAGTCTAGTATCTTGTGATGTAGTAGGGGAACATGCGTTGAGTTTTCGCCTCTGAGTTCCTTACTTGTGATTGTGAATTGAGTGCTAGTCCATGCGTTGAGTTTTCGCCTCTGAGTCTAGTATCTTATTGATAGCCGGTCCATGCGTTGAGTTTTCGCCTCTGAGTCCTTGCTTGATATTGTGAACTTGGTATTTAGGTTATGCGTTAAGATGTCGCCTCTGAACCTTTTTACTTGTTGAATAATTGGTGTATAGGTTATGTCTTAAGTTGACCGCTGAACCTTATACTTGTTGGGTTTACCGGCTTGCCTAGAGTTGGTACAGTGTCAGATATAGATGTTGATAGTGATGAATGTGATACCTTGACTTTGATATTGTTCATCCAAGGCATTGGATGACTCTTTAGTCAGTTTCGTAAATGGTTTGGACTGAAAGACCCTCCGACCGGGCAACCGGTAGGGAAACCGGCTCTCCTTCCAAATAGTTTCCGAAGTTGGTTGAGAGCCGTGCATTAGTGATTTCATGATAGTATGAGATCAGTTATTGAGATATTGGTATGCTTCACATGTTTATATATGTTGGAGTGTTCTGTTTGTATTCTGTGTTACGTGTCGTTACAAAAGGTGGCTAGGAGAACTCTAGTCACTCCCCACTGATTGTGGCGTACATGTTTTCATGTATGTAGGTACATGCAGGTTGGACGGGGTTCATTGAGAGCTAGCGAGTGATGATCCACTTGTCATCTTATGACTTACACCCTTTCGAGTAGCTAGACTCTAGTTTTGGATACTGTTTATCTTGTGGTGCCTGTAGGGATGTTCCATCCCAGGCTTTGTATATATTTGGTTTCAGTACTTAGAACTGTTGTACTTATCTATTTTGTTTATAACAGTTTCCAGTTTCAGTTTTAATTCACCTCGCATGTTGTTTATGTTTAAAAAGTTTAAATTCCGCTGCATTTTTAGTACTTTGTGTGTTTATTTATTTCCGCTTCGCGAGGGGTTTTAAACCTTCAACTCCCCCAGCGTATCCGCGAATTTAGCGAATTCTTTCTCCACCGACCTAGACAGGTACCGGATATCTCTCATATTGACTCGATGTCCCGCACTCTGCTTCTCATACTCCGCCTGCTCTAGCTCTCGCTTTTCTTTTCTTTTCCCAAGAACACTCGATCGAGTGTTTTCTGCCATCGGATCACTCGATCGAGTGATCCTTTCTTCTGCTATGCTCGATCGAGCAAGTGGTACTGCTCGATCGAAGACCTCTCTGTCAACCTTACTCGATCGAGTTCTGACAACTCCTCGATCGAGTGTTTCTTCCTGATTTTCATTCGATCGAGCTCTGTCAACTGCTCGATCGAACACATCTCCACTCACAGCCTCTTCGACTCTGCTTTTCTCGTTATTCTGATTAGAAACTCCCATCCTAGGTCCCTCATACTCACGCCCACTCCTCAATCTCACCATATTAATGGTCTCATTGCGTTGTTCCGTTTGGGAGGGTAGTTGTCCTTGGGGTCGCGATGATTGCTTGACAGCCAATTGAGCGATCTGCGACTCCAGCAACTTAATGGACGCATTCCCAGCTTGCATTTGAGATGCCAAGGACTGAACTAAAGTCTTCAACTCTCCAATTTTTGAATTTCCTCCAGATGAGGAAGCACCGGATTGTGACGGTTGGAATTGAGGTGGCTTCTGGAAATTATTTTGGCTGCGGTGAGGGGGTACATAGGTTTGTTGTGGTGGTGGGGTTGGGTTGAGCACATTCTGACTAGTCCACCTTAGATGAGGGTCGACTTGGTTCTGGTTATAAAAATTTCCTCCCTGACGGAACTGTTGGAAGGAAAATACTTGCTCTTTTTCAGCTATGCATTCAATAGGGGAATGTCGAGCTCCTCCACAGCGCTCACACATCGATGGTTCACCCCTTTGCAATAGGTGAACCGTATGTTGACTACCCTCATGTTGTTTGTCCCAAAGGTCAAACCTCGCAGCCAGTTTATCAAGCTTAGCCTCAACACCCTCAGTATTTATCCCGGCTACTGTTCTCGTTCCGGACCTCGGGTTTCCATACTCCGCACAGTGATTTGTCATTTCTTCAATGATACCCCAACCCTTGTCGTCCTCGGTCTCCTTTTGGAACCTTCCCTTTGCAGCAGCATCCAGGATGGCTCGGTGGTCATCAAATAACCCGTTATAAATCTGGTTGCTGATGAAACATGGTTGGAAACCATGGTTACGACATGCTCTCACTATCTTCTTGAATCTGGTCCAAGCTTCATGTAAGTTCTCCGTCCCAAATTGTTTGAAATTTGTAATTTGAGAACGGAGAGCATTAGTCTTCTGGCGTGGGTAGTACTTCTTGTAGAATTCTAGAGCTAAGGACTTCCAATCAGTAACTTCTGCAACCTCCCGATCTAGATCGCGGTACCATTCCCTAGCCCCGTCGGATAAAGAGAAAGGAAAAAGGACTTCCTTAATCTTATCCTGCGTGACTGTCGCAGAAGTTGGAATGGTTGAACAGTAATTTGTAAATATCTCCATATGCTTCCTCGGGTCCTCTCCAGCCGTGCCCCGATACATATTCCTCTCGACCAGATTGATATAGGATGGTCGAATGTCGAATGTGTTCCCGGCCTCATCAACAAGGAGAGTGAAACCCTTTGTAATAGAGTCGGCTTTTGGTTCGGAATGGCTCGCGATGCTCGACATTCTTAAGATTTGGTTGACTGTTTCAGCAGTAGGCGGTTCAGGAATACTCAAGACTTCTTCCTGACTCGCCCTTCTTCTTTCTCTTATGCGGCGTCAGAAGGCTCTTTCCGGTTCCGGATTAGCAACAACTAATTCCTACCTGGAAGACCTGGGCATACACAACCTGAGAAAAGAATAAGAACGCTCTTAAGGAATTAAAAGAAATTCCTTAAGACAAAAAGAACAATAAACTAACACAAGAAACTTAAAACCTATTGCCTCCCCGGCAACGGCGCCAAAATTTTGATGCGAGGTCGTTATGCACCAAAGATAACCTAGGTCTACTAACTAGAAGCTAGTGGAAGTAGGGTCAAATTCCTCAGGGAGACATGGTCATAAGTAAAAGGTCAGTCTATAAGTCACAAATTTAGGGGGGGGGGGGGGGGTTGTTGTTGAAATTATAACTAAGACGGATAGAAAAAAAGAACTTGAAACGAAGATAATAAAAACAAGTTTCAATCAATAAAAAAGGGAATATGTCAGGATTCAGGTTGTCGCGGTAATTAATGTCACACAAAGATTAGGTTAGTCGATAAAATAAACGAAGTGGGAACGATTAATATCCTTTCAGTCTGAAATCACCCCTGGACTCCCCTATCAATCTTTCGATCTCTAGATAGGTTACGTAAATCAACCTAAACAAGCCTACCTACCAATCTTTCGATCCAGGTAAGGTTTTACTAGGTAAACTAGTCGCAAGGACGACTAACATGCAAATCCTACGATATAACTACCGCGAGTTCCTTCATCCTAACATATTATGGAGATTAGCTACGCATGCTTTGGGGAACTATATTAATTACGACGATAATGACAACATTCAACATTATAAATGAAAGTAAAATGCTATGAATCATAAAATAACAAAAGATAAAAAACAATAATAAAGATAGAGAAAACAATTATAGTGACTACTGAATGAATGAACAAGATCTGAATGCTTAAATGAAAGAAACCTTAAAGTAAAATGTTTAGATCTGAGAAATGTGAAATGCAAAAGACTGCTAAAAGTAAAAGTGGATGATGAAAAGTCTAGATGTCTAAAAGTGTGCTAACCTAATCCTTAAATAAGGATTAGGTTAACTCCTAAAACACTTAACCTAAAAAGAGAAATGCAAATCCGGTACGCTTAAGTTAGTTGCTCGATCGAGTGACTGAACCACTCGATCGAGTAGTTGTTCTTCATAAAGTGCTCGATCGAGTAACTTCGAGTTGGCAACTGCTCGATGAGTAACCTTGAGATCCTCGAAGACTGGGTCCTTCCTGTAGACTCCTCGATCGAGTATCATGTACTTCGATCGAGGTTTTCTCCTCCTGCATCCACTCGATCGAGCTCTGGTGTTTGCTCGATCGAGTAGATGACAGATGTCTTGCTTCTTTTTCGTTTCTTTCTTGCTTTTGTCCGTCGTCCACGCCTTGGTTACCGATCCTTTAGGTCCGGTACTGCACAATCGGGGTTATGGGACTCCTTGACTTGCTTCATCTTCTAAAAGAGCTTACTTTGGACAAAAAAAGCATGGTTTCTTCAACTTTCGCATAATTCCTGCAAAATAACAGAAAATACACCAAGAGAAGAAAAAGGGGGCAAAATGGCACGTAAAGTGCGTGAAAATGCATAGAAATGCGTGCTAAATGATGTCAAAAAGTGAATGAAATAAGCACGCATCAAATACTAAATATCACTAGCATTTAGAACACAAAGATAGACGATTAAAGTCGAGTAATCCATCACCATTACCATATAACTCTTCAAGAAGCATGATTTTGGGTCAAAGCCACTCCGGCTGTCCCAAACCGCGACTAGTTACACAAATAAACGAGTTTAGCATAGAAAATCGTGCCTTAAAGGCCACGACCAGAGGAAATTAAGGAAGAAATTTGAGACTTTTATTACCTAGAAAGATGAAGGGCGAGGAGACGAAGAGATAGGCGCGAAAATCGTCGAAAACCGATAAGAAACGAAGATTGGTGTGCTAAAGCTGAAAATAATAAAGGAAGGAAGGAGAAGAAAGGAGACCTTGGGCATCAAGTAAAAGTTTGCATGCTTAGCCAAGTGTCCTAAAGTCTAAGCTATGTGGAATGAGTAGGAACGAGCGAAAGTTTTGTTAGCGGATAGTCCGCGACAACCTTTCGTATTTTTGGCATAATTTCCTCCACGGAACTCGAATTAAGGCGTTTTCGATGGCGTTTGAAAGCTAAGAAAAAGAGCTAAAATTTTATTTTATAATGTAGAGCTAAATATGTCTAAAATATCTTAAAATTAGTAAGAAGGGCAGAGTAGTTGTTTGCGAGCTTAAAGAGTATAAGTATAAGACAAACATTTTTAATATCGTTGTCAAAAACGATAGAATTTAGATGAAGATTTTATTTATTGTGGATCATTATTATTACTAAAATAAGATTTTAATAATATATATAAGAAGTTGGAAATTACGGGGTGTTACAAGTTATGATGTCATATAAAGCTTACTTGACCTTCTGTTATGTAATACATCTTATCACCTCTAATGCTTGTTCTTCTGCTCTTGGCTTCGTTTTGTTGGAATCCATACCCTGAAGTTCTTTCTCTCGTCACCTTACATGTTTATGTCTCGAGCTTGGTATCGCGTTGTTCCTGAAGTTTGTGTCCTACCTTCACCCCTTGTGAGCCTTGTTCCCTATCCTTTTAGATTATTTGTGAGATTGGCTTCGTTTGTAGAGTAATGATATGTGCTTTGAGGATCCTTGGTTTTGCGTTATCGGAATTTAGTTGGGGGAGTTCGTGTTAATGACGTTTGGGTGATACTAACCAGTGTGCCATCTTGAGAGTCTCTTGTTAAAGGTTTAGCTATAGAAGTGGTACTTGTGGATTAGTGTCAACCGTGAGGACGATAAGGTTTATACCTTTCAGAGAGAGCGATCATGGTCGTATAGAAATCATTTGAGTGAAACTTGTTCCTTTTATGGAAATTTCTCTTGGATGCTCACTTACGGTGGCGAGGTTTGCTAATTGAGGATATTGAAATGTTTCTAAAAATTGAGTTTGAGGAATTTGAGTTGTTTAGGACTAAATGTTCCGGATGATTATCTCACAGCCCTACGTTTGGGAATAATTATGATTTGAAGCATACCGCGTCCTTGATTTTGGGATTCGATGTTATGATAATGGAAGTTTTGTTTGATCTATTGGAAGTACTTGAACCCTGTTTTAGAATATGTACTTAGACTTCAACCTAGAGCGAAAATCCTTAGCTGACGTTAAACCGATGTGAGTGTGTTCTAATCTTTGGTTTTGACCTCATCTTTGCGGAAATTTTCTGTTGGCGCTTGATGAGTGAGAGTTATGGAATCCCTTTTTGGTGGAAAGCACCTTATCTTATGGATAACTTAGTGATAAGTGACGCAATTTGGATCGAGAAACCTTTGAGAGTGGAAGGTTACAAGACTTTTTTTTTTCTTAAGGTTGCATGAGGAATCATTGTAGCGATGTTTCGATTATGGATTGAGAGGTTAGTGCTTTCTGTAACCCGAGGAGTTATCATCCTCCTTGACCTTCATCCTTGTTACTTTCTCCTCTTTGATCTTTTGTTGTATGTCTCTTTTGGTTTTAAAGCTAGTAGCTTGTAATGCCTTGTGCTAAGTGTAATTTGTGTTGTTGTTCCCTGTGCTTTCTGTAAACGTTTCGAATTGTTTTCCTTTCAGTTGATTATAAAATTTTGTTGCATCTGCAAATTATACTTGTTTTGAGATTTTGGAAATGAAAGTTATCTTCAAAAAAGCATTATTGTTTTAAAAAATTTGAAATGCCTTATGATTTGATTGATTTCAACATTAATTTGATGTTAGAGCTTGTTATTGGAAACGTCTAATAACTTATACTATGCTTATCGGTGCCTGATTAGTTTGGTTTTTGAATTGATTTGACTTTGGACTTGTCTTTGATTTGGAATGTCGAGATCTTGAATGTACAACGAGAACCCTAACGTCCCTTGATGAAGACTTGTGCCTTAAAAGTTATTTCGAAATCTTTAAAAGAAACCTAAGTTTTGAAATATCCAATTTTAGTAAATGTTTTGGTTGTTAGCATAGTCTTTGCAATTTACTGTTTTCTGCTTTCAAGTTTTGAGGACGAAACTTTTAAAAATGTGGAGTGATTGTAACACCCCGATATTTCCGACCTTCAATTTTAAAGAATTCTTTTTATTGTAATTTCGAAATAAGTTATATTCCACGAAATTTCATAATTTTATTTTAATGATTTGAATATTTCATTTTGAAGTGTTTTAGTTTTAAATGATATTTAATTTATCGTGTAAATTGTATTATAATGATTTAACTTCTGTATTCGGAAAATTTAAATGTTTTGGGTAATTTCGCAAAATAAAGTTTAAGTATACAATTTCCATTTGTGAAGTGTTTTATATCGTTTTAAGTTCATAGTGATCTTGAGTCGATGTTTCTAGCGTAAACCGTCTTAAAACTTGTTTTATGGGCCGATTACGATGCTAGACCCATTGGCTATGTTCTTCCTCATAAAAACCCTCACAACCAACCCTAATATTCCCTTGCCTCCTTCATTTTTCAGATTTACAAACATAAACACAATCACCATTGTTAACTTTTTCATCTTCAATCTTCAAATGCTCATAAAACTTTTGTTTCTTATTAGTTTTGGATGATTTTTGCGCCCATCTCTTCCTCTTCTCGCCCTCCATCTTTCTAGGTAAGAAAGGTTTCAGATTTCTTACTCAATTTTGTTTATTGTGTTTCTAGTTGCGGACTTAGACAAAGGAGTAGCTTTGAGTCAGATTCACATTGGTTTAAGGAGCTTTCAGGTAACTTTTAGAGGTTCCACGACTTTAAGTCGAAAATTGTTTGTGTGAAAGTTATTTGGGTTGTTGTGTTAGTATAAGTGATGGAATTATGAAGTAGTTAGTAAATTGGTTGTTTGTTATGATATGAGATGAATTTCAATTTTAATTGTATGTTATTACATGAAGAATTTGATGATAGTTAGTGGGTAATTAGTATCCGTCACATATTCATGATTTTCAACTCAGGAATGCGATGTTTGGTTGTTTTAATTCGTGTTTGTGTTGCGAATCGTAACGCTTGTTGTTTGTAGACATTTGTGTGTAGTCATATACTTAAATTGTTGGGATTACGTGTTGCACAGGTTGTATTTTTTTCATGTAGAAACTCGTCTCAAAGAATTGTCGAAGTATTTCATCTAATCAAGAAGGCTACACCCATGAATGGCCCTTCTTTTCATCTTCGTCTCCTTCGTCTGAGGATCTTATACAACTTCTGACATCTCCTCCGGATGAGTCTTTGTTTCAGGATGCTCATGAGGTCTTCCCACATAATTTGGCTATCATTGAAAAGGATCGGAATAAAGAGAGTGCTAAACCCGAGTAACAACTTGCCCCCTCCCCCTCCGAGAATTCAGTGCAACATTATTGAAGGTAATTTGATCGGAAATGCTATGATATACCAAATGGGGATCAAGGCCTACTCCTATTAGGATCAACTAAAGAGAAGGTGGAAGACATTGTTGGATGTGGAAAAGGGGATGACATCGGTAGCATGTTTTCTGGTTGCAACAATTCATCCTCTCCTCCTCATCTTCAAATTAAACAAAAAAAAAATTCGGACCTAAAATGCATTGCAGGGCCTATTAAGTATCTTTATGACTATAAGAAGGAGTACCCATCCTTGAATAGCATTAACAAGAAACTAAAAGCCTGGAAGTCCCCTTCGAATATGAGTTTTTCTAACTTAGGGACTATTGATTTCGGAGTTGTTGTTCATTATGATGACTTGGTTGTGTCTTCGTTGGAGTCTGATTTGTCGGGGGTGTTTACAATAAAAAGTGTTGAGAGGATTGACCATAATCAATCCTCTTAAGGAATATGAAGTTCACCATCTGGAATTGTAGGGGTTTATCATCAAACCCGCTCGCCCCTACAACTATTAAATTAAGAGCGCTTTTTGTTTCAATATAGTAGTAGTTACGATGTTATTTTTTTACCATAAACTAAAAGTACAGTAGCAGTCGTGTCGTCATATTTCCGGTCTATTGGCTACACCTGTTGTACGGGTGTTGATGCTGCTGGTAGGAAGGGAGGTTTATGGGTTGGTTGGAAGATAGGTCTAAATATAGTTAGTATCTTCCAGTGCACCAACTTTGTATTACTCAAAATTAGTCAATGCCCTTCTCAGTTCTGGTATGTTTTTTGTGTTTATGGAGCACCAAAGCCTACTGATCATCCACAAGTTTGGCAAACCTGGAATATCATATCTCTCGTCTTGACTCACACTTTATTTTGATCGGAGATTTTAATCAAATTGAAATACTTGAAGATAAGTTAGGTTGGTGCAGGAGCATTCCACAAAGTGTGGGCCCCTTTGTTAATTGGAAGGAGCAGATGGTCTCTTCGACACGCCATATAAAGGACCGAAGTACACATGGTACAACAACCAAAAAGTCCAAAACAATATACGAACGAATAGATAAAGGTCTTGCTTCTTCGTCCTGGTACGAGCTATTTCCGGATTCAGGAATTAGGCACTTGCCCATACAAGCTTTAGATCATGCCCCTATTATTTTTTATACAAATTTTTTTGGCAAGAAAATAAAGTCTTACTACAAGACAGAAGCTTGGGCTCTTAAGTACGATGAGTGTGTACGATTGATTACAACCTGTTGGAGGTACGTGGTGCGAGGGTCTCCATCCTTTTCTTTATCCAGAAAGCTAGATCGGGCTACACAATTTTTGTCTGGGTGGTCTCTTGAAAAACGTTAAGAATGGGATCGGAAGTGGTATGATTTTGATGATAGGCTGGAACGTGAGTTGACAGTTATTTTCAATGGAAAGGATGAGGAAAATTTTGTAGAACTACATAAGAATTACCTTGAATTTAACAAAGCAACTGCGATGTATTGTAAACAGATAGCTAAGGTAACTTGGCTAAGAGAAGGAGATTCTTATACTAAGTTTTTCTTCAATTCGGTTAAGACTCGTGTTGATTGGAATTTCATTGATGGAATTAAAAAAGAAGAAGATTCATGGGTCTTTGATGAAAGGGAAATTCGCGACGTTTTCGATAATTATTTCAGGGATCTTTTTGGCAATTCGAAAACTCCTACATCATTCCCTATTTTCTCAGAACGCTATGATAAGATTTTTGGTTTGGTTGAGAACAAGCTTACCCCGGATCAGAAGGATGGTCTATCTAAACCTTTCACGCGGAAAGAAGTTCAGAAAGCTGATTTTCAATTGGCTCCCTTGAAGTCTCCTGGTCCTGATGCTATTACGGCTTTGTATTTTCAGTATTTCTGGTTTCATATCAAGGAAGACATTTTCGGGCTGTCTTACATATGTTATCTACTGGCCAAATCCTAAGTAGGTTTAATAGAACTTCTATTTCATTGATCCCGAAGGTTTTGGGACCGGAAACTCTCAAACAATTTCGACCGATAAGTCTATGTAATCTGATTATGAAAATCGTCACCAAATGTATTAAAAACAGGATTAGTAATGTTATGTCATCTTTGGTGGGTCAATATCAAAATGGTTTTGTCCCGGGACGGAATATAACGGACAATATCCTGATCTCCAATGAGCTTTTTAACTGCATTTTGAGGAAAAGCATGGGCTCTAGAATAGAGATTGCTTTTAAGTTGGACATGAGCAAAGCGCGCGTATGATCGGCTCCAGTGGAACTTCATTAGGAAAATCTTGGTTTGTATGAATTTTCTTGATTCCATGATTTCTCTTTGATAGGTTCGGTCGTACACCTATACAAAAATAATTTCCCTAGACACAAATAAATGTAGCAATATGAGTCGAACACTTGGAAACATCCGTTACGTATAAAAATTGTTGTGGATTAACTTCTATCTTAAGTCAATTACGAGATTGGTTGGTTGATTGTTGGCTTTCACAATAATATAAAAAGATAGTCTAGGGAAGTCGGGTCACGCATGCAAATATAAAAATGCGTAAATAGATTAACTCGGAAACTAGTAAATATTGTTTAATTGTTATAGGCTTGTTTAAGATATATACGAAACTTACGATATCGGTATCAACCTTAGGTCGGGTCCTAGAGACACTCACGTAATAACTAGGTCGTCTTACTAATCGTGTTTGGTCTATTCAATTCCGCGCCTCTCAACATTATAGAACGAATTACAAGTTTTAATCTAGTGATTGTGTACTTAAATCAAAGATTAATTATTAAGTGCAAACATGTTAAATAACAATGTAAACAACATTACTATTAACTTAATTTATCAATTTACATAATTATATTTTTGCATGGCTTCCCTAATCCCTAGACTAAGGTGATTTAGCTACTCATACTAAAATGTGAATTAACAATAATAATATAGATGATAGACATGATTAAATAAATAAAAGTTGTTTGATCATAAACAAAATTTGAAAACTATAAATATAAATAACTAGATGATGTAATATAATAACAATAATAAAGTACATAAAGGAAATGTAGACTATAAATGAAATTACCGTAAAGGAAATAAACTCGAAAATGTAGAATAAAAGTAACCAAAATATTATATTAAAACTAAATGTATGAAACGTAAGCAATTGAGAATTTTGAGAGAATATTGTAAACTAAGCTAAAACAAAATGTAAACTAATGAAAAATACTATGAAGTGTGTAAGAAGTTATATTCAAGCCTAACAACTACCTCCTATTTATAGTAAAATAGGAGAGTACGAAAATAGTCATCAGAGGCCCAACCCCGATCGGGGTTGCCATCCCTAATCGGGGACGCAATGATCCGAGTTATTCTTCTTCAATTCCCTTATTCAATGCTTGAGGGATCCAATGTTAACCTTAATGCACGATTTAATCACCCGGTTTTAAGACTCATTTGATCAACCCTAAAACATCCAATATGAGATATTTTGATGTTTGATTTATGGACTTGCATTTTTGGGCTTGATTTGTGAAATATTTGCATTTGTTTTTTTCCATTTTTCCATGCTTGGCCTTCAAATGCCATCCAACATCTTCTAGCTCAACTAGTGTTGGTAGTGGGTCGTGCTGGGCCGGCCCACCATGCCAGACCCTATAAAATGGCACGTTCGTGTCGTGCTTTTGGCCTACCGTGTCGTGCCGTGCTTGGCCCGGTGACTGAAAACCCTGTCGCGACCCGCCCATGGCACGGTGGATTTGCGTGCCGGGGCGTGGTTGGCCCATGGGCCGGCCCTCGTGCTACATATTTTTAAAAAAAAACATTTGTTTACTTGTTCACTAGTTTTATTGTATTTTTAATGTATACGATTTAATCAAATAATTAAAAAACGATGAAAAAACGAATTTGTTATTAAACAATTAAGAAACGATGTTTAAAAAAATATCTCAATCTTTTATTAAAAAAGTCTATTTAATTAAAAATACGATAAATACGACCAATGACCATATTCCAACGGCTAATAAAGGCCCACCGTGCCACCCACCGGGCCGGTCGTGTCGGGCCGGTATGCCTGGTGCGTGTCGTGGCCCACCGTGCTTCCGGCCGTGTAGTGCCTGGGCACGGAACTTTCGAAAATTTTGCTTCATAGCCCGGAGGTAGCACGACCGTGCTTGTGCCGTGCCACCTCGATTACGCCGTCGGGTCGGGTCGTGTCGTTGCTCCGTGTTGGGTCATGACGCCCGGTGTGCCTCACCTTATAATGTCATCTCTAAGCTCAACTCCTTAGTCCATTTTGCAAATGTAGTATGAAAAAACCTCTAAAGCTTAGATCCTACAAAAATTGAGAAAATATTTGCAAAGCACTAAAAAGTAACATTAACTCATAAAATCACTAATTAAAGTGGTAAATTACAATATAAAATGAGCTAAATTAGGGGTCAAAAGTATATAAAATAAACACTTATCACTCTTATTATGCCTTGTGTGATTGTGTCTCATCGGTTTCCTATAGTATCATCATTAATGAGACTCCGAGACGATTTTTCTAACCATCCAACGGAATTAGACAATGGGATCCTCTTTCTTCTTTTCTCTTTGCCCTTTGACGAAAGTTTTATCGAAGGCAATTTCCGCTGCTGAGTCATCCAAGCATATTAATTAAGGTTCTTAAAATTTGTAGGAATGCTCAACCAAATTCTCATCTTTTATTTGCGGACGACGCTATTTTCTTCATGGAGGCTAACTCGCGGTTCTGAGGTAAGCTTATGAAAATCATAGACTCTTTTTGCAATGCTTCGGTTCAAATTATTAATAAAGAATGTCTGATGTTTCTTTTAGTCCTAATTGTACTTTGCGGAGGACAAAACAATGCTTAAAAATACTTAGGGTGAAGCGTCACAAACCTTTGGGGAATTACTTAGGTTTACCTACCGATTTTGGTAATTCTAAGAAGGAGATTTTTGCTTCCGTTGTTGAAAAGGTTCGTAGTCGGATTTTGATCTGGAAAATTCTTTTCTATCACTAGCAGGTCATCTTACTCTTATTTCGTATGTTCTTTCTTCGCTATCTCTTTACTCTATCGGCATTTAAAATGTCTGTAAGTGTGATTTCAAATATTACTTCCTTGATCTCACATTTTTGGGGGAAAGGAACTTCGGATGGACGTGGCTGACACTAGTGTAGTAGTTTATTCCTCAACATGCCAAAGTTAGAGGTGGGCTGGGTATCCGACATGCGGCTTGTTTCAATCAATAACTCCTTGTGAAGGTCGGATGGCGTATTCTCATGAATCTGGATTCCCTTATTGCAAAAACTCTGGGTATTCAGCTAAACATCTCCAACTACTCTATCTTGAGCTTCTCTTCGCAGCACTATGCTCATTCTTGGGGAGGCCGTAGTATTTTATGGGGGTTACCTCTTTGGATTCTATTCCAATTTGAACTTTTGGAATGATAATTGGGTAAACGATCACTCCATTGTTAACATACTGGGCCTACCTAATGATTTCCTCATTAGACAGTCACCTACCTTTGTTTCCCAATTTCAAAGACTTGATGGTATTGGGACGTTTCAGCCATTTGAAGGTGTTGTGGCAACGACATTCTAACTCACATTTTGTATATCTCGATCCCTTTCATGGACACGGAGGATTCGATTTCATGGAAATTTGATAGAAGCGGAAGATATACGATTAAGGGAGCTTATCATATTGCTTTTAATGAGGTTTGGAATGAGAAGGCAAGTTCAAAGGATATCTCGCGCCTTGCCTCTAACCCCGTTGCGGTGTCTTTGTCAAAGCTTTGGCGCCTTTGTATGCCCGGTAAATGGAAGGTCTTTTTGTGGAAGATTTTCTCGAATACACTTCCCGTGGAAAGCGAGATGATATGTCGGAAGCTCTCTTGGGGTACGTTTTGCCAATCTTGTCAACTCCGCAATGGTATTGAAACCTTAACTCATCTTCTTAGGGATTGTCCGATGGCCTCGGGAGTTTGGTTTGATTATGACTAATTGTTTTCCTGTTATGGTGGTCGGTAGTAGAAGGTGTTAAGATAGTCTTAGAGTTCAACTTGATGCTGCTTGGTACAACAACATTAGGAGTGTTGTTGGATGGGTCATTTTCGATAATAATGGTCATGTTATATGGGAAGGGAAAGATAAGTTCTGGGCTAGAAATCTGTTTCATGTTGAAGTTATTGCTTTTTTTAAGGCACTCTCCTTTGTAGCTGATTTGGGCATGAAGCATAACAACATTGCTACAGATGGTCTCAATTTAGTATTTCAGCTAACTGGCATCACCGAGCATAATTTAGTATTTTAGCTAACTGGCATCACCAGTTTATCATACGTTCAACCGAAGAGAGATAAAGCAAGAAAAAACCCCCAAATTAAAAAACAAACCCTAGAATTAAAATCCGTCGCCGACGACTGTTCAGATCATTTTTTTTGGGTCGCCGGCGAGGATCCATCAACTTCTACTCTCGCTTTCTTGCTTCACATCGTGTTTTTTCGTCTTGTCTTCGCAGTCGACTTTTTCTTTCAGGTTAGTTGTCTTTCTTTTGTTATATGTTTGCTTGTTCTCGTCATAGGTAGACCATCCATGGCCTGATTGTACGTCGTCTCTCCATCCCGTTGTTGTTCTGATCGTCGGAGTTGGGTCCGGTGTTGGTGGCTGTCGCTGGTGGTCTGTTAGTGCTTCGTCGCACCGCCTTTTGCTGTTCTGTTCGTTGGTTTCAGGTTTGGTGTTGGTCGGTAGTGTTAGTGATTGTTGTGTTACAGGTGTATGTGTAGTTGTTGAAGGTGTTTGTGTAGTTGGTTGGGTGTTAGTGTTCCTATTTTGGTTTTTAGATTTTCTTGTGTTGTTTGAGTGGTTGTTGTTTGTTAGTTTTGGTTCGGGGGTATGGATTTTCCTTCTGTATATCATAAGTTCTTGGATAACTTCGCATGTGCTCATGTTAGTGATGGGTGTATGGATAATAACGGGGAAAGGATGATAGCTCATTTTACGAATATGAAGGGGTCGTTTACGTTGGTCTTGTGTGAGGTAAAGGCGCTTAAGGACAAAGGAAACAGTCTTTTTCGACAAAATCGCTTTGATAAGGCTGCTTCGTGTTACGATGAGGCTTGTAAACTTTTTGGTTTGAGCTTGGCTAGTGTTGGAAATGAGGATATTCACTCTTTGTCTGACCTTATTGTCTCCCTTAATTCTAATCTGGCGGCTTGTGCTTTGAAACTTGAGGAATTCAGGGCTGTTGTGGACCTGTGTACCATGATTTTAGAATCTTTTCCGTGAAATGTTAAAGCTCTTTTCCGTAGAGCAATTACATATATGAAAATTGAAGAAATTCTTAGTAGCAAAAATGGACCTAATGGAAGCTTTGGGGGTTGAACCTAGAAATAAGGATGTCATAAGAGAATTAGATGTAGTTAAAGGTCACCTCCTTATTAAGGCTAATGGTAAAAGAGTGCTAGAGGTCGCTTCGTCTGATGAAATGGAAGTGAACGGTAAGAAACAAGTGCATTCTTTCGAAACGGTGCAGGCTTCTGAAAGTAGTATAACAGATTGTGAGAGTGTGGTCATGGAGGTGACGGAAATCCAGGAAGAGGTGAGTGTTAAAGGAAATGTGAGTGCATATTTGGAGTTGGCGGAAGCTGTGAATTGTGGGAAGATTAACCAGAATCTTGGTTTGGAGAAGAATGACCCAAATAAGTCTTTTTTTGAGTTTTCAAAAAAGAGAGGAGGACATTCCAAACTAAGGATTTCTGGACATGATTATCAAAAACTCGTTCAAGGTCATAAAGTGAAGTATTATCACAAAAATGATCTGTCAACTTTAACGGTCTGGATTAGTCATTCTGAGCCCACGAAGGAGGAAAAAAGTATAAGTGAATTCGGTAAGAAGGAGAAGAAGAAGAAAAGGAGACTCTCTAAACCCCGAAAACGTAAGATGATGGGGCAAAAGAAAGAGGTGTCTCCTTTAGAACTAAATACCATGGCAAGGAAGACCTCCATTTATGATACATGCTTGAGTCTTTCGTCTTCTGGAGATAATTTCTCCTCTCTTACAACCCATGACCCTCAAGAGTGCCTTTCAGTTGTTGAGCCTCTAGTTTTGGAAAATCATTCATCCTCTATCTCTACTTGCCCTTTGGCCTATTCTGACATCAATGCTAATCGACCCTTTTGTTTTTCGGCCAGCCCTAAGAAGAGCAAGAATTATTTAGATCGTAATCTGCTACGTGTCCCCCCTACTTATATCGCTCGCAAATTCTCAACTGCTCGCCATGTGAGGGAGAAGATGAGAACTCCCTCCTTCCGGAAAAATCAGAGTCAAAGGGATGAATCTTCGAGACACAATTTATCTACTTTTCCTACAAGTAAATCTCCTTCCAGAGAGTTTCTTCGTCCCCGTGGCGTAAGTGTGTCTTGTTGCAGGTACTCTTCGGAAGCTCAGCTGATAAAGAAGAGAAAAGAAATCTTCGTTCAGTTGGAGAGTTCATATCGTCCACTCAAGAGACCTATTATCTGTAACAGTCCCGTCATAAATTTATTTTCTTTTTTAAATAATGTGATAAAATGTATGACCCGGAGGATCGGGTAGGTTGTATGTAAACCATTCTTTCATGTTAAAAAAAAAGCTAACTGGCATCACCGAGGAGCAGGATCTAAGCTGTTGACATATTCTAGCTAGTATTTCATTGTTGTTTTCATCTTTTTGTTGTCTTTCTCTTAGCTACTGCCCTAGAAAACTGGTGGTCATTTAGCACACTCAGTTGCTGGAGGATGACCCCCTATTCTCCTGATCTATGTCAAAAAAACAATTCATTTGGAAGAGTGTCAGTTGTAGTTATCATGGAAGTTCTCCAAATGGCGTTGTTTAATTTGAAACGCGTAAGATGGTGGAATGCCAATGCAAGAGTGCAAGAGTGGAAAACTGAAAAGAAATACACAAAATTGGAGTGAAAGAAGAGCAGAGTAGTACAGGAAGAAAACAACAAAACTCACATGAGCATGACTCATGAGCGATACTCATCCGTTTAGGTAAACTTCATAGTAAGACAATTTCCAGATTTCAGAGCCTCGTGAGTCGTGACTACCAACCACCGTTGAAATCAGGTCGATCAAACAAAATACCCACTTCTTTATTATTCATATTTTTTAATTAATTACACCCTCTCATTATCCTCTAACCTCAAAATTCCCTCTAAATTACGAGCAACGTCTTATACTATATGTCTATAAATATATACTGTATTAAAATAAATGACTGACACCAAGGGGAGGAGGTTAAGGAGACACCTCCGGAATGGCGACCAGCACCGGCCGCCACGCCCTCCTCAATAATAACCTCTGCCGCAACGTAGCCGACAACGGTCTCACTCCCTCAAACCTCGCCGACCTCAATCCGCCGCCCGTCAACAGCCTCTCCGCCGCATCGTCCTCCGTCTGCGGAGACGGTGGTGATGATACGAAAAGATCCTTCAGCTTCGACCTCGTTGTATGCGAAGGTTTGACGTCGGATGAAGGCGTCGCTGCTGCGGCGTCGCGGCGGCGAAGATAACGGCTTCCGAGAAGCATGCGGAGGGTTTTGCGGCGGCGGCGAATGTGAATAACTGGGCTGGTTGTGGGGCTTCTGGTGGGGCTGCTGATTACGGTACACTGTGTTGCTAACAGCTTGAACTTCTGAAGTGTTGCCATTGATTAATTGATTAAATTCCCTATTATTTGAATCAATAATACAACTCTGGGTTTAATATAGAGAGGGAAGAGAACGGGGATGGTTTGGGGGAAATGGGGGGAGAATGGAGAGTTAACAGGACGAAGGAGGGGAGGGAATAATTGGAGTATGGAATTCTGGGGAGTGACGATTGAGATGTTGAAATCGAAGTACTTAACTGCCTTTTCGTACCATTCTAATTCTACTGCTCACGTGTCTCTCCACTTCCTACACACGCTGCTCTTTTCCAGAAAAAAATTTTCTAAGATGTGTTCCTTTTTTTTAAAGACGAAACTACCCGTCGCAAGCTTGCGAAAGAACAAATACGTATCATTTAAGCGTAATATGGTATGTTTATAAAATACGGGTTCAGAATGAGATGTAATTTGTAATTAAGGTGATTTGACATGTGGGCTAAAAAAATTAAAAACAAAAATCAAACACCCTTCCCCATTATCCCTCGTCACTCATAACTCCCACCCCCTTCCCCATAATACTTCCTCCATTCGTATCCAATCTACACTTATTCCATTTTAATCCATTCATATCCAAACTATCACTTTCCTATTAAAGCCTAAAAAATTACTAAAGTGTCCTTATGAATATCTATTATTTACACAAAATGTCATTGAATGGCCCACCATTAATCAACTATCACCCATTTAAATTAATAAAAAAACACCTTACACACATCCAATTGTACCTTTAATAATTTTTTTAACCTATTTCTTAATATTTGTGCAAAAAACAAAACTACATTTTGGATTTGAATGGAGGAAGTACAATTTACCATTCGAAATCAATTTCTCTTTAGAAAAAGGATAATTTGTGAGAAACTACCTTATATTTATGTCAATTTGTGAACAATCAACGTACTTTTTTTTTGTTAAAAAATACCCTTCGTTTTAATTTTTTTTAAAAAACTACGAAAAAAAAGTTCTGAGACCAATTTCTATTTATGAGTTGGATTTCACACGTGTGAGTTCTCTAAATTTTCATTCTTATTTTGTCAAAAACTACCTTAAATTTTCATTCTTATTTTGTCAAAAACTAACTTAAATTTCTAAACTAAAGCACGGCCTTTGAGTACTCGACTTCGTTGATTACGCTGCAATCTCATTGCCACATTCAAAAACTTATTCACAGTAGCAGTCCAAGCCAGCCCTGCCTTAAACAAAGAAAGAAGTCAGTCTTTAGCCGCACCTTCACTTGCTAAATAAATTGTATTTCCGCAAGGATGTGATACTAGAACATACCAAACATGTTCTCAAGCTAGGTGATATTCTACAGGAGCTATTATCACTGGCACTTGGTCTAAGGCTAGACTATCTGAAACAAATGGAATGTAACAAAGGTCGGGCCTGTGTATGTCACTACTACCCAACATGATCAATTACGGAGAAGACAGAAATTGATATGGCTTACATGCAAAGGAGAGTGGTGGTGAAGATTTTCGATGGAGTACTGCCTACTACTTGGTCTGTTGAGTTTTTTTGTTCCGTATCCTAATACAACGGAATAAAACAAGCTAGCTCACTTTGTTAGTTCTACTTCTTTTCATTGGCAATGTAGCTATGTTGTCTGCAATTTACAGTGGTTCAAGTATGCTAATTATCAAGTTTATTCAATACGCAGTGGTTGCGCCAATAAAACAAGCATATGAATTAAGTTACTATGGCTGCTGCTTATGAAGCCTATTAGACTCTCTACCCTCTTGTCACGAAACCAAAAAAGATACCACCAGCCCCTGCACCATTCACAAAACCAGCCTCTGCACCATTTGGCCGACCCATTAGAGCGCTACCAACAAGTCTGTCATCCATCCCTTGTGTTAATCTACTTCAAAACCAAACTGAGAATCACATACTACCAGCCCCTACACCATTCACAAAACCAGAAGCACCAATCAGACCCAACAGAAGACTAAAGCATATGATCATTATTCATGCACATACGACCCATAACAAGCATCTGCCTCTATTAGACATCTATCCCAGCAACAATTACCTGTCCTTTCCAGCAGTAGAAGGACCTGCAACTATGCATCACACTTCCATTACAGCCAGCAACTCAACTGCCAGCCACCCTACAACCACTACAAAACAATACGCTCTTTGCGACGGAATGGTCCGTCGCAAAAAGGGTTAAATCCGTCGCAAATGATGATTTTGCGACGGAATTGCGAAGGACTGTGTCTGTCCCTTATTTTTGTCGCAAAAAGTTATTTTGCGACGAAATTTGCCGTCGCAAACTTTTTGCGACGGATTGACCTTATTTTGCGACGGACTGACTTTGACCAGAAGTCAAGGTCAGTCAAGATTTGCGACGGAAAATCCGTCGCAAAAGGGACTATTTGCGACGGACTTTCCGTCGCAAACCTTGACTGACCTTGACTTCTGGTCAAGGTTTGCGACGGAAAGTCCGTCGCAAATTGAGACATTTCCGTCGCAAATTCCTGTATGATTTTCCGGTTTCAGCTCTTTTTCCAGCCCCCCATTTCCAATGAAATGGCTCATTTTTCCCTTTTGCAAGCTCTCCAAACCTGCAATTTCAGCAAAAACAACCCAGCAACAAAGAACTTGTCGGAGACAAGGTTTTTAAAACGTCTTTTCATAACTAAAATGAAGGTTTTACAAATGATCATCCAACTAAAAACTAAACATAATGCGCGGTACAACAACTAAACAACCTAATAAAATCTATCTAACGGTCGTGTCGGTGGGCTGTGGGGTGGCGAAATGGCTGGCCGACCTAGCATTGTCGCCGCCATCATCATCGAAGTCGCGTCTCGGCTGAGAAAAGCCTCCCGGGTTGCAGCTCTGAGTAGTGAACTCCGCCCCCCGTTGACTTAAGAACTCTTCAATTGCCTTAAGCCTTTGGGATGTCTCGAGATCACGTTCTCTTAGCTGAGCATTCTCTCGAAGAACTCTGCCGACGATACCTGCAATGAATAGTCAAACATGATATTATATTCATTTAATAAACGGTTAAATAATTGGTTAGTCTTAATTTTTAATAAACTATAAAATACAAACCTGGAGTGTATGATGATTGGGTCCCAGCACTTGAGTGACGACGACGCTCGTAAATGACTGGGGCTGCATTTCCCATACCGAGTATCAACCCTTTCTTGTTGAAACCGCCGTGTTCTTCGAAGTAGATCTCGTTGTCGTCGATATCTTGCTCCGGGATCCCTTCACTTATCATTTTCGACTTTCTTTGAAAAACTTTGTCCTACAAAACAAAAATAAAGTGTTATTAGTATACGTTAATTAATTAGTAAACCAAATTACTAAAACATAAAGAAAAGTTTTTGTTAACTTACAAAGAGTGTTTTGGGTTTCGTTGATAGCCAACCCTTCTTGGCATGCTTTTTTGTCTTCTCCAGCAACTTCAAGGCGGATGGTACATCCCTCCCATCTTCTCCAGCCTGCAATTTAAATCCAACGTCACTTGTTAAAAAAACACTCAGGATTGTCAAAGGGTGAAAATTGTTTAAAAATTATTCAAGACAAGAAAAAGTGAAGTAAAAACTAAGAAATTACCATTTCATCCATCAACTGTAGGGTGTTTTTACGACCCATAATGTGAGTACCTAAGGCCTTGCCTTTTTCGGTACTTCCTGACATCCGATTGGTTTTGTTTTTATCGGATTTGTCTTGAAATTTAGGATCATCCTTTCTAGCCTTAAGTTGTTCGAAGATATCGGCCGGTATCCATTGAGGCCTTTGCTCCGTAGGTTTCTTCATAGCGTAGTGGATTTTTTTGCGGAGGCGGTCTTTCATCATGTCTTCCCACGCCGACTTAACCGCTGCTCTATCACGAGGGTGAAAGGTAACATGTTTCTGTTTCAAAAAAAAAAATATAGTTAAATAAATATGAAACAATAAATAGGTAATAAATAATAAAACGGAAATAGGTAAAAAAACATATAGTTAAATAAATATGAAACAATAAAACAGTTAATAAATACCTCAAACCAATTCCACCACTCTTCCTTGATGGCATCCGACGCATTTGACCAGTTGGGCGCATACTCCTTGTAGTTGCAAATAATGGTCTGTGTTATAAGAGTAGAAACGTCTTTGTCACTGAACCTGAAAAAGAGTTAAATGTGAAAATAAAATAGTCAACAAGTAATCATATTATAATCAATATATATACTCATACAATCAATTATCCGTAAACAAATAAGACACTTACCACTTGGCGCCTTCGTAATCAGTCGGATCGAGGTGTACTCGATGTGTAGGCGCCGGCGTCTGAGGCTCAATTATCTCGTCCTCGTCACTACCTCCCGCTCGTCGTCCCTCAGTCTGATGACTACCACTACCTCGTCGTCTTCCGCCCGGCATATTATCAAACTAATATAACAACAATTAGATAGAAATGTTTTACATAATTAAAAACTTGAATAATAAGATTAATAAGATAATTTCATTGACATTAAGCCATACGGCATCTACAATAATTTCAACAAATACAAGATTATCGAATCTAATAGATAGTAGTCCTAATCATCATCATCATCACTTGAACAATTTATTCCTACATCCTTACAAAGAGAATCTATAATATCTTCATCCTCATCCTCATCCTCATCCTCATCCTCATCCTCAACCTCGTCCGCATCCCCATCCTCATCCTCATGTTGCTCCACTGTCACAATTTGTATGTATTCTGGTTCCTCCACAATTTCATCTTCATCTTCTTCTTCTACTTCAATTGGTGACAGTATTGTTTCACCATTAGTAACATTTTCTTGAAAGAAAGATTCATCAACGGGGGCATCGACATGTGATCTAGCCTTGGTTTTGAATACTGCTGACCATTGACTTTGATCTTTTTTTATACCTGGATAAGGACTATAGTAAACTTGTTCCACTTGATATGCCAACACAAATGGGTCGTACTTTGCAAATTTTCTACTCCGGTTAACATCCACAAGCTTATATTCCTTATGCACTTGCATGCCTCTTTCGGAGTTATCTAGCCAACTACATTTGAACAAAATGACTTTGTAAGTGCTTTGTGGGCCTGTATAAGTCATTTCAACAATTTCGTCAAGGGTCCCATAGTAGTCAGCTCCTTCAGTGGAACTCACACAAACTCCATTGTTAATTGTGCACTTTTCCAAATCTTTTCCTTGAATGAAAGCTCGAAATTTGTAGCCATTGATGGAATAGCGTTTCCATGTTCTGACTCTTCTTGAGGGACCATTTGCTAAAGCAATTAGAACTGGATCTTCTATATTATTAACCTGAGATCTAAACCATCTGGGAAATCTTAGCTTGTTTCATATTTTTCCCAAACATCATTGCCTACGACACATTCAGGATGTTCTCTCATGATAAAATTTTCAAACAACCTATATTCAAATTAGGGGAATTATTAATTTTTGAACAACTAATAAAGTACGTTTCAAATATAAGAATTTAGATTCACCACTTACACTTCGTTTCGTTTCAATTCATCAGAATCGCAGTTAGATAAAACGTAGAGGTGTGCACGCTCATATTCGTTATCCTCCAAAAACCTTTCACGACACTTTCCAGAAGTAGTGTCATCATGATCTTGAAATATCTCAGGCAAGTTAGATTGTGTCGGCTTTTTTGAACCAACGTTAAGGTCCTTTGCCTTAGTGTCTATGTGATCTTCAAAGTATAGGGAACAGAAATTTGCTATTTCCTCAATTAAATATGCATTACATATAGACCCTTCAACATGAGCTTTATTTTTGATTTTCTTTTTCAAATGATTCAAAAACCTACAAACAAATTAATCTAGAATGAAAAATATGATGATATATATGTATTATGTAATATAAAGGATTGAATAAGGATGATGACATTACCTCTCGAAAGGATACATCCACCTATATTGCACAGGACCACCCACTTTTACTTCATATGGCAAATGAATAGGTAGGTGTTCCATTGAGTTGAAAAAAGAAGGTGGAAGGATTTTCTCTAATTTGCAGATAATCTCCGCAATGTTATTTTCGAGACTTGTAATTTTTTCAATTTGTACTGATGAAGTACACAAATCTCTGAAAAACTGACTAATTTCAGTTATGGCATTCCACTCATTTTTTGGAAGAAGATGTCTCAAAGCAACTGGGAGTAATCGCTCCATGAAGACGTGACAATCATGACTTTTCAAACCGTGTATCTTCAATTCATATCGACACACCTTCTCAAATCTGAAGCATAACCGTCGGGAAACTTCAGTTTGTATACCCATTCACATAGGACTTTCTTTTGTTCCTTTTTCAAAACGACCGAATCCCCTTTTCTTCTACTTGAACAGACAAGTAACATGTCTTTCTCTGCATTTGAGTTTAATTTTGTTTTTCCTTTCACGTCCATGACAGTGTGAATTATTTGCTCGAAGAAATTTTTCTCAATATGCATGACATCAAGGTTATGTCGAATTAGTAGCGTGCTCCAATAGGGAAGCTCCCAAAAGATGCTTTGTTTCCACCACCCAATCCGTTTCCCTTTAAGCAAATTCAGTTCACGTTCAGATCCATCCACAATTTTCGGTAGATGTTTGACACAATCCCAGACTTCATTGCCTGTTAACCTCTTCGCAGCTACATCGTGCTCAACTTTCCCTTTTCTAAAATGCACCTTATCCTTACGAAAAACATGATTACTGTCTAAAAACTGTCGATGACAATCAAACCAACTCCATTTTTTGCCATGTTGTAGCCAAACTGACTTAGTCTCATTTTTCATACAATATGGACATGCATGCTCACCTTGAGTTGTCCAACCAGATAACATGCCATATGCAGGAAAGTCGTTGATCGTCCATAGGAGTGCGGCTCTAAGATCAAAGTTTTGCTTCAAGGAGACGTCATAGGTTAAGATCCCCGTCTCCCATAATTGCTTCAACTCGTGAATAAGAGGCTGCAAATAGACGTCAAGGTTTTTCTTTGGATTGTGGGGACCGGGAATAAGTAATGTTAAGAGCATAAACTGTCTTTTCATACAGAGCCAGGGTGGTAAATTGTATGGAGTAAGTATCACCGGCCAACATGAATATTGCTTCCCGAATTGACTAAACGGTGCTAAACCATCAGTGCAAAGTCCAAGACGGACATTCCTAGGCTCAGATGCAAAATCAGGATGCAGTCGGTCAAACTGTTTCCAAGCCTCCCCGTCACTTGGATGAGACATTGTTCCACTAACACGAGGGTTTTCATAATGCCAACGCATTTCGCCCGCGATGTGCTTTGTGGCATAAAAGCGTTGCAACCGTGGTCCTAATGGAAAATAAGTTAAGAACTTTTCGGGAACTCTTTTGCCATTTGCATTTTTCTCTAATTTATACCTATTCGTACCACATTTTCTGCACTTATCAAGGTGAGCGTCGTCCATCCAGAAAATCATACATCCTCCCGAGCAGGCATCTATCTTCTCATGGGGAAGTTGAAGAGCTTTAAGAACTTTTTTGGTTTCGTAGTAGTTACGCGTCATAAGATTATTTTCAGGAATCATATCTCCGATATATGACGCAAAACCATCTACACATTTTTCAGCTAAGTTGTATTCACATTTTAAAGTGATCAACCTTGAAGCCGACTGTAGCAATGTCATACGACTTCCTACATAAAGAGGTTGTTCGACATGTTTTAGCATTTGGAATAAAGCTAATACATTAGGATTTGGAGATTCATCGACCACCTCGGCGTTTAGAGCATCTTCCCTAATTTGATCAATGCTATCGCGTAACGCATCTTCTACCATATTCCTATAAGGATTGTCGGAGTGCATTGCTGAGCTTCCCTCTTCCTCAACGGAGAATTTCTCTCCGTGACACACCCAATCGTAGTAGTTATCACAAAACCCTCTCAAACCAAGGTGTTTCCGTACTTCTTGCTCAACTAAGTACTTTGTATTCTTACACTTAGAACATGGACACCTAATTTCTCTATTTCTAACGTATTCGTCTTGTTGCTTAACATAGTTAATGAATTCATTAACACCAATTACGAAATCCTGCCTTATTTTTTTCCTAGAATCCAACCTTTCATACATCCATTTTCTTTCTAATCTCTTCATAGTAAATCTACATATTTTAACAAACAATAACAACAACTAATTAACAACAACAATTAAATAACAACAACTACATATATATATATATATATATATATATATATATATATATATATATATATATATATATATATATATATATATATATATATATATATATATATATATATATATATATATATATATATATATATAACAGCAACTAACAAAAAAAACTAGTTAACAACTTATTAACAACAACAACAACAATTAATTAACAACAACAATTAAATAACAACTACATATATATAACAACAACTAACAACTAACAACAACAACAACAACTACAACTACCAACACCAACACCAACACCAACACCAACCTGCAAAAAAAAACAATTTACATATATTGGTCTGGGGTCCTTATCTCTCCAGCCTAAACCCATCTTTGAATCTTTCATACCATTAGTAAACACTCTTATATTTTCTTGATTGTAATGAGACAAAAATTAGGCAGCACTTCCCTATTGTTCTCCAAATACATTCTATAATGTATTTGGAGAACAATAAGGAAGTGTTGCCCAATTTTTGTTTCATTACAATCAAGAAAATATAAGAGTGTTTACTACCTAAATGGCATGAAAGATTCAAAGACAGTCCCAAAACGGGGACTATTCAACAATTACACCTAATGTGTAATTATTGAACGGGTACTATTCAAGAATATTCTAAACAAATCAACAACACTAACAATCAACAACAATGCAAATTTTATATCAAAAATCAATCGTCCTAAACATCTTAACAACAATATGCGACGGATTTGGGACGAAATTAGCTACTAACCTAATATCACTAACCACCTAACAATACTAACTAAACTAATCAAATAACAATTAAACTAAACTAACTATTCCTAATAACAATAAAAAACAATAATACGGAATTTGCGACGGAATTTTGCGATGTATTAAACATAAAAAATTAAGACGGTATATAAATAACGAAAGTTAGTATACATACATAAGGAGAAATGGAGAAGAAAGAAAGAAGTGGCGGCGGCAAGGTGGCGGCGGTGAGGTGGTGGCGGCGGTGAGGTGGCAGGTGGAAGGGAGAAGAAAGGAGAAGGAGGAGGAAGGAGGAGGAAGGAAGGAGAAGGAGGAAGGAGGAAGGAGGAGGGCTGGCAGGCGGCGGCTGCGGCGGCGGGGTTGTAGGGTGGTAGGGTGGTGGTGTGGTGGGGTGGTAAATCGCTGGCAAATCGCTTTTAGGGTTTTCGTTTTTTTAGTTTTGAAATCGATTTGGGGAAAAATAAGACCCGCGGGGTCTGTATAATATAACTTTGCGACGGAATTTTGCGACGGAATTTCCGTCGCAAATCTGGTCAAGGTCAAACTTTGACCAGATTTGCGACGGAAATTCCGTCGCTAATTTTGACTTCTGCGACGGAATTTCCGTCGCAAATCTGGTCAAGGTTTGACCTTGACCAACTTTTGGTCAAGTCTGGTCAATATGTTTGCGACGGAATTTCCGTCGCAAAAGTCAATATTTGCGACGGACTTTCCGTCGCAAACTTTCCCGCCATTTGACTTTCACTTCGCGGGTCTGGGAAATTTAGGTCCGTCGCAAATTCCGTCGCAAAAAAAAAAATCCGTCGCAAATTTCCGTCGCAAAGTCCGTCCCAAAACCAAATTTGCGACGGATTTTCTATCCGTCGCAAGGGCAGTATTTTTTTTGTAGTGAACAAAGCCCCACTAAACTCGTCCCAGCATTACCAAGATTGATATGCTGACTTTTTACATACATTCTGAGACCATAAATTTTGGTCGGTCATCCATTCTAACTTTCCAACACCAACACAAATCTTACAAATCAAGTTTCATTACTTGCATTGAAATTGCACCAAAGCAAGGCTTAAAGTAGCCATTAAATTCAAACATTGTTGACATTGTAGCAAAATAAAGCCTAAGCAAGCCATTACAAAAGGTTTAATAAGAGTCTTGTTTCACCAACATTTACATAAACTATCTATTACAGTGCATTGAAATAAGACTGATTTCGTCAACTACATTGCACACCATAAGCAGAATCAGAAGCGATCATGCATCTACAATCCAGTGACCGGAACTTTAGAGATCGAGCTTTCTTGGGTGTTTTGGCCTGGAGTAAGGGCACTGGCAGTTTTTCTTTTCTTTATTTTCCTTTGTTGTGGCCTGGAAACACCAGGATTTTTGCATCCCTTCATGTTGTGTCCTGCTTTCCCACAGTTACCACAAGTCTTCTTTGTCCCTCTTTTCTTGACAATTTTTTGTCTTCCTTCATTCTCCTCTACCTCCTTTCTTCTTTTCTTTAAACTCGGTCTCCCTGGCTGCTTCTTATAAGGAGGGGGTAGTGGTTGAAGGTAATCAGTATTCTCCCACTGCTTTGGACCTGGAAGTGGCTTGATATGATTTGCATATGTCTTTTTATCCGTTTCTTTTGTGTATGCCTCATGCACAGATGTCTCTGGAACCATTTTTTTCTTTTGGATACAAGCATATGCATGAGAGCACGGAATTCCAGTTAATGCCCACTGACCACAATCACAAGTCCATTTTTCTAAGTTCACCCTTACTCTTTCATTTATGCCAATTTCCACCTCCCACTCCATCAAACCAGATTGAATCAGCTCATACTTTCTACTCTCCTTTCCTGCTCTTTTCAAATGTTTACTTGGAGCTGGCATAAGGACACGTTCAACCTTATCAGCCCCCTCCCACTTCATAAACATTTTTCTCATACAATATCTTCTTATCCATTCCATAACGGATAAAATAGGCTTGTCCCTACACTTCTTTAGAACGTTGTTAAAACTATCACAACAATTGTTGAGCATCATAGAAGACTTACAACTAGTGTTAAATGCATGCCTACACCAGTGTTTTGCAGGTATAACACTTAAATAAGCATGTGCACCATCTGACATCTTCTTAAGCTCATTCATATGTTGTTCAAACTCCTCCTAATCACGTAGATTAATCGGGTTTATTAAGCAGTTTGTTATACTAACATAAATAAATTAAATAGCTGACGTAGACAAATTACCTTGGTATATGCCCTAGCCACCTTCCAGAATATCTGTTTAACGGCTTCACCTGCCCAATTTAACTTAAAATTTGACCATATATGCCTATAACAAAATCGTATTTCTGCATTTGGCACAACTGTTGCAAAAGCTTCAAGCAATTCCTTCATAAAAATCAAACAAATGTGTAAATATAATACTTCTAAAAATAAAAAAAATAAAAGACAAGAAAGAGTAAGTAAACGTTACCTTTTGTCTGTCTGACATGAAAGTAATGTTCTGAACTGCTGGTTCAATATCTTTCACTAAGAGATCTAAAAACCAAGTCCATGAATCTCTATTTTCTACCTCTACTATAGCCCATGCCAATGGATAAATATTACAATTGTCATCTTTACTAACTGCTGTAAGAAGCTGCCCTGGGTAGAGACCCTTCAAATGGCAGCCATCCACTCCAATAATGGGCCTACATCCAGCCAAAAATCCCTTCTTGTAGGCATCTAGGCATATATACATTCTCTTGAACACTGGGGGTGGGTTCTCAACATTCTCTAACTGGACAAACACTGAACTACCCTCATTACACTTCTTCATTGTGTGAGCATAATTCTAAACATTTTTATATCGTTCATATACATCCCCATAAATCATTTTTAGAGCCTTTAATTTCCTTAGCATAATATGCCTTGTAATAACCAACCTCAATCCCCAACTCTTTTAACAATTTCTTCTGAAAAGTGTCTACCTTTGTCTCAGGTTCAAGCCTCCAATAATCTATATACCTCTCTGACAAATAGAGCGAAGTACACTTGCTGTTGTGGTCAAACTGCAGTTATGAAAAAGCCTTAAACTTCTTATTTGGAAGGTCTCCTCTTTTTCACACTTCCTGGCATGAACCTTAAAAGTGCAATATTTTTTTCTCACCACATGTGCATTCCCCTAATTTTTCCTCTCCCCTTTACCCAAGGACACATGCATCTATGTCGCCAATACACACTCACCCTCTCATTACCATTGTGTAAAAGATAGTAGTCATAACCATTTTCAATAGCATGATATCTTAAGGCTTTTCTAAATGTGTACACAGATGGAAATTTCAGTCCTAAGCTAAGCTCAATAGACCTTTGAAAGTCTGTATTAGGATTAAAGACAGAGTAATTAATTACCTCATCATCAGACTCATGTTCACTTTCGAGTTCGCCTTCAAAAAGACACTAGATCTGCATCATTATCCACCAAACATTCATTTTCAATATCATTCTGAGCTTCAGTGTCATTAATAGTTAAGGAATCACCACCTAAACCCTTCAATGCTATATGCACAGTGTTTGAGATCTCTTCATCCACATTTTCAGTGAAGATGTCATCATCTTCTTCATCATCAAGATCCCCTTCACTCAAAACAGCATCCGAATCTAACTCATCATCAGATTCATCACCATTACCCTCCTCACCTTCTTCAACTGTTTCTTTCCCTCTATTTTCAGCTGCATTAAATGGGTTGTAGCTGCTGTTTTTAGTCCTTATAAAAGGCATTTTTGGTCTCCAAGGGGTGTTTATATGGTTGGTAGTACTGTCATTTAAAGAATCTTTGCTGGGACCACCAACTTCATTATTTTTCGTACTTTTATGTGTACTTTTTCTACTTGGTTGCTTTGTTGAAACTTCTTGAACTCCACAAGTTACATAAATATTTACAAACTCATTTGCATCCTTAGTTTCCATCAGCAAAGGTATGTCCTTGTCACTTTGAAGCCTCTTCTTACCAATAATTAAGCTTAATCCATGTCTCCTAAACCATAATGCCCCACATCACCATAATTCAATTTATTTTTAACAATGTCAACCAAGTTAAAATAACAGACTTCATCCATATCACATTTCATAAATAATGCCCCATTTACATACTCAGTTTTATATCTCGTGGTAACAAAATGACCACCATGATATCCTCAAATTAGCCCTATAATCGTTGCTTTCCATCCTAAATTCAACCAAAATACTGTAAAATAGATTAATAATTCAATCAGGAGCTCATTCAATCAATCGTATTACTTATACCAACTACAATAAGAAGACCCAAAACTCATACAATTAATCGTTGCTTTGTAAATTCAAGTATATAAATTGAAAGTGAATAAATCAATGTACAATTACCAACTAAAAAAGGAAAAATATAGATACATACCGATAGCTTGATCATCTAAAAGTGATAAAAGTGACGGTAAATAAGATGGGTGAAATGAAGGTAAATGAAGGTTAGGGTAAATGAGAGTGACGAGGGGTTAGGGTAACTGAATAGGATGGAAGAGGGTTAAGGTAAAAGAAGGCTAAAACTAATAAAAACAAAATAAAAGAATAAAGCAACCTAAATTTTTACACGTGTGAAACCACTAATAAATAGAAATTGGCTTCAAAACTTTTTTAGGTAGTTTTTAACAAAAAATTAAAATGAAATGTAGTTTTTAACAAAAAAAAGCAAGGTAGTTGTTCACAAATAGACATAAATGTAAGGTAGTTTCTCACAAATTATCCCTAGAAAAATGAAGGATTTTCCTCTCAAAAATTAAATTATTCCTCTCTAAATCTTCACAACTTCCTTACAAATTCAAGGACTATGGTAACAAAGCAAACAGTACGACGAGCACCCGTTAAGAAGAATGTTTCCTCTAATAATGCTGAAAAAGGTATGGTTTTTAACCTAATTTTTTTGAAAAAATAAATTTGTTAATGTCCTGGAAATGTTGATTAATTTATGAGTTAAAATATTTGTTTATTTTTAAATTGCATGTGTCGATTAAGAAGGCATAACATTTTTTTTGTATGGGTTTTTGATGTTGTTGATATTTTTTTCGATAATTGTTGATAATAATATTGTTGATATTTTTTCTAATTATTGTCATTAATTCGTTGTTAAATCCGTGTATGGGTTATTTTGGTTGTTGAAATTATGTTCGATTTTTGGTGTTAAATATGGCAAATATTTGGGAAGTACATGTTTTTAGTGTTTTGAAGGGGTTTTCTCGATTAATAGGGTAATCTGGGTTTTTTCGTAGGTTCACAAATGGTTTTGATTTTATGGGTTCATGTAGCAACATTTGTATTCATATTAATTTATGAGTTAAAATATTTGCTTATTTTAAATTCCATGTGCCGATGAACAAGGCATAACATTAATTGTTGTATGGTTTAATGATGTTGTTGATATTTTTTCGATTTGTTGTTCATAATCTTTGTAATATTTTTTTCGATCATTGTTGTTAATCCGTTCTTGTTTTCGTGTATGGGTTTTTTCAATTATTTGGGGTTTTTTGGGCTCAGCAATGATTTTTTTTTTGCGTTCAGCAATGGGTTAAACAATGTGTTTAATTATTGTTGCATTGGTATTCATATAACTTCCGAGTTTTTAAAATTTTTAATGATCTTGAATGAATAGGAAGAGAAGATGTGGTAACAGTGGGAGTGGTTGAAGAGACACATACCTCATCGAAGAAAAAAGTGGCAGGAAGGGGAAGAGGATAAGTCGCTATCGCGAATACCGAGGAAGATGAATAGCCAGAAGACATATCTTACCATATTTTTTGACATATATTGTAGGTGTTAATAAGTTGTCCTACATTATTGTATTTGTATAAATTAGTTTCTTGATTTCTGTTACCATGATATTAGAATAATGTTACTTATGTAAAGTTGTCCTACATTAATGTATTTGTGGTAGACAAATGTTATTCATTTCTTGTGATTATATTTCTATATTTTGTAATGAGTGCCTCAGGTTAACATTATATATGTGGCTATCTACAAATGCTTTTTTATAGTTGTTTTCAATTTCTTGTATTATGTGTTGTATTGTTGGTATGTCTACATTATTGTTTATATTGTGTACATTTGTTTCCGGTTTTCTGTTACTATATTAGTTGAATATGTTAGTCATGTGAAGGTTCCCCACATTTTTGTATTTGTTGTAGACAAATGTTGGTCCTTTTTTGTTGTCATATTTATGTATTATGTAATGGGTGGCTACGTACTGTTAACATTATCGATGTGACTATCTACAATTGATTTTTAATACTTGTTTCTGTTTTCTTCTATTATGTGTTGCGTTGTTGGTATGTGTACATTATTATTAATATTGTATACATTTGTTTCCTGTTTTGTGTTACCATGTTATTTGAATAATGTTTGTTTTGTTTAGGTGTCGTACTTTATTGTATATATTGTAAACAATTGTTATTACTTTTTTTCGTGTCATATTTGTGTATTATGTAATCTGTCTCTACTGTTAACATTATCGAGTTGGTCATGTACATCTTGTTTTTGATAGTTGTTTTCATATTCTTGTATGTTGTGTTGTATTGTTAGTATGTCTACATTATTTGTCAAATATCAGTACATCGTGATACAATCTGTAATCCTTCCACATCATCGAGTCACACCAGACTAGGTGACATAGACGCCCTTCTTCATCGAATTTCACACGGAAGAAGAATCCAGGGTCCTCTGCTTGGCGTTTCGTGAGAAGATTGATCAAAGTTGATGCATTGCCGCCATCAAAAGCTTTAACCTTCAGCCTATGTGCACCAAGAAATTTACAGGGTTACAATAGTCAGATAACTATCCATAAATTTGTGCACAAATACAAACAACGTATGGCATTATTCAAATGTATGTAGATATTTTCCAAATTGATTTTTTCACATGTCCCTGAGTTTTGTGCACCAACAACTTTACATGGGAATATTATCCACATAAGATATTTGATCCCCAAAAGACAAACACATACATGAATATTCTGTTATACTACTTATTAATAGAGGCACATGACAAATAAACATGGTACCATTATTCTGACATCTAGCTGATTTTTCAAAATCAAGGTTTGAAACATTGATAATTAATCTGTACCTCCTAAATATTACAGGGACACATTAACCACAAAAAGTATAAACAATTGTTGGCAAAATGGCAACACATATATGCATAGACTGTTTTTTTGGAGTCTTGATAGGCTCACATCAACAATAGAAAATGATAACATTTTTCTGACATTTTCCAAAATTCCCAACATCATTGGGTATGAACAGTTATATTCAACAAAAGGAATGAACTACGAAGTACACCACAATTTCTAAACACAAGCAATCAAAAACACAAACAAAGACTTATGAGCCCCAAAAAGACAAACACATACATGTATATTTTGTTATACTTCTTATTAACAGAGGCACATGACCAATATACATGGTACCATTATTCTCTCATCCAACTGATTTTTCAAAATTCAGGTTTGAAACATTGAAAATTAATCTATACCTCCTAAATATTACAAGGGCACATTAACCACACAAACATAAACAAATGTTAGCAAAATTCACACATATATGCATAGTCTGTTTTTCGGTGTCTTGACAGGGTCATATCAAAAATAAAAATGATAACATTTTTCTGACATTTTCCTGAATTCCCAGCATCATCCGTATGAACAATTATCTTCAGCAAAAGGAAAAAACTACGAAAAACACCATAATTTGTAATCACAAACAATCAAAAACACAAACGAACAATAAGAGGCAACGGATATGATCGTTGAAACATTCCCAACTATAGTGAGGATAGATTAACAAAATAAAAAAGACAACATTTCAATTAATAAGAAAATAAAATATAATCATTTAAGCATACAACAATATCACAACATCTAATAACCTTTGATGAGAGAATTTTCTGGCACAATAGCTTCATTTACGTCCTCATGATCAGTCCGATCATCCATGATTTCATCACACCGAGCATCTACGATTTTTCGTAAGACGATTTAGGAGGAAAAATATGCAATTTTTGAACAATATTGACAGAGTGATAGAAAGATGGAGGATAAGTTGCGTATATTTGAAGGTGTGTTATTGCACAACAACATGCAATTATATGTGAGGGTTTTTAATTCCAATTTTTTTTTTGAGGTAGTTTAATTCCAATTATTGGAATTGAGTTGTGGAGGAAGTACAAAGGGAAATTGAGTTGAATAATGGAGGAAATACAGATGGAAAAGGACAGAAGATGACAAGAGCAGGGGAAGGGGGACAAGAATCACAATCCCATTAATGCTGACCCGACCCATATTTGGCTAAACCGTACGTATTTGGCTCGTCGCAAGTTTGCGACGGGTAGTTCCACCGCAAATGAGAATTTATGTTTTAAGATAAAACCAACTACTCCCTCTTATTCAACATAATATTCCCTATCGAAAAAATAAACCAAAAATAAGGAAATGAATTAAATAAGAGAAAAATATTATAGTGGGTTAGATGATTGGAGAGATTATGGGGTATTGTTGTGAGATAAAATGATTAAAATAAGGGGTTTTTGTGAGAAACTACCTTATATTTATGTCCATTTGTGAACAACTACCTTACTTTTATTTTTTTTGTTAAAAACTACCTTACATTTTGTTTTTTTGTTAAAATCTACCAAAAAATAAGAAAAAAAATTTACCAAAAAGAGAAAAAGGAAATTTATTGTAAATAGACGAAAAAAAAAATAGAAAACTATTTTGAATAAGAGGGAATACTTTTTTCTAACATAGACTATTTTTGAAAAATTGATATATCACTCCCCCGTCTTACTTATTACCACCCTTATTTTTTCAATTATTCTTAATTTACTTTTAGGCATCTAAATTAATTTTAGCAAAGTTAACTATTGTTTTATCAATATGTATTTCGGGAACCGTTTTATAATAACTAATTAATGTAATGAAAGAAAATGAGCTAACAAATTAACTTTCGTTTACATATTTTGAAAACGACAATTAATAATAAAGCAGGGGCGTATGTGCCCCTTATTGTACTTATTATACCCTATATTTTATTTTTCTATCCAAGTTTCCCGAGACACTTTTTACTTTAATTTTTTTAAATTAATATAATTAAATTAGTTCTTCGTATAACGGACTATTAAATATGTCATTTTTCAATAAAAATTGCTATATTATAATCAACTAGTTTTGTAGCCCGTGAAAATCACGGGATCATTAATAATTTACTGCGTTTAAGTGTAATTTGTGAATAATTTATACGGAGTAGTCCCTCTTCCCCAATCATTTGTTTAAAACGAATACGACTGAGGGAGCGGTATTTTAAAACAAATGTGTTATACTCCCTCCGTTTTTCTATTTTCTTCCCATTTCCTTTTTGGAGATCAAAGTTTCCGAAAGTTGACCGTAAATAAGTTAGAAAATAACAAATTTTAAGATATGAAATTACAACATTTACATTTAATATCGAGAAATCTTTTAGGGGAAAAAATTCAATAGAAAAAACACAAGGTATAGTTGTCGAAAAAGACGGTCAAAGGTACATCATGTATATCGTAATAAAGCAAATAAGAAGAAAACAAATAAATGGAGGATTACAATCCAATTTTTGATTCGGGAGGATAGACAAACCAAAATGTGAATAACTTGGTTGTTTAGAAGCGACCATCTAAAAATTGCATTGATATTTATTTTCTACTCCATCAAAGAAGACACATTTCCATATATGAACAAATTGCATTGACACTTATTTTCTACTTCATATGCAGTTAAAACCTCCTAATTTCGAAATATATATGAAAATTATATTACTAATTCTCTCAAAATTTTATTAATGAAAGGAAAATAAAAAATATGGTACATAAATAAAGAGTATATATAATAATGATGAAAGAAAAGTTAAAAGGTTATTTCATTAATAAAAGAAATAATGGTTAAATAAATAAGGTCAATTATGAGAGGAGATCAATTACAATTTTTTTTATACCTTCTATTTTTTAAATTTTTTAAATTATATTTTTTAATTTTCTTAAATTGGTAATCCATCTCATTTTTTTTGCCACGTCACAATTAAACTTGTCATGTCACATTTTTAAGGTTAATCTTTTAATACGATTTTATAGATTTGGGGCAAAGTAAGAGAGTAAATTAAATATCAAAACTTTATAGGTGAACTCTAATAATAATTATTAGTAGTATAAGATTGACAAAAGTAATTAAACATCTATCGGAATCACGCAATAAATAGAGATTTATATACAATTCCAAACATAGATTATTCAAATCCGATCATTCATCCAAAGGTATAATCAAAACAATATTATTATACTTTATACGAATATTAACATTTTCTAATTCATGAGAAATAAAATATAAACAGATCATTTAGAAGAAAATATTTATCCAAAAAACATTGTGAGTTATAGAATAATATATTTGATGGAAAGAAAAAACAATGATTTTAAGGCTTGAAAGCATTGGAATTGGAACAACAAATTGGAGACGTTGAATAAATTCTAAAAATTATTATAGACAAAAGAAAGGTTAAAAGTGTGTTAGAAGCTATTAACATCACCTAATAATTTTACCTTTTAATATTTTTTTAGAGTGTGAAATATAATTATAATTAAAATGATTTAGTTTTTAGATAAATACTTTTTAAATAGCTCATCTTTACACGCAAGTACGCAACGCTAAAAAAGTTACTGTAATAATTAGCTTTTAAATTATATTGTATAGATAGACGTATATAATTTAATCTTTATAGCAAAATAAAATAGTTGCATGATGTTACAGTGATGTGTTTTATATTTGGGGACAAAAGAAAGGTCAAAAGTGTGTTAGAAGCTATTAACCTCACCTAATAATTTTACCTTTTAATATTTTTTTAGAGTGTGAAATATAATTATAATTAAAATGATTTAGTTTTAAGATAAATACTTTTTAAATAGCTCATCTTTACACGCAAGTACGCAACGCTAAAAAAGTTACTGTAATAATTAGCTTTTAAATTATATTGTATAGATAGACGTATATAATTTAATCTTTATAGCAAAATAAAATAGTTGCATGATGTTACAGTGATGTGTTTTATATTTGGGGATTAACTTACTCTAACAATGAACACATAAATTTTAAATTTAGCATGCATTTTGATTTTTTATTTGTTATTTAACTTATTAAAAATTAAGAGTCTAAACTTTATTCGTTATTATGCTATTTAAAAATTTGATGTATTTAATGTTTGTAAATTCATTAGTTTTTTTATTAGTTATTTATCTATTTAAAAACTTGGTATGCATTTAATACTTGTAAATTCATTAGTTTTTATTTTATTTTTTATTTTTAAATATTGATGACGTGACTTGCTACAAATCCTCAAAAGTGAAATGGTGAAATATGGTGGTTTGTCTTGCCTTTTAATATTATATATAGATGTTATATAAACTACTAATTTAAATCATATAACAATCCTAAAAATATATACTCTCCTCCAACACTCTCACTCGACTATGATTGATAGCACTAACATAAATAATAACGATTGAAACGATTAGGAACAAAAAATACATAAAACAATCATAATTTTGCTCTTGAGTGTCCATTTTCGATGATTTTTTAAAATTTATTATCTCAACGAGACGAGTGCAATAAAAAAAATTACCTAGCCCTGTCCTGTGGTTTACAAGACCTGACTTAGGTCGTGTTATAGGGTTTACGCGACATGGCCTTGTCCGGGTCTTGCTGTAAATCCACACGACAAGACATAGGTGAAGTCATTTTAACTAAATGACACAACCTAGGCCAGGTCGTGTAAAGCACACGACTGGGCATGGTAAAACTTGTTCTTTCCATTACACTCTTTTCGTCGAGATAAGCAATTTGAAAAAATATCATCAAAAACGGACACCGGAGCGCAAAATTATGATCCTTTTTAAATATTTTTCGTTCTTAATCGTCAACTTTTTTGTTCCCAATTTTTGTCGTGCTTTTAAGTTTTTATCGTAAAAAATAGAAAATTTAAAATCTTTATTATTATTTTTGTTATTAATTGTTCTTTATAAATAACTAAAATAATATATGTAAAATAAAAATTAGTTTGTTAGTTCATTTTCTTTCATACGATAAAACGATAATTAGTTCTTATAAAAACTGTCACCGTTGGGATCCGGTGAGAACCACCTTACAATGAGAACCTTGTGAGAACTCTACCTTACGGACTTTTTAAAAAAAAATTAATAACATAATTGGATTCGGCATGACATTTTATAGCTAGAGAACATATTTTTTGGTCTAGAAAATAAATACTAGTGACGGAAATTAAGGTGAGATATGTTTTATTTATTTGCATGCACATACTATCTATTTTTTCGTACCTATCATTTTTCCGCCACTGGTATTTATTTTCTAGACCAAGAAATATGTTCTCTGGCCATAAAATTCCATGCCGAATCCAATTATGTCATTAATTTTAAAAAAAAAACTCCGTAAGAAAAAATTAATGACATAATTGGATTCGGCATGGAATTTTATGGTCAGAGAACATATTTCTTGGTCTAGAAAATAAATACTAGTGGCGGAAAAAATGATAGATACGAAAAAATAGATAGTAGGTGCACGCAAATAAATAAAACGTATCTCACCTTGATTTCCGTCACTAGTATTTATTTTCTAGATCAAGAAATATGTTCTCTGGCTATAAAATGTCATGCCGAATCCAATTATGTTATTAATTTTTTTTAAAAATGTCCGTAAGGTAGAGTTCTCACAAGGTTCTCATTGTAAGGTGGTTCTCACCGGATCCCAAGTCTATATATATATATATATATATATATATATATATATATATATATATATATATATATATAACTAAGGTATAAGTATCTGAGCTTATGTGTATTTTTTTCTGAGGTAATTCAAAGTTCATATGTTTTGATGTGTAGATGGATGTGATCAAATATTTTTTAATAAAACTCATATTCTTTAAAATAAAACTCGGATACTTTATAAAAAAGCTCAAAATTTACACCGTATAACTAATGGTATAGCCCATGAATTGTCCAAAATACGTATTGATAAAATGATAATTAATTTTATTAAATATAAGTTGAATGCTCTAGGCAATAAATTAGGAATAATTGAAACAAAGAGTTTTGCTAGTGATGAATAATATTCGTTACAAGTTAAAAACGGATAATTACTCTCATAATAAAGCAAGTGGACTTGAACGTAGGAGGAAATGGAGCATCTTATGGATAGTATCACATGCATTATGTGAGAGAAGCACTATCCGTCTTAATCTTGTGACGGATATTGATCGTCTTCAATTAGAGTTTGTGTAATTGAAAAAGTATGGGTGTAGTAAGTAAAACAATAAGTCGACTAAGGCCATGTTCTTTGGACTTTTCTTTATTTATTACGTTAAGTTCAGCAAAAATAAGTTAAGTTCAAAAAAGTTCAGCAAAATTAAGTTAAGTTCGGCAAAAAAAAGTTAAGTTAAGTTAAGTAAAAATAAGTTCAGAAAAGTTAAGCAAAAATAAGTTAAGTTCAACAAAAATAAGTTAAGTTAAGTTCAGGAAAATAAGTTCAACAAAATTAAGTTAAGAAAAGTTAACTATAAACTCGTACCCGTTTTGTAGTATTGAAGAGTTTTAAAAAAGTTATGATTTTCAAAAATTTCATGTCCGATCATCTCATGTGCAACTTTTTTTTTAAATAGTGACCAATCGCATAGGATAGTTACTATTTACCCAAAATAGTCTTAATTAATAAAAAAAGTGGTCACATTTTGCAAAAATATACGGGATATGACCGTTACATAGGATATTTCTCGTAAGACTTTATTAAAATTGAAGCAAAAATCAAAACATTAATTATCATTAGTCTTACTCTAAACTTTTAAAAAAGTTAAGAAGAGGATGATAATATCGAAATAGTCGAAAACATTTGGTGAGCCAATGAATTCGATGGTGTAAGTTTAAATGAAGATGAGGAAAGTGAAGAGGGGGATGATAATATGAAAATATGTAATTTAATTTTTAATTATGTATCGAATTAAGATGTATGGACATACTATAATTATATATTAAAAAAACTATTATATTATCTATACTTTTATTTCAAGTTATATTTTTTATTTTTATCAATATCATCTATAATAATAATAATAATTATTATTATTATTATTTAAGTTAATATTCATTTAGTTCAAAAACGTTAAGCTCGTATAAGTTCAGAAAAGTTAAGCAAAAATAATTTTGAGTTCAGCAAAAATAAGTTTCGCAAAAATAAGTTCAGCAAAAATAAGTTCAGAAAAGTTTAGCAAAAATAAGTTAATTCAGAAAAAATAAGTTAAGTTAAGTTAAGTTCAACAAAAATAAGTTCATAAAAGTTAAAGAAAAATAAGTTAAATTCAACAAATATAAGTTAGGGATATTCTACAGTGTACCCCCGTATTTTTCGGTTTTCTACTTTGTACCCCTACATTTTTTAATTTCTATGGTATACCCTTAAACTTCTTACTTATTCTCCATAATGACATCCTCTAAATCTCCATTAACTTTATCACTATAAAAAGTAGTAATTTGACATTTATTTTGACTCATTAATGTGGTATCACCATTCTATATAGGAAGTATCACAAATAACTTTAAATAAGCATAAACGTCTATTAAAAACATATGTTATGAAGCATGAAATAAAAATAGCAATTTGATGAAACTGAGTTAGATTTGTATACATTTGGTTGGCTAATGTTAATTCGGCAAACTAATAAGTAAATGGGTAGGTTGTCGAGTAATTAAAATGTTAAATAAACGATTTAATAGATAAATGAAGAAATTAAACTAGTAAAGCCAATAAATAAGGTCATTGCATAGACTAATGTACAGAGTTTAAGGGCATACCATAGAATTTAAAAAAATTAGGGGTACAACATAGAAAATTGAAAAATTCGAGGGTACACCGTAGAATATCCCTATAAGTTAAGTTCAGAAAATTTCAGCAAAAATAAATTAAGTTAAGTTAAGCACAAATAAGTCGAAAAGAACAGGGCCTAAACAACCAGATGTATTCATGTATATATCTGGTAGTATATATTTGAAACTTTATAGCAAAATATTTGAGCTTATATGTACGTTTTACGAGCTTTGTTGAAAAGAACTTGAGCGCCTTTATAAAACAAATTAACTCAATATATTATATACAAACTCAAAATAATACATATAAACTCAATAAGATTTTAAATTTAACACCTAAAAACTTAAAATGTAAGTAAATAAATTTAAAATCTCAAAAAAACTGCATATAAGCTTAATTAGATTTGTATTGAAATGTACGATCCTCATATTCATCTGGATGTATAGTTCTATTTGTGCAAGTAAAATAGATGAATAAAATATCAGTTTTGTTAGAAATCTCATATAAATTTTTCAATTTTATTTTTATTTTATCCCTCGCATTTCTTACACATAAACAACACATCAAAAATTAAAAAGAGATAGAAGAGTCAGAACTATAGATGATCGGTAAAGAGAAACAAGAACCTGATTAACCTATATAATTAAGTCTCTTTTCTTAAGAGAATGATTAAGGGGCGCTATTTGTTCAAAGTCTGAAAATGAAATGGATTGGGTTGCGAATTCAGGGAGGAATAGAGTTAAAATCTCATACCTTTTTATACTTGTTTGGTCTGATTTTGTAATGATGAATTCAATATGTCATTCATGGTGTTTGGTTCACATTTAAAATAAATTCAATATTCAATTTTTTCTCTAATCATAATAACTGGTTTATTAAATAATAACATGAGTTGTACTTTTTTCCATTAACTATAACTTTACTGACGAAAAATTATAGCTAAAGAACAATCCATATTATTCATACCAATATTAAGTGTCCAAAATGAAAATGTTGTTAAACAAAAAAACGCATGAAAAATGTTTTATGAAAAATACCGGTGAGTCTAAACTTTTTCTTTCTTAGATCTCATAAATCATATTTATGTTCAAAATTAACTTATTAATTTAATGAATCTAGTACATGCAAAAACACAACTAGAAGAAATTTCCTTACATTAAGTTTACAGAAATTACGGGCACAAGATTGCCCACATATAAACCTGTCAAAACTTGACCCGAAGACCGACCGTAATCAGACCCGTAAATTACCCGGTTTTTTCAACCCAAACCCGAAAGATACCCGAACCCGTTTTGACCCGGTCACTTTTAGTGTAGTACGTCAAGTTACTTTTCATGTTAGTATTGTCACCTTATTATTTCGATGGATGACATGTCACGTCATCACATCGAAATGTGTGTCACACTGTCACTTAAACCTCATTCCACATTATCATTGCCAACTCATCGCCTAGGACCACATGTCACATCATCACCTCGAATTGTGTGTCATACCGTCACTTTCATCGTATTACGTCGAACTGAACCGCACTTCGCGTTAACACTACCACCTAATCACCTCAGATCACATGTCACATCATCATTTTTATATTATTTGAGTCTCGTTATTGTACTTAGCGAGTTAGAGAGGGTAATGATGGCGAAAACGATGGTGATATTGGTGGTGATGGCGAAAATGGTGACAATTAAGTTGACTAAGACAAGCAAGAGGAGAGAAACGTATAAAGGGTATGAATTACGATATAAAAGAAGTTTTAAAAAATGCGAGGAAAAGATGTTGATTGACCCGTATTTTTACTCGAACCCGACCCGGAACCCGTATAGACTTGACCCGTATTTTACCCGACCCGAAATACCCCAGACCCGTATTTTATCCGAACCCGTATCAACCCGACCCGTAACCCGCCTGTTCGAGCCATTTGACAGGTCTAGCCACATACCAATCTTGTTCTTGAGCTAAAATCTCAATGGATGAACTTAGATTGCAAAATCCTCCTAACAAGAAACATACCAAGATATAACCCGAAACTCTAATAATAATTGTGTCTAGAAATTACTAGTAAAGAATCTAATTAATAATCTAATATTAAACTTTTACTATTCTAATAAATATTTATATTACTAGATTTAGAGAGAAAAAGGCATTGACTATTTTATGTGAATTTTTAGAGAGATAAAAATTATCCTCAAAATTGTGAACCATTAGAATAACTTTAGAGGACAAAATGTCCTCTTATGGGCTAAGGGTAGCCGGCCACACTAGAGGAGAAATGAGAGGTGATGGTGACTCTACACACTACACTTTTCCTTCTATCTAAATGTGGAAAATGCAAAAAAAAAATTACTTTTACATGTGATTTTGACACTACACAAATCACATTTTACTTTATCCTTTCTTCTTAATGGTCATCCACCATATTACCATAATATGGTCACCCATATTAACTTTGTCAATTGTTAATTTGTCACATGTGACATCCAACATGTCACTAGGCACTTTGTGGTATGTTAATCAAATTAAATACTTTAATGCACAAATAATAACAATTGACGACTAGTATATGTAATTCATAACTACATATACGTAAAAGATAATTTAATTATAACTTGCCATATTTGTAATTATAGTTAACTGATTATTCTAATTTCGCATGTTTCATAAACATCGATTAACAATTAGTGAAATAACTTTTTATTTACTAATAATAAATCTTATTTAATCATATTAAATAAGATTCAATTTTCTCATCTCGTATTAATTTAGGATTTAATTAATCGTATCGATATATGATCAATTAACTTTTCTATTTCGGGATTCGTCCTAGAGGTATGACCTGAAGGGATCATCTGATCACCACCGTCGTACGACAATAACGTCAAACTCTAGCTAACCAACCGTTATTGATATATGTTGATTAGATGACTATATGTGAGAATCATCCCTTGCGTATTCTTTATATGGGATTTTAGATGTGATCGTTAAACCACGTGATCGCACTATTGTTGAGGACACTTACTCCAACAATCTCCCACTTGTCCTAGACAAGTGTGCGTCACCAATTCTCCTGCCCTATTATAATCTTCCACTCTTTGCAAGGTGTCTTACAGGTCGTACTTGCAATAGATCATATCTAAATGGTTTCCCTTGATAAGGAGAGTAACTGATTGACCGAAATTATCCACCATAGATACCTTTCGAGCGTGGTCACGCATTTCCAGTTCATTACTCCACGAGTGGTCCTAATATTTTGAACAACACTGACAAGAGGGTGAACAATTCCTATTGACCAATTCCCTTTGAATAGCCACAACACATCATGACCCAAAATATGCCCACCCAACCCCTTTTACGAAAAGTCGTGGAGCAAAAATCAAAACCAATCCGAAACTATGCCACCTTGGGCGAATAGTCTCTAGTCAAAGAATTGACTCATTTAGAATACTATAGTAACTCTCGTCACGACCAGGCTTAATATAAATTTTCTAGAACTCTATAAGTGGCCACTGTCCGGCAAAATGTCTCTTAATAGTCTGCTTATGTGATCGACTAGTCATCTCATAATGGCACTTGAACTTGTCATCAATCGCATCACACTCTAGTTGCTTTGAGACGACACCTCATACAAACTACTAGGGGCGAAACTTGTGGGAAAATATCTGTATATAATCCCAATTCTTTATATGCAGGATTATAACAAATTTATAATATATGATTTATAGTCATAAACGAAGTACAAGATACAAAGATTGGGATCAAGAATTAACCTTCCGTCCTTGCAAAGGCCTAAGATCAAATATCAAAACAAAATATCCTCCTAATCGTTGCACCCAAGATGTTCCAAGAAATACCCTTCTAGAGCTAGAAACTGCAAAATTACCTTTAATTTTGTGTAAGATGAAAGCTAGAGAGAGAGGGAGTATGTATGCCGTGTAACTCGTGTGCTTTAAGTGCAGAGTGAATGTCCTATTTATAGCTGCAAACAACCTTGCTATTAGACATCAACTAGGATTCCCCAAATCAGTATTTGGTTCTACCTACAGCACTTCATAACAACTGAACAACTTAATAATTGCTCAGACCGAAATTCTATCTTTATAGAATCGGTTATATCTCTCTCTTGTGTAATGTTTTATCTTATAAATATCTTATATTATAATCCACTAATTAAATATAGCCTTTTATATTTAATTAAATCATTTAATCTTTATTAAATAATTTCATTACACATAATTAAATATAACATTTTATATTTAATTACGAATTAACATTTTAATTCGTCTTAGCTAATATTATTTAATCAGTATTAAATAATTATGTCATCTTTACTTTGACTAACCGTTTAGTCGTATAGGGTATCAATATGATTACATTTTCATCTAATCATATCTCTCAGATTCCATCCTTTAGGTGTGACTCTTAGGGACCAGTTGATTACCACCATCTGTATGACAATAACGTCAAATTTTCTAGCAAGCCAACCGTTATTGATAAACGTGAATCAACTGGCTAAAATACAAAGTATACCCTGTGTGTTCCTTTAAGAGATTTATACGTGTTGTCGCACTAACTGTTGAGGACACTAGCTCCAACAAAACTATGTTAATCCACTTCACTTTAATAGGGTTCAATATGGTCATACCAACCCATTTGGATGTAACACGGTTTATAAGAAAAAAGTTTTAATAAAACTCAAATGGTGAATGCATTATCACATATGTGAAATTGATACAATATTAATTACTACATAATCTATAATTCATATTTAATATGGTATATAGTATCACATCTCAACTCAATGGAAATTACATGACTTATCCGTTTAGCCTATAAGGAGGCTTTCGGTTAGTAAGCCTTAACAACACTTGTACTTCACTTAACCTTACTATAATTTCCCTTGGTTATGAATAATCTTATTATGATGCAAACATTTCGAGTACATGTCTTGATCCTATCTAGACACAAGCTTTCTTATTATAGAATAGATCCCACTGTCTTCACAGTGTGTGGGGGAATCCTCCCTCTTGTATATCTCATATGTACAAGTGTACTCACATTTGTTGTAAGGATATTATATTACTATAGTAGTAAAACCAACTAATTGATTATCCAAGTTTACGAACTTACCACAAGGTATTTGTATATATGCCAACGACTAAGAAAATCTACCTTAACACATCCACATTCTATCTAAGCTCATCTTGATGTATCGACACATAGTGAGGTCCCAAGGATGGTGAGAGGTGAAGGAAAGGGAGGGAGAACAATTTACGTTTTCCAAAGAAAAGAATAAAAGAAAAAGTTTTAAGAAAATAAAGAAAAATAATTTCAATCGAAGTCCCAAAAAAGTTTTAAGACGTTGTCACACATGTACTCGGTCGAGTACCATGATACTCGGCCGAGTGGCTTGTACTAGGTCGAGTACTCACTGTTCAGTCATCTAGATACAAGACATCCTCTTATCCCAACCTTCTTATATGATCATCGATCAGTCAACATGCTCTTAGTAGGGCGGGTGTTACTTAGGACACCAAAGGCTCTACGGCCACTCTTCTCTCGTGTGAGAGAGAAGACCAATAAAACCAAGCGTCAAACCCGCAAAGGAACGCATTTACCTAGGTTTGAGCAAAACAATCTGATCCACTTTTTAAATATCGAAATCCGACTTACGGGTTATTTCAAGGTTATCTACTTATTGAGTTTTTGGGCAGGTGTGTTCTAACCGCTACATATCACCGCTTCTCCATTTCTTTACAACAAAACTCAGCTTTATTAGCCAAGGTTGTTAACGAATCTGCATATGATGTTCTATATATTTTTGGGTGTTTATACTTCGCTCGCAACCAAAATTATAAGGAGATAAATTGCGAGTCGAGCCATAAGTGTGTCTTTGTTGAGTATCCCTACCAAAATAAAGGTTGGAAGATACATGATTTGGAATTTCGGGAGTATTTTGTTTATTGGAATATATAAATTTTTGAACAAGAATTTTGTTTGCATTATTAAAGAAAATTTTTTGAGCTCGTTCATTGAAATCAGTTCTGTAAAATCAATTTTAATGCCAAGAATTAATTTGTTGCATTGTCATACGTATGTTCAATTATCTTTTGTTAGCTATTAGCTAATCATCTCAGTTCATTAAGTGACTAATTGAGATTTTAATAATGTATTATGAATGTATGATGTAACTAATGAGTTAAGAACAAATGTAAATGAGGTAGTTTTGAGATTGAGTGCAATCAGAGTAAGTTGACAAATTGTTTTATTGTAAGTGTTTAGTAATTCGAATAATAAATTTCTAAGCAAACTATAAAATAACATTTGACATTGTTATAGGCCTATAAAGTGTAGGCCGAACCAACTAAAAAACTTGTAAAAGTATTGTTTATCTCTTTACTTTACTTTCCGCTACCTTATTACTTACCACTGTTACATTTAACAAAGTTGTGACCTAAAAATTTTAATGGACAGCAAGTCCCCCACCCCTACCCAAACTATACTCGTTCTATACTTTTTTTTCTTTTTTGGTTGTAAAACGGGTTGTACACCACGGTTGACCAAAGAGTTTGCTCCATAGTCCATTATTATGGACAAAAATTAAACTCCTAACCTCATAATTAAAGGATAAACTAAACAACCACTACATCAAACCCAACCCAACTACTAACTCGTTCTAAACTCAGGTTTGGTTAAATTGGTGTTCCAAACGAAACTATTTAACAAAATGGGCTCTTTTGAAACTAATTATAAAAAATGGGTCCACGTCATCATTTCTGGGTTTTCCTTTTTTAAAAAAATTCTCAAACATGTCGTTGTCCGGGACAACGATCAATTGAAAAATACACAATTCAGTAATTGGTCGCTGTTCGGGACTGCGACCAGATGAAGGATCAACTTTTTTTTTCAACTCTGCTTTATTATCTTCAATATGTTGCTGCTTCTTTTTCACCATTGCTTCAACCTCTTCTCGGCTATTTGTTTCACAGAATAGGACTAATTAATTTTTCTCTACAATGACCGGAAAATGTGTTATGGGTCCAGCCCATTTTTTGGGTATTGTGTTATGTTTATTAGACTCAAATATTAAGGGTTTGTGGAAACTTCTCTTAGAAGCATTCTTTGTTGTTTTTGTATAAAAGAAACAACCACTTTGTACGGCTTACACAACACACAACACACAACACAAAACAAAAAGAAGAAAGAGATAAGCAAGAGAGAGAGGAAGACGTTCAGCTCGGATTTTGCAGGATAGCCTTTAGTAAACTTCCGATTGCTGGCGTTTTAACTGTTGGATCGTCCTGAAAGTTTGCCAGTTTGTTCCTGACATCCAAGGCCACACTCTGACTGTTGGGATTGTTGTTCTGAGCTCTGCTTTGTCTGTAATTGTTGCTGGAAAGAATATGTTTTTCGGGGTGATATTTTCACTTTTGCTCTCTTATTCATAAACTCTTATGTATGATGATGATGGTGGGTCTTGGAGCCTTTGTAGACTGAAATTATTATAATAAGAGAATAAGAAGGGGGTGGACTCCTTACAAGTCCTGTGGTTTTTATCCTTCACATCGAAGGGGTTTTCCACGTATAAATCATGTGTGTTATTTACGTCTTTTGTTCTTTCGTTATTGTTCATTATTTCTGTCCATTACTGCTGGTTTTAGCTTTGGTAAATTAATTGGGTAAATTGGATTGATTGTTCTTGTTTGGGTTGGTTGTGTTGAAGTTGATCCTTGTGGGTGGTAGTGTTGTTGATTACACTCCTTGGTCTCTTCAACTGGTATCAAGAGTTTTAGGTTAATTTTGGGTCGAACCATGGATGGTAGTAGTGAGAGTTCCAGGGTTAAACTTACATCAACCAATTATTCCATTTGGAGACCTGTGATGGAAGACTTGTTATATAGCAGAGATTTATTTGATCCAATTGAAACAATTACCGATTTGGATGATAATGTTGCCAAGTTTAAGAAACCGGAAAACATGGAAAACAGAGAATGGGAAAAGTTGAAAGAAAGACTTTGGGGACGATTAGAGAATGGATTGATATTAGTGTTTTCAACCATGTGTCTCAAGAGACCGATCCATATGAATTGTGGAAAAAACTAGAAGGTGTTTATGAAGGAACGACGACTCATAATAAAGCTTCATTAATCAAGCGACTTGTTAATTTGAAACTGAAAGGTGTGAAGTCAGTTTCAGACCATCTTAGTGACTACCAGGATATTATTAACAAGTTGGCTACTATGAAGACTATTCTTGATAATGAATTGCAGGCTTTATTTTTATTGAGTTCCTTACCGGATAGTTGGGAAACCTTGGTTGTGACTATCAGTAACTCCGCTCCGGATGACGTGCTCTCTTTAGAAGTGATTAAAGAAAAAAAGTTTAATGAAGAGATTAGAAGGAAGGAAATGGAAGTTGATAATTCACATGCTTTTGTTATTGAGAATAGAGGAAGAAGTAAGAGTAGGGGTCCTAAAGGCCGTGGTAACTCAAAATCAAGGTCTAAGTCCAGAGTAGGGAAAAAGATTAAGATATGTCATTATTGTAGCAAGTCTGGCCATATACAAAAATATTGCTACCGATGGAAGAAGGACCACACTAAGAAGAGAGATTCAAATAAGGAGGGAGAATGTAACACCCCCATTTATTAAGGAGCCTTTAGCAAGACCTTCCCAAATAAATAGGACTGTTACCATCTCGGAAAGACCGAGCTAGTGAATAACAAAGTAAAACAACCACAGTACTTTATAATTAAATGATAGATAAAATCTATTACAACTTGTCCAAAGACCAAATACAAAACTGAGTTACAAGAAATAAAATAAACTCTAAAAGAATAGACTAAAGTGATCTATAAGCTAAGCAAGTCCAAGTCCGCATCTCACAACCCTGCCCCAGCTCCTAGCTCATCTATCTCTTTCTTGTAGAATCTACTCCCCATTCCGGATCATCGTAGGTGTCACACGAATACACTGTCAACCTCGCGGTCGAGTAGGATAACACAAAATCATAATGCACAAATAGTGATATCCAAATGTCATGATATGCATGAGCTCAATCTCAAACCCTTGCACCAACTCATACCGAACCTCCCAGCAGAGTATAATCGGCCGTCGCCGAACACCAGCATAACAGCTGAGGTCACCAGGTCTAGTCCTGCAGAACTAGCCTGGGCCCAATAATATTTCATCATCTCGAATCCGTATCCAATGCATATGCCATGCACATTAATGCAATATTAACATAAACAATTACCAAATATCATTCTCATGTGAATCATGCTCAGCATCCAATACATACAATTCAACACCCATTCATAACATATCATAGAGTATAGTATCGGTGTATCCTACCTGGATAGCAATATAATCCCATCACGCAGCTAACATCCAATCATCAGAATCACTTCATCACATACTCAACACCTAACAAAATAATGTATTTAATTACTAACTAATACAATTACGCCACTAATATAATATATCAATTATTCAAATTAATTACGATCCTTCACATATCCATCACCTATATACCATAATAATGTATAATTACCACCTAATAAAATAATTAATCATGCACATAACCTAGACTCATCATAACTTAATAGGAATATCAACTTAAAGAACAAACACGACTTTTCCTGATTTTCCAACACCTGACAGATTCGGTATAAAATATATAACTAATTCCAGAAAAATTGAATTGATTCAAGGCCAATTGGATGAGAACCCCATGAGTCTTATCTACAAATAATGTCTAACGTAGTTTTCTCAAATTCCAAACTTATCTAGGGTTTTCAGATTGATTTCCAAAAGCCGATAGAATTCGTTGCATAAAAAGTATTAATTCATAAAATGAGTTCAAAACATTATTTTTCGGTAATTCCAATTCCTATTATCATCGAGACTTTACAAAGATTATGTATAAAAAAACCAAAAATTTAATCGACATATAACCTAGGTTTTCCAAACCATTTTCCACAACCAAATCAGATTCGCGGACTTTTCAGCGACATGTTCATAAATAAATCACCTAGGACAAACCATAAGGATTATGACTATGAAATTTTATATGCATAAACTAGACTTAAAATAAACATGACTCTCGTTTCAAACTTTTCGAAGAAGAGGACTTTAAAACAGTATAGACAATTAAATGAAATCGACTTACAAACAGGGAAATCGAATTAGGTTGCAAATGGTGAGAAATCTCCAATCCAGTGAAAGGCTCGACACTCTTCTTCCTCTCCCTCTCTCTAAGTTTAGAAAATGGTTTTGGGATGTGATGGTTAGGCTTTAGGTTTAGGGTTTTTTTTTGCATATCATTGGGTTGGGTTGTGCATTACATGTTTCTCACAATCACAACCCGAGTCCAAGCCCATCTCGCATCAATCTAACCGAGTCTAATAGCCCATCATGCATCTCGAGAACTTATATCTCTATATCCCGTTCTTAACCCATAACTTAAAATTAACGAGTACATATAATAATATAATTTAAATATAAATTAAATATGAATATGAAGGTAAATAGTATTACACGTCCACATAATATACTAAATATAATAATTATAGCAACCAACAAATACGTATCAAATAATATATAATTATACCTCGTCTTGATAATAATATAAAACAACTCATTATTACGAACTATGAAAATACGGGGCATTACAGAGATGATAAAAATATTGCAGCAACGACGTCCAAAAGTGACGATGAGGTCACTTTGATTTGTGCAACCAGTGAGTATTATCATGTTGACGGTTCAGATTCGGAATGGTTAGTAAATTCAGGTGCTTCATACCATTGTGTTCCAAAAATGGATTATTTCTTAAACTACCAAGCGGGTGATTTCGGTAGTGTCAAGATGGGAAATCAAAGCTCAGTTGTTGGTTTGGGCGATATTCGTGTGAAGACAAATGTTGGGTGCACGCTTACGTTGAAGAATGTGCGTCATATCCCCGCTCTACATCTAAATTTGTTGTCTGCAAATGTCCTTGATCAAGAGGACTTTAGACACATTTTTGGAGATGGAAAACGAAAATTATCCAAGGGTTCATTGACGGTTGTTAGAGGTGAGTTGTGTTGCTCTCTATACAAGACATATTTGTACATATGTTCTGGTGAGTTGAATGCAGTTGAAGAGAATAATTCTCCTAACTTATGGCATAAAAGATTGGGACATATGAGTGACAAGGGGATAACAATCTTGGCTGGACAATCATTTATTCCTGTTGATAAAACTGTTACTCCCGATCCTTGTGACTATTGTCTAGCTGGAAAGCAACATAGTGCTTCTTTTTCTAGAAAATATATTAGAAAGAAATACAAGCTGGAGTTAGTTCACTCGGATGTTTGTGGTCCTATTGAAGTGGAGTCTCTTGGTGGCAATAGATATTTTGTCACTTTCATTTGACGATGCTATTGGCTGTATATTTTGAAGACAAAAGCCAAGTATTTAAAATCTTCAAAAAGTTTCATGCCATGGTCGAAAGGGAGACGGAAAGAAAGCTGATGTGTCTTAGATCCGACAATGGTGGTGAATATACTTCTCATGAATTCAAGAATTATTGCTCACGACATGACATTAGACATGAGAGGACGGAGCCGGGCACACCTCAACGCTATGGAGTTGCAGAAAGAATGAATAGAACCATTGTGGAGAAGGTGATATATATGCTTAGAATGTCCATTCTTCCGAAGACATTCTGGGGTGAAGCTGTCCAGTGTGTTGTATACTCGATTAATCGTCCCCCATCAGTTCCTCTTAGTCTTGACATTCCTGAGAGAGCTTGGAAGGGGTGTGTTCCGACCTATTTATATGTTAAAGTCTTTGGATGTGAGGCATTTATGCATGTGCCTAAAGAATAAAGATCAAAACTTGATTCCAAGACTAATCCGTGCATATTTGTTGGGTGGTAACGAAGAGTATGGTTATAGACTCTATGATTTAGAAAAGAAAAAGGCGGTGAGAAGTAGAGATATAGTATTTTTTTAGCATGAGAAGGGTGAAGATCTTATGAGTTCAAGGTACACTTCTACCTCAGATTTGACTACTAATACTACTTATGATATTTCTTTTCCCACTCCTATTATTCCTGTTGACCAACCAACAAATGAGAATGTTGAGGTGATACCCGATGATGTTGGTGAGCTACAACCTAATGTTGTTGGTGAGGTACAACCTGATGGTAATGTACCGCAAGCTGACAATGATGATGCTTTTCACGAGTCATCATCCGATGAAGAAGAAAACCATGAAAATGAGCATAATGAAGAAGGAGATCGTGGTGAAGAAGTTCTTGAGCAGGGGGAGCATCCTACCACTCAAGAAAAGGATACACATGTTAGAAGAGGGACTAGAGAGCGTAAATCTTCAACAAGGTATCCAAGTTCAGAGTACATTCTTATAACGGATGAAGGGGAGCCTGGAAGTTATCAAGAAACATTGTCTCTTGATGAGAAAAATGTGTGGCTCGATGCTATGAAGGAGGAAATAGACTCAAATGTAGCTTATGAACTTGTGGAGCCTCCTAAGGGAAAGAAAGACTTGAAAAACAGTTGGATTTTCAAGAATAAGAAAGATGGCGAGAAGATTGTGAAGCGGAAAGCCAGACTGGTGCTAAAGAGATGCAACCAGAAAAAGGCATTGACTTTGATAAGATCTTCTCTCCTGTTGTCAAAATGACTTCTATCAGAACCGTGTTGGATTTAGTTGCAAGCCTCAATCTTGAGTTGGAGCAACTTGATGTAAAAACTGTTTTTTTACATGGTGACCTATACGAAGAGATCTACATGGAGCGAGCAACCTGAAGGATTTAAAGATAAAGAGAAATAAAAATGTGTTTGTAAGCTAAATAAGAGTCTTTATGGGCTTAAACAAGCACCAAGGCAGTGGGACCGGAAATTTGATTCGTTTATGACCAGCAATTGTTATAATTAAACGAACTTCAGCCGATCCTTGTGCTTTTTACAAAAAGGTTCCCCAAGGTAATTTTATCATCCTTCTTTTGTATGTGGACGATATGCTGATAGTTGGACAAGATTTAAAGATGATTCAAGGTTTGAAGAAAAACTTGTCCAAGTCATTTGACATGAAAGACTTGGGTCCAACAAGGCAAATCTTAGGCATGTAGATTTCTTGTGATCGAAAAGCTGGAAAATTGTGGCTATCACAAGAAACACACATTGAACGGGTGCTAGAAAGGTTCAATATGAAGCATGCCAAACTGTTTGTACACCGTTAGATACTCATTTCAAGCTCACGAAGGAAGCATGTCCTAGAACGGAGAAAGAGAAAGAACGTATGTCATCTATTCCTTACTCTTCTGTCGTTGGTTCTTTGATGTACGCTATAGTTTGTACGAGGCCAGATATTTCACATGTTGTCGGTTTAGTGAGTATATTCTTATCCAATCCGGGTAAGGTTCATTGGGAAGCTGTGAAGTGGATCTTCAGATACTTGCGGGGCACCTCTAAACTGCGCTTGTGTTATGTAGGTGGCAAACCTATACTCGAAGGCTATACTGATGTGGACATGGCGGGTGATCTCGATATTAGAAAGTCGATCTTAGGTTATGTGTTTACTTTTTTAGGGGGAGCCATTTCATGGCAATCCAAGATACAAAAATGTGTGGCATTGTCCACTATTGAGGCGGAGTATATTACAGCCGTGGAAGCAAGTAAGGAGATGTTATGACTTAAAATATTTCTTCGAGAGTTGGGTTTGAAGCAAAGTGAGTTTGTGGTATTTTGTGATAGTCAAAGTGCGATGGACTTGAGCAAAAACACCATGTATCATGCTCAGACCAAGCATATTGATATTAGATATCATCGACTACGAGCCGTTATAGAGGATGAGCAATTGAAGCTGAAGAAAGTTCATACCGACAAGAATGGCGCTGATATGTTGACAAAGGGTGTTCTTGGAAGCAAGTTTATGGTTTGTAGTAAGCTTGCGGGTTTGAGATTCAACTGATCGTGTTTGGCATTAATCTTCCCCGTAATGTGCGGGAAGGGGAGATTGTTATGGGTCCAGCCTGTTTTTGGGTATTGTGTTATGTTTATTAGGCCCAAATATTATGGATTTGTGGAAGCTTCTCTTAGAAGCATTGTTTGCTGTTTTTGTATAAAAGAAGCAGACACTTTGTGTGGCTAACGCAACATAACACACATAACACACAATACACAACACACAAAACAAAACAAAAAGAAGAAAGAGATAAGGAAGAGAGAGAGAGAGAGAGAGAAAGAAGTTCAGCTCAGATTTTGCAGGACAGCCTTTAGTAAACTTCGATTGCCGGAGTTTTAACCGTTGGATCGTCCTGAAATTTTGCCAGCATGTTCCCTGACATCCAAGGCCACACTCTGACCGTTGGGATCGTCGTTCTGAGCTCTGGTGTGTCTGTAATCGTTGCTGGACAGAATCTGTTTTCCGGGTGATATTCTCAGGCTCTCTTATTCATAAGCTCTTATGTATGATGATGTTGGTGGGTCTTGAAGGCTTTGTAGACTGAAATTAGGTTTACCTTCAATTTTATTATATTAAAAGAAGAAGAAGAAGGGGTGGACTTCTTACAAGTCCCGTGGTTTTTATCCTTCACACCGAAGGGGTTTTCCACATATAAATCGTGTGTGTTATTTACGTCTTTTGTTCTTTCGTTATTGTTCATTATTTCTGTCCATTACTGCTGGTTTTAGCTTTGGTAAATTACTTGGTAAATTGGATTGATTGTTCTTGTTTGGATTGGTTGTGTTGAAGTTGATCCTTGTGGGTGGTGGTGTTGTTGATTACATCCCTTGGTCTCTTTAAAAAAATGAACAGCCACTTCCCTAAAAGCGAAAACAACAAGGATGTAACATTGTCAGAGTTACAAAGTTACATGAGCATTGCATTATCATACTTTATCAGTTTGTAATATGTACCTAATCGTTATGTAGAGAAGCTAATAGACATAAATTCCAGGTAGCGAAGAGTAAACATATTAACACATCAAGGTAGCAAAAACATGTCGCTTCCTCGTAAACGAAAGATGTTCAAGATTTGATAAGCGGTTTTCTGTATCTTTTTATTGTGTTTCTGTGTTGCATACAAATAAAGAGCCTATATTTACTAGATATACAATGGATAAATATGGGAAGGAAATAAGCTAAGTATGAATACAATATGTGTATTGTAAGTAAAAGAATAATTTCATGCCTTAAGTGAAATATATGGTGGGCAGAGACTTAATTTGTGCAATCTTTGCACAACGGCTAGTAGCTGCTTGTTGGGTAGTCCAATACTTCCCAGCCACTATCTCAATAGCCATGAGCTATGTAGGGTCACTGGTGATGATATAGGGGTTCGTGGTTAGGGTAAAAGAGGTCTGTTGGGGATAAGGTTGGAAATGGGTAGGGTCCATCAAGATCCGGACCCGACCCTGATTCACATACCTTGGACCCATACCCGACCCATATCTGAAATGGTCTGAAATTAATGGACCCATATGGGTAGAGTCTACTCTACGGTCTGCTTTTTTCTTTGACAAAACAATTTTTTCCTAAATTATAAGTATCATTTACCAAGTACCCAAACTTATCATTTTCATCAATTTCCTTGTTTTTCTTATTGGTTATTTAGATATGCGTATAGTATATTAGTGATAACTAATAAAGGTCGTATGTATGTGTGTATTATTTGAGTTATTGACGTTCGTATGTGTGTGTTTTTTTAAAATAAAAATAAATATAAGGGTCTAAGGGTTGGGTAGGGTCCCAACACCAAGACCCGGACCCGGGTCAGATGTTTTTATATAAGACCCATACCCGACCCATACCCGAGTGGGTTTTAAAAATTCAGACTCATAGCCGACCCATTATGGTCCGACCCTAAGACCATCCCCAAGCAGAAGGTCGCCTTAATCGGGTCACCAACATATTAACCCTTAATCTCACTTTATTTATCTTGACCCAGTTATACCCTCCCAAGCAGAAGGTCACGACCTAGGTCACCAACCCAATCAATTTTCCACTTTCTAACATTTCCAATCATTGTCTACACTTTCTACCCCACAAAACATCTCTCTTACTCTTTTAATTATTATTATTTACAAAATATTAAAAACAAGTTATATTGTAAACCAATCATGTGTTGCCATGTGGAAGGTCACCAAATGGTGACCTCTTCTTGTTCAGGGTCACCAATTGACCCCGACTTATTCAAGGTCGAGCTAATTATCGTCTAAGGTCGTGCTAATTAGGTAATTAAGGCGACCCAACAAGGTCGCGACCCGGTTGGCGACCTTGCTTGGAGATGGTCTAAGGATCTGGGTTGGTACCGATCCACTGCCATCCTTAGTTAGGATTGTCAGTAGTTTGATACTTGGAATTTGACAGGCGTGATAGCCTAATGGGAAATGGACTTGATAAAATGGTTGATAAGACCCTCTAGGATTCTGTTTTGCGAGTAATAGAAAATCGTTCAGGTTTTCAAAGTACTTGCAGCCTAGTGTAATCAATCCACTTCCTCGCAAAATTCCTCCATTCAGAGATAAAGCACCATGTAAGGAATAAAAATGATTGATATAAATTGCATTAATTATAAACGGAGTACAAGAGGTAGATTATATACTGAAAGAGTTAGCGACTAAGCTTTGTAAATATTAGCTAACAAATCTATAAACAAGGGATAAATTGACGAATTTGGATCCTCTCCATTACTTTCTCTCCATTACCTCTCTAATACACACTTATTTTAATATATTTTCTCTATCCATCCAATAAAACATTATTTTTATGAAATAATTACAACCGCTAGATCGTCTCAAGATTATAATCCGGACCGTTTAAAAGTAATGGAGGTCCATTTCTTTTCGGGTAATGGAGAGAATCCGGACCGTAAATTGACTATTAACAAAAGAGATAAAGTAGGAATGAAACACTGATTATTGTCTCGAGTTTGTTGGACTATTACTCTGTCTTCCTGAGATCTTAACATTAGTTGATATATACGGATTCTTATCCTTAATAGCAGAGAAGTTGAGAAAAAAAAAGTTCCTTCATCTGTTCGTTGTCCCAGATAGCGAACCGTTACTGGACTGTGCATTTCTTCAAGTTGGTCGTTGTCCTAGATAGCGACAAGTTTGAGATTTTTTTTTTAAAAGAGAGGAAAAATCAAAAATGATGACGTTGACCCATTTTTTGTAATTATTTTAAAAAGAGTCTCATTTTGTTATATAGTTCTGTTTGGAATACGATTTTGACAAAAATTTCCTAAACTCTTGACATGTCTTTTTTAACTTTTTCGTAGTGGTGAGTTTAATCATTATTAAAGAAGACTAGTACAATGTAAATTATTTTATGCACAAGTAAGATATGCTCGGTATGTTTAGAATCATGATGAGCTAGGTAGCACAGACACTTCTCCTAATAAGCCGTACCGTGTCCGACACCGACACTTCACGGACACACGTCGAAACGTGTCCAACACCTAAACAGCCGTGTTTAACTTTCTACATTTATTTGGGCACGTGTCCGTCGCGTGTCCATGGTATTTGAGCCGTGTCCGTCGCGTGTCCACGATATTTGGTTATCATTTGCGATGAATGATGTTTTTGAGACGAGAAATGCGCTATCGAAAGAGATCAATTAGAATATTGATTCGGATGAGGAATGAAAATAAATTTATTATCGAGGGCAAGTTTTACCTTCACTTATTTAAAATTAATATCAAATACTTTTATAAAAATAAAATCAAAAATTTATAACTATAAAATATATATTTTATTAAATTTAAATGCCGTGTCTCGTGTCCTAAATTTCATGGCATGCCGTGTCCCGTGTCCGTGTCCGTGTCCGTGTCCGTTTTGGTGCTACCTAGGTGATGAGACCATGAATCACATACACATCCGAGCTTGCCAATTTTCCTGCCAGTCATACCATCGCTATTTATGTAGAAGTATATATAGATACTCCGTTGTTTATAAATAGGGCCTCGATAGAGAAAAGATTCCAAGGTAAAAAAATTCGCTAGATTCATTGGACTATGTACAACACTACAAGAACATATCTCTGCGTTTTGGACTGTTAATCACTACCTCTCCAGTATCAAATTGTGGAAGAATATACGGTTTTCTTATATTACTACTACAAAGTGTCATTTAAATTGCTTTCTGTCATTTACTTCTTTGTCCGGTGAGAATGGAGGTGGAGCATTCTTCAGAAGTCCTGCATCATCGTCGCTTTCTTGAATGTCGACGACTACTTGTTTTTGTGCATTCACCATTGTCTTCTGTATGTCTTTTAAAGTCTCGAGCACTTCTTTCATTAAAGGTCTTGTCTCCCTCTCTGGCTGTAAACACCGAAAAGCTAATTCAGCGGTTAAGTTCACCAACTTTTGTACAACATAGTCATTGTCATATCCTAAATTAGGGTCGACCATCTCCTGCAATGCATGCTTTTGAATCCTGTCAACGGCCATATTAGCCAAATTAATGTCATGTCTACGCCTTGTGATGTCTACAGCCACTTTTGAAGAGATTAGCTCCATTATGACAACTCCAAAGCTGTAAACATCACTCTTCTCTGTGAGATGATAACATTGGTAATACTCCGGATCCACATAACCAGGAGTCCCTTGTGGTGCAGTCGATACATGGGTAACGTCATTAGGGAATAACCTTGACAGTCCAAAATCAGCTACCTTTACCCGGAAGTTATTGTCCAGGAGAATGTTTGTCGTTTTAACATCGCGATGTATAACATCATTTTCATGAAGGAAAGACAAGGCCTCGGCTGTCTCAACAGCGATGCTTAGTCGTATAGACCAAGGGATCTTATTAGAAACCGAAAGTCTCCCATGAAGATGATCGGCAACTGTACCATTTGGGACGTACTCGTATACCAAAAGGAGATCTCTGCTTCTTTTAGAGGTGCACCCATATAAAGTGACCAAATTATCGTGCCTTAAACGAGCTAAAATTTGAACTTCGTTCATAAACTGTCCCATTCGCTTGACGCTATTCTCATACAAGCGTTTAACAGCAACAACACGTCCATCATTGAGCTCACCTGAAAACAACCCATATAAAAAAAATGCCTTAGATAAAAGTCATTTAATGTATTTCCTATGCCACACATCCCCAAATTGATGCACGCCCTATTCCATAACATCAGAAAGAGCATTAATATGAATCACGCTGATGGATTTCATATGCATAATATCACAAACAGCTTCAATATGAATCATATCGATATATTTCCTACGCCATGTCGCCATGAGGTCACTATGAGTTTTCATATGAATCAAATTGAAAAATAGAGATTATTCTTGTCGTACCATAGTATACAGTACCAAAGCCACCATCTCCAAGCTCCCGAGACTCATTGAAGTTTTCAGTGGCTTCTTCAAGTTCACCATAACTGAATAGCTTAACACCAAGGTAGGTGCCGCTATTACCAAGGTCAGATTTTGAGGACGGGTAAGAGGGCGTGCTTTGTGACATATACGTTGAAGGAGTAGTGGTGTAACCTTGGCTGGAATAATATCCGTTACTTGAGGGACGGTCTGTGCTTAGACTAGCCAAATGAAGGTCTTTGGTTCTAGTCTGAGAGAGAATTTTCTTTCTTCTTTGCATCATGCAGAGGCAGGCTGCTAGTAGCACTACAACTATACTGCTTCCAGCTGATACCCCTGATAATTATGTTAAAGAAAACGTCAAATTTCTATCCAGGTGAATTCTGCTTAATAAACTGAATGTGTAGACATCAGAATTAGTCACCTATAATTACTGCCTTCTTGAGGGATTTACTTCCTGCAATTGAGAACCAATGTTAGAAATTACTCATGAAAGACGGCTAACTAACTAATTTGCTCTCTCTGTATCAACAACTCAACAAGCTACAGTCAAATGTGTAGTCTTGAACCAACTTCATATTAACTCAAGTACCCATGTCCAAGCTCGATAATTCGACATTGCTATGACCTTTTCACACTTCATATATATTAACAATAAAAAAAGAAGCGAGTTTTCATGAAAGAACAGCCGTGGACATGCACACAGCTTCTTGTTTACATCCTCTTCAAGACTCAGGGTCAAACAAATGTATTGTTCAAACACACATTGATATAGTTGTGATATAGTTGGTCCAGTCGTGCTAGTAATATTTCTGCATTTGCCAGCATCAGTACCAGACATTTCTACAGTGGGGAACATGACATTGGTCGTTTTTTTTTTGTTTTAGTGTAAACACCTGTTAACTTGTTAAGAAACCCTAAAAGGATACTCAATATAGAACTCTAGAAATATTTGAGATCAGGTTATGAATACCACGCTTCATGTCTCTACAGACCAAGTTAATGACAGAATTTATAAGGTTGTGGCTGCATTCATTCTTGAGTTACATTTTTTCTCATTTGTTACGCTCATGTTTTATTAGTTACAATCTCCTGTTTTCTCCCACAAAGACTCCACTGTTTACTAATCCGGCAGACCAACACTAAAAATAGTAACACCATATTGCTAAATATATCTTATTCTCACATTATGGTTACATATTTTGACTCTGATCTTAGTATTCATATATTTTCCATAACACTTCGCTCATGCCATCTTTGGAAAATTTCCATGAGTTTGCACTATTTTGTTTATTGTGACTCTTCATTTAGTTTCCTAGCAACACTAAAAGCTATTAGAACCCAATTTGAGGAGACGTGAATAGAGTTTACGACAAAATGACGGAGATCAATCCCACGATAAATGATATTAAGGTAAAGAACGATTCAACACCATGACTACATAAAAACGAGAATACTAGTTCATTTACCATGACTATGACCCATTCCCATGGTGGGTGAAGACTTGGACTAAGTCTTAAGAAGGGATGACACTCCATGAAAACGTTTAGAAATGATAAAATTGAATAAAAAATGAGGAAAGCCGGTAGCTGATGTTCCACCCACCAAGGGCCTACGATATGGGCAGGTTATGCAGTAAAGGCAAAAGTAGGTGAACTAATAACATGTAGTAGAAGCAGAGACAAAAGCATAGGGTCAAAAGTTTGGTAAAGTTGTCAACTCATTATTTAAGTAGAAATAGACAATATACCAATAAATTGACAAATCATCATCATCATCATCATCAATTTAGATACCTGGATATACAATTAATTACAATGAAAGACTAGTCGTAACTTATTTAGCAGCCTAGCATGAAAAATAGGCTGCTGCCCTGAATTTGGTTAATCCAATTTCTTCCAGAAACGTTTAAGAGTTGGTAATAAGTATTAAGTTACCCTAACTTTTCGCTTCTAATTACTTACTAACAATTGCTAATGCTTTTTTCAGCAACTAAGACTCTAGGCCCTGTTCTTTCTGGCTTAATTTCAGCTCCTTTCAATTTTGTTTGGCTATATTCCGTTAGGTTTTATTTACATTCAATCAATTATGTTCAATTAATCTCTTCACAAAATTAACTTTTAATTCAACTAAATTCACTTCACCTCAGCTCCACTCAATTTAGTACAATTAAGCTCTACACCAATTAATTCAATTCAGCTCGTTTCAGCCGAAAAGAACTGGCCTCGGACTCTCTAATTGATCACAAATTCTTACTTGTAAGTTGTAATTGTGACAAGCCATGATGTTAAAAAATGTTAAAATAACAAGAATGGGTTGTGATTTGGGTGAGACTTGAAGATAACTTGTGAGGGTCACAGGCAAGACTTGTTGCTAACTGAAAACTATCATGGATATTGTATTGAAGGTTGCCATTACAGCACTATGATTTATGAAGCATTATCGGCCACATTTTGTAAGCTACATCTGGGACTGAGGACGTTGAGAATATCAATTCAGAGATCAAAAATGGAACTGGAACGAGTATTGACGATGAATACTCTCAAACAAGTAAATTTGATGACAATAAAAGAAGGATAGTTATAAGTCAATAGTAGCTACTGACATTCTGGCAATCAAGCATGCCTCCGATCAAAACATGGTGTACAGAATACAAACTCCAAAAAATCATTGAAATCATAAAAGTAAGACCAAGAAAAAGAGCACAAACCTGAGACCTGTGATTTGTTTCCACAAGGTACATCTCCATAAGTTCCATCAGGGCAAATGCAAGTAGCATCATTCTCCCTCAAATCGAACCCACATCGACCCTTTGACAAATCACAACTACTGCACAGATTTGTATCGTCTTCCGATACCTTGTAATTTAACTCAAACCCCTCATCAAGACCTTTACTCAAATCCAAGCTACCGTTTAGTATTTCTTGCTCTAATGATGATTGAATCGGAACCACAACGCTCGTCTTACATCCATTTGGGCCGGTAGCTCCAGATTGACAGTATCCATATGTGTCACTAACACCATTAACCCTGCAATAAAATTGAGCCGAATACTTACCACCTAAACCAGTATAAGAATCACCGGGAGGAGGAGGGCACCCATATAAAACTGTGACGTTCAGAGATGCTACAGGGTAATAAAATCGCTCAAAATTCATGGTTGTGTTTTCAAAACTTGTCAAGCAAAGTCCATCTGTCAAATCCTGCCTCGCAATCTTCAGACTTTTATTATTTGAATTCACCTCTAAGACGTAAAATTTTGTTTTGGAAATTTGGATTGTGGACTTGATTTCACCCTCACAGGCGAGCTCGAGTTCAGGATACCCGCATTCCTTTGGCCTTGAAGTACCACCCCAAAAGGGAAAACCAACACTTACATTGCCACAGGTAAAGTTCTGTGCACAACTATTATACCATTGTAGGCTACTACTAGTGCTCAAACATTTAGGAGAAATATATATCAAGAGATAAAGTATTATTAGAGGCAAGTTATAAAAAAAGTTCATATTGTGAATTATTGTGCAATATTTGAGAGATTATTACAATATGGTAAAAAACAAGATTGAATAATATATGAACAAATGATGATAGTATGAAGGGAATTTTCAAAGAAGGAGATGGAAGAGAGGAAAGGAGGTGAGATTTTGGTTCATGGTAGTTGATCATTGACTGCCAGCTCAATTACTTTGTTTTATTGTAAATACAAAAATACTGTTTGCTTATAGTCTACAATGTGATTGGAATAAAGTTTAGTAACACAAAGACTTGTTTACATTTATTTGTGTTTCTTTTTGTTATAAGATTATTAGGCGATGCAGATGGATTTTTAATCTGTTAGTTCCAGCTACCATACAAACCAAACATAGTAAAATTATTTTATCCACCAATAATGAATCATGATTGATAGTTGATACATCCCACTCAAAATTAATAACCCACATGGTTAATACTATTAGGCGGTGTTTTGTTTGGGGTTTAGAATGGAATGAAATGGATTGGATTTATGAGAATCAAGTATTTGGTTGGCTTATTTTGGAATGGAGTTAGATACTTGATGGATTCTAACTCCGTTCCAATCCCCTTGAATCTCATACCTTATTCCCCCAAGTTTATCACTCCATTCCTCCCATAGTAGAAAAATACTCAAATCAAACAAGTTTAGTGTGGTATGGGAATCTTAATCCATTCCACTATAGTATGACATTCCAATCCATTCTATTCCACCTACTCGAACCAAACGACCCCTTAAAGAAAATATAAAACAGACTTGAGTCTATGGATATGGAACATGGGACGAAGTTTAATACAGAGTAGTTTAGGAGTTAGGCGGTTAGATTTAGGCCCTATTTTTTTCGATTGAAACGAGTTGAATTGAATTAATTAGAATGAATTTTAATTGAACTAAACTAAAGTGGAACTAAGGTGAAATAAATTTAGTTGAATTAAAAGTTTATTTTGTGAAGAGATTAATTGAACATAATTGATTGAATGTAAATAAAACTTAACGAAATACAACCAAACAAAATTAAAATGAGTTGAAATTAAACCAGAAAGACAAAGCCTTAATAGTTTAGTAAGTTTAGTACTACAAAGTAAGACTCCGTATTCCGTAGATACATGATATTAATAATAAAGTTAATAGAAAGTAGATACTTTACAGTCATACCGATCATGGTTTCGACACGGGAACTGAACAGAGACTAACGAGGTCCAAATAATCACATTTTTTAAAAAGTCAGCAACCTCGCTACTGTTTTTTAAATGAATGAATGTGCATCACCGTCATATTGTAGTTTGTGCTAGGTTAGTAAGTCTTGGTTGCGACGGGTCATTATTTATGACGAATATTTTGTGAGATAAAAAAAATAAGTTAGTGGAGAAAGGGACCACATAAATAATGTCGGAAAGAGAGAAAAAGTGGGTATTTTGTGAGAGGAAACGGTATCCATCATACCGCCGTCACAAATGAGAATTTGTGGTGCTAGGTAGACCTTAAAATAATAGGACCATTTAATATTTAATAAATGCCTATGAGACTTAGATAATTATTTTATGCCGGTTATACTAAAATTAGTTATAATTATAGTATTTGGTATTATTTATTTTAGTTGTGAAATATCAATGGTATATTTAATGTTTGATACACTTTTTTTTAGTTTTCAATAGTTACTAACTTGATGTCATGTCTATATTAAAAAGTAAGAAATATTAGAGAACAAATATATATTTGGATCACCAATCCTTAATGGGTTAGAAAATGAGAGAGGAATAAAAACATGAAAAAAACTAACATGGAAATGAGTACATTCTTACCAATTTAACTATCAAAATATTGCAAAATGTATCTCTGAAAATCTCAATCTACCGACATTTACTTGTACTACTCAAATAACAATTTTCAACATCGGACAATAACCTTAAAGCCCAAGATACTTATCTCCTCCCTCAAGACCTATTTACCCCTACTCCTAAAAAAACACACGACCAATATAAAATCAGTCATCATCCTATAACAATCGAAATTGAGTATATATACATGCTACTTCAAAGTTTTTTCACCTATTTTTACAGCATCTGTACCTCTTTCATTTTCACAAAGTAGAACCTTGAAATAAAATTTATCTACTTACTATCTCATTTGTTCTAATCCTAGTCTTATTACATAAATACCAAATTTCCACACCATTTGATACGTGTCTATTTTATGATGTTTTACATCTATTTTTACACGTATTTGGTCGCTCATTTACTATGTTTTAGCCTTTATTTCCCACAAATTGTGTACTTTTGTATTTTTATGCACTTTTGCAGATTTATGCGGAAAAGAGACGATTTAGCACCAAATCCATATCCTCGAGTCTTTTGCTTAATTAGGGAATAAATGGAAAGTCAATTGGAGTCAAAGTCAAGAGCCCAAAGTCAAAACATGAAGAAATCCAAAGATTTCCGTACGGAGGTGGTCGACCGACCAGCTAAACGGGTCGGCCGACCAGGCCTGAACTCTAAAGAAGCCCAAAATCTCAAGGAAAGCCAAAAATAGAAGAAGCCCAGAAGGAAGCGGTCGACCGACCCGAATAGTGGGTCGACCGACCACAGCGGAAGCCCAAACGATTCTTTTTCGGAAATAAAGTAGAATTAGAGCTTTTAGGAAACTCTTAGTTTTTCTACCTATATAACCTAATCTTGTGATTAGGGTTAGATATCTTTTTACTATCTTTAATCAAGTCTTATTTAGAGAGTTCTATTTAGTCTTTAGTTCAATTATAATCTTTCAATAATTCTCAACACTTTTAGTTCGTTCTTCAATCTTTCAACATTCATCGATAAAGTTTGTTCCTTTCTGCCTTAATCCTATTGTGGTAATTACTCTTTTAATCTAGCTTTTTATTATAGTTCTTATTTTTATTACAATTGTTAAGTTAGAATCTCAAGCTTTATTGAATCTCGCATGTTTAGATTGTTTACCATGTTTACCATGTTTATTCCAAATTTTATAATCATCTTAAGTATTATGAGTAGCTAAATTTCATATGTTAGGATGTAGGGGATAAATATTCATAGGTAAATAAAATTCGAAAGACCGACTTGTAGCAGGCCGTGGTCGGCCGACTGGAATAGCTGGTCGGTCGACCGAGGCCGTGGTCGGCCGACTGGAGTAGCTGGTCGGTCGACCACTCGCGTATGTTTTCTTATTTCGTCTTTTCTTGTTAATTATAATATCCTACAATGAGACCAATAGGAGACTTGTAGGATGTTAGTAATGACCTACCCAAGATTGAAAGATACGGGAAGGGCATTGGTTTACACCTTAAGACGGATAGGTTACTCAAGGCTGAAAGGTATGTGACCTGGGATTTAGGAATCACCCTTATTGTTGACACCCAATAATTGTGAGACCTAGGGACTAATAGCATAGGCCGAAAGGAGCTATTAGGTGGCATAGACCTAAAAAGATATGTTACACCCCCTTACGCGACTGCAATACATGTTGACCTTAGGGTTTATATTACCTTAGCTATTTATTACCCCGAACATCCTAGCATCCCTTTTATTATATTTTATTCTCATCTTTATTTCTTATTTTATTTTAATCTTTGCCTTAGATATAGTAATCAACCAATCAAACCCCCAAATTTGTTACCTTTAAACATTAACATTCAACAATAAACATTCCCCACCTCCTTGTGGTTCGACCCTGACTTTCACTATCTATTGTTAAAGTTAGGAATTATAAATTTATCTTTGGTACCCTCAACGACGGGCATCAAATTTATGCGCCGTTGCCGGGGAGGTGACGCCAGTGTTTAGTGTTTTTTGTTTTTGTTTCTCTTCGTTTAAGGAACTTTTTGTTCCTTAAACCTTCTCACTTTTTTCTTGTAGTTTCCGTCTTATGCGCAGGTCAGTTCAAGGAGAACTCCTACCACTTGACCTCGAAATTGAGAGGACTCTTAGAGAAAGAAGAAAGCAACTTCTAGCAAATCAGGAAGGAGGTTCACCATCTTCCTTATTTCAAGAAGACTTATTCGAACAACCATCACTACCATCTTCACCAAAAATACCACCTTCACAACCAAATTCACCCATCAATCCACTTTCACCAAAATCACCACCTTTTACCTACTTTCCAGTTTTTCCTAAAGAAGAAGAGAACATGACAGAGGAAGCTACTATTGCCAGTCACTCCATGCCCCAGGCAAAGGACCTATACAAAGGATTCACTTTACCTGCAGGTACTGGGAAGCCATTCGAGGCCAAGCCTGCCTATATTACTATGGTTGAAAGAAACCAATTTGGAGGCTCGGCCAATGAGGATGCTGCTAAGCATATTGAAATCTTCACAGATTACATATGCTCTATAGCACCCCCAGAAGGAGTGACGCAGGACCAGATTAAACAGACCATGTTTATCTTCTCCCTTAGGGACTCTGCGAGAGAGTGGTACAGAGATCTTGACCGCACTGCTGCGGGAGTCACAGATTGGAACACCTTAGCCTTAGCATTCTACAGGAAATACTATTCTGCATCAAAGACTAATGCTTTAAGAGCACAGATCACTAATTTCAAGCAAGGTCCCAATGAAGATTTTAGCGAGGCGTGGGACAGGTTCAAGAGACTTGTTCGATCCATACTACATCACGGATTCGAACAATGGTTTCTTTGCAACCAGTTCTACAATGGCCTCTACGATGACAACAGGGCCTATCTAGATGCTGCAGCTAATGGGAGATTCCAAGATAATTCAGGAGAGACTAAGGGTCTCAAGTTAATAGAAGATGTTGCTGTACACCGTGCTGAGCATGGTACTTCCAGAGGAAATCAGAGGAAAAATGAGTACAACCTGTCAGCAATTGAGGCCTTGACAGCTAAGTTAGAAAAATTTGAGGCTGCAGGAAAGCTCGATCTAGGGAGTGGAAGCAAGGGAGGAATTTACCAAGTGAACGCCGTTCAGGACGGACCCTTTGCTTGTGAGAGGTGTGGTGGAGAAGGGCATGTGTCGAAATTCTGTACTTCATCTAATGAAACATGTGCCGCTTTTCAGCATTACCGTGGGAACAATTTCTATGACCCAAATAATAATAATGTCCATCCCAACTTAAGGTGGACAAGCCAGAATGTTCAAAACCCACAGCATATGCAACCTCAGCAAAATTCCACCTATGTACCCCCACATAAACAAAATTTCCAAAGACCACCTTTCAACCCTCAACCACCTTCTAATCCACCACCCAACACAGATGCTCTTATCCAAAATCTTATTGGGTTGGTACAGAAGGAGTCACAGGCTAGAGAGGCAGGGATGAAGATGTTAGAGTCCCAGATTGCTCAAATTGCGAGCAAGAATGATACTAGGGCTCCGGGTCAACTTCCGACCAAACCGGACCAGAAAAAGGAGACTCTAAACGTCGTAACCTTAAGAAGTGGAGCTAAAGTGGGGGCTGAGAAGGAAAAACAGGCGAGTAGCAGCGAAGGCGGTCGACCGACCGAAGTTTCTGGTCGACCGACCGCAGATCAGGATCCGAAAATTTTGCCTGAACAGGAGACTGGTCGACCGACCGAAGATTCTGGTCGACCGACCACTGAAGCAGAACCCGAAGTTCCCTTTCATCCAGATTTGCCAAATAACTTGCGGGATTTTCTCTTCCGGGGTGAAAAGACCCCCAGGTTTCTAAAAAGGGCTGCAAATACTGAATCATCAGCTGCTCCTTTCCCAGAAAGACTCGTGCCTTCAAAGGATCAGGTATCTTTTGACAAATTTAAGGATGTGATTCGTTCATTAAATGTTCAAGTCCCGTTTTTAGAATTAGTTCAACAAGTTCCTTCCTATCTTAAATTCATGAGACAACTTTTGTCAAGGAAGAGGTCTTTAGAAAAGGTTGAGTCGGTGGCCCTCACTGAAGAGTCATCTAGCTTTTTGTCTCATGTCATAGCCCCTCATAAACTAGAGGACCCTGGTAGTTTCTCTGTCCCCTGTAATATAGGAACCTTCCCAGTTAAGAAGGCTTTGTGCGACTTAGGTGCTAGTATAAGTGTCATGCCCCTAAGCGTTGCCTTAAAACTAGGAATGACCGAATTTGCAGTGACCAGTATGACAGTCCAGATGGCAGATCGCACATCTATGGAACCTATAGGGGTGTTAGAAAACATCCCTGTGCGGATTGACAGGTTCTTCTTCCCAGTTGACTTTGTAGTTTTGGACATCCCAGAGGATGCCCATATACCTATAATTCTAGGAAGACCTTTCCTTCACACCGCAGGTGCCATTATAGATGTAGGCACTGGGACTCTTACCTTCAAAGTAGGCAAGCATTCTATTATCTATGGCCTATCTTATAGGAAGAAGGATGCTATGACCCCCATCACATGTAATGCTATCACTTCTGAGAAGAAGTATGAGGTCATCACTACTTCTCCATCTTTATTACCTGTTCCTGTATCTGTTTTTACACCTCCGCCCCAGATTGGGAGCAGTAGGGAGGACACTTCTATTATGACCATTGCAGGAATTGGTTTGGGGAAACCCAAAGTGAAGGAAGTCATCGTCCAGAGAGGAGGAATGGGATGCCTAAGCTATGAAGAAGATGAGGACCCAGACGTCGTGGATCGGGAGGAGAAGAAGAAGAGAAGGCAAGTTCAAGAGGAGAGACCATCGCATATGCTTTGCGACGGCGTAAAGAAGATGTGTTTTGCTACTAAAGCAAAAACCGTGGAGACTAGGGCATGTCGTCAGAAGCCGTGGTCGGATATTTTCCGCATCTTTAGCGGATAGTTGTTTTTAAGTTGCAGTTTTAAGACAATTTATTTCTGTTGTGTGAAACTTTTTATTTTGGTTTGCTCATAGTTTTAGACCCTTTCCTTTTTGTTTGAGTAGTTAAGACTTTAGAATCGTTTTTGGCATCTCGCGCATTGTTGGGCGCACGTACTTTCTTGTTTTTTCAGATTTTACGCAGAAACGAAGACCTCCAGGACGCAGAGGGTCGACCGACCAGAAACATCAGTCGGTCGACCAGAGACGCTGTATCGCTGATTTTTCTGTGGTTCACAGGAGGTCGGTCGACCAGAAATATCGGTCGGTCGACCTACTGTCCGCTGCGGTCTTTCGTTTCTCTTCCTTGGAAATCATGAAATTGACTTGGTTACTTGAGTGGCACTGCTGGCCACCAAAACCTCCCAGCTTACGCTGGTTTGGGGAGGTTTTTCTCATGCACTTCATAATCCAGTGAGTTCTTTCCAATTTTCCTTAGTTTGTAATTTCCTTGCATCTTTCCTTTAATTTTCTGAAACCTTTACTTAGGCTAATGCACAATGGGGACATTGTGCGGGTTGGTTTGGGGAATGGTTTCATGTCACATGCATTGCATTCTGTCACACGTTTATTGCATTTTCGTATTGCATTGTTCTTTTCTTTATTTTCCTTATATATACAAGAAAAATCCAAAAAAATTAAAAAAATTCAAAAATTCCAAAAAAAAAATGCACGTTTATTTTAGCATATAGGTCGAGTCGGAACGAAAGTATTTCAAGGATGATTTAGCTATCTTACATGTTTATGCCTTTACCTTGCCTTGTCAACTTGTTTTAGTATAAGAGTCTTTTGCATATCTACGAGTTTTTGTCAATTTGTATATCTTGAGACTTGACTTATACCTTGGCAACCTACTATACATTCTGAGTTTTAGAGCCTTATTCCTGGTTTCATTCTTAAACCAGTTGTCTAGGATGTGAGTAGTACTCCCCTTGGAACATGTTACATCAATATGCATAAACATGAACTTGAATTGCTATGTACTTGTTTTACTTTCTCGTTTTGTGAGTCTTGATACGTGCATTTGGGATCCCTTTTCTCATATTTACCCATAAGCTTCACATAGCCAAAATTGCCTTTTTATTTCCCCCAAAACTACATCCCATACTTAGCCTACCCTTCCAAGCTAGTATCTGTGGTCTTTGGTTTGACTCTTGAGGTATCTTGGTTTGTAAGCTATCATGAGCAAAAAGAGAAAAGAAAGAAAGAAAGCAAGAAAAAAAAAAGAAAAAAAAAGAACAGAAAAATTCAGAAAAAGAAAGAAAGAAAAGAAAAACGAAAAAAAAAAAGGTCAAAAACGTACAGAGTCAGTCGACCGACCACTTCACAGGTCGGTCGACCACCTAACAGCATCAGAATGCAAATTTCGTTCCAAAATCCCTTTCTTTTATATGTTATCACTCCAGTACCTCATTCAAAAGTATTTGGGAGTCCTTTCTTATTTTAATGTGAGAGTTGTGCCACAAAAAGAGCACTTTCTTAATTTCAAAAATTGTGAAATTTGTTATTGGGAACCGGTTTTACTAGCTTGGCTAATAACCCCACAAATCCAAAAACATCTTAACCATTTCTACCTTTTACCTCACATATCTTTCATTACCTCAATTGCATGTATCTAGGCCACTTAATGAGATTGTTATACAAAGTTGTAGAATTCTTGTTCATGTTAGATTGCAGGCATGTTTTCATGGGTCGCAGTTAGGTGAGTGTCATGACAAATATACTTCTTTCTATCTTGTACATATACTCACCCTTTGCTTCATGAGTGTCTCGAGCGTACCGCGAGAGTCCATGGTATAAGTCTCTATAGTTTCTATATTCGCAAGTTTGACAACACCATAACTTGTTTGCATGGTTTGAATACTATCTCATTTTTGTACTTGGTATTGGTCTAGGCTAACATGTAAATTTCGCTCTGAGATTGAAATCGTTCCATTAGTTAAGATCGAGTCTATTTCTTGCTTGAGGGCAAGCAAGGGTTTGGTTTGGGGAATTTGATACGTGTCTATTTTATGATGTTTTACTTCTATTTTTACACGTATTTGGTCGCTCATTTACTATGTTTTAGCCTTTATTTCCCACAAATTGTGTACTTTCGTATTTTTATGCACTTTTGCAGATTTATGCGGAAAAGAGACGATTTAGCACCAAATCCATATCCTCGAGTCTTTTGCTTAATTAGGGAATAAATGGAAAGTCAACTGGAGTCAAAGTCAAGAGCCCAAAGTCAAAACATGAAGAAATCCAAAGATTTCCGTACGGAGGCGGTCGACCGACCAGCTAAACGGGTCGGCCGACCAGGCCTGAACTCTAAAGAAGCCCAAAATCTCAAGGAAAGCCAAAAATAGAAGAAGCCCAGAAGGAAGCGGTCGACCGACCCGAATAGTGGGTCGACCGACCACAACGGAAGCCCAAACGATTCTTTTTCGAAAATAAAGTAGAATTAGAGCTTTTAGGAAACTCTTAGTTTTTCTACCTATATAACCTAATCTTGTGATTAGGGTTAGATATCTTTTTACTATCTTTAATCAAGTCTTATTTAGAGAGTTCTATTTAGTCTTTAGTTCAATTATAATCTTTCAATAATTCTCAACACTTTTAGTTTGTTCTTCAATCTTTCAACATTCATCGATAAAGTTTGTTCCTTTCTGCCTTAATCCTATTGTGGTAATTACTCTTTTAATCTAGCTTTTTATTATAGTTCTTATTTTTATTACAATTGTTAAGTTACAATCTCAAGCTTTATTGAATCTCGCATGATTAGATTGTTTACCATGTTTACCATGTTTATTCCAAATTTTATAATCATCTTAAGTATTATGAGTAGCTAAATTTCATATGTTAGGATGTAGGGGATAAATATGCATAGGTAAATAAAATTCGAAAGACCGACTTGTAGCAGGCCGTGGTCGGCCGACTGGAATAGCTGGTCGGTCGACCGAGGCCGTGGTCGGCCGACTGGAGTAGCTGGTCGGTCGACCACTCGCGTATGTTTTCTTATTTCGTCTTTTCTTGTTAATTATAATATCCTGCAATGAGACCAATAGGAGACTTGTAGGATGTTAGTAATGATCTACCCAAGATTGAAAGATACGGGAAGGGCATTGGTTTACACCTTAAGACGGATAGGTTACTCAAGGCTGAAAGGTATGTGACCTGGGATTTAGGAATCACCCTTATTGTTGACACCCAATAATTGTGAGACCTAGGGACTAATAGCATAGGCCGAAAGGAGCTATTAGGTGGCATAGACCTAAAAAGATATGTTACACCCCCTTACGCGACTGCAATACATGTTGACCTTAGGATTTATATTACCTTAGCTATTTATTACCCCGAACATCCTAGCATCCCTTTTATTATATTTTATTCTCATCTTTATTTCTTGTTTTATTTTAATCTTTGCCTTAGATATAGTAATCAACCAATCAAACCCCCAAATTTGTTACCTTTAAACATTAACATTCAACAATAAACATTCCCCACCTCCTTGTGGTTCGACCCTGACTTTCACTATCTATTGTTAAAGTTAGGAATTATAAATTTATCTTTGGTACCCTCAACGACGGGCATCACCATTCATGTATTCGTCGTACCCTTCTCACACAACTAACAAACTTGATAAATATATTTTATATATGATATTTACCCCACATTTAGCTCGTTTTAAATAATGTTTACAATTTTATTAGTGATTTTATGAGCTAATTATATTGTTTTAGATATAGTGTGCATGCAAGTGTGTTTTGTAGGAAATGCAGCTATTTTAGCTATTTTGCCATCACATATGCAAATATCAGGAACATTTAAGCTAACTTGAAGCTAGAGTGATCAATCATGCAAAAAGAGTTGAGAAATGATGAAAAATTACTAATTTACATGTGCATGGGAAAATCAATCACAAAACCAAGTCAACCATGCAAACAAAGATCAAAGTGTAAACAAATGAATTATATCAAGACTTGAATTACAAGACTTCTCAAAGATCCGACATGGTTGTTAAAGATATTTTCCAATCAAGATTATAATTGTTTACCGTGTAATTTATGACGCTATTAAATGTAATATTTGGATTCTCCGGGTAATTACTCGGGAATTAAAGCCATTTGACCAAGAATCATACGACCCCGATAGAGGTTGGTTGTCCCGGATCGAGGTTGGCCGTCCCGGATTGAGGTTGGCCGTCATTAAGGCCCCTCTTAATTCCTTATGTTTAAGTCGGTAGTCTAGTAATAAATCACTGATGTAACTTTCTTTCATGGTTGTTGTTTTCACTATATTGAACCTTAAACTGTTCTTTGATGGCCTGATTGATATATACTCCTCGGGTAACCGAGATGGTAGCGCCTCCGTTGACTGAGGAAGGCTAGCCCAGGCTCCTCAGAATGCAAGGGTGTTACACTATTCTAATTGCGTCACAAATTAAGGAATCTATCCTAATTTTGTTTCTAATCTATCAAACTAAGAACAATAATAATTAAAATTAAAGAAATAAATAATTGAATTTTTGAATATGAGACGGAAATAACGTTGTTGTTGAAGACGAGTTCGTAGTTTAGTGAAACGGTTTTTTTTTGAACTTTTAAGATGAACAAGTAATTTTTTTCATTACTTTAATAGGAAGGGAGTGTGAGGTAAGGGTAGTTTAGGAAGTTCATTAATATTTCTCGACGATAATTAGTAATGTTTCGCGACCAATAATAGCTTGGATAAAGAAAGGAAAAGCCAGGAAGCAAAGAAAAAGGCCCATGTTGCAAAGAAAGGAAAAGACGAGTAGGCAAAATGGGTCAGTTCAATCTACAACAGCCTGTGGCAAACAACCACGCCCACCTAACTAATTGGACTGTTCACTTACCCATTAATAATAAATCAACCCTAAGAGCCCAACGTTTCCTTACTTTATAAAAAAAAAACTAAGAGCCCGAACAAGGAGCCCAATCAGAGGGAGCTGTAAAATTGAAACATTGACACTATTCATGGATGAATAGTAATGATGCTTACCCACTTTTTGGTAACGGGGTAGATAATAATAAATCAACCCTAAGAGCCTAAACAAGGAGCCCAATCAGAGGGAGCCAGTAAAATTGAAACAATGACACTATTCATAGAGGAATAGTAATGTTGCATTGATGGCCGGGATTTGCCGTCACTACCGGCATCAAACAAGATTTATAAACCCGAAAGAAAGTAGTATTAAGTTCGGGGTCGAACACGAAGATGGTGAGGATAATTGATTAGTTAGGTTCTAATTAAAGCCTAGGTCGTGGGTAATAAGGTTTGAAAAGTGATTAACAACTAATGAGCAAGAGTAAAGGCTAAGATGAAAAATCAATTAAAGGCAAACTAGGGTGTCGGGGGTCACTAAGATGGTTAGATGACAATACTAGGAAGTGAACTAGTTGGACTCAAGCAAATGGTCTCGGTAAGTCTCTTCTCTCGAGTCGACTAAACCTAGGTCGGAATACCCTAACTTTCGCTACAAATACCCACAACCAACCATAAAACATACTAAGACAAACCCTCAACCGTCGCTAAAGGAAAGTCACGCTAGAATCAAAGCCCAACTTTCGTTGAAGCAAATCATCAAACACCTAGTATGGAACAAATGGAAAACCCTTTTATCAAGAACAACTAATCTACAAACTAGCATAAATTTATCATCTAACAACACCCAAGTTCCCCCTAATCCTAGGTATAGGTCTACTCACTCATGGTAAAGAAAAACATGTGGACAAGAGATAAACAAGTGCTAAACATGATGAACAAGCAAAGTTTAAACAATTGATTTAAGGAAAACTTGAAGTAATGTAAGAACAAAGTAAAGATTAAGAAGATTATACCAAACAATTGAATAAAGACATGAACTTTGATTACAAATGGAAGATCCTTTCAAATGCTCCCAAATACAACAAAAAACCCTAGAACAATTGCTAAGAACAACTACTAGAAAGTGACTAAGGAGGGATTATCAAGAACTACAAGATTGAAATGAAAACTAAGGAAAGATTAAAGTTTCTAAGAGAGTTTTTGAGGCTAAAAGTATATGAATGGAACAGTAAAAACCCTAAAAATAGGAAAAGAATATTACGTAAAAAAGTTGTTCTCAAAATAGACTAAGTGCGGGTTTATATAGTGTGCGAAAATCTGAGATTTGACTCTCAGCCGGTCCACCGGCTGCCGGTCTGGAACCGGCCAAAAGTCAAAATGTGAACTACTGATTTTTTCTTCATTTTCCTTCATATGGCCTGATCCTCAGCCGACCGGCCGGCTGCCGGTCTGGCACCGGCTTAGGATCCTTTTGCGAACTCCTGGATTTTCTTTCGTTTTTCTTCAATGCCAGCTACAACCAGCCGGCTGGCCGGCTGCCGTTTGGTCACCGGCTGGGAGCCCTTTCTTTTGAATCTGCCAAAGACTGCATACTTAGCATCCAAAAATTTGGTTAAGTGTAGGAGATGATCCCCAGCCGGCCTACCGGCCGCCGGTAGGGGACCGGCTAAGAGGCTTGAATGTTGGTACTGCAATTTGAGCTCGTTTTCAAGGGAAGTCAAGGAATAAGCCTCCCAGCCGGCCTACCGGCTGCCGGTCAGGGACCGGCTGAGAGGGCCTGGAGCCAAAATCAACATGAATCTTCAGTAAATCTTCATAATTTGCATCCAAAATCACCTCGTTTGCCCCCGTTTCCTCGCTCCCGTCACAATACCTACAAAATGTAAACCGAATAGGAATAGTCGAGGCAATGTGCGTAAAATCGAGCAAAGGCACGCAAAACGAGGTCGAATCGGGAACAGAAAAGGAGAATAGACAATGAAAAACACGACCAAAATAGAGCTCATCATGCATACCCACTTTTTGGTAAGGGGGTATATTTTTACATCTTATTTTATACTAGTATTTATTATCACTTAACTCAAACCAAAAAAAATATAAAACTCGTTTAGGATAAAAATCTACTCATAGCAACAATTTTAATGCGATAACGTTTTTCCTCTGTGGATTCGACTTCTTTGTACTACATTATTTGTGCTAGGAAATGTTATCTTTGCATAAGTGTGCGATATGTGTCAAATTTTTTCCCCTCTTACCCTTTCTTATTTCATTTACCTTTCCGTTTGTCTAAACCAAACGCCTCCTTATTTACTGAATAAAATTAGGAAAGTTAGAAATTTCCTAATATTAGTAGGTTTGTAACCTCCTAAGGGGGTTAGTTAATTAGATTCCTAGTTAAATTTTGTTTCCTAATTAGTTTAGGTTGTGAAAAGGCAATTCGAGTGCCTCTAGAATTCTACTTAGGGAGGGACTCACAACCGTATATAAATGGTTGATTCTCTTGTATTTCATTCAAGTTATTTTGAAAATCAATAAAAGTATTTTTGTGAGCTTTAATAGGTTAGACTTGCGAGCTTAGTCTTTAAATCATCCTTGCGAGTTGAATGTGTGTTTCAAGGTTGAACCTTGCGAGGGGAGAGTGAGGATCACCGGAGTGTTTAGTTTGATCCTTGCGAGGCGAGAGTTATACACATATCTAGTCTTAGTTAGTGGGTTTTGGTTTTATAATTTATTTAGCCGTGTTAGCTTTGGTTTCCTAATTCCTCGGCTTTTTTAGAGATAAGTTTTGTATAATTTTAGTTTCTTAATCAGATTAATCTTTGTTAAGATAGTTTAATATATAAACACTAAGTATATGTTTGGCCCTGCTTTTCAACTGTTTTTTCAACCAAAGAAATAGAAGTTGGGTCAAACACTACTTTTTACAAAACTAAAAACTAATTTTATTAAACAGAAATTCTAAAACTGACTCCGAGAAACAGAAGTAGCAGTTTCTCTTTTCACGTTGCTCTTAAGTTATTTGAGCGCCAAAACCCAAAAAAAATACCGCCAAATACCAACTTTCAGATTTTTTTACCTCTTATAAAATAAAATTGTTTGGTGTGAGGGGGAGTCTTACTAGGTGTCGGAATTCTCGCAAGTTAATCCCGCTCTTTTGTATATCTATATATAATATATTTTAGCAAAATAAAAAAAAAAATTGATATAAACTAGTTAGGCCAAACACGATAAAACTGATAAAAATAGTTTTTTAAAAATTTGGCCAAACAAGACCAATTTTATAAAGAACTAGTTTTATAAAAACTTCTTTACAGAAGTAGAAATTCTTTTTCATAAACAAGGTCAAACATGCACTTAAGTTATTTTTTGAAGGAGAGATTTGTGAGGCAATATAGGAAAAAATTTGTGCTCAGTTTTGTAATTTGTAATCCTCTCGACATGGTGAAATATTTTTCTCGCCCTGGTGGATGTAGGTGTCATATCAATAATGAACCACGTAAATCTTGTATGTCTTATTTTTTGCATTTACTTGGTATCGCTTGTGCATAACATTCATCATGTCTTTCCCTCGCTCAAATCATTCCACCTAAATCATGGTATAAATGCATCTGCAGTACACTACTTTATTTTTGCAGTGATTATTGTTTAGGTCAAAATTTACCTAATGTTTTTTTAGGAGGTTATAGTGATTCCAAACTTGTTAAGTGATGTATTTAGACAAAGTAAGCGATTTAGGAGAGTAGCAAGAAGAAGTATGAAAGACAAGAGGTTTGATGACGCAGGAAGCCCCTTGGGGAAAAACTGCGGGAAGAAGGTTTCTTCCAAGTTCCACTAGAATTATCCCTCAGGAGGTTGCGAGATTACAAGTATTTTCTATGACTTTCTTAGTGTTTCTTATGTACTCAGTGTGTTTGGTATGCAAATTGTGTGTGTTGTATGTACAAGTGCTCGAATATATATAAAAACCTAGTTCTATGGACCGTTGGATTGGACTCTTATCCAACGGATCCTTCTTCTCTTCTTTCTCTTCTTGGGCCTTCTTTCTACTTGCTTTCTCTGACGGAAGATAGTTGCTTGGCTATTTGGGGTAATCTTCGAGCAATGCTCCTTTTGGCTTTTTCCTCCTTCTCGATTGCTCCGCGCACCTCCTTCTTCCACACTCTTCTTTTTGCATTGACTTCCTATTTCTTTATATTATTTGACTTTAGCATCCAATGCTCATCCTTTGTCCAATTATACGATGCCACGTGTTAGCCTAACAAAATGGTAATTTTGGGGCATAACATTAGCCCCCAGTTCTTGCAGAAATTTATTTGTGCGAGAACTCCTGCAGATATCGGGCCCAGGATTTTAATTATGGACTTCTTGCAGAAACGTCGGGTAGGATTGGTACTTGATGTGACATGCGCCAGTTTTGACAAATGCCTCTTTCAATGCAAGCCAACCACCCGCCAACTGTCCCCCATTCAATTCGAATTTCGAATTTCACCTCCCTTATTTAGACCTCCCTTTACCTTTACCATTTACCTTTCATCTTCTCCCCTTTTTACCTTCTCTCCTTCTCTCTCTTAACTTCTCTAACTTCCGACTCTGCCTATCCGTCTTTTGTCTTCTTCCTTCGCCAAGGTACGGTTTTCTCGCGCTCTTATTTTTCCTCATATTTTCAATGGCTTCGAACACCTTCTCTGAACGTCCCCTGCTACACAACAAATACCGCGTTGATTCATGCTTTGCTTTGATAGAACCATCCACAGTTAGAGACTTTTTTCCTTTTGACGAAAGTGTCGACATGATCGTACCCCGCCCTGGGCAAGCGCCTGACGCGCATTGTCCGGGATGGACTACCTTTTATGTATACCCGTTTTCTTTAGGTTTATCTTTCCCGTTTCCCCCCTTGGTGCAAGAATTCCTTCGTCACTCCAAGCTGCCCCTTTGGCAAATAAATCCTCACGCTTGGAGGATTCTCCTATCTCTTTCTATGATAAGCGGCCGTCACTCTATTGACATTTCTCTGGGAGATCTAGCCCACTTCTATGCGATTCGGGGCCTGGGTGATGCTCAGTACACCCTCCGAGCTCGCTCTAAGATTGATCTCCCCATCATTCTTCCGAAAAAGGCTAAGGATGCCGGATGGTCCACTCAGTTTATCTATGTACGAGTGGACTCGCTCCCTGCGCCTGCTGATTACATTTTCCAAGATCCAGTTATTGATAGCAAAGGTACTGGCAGTTTCCTCCTTCTGTCTTTCGTTCTCGTTACTGCTCACGCCCTTACACTTTTTCCTGTGCAGGTGTGAGAGATCTGATTCCCTCGCCCAACATCACCGAGACCTACAATAAGCTTTTTGGACTGGACCCTGATTCCCGCTGCTTCAATACTCTATTCGCCCAAGAGGAGCCTGCGGAGATGTCTGCCAGTTCATCTCAGACGAGGAAAACGGCCGTAGAGTTGCTTGCTGAACGTAGGAAAATGATGCTGATCTCATCTGTCAAGCCTTTATCGAAGAGGAAGCTGGCTCCAGGAGAGCCTCTGCCTGTCCCCAAGAAGGCCACTGTGCCTGTCCCTGCTGAGTCGTCTCCTTCCGTCACTCCCTTTTGCCTTCCTCCTCCGGCAGTTTCCTCCAGGACGCGTCACCGAGCTCCCACTTCCACCGCTTTGGCCGACAGGCCCACCGCTCCCGTCATTGAAGATTTGAGCAAGGACGTCATCCGTTTGCCGGAGGGCTTCAGCTGTCAGCTGGAGGAAGATCCTTGGCCTGCTATGGGTCGTCTGCTGACCCCTGGCTCCAAGGCGCTGCTGGAGAATCAACCTGTCGTGCCCTTGTGGCGGCAGGCAGCGGAGGATATCTTTTCGGTGAGTTTCTCCTTTCTTTTTCCCTTGTCTCTGGTGGTACCTATGCTTTTACCTTTGGTAACTGAAGTATTCCCCTGAGTTTCTTCCTCAGGGCTTTCAGAAAATATTGATGGGGTGCAGCAAAGCGGAGGCCATATCCCAGGAGATGAAGACTCTGCAGGCCGGGCTGGAGGCTGAGAGGGGAATCAGGACGCGGAAGTCTGAGGAGCTGACAAGAGTTCTGGCAAGGGTGAAGGAGCTGGAGGATGCCCTGGAGGAGCAGGGTAGGAAGAGGGACGAGGCTTTAGCTGAGAAAGATCAGGCCTTAGCTGAGAAGGACCAGGCCTTAGCTGAGGCCTTAGCTGAGAGGGATGCGCGTCTGAGGGCCATGGTGATCAAGAAGAAGAGCCTGTCCAAGCTGCTGTATGACATGGCTACTTTCTCTGCTCTGGAAACAAGGATAGCCTGCATGGAGGAGTTCGGGACCGGGGAGCATACCAAGTGGAGTTTGGAGGATGAGAGGAAGCTCATGGAGCAGATGTTCCCCGTTTATCCTGTGCTCCCGGACTTTTCTGACCTCAATCCTGACGGATCCCTCCGCTCCCCGATTCCTGGCTCCCCCGAGGTTCAGAGCGCTCCTCCGGGATCTCCTGCTCCAGTTGGCGTCTTTCAGGATCAGCTTGTTGATGTTGCTGCGGAGGCGGGCCCCTCTTCTTCTCGTCATTCTGGAGAAAAGCAGGTTGTGGAGGAAGCCGCTGATGTCTAGTTTCTGCGCCCTTGGTGGCATTTAGATTTAGTCGTTTTTATGCTTGTTTTGCTGGTTGGGCTGGTGCCCCGAATATTTCTGTGCCCTGGGCCCTGCGTGGCGGGCCTTTATTTGTTTTTGCTTTTTCTTGGCACATTTGAACTCTTTTCTGGGCGGTCCCAGGGATTTTCGGCAGCCGTTTGTGCTGCCCTTTTAAGTATGCGTCTGCGGACGCTTTTTATGCTTTGTGTGTTTCGTTTTTTGTTTGCGCATGCTCGTGTATTTTTGGCCACGTGTGGGTGCTGGCTTCAGGGTATACCCATCTCAGTCAGAGGCTACCAGGCTTTCGTGAGTGCTAGGTATCGTGGGCGACAGTGTCCCAGTTGCCTGTACTTCGCCGTACTCACGCAATGTTTCGTATTTTGAGTGAGATTTGACTCAAGCTCATTTTTCTAGTGACAACATATTGCAAGTATTTGTGATAAAAAATACCTCAAGTACATTCTCATTGATTACCAAATTGGTTGATGTTTTTCAAATAACTCCCTCAGGATGGCTGGATCCTGGGGGTGGTACATTTGTGTATGATTAAAATACGAAATGTTTAAACATAGAATAAGTAAGTAAATACCCTAGGATTAGGATGTGGATCCTGGGCGCCGATTCTGAAAGCTCTTCTTGGTATGCCTCCTTATACGTGATACTTCTTTAGGTGCAGGATATTCCAAGGTCTGGGCACCATTTTCCCTTCCATATCCATCAGCCTGTAGGACCCGCTTCCCGTTGTGCTTTCCACCTGATAAGGCCCCTCCCAATTGTAGGCAACCTTTCCGGCGCTTGCATTCTTTGTGTTCTGGAATACTTTTCTGAGGACCAGGTCTCCCACCTGGAGGGTCCTGACCTTCACGTTTTTGTTGTAACTTCGTGCCACCATTTGTTTATAGGCGGCCATTCTGATAGCAGCGCTGGTTCTGAGCTCGTCTATCGTGTCCAGGCTGCTAGCCATTTCTGTTTGATTGCGCTCTTCTGTTAGGCAGCCGTATCTCTGTGTTGGTACTTTCACCTCTGCTGGGATGACAGCTTCTGCTCCGAACACTAGGTTGAAGGGGGTTTGACCCGTTGCTGTCTTTGGCGTGGTCCTGTCAGACCAGAGAACCAAGGGCAACTCGTCTGCCCACTTTCCTCCAGCTTCCTCCAGTCTCCTTTTCATGTTGTCCATAACTATCCTGTTGCTGGATTCTGCCTGGCCGTTCGTCTGCGGGTACCTGGGAGCAGCTTTTAGTAGGGTGATATTCCAACTAGCACAAAATGCTTCGGTTTTGTTAGATATGAACTGTGAGCCGTTGTCACACACTATTTCAGAGGGTATACCGAATCTGCAGATTATGTTTCGTTTAAGGAAAGATATCACCTGATTTTCTGTGACCTGGGGGAAGGCCTCTGCTTCTATCCACTTGGAGAAGTAGTCTGTTAGTGCGAGCATGTAGGTTCTGTTCCCAGGTGCTCTGGGCAGCGGTCCTACTATGTCCATTCCCCATTTCATGAAAGGCCAGGGCGATATGATTGGATGCAAAGGTTCAGCGGGCTGATGCGTGACAGGAGCGTGTTTCTGGCAGGCTTCACATTTCTTGGCTAGTTCTACTGCGTCTCTTCGTATCGTCGGCCAGAAGTATCCCATTCTGATTGCTTTGTTGGATAAGCTCTTTCCCCCTGCATGATTTCCGCAGTCTCCGCTGTGGAGATCGTGCAAGACTGTCTGTGCCTCTCTGTCGCCCAGACACCTCAGGTAGGGTCCTGCGAGCGATTTCCTGAACAACACACCATCTATTAGTATGAACCTGGAAGCTTTCATTTTGAATCCCCTTACCTCTTTTTTGTCAGCTGGTAGGGTCCCGTCTGTCAGCCATCTCTGGTAGGGTGACCTCCAATCCTCTGGCTGCTCCGCGGTGTTGCTGAGGACGCCTAATCCTGCCTCCCATTGGGTGCTGGAGTTTTCAACTTCTCGGTCTTCCTGGGAAGTTGAGGGTTCCAGCACATGGGTGATGGGGATTGAGGAGATGTCTCCGGGCTTGAATGTTGCCCCCAGGTTAGCCAGCGCGTCTGCTTCTGCGTTCTGCTCCCTGGGGATTTGTTCTATTTTGAAGGTGATGAACCTTGCCTGTCTGTCTTTGACTACTTCCAGGTATGCTGCCATCCTGGGGTCTTTGGCTTCGTATTCACCGTTGATATGATTTACTATGAGTTGCGAGTCACTGAACGCCTGCAGGTATCTGACCTTGAGGTCCAGGGCCAGTTGGAGTCCCTGGATCAAGGCCTCGTATTCTGCTACATTGTTGGTTGCTGGAAACTCGCATCGTACTGCCTGCACGATCATATCTCCCTGAGGGGACCTGAGCACCATTCCTACCCCCGCTCCTCGGCTATTAGAGGCTCCGTCCACATGCAGCGTCCAGCAGTTTTCCTCAGAGTCCATTTCTGGGGGCAAGATTTCTCTGGCTGCTTCCTTTTCCATACCTGGGCTGAAATCAGAGACAAAGTCTGCAAGGGCTTGCGATTTTATCGCGGTCCTTGTTTCAAATTTCAGGTCGTAGCCGCTCAGGTGGACTGACCATTTGGACATTCTTCCAGAAAGTTCTGGTTTACTCAATATGGGTCTCAGGGGGTAGCTAGTTAAGACGGATATAGAGTGAGACTCGAAGTAAGGTCTCAGTTTGTACGAAGCTGTAACTAAAGCAAGGACGAGTTTTTCAGGAGTAGTGTACCTGGTCTCTGCAGGTAGCAGAGACTTACTGATGTAGTAGACTGGATGCTGGGTCCCTTCGTGCTCCCGCACCAGTACCGCACTTACTGCTACCTCGGTTACTGACAGGTATAAGTACAACGGCTCCCCCTGCTCCGGTTTGGATAGGAGCGGTGGGGAGCTGAGGTACTTCTTTAGTTCTGCGAACGCCTTCTCGTGCTCTTCTGTCCACTCGAACCTCTTGCTTTTCCGCAGTATGTCATAAAATAGCCGGCATCTGTCGGAGGATCTGGAGATAAACCTATTCAGGGCCGCCACCCTACCGGTCAGTTTCTGCACGTCTTTCGGCTTCTGGGGGGATTCCAGCTGCAGGAGCGCTTTGATCTGCTCGCTACTTGCCTCGATTCCCCTTTGCGTTACTATGTACCCCAGGAATTTCCCACTGGAGACTCCGAACGTGCATTTGGAGGGGTTCAGCTTCATCTGGTACTTCCTCAGGATGCTGAAGGTTTCTTCCAGGTGCTGGGCGTGCTGGCTGGCTGCTTTGGATTTGACAACCATGTCGTCGATGTAGACTTCCATGGTTTTGCCAATTTGATCTTTGAACATCATGTTCACCAGCCTTTGATATGTGGATCCTGCATTTTTTAAACCGAATGGCATAACGTTATAACAGTAGATACCTCTTTCAGACCTGAATGCCGTCTTCTCCTGGTCTTCCGGATGCATTTTGATCTGGTTGTATCCGCTCCAGGCGTCCAGGAATGTGAGCATTTCATGGCCTGCGGTTGCATCCACCATTGCATCTATGTGCGGTAGAGGGAACGGGTCTTTAGGGCACGCCTTGTTGAGGTCGGTGAAATCTACGCACACCCTCCACTTTCCGTTCTTTTTGGGGACCACTACCACGTTGGATAGCCATTCCGGGTAGGTTACTTCCCTGATCTTCCCTGCGGCCAGGAGGTCGTCCACCTCCTGGTTTATCACCTGGTTTCTTTCTGCGGCAAACTTTCTTCTCTTTTGCTGGACCGGCTTGTAGCCGGGGCTTACACTCAACCTGTGTGAAATTACATTTGGGTCTATCCCCACCATGTCCTCGTGGGACCACGCAAAGCAGTCGATGTTAGCTTTTAACAAATTTAACAGTTCTGAGCGAACGGTACCTGTACACTCTGCTCCCACCAGTACCTTCCTCTCTGGGTGCAGCGGGTCCAGGGGAATTTCCTCTACCTCCACTTGGGGAGGCTCTTCGTAGGTTCCCCTGACCTGCTTTGCCTGTGATTGCTATGCTGGGGGAGGAGTGGCTGTAGGCTTGAGTGCCACCTTGTAACAGCTCCTGGCTTCTTCCTGGTTTCCTCTTATGGTCTGGACTCCCCACGGTGTAGGGAACTTGAGGCACTGGTGGTATGAAGATGGGATAGCTTTCATATCATGTATCCACGGCCTGCCCAGGATGACGTTGTAGGTGGAGGGACCGTCAATTACCAGGTACCTCACCTGCTTGTTGACTCCTCCGGCGTAGGTCGGGATCATGATTTCTCCGAGTGAATGCTTCGTTTCTCCGCTGAATCCCACCAGTGGAACCGCCTTTCTGATTAGGTCTGCTTCCCCAAATCCCATACTTTTCAGCGTCTCTAACATGATGATATTGACTGAACTCCCCGTGTCTACCAGGATCTTCTTTACCCTGTAGTTCCCTATGGACAGGGTGATGATCAGGGCGTCATCATGGTACTCAGCACCCTCTTCTGCATCCGTCTCGTCGAAGCTGACGACCGGTAGATCCTGGGCGCTGATCCTGCACGAGGACTCTGGCTTGTCTCCTTTAACCCGGGTGGCGTGCCTCTTGGCTGCGGAATAGGTAAGTCCACACAGCTCCGAGCCCCCTGTTATCACGTTAATAGTTCTAGTGCAAAGAGGGGGACTAGAGGGTGCTACCTGGCGAGTCGCGTTCACCTTGGTTCCTTTTGGCAAGATGTGGTTCAGATTACCTTGCTCGTACTGATACCGGACTTCTTTTCTGAGGGTGATGCAATCTTCAGTTGTATGCCCGATGTCTTCGTTGTGGAAGTCACACCTTAGGTTGGTGTCCCTTCCGTCCTTGCTTCTTTCTTCTGCCCGCTTCTTGGGCCACTTCACCTTTTCTCCCAACTCTTTTAGCGCTTTGATTAGTCCTGCAAGATTAACAGTGAAACCGTACTCTTGTACCTTTGGCGGCAGATTTGGGTCATTCTTCCAGTTTTTTCCTCCAGAAACTTTATGCACCGGCCTGTTGTAGGGTTTGGATTTCTCCTGCCTGTCTGCTGCTGGTGCCTTCCTGCTGGTAGATGCGGAGCCGCAACTGATCCTCCTGGGCCCTGCATCCTCTTCCAATCGGATGGCATCCAACGCCTTTTGCTGAACCTGAGCATAAGCCGTGCATGGCCATTTGGTGAGCTCCTTGTATAGGTCGGAGGCCTGTGGTAGCCCCCAGCGAAAGGCGTGGATGGCAGCTTTCTCCTCGCAATGGGGAATGGACACCATTTCCTTGTTGAATCTGGCCAGGTAGTCTCTGGTGGATTCTGCATCGCCTTGCTGGATCTCGTAGAGGTCGCTGCTCTGCTTCTCTGGTCGCCTACTGCTGGCGAACTGCTGGTTGAACGCGTTCACCAGATCTGCAAAGCTGGACATCCTGGAGTTGGGTAGAGTGACGAACCATTGAAGGGCGGCTCCTGAGAGAGTGGACCCGAATCCTTTACACATGCATGCCTCTTTCAGGAAGCCTGAGGCTGTGACCACCATCATTTTCTGCTTGTATTGGTTGATGTGGTCTATCGGATCAGCTGTTCCGTCGTAGCTGGTCATGTTTGGTGGAGTGAATCCCTTGGGCACATCTACCGAGACGATGTTGTGGGTGAATGGCGAGTCTGCGTAGCTGTCTGGGGCCGCTTTCTCCAGGGGCCTTGGCATTCCTGGGATGCGGCTGACTAAGTCCCACAGCTCCTTGTACTGGTGCTCCCATGGATTCGGTCCTGCAAGGGGGTTAGCGAAATTCCAAGGGGTGGTATGGGTGAGTGGTGCATACCCTGGTGTTCCTGGTGTCTGGCCGACCATGGGCTGGCAGAGTGCCTGATGATTCATTGGCACGGTGTGCACTATTGACGGCGTCTGCTGGATGGGATATCCCGATGAGCCAGCTCCCAGCGGAGGTGGCTGCCTCGCTGATGACCCTTCCCCTTGTGTCCAGACTGAGGTCGGGGTGAAAAAAGGTCCTGCATTGCCATGTTGGTTAGTGATAATAGGTGGCCTTACAGATTCGTTACCTGGAGCCCCCGTTTGAGGTGGCGGTGAATCTAGGTTGATGGAAAGGTAACCCAAGCCTGTCGGAGTGATTCTTCCTGGAGGTGCGGCCCCGGAGAGGTCCAGTCTGGTGACTATCTCGCTGGGGATCGCCCTGCTCTCGGGAGGTCTTGGGATTCCTGCCTCCGCGCCATGATTTCTGTTGACGCGTGGAGGTTGATTCTGAGCCGTTTCTAACTTTCTGAGCTCTTGGTTGTCCTTCCTTAAGCCGTCGACTGCTTGGTGGAGGGTAAATATCCCTTCCATCATCGTCTTCCACATGGCTGGGGTGGGAGCATCCGCCGGGCTGGAGCTGGCCGCTGCATCGCTGCTGGTGACGCCTGATTGCGCCTGAGGAGTGCTAACAGCGAGGGGGGTGCTGACCACTGGAGCACTGACCACTGTGGGAGCGCTGACCACGGGAGCACTGACCACTGGGGGAGCGCTGACCGCAGCGAGTTTGGAAGAAATTTCTGTTGCCACCGGGATGGGTTGTGAGGTTGTTTGAGAAGCTGGGTTTGTCATTTTTGAGAGATTTTTTGAGGGATTTTCAGGATTTTGTGTTTTTAGGTTGAATAATCACTACAGCCCCACGGTGGGCGCCAAAATGTTTAGGTCAAAATTTACCTAATGTTTTTTTAGGAGGTTATAGTGATTCCAAACTTGTTAAGTGATGTATTTAGACAAAGTAAGCGATTTAGGAGAGTAGCAAGAAGAAGTATGAAAGACAAGAGGTTTGATGACGCAGGAAGCCCCTTGGGGAAAAACTGCGGGAAGAAGGTTTCTTCCAAGTTCCACTAGAATTATCCCTCAGGAGGTTGCGAGATTACAAGTATTTTCTATGACTTTCTTAGTGTTTCTTATGTACTCAGTGTGTTTGGTATGCAAATTGTGTGTGTTGTATGTACAAGTGCTCGAATATATATAAAAACCTAGTTCTATGGACCGTTGGATTGGACTCTTATCCAACGGATCCTTCTTCTCTTCTTTCTCTTCTTGGGCCTTCTTTCTACTTGCTTTCTCTGACGGAAGATAGTTGCTTGGCTATTTGGGGTAATCTTCGAGCAATGCTCCTTTTGGCTTTTTCCTCCTTCTCGATTGCTCCGCGCACCTCCTTCTTCCACACTCTTCTTTTTGCATTGACTTCCTATTTCTTTATATTATTTGACTTTAGCATCCAATGTTCATCCTTTGTCCAATTATATGATGCCACGTGTTAGCCTAACAAAATGGTAATTTTGGGGCATAACAATTATTAGATATTATTCTGAATATATTGCAGAGAAAATATGGTAATATTATCTTAACATAAACCGGATAGTTATTTATCTCCGTAATATATTCCCTAATTACGATCAGCTTTAATTGGTTGTTGACAACGTTAGCATAGAGGTTAGAACAAATTTGAAAGAAACTGATTGATGATTTCAATAGTAATATTTATACAATTAATTCAAGCTCGGGTTCTTTAAGAATAACTAAACAAGCGCATAACGTAAATAGTTGATTACTTGTTTACTGCATTTAAGACGAGTTGATCTGGAATTCTGGATAAAACTTCACTGCTTAGAGTTGTCAACTGTGACCTTGGAGAGGCAGATAGTGAAGATGCTTCCGGGGCTTCTAACTCAAGGGTGCCTTCCAGCATCTCCACAACTTTACTCATTGTTGGTCGTCTAGATGGGTTGGTCTTCACACACCATAAACTTACTATCATCATCTTCCTTTGCAGTTCAATGTCCTCGCTGCTTAAGATCCCTTCTTGGTTAGTCTCAAGCTGATTGTAGATCCACTCAGGAAAATGTTGTTCGCCACTAACTTCACCTTCAACGTTAGCTTTTCTTCGACAACCAACCATTTCTAGGACCAACATCCCATAACTATACACATCTGATTTGTGGGAGACACCACCAAAACTCTTAAGGAATACCTCTGGAGCAATGTACCCCACTGTTCCCCTTGCTTCTGAGATGGATAGTATACTACAGTCTTTCTGCGGGTAAGACTTGGCAAGTCCAAAGTCGGAGATCTTTGGGCAAAAGTTGTCATCTAAAAGAATGTTGTGAGGCTTAATGTCAAAATGTAATATCCTAGTGTTACACCCTCGGTGTAGATACTCTAACCCTCTAGCGACTCCAATTGCTATCTTAAACAACATCTCCAATCCAAGTGAATCATAGTTGTTGCCCTTGAACAGGAACTTCTCTAGAGATCCATTGGACATGTACTCGTACACAAGAGCTCGTCTATGACCCGAATAGCAAAATCCAATAAGCTTGACAATATTTACATGGTTGGTATTTCCGATACTTGCTACCTCATTTATAAACTCCTTTGTATCTCCTTTAGATTTGTGTAGCAACTTTACTGCAACTAGGTCGCCATTTCGAAGCCGTCCTTTATAGACAGAGCCATATCCTCCTTGACCAATTTTGTTTTTAAAGGAGTTAGTGTGTCTCTTGAGATCAGTATATGTATATCTTTTTGGACCTGAAGATCCATGACTTCTCAGGAAAGCCTCAATATTAACCTCTCTTTCTTGTTGAGAAACCTCTTGGTCTCGGTCGTTTAATGAGCACTTTCTTTTGACATAGCAGAGTACAATTAGGAGCATGCACACCCCTGTTACCGAGAAACAAGCTGCAGGACTATCGAAATGGAAGCCTTTAGAGAAAATACTCTATATGCAATCCTTCCATAGTTCCATCTATTTCATATATTCCACTTTTTTTTCCAACCTATTTCTTTGATACTTCCAGTTGTTCCGATTTCTTTCTCCTGTTTACTAATGCATCGTTTATTGTTTTCCTTAAAGATTGTGCCTTAGTTGGAAGGGGAAGAAATCAATGAAATTGAGAACATCACATTGTAAAACATGGAATTGACATATCATGGGAAATTGGGTTGTTACCTAGCAGCATGAAATGGAGCTTTCTGCGCCTCTTCTGTTTTGTTGATCCTGTTGTCATCTTCCATTAGACAAATGTATATAAATAAAAGGAAAGACACTACTACTACAACAAAAATGACTTTAAAGCCTTAGTTTCGAAAGATTTGGAGTCTCCTCACATGAATCTTTAGACGGAAAGACGCCAAAAAGGAAAAAGGGAAACTCTAGCCGCACCCCGTGTTAATTTGATTTTCTATGTTATACCTTGCCCATTTGAAATTCTATAATATACCCGCAACTCTATACATCAATCCATACCATGATTAGTATGTATCGGTTCTTGAGCATTCCAGTTACCATTAAGCTACTCGTTTACCTATTAGATAACCGAATTTTTAATCTCCGATCAAGGCCCCATGATTGATAGTTTAGGGTAGACATATTGGCACCGTCAATTCCTTTAACGCCACCAACTACCAAGGCAATAAAAGCATATTTAAAGATTGTGACTTTTCAATACAATAGAAACAAAAAAAATCACAATAGAAATTGATTGCTATAGAAACATAGGTTGAGTAAGTTAGAGGGAGGAGGGAAAATCACCTTCTTCCTTCCTCCTTCCTCCTACCCCCTCCCTTTTCCTCCATTTTTTCTATTCAAATAAGGCCTAAAAGTGTATTGAATATCATATGGGGTGTATTCAGTATTGTCGTCGCATTCATTTCAAATCAGACAACTTTGTTTTAAGCCTGAGACAAAAAGAAAAAGAAGAAGAAAACTGACGTAGATTGGATAAGCCACATGATGTATTTCCGTAAGTTCCATCAGGGCAAAAGCAAGTAGCATCATTCTCGCTCAAATCGAACCCACATCGACCCTTTGACACTTTACAACTTCTGCACAAATCAGAATCCTCTCCCGATACCTTGTAATTTAACTCAAACCCCTCATCCAGACCTTTACTCAAATCCAAGCTACCGTTTAGTATTTCTTGCTCTAATGATGATTGAATCGGAACCACAACGCTCGTCTTACATCCATTTGGGCCAGTAGCTCCAGATTGACAGTATCCATATGTGTCACTAACACCATTAACCCTGCAATAAAATTGAGCCGAATACTTAGGAACTACGCCAGTATAAGAATCACCGCCGGGAGGAGGAGGGCACCCATATAAAACTGTGACGTTCAGTGATGCTACAGGGTAATAAAATCGCTCAAAATTCATGGTTGTGTTTTCAAACTGCTGCAAGCAAAGGCCATCCGCCAAATCCTGCCTCGCAATCTTGAGGATTTTAGCAGTTTGATCGATATCTATGACGTAAAATTTTGTTTTAGCAATTTGAATGGTCGACTTGATTTTACCCTCACAGGTAAGCTGAAATTCAGGATACCCGCAATCCTTTGGCCTTGAATTGCCTCCCCAAAAGGGAAAACCAGCAGTTAAATTGCCACAGGTAAAGTTTTGTCCACAACTATTGTACAATTGTAGGTTGGTGCTGCTAAAACATAAAGGAAAAATAAATAATAAGATGAGATGAAGTATTATATGCAAGGTATAGGAGCTCATTTTCTGTTTGATGCACAATTGTGGAGAACATTAAACATGGTAGATTATGTACAACATATTACACTCGCATGGGTGACTTTTCACTGCAGGAATATTCAAACAAGTAGGGAGACTTTCATTTTTGACCAAAATGTTACTTCTTTCTTCCATTTATGAGTGATACGTGAAAGTCTAGTCTACAATAAGATAGGCTATCTCCCAGTTGGATGACAAGGAGTTCGGTGTTCTTCAATTTCTTGCGATATCATGGAATATCTAGACTATGCGTAATAATCTAATTTTCAGGGGAATACCTTTCAATCCGGGGTATTTTACAAGTCGGTTCGTGAAAACCTTGGCGGTGGCCTATGAGGCCTCTGTGGGACACTATAATAAGACCGTCAGCAAAGGGGGTCAGGTATTGAGGTGAGGGCGAGTACTACAGAGGTATTGAGGACTCCGATTAAGGACTCGACTCCTTTTTTCCTTGTTGGGGAGTCCCATTATTTTGGGGACCAAATGCATATTAAAGTGGATGTAGCTAGGGGTGTTAACGAGTTGAGTCGAGCCCGAGCTTGGCCTTGCTTGGCTTGTACTCGATTACCAAAACTCGAGCTCGAGTTCGAGCCGATCTTACCCGAGTTTGAAAAAAATGCGCTCGTTACAAAGCTTGTAAGTTTTAACACGAGCTCGAGCTAAATCGAGCCTATATAAAATTGTGTATTTTTTTATTTTATTTTTTTCCAATATTTTCAATAACAAGGTTCGAAGATTTTATGTAAAACTTTTTAGCAAATCAACAAGATATTTGATATATATGGTACAAAGATATAATAATGACAAAATATTTTTATAAAATATGATTAATATCTTATGTAATCTCAAATGTTCGAGCCGCTCGCGAGTTGTTCGAGTCGAGCCAGCCTTTGCTCAACTTGACTCATTAAACTCTCGAGCCGAGCCGATCTCGAGTCGAGCTCACACGAGCCGAGCTTTGACCGAGCCGAACTCGAGTTGCTCGCGAGTTGTCTCATCGCATTAACCGCCCTAGATGCAGCCCTGGCGATTGTTAGGGGAAATTTCTACCTATTTTTCTAAATAACACGTGGCACAAATTAAGTTGATGAAATGTCAACAAATAAAAACACAATCTATCTCTCTAGAAAATCTCTCTAGAGTTCCCCTCTCCTTTTAGAGATTTATTCTCCTTATGGGGCCTTTTATTTTTCAAAAAAATGTTCAACCGTGCAAACTTTTCTCTTTTTTTTTTAATGTTTTTTTTTCTGTTCTTTTGTGTTACTTATCTTATGCATTTAAAGATTTGTCAGCTTGTTTATATCCAAAGCTTTAAGTTGCTCTTTTGGAAACTGCTCCAAATGATTGCTACGACTATCATTAATTGGACAATGTCTTTTGAGCTTCTCTAAGTCTTTTTTTTCCGCTTCTTTAAAGCTCAGTTTGTTTTTCTTTTTCACATCACCTCTTTTCCTTCAAACCCTCTTCTACAATAGAATCAAACTATAATTTTTACTCTGAAGATCAGAATCCTCAGCTTGAAAGTGTTTTTTATGATGTAAACTTTAGAACTGAAGTATCAAACAACCCTGGAATCATGCATGAATGGCGATTTGCCCGTACATGTGTTGTTATTGTTTCTCCTAGTCCCACTGAACTTGAAGATTTTATTGCTTATTGGAGTAAATATATCTTGGGGTACTTTGTGGATTATCCTCTCATTAGAGCATACAAAATTAGTCAGATCATCCAGCAACATTGGGCTACGAGGGATCAAGTTTTTGTTAAGAGAATAGGTGATGTATATATCCTATTCTTTGAAGATGATGAGGACATGCAGGATGTTCTGGAAAGGGGAAATATTGTGGTAGATGGAGATTTGATGGTTTTTCGGAAATGGAAGCCTGGTATGATTCCCAAGACGGTTAAATTTCCCTCGACAAAGCTCTGGGTCCGTGTTTGTGGTTTACCTTTTGAGTACTTAAATAGTTCTACAGGGGCCATTGTGGCTAAGTTGTTTGGAGAGGATGTTGATGTGGCGGGTTTGAATGTCTTTCCTGAACATGATTATCTAAGGCTTAGAGTTACTGTTCAACTGGGTAATCCTCTGAACCGGGGTTTTTCTTAGCATGCAGTAATAACAAGTTACTATGGATTCAGTTTAAGTATGAGGAGATTTTCAAGTTCTGTACGAAGTGTGGGAGGATAGGTCATAAAGTCTCAGTTGAAGGTCTCTTTGTCTACTGCTTTTGATAGAGGATCAGATTTGCAATCTTCGAAACTCGGTATCAGTATACTTTGTTTAATTTAAATTTGTGTGCACTTCCGTCATCAACAAAGTATATCACTTCTAAGGTTCGATTGGGGGGATTTAGTAATGACACGGTTTCTGCTGATTTCTTTACTGAGCGAATGATCGACTTTAACTTAGGATTGGTTGATGGTGGTCGAATTTATCCAGGAATTGAGTTTGCTGTTACTGCTTTACCTATCGCTAGTTCGGTTATTTTCCAAGATGGATCTTGTGATACTGGTAATCTGCATGCACAAGACTCTTTGCATGAAGACCAGGTAGGGCATGGTGCAGATTGCATGCAAGCGCATGATGTAGCAAATCATCTTAAGTCCCTCATATTGGATACGATAATATACCTTGCCGTATTGCCGGAATTTCAAGAGAAGTGGTTTAGATATATTGACTTCTACGCTTAAACGAGTAAATTGTACTCTTTGCGTCGTAGCTGTAGTATTGTCTATGCGAATCACTTCTCCAATTTTTGATTCAATTTTTTGCAGGAAGACTTCATTAAAGTATTCAACCGGTAAATTAGGTATACGAACCCAAGCCATGAGTTTTGTAATAGTCTCCTCAAAAGGAACAAAATTAGGAATCCATCTGCAGATAGTTAGGTAGTGGTCATCAATCACCCATGATCCTTGGGTCATTACGAAATCGTGATCTTGTTTCGATGAGAATCGTGCAACATAGTACTACTCTGTAAGGTCCGTTAACGTGAGCTTTCCTTTGATCGACCATTTTGATTGGAGTTTCCTCATTAGCGAAAGGTATCCTATTTTTTATCAAACATTTTGATAATTAAGGAGTGTCTCTGTAATACCCCGTATTTTAGCCTCGATCAATGGCAGTCAAACCATGTTTATACAAATATTTTGAATGGAATGTTTATAAAGTATTTTACGTAAATTGTTTATAAATCGTATTTCTACGATTATTTCGTATTTCATAATGATTTTATATTTGATAATTATTCCATAAAATGACATTCGTTCGTATTTTCTTTAATTTTGATAATATATTTATAATTAAATATATTTATTATTTTCTATTTATTTTTCATTTATACTGGTTTTATTATTTAAGTCGTAAAGGTATTTAAATCCTATATTCTTTACATATTCTTATGTAAGTGCTAAGTAATATATCCTTGTAATTAATTTAATTAGAATAATTAATTGAACGTACTCGTTTATTTCAAGTTACGAGTCGAGAACGGTATATAGATAATATAGTGCTTGGAGATGCGTAATGGGCTTTGTGATGGGCTAGGCCCGGGTTGATTATGAGAACCATGTAATTCAACCTAACCTATGATTTTCAAACATAATAACCCTAGTATCACCATCCATCGACAAACACAAAACAAAAAGAAGCCCTAACCACCGTATCACATAGCTGCCTCCATCGACACTCACCAAAAACCCTACTCCCCCTCCTAAACCTCGTCTGCTTCCCTAAAAATTCTATACCCTAAACCCTACTGGTCTACCATGAGATTAGGAGAACAAAAGAGCAGAAAAGCAACACAAGGATAACCTGCTCAACCAGCGTTTCAACCCTTGCGCAGCAACGAGTTCGTAAGTGGTTTATCGTGCTTTTTTCATACTTTCGAATCTGGGTAATATAGTCATAAATAATCTTTTTAGTATGTATAACATGTTTTTCACCATTAATTCACCATAGAACCACCATAACCGTCACAATAATCACCATAATATCGACCGTAAACACGTTTTCATACTCTGTTTCTGCGTATTATATTATGTTCGTTATGCTTGTTTTTCGTTCATGTTTTGATCTATTTCTTGTCGTGGGTCATGAGTAATGGTAGTGACGCGTTAGTAGATTGTATTGGTGATGGTGAGATGGTGTGTGGTGGCCGGAGGAGGCTGTTTTGATAGCGGGGATAAGAATTTCAGAAACAGGAAACTCGTGTTGTGTTCATCAGTTTTAGGGTGGTTATTTCAGGGTGTTCAGTGGTGTCGAAGGCTGGTGCTTGGCACTAGGGGGTATTGGGTGATGTGAGGTGTCGAGGGTGGTGGTTGGTTGTGGTGAGTATGGTGGTAGCAGGTGGTTAAAGGGGTGGTTTACAAGGGGGGTCAACATAACGATAAGATTGTGACGTTGTGACAGGGGGGTTTTGTGACTGGTGTCGAGGGCTGTTGGGGTTGAGTCAAGGATGGTGATGAGTGTCAATGGGTGCGCCATAGTGCGGTGGTGACAACCACCGTGTTGTGGTGGTGGTTCAAGCGACGGAAGTGGTGCCGAAGGGGCTGCGTAGGCAGGCTGGTAGAAAGGTGTTGTCCTCGTAGTCTGCGTATGTTCGTGGTTTAGTTGTCGCCTGTGTAATATTAATACTACGTACTATGTTATATTATTATTATTATTATAATATTATTATTATTATTATTATATTATTATTATTATTATATTATACTATTATTATTATTATTATTATTATTATTATTATTATTATTAGTAATATGGTTGTTAATGTTTGTTGTAGTATAGTTAATTATTATTAGTAAAATGTTGTTTACGATAATTTTATATAAGTTGTTAAGTAAAATTTTATACAAGAATGTGACGGTTATCAATAATTCGTTTATGTTTTCAATGTTCGTTATTTAATTGAAGTTGGTGATTAAAGTAATAAGGACAAGTTGTTTAAGTTAATTGAAATAGTCATGTTTTATACGGTCTCGTTATGCATAATATATGATTTAAATCGTTAATGTGAATAATTGATATATTATATTTGTTTACGTAGTTATATTAGTTAGTAATTATGTATATTATATTGTTAGGTGACGGTATTGAAGTGACATAAATCTGCTTACTTACTGACTTGCTATTGGATTATATTGCTATATATCCAGGTAGAATACACTGACACTATACTATATGATGTGTTACGAATGGATGTTGGATCGTGTGTTATGAATGTTGAGCATGATTGATATGAGAATGATATTGGTTGAATTGAGTGTTAATTATTATTATTGGCATGAGTATTGCATTATTTAATAGCGTGATTGATTAAGAGTATTGTTGCATTTATGAGCGTGGCATATATATGCATTGGTTATTGAGAAAGTTATGGATCAGATATTGTTCTGATATAAAGCCCAGGGTGGTTCTGCAGACCAGGTCTCGTGTCTTATCAGCTATTGAGCTGGTGTTCGGCGACGGCCGATTATAGTCTGCCGGGAGGTTCGTTATGACTGGGTGTTACGGGTTTGAGATTGAGAATGAGATTAAGCTCGAACATATCATGGCATTTGCATATCATCATTGTTGCATTATTTATTATTGTGTTGTCCTACTCAACCGCGAGGTTGACAGTGTATTCGTGTGACACCTACGATGATCCGGAATGGGGAGTAGATTCTACAGGTCAGAGATAGATGAGCTAGGAGTTGGGGCAGGAATGTGAGATGCGGACTTTGGACCGACTTAGAATTATATCACATCTAGAGAAGTCATCAGTTGTATTTTCTTTTCCGCTGTGTAGTAACTGACCAAAGTTTTAATTTTATCAGTTTTTTATAAAGTACTTTGGTTGTTTTACTTTGTTTTTCACAACCTCGGACATTTCGAGATGGTAACAGCTCTATTTATTTGGGAACGTCTTGCTAAAGGCTCTTAAATAAATGGGGTGTTACAGTCTGCTCCATGGCTTTCGTAAGACCACTTTTTTCCTGCTTCGAGAGGCATATGCGGGGGCAGAGTGGGTCAGCGTCACCCTCTGCGTCTTCAGGATGAGGATTCTATAATCGAGCGTTTCTGAGTCCGCGTTGAATCCTTAAACTGTATCTTTGTACTCCAGTTGCGGTATGGAAGGGGAAGCCAAGGTTTCTTCATTTTTATCCTGATCTTCAACTTCCATATCACAACTATTATTGAATTCTGCTAGATGTATAATTTTTCGTTTCGAGTTTTTTAGCAACAGAGGAAAAGTATTATCCTCAATTCCATCTGAACAGCAATGTTTAGATGGAGGCAGAGTGGTGGTGTTGGCCTCAGGCGGGAGGCCAATATTTGGGGTAACCATGTTAGTGATTTTTGATCACAAGGTCATTTAAGTGTATTCGGGTTTTCGTGTCAAAATTGGTTTGAACTCGAAATCGATATAATGTGAGTCGGAGAGTACGGAGGGTACGCTCATATAATCGTAATTATCGAGTTTATGGTTAAAGTGGATAAGGGACACTTTTAAAGTGTTAACGTAGTATATTATATCCCCTATCGGGATTATATACTCGGGTTGAAAGTATATTACGTACTTAACAAAATTTGAATAATTAAAAACAGAAATGCTACGTAAATTGCATATTTTGCATGCATAGCAGTTATGTTTGGCATGTGTTGTTTGTTAGTTATGTTACAAACGGTTTCCTTATCCATAAACAAACAAGCTTCATATATATAACACATATATAGAGCATTTGTTGGAAGAAAAAGATAGAAACGAACATAAACTTTCTCTTTTGCATATTTTCAGATTTTGACAAAACAGAGTAAAGCAAAAATTCTCTATTGTTTTATAAGTTCTTTGTTCTTGCCTTAGACAAAGAAAAATCGTCTTATCCTACAGAGATTTCGTGATACCCAAAGGCTAATAGGGTCGAAATACTCTAAGGAGGGTGTGTTTAACACGATTCGATTGGGTGTAATTTGCCGTCTTATATTGTTTTCATTTCTGTTTTCAGTGCCTTTGGTTGTATTATTTACATATTTGTAATATTTTAATCTTTGTAATACAAAAACTACAACATTCTTAGAGTATTTTCTACATTGGAAATGGATTCAATTAAAGAGATGACAAGCAAGTTTGGAAAGTTGGAGAAATTTGAGGGTGTTGATTTCCGTCTTTGGCAAAAGAAGATGCACTTCCTTCTCACCGCTTTGAAGGTTGTGTATGTGTTGAGTACTCATATGCCGGAAATTGTTGGAGATGAAACTCTTGCGGAAATTCAACGAAATAAAAACAAGTGGGAAAATGATGACTACATATGTCGCGGTCACATCTTGAACGGTATGTCCGACTCTCTTTTTGACATTTATCAAAATGTAGAGTCCGCTAAAGATTTGTGGAATCAACTTGAGTCGAAATATATGGATGAGGATGCTTCTAGTAAGAAGTTTCTTGTTGAAAATTTTATGAATTATAAAATGGTTGATACTAGACCGGTTATGGAACAATACAATGAATTGCTCCGAATTTTGGGACAATTTGTACAACATAAAATGGAGATGAATGAATCTATCTCGGTGTCTAGTATTATAGACAAGTTGCCTCCTTCTTGGAAGGATTTTAAGCATATGTTGAAACATAAAAAGGAAGAGTTGTCTCTTGTTCAACTTGGCAGCCATTTGCGTATAGAGGAATCTCTAAGGGCGCAAGATAATGGCAAGGGTAAAGGTAAGGATGTTATGATGGGATCTTCTTCTGTCAATATGATGGAAAAGGGAGATGGTTTCAATAACAAGTTTAAGGGTAAAAAACGCTCTTTTAACAACACCAATGACGAGTCTAACAAGGCACCAAAAGGTGCTTGTTGGATTTGTGGAAAGACCGGGCATTTGAAAGCAAATTGCAAGGTTAGGAAGCACAAAAAGAATAAGGGTGCAAGTACTAGCCAAAGAGGACAAGGGTCTAATGACCAAGGTCCACCCACTAATCAAGGTCAGATTTTAGACTATGGTTTTAGTTCGGTTGTGAATTATGTACCACTAATTTCTGAAGCATTTTATGTGCAGGATGATGTAGTGGCATGGTGGATAGACTCGGGTGCAACCAATCATGTTTGCAAGGATCGACATTGGTTCAAGGATTATGAACTAGTGAAGTATGGATCCGTTCTTTATATGGGCAACGAGTCTACCGCTCCTATTGTTGGTCGTGGCACGGTGGTGTTGGAATTTAGTTCCGGAAATGTTGTAAATTTAAATAAAGTATTGCATGTACCCAGAATTAGAAAAAACCTTGTATTTGGTAGTTGTTTATGTAAACTTGGTTATAAGCAAGTGTATGAATCTAATAAATATGTTTTATCTAAGCATGACGTGTTTATTGGATTTGGTTATTATTGCAATGGCATGTTTATGTTGAATGTTGTTCCAAATGAAAGTTCCATATTTATTGCTTCCTCTATGGATGATACGTCATATCTTTGACATGTGAGACTAGGACATGTACATTATAAAAGATTGAAAACTATGTCTAAAGATGGTCTAATTCCATCTTTTAACATGAACATAAATAAGTGTAATACTTGTATGTTGACAAAAATCACAAGACAATCATTTGGTAATGTATCTAGGATCTCACATGTGCTTGAACTTATTCATAGTGATTTATGTGATTTTCGCAATTATCCGTCTTTAGGTGGTAAAAAAAATATGTAGTGACTTTTATTGATGACTATAGTCGGTTTTGTTACATATATTTACTCTATGCTAAAGATGAGACAATTGATAAGTTTAAGGTCTTTAAAAATGAAGTGGAATTGCAACAATCGGGTTTGATTAAAAGATTGCGTTCCGATAGAGGTGGTGAATATTATGACCCATTGTATTTTGAGTCAAGTGGTATCATTCATGAAGTGTCTCCTCCCTATACACCACAATTAAATGGTGTAGCGGAAAGAAAGAATAGAGTTCTAAAAGAAATGGTTAATTCCATGTTATCTTACTCGGGTTTGAGTGATGGATTTTGGGGTGAAGCCATGTTGACGGCTTGCTATTTGTTAAATAGGATTCCTAATAAAAGGAATAAAGACACTCCATATGAACTTTGGTACAAAAAGAAACCAAACTTGAATTATCTTCGAGTTTGGGGTTGTCGGGCTGTTGTAAAACTACCCGATCCCAAGATTAAAACCTTGGGGGAAAGGGGCATCGATTGCATATTCATTGGATATGCTGCGCATTCAAAGGCTTATAGGTTCTATGTAATTGAACCTAATGATTCTGTTTCGGTCCACACCGTAATTGAGTCAAGGGATGCGATATTTGATGAGAGTCGTTTCTCATCAATGCCGAAGCCAAAGGATCTAGTACCTAATTCTAGTGGAGCTATTGAGGGAAGTGACAATGTCACAACTCAAGAAGTAACATCTGAAATTCGTAGGAGTAAGAGGAAAAGGATTGCTAAATCTTTTGGTCCCGATTTTCATACCTATTTGGTTGAAGGTTCAAGGGATGGATGTGAAAACTATTATCCATATTGTTTTCACATTGATGAGGACCCTAAGACATTTGATGAGGCCATGAGGTCTCATGACTCTTCCTTTTGGAAAGAGGCTGTGAATGATGAAATGGATTCCATAATGGGCAATAACACTTGGGTGCTTGCGGATTTACCTCGTGGTTGTAAACCATTGGGTTGCAAGTGGATCTTCAAAAAGAAGATGAAAGTTGATGGTTCTATCGACAAGTTTAAAGCTAGATTGGTTATCCAAGGCTTTAGACAAAAGGAAGGGATTGATTATTTCGATACCTATGCTCCCGTAGCTCGTATTACTACTATTAGATTATTGATTGCTCTTGCTGCAATTAATAATCTAGTGATCCATCAAATGGATGTCAAGACAGCGTTCTTGAATGGTGAGCTTAAAGAGGAGGTGTATATGAAACAACCGGAAGGATTTTTTATGCCAGGTAATGAGCATAAGGTTTGTAAGTTAATCAAATCATTGTATGGACTTAAACAAGCTCCTAAACAATGGCATCACAAGTTTGATGAGGTTGTTCTATCTAATGGGTATAGACTAAATCAGTCGGATAAATGTGTGTATATCAAATTTGATGACAACGGTAATGAAGTCATTATTTGTCTATATGTGGATGACATGTTGATCTTTGGTACCAACCAAAGTCAAGTAGACCTTACTAAGGCCTTTTTGTCATCAAGTTTTGCCATGAAAGACATGGGTGAGGCGGATGTGATACTTGGTATAAAGATCAAGCGTGAGAACATGGGATTCTCTTTGACACAATCTCACTACATTGAGAAAGTGTTAAAGAAATTTAATCATGGAAATTGTTCTCCGGTTAACACTCCAATGGATCCTAGTGTTAAGCTTATGCCTAATAAAGGTGAAGCTGTTTCACAACTTGAGTACTCTCAAGTGATTGGGTGTTTGATGTATGTTATGACAAGCACAAGACCGGATATTGCCTTTGCCGTTGGCAAGTTGAGTAGATACACAAGTAATCCTAGTCTTGAGCATTGGGTTGCGGTAAAACATGTATTGAGGTATTTGAAACAAACCATGGATTATGGTTTGAACTATGTTGGATTTCCTTCGGTTTTAGAAGGATATTCCGATGCTAGTTGGATCACCAACTTGGAGGATCATTCATCTACTAGTGGATGGGTGTTCTTGCTTGGTGGAGGAGCTATCTCATGGGCTTCTAAGAAGCAAACTTGTATAACAAGTTCGACTATGGAGTCGGAATTCATTGTTTTAGCTGCGGCCGGTAAAGAGGCGGAATGGTTAAGGAATTTGGTTTATGAAATTCCGGTTTGGCCAAGACCTATTCCTCCAATCTCTATCCATTGTGATAGTTCAGCTACTTTAGCTAAGGCCTATAGTGAAGTTTACAACGGAAAGTCTAGACACCTTGGTGTTAGACATAGCGCGGTGCGTGAGCTGATTACTCATGGGGTTATTTCCGTTGATTTCGTGAGAACACATCATAATTTAGCTGATCACTTGACGAAGGGATTAGCTAAGGACTTGGTTTTAAAATCAGTAATCGGGATGGGTTTAAAGTCCATCTAGATCTTTATGATAAGATACCCAACTTCCCTCTTACAAATTTTAGAGGCTAAGTTCAATGTGGAAGGCTTATTGTGGAAGATTGAGACACATGTTATAATCCCGAAAGGTATGTGCTTGACCTGCATGACAAGAGGTTGAAGTTTAATACTTCTTAATAAAATCTTTGACAAAGTGCATTTTGCAGGTGCACGATGAAAGATTTACCTATGTGAGCGTGAAGTGTAGCCGCTTCAAGAGGCTTGGACTTGGCTTCCTATACTCTCATGAAAGGATATGGACACAAGGCGGTCAATAGTGTCAAGTTCGTAACTTTAAGAGTTTATTGAGTCTATGTGTATGTTATCTTCTTGTATTCAATATGGGTTGAAAGGTTCAATCCGTGGGACACCTTGATTCTCGAATATTTGGAATGTGTAATATACTAATGTGGAAGTTCAATCCTCGGGACACTTTCATTTATGCATAGATTTGTTTACTTTGTTGTTTTATTTGGAAACAAGGGGTACACTTAAATGGGGGAGGAATGTTAGTGATTTTTTATCACAAGGTCATTTAAGTGTATTCGGGTTTTCGTGTCAAAATTAGTTTGAACTCGAAATCGATATAATGTGAGTCGGAGAGTACGGAGGGTACGCTCATATAATCGTAATTATCGAGTTTATGGTTAAAGTGGATAAGGGACACTTTTAAAGTGTTAACGTAGTATATTATATCCCCTATCGGGATTATATACTCGGGTTGAAAGTATATTACGTACTTAACAAAATTTGAATAATTAAAAACAGAAATGCTACGTAAATTGCATATTTTGCATGCATAGCAGTTATGTTTGGCATGTGTTGTTTGTTAGTTATGTTACAAACGGTTTCCTTATCCATAAACAAACAAGCTTCATATATATAACACATATATAGAGCATTTGTTGGAAGAAAAAGATAGAAACGAACAGAAACTTTCTCTTTTGCATATTTTCAGATTTTGACAAAACAGAGTAAAGCAAAAATTCTCTATTGTTTTATAAGTTCTTTGTTCTTGCCTTAGACAAAGAAAAATCGTCTTATCCTACAGAGATTTCGTGATACCCAAAGGCTAATAGGGTCGAAATACTCTAAGGAGGGTGTGTTTAACACGTCGATTGGGTGTAATTTGCCGTCTTATATTGTTTTCATTTCTGTTTTCAGTGCCTTTGGTTGTATTATTTACGTATTTGTAATATTGTAATCTTTGTAATACAAAAACTACAACAAACCATTCAAAAGCTTTTTAGAGAGATTTTTCAGAGAGAGAAATTTCTTTATAATATTGCGTTTGTGATTGTACATACATATTGACATCATGTAAATAGTTAATCTAGGAATTAAATAAGAGTGAATCAGCTGTACTCCAATTTAGTTTTGATTCCCACATCAATGCTTAGTTAGTATCTAATGTTGTGACCTTCGAGAAGCTGATAGAGCAGATGCTGCCGGGATTTGTAAATCAAGGCCTCCTTCCAGCATTTCCACCACTTTACCCATTGCTGGTCGGCTCGAAGGATTCGTCTGTACACACCATAAGCTCACTATAATCATCTTCCTTTGCATTTCTATTTCCTCCCTGTTTAACATCCCTTCTTCATCCGTCTCCTCCCCGGCTTCCAGCTGACTGTATATCCACTGAGGAAAATGTTGTTCGCTACTAACTTCACCTTCCACATTACCTTTTTTTCTACAACCAACCATTTCTAGCACCAACATCCCATAACTATATACGTCTGATTTGTGGGACACACCACCAAAACTCTTAAGGAATACCTCTGGAGCAATGTACCCTGCTGTTCCCCGTGCTTCAGAGATTGATAGTATGATACTGTCTTTTTGCGGGCAAGACTTGGCTAGTCCAAAGTCAGATATCTTTGGGCAAAACTTCTCATCTAAAAGAATGTTGTGAGGCTTAATGTCAAAGTGTAGTATCCTAGTGTTACACCCTCGGTGTAGATACTCTAGTCCTCTTGCGACTCCAATAGCAATCTCGAATAATATTTCCAATCCGAGTGAATCATAGTTGTTGCCTGTGAATAGGAACTTCTCTAGAGATCCATTGGACATGTACTCATACACAAGAGCTCTTTTATGACCCGAATAACAAAAGCCGAAGAGCTTGACCACATTTACATGATTGGTATTTCCGATACTTGCAACTTCATTAATAAACTCCTCTGTATCTCCTTTAGATTTGTGTAGCATCTTTACTGCAACGAGGTTGCCATTTGGAAGCCGTCCTTTGTAGACGGTGCCATATCCTCCTTGACCAAGTTTGTTGTGAAAGGAATTTGTTATCTTCTTAAGATCAGTATATGTATATCTTTTTGGACCTGAAGATCCATGACTTCTCAGGAAAGCCTCGACATCGACCTTTCTTTGTTGTTGAGAAACCTCTAATTCTCGGTCTTTTGACGAGTTTCTTCTTTTGACATACAGGAGTAAACTTAGTACAATGCACACCCCTGACGCCGAGAAACAAGCTGCAAGACAATTGATATAAAAGCCTTTAGAGAAACTAAGATACTTATTTTATCCTTTTTTACTACATCAAGTTACTCTACTTATAGTCCCTCCATTTATTTCTCCTCTTTACTAGTGCGTTTTTTTCCATTTTTCGTAAATCTTTATGGCATCGCTGGAAGCAGAGTAACCAATGACATAGAGGGAGTCATCAAACATGTAAAACATAGAAGAAATTAGGTATATTACCGAGTAGCACGATATGGAGCTTTCTGTGCCTCCTCTTTGTTATTGGTCCTGGTGTCATCGTCCATTAGAATTAGAACGATATAAATAATGGAGAAACAATGTTGTTAGAGAAATAATAAGAGTTGGAACCTGGGCAGTTTGAACCATTGGGGCAAAAGCAGACGAACTTATTCGACTTGGTATCATGCCCACATTGCCCTCGTGTGTAAAGACACTCTTGACATAAGACATTGTTTGCACTCCATTTTAGCTCGAAACCATCCTTAGAAGCTGTAGGCAAGTAACCTTGTTCTTCGTCCATAGCTATGTTATCGGAAACATGAACTGGAAGGAAAAGATTGGTGGGGCATATAACATGGGAGATGTTAGTTTGGAGCATCATTTTTTGAGTCATGAAACAAACTGGGTTAGACTTTCCTCCGCTTACAGGACAAGGGTAAGATCGGCATTTGGAGGCGCAATCATAGAAAAGAGATATGTTCGTATCTGAAGGCGTGTACTGAAAGATAGAGAAGTCGATTGTAAGATTGGTTAGAGTGGAGGATGGGCATCCAGAGCCTTTGTAGTAGTCTTCCCTAGAAACATTCATAGTAGAAGACAATATGTTGATGCCTACGACGTAAAACTTTTGTGATAAGATCATCATATGAATAGGCTCAATAGATTGGTTACAGCCCAAGAGCTGGAATTTAGGGTGACCGCAATACTGTGGCCTATCTTGACCAAAGAATGGGTAGCCTAAACCAGTTATATTCCCACAATTGAATGTTTTACTACATATACTGAACTCGTCGCTTTGTTGACATTGTGATGCAGGAAGGATGGTAAAGGCAAGGAGAAGAATGATGTAGGAGGTATCCATGGAGGAGGGAAAGGAAAGGAAAGGAGGTTTGAGAGTGGAGAGATATGTGTGAAATCTGAATTTGTAAGTTATTGTTGGCATATAATCCTTAGTTTTGTAGTCCATTATTATGCCTCAGACTTTGATACCTTCATTTCATTAGTTTTTCAATTTAGATGTCGCATTGGACCTACTTATCTTTGACCTATAATATGAAATTATGAATTAATGATGCACACATTTAAATACTACCAACTATCAACTGTAGCAAGTCTTGCAATATGAAGTAGTCACTATTCCCTTAATAAACTCCCAGAGTACCACGTAATTGATTGAAAGTCAGGTTACGCCACCTTAAGATTAACAAGTGCTTAGCCCACTTTTAATCATTTATTTTAGATTTTTGGAGAAAGCAGCGAATTGTCCCAAACGTTTGGAGCTATGTACACATCATCCCTCAAATAGTTTTAAATGTAACTTTAATTTTCGACATGATTTTATCTAGTATCACCCTCTGTGCCACTACCAAACATTATCGTCCACCCCATGTTCCATACAGCTTCCTACTTCAACTGCAACTTCGGAATTATTTAGACCCAGAAGAAACACCAAAAACAAAGACCGTGAAAATTGAAGTTGGCCAATTTCGTCTTCGCTTAACCTTAAACCATCAATCACAGCTTTTTATCTTCTCATAATGTCGACTCATTTGCCTCTATTAATAAAAAGGAACATCTGACCTGTTTATGTTCATTAAGTCCATGGATGTCTTACCTTTATCATTAGTTGGGCAAATTGAAGTTGAAGATGATGCAAAAACAGGAAAAAATTGATCATCATAATCATCTGCTTAATTTTAATTTTAATTGTATAACAATAATGGCGGTAAATTAAATGGTTGGGGTTTTAATGGGAGAGGAGAGGGGTGTGGAATGTGGATAGCGTTTGATGCTGGTGTGCAAGGTGATAGTCGACTACCGGAGTAGTAAATATAAATTTGTCGAAAAGTAAAAGTTGGGTTTATTTGGATATGGGGATCGTTTGGTAAACACTAGATTGATGAAATTTTGGCATGTTTGACTCAACTATTTACTAAATTGAGTCAGCATTTTCACTCTACAAACTATTTACTAAATTGAGTCAGCATTTTCACTCTACAAGATTGTAAAAAATGAATACGGTCAAACATCCAAATTAAATCTGTCACTTGTAATATACTCCTACTAGTTATAATTTGTTGAGTGCCAAAACAACGCCATAGCCTTAGACGCTTGAGGTGAAATTGCAGATTTTAAAACGTTCGGGCACAATGCACACAACCCCAAAAGTTTGGTGACATTTTGTTGCTTATTCGTTTATTTATCCTCTTTTATTATTGTTTAAGATATTTTCTTAGTTATTTATTTACTTTATTTATTTATTTTTGATAGGGGCGGCTATGACCAAGTGCGGGTCGAGCGCACGAACTAGGCCTCCATATTTTTGGGCCTTGTGTTCAAATAAATTATGAAAAATTAGTGATATATGTTATGCAAGTACTGTAAAAATAAAGGAAAGATCTTATCTGATAGAAGGATGGTTGTGACGTGACGAAGAGTCACTGTCCTAAAGTCAAATATGCTCCGTCTGGTACACACGGCCTCGTTGGCACTCGACCCCCAGGATTAACACAACTGCTGCAACCTTGGTGTATGCAAAGTCGCAGATGAGAACAGCCAAGAACGTTGCCAAAATATCTCAGAGAATTATTTATTTTATAGAAAAGAAATAAGAGAATGAAAGAAAGAGAGAATGAAAGAGAGAATTAGAGAAGGAAATAATTTTTGTTGTGTCTTGAAATGAGTTTACAGAACTCGTTTTTATAGCAATCAAAAGGCATAAGATTTAACGATAGCATAAGTTTTAACGATAGCATGAGTTTTAACGAGAGCATAAGATTTAACGAGAGCATAAGATTTAACGATTTCATAAATTTGAATATTCAGTTTGGAAGACTGCACTATTCAACCCCGCAGACTGCACCAATAAGTCTAGAATGTTGCAGTATTCAATTCCGTAGACTGAACCAACCATTCTCGAAAAATTGAGCCATTTATTCCAACAATCCCCCACAATGGCGAAAATAAATAAAGAAAGAGAAAAAATAGGAAAAAAAAAACTGAGATAATAGAGGCAACGGGAATTTAGCGTTTAGATATTGGTGTCTTGTGGACTTTAACCAACACCCAGTAACTTACAAATGTCCTCAAACCGCCATCTTTGGTGGACTAAGCCTTTAACCTTTAGAAGGAGTCGGTGAGAGAGCGTCTGCGTACTTGCTTAATTCCGAATCAGGGCTAGAACTCGCATAATCCATGAACTCATCATGAACTTAAATGGTTAGGAAAAAATACTTGAGTTTATCAAGTGCCCCTCACATGTTTCCCGGTTATTTAGTGAATGCCTCTAGAGATCCAAAACCTGAAGGACCTCTTGGGGTTAGGGTGAAGACCCCCACATTCACGTAGGTGAGTTCATCAGGTTTGATTGTCGCAAACCATCCATAAGGACTATGAACCCATTAAGAGATGTTTCTCAACCTTCCACAAAGACAATATAATAGAAGTACAATGAATGTACGTAAAAACAATACCACATCACTTTATTAAATCGGAATGGTAGTAGTATTACATCTCGAGCTCCTTGTGACGTTAGTTTGACCTGTTGAACTTAGATGAACTAAGACGGGTATCCATCACAAGTCACCCCTTAACAGGTTTTAAACCCATTCCGAGTGCTGATTCCAGCACTAATATTTTACAAAGGCCTTTGGTGAGAGGGTCCGCTATATACCTCTCGGAACGTACGTACGTATTATATATATGACATTTCATTGTGTAAGGGATCTGATCAATATCCACTTACAATTCACAACATTTGTGAACTCATTGATATTGATCGTATTTCCCATCATTCTTTTGGTCAATAGTCACTTTATTGTAATTTCTTACCGGCGCATGACCATCAATGGAGCCCAAAGCTCCCCGTAGAAGAATGTATGCTAGTAGATCACCGAGCCTTTCAATTTCTTGTCATGTCGATTCTAGCATAATAGTTTCACACCTTATTGCATATTAGCAACACAATTTGCATAGTTAGCATACATGATATAGCAGTATGAAAAAATTGTATCTAAACAACAAATGAAGTTCATTATTATTTGACGTTCAATCAAATTTCAAACGCATTTCCAAAGATACAATTATTTTCTAACTTACCAAAAGTAGGGTGTCCATCACTTATAACAACGAACATAAGTTATATCATAATATTTGTACCACGTACAAACATCATATATATAAAAATATATAAATGTAAGAACATTTCCACCAATTTCATTTTGTCATATATAAACTTAAGAATACATCTTAAATAGCTCATATCAATTATCACCAATAACTTCCGTTATAGAAACATCACAAAATCAAACCAAATAAATGTAACTTATGCCTCTTTTACCTCTTCTTGGTTCAAAGCAAACATTTAAACCAAATAAACAGAAAACTTACTCCAACATGTATTACAAAACAAGCGTTCATAAATTTCTTAAATAGAAAAACAGGTTTATGCAATCCCAATATTATAGTATTCACGTTTCATGTGATTGTCATTATTACGACTTTAATCACTAAAACTCAATAAAACTTTAAAGTCAACTACCACATACACATGCTTTTGCATATACACATAATTATGCATAAATCCTCTGAAAAAGAAGAGATTTTGATTATGTTACTGAGAATAACTCATATGGTAAACAAATAACCGAGCAAAATATACCCATTTTACAAACAAAATCCATCACATAATGTTTGTAACCACATGCATAAAACTTACGCCCAAATGAAAAAACAAGTCCAAAACTTACGCTATTTGATAAAATAGCCATAGCGCTCAAATTTCTTAAATGGGAAAAAAACTCAATCATACACTTTACTTTATCAGCAACACTACTAACAAGGATAATCTCGATATTATCTGGATGTGTTACAAGAAAATAAAAGGTAGCCTCAATTTGTATAACACAAAACCGTATAATATTTTCCTTTAACAACTCAAGCTCTATACATTTTCAAGTATCACATAAATGATATATTTTTCACAAATTAGAGATGAAATACAACTTTTAAAAAAATATATTATTTTCCCCATATGTTTTCGCTTCATACATAAATGACAACACAATATATGTTCACATAATTACACACAAATATGTAGAGATACACACGAAAATTGCATACATGATCCAGTCTTGAAAAAGTCATTTTGGGTGGTAAGTATATGTAACATCCCGCATTTTCGTAAATAATATTTTAAAGGTTTTAATTTATTTTACGGAATAAAATAATATTTTAATATAAATCGTTAAGTTATGTTTAAATCTTCCGTTAAGATCCGTCTTAAGAAACCTTAAGTTCTTAGGATGTTAATAACTTGGCTTGTCTTAAACCCGACTCACAAAACCCGTTCGCAAACAAATAAACCGATTCATTTAAGAAAGGACTACATAAACCCTAAACCCCAAAGCTTCCATCGAGATCTCAAATCACAAACACTGTTTCATTCATCTCTTCATTTCTCCTTTTGCCTTCAAGCTTCAAATCAACTTTTCTAGCTCTTCCCAAACCCGAATTAAGATAAGTCATACATTTTCGGAATCCTTGCGAAATTTCCAAGACATCTATCTCTTTCAATTTCGATTTCGTTCAACTTGAAAAAGAGGCTGTTTTGAGTAATTTCCGTTTTAAGCCTCTAAAAACCGTTTTCTTTGTTATAGGAGCGGACTTAGAAGATCTTGAGGTCGATAACTTCATTGTTGAAGAGGAGCTAGGAGCTTAAAACGCTTTTGAGGTGATGATAATGAGAAACTCGGCCTTTTTGTTAAATTAGCACATTTCTTGATGTTTGATGTGGAAAGTTTATGATTTTGTATATTGTGGTTGTTGTTGGGACTTAGAAACATGCTAGGATTACTCATATATGATGTTCATATGCTTAGGTTGTTATTCACATGGTTATATGTTCATTTTCAGATTTTCATCCTTAAGACGAATACTAAGTGTGATCGTAATATAACCTTATTGTCGAGTTTGTTGCTTGCTTATACATCCTATATGTGATATATATGCTGGGTAGTATATTGTTGTTGCAAATTTGGAGAATTGGTGTCGATTTGGTCGACTTTGAAAGTTACTGTGAAATGCGATTTTTGCGCTCAGGAATCCTGAGCCGGTCGATCGGCTGGGAGTGTATTGTGTAGTTCTCGCGTGTTATAGATTTTAGGGTGCTTGGGTGCCCAGCCGGTAGGCCGGCTGCCTGCTGACCGGCTGGGATCCCCTTTGCCTTCATTTTGCGTAAGAAAGAAAAGTAGGAAATGGGTGCCCAGCCGGTAGGCCGGCTGCCTGCTGACCGGCTGGGAGCCCTTTTTCATTGTTTTGGTTTTTGCAGAATTGTAAAGAGGATGGGTTGCCAGACGGTCAGCCGGCCGCCTGCCCCTGACCGGCTGAGAGCCCATGTTCACTTTGAAATTGGTTTATCTTTTGATCGGTTTGTCGGTTTCGTTTGAGATTCGTTCCGTGTACCTTGTATGTATGTTTGAGGTCCCCGGAGGATGGGCGGCACTATATTGGCTTCGGGAATGGAGAGAGGATAGAGACCCCCCCGGTCGGGTAACCGAAAGGGAAACCGGCTCTTCCCTCAACTTAGTTCCGGGATCAATTAAGTGTTGTTTAGTGATCTAGAAGATTAGAGTTATTGATCCGGTTGTGGTTTATATCGAATTATGTTTGAGCTAGGACAGTTAGAGTCCTATATTTGTATGCGGTTGTATTGATGCATATTAAGGTATGCCTTAAGCTGGCCTCTGAGCTTAATACGTGAGCTAGTTGTCGCGTGATGGGATATGTGTTAAGTTCATCTCTATACCTATTACGTGTTTTGTTGTGGCGTATCGGGATATGTATTAAGTTCACCTCTGGACCCGGTACGTGATTGGTTGTTGCATATTGGGACATGTGTTAAGTTCACCTCTGGACCCATTGCTTGTGTATGTAGGTGTGGTATCCTGAGTCTTAGCCTTGGTGTCGTATCCAAGGGTACTCATGTGTTGTATCACGAGTCTTGGCGCGGTGTTGTATCCGAGTAGAGCAGTCGTACAACGGGGTAGCTAGGGTGTTGATGCCTTGCCCGGAGTACAGTTGTTGATGCTAGTCTATGCCTTAAGTTGGCCTCTGAGTCTAGTGTCTTGTTGCTTAGCAAGTCTATGCCTTAAGTTGGCCTCTGAGTCCTTGCTTGAGATTGTGAAATTGGTATCTAGGTTATGCGTTAAGATGTCGCCTCTGAACCTTTATACTTGCTGATTATTTAGTATCTAGGTTATGCGTTAAGATGTCGCCTCTGAACCTTTATACTTGTGAATATGATTTGGTATCTAGGTTATGTCTTAAGTTGACCGCTGAACCTTTATACGTGCTGTTTTACATCTGCTTGCCTAGTAAGGGTACGGTATCAGATGTAGTTGTTGATATTGATTAATATAGAGTATTGATTATAGAATTGTTCATCCAAGGCATTGGATGACTCTTGGGCTAGTTTCGTAAATGGTTTGGACTGAAAGACCCCCCGGCCGGGCAACCGGAAGGGAAACCGGCTCTCCTTCCAAATAATTTCCGAAGTTGGTTGAGAGCCTTGCATAGTAATTGCATGATGGTATGAGATTGAGATAATGAGATTTGTATGTTTCACATGTTTTATATATGTTGGAGTATATTGTATGTTTATGTGTTACATGTCGTTACAAAAGGTGGCTAGGAGAACTCTAGTCACTCCCCACTGATTGTGGCGTACATGTTTACATGTATGTAGGTACATGACAGGTGGTTGGCAGAGGGTTGCATGGAGCTAGCGAGCTTCATCGATTGACTTACACGTTTACGTTAGCTAGACCTTAGTTACATTTTCAGGTTTTGAGTGCCTGTAGGGATGTGCCATCCAGGCTGTTTATATATATATTTTACTTTCAGTTTCAGTTTTAATTCACCTCATTTTTATGCATGTTAAAGTTTAAATTCCGCGTAATTTTGGCATATTGTACGTTTTATTTTTCCGCTGCGATGAGGGGTTTTACAGTATATATCAAAGTATCACTTTTGGTCAATCTTATAAATAGCAAAAGTTATGAACCCCCACATTTGTTTACTCAAAAAATTATCTCATATAGAAAAAACAGGAGAGGAAGACAAAATTGTCTTTATAGATATACCCATATCTCCACATATCTTGCTATTCTATACTATACACATGTTTCTTAACTCAGATATTGAACATATCAATACTTTTAAACAAATCAAACAGTAGATTAAGCATCACCACAATACGTATAAACAATTTCTTTATTGAAATAATCTCAAAAAAGTACAACCTATTAAACATACTCACACATATTTGAGTATTCCGAATAAAAATTCCAGTCTTAACAATTTATAAAAATTGTTATAAATTACTAGGTAAGTATACTTAACCAATATAGTATACCATTTATCTACATCTCCAACATGTTATCCTGCTATTTATAAGTAACAACACACTACACCATATCTTTCTCATATAACACAAATTATATATTCATTTTATCAATCATGTCATTTTAGATAGATAATCTGTATCCACACATGACAAAACATGCTAAGACTACGAATTCAAAACCATAAACTCGGTTTATTGAAAAGTGGCTTTAACATTAAGCACAAAAACACAATAAAAGAAATGAGTTTAGTGAGCGACTCTACCTAATACTCAAATCTGTCAGTATTATTTACTGCAACACAGTCAAAAAACAAAATAGCATACATAATACTTTTTGCACGTCTACAATTAAGTCGAGCCCTTGAGCAAAGAAAGCAAAAAAAAAAAATATCATAAATTATTACAAAAAGACAATTATAATTAAATCCACAACCTCACCGAAACCCAAAATATAATCTTTGATCAAACCCAACATCTAAAAATCACTATACAAAATCCCAATTAACCAAAAACATCAATTTTACTAGAAATAAACAAATCCAAAAAAAAAAATCATGTCACAAATTAAGTATCCAACAAACAAAAAGCAAACTTATTGATCGAAGATATCAATCAAACAACAAATAAAACCCATAAAATTAAAGTTTTCCAAATATTTTTTGCAGTTTTATGCTCACTATAAATTGTATATAAAGGAGAATCTTTATTTGACTTTAGATTGTTATGCAAGTACTGTAAAAATAGAAGAAAGATCTTATCTGATAGAAGGATGGTTGTGACGTGACGAAGGGTCACTGTCCTAAAGTCAAATATGCCCCGTCTAGTACACACGGCCTCGTTGGCACTCGACCCCCAGGATTAACACAACCGCTGCAACCTTGGTGTATGCAAAGTTGCAAATGAGAACAACCAAGAACGTTGCCAAAATATCTGAGAGAATTATTTATTTTATAGAAAAGAAATAAGAGAATGAAAGAAAGAGAGAATGAAAGAGAGAATTAGAGAAGGAAATAATTTTTGTTGTGTCTTGAAATGAGTTTACAAAACTCGTTTTTATAGCAATCAAAACTATTCAAAAGGCATAATATTTAACGATAGCATAAGTTTTAACGAGAGCATAAGATTTAACGAGAGCATAAGATTTAACGATTTCATAAATCTGAATATTCAGTTTGGAAGACTCCACTATTCAACCCCACAGACTGCACCAATCAGTCTAGAATGTTGCAGTATTCAATTCCGTAGACTGAACCAACCATTCTCGAAAAATTGAGCCATTTATTCCAACAATATATACCTAATAATCTCCATGTATATTAACAAAAATGTGATAGCAGATTGGTGAATAAATGTTTTAATTGCCCAAGCCACCCGAGTTTGAGCCTTGTCATAACCATTTTTATTTATTTTAAGGGCCTTCGTTTTTATTTTGCACAGGGCCTCCGAATTATTCGAGACGCCCCTAATTTTTGACATCCGAAGATTAAGATGGGGTATGGAAGATCCATATAAGGAGTGAATTTTTCATAGAGTTGAGAAATTGGATAGGAAAACGCAACATAGAGAAAAGTCAGAGCACAGCTGATTTATTGTTCTTTGTTTTTACTAGTCAACGCCAAACTTTGTTAACAATTTTTGGGTCTCCAACAATTGTCTATTCATACGGAGTCTAGAGAAGCCACTTTTTCATCACCTTTGCCTTTGGTGTTAAAAAAAGACGTATGAGTTGTTTACAGTTATCCTCTGTTTGTAAAAAAGAGAGCTTAGATATAGGAAGCCAAAAGTAGAAACTTAGGGCTTCTTAGGATAGAACACATGCAGTAATTATTATCTCAAAACGAAGTAATGATAAAAAGAGGAAAAAATTACCGAAATTTATAGTGCCGTGATATGAGAGTCACTGCCTTCACTTGAGACTGAGAGCACTGGAACGATATTTTAACTTTACCCAGAAAATAATGTATAAGAGAGAAAGAGAGTGAGTGAGTTGTGTGTTGCAGACCATGGTTTATATAGATAGAGAGCAGAAAATCCTAAACCTAAAACGTCTCCGGGAAAGCAGCAGTCAAGGGATTAGAAGTGGGGAGAGAACCAAAAACAGACTCTCACCCCAAAAAGATATGCACAACTCGCCACATGCAATTGCAAAATCTGAATCCGGGCTCAGGCACCCACTAGTGATAGGATAAGGAGACAAGTGTTATATAAACACAAAAAACTCTTGTTTCCTCACCAATGTGGGACAATTAGAAAAAACCGCATGACTAAAAAAGCCCCTATTTCCAACAGTAATTAGGCCATGTTCTTTTGGACTTCAAGTCACTTAATTTAAGTTCACTTCAGATCTTATAAGTTAAGTTAAGTTCAGTTCAGATCCTATAAGGGAGTGTTTGATTCACTTGAAAAAGGTATGAGGTATGAGTTTAGAATGAATTAAACTCATATCTTGTGTTTGGTTGACAAATATAGGGGTTTTATACCCATACCTCAATTGTGACACCCCACGATATTACATAAAAATATACAGGAAACTGGCAGCGGAAATACGATATTTTAAAAACTTTCGACATATATAAAAAAAACTTAAATCGCGGAATATCAAAATTATGCGAAAGTCTAAAACTGAAGGGAAAGTAAAACTTATACAAGTTCAATTAAATGAACAAGGGATAAGGTATCCCTTGATAGCAATACAATTTAAAACTAAGCTAATCGTAAATAGGTAATTGTCGAATAATCAACAATGCTCGCTAGCCACATGTCTTCCCCAAACAGCACCAACCTACATACATGAAACATGTACGCCACAGTCAGTGGGGAGTAACTCGAGGTTCTCCCAGCCACTTTTTGTCAGAAAACACGTAAACGGTAATACAACACAACATATACATATAAACATGCATATACATTGATAAGTAATCAACATGATATATCCAAGAGTGACAAACATGATCAAGGCATGGACCAACATGTGAAGCATAATCATAGTCATCATATGAAACATTATCAAAACGGATAATCAACCAAGTGAATGACTCAGTGACCAACAACTAGGTGGCATGTTCACTCACCCAAACAACAACCAAGTGATCGACTCAGAGACCAACACTTGATGGCATGTCCGATCACAGAATACATACAAGAATAGAATGAACGTCGTCAGGGAACATAACCGTTACCACTGACCACTAGATCGCATAACCACGACACTAGCTATCGGGACGCATAACCACGACACCGATTCTATGTATAGAGCATAACCGCAAACTATATGCCTAAGACCTGGCCAGACCTCTCGATGTAATAACTTACACCGAATGACACACGGGGACCGGGCCGCATAACCACGGACACCGACCAATCCCGAACATAGATAAAACCCATAACCGGGGTGGCATTAGTTCATTACAATGATACACAAATCGTACCACCGCTATCCATTCACAAGCATAGTGACATAACCGTCACTAACACACATAGGATGACATAACCATCACCCGAACACATGCTAGGTAACATAACCATTACCCGACTCGATTTAAGATAACCTAACCGTTATCAAAACATAAGTCAAGCAACATAACCGTTACTCGACTCAACACAAGACAACATAACCGTTATCAATTTAACTCGAGCTAATATAACCGTTAACTAACCCATTTAGAGCATGTGAACTTCAAAGCAATCAAGACAACACTTAAGCTAGTTTTGAGAAGTTAACTTGAAGCGGGAACTGGTTTCCCTCCCGGTTGCCCGGCCGGGGGTCTTCCTCCTCAACTTAGCTACTTAAACGGCCTAAGCATTCAATCGAATAACCACAACGGAAACACCCAACCATTTCAATCATATGAGCAACATAATAGTGAAAGTTCATATGACAAGTCTCATGTACGAGTTTACATTTCATTCGGGATTTAAAACAAGTAGCAATTGATGACACAAGTTTAATGTCGTAAACAAGTGAATTAATCATGAAGGATGAACGTAATTCGAGTCATGAATCATACATGATAATTATATATATTCTAACACAAGTTTTATATAGATTTAGCATGCTCAAACAACGTCCAAACAAGCGGCAAAACATAAGCCGAAACAGCCTAGAAACCGGCCAAGGAACACGCCCTAAACAGCCAGGACCGCAGGCTGCCACCCACGGCCGCAGGCTGCGGTGGTCAGGGCCGCAGGCCTGCGCAGCAGGCCGCAGGCTGCGGTGGCCACAGGTGCTGCTGGCTGTTGTGCACGGTGGTAGCAATTCGAAGCTCAATTCCGCGTATAACCTCCCGAAACGCTTAGCACACATAGTATACGACGTATGGACAACACAACACACATAGTATACGACGTATGGACAACACAACCATCCAACAATAACGCATATACACCAATATATAACGTAAACAATCGATGACACACATGATTAACAACTCGTATCATGAATTACAAACAATCGGAAATCACATTATTGATGAGACGGACTAAGCATATGACGGATACTAATGTACCCATTAACAATAACCAACATTTATCATCCATTACTACCAAATTAGCCATGAATTCCATCTCAATTGATTAAATGATAAACTAGACAACTCAATACTTCAAAATTCCAGAAATTAAACAACAACAACCATATAAAAATCGATTTTTGACTTAAAGTCGAGTGACCTCTCAAAGTTACCTTTAAAGCTCTTCAGATTTTCAAAGAGTCCTTCATTGAAGTCCAAACATCCATTCTCGCTCAAGAACAATAAGAAAAACGAGTCACAATGAAACCCTAGAAAAATGGGTTTTCCGAAAACTCAACTATACTAGCTTTTAAAGACATGAAAAGAAGGAGAAGAAGAAGATGAGACCATACCTACAAAGAACTCGGGATTTGAGCAAGAAACGGAGGAGTTATGGTCGGTTTTGTGCTCGTGGAGAAACACCAACAATGGTGAAATGGGGGTTAGTGTTTGATGAGGATGAAGGTAAAGAATTGAGTTTGAGGATGAAACATAACATAAGGTTATAAGGGGTTTTGAGACGGAAATGACTCGGGATTCATTTAACGAGTTGGGATGACTCGGAATTCACTAACTAAGACGGAAATAACATCTCAAGTCTATTATTACTCAAGATGGAACTCATTTTACAAACAAACCACAATTCATGAAATTATCCGTCATACTTGTCATTTTTCGAAAATTAAAACAGAAACTTAAAAATTATAAAACTCGAAATATCATTTGAAACTAAAATGCTTTAATATGAAATATTCATATTATTAAAATATACTTACGAAAGTCAATGAAATATAAATTATTCCTGAAATGAAATTAAATCTTTAAATTTATAATACGGAAAATATCGGGGTGTTACATCAATCCCTTGAGGTATGAGTTTCTTTTATACCCTAAGAGGGAATGGGGGTATGAGATTGATACCTATGGAAATGAAATTAAATTAAATTAAACAAATACGTGAAACACAAATTATGACATAATGTAAATTAAAACTTCTATATAGTTATCTGATTAAATTTGTATTTTCATGATTTTATATTAATAAATTTTTGATTTAGACTATTTTATTTTATCGATTTTAACTTTTAATTGAATTTCAAACTCATACCACCCAGAATTGAAACAAACGCATAGTATGAGAAATCAAGTTCCAACCCCATACCACCTAGGTATGATTCCTGATTCCAAACCCATACCCATGTTTGAACCAAACACCCCCTAAGTTCAGTTCAGTTCAATTCAGTCCAGTTCTATTAGGATATCAGACAATCAGGCCCATTAGGCCCGACTATCATTAGGGTTTGTTAAAGTAGTAATGTATTATAAATACCTAACTATATATGATGTAAACCGATCCATACATTTGTTTCATATGCAATTCTCCCTTTATTATCTTAACTTGGTATTAGAGCCTCTTTCTTGAGGTCTCTAGAAACCGCTTCCGCATTCTTACTGGTGGATGACCTGAAATTTACACCCACCGGTGGAAGTTCATCCAAAAAAACACCTTACAGAATTAATTTCTGCGAGAAAAAGAAAAAAAATTGTGTAGTTGAATATGCAGTAAGTCAATGGCCTACCATTATTGAATGATTATAATGATGATATGGTAATGATTTGGCTGTCTTTCGATTCTTTTTTTTTTTTTCTATTTTTTTAGCACAAATAAGATGGCCTTAAATTTAGAAAGAAAAATTAGGCTATATTTCAAAAAATGAAAACTTTTTCGTTTAATCAAGGTGACATCCAAAATTTACTGGCGAGTTACGCAAGAAAATTATTGCCTGGGGAGACCAATACGCACTGAAAAAGCTGGCGAGTTACGCACTGAAAATTGTCTAGCAAGTCCAATACGCGCGGAAATTAACTGGCGAGTTACGCATGAAAATTTTCTAGCGAGTCCTATACGCACCCCTTACCACGTTGTGAAGATGAGAAGTTTAAAGAAGTTCGAGATGAAGACTATGTTTTTTATTGGTTATGCTTTTCTTGTAATTCCCAAATCGTAAGGTTCGTAAAACTGCCTTTACGATTGCGGGAGGGTATAAGATATCAGACAATTAGGCCCATTAGGTCCGGTTATCATTAGGGTTTGTTAAAGTAGTAAGGTATTATAAATACCTCACCATATGATGTAAACCGATCCATCAATAATACAATTATTCCATATGCAATTCTTCCTCTATGATCTTAACTAGTTCAGTTCCTATAAGTTCAGTTCAGTTCAGTTCATATAATTCAATTCAAAAAAGCTATATACGAAGAATTTTTTTAACAATCGATAAAAAAACATTTCGCTTTAATTATTCGATACACTTTATTATTATTTTTATAAAAAAAACAACAACAGATCATTAATAATTATACCCGTTTTTACTATCTCATTAATACCAAACGATATTACACACTCACCCTGATGACATATGCCCGAATACAAGCATAGACCGCTTGAAGGAATGGTAAAATACTTCAACTATCACATTCATCGTTGAGAATGAAAGTTAAAATGACATTTGATCAATTAAAGAAAAGGTGGAAGGTGTTAAAAATCATGCTCCAAATATCATATAAGTATTAAATGTCGATCGTTGATTCTACATTCACACTCCATAATTTTATAAGAATGCACGCTCTTGGAATACCTATTATACAACATGATGTGAACATTCAAGGAACATTATATTCGGACATGTTTGATAAAAAGCGGAAGAAGGTCATGTATAAGGTACGAAACAACATAGTCAAAAATATTTGGCGAGGATATGAATTATATGTCGACAGTGATATTGATAATGAAAATGAAGTTGATGAGGATTATGATAATATGGAAATAAATTATTAGAGAAAAATTGTAAAATGTGGATTATTATTTATCAGAATGTAATCGTAGTATAATTACATTAACTATGAACAAACCATTGTATATAAAGTGGAAATATTTTATACATGGGTAAGATTATTGCAAGTTTTGAGAAAAGACTTTAGTAAGTCTTAGACTCACTCAAAACTACCAATATTCTATCAAAATTTTAATAAAGTTTTAAGTTGAGCATTGAAAATCCAAGACTCAACTTTAGACTTTTGGTGAGTCTTGACCCCACTTTTCATGAAAATTATTCAATGAGCGGTTGCCATGTGGCATGTCTTTTTGTAAAAAAGAAGAGGTAATGTAAAAAAGTAGAGTTTGAGCTGAGTATGAGGTGAGTCTGAACAATAAAAAAATAATAAAAGTTAGTGAAAAGCTGACGTAACACAGTTTAAAGACTTTGGAGAGTTTTATGGCTAATCTTACCCTAACATTGTGTTTTAGACTATTTTTTTATCAATGTTTTCTCTTGGATAAAAATAATAATAATAATAATAGTCAACTTAAATTAATTAAGTTAAAAAAGTTCGGATAATATACAATTCAGTTCATATCCTATAAATTCAGTTCAGTTCAGATCTTATAAGTTAAGTTAAGTTCAGTTCAGTTCCTATAAGTTCAGTTCAGTTCCTATAAGTTCAGTTCAGTTTAGTTTAGATATTATAAGTTCAGTTCAGTTCAATTTAGATCTTATAAGTTCAGTTCAGTTCAGTTCCTATAAGTTCAGTTCAGTTCAGATCTTATAAGTTCAATTCAGATCCTCTAAGTTTAGTTCAGTTCAGTTCAATTCAGATTCTATAAATTTAGTTCAGATCCTATAAATTCAGTTCAATTCATTTTTTTTTCAGTCCAAAAGAATAAGGTCTTAGAGCATACACATTGAAGAGGAGGTTATCTCCCTCTTTTTTATTTTTTCTAATTTTTTCATTGGATATAATATTTTTTCTTATTTTTTGTCACATTTTTCAACTTCTTATTCTCTTCCTCATTTTTTCTCCAATCAAAGAGGATGTGCACTTCCTCTCCTTTCCACCTTTTAAGTAGGACTCTCTACCATATTTTACTCTTATATAATTATATATGGCATAAGGGTCTAGACATGAACATCCTCTGTAAATGGAGGATGTCTTGATGTCTTCCTCTTCAAAGAGGATGCTAAGAGAATGTATTCACATTAAAGACCACATCCTCTTAACACTCTCTAATCTAAAAGGATGGTAAATTTTTTAAGTGTATATGCTCTGAATACTTGAGACAAAGCCAAGAAAAAATGAGAAGAGATTAGTGGTGGTTGTGGACAAGTGGAGAGTGGAAAAAGGAGGTTTACGAGGAATCAAGGTGGAGGTGGTTAATTTTACTTCATTTTAGTTCATTTAGGCTTTATTATTTAAGTAATAATTACCTCCATCAAGGCATGAAAAAACATTTTTACAAAATTTAGAACGCAACTTGGTAGCGCAAAAAATTTGTAGGGTAAAAAAATCAAAATTTAAAAAAGGATTCATTATTACTCAATTGCATGGATGGATGATAGACTGGTAGCGTCGGCGGTTCCGCTCAGTCTACCACTGCTTTAGAGGCCTTAATTTAAGATATCAATTTGTTTACTTTATTCAGTAAGTCTCTCTTGTGAGAGTTAAATATTAGCCAAATGGATAAATAAGACAAAATAGAAGGTTAATCCCAATGCACTTAGCTTTTGTCTTATCTTTATTTAAGGGTATTATTTGACCCGTCGCAAATTGCGACCGATATACCCGTCACAAATAAGAATTTACGTACTTTATTTAATTTAATTTTTGGTTGTGGAGGATTGTAATGCGGGGAAGTGGCAAATAAACCCTATACGTTTACTACTATGTGCAAATCACCCCATAACTTTCAATACGTGCAAATTAACCCCATATGTTTAGCATTTGGTGCAAATTACCCTTTATTTAATTAATTCAGCTGATATTCAATATTTAATTTTTTTTCTTATTTATTTCCCATTTTATTGTCCCACATTTTTAAAAGAATTTTAGGCAAGGGACCAACCTACCCCTATCCTACCACACTTTGTTTACTGTCAAAAAATAAAACCCAAATTCATATCTTCATACACTATGCATGCTCCACAACCGCAACACCAAATATGACGGCACCCACACATGTCATCCGACTGTCGGCATTATATTCGTTGACAAAGGGAGATTCGCGGTTAGATTAAGTGGATTCAAGGGTGAGTGATGGTGTTTTGTGTGGTTGGGTTTTGACGAGAATGGGATAGGCCGTAGTGGTAAGGCGATTGGACATAGAGTATGACGAACTTGCTTGGGAGATGAAGGTGTGATTTTTGGCTATACTTAGGTTTTTAGGTGGTCGGAGGTAGAAGACGGGGTTGGTGTAGTGATAAGAAAAGGGTAAATTTGGGTTTTCACAAATTAGTAATATTAGTTTAATATTAGTTTTAGTTATGTTAATTCAATTTTTATGTTTCAAGTTACAAAAGTTTAATAATAGAATTAAATTGCAACAAAACATAAAGTTATGGGGTTAATTTGCACGTGTTGAAAGTTATGGGGGTGATTTGCACATAGTAGTAAACGTATGGGGTTTATTTGCTACTTCCCCGGATTGTAATGTGAATGATTGAATTGAGTGCAAGTAATGAAGTACTCCGTAAATAGCAAGCTATAGATTATACAGTAGAATGTGAGGTGGAGAATAATCTGAATACCGGTGATTGGCGTTCAATCTCCAATAGCTCGAAAGTCAGCTTGTACAATATTTATCTTCTACAAGTCTGGTTAGATGTATGATTATTACCATCCCCAAGGAAGGTCGCTAACCGGGTCGTGACCTTGTTGGGTCGACTTAATTACCTAATTAACAAGATCTTAGATGATAATTAGCTCGACCTTGAAGGCTTGAATACGTCGGGGTCAATTGGTGACCCTCAACAAGAAAAGTCACTATTTGGTGACCTTCTACATTGCAATACACGATTGATTTACAAATATAACTTATTTTTAATATTTTATAAATAATGATAATTAAAAGAGTAAGAGAAAGGTTTTGTGGGATAGAGAATGTAGAAAATGATTGGGAAGGTTGAAAAGTGAAAAATTGATTGGGTTCGTGACCTGGGTCGTGATCTTCTGCTTGGAATGTTATAAATGGGTCAAAATAAATAAGGTGAGATTAAGGGTTAATATGTTGGTGACCCGATTAAGGCGACCTTCTGCTTGGGGATGGTCCTAGGAGTACCAAATTGGTAATTTAGTCAATATGACTATCGCAAGTCTGATTATGATAACTCATTTGTGCCTCTTATTATTTATATTAAAGATGATGACATCTTTTTTTTATTTCCTCTCTTTCCACTGTAATTCGGCAGAATTGCAGTAACGAAAAAAACATAACAGAAATACCGAAAATGTAGTGTCGTGGTATGGAGCCATTGCCTTGAAAACTATTTCGGTACGACCGGGGTGACGATCAGCAGGTTACCGGTAGTTCCCCAAGGATGTACACTACTGCACTCAGGCACGCCCACTCGAGACTGAGAGCATTGGAACGATTTATATATTAACTTAACCCAGAAAAGAATTTTAGAATTTCGGAAGAGAGAAAGAGAGATTATGAGAAGAGAGAGTGTGAAGAAGTGAGTTGATGTGTTTTGGAACTGAGAGGAGCTGCTCTATTTATAAGAAAATAGAGCAGCAACAACACCAAAATCGACTCCACAAAAGTAGCAGTCAAGGCTGTTAGTGCTCCTTAAACGGAGGCATTAACAATCATATTTGACTGACTTCTTCAACAAAAATAAGCAGAATGAATGTAGACAGCCCATTACATTATTCACAAGTCTAAAAAGTTAAAAAGGGGCCGTTGGCCCGCACCGCAGGTGCTCTACCCCTTACTTCTCTTTTATTCAACTCATTTTCCACCGTCTCCATCATCCTCCTCCTCCTCCTCTTTTATTTATTCTCTACATAAAAAATAGAGTTTTTTGTGAGAAACCCCCTTATATTTATATCCATTTGTGAACAACTACCTTACTTTTTATTTTTTTTGTTAAACACTATCTTACATTTTACTTTTTTTGTTAAAACTATCAAAAATATGATTCAGGCCAATTTTCGACGATAACTTGGATTTTTTTTGTTAAAATATTTGATATTGTTTATCTGCTTCTTCATAAATCATTTCAATGTTTTTTCTTAGCATAATATGCATTGTAATAACACACCTCAATCTCCAACTCTTTTAACAACTTCTTCTAAAAAGTATTTACCTTTGTCTCAAGTTGAAGCCTCAAATAATCTATGTACCTCTCTATAAAATGGAGGGAAGTATACTTACTGTTGTGGTCAATCCAACTATAATTATCGTCGGAACTTTGACTGAGTCATATTTTTGTTAGATTTTAACAAAAAAGTAAAATGTAAGGTAGTTTTTAACAAAAAAAATAAAAAGTAAAATAATTGTTCACAAATTGACATAAATATAAGGTAGTTTCTCACAAAGAAACCCTAAAAAATATCCTTTTTTAGTTCCCCTTTCCTGTTTTAGTTACTTTTTAATAATAATAATTAATATGATTTAATGACCAAATGTATCAATTTTTATACGGTGTTGGGTACTTGGGTCAAAATTGTACTTCCACTATTTAGTCTTCCTCTTTTAAAGAAGATGTAAAAATTAAGTGATTTTTGTAAATAACCCCCTTTATGTATCAAAGTTTACAAATAACCCCCTTATATGCTATCTTTTACAAGTAATCACCTTACATCCAACTTAATTCAAAAATTCACCCCCTAATGAATATTAAGTTGACGATTTTTATTAAACCCGATTTATTTACGACTTTACGGCTTAAATTTAATTAAATACCTAAATTGCCCTCACTTATGACATATTCTACCTACTTTGTTTTAATTTAACACCCATATAAAATCCCCCAATACCATGATAAATAGTATTCCGATTACATAATTGCAGCCTTGATCAATCAGATCTACTATATTGACATTCACCTTTTCCTCTATTGTCGAAGTTGCAGCCTGGTCTCCCTCATAGCCTACCCAACCATTTGTCCGGCAGGTGGAGGACTACTTCCTCGCCACTGTTTAGAAGGAACCCCGCATCTTTCGGGTTTTTACCCGGGTTTCCTAGTATTGCAGGACACAGTTCGTCATTACAGTTATTAACTACTATCAGTTAAACTCCACCTGCAAAGTTAAGAGTACATGTTGTTTTCTTAGTTAATCTAATTGATGCCCACTTACATCTAGGCATCTAGGATATTGATATTAATAAGTATGTCATTGCAATTTTAAAATTATTCCCTAATTCATTAACAAACATTCAAGTCTTAAGCATATGCTCTTTTTTATTAAAACTTCATTTCTTCTTGACTTATTAGTTAGTTTTTTGGCAATTAGAATGCTCTATGTAATTTTGTGATTCTAAATTTAAGTCTATTCCAATTATATAATCGGAATATTATTTATCAAGGTATCCATTTTAATTTCGGGGATTTTATATGGGTTTTAAATTAAAACAAAGTAGGTAGGAATGACCAATGGGTAATAAGTGCGGACAATTTAGGTATTTAATTGAATTTAAGTCGTAAAGTCGTAAATAGATCGGGTTTAATAAAAATCGTCAACTTAATATTCATTAGGGGATGAAATTCTGAATTAAATTGGATTTAAGGTGGTTATTTGTAAAAGGCAACATATAAGAGGGTTATTTGTAAACTTTGGTACATAAATGAGGGTTATTTACAAAAATCACAAAAATTAATTCCATACTGAAAAGATCTCCTCTTTAAGTAGACCTGATCATGGGTCGGGTTAGGCCAGGTTTGGGCTGGGTTCGAGCTAAATAAACGGCCCAAGTGCATGGGTCGGGCTGGGCCGAGCCGGAACAGTGGGCCATATTCTTTGGCCCAAGCCCATTATTGTTCGGGTTATAATGGGCCTCGGGCCAAAATGGGTCAAAACGGGCCAAAATAATATAATACGAAATAATCAACAAAATGGATATTTGAACAAACTAATAGTAACGCGATAAAATTTTCGTGTCTTAGGTGTTTGACTTCTACTCTTTTGATTAGGAGAGCAATACGATAGTACCATACATAACTCATGAGTTAACAAAAAATTATTAGTATACTAACTAATTAAAGTTGTACGATAAAAATATAAAAATATCCACAAAGTTAATAACTAAATGCATTAGTGATATTAGATTATTAGTGTGGTGTGATATATGATTCCAACTTTTGAATTTTTTTTTTAAAAAATAATAATTTCGGGTCGGGCCGGGCAAAAAATCGGGCCTTTAGGTTGGCCTAAACCCGGCCCTATATTTATATCGGGCTTCTTTTGAGCCGGGCCACGGGCTTTTTGGGCCAAACTATGAGGCCCAAACCCGAGAAAAAATCAGCCTGGGCCGAGTCGGGCCATCGGGCCTTGGCCATATGATCAGCTCTATCTTTAAGGAGAGAAAGTGCTCTTAAAAGATGTCCTCTTTAAGGAGAGAAGGTGCTAAGATGATCTGTCATCCTCTTTAATTTGCATGGTCATAGGGTAAGATTATTGGTAATTTTGAGACAAGATTTTAGCAAGTTTAAGATAAGGCTCATTCAAAACTACCAATAATCTACTAGAGTCTTAACAAAGTCTTAAGTTGAATTTTGATAATCCAAAACTCAACTTAAGAATTTGGGTGACTCTTAACCCCACTTTCCATTGAAATTATTCGATGAGGAGTTGTCATTTGTCATTTCTTTCAATAGGTCTCTCTTGTAACGGGTATATCCGTTAGAAGTTTGCGACGTGTCAAGTACATCCACTTAATTAGATAAAACATGAATAAAAGTGCATAGAGAATGACAAATTGTTTATCTTTATCTCTCAAATAGGTTTTATTTTGCACGTCGCAACTTGTGACGGATAATGCTGTCACAAATGAGAATTTGTGCATTTCTTTTTGTAAAAAAAAATGCAAAAAAAAGTAAAGTCTGAGGTAAATCTGAAGAATAATTGTTCATCCCTCTACTTCCGCCTCTCTCTCTATCTTTCTCTCTACCTCTACATCTGCATAAAATAAATCCCTAGATCTAAAATATTATAAACCCTAATCTCCTTAACCTACCTCCATTTCTCACTTTCTCTTCAAATAATGGCTGAGAACGATGACTATTGTTCTTGCCCAGATTCACCGCCTCTTGTTTACTGTGTTCCTGACAGTTTAGATCCTTTTGATTTGGGAACGAAAGTTCCTAAAACGCAGTTCAATGATGGTGAGCCTCAATCCGATGTTCCAGAGAGCAACTATAAGCCTCAATTAGAGGTTCCTGAGAACGATGTTGAGCCTCAAACTGAGGTTCTAAAGAACGACGGTAAGTGTGACCCTCCTTGTACCAAATATGCGAAAGGTTTTTTTTGAAAAGAATGGCTGAGAAAAAAGATATATTGATCGAGAAACGGGTAAAGATTGTGGGTTCTGATGTGTCTCCTACACCAAGTAAGCAAAAGTTTGTTGACTATGCAGAGAGATTTATAGCAAGGCATTGAGATTTAAGATTAAACGGTAATTTTTGCTATCTTTTGTTTTTCATAAATATTTAGCATTCTTTATTGTTTATTTGTTGATAATAAACTGCTGGGAATTTCTTTGCTGGTAGGTTAGATATATAAATATGGGAAATAACTGTCTTGTTCATCTATGATATGTGGATTAGTACCATAATTATTGTTTTGTGGCTTCTTCAATTTTTTAATTGATTTTTGGTAAAATAAATATAAAAAATATTACAGTACTAGAATTTTTGTATATATTTGAATCGAATTCCTTAGGCTTTCGAGAAGTGCATAAAATACTCTAATTTGGCCGAATAAATCAATTTTGATGGGCTAATATTCCTTCAATTCTTTGCTGCAATTAATTCCATTGACCACAAGACTATAATTTGGACGAATAAATCAATTTTAATTTGAGACCGATTCATCAGAAAGAATATTGTAGCTCGTAAACTAAATATAGGATACATGTAACTTATGTGAGACCGACTTATTTAAGAACTTAATATTGTCGAATATGGGCTGGTGTTGGAACAATAAGTTGTACATGAGCAGATGCTTTGGATTTTATATGCATTAGAAACATGTATCGGAGTGATTGTCTTAGACATCTAGGTAGTTCAATTTATTGTGTACATTATGTTCACACTTTCATACTTTATGTTCTATGGAGTTTCCTTTTATATGACGGGGACAATTTAGGCCTGAGAGTTTGTGTTAACATTTGTTTCTCAATAATAATGTGACCTTATTGTCGTATGAACTTGATACCTTATTGTAGTCTGAACTTGATTGAATGAGTGATTAGAATGTGTGTAGGAGGCATTCATATTTTTCAAAACTCAATGATAATATACCTTAATGGTCTGAAAGTTTGCTCAATGATAATAAACCTTAATGGTCTGAGAGCACCTTCAGTTTGAACATGTTTAAATCAGAATTTGGCCATTTACATGAAATAGGTAAGTCATCACATGGTCTACAAATTATTGTCTAACTTTGCTTGACCATGTAAACTGATTTTATGCAGTGATACACATGTTGTATGACTACATTGTGCTTACAGTTTTTACTATGGATTACTGCATTGTGTGACATTAATTTGTGTGTGTGTAGAAAGGCTTACTATTTCACACAACTCAATGATGAGGCCACTTAGGCCTGAGAGTTTGTGTTAACATTTGTTTCTCAATTATAAACTGTTCTTATGGTACTCTGTTCTTCTCTGAATGAGTAATCAAACATCATACATTTATGCCTGGCTCACTGCAATGTTTCCATTTTTTTATATGGGTCAATGCAATGTTTATCAGAATTTGACTCAATGCATTGTTTACAATTTCTGTTCTTGTTTCTCAAATATGAAGTGACTTAAACAACATACAAAAACAAACAACATTGCATTATAATATCATTAGCATTACATAGCATTGCATTGTTCTTAATTTGATTACAAGTCAAACAAATTCAAAGTTTTGAATTGTTTAAACCCTAAACAAATTGCATAAGTTGATGTTCATTGCACTTCATTATCTAAATCTGCATCATGTTGGAACATTAAAACCTAATTCACCCATTAAGTACTCTAGACCTTATGTTTGACCTTTCTCTTGTAAATACTCAACACAGCCCCTAACCATGTCTTCGTTAACCTCTAAGTTACGGGGTAAGATACCAAGGGCTGCAAGATGGCCTTTCTTCATATGTGGTATTGCAAAATTATTATGCCCCTTTGCTTTCATAATTTCAACCATAACTGATTGGAGTGTTAGGAATATATTGTTGAGTTTTGTTGGGCTGTACTCATTAAATGCTTCCATAACTGCATTCACAAGTTCATTACTGATTTGCATGCTTGTTTTGACTGTAAAGACTGTAAAGCCCTGAAATAACCAAGGTCATTGCAGTTTAAGTCGGGTGAGTTTGGTGGTTGAAATGTTAGCTCTATATTGAATCCATCTGCGTTTGCTACAGCCATAAATTCTGCATCGTTGTTTTTTATGTGAGGTCTTGCATTATCTTGTTGAATAAAAATATGCTTGCTTGCACCTTCTGGCCATTTAGCTTTGATTGTTGGTATAACTTGTTGAATTATGCATTCCCTCGTTACTGCCTTTGTAATAGAGTCTATTGGTTTGGTTTCCAACGTTCCTCTTGGCCTGTTTTTGCTTGCTCTCATTGCTGGTTGTTGTGTTGTAAATGGGAACATCCCAATCTTACCATTAAACAATAATGACCCATCTTCTGAATAAATAGGCCTACAAACTGCACACATAAACATCACCATGGTGATATACCTCTTTGATTGACAGCTTCTATATGGCAACTCCTCCCCATTAACGATATAGATTTTCTTACCATCAAATGTTATGTAAAACCATTTTTCATCCATATGGATGACATTGCTCATTTCTGCAAACTTTATCTTATTCATAGGCATTGCATTAAGATCCAAAAAATCTGGAACAATTTCTTCAACCTCTAAACACTTTAATGCGTGTTTTAATCGTTGGTAGTTGTTTGTTTCTGTGGGAAGTGGGTGAAGTGGGCTTGAATGTGGTTTAAGTAGCCCTTCACTCACCCATGAGTGAACTGTACCGATACTTGCACCCGTATTCTCAGAAACCCTTTTTATTGTGTCTCTTAAAGACCAATCAAGTGACTTAATGTGCTCCAAATCAGGTAGTATTCTCTTATGGTTCTTGTTTCCCATTCGCTTGCTCTTCACGTTTAATTTTTCACCCACCACTCTGGTTTTATTTGTTAGTTTCCAAATATTTGATATCTTTCTTCGCTTGACGTTAAATCTGGTTGCTACCTGGCTCAACACTCCTTTTGTTAGTTTCCCTTGTTTTGATTTTTCGAGAAGGTATATGGCGACTACTTCCCGAGTACTCTCGGACATACACTTGGCTCCCATTGTTGGAAAGCTGTTGCTATTAAAATGGCTGGAAAGTTTTAATTTTATGGCTGGAAAATTGTAATTTTATGGCTGGAGACTTGTAATTTTATTTCTGGAAACAGTGTTGTAATTTTATTTCTATGGTTGTAAATTATGGAAGTGTAATACATTTAACTTAGCTGGGTACTCTTATTTGTAAGTACTTGCAAATTGCATTGTCAGATTTGATGGTTTTAGGAGGGAAAACAAAATTAGAACCCATTTGGTGGGGTTTTTAAAATGTTGTATTTTTTGGCGGGAAAATTAGGACTAATTGTTTCCTAATAACATTTCAATTAAGTACTTAATAAAGCAAAATTTGTCCCAATCAATTGTCCTTCTATTCATTGTTTAATGTGTTCTTAAAACTTGTGCATAATGCAAAGTGGTAGTGTTGAATTGAATGGAGGGAGTATATAAGGTAGGAAGTGGCTCTGAAGTAAGTCCAAACAATAAAAAATAATAAAAATGACTTGAAAGTTGACGTGACAACCCCTTAAAACATTAAAAAGTTTTGGAGATACTCCAACCTCAAACAAAAGATTCATTTAATTGAGTCAATAACATATTAACCCTTAATCTCACCTTATTGAGATTGACTCTCTTTTACCCTTTCAAGCAACATGTCGATTTAATCGAGTCAATAACATATATTTTTTTTTTTTTTTTAATTTGTAACCAATTCAATGAGAATTTGACACATTAAGGGTCAATAGATGAGTCAATTTACTCCATTTTAGGTCACAAATTGACCTCAACACCCTTGAGTCAATCCTAATTTTTCTATTAATGGTAATTAACTTGACCCAAGTAAGCAATTGACCTAGATGATGGTCTAAGTTGGGAAAGCTTGTTGGGGGAGGCACAACTTAGGACTTTGAAAAGCTTGTTTGAATTGATAATCGCGTAGATTGTTTAGTGGTCCACTTTGAAAAAGAAGAAATGACATAATTGAGCATAACATGAAAGATAAGAAGAAAACTGAGGTTTTATTAATATGTAGAGAACTGTCAAACACACACACACCATCCTTGATTACAACGTAATGATATGATTGTAATCAAGGGCATATCATAACTCTTAGTGTACTTGAGTAGCAAGCAGTCTATATATAGTATTACTCCGTAGTAACTAGTAGGGAGTACAACATAGATGGTAACCCAGTCATTTATAAAATGAAGCATTTAACAGCTAACACGAACCCTGCAAGTGGCAGCCACACGCTTAGCACCAGGGGAGTTTACGTACTTTTGAAGCACTGGGTTCTTCTTGTATCCACAAAGGCATGGCTTTTGCTCTGTCAATTTTGCGCAACACGCGCTTGTTGGTGGTTTGTTAGACACAATTGCCGGAGCACATGGGCTCAACTGTATCGGACTGCACGTCACTGCCTCAACCCTCATTGTTGCCTCCGCTAATAACACCGCTACCACAAGAGCCGCCATTATGGGGAGAATAGCTACGTTCTTGGCCATGATTCGTAGCTAGGTTTGAATGAATATGGTTTTGAGTATAGAGGTTGGTGTACCAAAACTTGTGAAGAATGGTGTTTACGAGAGTGTGATGAGTATAAGAGATTAGTAGTTGAAGTGGAAATTTATAAAGGAATTGTGTGAATAAAGTGGAGAACGAGTGCGGCTACAAAGTATGATTAGAGGACACTTGTTTGTGGATGACTCATGCACTCATGCGCATGGCTGACAGAGTGTTAGTGGTGTTGGTTATTTATATTTTAATTACTCTCCTTCTACACACATCCATGATTAACCAATATTTTCTACTTTTTAAGCAGTTGCTAACTCCCACGCATCAACTTACTAAAATCTCACACGTTTTTACTCCTTATTTCGGAAATATTCCTCTCATTTCACACACCTACCAACTTAAAAAAAGAAAAGAAAAACCCAAAACATAAACATCTCATTCTCTCCTACGTCCCTTCCCTCTCCCTGCTCCGTCCACACCTCTCAATGCCAACCACCAAGTCCGTCAGTTGAACAAATGAAGTTGTACCAACAGACAAACCTCGTATTCTAGTGATGCTAGTCGATGGCAATGAATATTACCAACAATCAAATCTGGCAAATACATTGGTGTAGGCACAAAATTTTTATTAAAGTGCCGAATAAATAAAATAAAATAATTATTTTGAGTTAATACCAAATTTTAACTTAATTTAATCATTTTGTTCCGAGTAAATGAAATGCAGGTCGATTCGGATTATAAAAGAAGTTATTCGGATCATTCAACCCGAAAAGAAACAAATTTGGGCCAAGTTCACAAGTAAACCCACAAATGAGCCTGTGATACCAAAGTCCAACTGGGAGAATCAAAATCCTATAAAAGGAGCTCTCCACACGCATTTCAGAAGATTGGATTTAATCAGAATTTAGAGAGAGAAGAAGACACAAAAGTTTTACAAGCTCCCTCTGCAAAATACTTCTGCAAGCAGTCAACAAGCACACCAAAATTGTGCCGCCTGTCCAAGAGATTCAAGTCAAAGCTACAACGTTCAAGAGAGAACAAGTCACCACGACCCTCTCAAGAATACAAATCGACACCTCCTATTAGAGTGCACGCTATTGTGTCATTCAAACACAACGTTCACACCCTGCCACATAGAGTGTATACGTAACCTGCCACGGCATATTAGAATCAGAGGATACATTAGAGATTGTACACGTACTTTTTGATATTTAATTAATAAAATTTATTTGTTTCATTGTTTTGTATTTCAGTTATTGCGATACAAAATCTGCTGTTACAAATTTTTGTGAAGCCGACGTGAAACATCTCTACCTTTCATCTCTACTGCCGTTTCACTCAAGTCTACCACAACAAGAAGATGTCTACCAAGCAAAGCATCTCCTCCAGCGCATCCAAGATGACCTACGCCAATATCCTACAAAGTACTCCTGCTACTACTACCTCTCCAGCTCTACAGTCAGTTGGCAGACAGTCTACGCTCTGCCCATGTCCCAACCAAGCCACGCAAGATCTTTGTCGCCTTTATAGCTGCTGCTGCTATGACGCTTCTGACCGCCTCCTCTCCTCTACGTGAAGAGACTAATAAGGGTGTTAAGTTCGAGAATAAAACATCTTCTGGCAACCCAAAGAGGTCGCGAAAGAATAAAGAAGTCTCAACTCCGGACACTGCTTCAGTCATGGTGATCAACGGTGCTACCCTTGAGGAACAAGTCCAGAATATGAACGCGCTCCTTGAAAAGATTCTGAAGGAGAATGAAGAGAAAAATAAGAAGATTGATGAGCTCCAAAAAGAGGTGGTGATGCTCCGTGATAGGAAGGCTGAGAGCGAGTATGGTGACACAAAACAACACATTGCTCACTTCGTCGAGACATGCAACAACGCCGGAACTGAAGGTCATTGTTTGGTACAACAGTTCGTGCGCTGGGGTCGGATGGAAGATGAGTTCCTCAACAGATTCTATAGCCCCAGACGTATCATCAACATGAGTGAGTTGACAACTACAACCCAATGGGAAGATGAACCTGTCGTTGACTACATCAATAGGTGGTGCGCTGAGTTTGGAATGCAAGGATCGCTTAAGTGAGACCTCAGCAGTTGAGATGTGCATCAATGAGATGAGCTGAGATATTCTCTAGATCTTGAAGGGGATCAGACCGAGAAGCTTTCAAGAACTAGCGACTCACGCCCATGACATAGAGATTACAGTCAAAGGACGTGACAAATATCGATCAACGTCTTCCAAGGCGCCAAGTGAAAAGAAAGAGTTCAAGAAAACTGATAAGAGCTCTAGGTCATCAACAAAGGAAAGGATGGCCGTCAAAATCAGCAGCGCGCCAGTGAAGATCTCATCCAAGCCCAAGTATGAGAAGAAGAAAGAGAAGTTTGCTTACTACTACCAACGAGAAAAGCCTACCTTGGAGTAGTTACAAGCAAGAAAGTACCCCTTTCCAGACTCCGACTTATCAGGAATGTTAGATGACCTCTTGGAGAAAAGGATTATACAACTGTAAGAATCCAAGCGCCCTGAGCAAGCAAATAAGACAGGAGATCCCAACTACTATCGCTACCATAGGTTATTGGGTCATCCCCTTGAAAAGTGTATAACACTTAAAGAAAAGATAATGCAGCTCTCTAAGAAAGGGAAGATTATTCTTGACTTGGATGAAAAAGTTTTAACGAATCAAACTACTGCGGTTTTGGAGGAGCCTGAGGAACCAAATCTGCATCAATGATGGTTTATCCATACATTAAGGTTCAGAAGATTTGAACCTATGACATTAAAGATCCAAAGGTCATCATTATCACTACCTCCAACGTCGTCAAAAACAAAGTCAAATCCTCAAGACAAGAATGAGGGAGATAAAAATGAAGATGATGACAATGAAGGTTGGACCTTGGTGACACGTAGGAAGCCGAGGAAAAAAGTGAAGCAAATAGTTCAACACATCCAGCGTCGGCGAAGCAAGCAAAAGAAGAAAAAGCCTCGCAAACCAAAAGGCAAAAAAAAGCCTAAAACTGTGGTCAAACCATATGTCTTGCCTATAGATGTGCTAGAGCAGAAACCACTGAGGCATATTATCTTAGAAGAATTCTTCCCACAAGACTTTTTAAACAAAGTTACTGTGTGCACCAGCTCGGCTAGTGAAGGGAGCGAGGAAGAAAAGAAAAAGGAAGGAGAGGCGGATGATGCAGTGCCAACGCAACAATCTCACCCTCAAAAGGATGTTGAAGTGATGAATGCTCTAGATGGCCTCCGTGCAAACATGGGGTGGAGAGAAATATTTCATTTGCCTAAAGAGAAGTGTCAATTATTACTTCAAGAACTCGAGAAACCGGAGTTTTATGCTGGACATATGAAATAAAAGGTTGAGCCTACTGAGCAATCAACTAGATGTTTCTCCTGTAACGCGGCCTTGCGTTTTTCAGATGAAGATTTGTTTCTTGGGTCTACACTTCACAACAGGCCTCTTTATGTGTCAGGGTACATCTGGGGGGGCATAAAGTCAAGCGTATCTTGATCGATGGAGGTTCAGGAGCCAACCTCTTTCCAAAGGCGACCATGCAAGAGTTAGGGATCACAATGGATGAACTATCAAATAGTCGAACAATGATTTATGGTTTCAACTTAAATGGGGAGCGCATTTGGAATGATCCGAGCAAACCTTAGCATGGTTGACTTGTCTTCCGACACATTGTTCCACGTCATCGACGCCAAGACATCATTCAAATTGTTGTTAGGAAGGCCTTGGAAACAAGAAAATGGAGTCGTCGCCTCAAACCTTCATCAATGCTTGAAGTATTATCGCGGCGGTGAGAGAAAAGATAGACAGAGATACAAAACCTTTCTCTAAAGTCGATGCCTTCTTCGCCGATGAAAAATTCTTTGAAGAAAACGGTACGTCCAGTGAGCTCATGCCAACTACCATCTCTTCAACAGGAAAAGGGGGCAAGTGTGAAAAGACCGTCATCACGGAAAATGCAACTCAAAATTCTGCTAAAGAAGTCGATGTCAAGGCAGAGGCAAGCAAGGTAACCACTCCTATCACGTCATCCAAGAAATAAGAGATGACGTAGAAGACCACGCCGCCAGTACTGCGCTATATCCCAAAGTCCCGACGCAAAGTTGGGGAGAGTCCTTTCGCAGAATGTTCGACGACGACGACAGAACCTAAGGATAAAAATAAGTCAAGTAAGACAATCAAGCAAGAATGGGTGGCAAAAGTCATTGTACCTCTTGATGGGTTTAGTTATCTCATAAACTAATACTTTTAGTCATACTAAATATAAATTTAATCATTTTAATTAACATGATTTAGATCTTATGCATGCTAAATTTATGCGGAAATAGGAAAGATTTCGACCCTTACATATGGTCCAAGTAATAGCAAGGACGATCCTCCAAAGTATTCAACAAGAACACCTCCTCCAAGATGCACCCAAGACACACTACTCTCAATATTTTGTATGTATTTTTGCTAGAAAACTTGATACAAAATTGCCTCTAGTATTATTTGGGTACACGGTTTTGGTGGAGAAAATGGGAGCTTGATTTTCTCTCTAAAACAAAACCTAATGCAAGACTTGAATGAATTCACTTGAGGGAACAAACTCCTCTTTTGTTCTCCTCAAGGTGATGGCCGGATGGTGGGTTAGGGTGCCCAATGAATGGCACCTTAATAATCCCACATTGTCTCCCACTAAGACAATGTTATTAATGAGATGTCTCAACACAATATTATCATATAAGGTGTTAATGTATGTAAAATGTCTAGGACAATCACATTGTCACACGGTCCACTAACTCGTAAATGGACTATTGCATATGTTACATAGAGACGTAAACATTACTTCGACAATTTTACATTTTATGATTCTCGTAATTTAACATTTAAACAATTAATCATAAAATTAGTAATTCATAATTACCAACATCCATTAACCTATATCCGGTTACAACAATTGTATATGTAATAAAAATTCATTCATTTAAATATGTTTCATAAACATACTTATATTAGTGACAACATTTTAATCACTAAAATTATAATTTATAATCTTATTATAATTTATACCTTTATATAATATATATAAACTAGACATAAATTGACTCATATCAATATACAGTCATTTTATTTATCATTGAGAGAGTTGTCCTATAGGTGTGACCTAAAGGGATCAACTGACCACCACCGTCATACGACAATAATGTCAAACTCTAGCTAGCCAATCATTACCGATTAATGTTGGTCAGTTGACTAATATAAATCGTATCATCCCTTGCGCATTCTCGTCATGAGATTTAATTTCGTGATCGCACTATTGTTGAGGACACATTTCCCAACAATCTCCCACTTGTCCTCGACAAGTGTGCGTCACCAATTCTCTTGTCCAATTACAATCTCCCACTCAATGCAAGATGTCTCTCTGAGGTCGTACTTGCATTCGATCATATCATGAGTGGTTTCCTCGATCTGGAGAATAACTGTTTGACCGAAATTATCTACCATAGATACCTTCCGAGCGTGGCCACGCATTTCCAGTTAACTTCTCCTCGAGTGGCCTTGAGATTTGAACAACCCTGACAAGGGGTGGACAATTTCTATCGCACTACTTCCTTCAACTAGTCACAGTCAGTCACAACCCAAAGCAATCCCATTTGACTCCAGTTACGAAAAGTCGTAGAGAATGGATCAAGGTTATGCCTAAACTGTACCATCTTGGGAGAGTAGTCTTTAGTCTAAGAATTGACTCACAAGAATACTATAGCAGCTCTTGCCACGACCCGGCTATTATAAAATTTCCAGAACTCTATAAGCGATCACTCAGAGTGTCTCTTGCAGTCTGCCTATGTGATCGACTAGTTATCACATATGACTCTATGGCACTTGAACTTGCCATCAGTCGCCTCACATTCTAGTCGCTTTGAGATGTCACCTCATGTAAGCGGCTAAGGGTTATACTAAGTCAATCTAGTTCACTTATGGGGTTCAATCTTATCTCTTACAATCCATTTGGATTTTGACAAAGTATCTTTCATCTTAATTAAGTTAATTATAACTCAAATGACATTGTCATGCAAAAATAGTCAATACTATTTCATTGCATTTGATGCACGATCATCTATTTGTATTAATTTTTTGCGAATAAACCTTTTATTCATGATTGCAAAACTTACAAAGTTTGGTCTCCTTCCGACTCATATTATCTCACATAATATTATCTTATTTGAGCACATATCTAGAACCTATTCTAGATCTTGGGATTCCTATCCTGAGGGAAGCTCCCACTGTTATCTTATAACTCGTGACGTATTGATATACTAGAGACGAATATGACATGATAATACTCTTATAACTACATTGAGAGAATTGAGATGATTTCTTCTCTTTTATCTTATAAATTTAGAAAAATCATTCATTAAGGAACCGCTTTCCTTCCGATTTCATACGGGGTTTCATTATATCCTCTCTTTGAAACAATGAACATAAGGAACCTTTCCTCTTGTGTCCTCCCGTAGTTTCTTAAGTGTCTTCTCGTAGTTTCTTCAATTCATTCATTTAGGGTTCTTCTCAAGACTCCCATGTAGGAATCTTCTCTAAGATCCTGTATTTATATCATTGGTTTGCGAGCGAAATATTTTCTCCCACTCTATCCTTTTAACAATAACCTTTATTTGTATAAGGATAGCAATTTTCGATTTAACCAATGCATATGAATGTTTGAAGTTTTATAGGTGTGATGTATACATTCTCATTTTCACTTAAAAATGATCATCGTATAATGAATTAATGATTTCTTAATTTGATTGTAAGTATCTCATGGGGTGTAGTTCTCCGTTTTTAATCAACACTTTGATTATTATTATATTGATCGTATCAATGTTTCTTATTTCGTGATGAAATCACTATTATTCATGTTTTAACAAGGTATGCAATTTATTTTTAGAAATCAAGAAATTGATTAAAGTAGTGACTTGGGTTGAAAACCAAGTCACTAATATCCAAAATTACAAACCATTGTTTTAGGATTTGAATCCTTGTCTTACAAGAAAAGAAATTGCAAAATATGAAAGAAGACAATATGAAAATTAAGCCTAGCTCTTCAAGTCTTCGATCAATTGGATGCTACCATAGCTATCCAAGTAAGGAACTTCATGCTTCTTTCTCCTTGCCCTTATCTTTATAAGATGCCCCTTTAAAACAATTTAAAAGGGGTGATAGTCAACAACTTGTATCGCGATACAAAAGTTAACAAAATAACATGAAAGTAAACGAGAATTATAACCTATTGCAAGAACATTTCCATTTTTGAGATCGGTCAAGTATTTGGGGCAATTCCGTTTCCTAAGATTTATCCTTGTGTAATAAAGGCACTTGTCTTCAACCTTTGAAGATGAGGTGGAAACGCCTTTCAAAAAGGTCTTTTCTTTGGTCGCTTTGGGCTTGAACGTTTTCTTGCCTTTGCCCTTAGAGGCATTCCTTTGGAAGCTCGTTTTCCCTTTCTTCTCGATGTTTAAAACATCCTTGGTGGAACTTTCATGAAGTCCCATGTCCCTTTCGGCTTGGACGAGCATCTTATGCAACTCATCCAATGTTGTCTCTTGGTTTCGCATATTAAAATTCACCCGGAATTTAGCATACGATTTGACCTTATTGAGCGAGTGAAGAACTCGGTCAATTATAAGAGAGTCGGGAACATCAACGTCTTGCGTTTTTAGAGTCTCCGCGAGCTCAACGAGCTTGAGCACATGAGGGCTTATCTTTTGCCCTTCTTTCAACGTAATGTCGAAGAAGGCGGAAGCCGCCTCATATTGAATCACCCTTGGAGTTTGCGAAAACATGGTCGCAAGCTTGGTGTATATCTCATACGATGTGGTCAACTTGATCATAATCCTTTGGAGATCCGGCTCCATGGAGAAGACGAGCACATTTTTAAGAGCGGAGGACTCTTTCATGTAGGCTTCATAGGCCTCACGAGTTCCGACCGCAAAACGAGCGGTTGGAGCAGGAGGAGCGGCTTCGGATAGGTAACGAGTCTTATCGTCACCTTGAGCGGCCAAAAGTAATTGCGCATCCCAATCCTTAAAATTGGAACCATGCTTATCGAGTTTGCAACGATCCATAAAGGATCGAAGCCATGATACGTTAGTGAGAGGTGGAGCGTTGGTTGCCATTGATGATGTTGAAAATTAAACTACAATAAAATTGAAGAAATTAAAACAACGTCATTTTCAAAAACTCGTAAATAAATTTAAACAAGTTTAGTCTATTTACTTAATGATCTCTTACCCAATTAAGTAAATAATCCCGAGACCCAAACCCATACTAATTCGGGCATGGTATAGCCGATTCATCCCTTATTGGTATAATTTGGTGGATTAACCTTTTAATCGGTTCTACTTTAGAACTTTTGGTCGACAATTTTCTAAAAATCGTCTTTAGCCCGAACTTATTGCAACTACGGTTACGAATACTTTCGTTGAGATCGACCAAATTTCAAGGTGTAATCTTATTACCCCACTTACCCAACGTGACAATTTTAGTACCCCGGTGTAGCCGAGCCTACGTTCTTGTGAAGAAGGGATTCATGGGTTCATACTTTTTGCTAAGGCTAAATCTCAATATTCATATGTAAGAGATCTAGTCAATTTTATTATCTATCTCCGTTTAAGTGAACTAAGTCGGTGAATTATCGATAACGTAAATGACTAGGTCGACTAAATCGAACAATGCATGAGACGATATATGACGATTTGACTATGCATGCAAACATATAAAAAGCAAAATAAAAGCATAAAATAAACCCTAGTATGGCCTTTCCTAGAAAAGAAATAATAAAAGTACAAATTCGGAAACCAACTCCTTTGGTCCCTTGAACTTCACGAGGCACTCACTTCGAGGTAAACACCGTCTTGTTCGGAACTCCTTTCCAAATGGTACCGTCTTCAAGGATCTCCGGAATATACAAAAATTACAACTTTTCTAGTCTACTTTATACATTATAAAATAGAAATAAATTACAATTGGGTGATACGAGATCACGAAATTACAACCGAAACGGTAACCCCTTACATTACGGGAAATACCGATTTAAACTAAGGCCATACTAAGTAAATTACATAATTCCCAAAATTACGTAAAATAAATCATGACATTCATAACAAAATATGCAATGCTTATGAATATATGAACTATCATGCAAACCCTAAGCCAAATCGTCCTATTTAAATATCAATAATATAAATAGTTATCGTATACCTCGGTTTATGGAATTGCGTGTCTTAACGTTTAACAACACTATGCATAATGTGAATCGGAATTCACTCTTAAGTTAATCATCCCAACCTTTTAGGTTTCAAAATTTAGTCTTACTCAAACTTTGAACATGACTTAACTTAATATATTTTAATATTGTTCGGTATAAAACTCGGTTTTGCGGGAAAATAATATAAAAATCGAAAAGAGTCATAAAAATTTCAAAATTTCAAAATTCAAATTTTGAAAAATATGGAATGTTCTTAAAATTTTAGAACATTAGAAATATTAGTATTTATACGGTTTTATCATTATTTCGTAAATAGTACGTAAAACGAGCATTTTAAGTCGGAAAATTCAATAATTAGCTCCATAAATGCAAATAAAATACTAATAATATTTTTACACTTTCCAAAACACTTTAAGAACATAAAATGGATAGAAAATTAAATTACACACTGCCCAATTAGCCGAAATTTCAATAAATATGACTCTTATTATTCAATTTTAAATGCAACTTTTCAACAAATTAAAATTAAATAAAATAGAAAATTTTGGCTCCCAAGATAATTATGGTGATGAACATATCATATATTACTAAAATGGGTTAAATTTTCCGGCCTTTTTAACAACTATTGCAAATTTTAACGATTTTCGTCATATATCGTACGATTTTAACCTTTAAAATTATTTCTCAAGCATAAAATAAGATAAAAATCTCTAAATTTTTATACATGCTGGAAATAATATATCTGACATCGTGTTAAATTTTTATGGCCAAATTCCAACTTAAACTATTAAAGTCGAAATAATGTCACTAATTACCCGATTTTTACATTAAAAATCTATAATATTGCAATATTTGAGATAAATTTCTGGAAAATTCAACATATATTTTAAATATTTCATGTGACATACTCATAAATATTTATAGTCAAATTCCAAATATAACTATACAAACCCATTTTTATTCATCTTATTGCATTTTAACATTTAAAATTCATATCACATGTATTATTAGTCCATAATTTACGAAAATTCATATTCATAACATAGGATATACATGTGAAAACATACTGAAAAATCTCGGCCAAAAGACGATTTTAACTATTTTTCCCAAAATAAACGATTTTTAACCATTAAAACTTAATAAAACCGAGATTTAAGATACCAATAACCAATATTCATGCAAAATATATTCCAAAAATTCTAAAACATTTTAGAAAACAGTAGGTATTCATGCTTAAATAATTTCGGCCATATCTTATATCAAACGAAATTCCAAATTTTATTTTGTTATCTTAATAACTCCGTAAAAACGTAAACGGAAAGCATGCAAACAACCTAGTTGCTCTGATACCAATTGATGGGTTTAGTTATCTCATAAACTAATACTTTTAGTCATACTAAATATAAATTTAATCATTTTAATTAACATGATTTAGATCTTATGCATGCTAAATTTATGCGGAAATAGGAAAGATTTCGACCCTTACATATGGTCCAAGTAATAGCAAGGACGATCCTCCAAAGTATTCAACAAGAACACCTCCTCCAAGATGCACCCAAGACACACTACTCTCAATATTTTGTATGTATTTTTGCTAGAAAACTTGATACAAAATTGCCTCTAGTATTATTTGGGTACACGGTTTTGGTGGAGAAAATGGGAGCTTGATTTTCTCTCTAAAACAAAACCTAATGCAAGACTTGAATGAATTCACTTGAGGGAACAAACTCCTCTTTTGTTCTCCTCAAGGTGATGGCCGGATGGTGGGTTAGGGTGCCCAATGAATGGCACCTTAATAATCCCACATTGTCTCCCACTAAGACAATGTTATTAATGAGATGTCTCAACACAATATTATCATATAAGGTGTTAATGTATGTAAAATGTCTAGGACAATCACATTGTCACACGGTCCACTAACTCGTAAATGGACTATTGCATATGTTACACAGAGACGTAAACATTATTTCGACAATTTTACATTTTATGATTCTCGTAATTTAACATTTAAACAATTAATCATAAAATTAGTAATTCATAATTACCAACATCCATTAACCTATATCCGGTTACAACAATTGTATATGTAATAAAAATTCATTCATTTAAATATGTTTCATAAACATACTTATATTAGTGACAACATTTTAATCACTAAAATTATAATTTATAATCTTATTATAATTTATCCCTTTATATAATATATATAAACTAGACATAAATTGACTCATATCAATATACAGTCATTTTATTTATCATTGAGAGAGTTGTCCTATAGGTGTGACCTAAAGGGATCAACTGACCACCACCGTCATACGACAGTAATGTCAAACTCTAGCTAGTCAATCATTACCGATTAATGTTGGTCAGTTGACTAATATAAATCGTATCATCCCTTGCGCATTCTCGTCATGAGATTTAATTTCGTGATCGCACTATTGTTGAGGACACATTTCCCAACACCTCTGACAAGTTCATCCCAAACAAAGATCGTGAAACCACCATCTATGGGTTTCGTACATTCATCCAGTCAACCTTCAAGTGAGGAAAACAAAGGGATGTTTGATCCTAATGCAGACATGCTACTTGCAAATGCTGGTTATGACCTCACAAATCCTACTCCTCTTGGGAAGTTTATAAAACTTTAGTCATATGGTCTTAATAAGGCGCAACAAGAGCTCTTCAAGAAAGAAGGAAGTTTCATAGCATCCAAGCCTGGGTTGGGATATGAGTCTTTCGCACCTCCTGCACCTGTGAAGATTGGTGCTCGTAGAAGAGGCGCTAGTATATCTTCTCAACACATCACAGTGGAAGAGGTTGCAGAAGATGAACAAGAAGGAGAAAAGGCGCATTCATCTTCAGTCTTCGATCGCATAAGTCCACCTGCAAAAAAGTCACATTCTTCTGTATTTACAAGGTTGGGAAGACCAAGTGTTTCAACTAAATGCACTTCAGTCTTTGCTAGGCTTGGCAATCAAGATAAAAATGAAGTCAAAACACCAGTGCCTTCGCTGCACATGAACAAGAAGAGCACAGTACATGATCGCTTGGGTAATCTATCAAAAATAGTCTCCAATCGACTAGGAGATCTGAAGAAGAGTGATGGTAACAAACATCCTTTCTCAGCTTCTACGAAACAAATTGAAGAAGAAATAAGATTAAGTGATGACCTAAGAAGCACAGTACCATCTCGCATGAAACGTATGCAAGTAGTGGATATCATACAACATGAACCACTAAAAGTAAGGAGGCGTGTACTAGTTCTCACGGGCCAGTCAAAAGATTTCGAAGAGCTTACTCCTTCGTCTTCAGGGCCCTCCCATCCAAATGAACCAAAAGATTTCGAAAATGCCACGTCGTCGTATCACATCACAATAGAAGATAAACCTGACGCGGACAAGGAAGTTGAGGCCGACGAGGCTCCTGAAACAGTTGAAGACGGGGCGCAATCGACCGTGGATGAACTCAAAGAACTCAACTTGGGAACTGTTGAAGATCCTCACCCCATTTATATTAGTGCTCCACTAGGTAAGGAATAGGAGGAAGAGTACTGCAAGTTGTTGATCGAATACAAAGATGTCTTTGCTTGAAGTTATAAAGAGATGCATGGACTCAGCCCAAACGTTGAAGTTCATCGCCTAGTAATCAAGAAAAGCATCAGTGCCAAGAAGCAATCCCACCGTCGTTTCAGGCCGGAGCTTGTACTTGAGATTGAAAAGGAAGTAAATAAACTCATAGAGGCGGGTTTCATTCGTGAACTCACATATCCTACATGGATAGCAAATATTGCCCTAGTCAGAAAGAAGAATGGACAATTACACATATGCGTGGATTTTCGAGATCTTAATGAGGCATGCCCAAAGGATGAATTCCCTTTACCAGTCACAAAGCTGATGATTGATGCGACCACTGGTCACGAAGCACTCTCCTTCATGGATTGTACTGCTAGTTACAATCAAATACATATGGCTCCTGAAGACCAAGATGTGGGAAAATATCTGTATATATTCCCAGTTCTTTATATGCAGGATTATAACAAATTTATAATGTACGATTTATAGTCATAAACGAAGAACAAGATACAAAGATTGGGATTAAGAATTAACCTTCTGTCCTTACAAAGGCCTATGATCAGATATCAAAACAGATATCCTCCTAATCGTTGCACCCAAGATGTCCTGAGAAATACCTTTTCTATAGCTAGAAATTGCAAAATTACCCTTAATTTTGTGTAAGATGAAAGCTAGAGAGAGAGAGAGAGAAGGGAAGTAGTCGTGTAACTCGTGTGTCATAGGGAGGCGTACCAATAGGTATTTATAAGGGGTGGTAGTCAATAGTCAGTATATCTATTAACCACCTTACATAGTTTAGATAGAATTCTCAAATCTGTATTTGAGTCTGCCTAAACTACTGCCTAAACAAATAACAAACTCTATCTCTTGGCATTACCTACTACTGACCGAAAATTCCCTCCATCTGGCCGAAATTTTATCTGTTTCGGTTCCTAGTAACCGATTTTATTTATTGCATACAGTCGGTTATTATACTCTCTTATGTGTAATGATTATTTTATGAATATCGTATATTTATAATTTAATAATTAAATATAACTGTTTATATTCAACTAAATCATTTAATCTTTATTAAATAATTTCATTACACACTAATTAAATATAACATTTTATTTATAATTACGAATTAACATTTTAATTTGTTTTAGCTACTATTATTTAATTAGTATTAAATAATTATATCATCATTACTTTGACTAACCGTTTAGTCGTATAAGGTATCAATATGATTACATTTTCATCTAATCATATCTGTCAGATTCCATCCTTTAGGTGTGACTCTTAGGGATCAGTTGATTACTGCCATCTGTATGACAATAACGTCAAACTTTCTAGCAAGGAAACCGTTATTGATAAATGTGAATCAGCTGGCTAAAATACAAAGTATACCCTGTGTTCCTTTAATAGATTTATACGTGTTGTCGCACTAACTGTTGAGGACGCTACCTCCAACAATCTCCAACTTTTCCGTACAAGTGTATGTGCGATAACCGATTCTCATATCCAATTAAATTTCTCCCACTCAATGTAAAACAATTTGCAAATCTGTATTCACAAAGGTCGTATTTTACAAGTGATATGTATCAAGAGTGGTTTCCCCGACTAGAGAGTAACTCAACTGATAACGAATCATTATTCGAGCTTGGCCAAGCATTTCAGTTATTACTCCTCGAGTGGCCCTGAGAAATATTAAAACCTGATAAGGGGTGGATATTTCCTTCAACTCGAATCTTGCAGATGTAAGCACAGTATGAAATGACCCAAAAAAATATGCTTAGCCCCAGTTACGGTCAGCTAGTGAGAAAGAAATCAAAGTAAGCCAAAACTGCCCTTTATCTCAAGAATCAGTCGACAGTCAAAAGAATCGACTCAAGGAACACGATGGACGTCCTATCCACGACCTGACATCGAATGTTCTGTAACATTTAGGACTCCATTGCGTCGTCAAGAAAATGCCCTACGATTTATCGTTATAATATCGTATCTGTGATCGATCAGTCAACAGCTTGACTTATGGTTTATTGAACCCACCATCAATCGACGTCACAAATTAATTGCTAGAGTTATCAGCTCGTGTAGGCGATTACGGACAAAAACAAATATAATGTAATCCAGTTAACTTTGTGGTGTTCAATGTTGTCAGTACAATCCAAGTGAAAAACAATATATAAAACAAAATCGATGGTGTTATAAATAGTATATGAAATAGATACAATATCCAATCCACAAAAAGTACTAATACAACTCAGGAACACGTTTAATTCCCATTGAAATAACGTGCTCTTCATGTTTATCATGTCTTAATTGTTTAGTGAGAGAATCTGCGATGTTGTCATCCATCGCAATCTTGTCTATCACTATCTCCTTTTGCTCCACGTAGTCTCGAATGAGGTGAGCTTTCCGCAGTACATGTCTAGATTTGTTGCTAGACTTAGGCTCCTTAGCCTGGAAGATGGCACCTCTATTGTCACAATAAATGGTGATCGAGTCGTTCGAACTAGGAACTACAGTGAGTCCTTGTAAGAACTGACGCATCCATATAACTTCTTTTGCAGCTTCCGAAGCGGCATAGTACTCAGACTCAGTAGTAGAATCTGCAATAACACTCTGCTTGGAGCTTTTCCAACTGACAGCAGCGCCATTAAGAGTAAAAACGAATCCAGATTGAGATTTCGAGTCACCGTGGTCCGTTTGGAAGCTAGCATCTGCGTAACCGTTTATGTAAAGCTCAGTGCCTCCACCATAAATTAATACCCAATCTTTAGTCCTTCGTAGGTACTTAAGAATGTTTTTAACAGCCATCCAGTGTGGTTCACCTCGATTGCCTTGGTACCGACTCGTCATACTCAAAGCATATGCCACGTCTGGACGTGTGCATATCATGGCATACATGATCGACCCTATAGCTGATACATAAGGAATGCGATTCATGCGCTCGACCTCTTCCGGTGCCTTTGGTGCCTGTGTCTTACTCAAATGCACCCCCGAGATCATCGGAAGTAACCCCTTTTTGGAGTTGGTCATGCTGAATCAGTCAAGAATCTTATCTATATAAGACTCTTGACTCAGTGATAACATCCGTCGTGATCTATCTCTATAGATACGGATCCCCAATATACATTGTGCCTCACCCAAATCTTTCATCTGGAAATGGTTCTTTAACCATACTTTAACCGAAGATAAGAGAGGGATGTCATTTCCAATTAAGAGTATGTCGTCGACATACAACACCAGAAAGACGATCTTGCTCCCACTCGACTTGATAAATAAGCATGGTTCTTCGACTGATCGAATAAAATCATTTTTTTTTATCACTAGGTCGAAGCGATGATTCCAACTCCTAGATGCTTGCTTAAGTCCATTAATGGAATGTTTAAGCTTGCACACTTTCTTAGGATTTTTAGGATCTGTGAAACTTTCGGGTTGTACCATGTACAAGTCCTTCTCCAAAAACCGTTTAAGAAGGCGGTTTTCACATCCATTTGCCATAGTTCATAGTCATGAAATGCAGCAATCGCTAAGATAATCCGAATGGAACGTAGCATGACTACGGGTGAAAAAATCTCATCATAGTGAAACCCTTGCACTTGAGTGAAACCTTTTTGCCACTAGTCGTGCCTTATAGGTGTTTGGTTGTCCCTCGATGGAGCGCTTTATCTTATAAAGCCATTTGCACTGAAGAGGTCGTACCTTATCAGGCAAATCAACCAACTCCCACACATCATTTTCGTACATGGAGTCTATTTGGGATTGCATGGCAGTAAGCCATAGCTTTGAGTCGGAACAAGTAATGGCTCCTTTATAGGTCACGGGTTCGTTACTCTCTAAGAGAAAAACGTCAACTCCGTCAAGTTCCTCGATCATACCGATGTATCTATCTGGAGGAATGGAGTGTCTACCCGACCTTCTAGGTTCCTCAGGAATACTGACTGCAACAGAAGATGGGTTTCCTCCATTGGTTGCTCAGTAGTTGGTTCTTGAACCTCCGACAGATCGAAGGTTCTATTACTTGTCTTATTCTTGAGAAACTCTTTCTTTAAGAACTTCGCACTAGCCGCAACAAAAACGTGGTGTTCGGTAGGCGAATAGAAGTAATGACCAAACATTCCTTTTGGATAACCAATAAAGTATATCTTGACCGATCGCGGGCGAGCTTATCCTCGTGTCTCCACCTGACATAATCCTCGCAGCCCCAAACCCGAATAAAGGACAAGTTAGGGACCGTTCCCTTCCATATCTCATATGGAGTCTTGTCAATAGCTTTAGACGGACTTCGGTTAAGTATAAGAGCAGCTGACAATAGAGCAAAGCCTCATAATGAATCTGGCACAACTGTGTGACTCATCATGGATCGAATCATATCTAATAGTGTTTGATTTCTCCGTTCGGACACACCATTTAATTGTGGTGTTCCGGGTGGAGTTAACTGTAGTATTATTCCACAGTCTTTAAGATGTTGATCAAACTCATTCGAAAGATACTCACCACCACGATCTGATCGTAGTGCTTTAATGTTTTTATCTAGTTGGTTTTCAACCTTCGCCTGGAATTCCTTGAACTTTTCAAAGGATTAACTTTTATGCTTCATTAAGTAGACATATCCGTATCTACTTAAATCATCCGTGAAAGTGGTGATGAAATATATATAGCCATCTGGTGATTGACATAGGTCCACATACATCTGTATGTACGAGGCCTAATAGGTCAGTAGCGCGCATTCCAACACCTTTGAAGGAAATACGAGTCATTTTGCCTATGAGACATGATTCACATGTGCCAAATGATTCATAATCAAATGGAGATATAGCGCCATTCTGTATTAGCTGCTTTACACGTTTCTCATTTATGCGTCCCATACGACAGTGCCATAGATATTTTTGATCTTTGTCACTAACCTTTAATTTCTTATTATTCATGTGTAATATTTCAGTCGATTGATCTAAGACATATATACCATTCATGGAAACTGATTTACCATAAACCATTCCATTTAAAGAGAAAATACAGTTATTATCCTTTATTAAGAATGAAAATCCGTTTTTATCGAGTACGGAAACTGAAATAATGTTCTTAGATAAACTGGGTACATAATAACAATTATACATATATAACTCGAATCCGCTCGGTAGGTGGATCACATATGTTCCCATGGAAGAAGCAACTTTTGCTCCATTCCCGACTCGCAGGTCCACATCACCCTTTGCGAGAGGTGCGATGTTTTTTAGGCCCTGCAAATGATTACACAGATGAGAACCACAACCAGTATCAAGTACCCAAGTTCTGAAACTTGCATGGTTAATCTCAATCATATGAATATAAGATGACATACCAACATGAGTGACGCGGCCTGCTTTTATGTCCTCACGGTACGCTGGACAGTTCCGCCTCCAATGCCCAGTCTTGTGGCAATGGTGGCACTCAATATTACCGTCTTTTCTCTTTGTCTTGCCTTGTGAGCTACTTGTCTCACCAGGCCCACTCTTAAATCCAGCCCTTTTGAATTTAGGAGGCTGAGCTACTATTAGCTCTGCTTGAGCTTTTCCCTTACCCTTTCCCTTGTTAGCAATCATGAGAACATCTTGCTTCATACTCCCACTCAATTTAAGATCCTTCTCGGTCTGTACGAGAAGGGAGTGTAGCTCATGAGGAATTTTCCTCATGTCATTCATGTAATAGTTTGACCTGAATAAGGAAAAACCATCGTGAAGTGAATGAAGCATCCGATCAGTGATCACGCTCTCACTGATCTTACAGTTTAGGGACTCCAATTTCTCGACATTCTCAATCATATTGAGAATGTGTGGGCTAACAGGTTGGACCCTTTGGAGTTTCGCATCGAAAAAGCGACAGGTGTGCTCATATGAAACGATTCTCGGTGCTTTTGAGAACTCGTTTGTGAGCGTGGTGAAAATCTTATTTGCACCATGGGAAATGAAGCGTCTTTGCAACTTGGATTCCATTTCACAGATAAGTACGTTCTTTATCGCACCCGCTTCCATAACGAAATCATTATAAGCTTGTGATACGTTTGCTCTAGCATTGGGGCCTGGGTTAGGTGGTAATGGCTCATTCAAATACTTGAGCTTACCATCAGCTATGACTGTATTCCGTAATGCAGCCTCCCAGTCCGCAAAGTTGGACCCATCATTTTTCAGTCGCGTGGACTGTTTCATGTGGTCCATAAAAGCCTTAAGCCAAGATTCTTTTCTTAGTGTGGCACTAGGCATAGGGGTATCATTATGACTAGCCATAGTATTTGCAGTATTATTGTATGGTTTAGTTGAATTCTACACTGTAAAGAAGAAATTAAAACGTAATAAGCATACCAACGTTTTGTAAATAGTGTAGCAAAAACAGTTTAATGCGATGACTTTAGCATTTATATAATTGATCTTCTCCAAGAACTATATAAACGATCCCAAGACTCATTTTCAGTAAATTGATAAGCCAACCTCTTGGCTAATTCTACATTTAGAATTCTTGGTCGATAAATTTCTGTAAATTCTATCTTTAATCCACCACAACCACAGGATCGTACGAAGGTCATGATGTTGAGGTAAAATAAATCAACAGCTACTAATTACCAAACGTAGAAGGGGTCATATGGAGAGTAAGGTCCTATATGTCTGGCGACGAAGAAGGGATTCATAGTAATTTGACTTATAAAAGACTAATCTCAATTTTAGGTTATAAAGGAAGATCCCATCATCTTTAATTTTAATTCATTTAAGTGAACAAATATCTAGTATGCGAGAATGAATAAACTAAGGTGATGGCTTTAAGGAAAAACGTGTGACATCTGTATGTCGACACAGACTAGCATACATACTATATGAGTAAATTTCCATGCAATCTTAGGTGGTTTGGTTTAGGCAGAAAAATGATGCAAAACATGGGAATGAAAAGCAAAACGGAAATAAAAACGAAAGTAAAACAAGTCCTAGTGTGGCCTATCCTACCAAAAAGAACAAAAATACAAATTTGGAATCCATTCAGCAATGGACCGTAGAAGCTTGTCTTGTCTTGATGTTCCTTCTTAGTGATGTAGTGGGAGTGAGCAATCCGATCTCCGTCTTGGTCTTCTTTGTTACATTTGAAGAATTACATAACAAAATCCTATTATTACATTCTAATTCCCAAAACATAAAAAAATATTACACAAGGGAGATTCGAGATCTCATAAATACATCACAAATGATGTTTCCTTCATTACAAAAACATAATTTACTAAGGCCACACTAAGTGTTACATTTTACAACCGATAGCAAAAACCATAAATAAACCATTCACAAACATTCAACATAATATATAAAAATGCATCAACTAATTAAATTAAACTTTCAAGACATACTTCCGTAATTACTCACATAATATTAATCAAAACGTATTCATATTATCGTATAATATAAATTAAGCCAACATTATTTTAAACCGTTTTAAAATAATTAGGTATCAAAAACTAGTGAACTTTTTCACAAAAAAATTACACATTATCTTTATAATGTATACAAAAACGAAAATAAAAAAAAAACAAAACAGCCCATAAAATTAAAACAGCCGAGAATCCAAAAAAAGAAAAAAACGCAAAAAGCTGTAAACAAAGATAAGTGCTGTAAACATAAAGCTGAACAGAACTTCAAATAAAACGCTGCCAACAGAATTCTAAAACGCTGTAAGTAGAATTCTAAAATTGCTGCAAACAGGATTCTAACGCTTTTAAAAATGCTGATAACTATTAAAAATAGCTATACGAAATTATAATCTAAAGCGCTGCAAAATAAAGGTAAAAAAACGTCGAAAATAGACAGTCAGAGGACGAAATTGTCGAAATTTAACCGCTGCAAACAACCTATTTAGGTGAAATTTAGTTTTTCTTTTTCTTTTTCAAAACTAATGAATTTGAAAAAATAATATCGGGTTGCTAAAAATACAAGATCGGTAACATTCAATATTTAATCCTTATTAAATATTGATATAATCTTAATAATTCAAATTAACCTTTTAAGACGAATATCAAGATTATCATGGAATCGATTATTTAGCAAATTATATTGTTCAAGAACATTCAAGACGATTTCCTTTTACGTTCTAATTCAATCCTTAATAAAATAAAACAACTACAAACTTATTATACTGTTCTCTTAACTGATTAAAACAACAAAATAATAATTCAAAAGGAAAACGACAATCAAATCAAAAAAAATCTCGGCTAAAAAAACTAAAAGTGACGGCTGGTTTTTTTTCTTTTTCTAAAAACGTTTATGACAATCATACAAAAATAAATTTCGTAAACCTAATGCTCTGCACTTGTGGAAAAATATCTGTATATATTTCCCAATTCTTTATATGCAGGATTATAACAAATTTATAATGTACGATTTATAGTCATAAACGAAGAACAAGATACACAGATTTGGATTAAGAATTAACCTTCTGTCCTTGCAAAGGCCTAAGAACAGATATCAAAATAGATATCCTCCTAATCGTTGCATCCAAGATGTCCTGAGAAATACCCTTTCTAGAGCTAGAAATTGCAAAATTACCCTTAATTTTGTGTAAGATGAAAGCTAGAGAGAGAGAGATTGAGGAGGGAAGTAGTCGTGTAACTCGTGTGTCATAGGGAGGCGTGCCAAGAGGTATTTTTAGGGGGTGGTAGTCGATAGTCAGTATATCTCTTAACCACCTTACATAGTTTAGATAGGATTCTCAAATCTGTATTTGAGTCTGCCTAAACTACTGCCTAAACAAATACTACGTAACAAACTCTATCTCTTGGCATTACCTACTACTGACCGAAAATTCCCTCCATCTGGTCTAAATTTTATCTGTTTCGGTTCCTAGTAACCGATTTTATTTATTGCATAAAGTCGGTTATTATCCTCTCTTGTGTGTAGTGATTATTTTATAAATATCGTATATTTATAACTTAATAATTAAATATAACTGTTTATATTCAACTAAATCATTTAATCTTTATTAAATAATTTCATTACACGCTAATTAAATAAAACATTTTATATTTAATTACGAATTAACATTTTAATTCGTTTTAGCAAATCTTATTTAATTAGTATTAAATAATTATATGATCATTACTTTGACTAACCGTTTAGTCGTATAAGGTATCAATATGATTACATTTTCATCTAATCATCTCTCTCATATTCCATCCTTTAGCTGTGACTCTTAAGGACCAGTTGATTACCGCCATCTGTATGACAATAACGTTAAACTTTCTAACAAGCCAACCGTTATTGATAAAGGTGAATCAACTGGCTAAAATACAAAGTATACCATGTGTTCCTTTAAGAGATTTATTTGTGTTGTCGCACTAACTGTTGAGGACACTAGCTCCAACACAAGAAGCAACAGGTTTTCGAACCCCAAAAGGGATCTTCTGCTACACGGTCATGCCGTTTAGATTGAAGAATGTTGGCGCTACATATCAACGCGCGATGCAAAATATCTTCGATGACATGCTGCATAAAACAATAGAGTTTTATGTTGATGATGTGGTTGTTAAATCAAAGAAAAGAGAAGACCACATCAACGACCTTCGGGCTGTCTTTGAAAGATTTAGAAAAAATCAACTCAAGATGAATCCACTCAAATGTGCGTTCGGTGTCACATCTGGGAAGTTCTTGGGCTTCGTAGTCAGACATAGATGTATTGAAATTGACCAAACAAAAATCAAAGCCATCAACGAAATGCAAGAACCAAAAACATTGAAGGAGCTAAGAGGATAGCAAGGACGCTTGGCATACATTCGAAGGTTTATCTCTAATTTAGCCGGACGTTGTGTAACACCCCCATTTATTTAAGAGCCTTTAGCAAGACATTCTCAAATAAATAGAGCTGTTACCATCTCGGAATGACCGAGGTAGTGAATAACAAATAAACAAACCAAAGTACTTTATATAAAAACTGATTAAATTTTAAACTTTTGATATTACATCGATTATACAAAGAATAAAAGTACAACTGATAACATCTAGCTATGTGATCTAATTCTAAGTAGGTCCAAGCCATGTCTCTTTCTCCTTGCCCAAGCTCCTAGTCCACCTGTCTCTGACCTGTAGAATCTACTCCCCATTCCGGATCATCGTAGGTGTACACGAATACACTGTCAACCTCGCGGTTGAGTAGGGTAACACAAAAGTAAATAATGCAACAGATATGATATGCCAATGCCATGATATGCTCGAGCTCAATCACAATCTCAATCTCAATCTCATCTCATACCCTTGCACCAAGCCATACCGAACCTCCCGGCAGACTATAATCGGTCGTCACCGAACACCAGCTCAATAGCTGATAAGACACCAGGCCTGGTCTGCAGAACCACCCTGGGCTTTATATCAGAACAATATCTGATCCATAACTTTCTCAGTAACCAATGCATATGCTATGCTCATGAATGCAACGATATAATTATTCAATCATGCTATCAAATAATGAAATGCTCATGACATTACCAATATAGTCTAATCTCGCAGCTAACATCCAATCAGTCGAATCACTTCAATACATACTCAACACCTAACAAAATAATATACTTAATTACTAACTAATACAATTACGCAACCAATATAATATATCGATTATTCAAATTAATTATTTAAATAATATATTACGCACAACGAGACCGTATTAAACACGACTACTTCAATTAACTTGACTAACCCGTCTTTGTTACTTTTATAACTAACTTCAATTCAATAACCAAACATAGAAAACGAACTATTTATGGCCGTCACATTCTTATATAAAATTACTTAACAACTTTAATAATTACTAACATGAACGAAATTGCTAACAATAATAATCATATTAACAACGATAATATTATCACGGTAACAATATTAATAATATTAATAATAATAGCAACATTAATAATAATAAGAATGATGATAACCACAATAATAGTAACGATAACATCTACTAATGATAATACTAATCATAATAATAATAATATTAGTCATCATAGTACCATCATGTCAATACCAACTATAATATTAATACTAACATATAATATTAATAATATACCAATCAATAATAATAATAATAATAATGCACAAACCAAAAACAACCCATATAAACATATTATCATATGATATTAATAATAATAATTGTGATAGTATAATGTTTTTAATTTTGATACACCTCACGTCATGACAACAACAACAACGAACACAACTCAACCAAAACAGCCCCCACCTCGTTACTAACATCCTGACAGCCTCCCAAACCGACCCTCCATGACCCCCTTCTGCCGCCTGTACCACCACCAAACCCCGGTGCCTGCCACCACTGCACCATGGCGAACCAATGGACACTCCCCTCGACAACTCCCTCGCCCTAACCTGCCGTCGCCAGCCCCTGCAACAACCGTGGTCCGTGTAAAACTCTCCTGTAACAAACCCAGAAATTGTGTACCCCTTCCGTAAACCTGACTCCAACCACCAGTACCACCGCTCTAATAGCCACCTGACCCTTCCACGACCCCCTGGTGGTAACCACCAGGCCCTCGACACCCTCACAACACCAACAATTGTCACCCTAAGAAGGCCCCACAAACACGCCCCCTACACCCCTGTTTCTGTCGCTTATTGTCTTTTGTTCTCCTAACCATTTTACGACCACCACTAACCACCAACAACAACCAAATTAAACTATAAACACCCTGCAATAAACACACAGAGATTCGTACCAAAAACGAGACCGTTACTCGCTTCAAATAAGCAACCAAAAACGCAACAGAGAGTGAACAAGGTGACTGTCGACAAGAGTATGATGTTTATAGGGATGTCCATGGTGGTCGTATGGTGATTTAATGATGACAAACATGATATACATACTAAAAAGACTATTTACGACTATATTACCCAGATTCGAAAGTATGAAAAAAACACAATAAATCACTTACGAACTCGTTGCTGCGCAAGGGTTGAAACGCTGTTCGAGCAGGTTGTTCTTGTGTTGATTTTCTGCTCTTTTGTTCTCCTACTCTCACGGTGGACCAGAAGGATTTAGGGTGTAGAAAAGCTCGGGAGGCAGACGAGGTTTAGGAGGGGGAGTAGGGTTTTTAGTGAGTGTCGATGGAGGCAGCTATGTGATACGGTGGTTAGGGCTTTTTTTTTTTGTGTGTTTGTCGATGGATGGTGTACTAGGGTTACTATGTTTGAAAATCATAGGTTAGGTTGAATTACATGGTTCTCATAATCACCCCGGGCCAAGCCCATCACAAAGCCCATTACGCATCTCTAAGCACTACATTATCTATATACCGTTCTCGACTCGAAACTTGAAAATAACGAGTACGTTCAAATAATTACTCTAATTAAATTAATTACAAGGATATAAACTTACTTAGCACTTACATAAGAATATGTAAGAATATAGGATTTAAATACCTTTACGACTTAATGATAAAACCAGTATAGATGAGAAATAAATAGAAAATAATAAATATATTTAATCATAAATATATTATCAAAACTAAAGAAAATACGAACGAATGTTTATGGAATAATTATGAAATATATAAAATAATTATGAAATACGAAATAATCGTAGAAATACTATTTATAAAATAATAACAATTTACGTAAAATACTTTATAAACATTCCATTCGAAATACTTGTATAAAACATGGTTTGACTGCCGTTGACCGAGGCTAAAATACGGGGTATTACAGTCTTCCCTCCTTAAATTGAACTTCGTCCCGAAGTTCACCACCCCATAATGGTAACGAACATCTAACAAGTACGAAACAAACACAAACAACACTTATACTAGCTTCAAGACGCGAAATGTTACATTCTACCCTCGTTAAGAAAACTTTGTCCCCAAAGTTTAACGCATAACTAAATTAAACGATAATTCACGAATTACAATATAATGCATAACAAAAGTGAACATGATTATCACGTATATTCAAACAAGCACGACATATCAATTAGCCAATTCAAAGATCATTAAGATTTTACAATCCTATCCTCCTTAAGACATGGTTACGTCCCCGTAACCCCATTACAAAATTTCACATCCAATGCTCAAGAAGTTCAGCGAAACAACAGGCACAAATCATCAGATAAGTTAATTACACTATAAGGGCAACTATTATTCGACTTTTAAAGCAACAAAACATACTCGTCAATTTCATATTATGCAGTAAAACAACATCAAGGTAACAAACACTTATACGACCTTGAAATTTTTTTTAACACAACATAATATATATTTGCACTAATGTAGACAAGCAGCTAACTCAGGGTTCATACTCATGTTATAGAAGCAAAATCATATTTATATGCAATTATTTAACTAATGTAATTAAACACGGAGTCATAGATTAGCAAGTCAGCTCAGCATTTTTAGGTACAATTAAATTAAAATCACATAGGTACATTTCCCATCTACTCACATTACATCATCTATCATGAAACCGGTAATAAATATAGCTTGCAAAATAAGGGGTTTATTATCATGTACTCCCTCCGTCCCGATCAATTGTTATCTATTGCTTTTGACACAAAGATTAAGAAAAGAAGTGTAAATGAATTTGGACCACACAAATTATATGGCCCCACATGTAATCAAATGTCATCCACAAAAAGTTGCCAAAAATGGAAATAGATAACAATTCAATGATACACGCCAAAATGGAAATAGATAACAAATGACCGGGACGGAGGGAGTAATAAAGTTCATGTTCGTATCATATGCCTACGGTTCATGCTACTCATGCCATATCAGGATATCACATGGTTGCATCTCATAATTCATATTTGATTAGACTTTATATTGAAAACTCACATAACTTACAATTTCAACAACAAACATCATGTTGCAACTTCCAAAAAATCATAATTAAATATCCGCTTAGCTAATTGCGAGTTATTATGGTTTTTAGAAAATATAAGGAATTAACTGATCATAGTAAAAAGAATCAATTGCAAAGCTTAAAGAAATTATTTATAACAAAGTTTACAACTTAGTTGGTCTGAACAAAAACTTTACAACACTTAGACCGAAATTTGATCAACTTGCAAGAATCACTATTAAATAACGACTCATTAAGATTATGCATAAACAGTAGTCACGTTGTAAATGATTCCTTTTTCAATACCATGAGTCAAAACAAAACCGTGCAGTAACAATCTGACCACTGTTAACCAAAATATTTATTTCCTTCAAATATAAGTCGCTTTGACATGAAGTCAAAATCATTAGAAAGCTAACTCATAAGGTCATCATACATAAAATTTACACATTCATATAGAGAACACATTTTAAACGACAATCCGTACAAATAGGCAACATTCTGGGAACTTATTACACGTTGGTTACTTTCATATTTCACATTATTACTTTACATCGTCATATTAAAACACAACTATTCTCAAAAACATGTTGTCGCATATATCGAAGCATAGAAATGACATTGCATCATATTAATATTTATTCATTATTTCAACTTGTACTTGCCATCAAGAAAGCGGTAAAGATTGCGAAACTGGAAGATAGGATCAACTAATTAAATCAACATCTATACATGTATATACAAATGTAACACCTAGCTATATGACATTCATGGCTTGGGGCAACACATTCCGCATATCACTAGACATGGATTACTATAACATTTAAATCTGATCATTCATATTCAAATTCAAGATGATATATTACATAGTTACGATAGTCATTTGATAACCAGATATCATATGAAAATTCCTAAACACCAAAATCATATGATAATATCACTCCAATCATTGTTTAATATATATACATCCATTCTCTAAAATTTCAATGCAATCATTCAGCTCAATCAGCATTTCAATATCGGTCATATTCTTCTAATGCACATCATCATGCAAGTCAAGCTTATATTTCAAACTCATATTCAAAACTCCTGTTCTCAATACTTGGAAATCATATATCTCAATCAATCATTCTATATAATTCTCATACAACACAGATCTCCAACCATATTTCACATCATACTTACCTCATTGCTTTTCTGAGCAGACGTTAGTACAATATATATATATTGGGTCCTGTCCTTTATTCTATACTACCCACGCTCTACTTCTCTCATGGGTGACCACGTTAGACTAAAAGGGCCAGTGGCTTGGTCTGAGGGGTGAAAGGTCTTATTAGTTGCTCATAAACTAATTTTAGTCATACTAAACTAACCTTGTGATTAACATATTAATTTACATGTTAAAACGATCTTATGCATGCTAAAAATGCGGAAATAAGGAGAGTACTTTAACCCTTACATACGGTCCAAATGAATGGCAAAGATGATCCTCCAAGTACCCAAAATAGAATACCTCCTTTGGATGCACCAAGACAACCCTTAATCAACCGAGATCTTTAACAAGCTAGTTACAAAATCGGTTTTCTCCTTAAACTTATTCTAATCTCTCTTATTAGAATATTATTTGGATACTACAAATAGTATAATTTTATTATCTTATAATAATATATTGGAGGTTGTAAAATCTCTTCTTTTCTTAGTAGAATTTTCGGCCAAGAGGAGAAGAAGAGCAACAACAAGAATGAATATGATACATATCTTATATATGTATTAAGCATGCTCTTAGTCATATAAATTAATTAACTTAAGCATGCTTATGTTGGGAAGGGGGAGCCGGCTATGGGATGTGCAACAAGGGGACATCATCACTTCTCAAGGCATGTAGGTTGGCTTAGTAGAGGCAACACATTAAACATAATGATTAAGGGTGTATTTAACAATTAAAACACCTCACACCCACCTTCACCAAAACCGGCTACTTAGTCCATAAAATGGACTTAATTTTACAATTTTGTCAATTGTATAATTTGTATAAAATGTGACATCTAATATGTCACAATGGCAATACAATATAATTATCTTATCTTAAACATAGATATATAAATATTTATCGTATAAATATTATGATTAAATAAATCCTATTTATTAATTGACAAGTAATTCGAAATTACAATTGTAAAATGATTATTTATAATTATCGTCAATACGATTTACAACCTTTGTATTAATTATAACCCAATTCATTCTAGTAATGATATAATAAAATATCGTTTTACTGTTTAACAATTGACACATTTCAATTTTAAACATAAATCTTACATTAAGATTTAACCTCTAATTTCTCGATATACGAGTTTAAGGAATATGATCAAATCGTATCAATATACATTTGATCACTTTATTAATTAAGGGAATTGTCCTAAAGGTGTGACCTAAAGGGATCAACTGACCATCACCGTCAAACGACAGTAATGTCAAACTCTAGCTAGCCAATCATTACCGATTAATGTTGGTCAGTTGACTAATAATTCTTATCATCCCTTGCGCATTCTCGTTATGAGATTTAATTACGTGATCGCACTATTGTTGAGGACACATTTCCCAACAATCTCCCACTTGTCCTCGACAAGTGTGCGTCACCAATTCTCTTGTCCTATTACAATCTCCCACTCAATGCAAGATGTCTCTCTGAGGTCGTACTTGCATTTGATCATATCATGAGTGGTTTCCTCGATCTGGAGAATAACTGTCTGACCGGAATTATCTACCATAGATACCTTCCGAGCGTGGCCACGCATTTCCAGTTAATTTCTCCTCGAGTGGCCCTGAGATTTGAACAACCCTGACAAGGGGTGGACAATTTCTATCGCACTACTTCCTTCAACTAGTCACAGTTAGTCACAACCCAAAACAATCCCATTTGACTCCAGTTACGAAAAGTCGTAGAGAATGAATCAAAGTTATGCCTAAACTGTACCATCTTGGGAGAGTAGTCTTTAGTCTAAGAATTGACTCACAAGAATACTATAGCAGCTCTCGCCACGACCCGGCTATAAAATTTCCAGAACTCTATAAGCGGTCACATTGCCCGACAGAGTGTCTCTTACAGTCTGCCTATGTGATCGACTAGTCATCACATATGACTCTATGGCACTTGAACTTGCCATCAATCGCCTCACACTCTAGTCGCTTCGAGATGTCACCTCATGTAAGCGGCTAGGGGCTATACTAAGTCAATCCCGTTCACTTATGGGTTCAATATTTGTCTCTTACAACCCATTTGGATTCTGACAAAGTATCTTTCATTTTGAGTTATTAATAAGTCAAATGATGTTGTCATGCAACAATAGTCAATACTATCACATTGCATTTGATGCACAATCATCTATTTGTATTAGTGTTTTGCGAATAAACCTTTATTCATGCGAATAACCTTTATTCATGATAGCAAAACTTACAACTTTTGGTCTCCTTTATTCTCATATTATCCCGTATAATATGATTCTATTTGAGTACATATCTAGAACTCTTTCTAGATTTTGAGTTTCCTTTCCGGAGGAAAGCTCCCACTGTTATCTCATAACTTGTGACGTATCGATATACTGGAGGGATTAAAAATCACTCTCTATAGTCACTTATGTACAGAAATCTATATTGTAGTCTATTTATGATTTCATCATTTTAGTAATTTCACTCATCTTGGCTATTTATGGTTTCATTCATCATTATGAATAAAGTATCCAACCATTCTAACTTCTAGTGGGCGACCTTTTATTATCCATATAATAAACCTTCCCGTAAAGCTCCATCATCTTATGATATAAGGTATTTGATCATTTAGAATTGAAAACCTCTTATTCTTTACACCTTAAAGAATCACCCATTCTCTCTAAATGGTAGGCTTAATTCTTTTAATGAAAATCGCTCCCACTAAAATCAATATCTCTCGATATCTTAAATGAACCTTTCATTTCTCGCATGTTAAACTATTACTTGAATCATTATCACTATCACTATCCCCATAGTGATCTATTTCCATTCAATCAATCATCACCCTCTTATCATGTCTTCGTTTCCTCGAGACGAATATGACATGATAATTTCCTTATAACTACATTGAGAGGAACCGTTTTCCTTCCGATTTCATACGGGGTTTCATGTTTCCTCTCTATGAAACAATGAACATAAAGAACCTTTCTTCGAGTGTCCTCCCGTAGTTTCTTCAGTGTCCTCTCGTAGTTTCTTCAAATCATTTAGGGCTCTTCTCAAGACTCCCATATAGGAATCTTCTCTAAGATCCTTTATTTTCATCATTGGTGAGCGAAATATTTTCTCCCACTCTATCCTTGTAACAATAACCTTTATTCGTATAAGGATAGCTATTTCGATTAACCAATGCATATGAATGTTTGAAGTTTTATAGGTGTGATGAATACATTCTCATTTTCACTTAAAATGAAAATCTTATAATGAACTAATATTGTCTCATTTTGATTGAAAGTATCTCATGGGGCGTAGTTCTCCGTTTTAATCAACACTTTGATTGTATTATATTGATCGTATCAATTGTTAATTGCGTGATTAAATCACTATTATTCATGTTTAAACAAGGCATGCAATTTATTTGAGAAATCAAAACATTGATTAAGAACAAAAGTGGTGACTTGGGTTGAAAACCAAGTCACCAATATCCAAAATTACAACCATTGTTTTAGGATTTTAATCCTTGTCTTACAAGAAAATAAGTTGTTCCATAAATAAAATGCAAAATATGAAAGAAGACGATATGAAAATTAGAGGTTATCTCTTCAAGTCTTCGATCAATTTGGATGCTACCATAGCCATCCAAGTAAGGAACTTTATGCTTCCTTTTCCTTGCCCTTATCTTTATAAGATGCCCCTTTAAAACAATTTTAAAAGGGGTGATAGTCAACAACTTGTATCGCCATACAAAAGTTAACAAAAGAACATGAAAGTAAACGAGAATTATTTCCTACGGCGGTTGCCTTCCCAATTTTGAGATCGCTTAAGTACTTGGGGCAATTACGCTTCCAATGACCGATCCTCGTGCAATAGTGGCACTTGTCTTCGGATTTCGAAGACGAGGTGGAAGCGCCTTTCGAAAAGGTCTTTTCTTTGGTCGCCTTGGGCTTGAACGTTTTCTTGCCCTTGCCTTTAGAGGCATTCCTCTTGAAGCTCGTTTTCCCTTTCTTTTCGATGTTCAAAACATCCTTGGTGGAACTTTCATGAAGTCCCATGTCCCTTTCGGCTTGGACGAGCATCTTATGCAACTCTTCCAACGTGGTCTCTTGGTTTCGCATATTGAAATTCACCCGGAATTGAGCATACGCCTTAACCTTATTGAGCGAGTGAAGAACTCGGTCAATAATTAGAGAGTCGGGAACATAAACATTTTGAGCTTTTAGAGTCTCCGCGAGCTCAACGAGTTTGAGCACATGAGGGCTTATCTTTTGCCCTTCCTTGAATGTAATGTCAAAGAAGGCGGAAGCCGCCTCATATTGAATCACCCTTGGAGTTTGCGAAAACATGGTCGCAAGCTTGGTGTATATCTCATACGATGTGGTCAACTTAATCATACTCCTTTGGAGATCCGACTCCATGGAGAAGATGAGCACATTTTTAAGAGCGGAGGACTCTTTCATGTAGGCTTCATAGGCCTCACGAGTTCCGACCGCGGATCGAGCGGTTGGAGCGGGAGGAGCGGCTTCGGATAGGTAACGACTCTTATCGTCACCTTGAGCGGCCAAAAGTAATTGCGCATCCCAATCCTTAAAGTTTGAACCATGCTTATCGAGTTTGCAACGATCCATAAAGGATCGAAGCCATGATACGTTAGTGAAAGGTGGAGCGTTGGTTGCCATTGATGTTGTCGAAAAATTAAACTACAATAATAAAAGGAAAACAACATCATTTTAAATTTCGTAATTTAAACTAGAAACTTTAACAAGTTTAGTTATATATTTACTTAATGATCTCTTACCCAATTAAGTAAACAATCCCGAGACCCAAACCCATACTAATCCGGGCACGGTGTAGCCGATTCAACCCGTATCGGTATAATTTGGTGGATTAACTCTTTAATCGGTTCTACTCTTAGAACTCTCGGTCGACAATTTTCTTAAAATTATCTTTAGCCCGAACTTATTGCAACTACGGTTACGAATACTTTCGTTGAGATCAACCAAATTTCAAGGTGTAATCTTATTACCCCACTTACCCAACGTGACAATTTTAGTACCCCGGTGTAGCCGAGCCTACGTTCTTGTGAAGAAGGGATTCATGGGTCCGTACTTTTTGGTAAGGCTAAGTCTCAATATTTATATGTAAGAGATCTAGTCAAATTATTATCTATCTCCGTTTAAGTGAACTAAGTCGGTGAATTATCGATAAAATAAAAGATTAGGTCGACTAGGTCGAAACATGCATGATACGATGTATGACGATTTGGCTATGCATGCAAACATATAAAAGCAAATAAAAGCATAAAGATAAACCCTAGTATGGCCTTTCCTAGAAAAGAAATAACAAAGTACAAATTCGGAAACCAACTCCTTTGGTCCCTTGAACTTCATGCGGCACGCACTTCGAGGTAAACACCGTCTTGATCGGAACTCCTTTCCGAATGGCACCGTCTTCAAGGAACTCCGGATTTTACAAATATTACAACTTTTCTAGTCTACTTTATACATTATAAAATAGAAATAAATTACAATTGGGTGATACGAGATCACAAAATTACAACCCAATCGGTAACCCCTTACATTACGGGAAATACCGATTTAAAAACTAAGGCCATACTAAGTAAATTACATAATTCCCAAAATTACGTAAAAATAAATCATGACATTCATAATATAAAATATGCAATGCTTATATAAATATGAATTAACATGCAAACCCTAAGCCAAATCGTCCTATTTAAAACACTTATTTAAATAGTTATCGTAAACCTTGGTTTATGGAATCGCGTGTTTTAACGTTTAACAACACTATGCATTATATGAAACGGTTTTCATCCTTAAGTTAATCATCCCAACTCTTATAGGATTCAAAATTTAGTCTTACTCAAACTTTGAACATGACTTAACTTAATATATATATATCAATATTGATTGGTATTACTCGGTTTTACGGGAAAAATAATATAAAATCCAAAAGATTCATTAAAATTTCGAAAATTCAAAATTCAAATTTTGAAAATTCCAGAATGTTCTTAAAATTTTCAGAAAGTTAAAATATTAGTATTTTATACGGTTTTAACATTATTTCGTAAATAAGACGTAAAACTAGCAATTTAAGTCGGAAAATTCAATAATTAGCTTCATAAATGCAAGATAAATACTAATAATATTTTTATACCTTCCAAAACTTTTTAAGAACACAAAAAGGACAGAAAATTAAATGGCACATTGCCCCATAGCCGAAATTTTAAATAAAGGACTCTAAATATCCAATTTTAAATGCTACTTTTAACAAATTAAAATTAAATTAAATCTGAAACTTTTGGCTCCCAAGAATATTTTCATGATGAACATATCATATATGACTAATATGGGTTACATTTTTCGGCCATTTTAACAACATTTGCAAATTTTAACGATTTACGTCATATATCGTACGATTTTAACCCTTAAAATTATTTATCAAGCATAAAATAAGATAAAATTCTCGAAAATTTTATACATGATGGAAATAATATATATGACATCGTGTTAAATTTTTATGGCCAAATTCCAACTTAAACTATTAAAGTCGAAATTATGTCACTAATTACCCGATTTTTACATTAAAAATCTATAATATTGCAATATTTGTGATAAATTTCTGGAAAATTCAACATAAATTTTAAATATTGCATGTGACATCCTCATAAATGTTTATAGTCAAATTCATAATATAACTATTTTAACCCATTTTTATTCATCTTATTGCATTTTAACACTTAAAATTCATATCACACGATTTATAAGTCCATAATTTACGAAAAATCATATTCATATTATAGAAAATACATGTGATAACATACTGAAAAATCTCGGCCAGAAGCTTATTTTAACTATTTTTCCCAAAAATAAACATTTTTAACCATTAAAACATATTAAAACCGAGATTTAATATACCAATAATCAATATTCATGCAAAGTATATTCCAAATATTCTAAAACATTTTAGAAAACAGTAGGTATTCATGCTAAATTAATTTCGTGCATATCATATATTAAACGAAAATTTCAAGTTTTATTTTGTTATCTCTATAACTCCGTAAAAACATAAACGGAAAGCATGCAAACAACCTATTGCTCTGATACCAATTGAAAGGTTTTATTAGTTGCTCATAAACTAATTTTAGTCATACTAAACTAACCTTGTGATTAACATATTAATTTACATGTTAAAACGATCTTATGCATGCTAAAAATGCGGAAATAAGGAGAGTACTCACTAGTACAAAAAGTGCTATTGACATCGCCACTATAACATCGGTTTTTACTAAAAATGATGTAATGGATCTAATTTTTGTTATTTACATCGCTTCGAAATCAAAACTGAAGTTAATTATATAATTTTACATCGCTTCGAAATCAAAACCGATGTTTATTATATGATTTTACATCGATTTGTTATAAAACCGATGTTAATGATAATTAATTGCATCGGTTTAAGTAAACTGATGTTTAGCAATTAAGATAATTTTTGTTATTTACATCGCTTCGAAATCAAAACCGATGTTAATTATATTGTTTTTACATCGATTTGTTATAAAACCGATGTTAATGATAATTAATTGCATCGGTTTAAGTAGACTGATATTTAGCAATTAAGATGATAAAAATAATACATCGGTTAGTTATTAACTATGAATCGATGTAACAATTCTGCAAAAAAAATACATTGATTACTTATTACTTATATGAACCGATGTAAGAAATGGTTAATTTTCCAAAACCACTACCTCATATTATCCAAAACCTACCATTACCAAAACCCTTATTCTTAGATATTATAAACCTCCACCGTCCCCGCAAAAAAAAAAAAAAAAAAAATAAAAATAAACCTCCACCGCCATTCACCTTCCCCATAGCACGACCTCGCCATTCACCAATTGTCACCTCTATTCATTCACCAATTAATTCCTCCCGTTCGGCGTCGTCATCATCATCCACAGTGAAATCCAGTAATTTGATTTTCAATTTTTCAAATTCTGCTACATTACGGAATTCGTATTGTGCAAAGGTATTTCTGGATTATTAATTTCGGTAATTGTTGCATTCTAGTTCATGTTGTGTTGATGTTGTGTTGTTATTGTGATTGAACTTGTTTAATTGATGAATTAAGCTATTATTTAGCTAAATCTTTGGAGTTGTTATTCAATTAAAACTTTTGCACTACTTCCTGTTTTTCCTTGAATTTATGAGACTTATTTGTTGGATTTTAGTTTTCGACTGAGGATTTGGGTGTGACTTGTTTGCCTGATTAAATAGATGATGTTTCTGAAAATTACGGGAACCTGCACTCGTTTTTGCCTAGTGTGGTTTGGTCATCTGAAATTTACGCGAATCTGAAATTGCAGTTATGATATTGTTTTTATGTGTAGCGTGTTTTGGTTATTGTGGTGTTGTTGCCTGTTAGTTACCCTGTCTTGATAGAAACAAGTTCATAAAACAGGTGTTTAATTACAGTATCACTCGGCTTGGCTTCTGCTTCACCCTAACAAACTTAAAGAAATCGTATCTCAGTTCAGGTTCAGTACTATAAACCTACTTAGTACTTATTTGGAAGAATTGGTCTTTAACCAAAGAGGTGTACATAGTCTCTCATACATCATATAAATTAGAAATAAAATGCTACTATAGTATAGAATATGACATTATAATTCGACGCGGGAGGAGGCAGAACAGTTACATGTGAAAAGTCCAAAGGAGACAGACACGTTATAAACGCGAGCAGACAATCACCGTCTTTCATGAGGACCTTACTAAAGTACCCTAGGAAGGAAGAGCCCATAAATGATCAGACTGAGGTTTGGGTCCTTTTGGTCTTTGTCCCTTTCTAATCCAACTAGGGCAAGAGTCGTCGATCTATTCATTAAAGGGGGTCATTCGTAGGGCGGCACTAATAGGATTTGACTTTACACCTTGTTATGATATCGGGTCTTTGCGATAATGTTCAGCGTGAGACAGATAAGAAATACGTGATCTTACTGCCTTCACTATGTGCATTCTACTTGCTACTGGATTTCATTTTTCTTGGGACATTATTTTAATATGTCTCCGTTTATTGATCTTCCAACCCAATCCCTTTTGTTCTAAAGCCTATATTTAGAGGAGTACAGATGGAATGCACTCCCTGCTGAACAACGCGATGGAATGAAAAATTACATTTCTGAAGTTATTGTTCAGGCATGGATCTTTTTATTTGGTTATTTGATATGGATTAGTATAGTCCGTTAGTTCTCATGTTTGTTATATGCTTTATATATTGACAACTTGATCGTTCTAATCTTCACTGGTTCACTTTCTTGTAATGCTTTCATGAGATGAAGCTTCCTTTAGGCGTGAATAGCTTTATGTCAACAAGCTTAATATCATATTGGTCCAGGTATAAAAAAATATCCCTCGCCCACACCCCTAGTAGAAGTTTAATGGCCATTGGATCACATCTCTTGTCACAACAGGCTAGTTCATTTTACCTTTCCCTGGAATATCTGTAACAGTTTACTGATGTATTTCTCAGGAGTTTTTGTGAAATCGTTCAATGATATATAGGGTGCGATAACCAAGAGAATGACCGCAATTGAGGAAATGGCTGGCATTGATGTACTCTGCTGTGACAAACCAGGAACCTTGACACTTAACAAGCTTGGTTTACTATTTTTCAATCCAACCAGATCAGATGATTGTGGTACATTTTTTTCGCATGAAATGGGTGATAAATAACATTGCTGGGACGTAGCTCAATGATGCGGGGTTCGTGCAGTGGCAGTAGGTAGAGCATTTATGCTCTGTCTGCTGTGGCTGGGGGCGGGATGCAACAGATCAGTAGCGTCTCAGGAGCTGCTGACAGTGTTTCTGGTCTGAATGTGGGTCAGGTTATGGCTGGCAGAGCATTCTGAAGGTGCTGGAATTGTGATAGCGAGTAGTGTTGCAGGTTTGACTGAGAATGAAGAAGTAGATTAGCAAATATGGAGTTGATGTGGGCAGTAGGTTGATGTGCAGGTCTGTTATGGGACTGCACATTAGGAAAGAGATTTGCAGGCCGTAGGCAGTGCAGGGCTGATCTAGTCTGAGGGCAGAGGGCAGTCTGTTAGCATCTGCTCTGTTGCAAGGAATTTATGCATTAAATTGGCAGCAGTGAAGTGTACAGCCTCTGCTGTTGGGGATGGCTGGACAACGCTTGGAAACTGCAGCAGCGTGTTGGGCTGATCTGTTGCAGCTGGGTATGTAACAGACCTGTACTGTTGCAGCAGTGAGGGTCTGATGCAGAGTTGCAGCGTGAACAGGGCTGTACAGGTTGCTGTAGTGGTCATGCGCAGAACTGGCACTGATGGGTTTCGGCAGGTCTGTGTTGGTGGATGCGACTTGAAGTGCAGGAATGCAGATGTGGTATGTTACTAGGCCTGTGTTCAGGCTCCATAGGCTGCATTGGCATTTGCGATTAGTAAGTAAAATAGTAGCAGGAGAAGTTCAGAAATAAGAAGGGAATAAGAGATAATAAGACTTGCTACTATAGGCTGTTACTTAGGTGCAGCTTGGTAGGGGTTGGCGTGAGAATGCATTTTTAATGCATTCATGGACTAACGAGTAAGACTTGCTACAATAGACAGATCTTAATGGCTTGAGGAGTAGCAGCAGATTCAGCCTTTGGGTTGCTCTGTTGCAGCGCTGTTTAGAAGATTTGAGGCCATTGTTATTCGTGTTGAACGGAAGACTACATGGAATTAGCATAGGGCATTTACGAATACCATGTATTAGAAGTAGTCTCATATTGTACATTTGTTTTTGATGTATTATATATTTACCTTTTACCAAAAAAAACATTTAACAATATTACTTTTTGCAGGTATTTCCGAAAAATGTTGATGCAAACATGGTAGTGTTAATGGCAGCAAGAGCGTCAAGAGTACGTAGAAAACCAAGACGCGATTGATGCTGCAATTATGTCAAATGTTGGACAACTCGAAACAGGTACAGCAGTATCACAGTACATACAGTATTGTTAGTCGAGTACTAAAATCTTTACTGTTTGATGATAAATTTTTCGCAGTCTAAAACCCGTCTGGTTAATGTTCATGACAGGCGCGAGAAGGTATTAAAGAGGTGCATTTCCCCCCATTTAACCCGACTGATAAAAGAACTCGAGAAGCTATTGGTTTAACCCCCAGTCTTCTTTTTCAGCAGCCAATATGGCTAATCCTAGTACTGGTCAAGCTCAGGGTCAACAGTTTCCGAGCAATTCTGGCAACAGCTTGAATTCCAAAATTTTCAGCATTCGCAACAGCAGCCAACAACAGTTCTCTGTTAATTAGCAGCAACAACTGCAGTCATATCATTCAATTAGGGGTGGCCTAGATTGTGGTGTTCCTGTAAAGCTAGAACTTCACACGACTGGTGATCAGTAGCTGCAGCTACAGTCTTTGAAAGGTCTTGGTCAGGTTAGGTAAAATTTTCCATTACTTTGCTTCCTGTGCAAACCTTGCTTAAAATGCTTCAATTGATAATAGGAAATTTGCTTTGAACAAGATGAAGATAATTTTTTTTGGATTAATTAGACCGCTGTTTGTAACGATTTTGCCTGGGTAAAAAAGGTTTGAGCTTGATATTTGACGTGATATGCCAATTGACAGCAATTTTCATGTTGCGATTAAGGTTATATTGGGGTTGTTGGTTTAGAGAGGAACGCATGGTTAAATGTAAAAGTAACAGCGAATAACGTGTACTTGATTGATGGCATATTGACTATAGAAGTTTTGTTAGTGTGGGATCCCTGTTATTACCGGATCTTTCAGCTATAATGTCGTATTCCGTCTAAGTTCTGTGGTCGCATAGTTAGAGTTGTCTCTTAGTTAGAGGATGGTTAGTCTGTTTTTGCCACCAAGGATTATGGAAGTATTAGGATCATATCAGGGTCCAATCCCTATCTACTTGTAAGATAACTTTATTCTTGATGTGGGATGTGGGAGACAACCTATGTTTCCGTTGGCACTATGTAGTACCATTAGCCCAGGCTGGTCGTTTTTCTCATAGGACTAATCAAATTAGGATGGGCTTAGTGGTTTTTCTTTGCCGGGCTCCATGTCTGTGTCATTTTGGGTTTTACGTTATGAACCTTCTAATAATCTCACTTTTCTTGAAAATTTGATTGAATAATGTCATAATAGGCCACAGGGTGAACGTCATTCTTTAGTTCGTGTCCGTGCGGCTCTTAAATATCTTCTTCTGGCTCTCCCTGGCTACATGGATGAAGTATTGGCGGAGTACAAGGTAAAGGCTATATTGAAACTTATTATAAGACCATATGCAGACAATTCTAACTTGTTGTCTAGTTGATAATATTTAATTTCCTTGTATGTAGATATCGAACCCGTGCATCGAGATGAAAGGAGAAAATCTGGAAATCACTTTTGGAAGTAGTTTTTATAGTCATACCTTTTGGCTTGGATTAATCTTTTGCGGACATTTTATTATTTTTGCGTGAAAACATCTCTTGTTCAAACATAATAATTACAATAGTATAGTTTTGAATTTTAAAAGCTTGTAATTTGACAATGTAATTTAAATTTATGATATACAATTTGGTTTCGCATATAATTTAGTCAAATTAATGTTATTTACGCACGAGTTACTATGTCATTTAATAATCTATATGATTTAATTTAATCAACTTGACAAAAATAGTAAGAGTAGGAAGTAATTTTTCTAGTGCGGAAAAAGCATTGAGAAATTTAAAGATTATAAAGCAAATAAGCGTCGGTAAATGATGACGCTTAAAAGTGTCGAGGTTTTTGACACCTTAAAGTCGACGACAAGGGTGACACTAAAATGTGTCGGAAATCATGACGCCCCCAATACCCACGCTTTTTGAAGCGTCGGGTATAAAAATGGTGTTGCTTTAAAACGTCGAAAATGCTCGAAAAAGTGTCGCAAAATGACGGGATGTGTTGTAGTGACACTATTAACATCGGTTTACACTTATAACCGATGATAATAGTATGCTATTTACATCAATTTCGGACCAAAAACGATGTTATTAGTATACTATTAACATCGCTTTTCACTTATAACCGATGCTAATGGTATACTATTAACTTCGCTTTTCACTTATAACCGATGTTAATGGTATACTATTAACATCGCTTTTCACTTATAACTGATGTTAATGGTATACTATTAACATCGCTTTTCACTTATAACCGATGTTAATGGTATACTATTTACATCAGTTTCAGAAACGATGTAAAGGGAAAAATACTCTAAATGTCGCCCCCAGATACATCGCCAAAAAACGATGTAAATGAGGCAAAATAAGCGATGTCAATGAGACTTTTTCTACTAGTGACTTGAACCCTTACATACGGTCCAAATGAATGGCAAAGATGATCCTCCAAGTACCCAAAATAGAATACCTCCTTTGGATGCACCAAGACAACCCTTAATCAACCGAGATCTTTAACAAGCTAGTTACAAAATCGGTTTTCTCCTTAAACTTATTCTAATCTCTCTTATTAGAATATTATTTGGATACTACAAATAGTATAATTTTATTATCTTATAATAATATATTGGAGGTTGTAAAATCTCTTCTTTTCTTAGTAGAATTTTCGGCCAAGAGGAGAAGAAGAGCAACAACAAGAATGAATATTATACATATCTTATATATGTATTAAGCATGCTCTTAATCATATAAATTAATTAACTTAAGCATGCTTATGTTGGGAAGGGGGAGCCGGCTATGGGATGTGCAACAAGGGGACATCATCACTTCTCAAGGCATGTAGGTTGGCTTAGTAGACGCAACACATTAAACATAATGATTAAGGGTGTATTTAACAATTAAAACACCTCACACCCACCTTCACCAAAACCGGCTACTTAGTCCATAAAATGGACTTAATTTTACAATTTTGTCAATTGTATAATTTGTATAAAATGTGACATCTAATATGTCACAATGGCAATACAATATAATTATCTTATCTTAAACATAGATATATAAATATTTATCGTATAAATATTATGATTAAATAAATCCTATTTATTAATTGACAAGTAATTCGAAATTACAATTGTAAAATGATTATTTATAATTATCGTCAATACGATTTACAACCTTTGTATTAATTATAACCCAATTCATTCTAGTAACGATATAATAAAATATCGTTTTACTGTTTAACAATTGACACATTTCAATTTTAAACATAAATCTTACATTAAGATTTAACCTCTAATTTCTCGATATACGAGTTTAAGGAATATGATCAAATCGTATCAATATACATTTGATCACTTTATTAATTAAGGGAATTGTCCTAAAGGTGTGACCTAAAGGGATCAACTGACCATCACCGTCAAACGACAGTAATGTCAAACTCTAGCTAGCCAATCATTATCGATTAATGTTGGTCAGTTGACTAATAATTCTTATCATCCCTTGCGCATTCTCGTTATGAGATTTAATTACGTGATCGCACTATTGTTGAGGACACATTTCCCAACAAGGGGGCCCCTAACTCATCCCAATCCAGGGGGCTCCTAACAGTTACTAACCTGGGGTTCATTTTATTAGACTCTTTCTACGTTCATTATTATTCGTTTAGTTTAGGCCTGAGGATCGTTCGCTCAGATACCACTTTGTAACACCCCCATTTATTTAAGAGCCTTTAGCAAGACATTCTCAAATAAATAGAGCTGTTACCATCTCGGAATGACCGAGGTAGTGAATAACAAGTAAACAAACCAAAGTACTTTATATAAAAACTGATTAAATTTTAAACTTTTGATATTACATCGATTATACAAAGAATAAAAGTACAACTGATAACATCTAGCTATGTGATCTAATTCTAAGTAGGTCCAAGCCATGTCTCTCTCTCCTTGTCCAAGCTCCTAGTCCACCTGTCTCTGACCTGTAGAATCTACTCCCCATTCCGGATCATCGTAGGTGTACACGAATACACTGTCAACCTCGCGGTTGAGTAGGGTAACACAAAAGTAAATAATGCAACAGATATGATATGCCAATGCCATGATATGCTCGAGCTCAATCACAATCTCAATCTCAATCTCATCTCATACCCTTGCACCAAGCCATACCGAACCTCCCGGCAGACTATAATCGGTCGTCACCGAACACCAGCTCAATAGCTGATAAGACACCAGGCCTGGTCTGCAGAACCACCCTGAGCTTTATATCAGAACAATATGTGATCCATAACTTTCTCAGTAACCAATGCATATGCTATGCTCATGAATGCAACGATATAATTATTCAATCATGCTATCAAATAATGAAATGCTCATGACATTACCAATAATTCACAATCAATCCAACCAATATCAATCTCACATCAATCATGCTCAGCATCCATAACACACAATACCACATCCATTCATAACACATCATAGAGTATAAGGTCAGTGTATCCTACCTGGATAGCAATATAGTCTCATCTCGCAGCTAACGTCCAATCAGTCGAATCACTTCAATACATACTCAACACCTAACAAAATAATATACTTAATTACTAACTAATACAATTACGCAACCAATATAATATATCGATTATTCAAATTAATTATTTAAATAATATATTACGCACAACGAGACCGTATTAAACACGACTACTTCAATTAACTTGACTAACCCGTCTTTGTTACTTTTATAACTAACTTCAATTCAATAACCGAACATAGAAAACGAACTATTTATGGCCGTCACATTCTTATATAAAATTACTTAACAACTTTAATAATTACTAACATGAACGAAATTGCTAACAATAATAATCATATTAACAACGATAATATTATCACGATAACAATATTAATAATATTAATAATAATAGCAACATTAATAATAATAAGAATGATGATAACCACAATAATAGTAATGATAACATCTACTAATGATAATACTAATCATAATAATAATAATATTAGTCATCATAGTACCATCATGTCAATACCAACTATAATATTAATACTAACATATAATATTAATAATATACCAATCAATAATAATAATAATAATAATAATAATAATAATGCACAAACCAAAAACAACCCATACAAACATATTATCATATGATATTAATAATAATAATTGTGATAGTATAATGTTTTTAATTTTGATACACCTCACGTCATGACAACAACAACAACGAACACAACTCAACCAAAACAGCCCCCACCTCGTTACTAACATCCTGACAGCCTCCCAAACCGACCCTCCATGACCCCCTTCTGCCGCCTGTACCACCACCAAACCACGGTGCCTGCCACCACTGCACCATGGCGAACCAATGGACACTCCCCTCGACAACTCCCTCGCCCTAACCTGCCGTCGCCAGCCCCTTCAACAACTGTGGTCCGTGTAAAACTCTCCTGTAACAAACCCAGAAATTGTGTACCCCTTCCGTAAACCTGACTCCTCCAACCACCAGTACCACCGCTCTAATAGCCACCTGACTCTTCCATCGACCCCTCTTACCTTCCACGACCCCCTGGTGGTAACCACCAGGCCCTCGACACCCTCACAACACCAACAATTGTCACCCTAAGAAGGCCCCACAAACACGCCCCCTACACCCCTGTTTCTGTCGCTTATTGTCTTTTGTTCTCCTAACCATTTTACGACCACCACTAACCACCAAAAACAACCAAATTAAACTATAAACACCCTGCAATAAACACACAGAGATTCGTACCAAAAACGAGACCGTTACACGCTTCAAATAAGCAACCAAAAACGCAACAGAGAGTGAACAAGGTGACTGTCGACAAGAGTATGATGTTTATAGGGATGTCCATGGTGGTCGTATGGTGATTTAATGATGACAAACATGATATACATACTAAAAAGACTATTTACGACTATATTACCCAGATTCGAAAGTATGAAAAAAACACAATAAATCACTTACGAACTCGTTGCTGCGCAAGGGTTGAAACGATGTTCGAGCAGGTTGTTCTTGTGTTGATTTTCTGCTCTTTTGTTCTCCTACTCTCACGGTGGACCAGAAGGATTTAGGGTGTAGAAAAGCTCGGGAGGCAGACGAGGTTTAGGAGGGGGAGTAGGGTTTTTGGTGAGTGTCGATGGAGGCAGCTATGTGATACGGTGGTTAGGGCTTTTTTTTTTGTGTTTGTCGATGGATGGTGTACTAGGGTTACTATGTTTGCAAATCATAGGTTAGGTTGAATTACATGGTTCTCATAATCACCCCGGGCCAAGCCCATCACAAAGCCCATTACGCATCTCTAAGCACTACATTATCTATATACCGTTCTCGACTCGAAACTTGAAAATAACGAGTACGTTCAAATAATTACTCTAATTAAATTAATTACAAGGATATAAACTTACTTAGCACTTACATAAGAATATGTAAGAATATAGGATTTAAATACCTTTACGACTTAATGATAAAACCAGTATAGATGAGAAATAAATAGAAAATAATAAATATATTTAATCATAAATATATTATCAAAATTAAAGAAAATACGAACGAATGTTTATGGAATAATTATGAAATATATAAAATAATTATGAAATACGAAATAATCGTAGAAATACTATTTATAAAATAATAACAATTTACGTAAAATACTTTATAAACATTCCATTCGAAATACTTGTATAAAACATGGTTTGACTGCCGTTGACCGAGGCTAAAATACGGGGTATTACAGTCTTCCCTCCTTAAATTGAACTTCGTCCCGAAGTTCACCACCCCGTAATGGTAACGAACATCTAACAAGTACGAAACAAACACAAACAACACTTATACTAGCTTCAAGACGCGAAATGTTACATTCTACCCTCGTTAAGAAAACTTTGTCCCCAAAGTTTAACGCATAACTAAATTAAACGATAATTCACGAATTACAATATAATGCATAACAAAAGTGAACATGATTATCACGTATATTCAAACAAGCACGACATATCAATTAGCCAATTCAAAGATCATTAAGATTTTACAATCCTATCCTCCTTAAGACATGGTTACGTCCCCGTAACCCCATTACAAAATTTCACATCCAATGCTCAAGAAGTTCAGCGAAACAACAGGCACAAATCATCAGATAAGTTAATTACACTATAAGGGCAACTATTATTCGACTTTTAAAGCAACAAAACATACTCGTCAATTTCATATTATGCAGTAAAACAACATCAAGGTAACAAACACTTATACGACCTTGAAAAGTTTTTTAACACAACATAATATATATTTGCACTAATGTAGACAAGCAACTAACTCAGGGTTCATACTCATGTTATAGAAGCAAAATCATATTTATATGCAATTATTTAACTAATGTAATTAAACACGGAGTCATAGATTAGCAAGTCAGCTCAGCATTTTTAGGTACAATTAAATTAAAATCACATAGGTACATTTCCCATCTACTCACATTACATCATCTATCATGAAACCGGTAATAAATATAGCTTGCAAAATAAGGGGTTTATTATCATATAATAAAGTTCATGTTCGTATCATATGCCTACGGTTCATGCTACTCATGCCATATCAGGATATCACATGGTTGCATCTCATAATTCATATTTGATTAGACTTTATATTGAAAACTCACATAACTTACAATTTCAACAACAAACATCATGTTGCAACTTCCAAAAAATCATAATTAAATATCCGCTTAGCTAATTGCGAGTTATTATGGTTTTTAGAAAATATAAGGAATTAACTGATCATAGTAAAAAGAATCAATTGCAAAGCTTAAGGAAATTATTTATAACAAAGTTTACAACTTAGTTGGTCTGAACAAAAACTTTACAACACTTAGACCGAAATTTGATCAACTTGCAAGAATCACTATTAAATAACGACTCATTAAGATTATGCATAAACAGTAGTCACGTTGTAAATGATTCCTTTTTCAATACCATGAGTCAAAACAAAACCGTGCAGTAACAATCTGACCACTGTTAACCAAAATATTTATTTCCTTCAAATATAAGTCGCTTTGACATGAAGTCAAAATCATTAGAAAGCTAACTCACACTACTACAGAAACCCTTAAGGACATCAGACGTTTATGGTCAAGGACATCGGATTAGCAACCGATGTAGAGTTCACTGATGTCCATTATGGGTATCAAGGACATCGGTTGTGCAACCGATGTCCATTTGTTAATGCACATCGGATGTTTAATACGTCTGATGTCCATCATCCTTATGCACATCATTCTTTAGCTCACATCTGATGTCCATGTGTTATAACACATCGGAGGTTTAATAAGTCTGATGTCCATCATTCTTATGCACATCATTCTTTAGCTCACATCTGATGTCCATGTGTTATTGCACATCGGAGTTTTAATAAGTCTGATGTTCATCATATTTATGCACATCATTTTTTAGCTGTAATCTGATGTCTATTTATATTTTGTACATCAGTTGTTGACAGAATCCCATATGCATTACAAGTTAATATGCATCATACTATTGCATAAACCGATGTCCTTGATGTTGCCTTTTTTTTTAAAAAAAAAAAAAAAAAAAAAATGGTATTGATGGTAATTTGTACCACCAGTATACATTATTCAGATGCCAGCCATTTAGACTGGCGTATCAAAACAGATTATAGGCCGCCATCAACAAAACAAACACAAATTCATAGCAAATCACGACAAAGTCGTTCGTCTTTCATTAAACAAATTCAAAGTAAATCACGACAAAGGTCGGTCGTCTTTCATACATTATCCAAATTCATCAACTAACCAAACATAGGGTTATGCGTCATTTTAGACGACATCTAAAATACTACGTTACTAAAAAGACTATCCATTTAGAAAATAGTCCGCCCACAAGTCCCTGACCTCGTCGATTTCTTCTTGGGAATATGGCAGTCGGTGTTTGAAAACCTGTAAATCATCATAATTCATAAAATTAATATGGGGGATTCTAAATGGAACAAATGAAGACGAAGAGGCATGCATGTAAAAAAATATGGACTGAATTCTTCAACCTCATGAACGACAGATTAGCCCATGCAAGTACAAGACCTCGTCGATTTCTTCTTGGGAATATGCCAGTCGGTGTTTGAAAACCTGTAAATCATGCACAAAATTCTAGCTTTAATAATAATACGGAAAAACAACTGAGTTGATTGTGTTAAATGATCTTTTACAAGCATCTAAATCGGATGATATGGTAGAAATTAATTGAATTCAATTATTTGAATTATGTGTGGTAAGTTTGTTTCAAGTACCTCCAAAATATAACGAGCAACCCAAATTTCATCAGCAGCAGCAGATGTAGTGTGAGGTCACTATATCTCTTCCAGATGCTTTGTCGGCGCCAATGCCACAATAGTAAGGACCCTAGTCAATGAAGTAGTGTAAAACCCCTCGCGGCAGCGGAAAAGTAAACATACAATATGCATAAAAAAATGCGCAGATTTAAAACTTTTGACATGATAAGTAAAACATTGCGAGGTGATTTAACAATACTAAGTATTAAAGTACAAAACGAAAGCAGCCCGGGGACCTCAAACACACATACAAGTATAAGAGAAAAGCCAATTTCGATTAAGTTATTTCTAAACAACTGCTATATATTAAAAATCTTAGTCCGATAAGAATTATAAACGGACATTTAAGAATTAACTAATTTTAGACAAGTCACTAACTACTTTACTAAATCTTACTTAGCTCAAATATATTTCACTAAGTATTTGATTACGTTCTAATTAACCGGTTCAACCGATAAAGGAAATAAACACGATTTAAATTAAACTTCAAATAATATTACTTATATTTTATACGGGAAAAATCGACTAACTAATTAAATTATTTCGACGAGCTTCTAATAAGACCGTAACCCATTACTAATTCGTAACGATTTCTAACATATAATATTTAAACGTAAACAAGCTAGCAAGAACGTACGTAAATTAATTAATTCAAGCAGGCAGGCTAGCACGTACGTAAAATAATAATAAAATAATAATATAATAATAAAATAATAATAAAATAATACTAAACAATTGTAGCATAGTTGATTACGTAGTAATCATAATAATTTAACAGTAGTATCCCAGTAGGTAGTATAGTATGTATTAGCGTAAAGCAGTAGCAATAGAAAGAAGGGACTATGCAGTAGCAGTAGCAGTAGCAGTAGCAGCACTAAATAGTACTTCGTAGTTAGTAGCAGTCCACGCATGACCAGCCTCAGAAATATAGGAGTCCATCAACAAGTCATAACAGAACATAGTAAGGCATACGACACTTTTAATAGCAGTAGCAAAACAAGAGTAATTCGCAGCAGCTGTTCAGCAACAATAACGACTACAAATTATGTATTAACATCGACACGACCACAGACCGGAATGTAGCAGCAGTAAATAGCAAGGTGTAGATATGCAGTGGCTTATTATCAATGCGCAGTATATAGTAGTACAATAGAGTAGTGGCAGTGTGCAATAGGTGGTAACAATGGTGAGTGTAATAATAGCATTGAGTTGTATGAAATGGTAACAACATTAGGGGTGAATTAATCAACATACATCAGCACTGAAAGTCAGCAACAACAAGCGGTGTAGTAGTGTATAACTTAGTAGTAGTAATGATAGTAGTTCAATGAAATAAACTACTGATATACAACAGCATCCAGGCAACAACAGAGTAATACGCAACATGGTATAGCTGATGTGCAGAATCGTGAGAATAGTAGTAGCACTAGTGTGGTGGTAGTATCAGACTAGCAATAGTAGTGATTAAACTTTAAGGGGATGAACCATACAATGACAACACACGACAATCCCAGAAACACCCATAACCAGAACGCAACACAACCGTAAAATTGATAGGGAAACAATAATACGCAGGGAATCAATTATTGAAATCATCAGCATTTACAATGGTACGAGGCAGCATTTCAGTCGCAGAAACCGTACATATGACAACAGCAACAGGAATAAGTTCATCAATAACCAGCAGCAAAATAAGAAGGAAATGACAGCAGTTTAGCACTGACGCAACAACATTAATCGGGCAGAACCCAACAACAATCACACAACACGACATAAAATGCAACAACCATCAGCAATTAACAACAGAGAACTGAAGCATACGACATCAAATATATAACCCAACACATACAATACAACAACTTCCATTTCGACTCAACAAACGACATACACTAAACAAAACAGATCTTTGACACCATAGAAATTGTGGACAAAGGCCCTTTCAGCAAAAACAAGGAAAAAAAAAAGAGTGTTCATAAAAGTCGAGTTAGACCTGCGTGCGACCTTAACCAGAGGAATCTGTGTGGTGTAAGTACAGGCCATAAGAGAAGCTGCCAAGAGAACTATGCTCTGAGAAAAATTGGAGACGAGAACATGTGGTCGAACCCTAGGGTTAGAACCCACCTCCATGTGAAGAATCCCAATACAGGATGATCTTCAGGGTACTTCTGAAAATAATAATCAGGAGCCTCTCCTTGATCAATGAGCGTTCCTGCAATATCAATTGATCGATAACGATTTCAAAAGTTGTTAATTTTACAAGTAATATAGTCATGTATGTCTTATACTAGTAGCAACTGCAACCACCAGTATTAATTTCGAAATTAGTATAAACCCTAATTCAAAAATTGGGGATAGGGAAGCAATGATAGATGGAAGACGAAAGCTTGAAAACATCACAAAGCCAAAACCCCAAATCGAAAAGACTAACCCTAGTTTCGAAAATTTAAGCTAAATACTAACAAATTAAAGAAGAAAAAGAAATAAAAATACTTACTTGAAGACGGATGATCCATAATAATACAATTAAAACAAAGGAAAATAACGAATTTGATAAAAACTCGATTTTTCGCAAACCCTAAAATAAATCACTCAAAAAAATTGAATTTTAAGGATGAAATTTAGAAGACTTTTGTTTAATTTACACTAATAAATAAAGTAAGTGTGTTGGCTTTGTGATTTTACTGGTAAAATGGCAAAATTTTGAAGGGGAAGAAGACGAAAATCGCTGGTGGAAGGACGAAGAGTAGTAACCGTAAGAGTGAAAGAAGACAGAAGAAAGAAGGAAAAAGGCGAGGCAAACAAATGATGGATTGATTTTTTTTTTTTTTTTGGGTTCAAATGAGCGCACTATGTCGCGGATAAGAATCGAACCCCCAACTTCATGGTTGGGATAAGAGTGCTCTTACCACTTGAGCTAACTCTTGTTCTCAACAAATGATGGATTGATGGAGTAGGGGTTTTAATAATAAAAAAATTAAATGCAATGGACTTGGGTTTAGTCAGAAATTCGATGTAAATGAGTAGGCAATGGACATGGGTTTTTCAAAAATCCGATGTCCACTAAAATCATCAAGTCATGGACATGGGTTGTAAAAACAACTGATGTAAATAACTATAAGGACATCAGATTTTTGAAAAAACCGATGTGCAATATTTATTACATCGGTTTTTAAAAAACCGATGCGCATTGACCGATGTCCTTAAGGGTTCCTGTAGTAGTGTCATAAGGTCATCATACATAAAATTTACACATTCATATAGAGAACACATTTTAAACGACAGTCCGTACAAATAGGCAACATTCTGGGAACTTATTACACGTTGGTTACTTTCATATTTCACATTATTACTTTACATCGTCATATTAAAACACAACTATTCTCAAAAACATGTTGTCGCATATATCGAAGCATAGAAATGACATTGCATCATATTAATATTTATTCATTATTTCAACTTGTACTTGCCATCAAGAAAGCGGTAAAGATTGCGAAACTGGAAGATAGGATCAACTAATTAAATCAACATCTATACATGTATATACGAATGTAACACCTAGCTATATGACATTCATGGCTTGGGGCAACACATTCCGCATATCACTAGACATGGATTACTATAACATTTAAATCTGATCATTCATATTCAAATTCAAGATGATATATTACATAGTTACGATAGTCATTTGATAACCAGATATCATATGAAAATTCCAAAACACCAAAATCATATGATAATATCACTCCAATCATTGTTTAATATATATACATCCATTCTCTAAAATTTCAATGCAATCATTCAGCTCAATCAGCATTTCAATATCTGTCATATTCTTCTAATGCACATCATCATGCAAGTCAAGCTTATATTTCAAACTCATATTCAAAACTCCTGTTCTCAATACTTGGAAATCATATATCTCAATCAATCATTCAATATAAGTCTCATACAACACAGATCTCCAACCATATTTCACATCATACTTACCTCATTGCTTTTCTGAGCAGACGTTAGTACAATATATATATATATATATATATATATATATATATATATATATATATATATATATATTGGGTCCTGTCCTTTATTCTATACTACCCACGCTCTGCTTCTCTCATGGGTGACCACGTTAGACTAAAAGGGCCAGTGGCTTGGTCTGAGGGGGCCCCTAACTCATCCCAATCCAGGGGGCTCCTAACATTTACTAACCTGGGGTTCATTTTATTAGACTCTTTCTACGTTCATTATTATTCGTTTAGTTTAGGCCTGAGGATCGTTCGCTCTGATACCACTTTGTAATACCCCCATTTATTTAAGAGCCTTTAGCAAGACATTCTCAAATAAATAGAGCTGTTACCATCTCGGAATGACCGAGGTAGTGAATAACAAGTAAACAAACCAAAGTACTTTATATAAAAACTGATTAAATTTTAAACTTTTGATATTACATCGATTATACAAAGAATAAAAGTACAACTGATAACATCTAGCTATGTGATCTAATTCTAAGTAGGTCCAAGCCATGTCTCTCTCTCCTTGCCCAAGCTCCTAGTCCACCTGTCTCTGACCTGTAGAATCTACTCTCCATTCCGGATCATCGTAGGTGTACACGAATACACTGTCAACCTCGCGGTTGAGTAGGGTAACACAAAAGTAAATAATGCAACAGATATGATATGCCAATGCCATGATATGCTCGAGCTCAATCACAATCTCAATCTCAATCTCATCTCATACCCTTGCACCAAGCCATACCGAACCTCCCGGCAGACTATAATCGGTCGTCACCGAACACCAGCTCAATAGCTGATAAGACACCAGGTCTGGTCTGCAGAACCACCCATGGGCTTTATATCAGAACAATATCTGATCCATAACTTTCTCAGTAACCAATGCATATGCTATGCTCATGAATGCAACGATATAATTATTCAATCATGCTATCAAATAATGAAATGCTCATGACATTACCAATAATTCACAATCAATCCAACCAATATCAATCTCACATCAATCATGCTCAGCATCCATAACACACAATACCACATCCATTCATAACACATCATAGAGTATAAGGTCAGTGTATCCTACCTGGATAGCAATATAGTCTCATCTCGCAGCTAACATCCAATCAGTCGAATCACTTCAATACATACTCAACACCTAACAAAATAATATACTTAATTACTAACTAATACAATTACGCAACCAATATAATATATCGATTATTCAAATTAATTATTTAAATAATATATTACGCACAACGAGACCGTATTAAACACGACTACTTCAATTAACTTGACTAACCCGTCTTTGTTACTTTTATAACTAACTTCAATTCAATAACCGAACATAGAAAACGAACTATTTATGGCCGTCACATTCTTATATAAAATTACTTAACAACTTTAATAATTACTAACATGAACGAAATTGCTAACAATAATAATCATATTAACAACGATAATATTATCACGATAACAATATTAATAATATTAATAATAATAGCAACATTAATAATAATAAGAATGATGATAACCACAATAATAGTAATGATAACATCTACTAATGATAATACTAATCATAATAATAATAATATTAGTCATCATAGTACCATCATGTCAATACCAACTATAATATTAATACTAACATATAATATTAATAATATACCAATCAATAATAATAATAATAATAATAATAATAATAATAATAATAATAATAATAATAATAATGCACAAACCAAAAACAACCCATATAAACATATTATCATATGATATTAATAATAATAATTGTGATAGTATAATGTTTTTAATTTTGATACACCTCACGTCATGACAACAACAACAACGAACACAACTCAACCAAAACAGCCCCCACCTCGTTACTAACATCCTGACAGCCTCCCAAACCGACCCTCCATGACCCCCTTCTGCCGCCTGTACCACCACCAAACCCCGGTGCCTGCCACCACTGCACCATGGCGAACCAATGGACACTCCCCTCGACAACTCCCTCGCCCTAACTTGCCGTCGCCAGCCCCTGCAACAACCGTGGTCCGTGTAAAACTCTCCTGTAACAAACCCAGAAATTGTGTACCCCTTCCGTAAACCTGACTCCTCCAACCACCAGTACCACCGCTCTAATAGCCACCTGACTCTTCCATCGACCCCTCTTACCTTCCACGACCCCCTGGTGGTAACCACCAGGCCCTCGACACCCTCACAACACCAACAATTGTCACCCTAAGAAGGCCCCACAAACACGCCCCCTACACCCCTGTTTCTGTCGCTTATTGTCTTTTGTTCTCCTAACCATTTTACGACCACCACTAACCACCAACAACAACCAAATTAAACTATAAACACCCTGCAATAAACACACAGAGATTCGTACCAAAAACGAGACCGTTACACGCTTCAAATAAGCAACCAAAAACGCAACAGAGAGTGAACAAGGTGACTGTCGACAAGAGTATGATGTTTATAGGGATGTCCATGGTGGTCGTATGGTGATTTAATGATGACAAACATGATATACATACTAAAAAGACTATTTACGACTATATTACCCAGATTCGAAAGTATGAAAAAAACACAATAAATCACTTACGAACTCGTTGCTGCGCAAGGGTTGAAACGATGTTCGAGCAGGTTGTTCTTGTGTTGATTTTCTGCTCTTTTGTTCTCCTACTCTCACGGTGGACCAGAAGGATTTAGGGTGTAGAAAAGCTCGGGAGGCAGACGAGGTTTAGGAGGGGGAGTAGGGTTTTTGGTGAGTGTCGATGGAGGCAGCTATGTGATACGGTGGTTAGGGCTTTTTTTTTTTGTGTTTGTCGATGGATGGTGTACTAGGGTTACTATGTTTGCAAATCATAGGTTAGGTTGAATTACATGGTTCTCATAATCACCCCGGGCCAAGCCATCACAAAGCCCATTACGCATGCTAAAGAGGAGATGTTGTTGAGCATGCTAAAGAGGAGCAGGTTGAAGCAAAGGAGGAGTCTGATGATGTAAGATCCGCTCTTAAATATGACGAGTTTTTTGATAACTTTGATATTTATATTTATTCGGAGTACTAACTAACCTAGATTTTACTTACAATACCTTCCACTTCTTATTGTTTTGCAGGACATGGGTTTCAGTCTCTTCGACTAAACTGGAAGAGCTGCCGTCTTTTGTAGTTGATACTCTTCTTATTGTAACCGAAATTTTGTTTTTCATTTCTCTTTCTACATGAAAAGTTCACATTTTGTTTAGCCTGGTGAGTTGGGTATTGGCAGACAATTAGTCCTAGTTTTGGATTGTGAATTTGTGATGTGTTTTTGAGCAAGTATATTACCATAATTTTCAATTTCAAGCCATGCCTCCTTTTATAGTATTCCGCTCTACACTCTCTTTTATGCTTAACCTCTTGTCCTTTTCCCAGTCAATCATGAACTTGTCTTCTTTTTAAATCGATAGAACTATAGAAGTGTATCTCGACTCAATCATTGAAGCTGTACCAAATTCAATGATATGGTCGTCTACTTGTAATTAACATTATATTTATCCTTGCATTAAAATTATTTGTGGACTAATCATTAGATTATCATGTCCGGCTAGTTTATTCTGTGTTGTCTTATCGGGTTATTTTACGTATATAAGGTAGGGACCATGTTATCTCTAAATTTTGACCAAACATTAGATTCTACATTGAACCAATTCCCAGATGCCTCCTATCCATTGCTCCATGCGTGTGCTATGTCTGTTGTTGCGTATGGCCGTATTGGTATTTTATGCCTGTTGGGTATTTATATGGTGCACTACTACACATGTAGTTTCTAATTTTATCCTTCGATAGTGGTGTTAGGTTCATATACCTATTTAGTCATACTATGTTATATTTATCTTATAAATGATAGATCTTATGCATGCTTAACAAGGAAATTTCGAGATATATGAAGAAGAACAAGCTTCCTTACATTGAATATCTCGGCTATTTTAGGGCACAAGTGAAGTCACCTTCTTCACTTGTTCTTGAGCTTAATATGTGGATGATCCTCCTTGAACCTTCAAAGAGATGATGGCCTCCAAAAGATGAACACCAAGACACACTAACTCTCAATGTTTGTATGTTATTGTGCTAGAATCAACAAACAAACTCACTAGATTATGCAAGGAGGTGCACGGTTTTAGGGTTAGAAAATAAGAGCTTATTTTCTCTCTTTTGTTTTCTCTCTAAAAACAAAACCCTAGTATGAATTGTGAATGAATGAGTTAAGAGAACCAAAGAACAAAACTTGTTTTGTTCCTCTATTTGGTTCGGCCGAGAACAAGGGTTAGAGTACCCAATAGATTGGCACTCAATCCTCTCAATTGTCTCAAGCATGTATTAACAAATTAAATGCATTGTCTTCCTAATGTTCCTATTACATAATGTAATATGTAAAATGTGTAGGTCTAAGTGTGACATATCACACGGTCCACATGACCAAAACGGATCCAATCCGTAACATTAGTTAGGATTATATTATTTACGTAGTTTAACATTTTAAACCTTTTATCGTAAATTAGTAATTAAATAATTTCATATAATTATTTAATCGCATTCTATAACTACAACAATTGTAGTTTATTCGATTCATTCATTTTATTATTATGTTTCATAAAACAAATAATTAATAGTGATGACACTTCGATCACTAAAATAATTTATAATCTTATTATAAATTATCTCCTCTTTTATTCACAATCTAGAAATGTATCAACTCGTATCAATATACAGTTGTTACATTTAATATTGAGATAGCTGTCCTAAAGGTGTGACCTAAAGGGATCAACTGGTCACCACCGTCATTACGACAGTAATGTCAAACTCTAGCAAGCCAATCATTACCGATTAATGTTGACCAGTTGACTTATGATAAAGAATCATCCCATGAATATTCTTTTATAGAGTTTTGTCAATTTAATTAATGTAATTGACGTGATCACATTATTGTCGAGGACACTTACTCCAACAATCTCCCACTTGTCCTCACAAGTGTGGATCACCGATTCTCTTGTTCTATTACATCATCTCCCACTCAATGCAAGGTGTCTTTCAGGTCGTACTTGCACGTGATCAAATCAATAGTGGTTTTTCTCGATATGGAGTGTAACTGTTTGACCGGAATTATCTACCATAGACACTCTCCGAGCGTGGCCACACATTTTCAGTTCACTACTCCTCGAGTGGCCTTGAGATTTAAGATAACCCTGACAAGGGGCAGAACAATTTCTTTCCAACTGTTCTCCTTGGTCAACATCATCCATTGTGACCCAAAATATATTCAATTGACCCCTTTTACGGAAGATCGTAGAATATAAATCAAAGTCATTCTGAATAATGTCACCTCTAGATCAGAGCAACCAGTCTCTAGTCTAAGAATCGACTCATAAGAATATATATAGCAGCTCTTGCCACGACCAGGCTTCATTGAATTCTAAAGAACTCTATAAGCGGTCACTGCCCGACACAAGTGTACTTTACAGTTGTCTATATGATCGACTAGTCATCCCTTATGACTCTATGGTGTAAGAACTCACCATCAATCGCATCATAATCTAGTCACTTCGAGACGTCACCTCATATAAGTGACTAGGGGCAATACTAAGTTAATCCAGTTCACTTCTACAGGGTTCAACAATTGTCCTACAATCCTGTTTGGATTTAACAAAGTATATTTAATAAACAAGTTGTATAAAACTTTAAATGATGAACGAGATTATCTTATATGAACGTAAAAACAACATTTTTCATTGCAATATCGCATAATCGGTTACACATTGGGTAAACTCTTAAGACCCATAGAACGAGCATGAGAATCATGCTTAGCTTGCGACAAGGGTTTGTTTAAAGGATCAGCCACATTATCGTCTGTCCCAACCTTACAAATCGCTATTTCCTTCCTATCAATGAAATCTCGAATTACATGATATTTTCTTGGTACATGTCTAGACTTATTACTAGACTTCGGCTCTTTAGCCTGAAAGACAGCACCACTGTTATCACAGTACAGGGTGATAGGATCTTCAGCATTTGGAACTACCCTTAGTCCCTCGATAAATTGCCTTATCCATACTGCCTCTTTAGCAGCTACTGATGCTGCAATGTACTCTGCTTCCGTTGTAGAATCCGCAACGACTGGTTCTTTGAAGCTCTTCCAACTAATGGCACCACCATTCAAGATAAAGACAAATCCAGCCTGGGATTTAAAATCGTCTTTATCTGTTTGGAAGCTTGCATCTGTGTAACCCTTTACACACAAATCTTCTTCCCCTCCAAACACTAAGTATGAATCCTTAGTTCTTCTCAAGTACTTAAGGATGTTCTTGACTGCAATCCAGTGACTTTCACCTGGATTTGCTTGATATCTACTAGTCATGCTCAAGGCATACGAGACATCAGGACGAGTGCATATCATGGCGTACATGATAGATCCCACGGCGGAAGCATAAGGGATCATTTTCATGCGTTCAACATCCTTGGGTTCTGTGGGCGATTGAGACTTTTTCAATATAATGCCACTTCCCATGGGGATAAACCCTCTCTTGGAATTTCCCATGCTGAACCGTCGAAGGATATAAGGTTCTTGACTTAGTGCCAATATCCTCTTGGATCTATCTCTATAGATCCGGATACCTAATATGCATTGTGCATTTCCTAGATCTTTCTTCTGAAAATGGTTACCTAACCATCCTTTCACTGATGAAAGCATTGGAACATCATTTCCAATGAGTAGTATGTCATCCACATACAAGATCAGGAATACAACATTGCTCCCACTGAATTTCATATATAGACAAGGTTCCTCGACACTTCGAGTGAAACCATTTTCTTTTATGACTTCATTGAAGCGATGATTCCAACTCCTCGATGCTTGCTTAAGACCATAGATGGATCTCTTAAGCTTGCATACCTTGTTAGGATTTTTAGGATCTTCAAAACCCTCGGGTTGTATCATATACACATCCTCCTTTAAATGCCCATTTAAGAAGGCGGTTTTGACGTCCATTTTCCACACTTCATAATCATGAAATGCGGCAATCGCTAACATTATCCTAATGGATCTTAGCATGGCTACTGGAGCAAAGGTTTCATCATAATGAAGACCTTGAACTTGGGAAAACCCCTTAGCTACTAGCCTAGCTTTATAGACATCATCGTGTCCTTCTATGCCATTCTTCACCTTGAAGATCCACTTGCATTGGAGAAGTCTCATCTCCTTAGTCAAGTTTACCAAGTCCCATACTTGGTTTTGATGCATAGAATCCATCTCAGATACCATGGCCTCATGCCATTTTATGGAGTCGGGACTAGAGATTGCAGCTTTGTAAGTGGTAGGCTCGTCACTTTCCAAAAGCAAAACGTCCAGGCTACCATCTTCCTCAATAAGTCCAACATACCTATCAGGTTGATGTGGGACCCTACTCGACCTCCTAGGTGGAATAGGTACCGAAGTGGATGAAGAAGGAACATCTTTCTTCAGTCTCAGCTTCAGTTTGTGGCTCTTGAACTTCTCGAACTTCATTAAGTTCAAAATTTCTCCCACTCTGTCTCTTAGAAATAAACTCCTTTTCTAAGAAGACAGCCTCAGAAGACACAAACACTTTGTTTTCATGAGGTTTGTAGAAGTGGTAGCCACGTGAGGTGGTTGGATACCCAACAAATATGCATTTTTCGGACCTTGGTGCGAGTTTGTCATCGTTTTTCGACTTGACATAAGCATCGCACCCCCATATCTTCATATAGGATAAGTTAGGAACCTTTCCTTTCCACATCTCATATGGAGTCTTATCGGTCGCTTTCGTTGGACTATTGTTCAACGATTTGATGGCGGTGAGGATCGCAAATCCCCAAAATGAATTGGGTAAATCAGTTTGGCTCATCATTGATCGGACCATATCCAGTAAGGTTCGATTCCTCCTTTCTGCCACACCATTAAGTTGTGGTGTTCCTGGAGGTGAAAGTTGTGACACAATGCCACATTCCTTTAGATGTGAATCAAATTCATTACTAAGATATTCTCCACCACGATCGGATCGTAATGTTTTAATCTTCCTGTCGAGTTGGTTCTCTACTTCATTCTGAAATTCTTTAAATTTCGTAAAGGCTTCACTCTTATGCTTCATTAAGTAGATATACCCATACCTACTTAAATCATCGGTGAAGGTGATGAAATAGTCATAATTGCCTCTAGCGGTGATTGATAGTGGTCCGCATACATCCGTATGTATTAGTCCCAATAACTCACTGGCTCGTGTCCCTTTACCACTAAAGGGGTTACGAGTCATCTTTCCTAGAAGGCAAGCCTCGCATGTACCATAAGATTCATATTCGAATGGCTTAATTATGTTGGTTTTGACCAATCTTTTAATGCGATTTTCATTTATGTGACCAAGTCGACAATGCCAAATATATGATTCATTTGGATCACTTGTTTTAATCCTTTTGTTATTAACGTTGTAGACATTATTAGACGAGTCGGAAGTTTCCAAAACATAGATTCCATTAATAGAATTGGCACGGCCAACTACCATGTCATTCTTTGAAATTACACAACAATTGTTTTTAATGGAAAAATCATATCCTTCAATGTCTAACATTGCAACAGAAATAATGTTTTTGGAAAGAGACGGTACAAAATAACAATTATTGAGTTTTAGCTCATATCCACTCGTCAAGGCAAGAGTGCAAGTTCCTTTTGAAGTGGCCGCTACCCGAGCTCCATTTCCAAGTCGGAGATCCATATCACCCTTGTCCACCTTCTCCACTTCTCTTAAACCCTGCAAACGATTACAAAGGTGAGAACCACATCCGATATCCAATACACAAGATGTGTTGGATGTAAAATTTATGTCAATAACAAAAATTTCAGATTTGGAATTACCTAACGGAATCACAAGACCTTCTTGGATGTGACGTAAGTACTTGGGGCAATTCCTCCTCCAATGGCCCATGACACTACAATAGTGGCATCGCCCTTTCTCTAACTTTCTCTTCTTCTTTTTATTCTTTGCAAGACTTTTCTTGCTAGAACTCCCACTAGCTTCATCATAAGCTCTTTCCTTCAAGTATAAGGCGTCCATTTCTTCATTTAGCTCATCTATATAAGCCGTGTCAAGAAATGAACCTTTGGGAGGTGGGAGAGAAGAAATGAAGTTAATACTGCCATCCGGACCCGTTCCGAAATGAACTTCTCTAGTAGTATCAATGTTGTTTTGATTGCATATATCGTCGAAAACATTATGACAAGAATCAATAGTGATAGGGTTGAATGAATCCATTGCGATAAAATAACTACAAAAACGGAAACGAAGGAAAATTAACGTTCATCATTTGAATACTTGTTAAACGTTTTAAACAAGTTAAGTATTTACTTAACGATCTCTTACACAATCAAGTAAATAAACCCGAGACCCAAACCCATACTAATCCGGGCACGGTGTAGCCGATTCAACCCGTATTGGTATAATTTGGTGGATTAACCCTTTAATCGGTTCTACTCTTAGAACTCTCGGTCGACAATTTTCTTAAAATTATCTATAGCCCGAACTTATTGCAACTACGGTTACGAATACTTTCGTTGAGATCGACCAAATTTCAAGGTGTAATCGTCATTACCCCACTTACCCAACGTGACAATTTTAGTACCCCGGTTTAGCCGAGCCTACATATTTGTGAAGAAGGGATTCATGGGTCCATACTCTTTGGTAAGGCTAAGTCTCAATATTTTAAACGTAAGAGATCTTATCAATTATTATCTATCTCCTTTTAAGTGAACTAATTTAGGTGAATTATTGATAATAAAATTGATACGTTGAAGACCCGATACTCGATATGCATGACATGTTAATGGCGATTTGGCTATGCATGCAACATATTAAAACAAAATAAAGCAAACGATAAATTCCTAGTATGGCCTTATCCTAGAAAAGAAATAACAAGAGTACAAATTCGGAAACCAACTCCTTTGGTCCCTTGATTTTGACGAGGCACGCAAATCGAGGCAAACACCGTCTTGATCGGAACTCCTTTCCGAATGGCACCGTCTTCAAGGTTCTCCGGAAAATACAAATATTACAACTTTTCTAGTCTACTTTATACATTATAAAATAGAAAAATTACAATTGGGTGATACGAGATCACAAAATTACAACCGAATTGGTAACCCCTTACATTACGGGAAATACCAATTTAAAACTAAGGCCATACTAGAATAATTACATGATTCAAAATAATGCAATATAATATGACATTCATGAGAAAAACGCAGCAATATAAAATGTTATAAATATGTTCATTTTAATGCCAAATCGCCCTAATAACTTATTATGTCAAAATTAACCCGGTTTATGAGATTTTAGCATTTTTAACTCTTTTAAAATGCATAAATTAAAACATACACAACTTATGTTCTAAATAATATCCTAAAACATTTTAGGATTCAAAATTAGTCATAAATAATTTTGATAATAATTAACACTTTAATTATATTAACATTGTTCATAATGCCTTTAAAATGTATAACATTTACGAATTAAATCCAAACAATTATAAAATTCGAAATTTTGGATTTTCATTTTCACTAACATTCTGAAAATATTACTTTAATATTTATAATGAAAAAATTTCGGTCATATTAATCGAAATTTAACTCGAAATATCACATATTAATGGCCAAAATTACCTCTTTATACGGTTTTAACAATTAAATCGTAAAATATGCTATACAAAGTCATATTGTACCAAATTTTACATACATTAAGTAAAATAAGCATGTGAGGTCGTGTGAAAATTACAAGGCTAGAAACATTTTCTTTCTTATTTAATCATTTAACTCGATTTTTATCATAAAAATACATATTAAACGATTAAATCTCTATAATGAACAACATTTTAAATCTCATAAATTATCATATAACCTAAAAACATTTTAGGACCAGATTTAACATACATGCAAAAAAGTCGAGTGAAATATATGAGTCTTTAAATATATAGTTTTGTCTTTAAGTCTCATAACTCGGAAAAACTAAAACCGATTAAGCATGCAACAACAAGTGCTCTGATACCAATTGTTAGGTTCATATACCTATTTAGTCATACTATGTTATATTTATCTTATAAATGATAGATCTTATGCATGCTTAACAAGGAAATTTCGAGATATATGAAGAAGAACAAGCTTCCTTACATTGAATATCTCGGCTATTTTAGGGCACAAGTGAAGTCACCTTCTTCACTTGTTCTTGAGCTTAATATATGGATGATCCTCCTTGAACCTTCAAAGAGATGATGGCCTCCAAAAGATGAACACCAAGACACACTAACTCTCAATGTTTGTATGTTATTGTGCTAGAATCAACAAACAAACTCACTAGATTATGCAAGGAGGTGCACGGTTTTAGGGTTAGAAAATAAGAGCTTATTTTCTCTCTTTTGTTTTCTCTCTAAAAACAAAACCCTAGTATGAATTGTGAATGAATGAGTTAAGAGAACCAAAGAACAAAACTTGTTTTGTTCCTCTATTTGGTTCGGCCGAGAACAAGGGTTAGAGTGCCCAATAGATTGGCACTCAATCCTCTCAATTGTCTCAAGCATGTATTAACAAATTAAATGCATTGTCTTCCTAATGTTCCTATTACATAATGTAATATGTAAAATGTGTAGGTCTAAGTGTGACATATCACACGGTCCACATGACCAAAACGGATCCAATCCGTAACATTAGTTAGGACTATATTATTTACGTAGTTTAACATTTTAAACCTTTTATCGTAAATTAGTAATTAAATAATTTCATATAATTATTTAATCGCATTCTATAACTACAACAATTGTAGTTTATTCGATTCATTCATTTTATTATTATGTTTCATAAAACAAATAATTAATAGTGATGACACTTCGATCACTAAAATAATTTATAATCTTATTATAAATTATCTCCTCTTTTATTCACAATCTAGAAATGTATCAACTCGTATCAATATACAGTTGTTACATTTAATATTGAGATAGCTGTCCTAAAGGTGTGACCTAAAGGGATCAACTGGTCACCACCGTCATTACGACAGTAATGTCAAACTCTAGCAAGCCAATCATTACCGATTAATGTTGACCAGTTGACTTATGATAAAGAATCATCCCATGAATATTCTTTTATAGAGTTTTGTCAATTTAATTAATGTAATTGACGTGATCACATTATTGTCGAGGACACTTACTCCAACAAGTGGTAAGACGATCCACTAAAACTGTTTATGCTAAGTGGTGGAGCTAGAAATTGAGAATTTAGGGGTAAAAATGGAGCTTCTGCAGTTTGGGAGCGAAATTCTAATAGTGAAACTGGGTAATTGTTCAAAATGCCAAAAATATGGCACAGAAAAGGCATTAACTGCTCGGAGAGGCAGTACCAGCAACCCCTTAATAGCCGCTGTTTATGCATGCCTGCTAATTAAATTTTTAGTTAAAAGTTCTGTTACCAGATTTATTGGATCATGACATAGCAAGTTCTGAGTTTCTTTACATTGCATTGCATTCATAATGTATTCAACCCTATTCTTAATTTTTACGCTGATAGCTATATGACACAGGTTCAAAATTTCATACACTCTAAATTAGTACGGAGTAGTACATTGAACATACACCTGACTAAGTTTTTGGCATATCCGTTGCAGGCTGGTGGTATGGTGTTGTTGGGCACTTGGAGGCGTGTGACGAGAATGAGAATCATTGCTGTTGTAAACATAGTGATAAGACGATTCGCTAAAAGGGTTTATCTAATACACTATAGGAATTCATGTATCTATCTGCATTTCCTCCCTGCTTAGTTTATACGATCACCTAAAACGATGTAATTCTTTTATACTCTCTTGTATAACATGTTATTCGATCCCAAATCATTTCAGGGATATATTCTCTTGTTTTATTATGATGTTGCATTGCATGGTGTTAGTAAATGTGAATATCATCATATACAAATCTTCTGTTTGTATTAGTTTTGTCATTACCGCGGACTGATACACGAGAGTATATCCCTGCATAGTTTATCCCTCCATAGTGGTAAGACAATTCACTAAAACTGTTTATATAACAAGAGAGTATATCCCTGCATAGTTTATACGATCGCCTAAAATAGGAGAGTATATCCCTCCATAGTCCATGTTATTCAACCCCAAATCAATTCAAAGATATACTCTCTTGTTTTATTACGATGTTGCATTGCAGGGTGTTAGTAAATGTGAATAGCACCATCATATCCAAATCTTGTGTTTGTATTAGTTTTGTCATTACCACGGACTCATACAAACTCAATTGCCTATTTTGTACCAGAAATGATGTTTTATGCTATGTTTTGCAGAATGGTCGTGTTGGACTCATGTTATCGTGCTACGATGCTGAGCTGAGTTACGACTCCCAAGGTGATACCTTCCATGCCAGGTACTTCTTCTAAAGATTCAAGTCCTATACTTTTTGATACGATAAAAGGACAAAGGATTATATAGAATTGAAAAAACTGAATTCTGTTGTGCTTGTGTTGTGAATTTATTTGGAAGCTTGATTTTTCTCGCGATTGTTTTGCAATTAACAGTGAGGTACGGCTACTGTGCTTGTAGCCTTATAAGAGTATTGATAGTTGGTTTCAGCATGATGAAGCTTAAAGTTGATTACTACTATTGTGCTTGCAGCTTTATTTTGTTTGAGGACTAGCTAATTTTTGTATGTGAATTTGTTGATTCATTGCAGTTCGAGGATTGCTGATAAGTATTGCAATCTTTAGCGGGTTTTGTCAAATATGCATCGTTCTTGAACTATTTGAATTTTTATGTATATATAGATATTCTTCGTAATTTTTAATTGCCTAAGTTACCCCTTCCTAATAATCCGTGTTCTTTTACGTAGTGTATTGGAGGTTCGCAGATGACAATTGCACAAATGAACGAGGTTCGAGAGCTTTGGTTGCTTTATTGTGGAAAGAACGTCGAGTTTTTGTATGATTTAGATTTCTAGAAATTATTATATAGCGTTTTAGACTACTTTTAGGCATGAATGCCTTGTAAAAGATTCTGGTATACGTTTTAAACTACATTGAATGGATGAAATTGTAATACTCTATGATATTTTTTTGGTATAATAAATAGTTGTTTGAATTCTAAGAAGGCATAAGATGCAGGGTTATTATTTGTTTATTGATTCATTTTGCGGTCTTCTACTAGTGTAAGAATGTAAACTTCACAAATAGGTTCCGATAAATTATATAATTCGAGTTGTTAGAATGAATATAAAACTTTTATTTATATTACATCACTTTTGAATATAAACCGATGTTATTGTAATAAATAAAGATAATATTTACATCGGTTTCAGACCAAAAACGATGTAATCAAAACATTATTAACTTTAGTTTTCAACCAAAGACGATGTAATTGAGACACTATTAACATCGGTTTGCACTTATAACCGATGGTAATAATATGCTATTTACACGGATTTCAGACCAAAAGCGATGTACTTTAGACATTATTAACATCGTTTTCCAACCAAAAACGATGTAATTGACACTATTAACATCAGTTTTCACTTATAAGTGATGTTAATGGTATGCTATTTACATCGTTTTTAGAAACGACGTAAAGGGAAAAATACTATAAATGTCGCCCCCGGATACATCGCCAAAATGCGATGTAAATGAGGCAAAATAAACGATGTCAATAAGACTTTTTCTACTAGTGAATAACACAATAGATATGCAGAGGCGGGAACAGAACATACGTATGTCGTGTTGAAGGAGATCGAAAAGCGGGAATAAGGCAGAGGCATGAACGGTAGGGACGAAAGGTTGGTGATGGACGGTGATAATGGATGGAGGATTAAGCAATGAAGGTTACTTCGATGGCGGTTTTGCACTCGGGGAGATGAAGAGTCGGAGTATGGCCTGGGTAGGAATGTATATGGTGGTGATTTTTGTTTTTTGTGGTTATTACTTATTAGTAATACGAGGTATTGATGAGTATTAGAGTGATTTGATTAATTAATATTATTGATATTTAATTACTAATTGATTATTGTTATTATTATTTAATTATTATTTGTTGTTTAGCGGATTTTGGTTTTGATATTATTCTTAAATAATTATTATTATTTAAAGGTATTGACATCGGTTCTTGTTTGAACCGCCACAAAAACATATAAGGTGGTTCTTTAATAAAAAAAATATTGTCAAGTATTATTAACTTTAACGTCGGTTCTAGTTAAAACCGCCACAAAAACATATAACGGCTGTAACACCCCTATTTATTTAAGAGCCTTTAGCAAGACACTCTCAAATAAATGGAACTGTTACCATCTCCGAATGTCTGAGGTAGTGAATAACAAAGTAAAACAAACCGGAGTACTTTATATAAAACTGATTAAATTTAAACTTTTGATATTACAATTACAAAGCAACAGAATAAAAGTAGAACTGATAACATCTAAGTATGTGATCTAATTCTAAGTAGGTCCAAGCAATGACTATCTCCATGCTCAAGCTCCTAGTCCATATGTCTCTGACCTTTAGAATCTACTCCCCATTCCGGATCATCGTAGGTGTCACACGAATACACTGTCAACCTCGCGGTTGAGTAGGATAGCACAATAATAAATAATACAACCATTATGATATGCAAATGCCACGATATGCTCGAGCTCATTCTCATTCTCAATCTCAAACTCAATCTCAATCTCATTCTCAAACCCGTGACTCCCACCCTTACGGAACCTCCCGGCAGAGTATAATCGGCCGTCGCCGAACATCAGCATAACAGCTGAGGTCACCAGGTCTAGTCCTGCAGAACTAGCCTGGGCCCAATAATATCTCATCATCTCAAATCCGTATCCAATGCATATGCCATGCTCATGAATGCAACATTAATAGTAATCATGCTTATGAATGCACCAGTAATAATAATCCATCATAATCATATACCATCCTCATATTATTCATTCTCATCATCCATATCATACACCCATTCTTTCATTCATTCATAACACATAACAGTCGTATAGTGACAGTGTATCCTACCTGGATAACAATGTAGTCCAATCGCAAGCCAGCAAGTAAAAAAAATTATGCCATTTCAAAACCGTCACCTAACAATATAATATACGTAATCACTAACTGATACAATTATGCAACTAATTTAATATATCTAGTATTCAAATTAATTATTTAAATAATATCACGCATAACGAGACCGTATAAACATGACTACTTTAATTAAATAACCGACCCGTCCTTATTACTTTTATAACTAATTTCGATTGAACAAACGAACATAGAAAATATAATATATAACTATTGATAACCGTCACATATAAAAACTCACTTAACAATCTTAATGATTAACAACATAAACAATACTTACTAACAACTTAATTATAATAATCATACCAACCATAAAATTATTATTAATATCAATATAATAGCAATAATTAACTAGCCATACTTAACAATACTAATAATAACATTAACATACAATAATAGTAATAAAATAATAATAATACTAATATTAACATGACTAACAATAATAATAATAATAATAATAATAATAATATAATAATAATAATCATAGCATATGATTGTAAAACAAAACAAAAATAATAATATTAACAAACACAACACACAGCAGCAAATTCACGCATAATTTCACAGCCAAACCGAAACCGACAACCCTGACCGCTTACTTTCCAGCCCCCTTCGATACCCTTCTAGCGTCTGTACCACTACCACACCACCGTGATTGACATCCATGTACCACGGTGTACCTACTGACCTACACCACCACCCTCAGCCAGCCCATAACAGCCCTCAAAACTAGTCCCAAAATCCCCTGGCCGCAACAGCACTCCCCATTCCTATGCCAGACCGTGCTCCACCCCCTGTAACCACGCTCTTGACCACCAGCTAACACCACCCCTATCCCAACCAACCACCAGACTCGACACCACACACCACACTCTAGCCCCTGGTGCCAAACACCAGCCACCGACACCACTCCAACTCCCTGAAACAACCGCACAAAACGCTCACACACTACACGCGTCCCCTGTTTCTGATTTTTTTTTATTAACCCCTTAAACGACTGTCGACTAAGGCTTTCCCGAGCACCATGCACCAACCTGACATACTAACATCCTACTATCACCCATCATGGACTCGTGCTCGTAAACAACTCAATTAACACATACGAATCAAACACAAAACAAAACGCAAATAAAAAGAGTGAAAACACAACCATTGATGTCATTCAAGGCGATTGTTGTAGCATCTACGGTGGTCCTATGATGATTTAAAGACTATAAACATGATATACGTATTACATAGATTACATATAACCAAAAATATACAGATAAACGACATGAGAAGAGTAAGATAAACGCTCAAAAACTTGTTGCAGTGCAAGGTAAGAAATATGGTGTTGGTGACGGTTGTTTCTGTTGCATTTTCCTCCTCTTGTTCTCTCCAATTCACATGGTAGTTTATTTAGGTGGTGTTTACTGTGGGGTTGTGGAAGCAGACGAGGTGCAGGCAGTAGTGGTAGTAGTAGGGTTTTGACGAATCGAGGGAGGCAGATTCTTATGTCGATGGAGGCAGTTTGATGGTGTGGGTGATTAGGGTTGAAAGTTGTGTAGGGTTTTGTTTCATGGATGATGGTTTCGTTTCACACTACACAAATCGAGTCCAAGCCCATCTCACTAGTCCATCACGCATATCAAAGCATTATACTATCAATATTCCGTTCTTTAGCCCGTAACTTAAAATTGACGAGACATATAAATAGTTATATTAATTAAATTTTGTAAATATTAATTAAAGTAGTTATGAGGATATAAAATTATTATTAAATACATAAGAATATACAAAAATGAGAAATAAATATAAAATAGGAAATATATTTAATTGTAAATGTATTATCAAAATTAAAGAAATACGAATGAAGTGTCGTTTTAAGAAAAAAACGTCAATTATAAAATGATTATGAAATACGAAATAATCATAGAAATACGATTTATAAATAATAACAACTTACGTAAAATACTTTATAAACACATTCCGTTTGAAATACGTTTATAAAACATAGTTTGACAGTTGTTGACCGAGGCTAAAATACGGGGTATTACAACGGCGGTTTAATAATACAAAAGTGTTGTCAAGTATTATTAGCTTTAACGTCGTTATTAACGGCGGTTGTTAATACAACCGCCATAATTGACTTATAGCGGCGTTTCTTATCTAAAACCGCCGTAAATATCTACTTTTATTATGGCGGTTCTTAATTTAAACCGCCGCAATAGACCTCCGGCCTACACCCTAAAAAATTTCCTCCCGCCAATTTTTTTGGCTTTTCGCGACGGTTCTATTGGAACCGCCGCGATAAAGGCGTCGCGGTAGGGGTATTTTCTAGTAGTGATCATCATCATCGTTCGTCCATCATCACCATTTGTTCATCACACCATCGTTCATCATCATCATCATTTGTTCATCATTCATCATATACAACCAGATTCAATCATACATTCACACAATCGTTCATATACTTGCATTTATTCATTAAAGATTGCTTAGAAAGTTATTCCACTACACTAATATATTTAAGAACGTTCATCTACTTCAATCTAAGCTAGAGATCCACATCAGAAAGAACGTCAACCTGAATGACAAGTAATTCGCTCCAAAGGCGTAAAAGTGATAGACTTGAAAGTCTAACCTTCTAACCACTACCCTAAATAATCTCAGACAACCCAACCATTAACCACCAAGAGAGGAGTTGCACAAATAGAGGTAGGTATATTGAATTTGTGTTAAGGGGAATCAGGAGGGACACAATAAATTGGGTTAATTAGTGTTTTTAGGACAAGCTTCAATAGTGTTGGGAAAATGAGTGGAAATATACCATTGTAGATCCAAGGGGAAGAGTTTTAATAATGAGTTGACCAAAGCCACCAAATGATTAAGGAAAAAAAACAATTAAGGTTACAAAAAGAAGGAAAAGGCATGAAAAGGTAAGAACACTTTTTAAAATAGGGTAACTCTTAAAGGGGCGTCGAAAAATATCTAACAAGAATACTTGATGATGAAAATATGTGCACAAATTAACCTTATTGCTATAAATGTTCCAAGGGTCATTGACAATTAGAAGATATCAAACGCATGTTTGAGGCGGGGAGAAGAGATCCGAAAAAGAAAGATCTAAGAGGACTAAGGGTGTATGACATCTATATCAGTCATTTATTATACTCTAGATATAATAAGGATAAAAAGAGAGATATATTATTCATACATATATATTGTATCTTAAATAAATAGGTTGTTATGTTTGTTTTATTTTACGAATTAGAACCTTTCATAACTATTATCGAAAGAAAAAAAAAAGGTGTCATCATTCAAGTGTCAATTAGATCAGTAGTATAAAAAATATGTCATTCAAGAAAATATTTAAATTTAAATAGGTAGTATAAAAAGGTTGAAACTTTATTTTATAATCAACTACGCTAATTAAATCACTAGATAAGTTAATAATGACCGTTAATCAAGTTATGTTAGCCCTAATATATAATTGTCCTACAATTCTCTTTACACAATGAAAAACAACACGGTCTTAAACATTTTACATATAGCTACCATTTTAGAATCTGTGCCATGCATAGGCTATCCACTAATATATGTGATAAAGTAGTCTAATTATTTTAGGGTTTAAAATTTGTGCATACAATTTTATAAGTTTTCGTTTGTTCTTTGGTGTTGGCACATATATGGTCACTATTTGTAATTTTTGTATTAGTAATTTTTGTATTAGTACCTTGTTAAGAATGTTAACGAACAAGATTTTGATAGAGGATCCCTATTAGGTGGGCATAGGAGCATCGGTAGAGAATGGAATTCGAATTGGTTAAGTGGTAGACACGTCCACCCTTTAAGCAGGGTATTGCAATGTCAAAGGTAACTTAAGTTATTCGCACCAAAAAAAAAAGGTAACTTAAGTTATCATACGACTTATACCACTTCACTGCCAAGACACCTGCCCAAATCCTCATGAGTTTACCTACTCCCATTGATGTTTTTTTTAGTGACGAGAGTTTTAAATCCCCTGGACCCATACATTATCATTGGGGTTTATATGCTTCTTATTTCCAGTCTTTTTGGCCGATCAATACATAACATCGCACGAACTTTAAGCAGAATTGAACAAAAGTCGTACAAATTGGAACTACTGGTGTCCCACGGACATTTCTTTGAATTTTATAATAATGTTAAAAAATCAATTGATTATCAATTTGGATCGGTTGTGAAAATTTGTTAAATAGGAATACATAAAAGATTAGTTTTGAGAAGTTGTCATATCTTGCAGCGACTCCTCAATGGAGGCGTCACTAGGAAGCTGATAGTATCAAATAGTGGCGGTTCAATAGGTTAATTTTATCACATTAAACATGCTTGATACGGGCGTTAATGAGACTTTCAAGTAATATGCCGGTTTGCACTTTTGATTGTAATTTCGAGTCTTTGTTGTATCTTTTAGTTTGAAACTCGTTTTCCATCTTTTCTACACCAAAGAGAAGAAGGAGATGGGCAAAGCTTAACCAAGAAATAAGTGCAAAGTAAAGAGAAGCAAGCAAAAGGAAGAATTGAAGCCTTGACATACACAAACATGAGCCAAAATGAAGAATTGAAAACTCGGTTTCATAAGGGTTAACTTCAAACGCGTATATCTCGAGTTATAGACCTCGTATTGATGCAAGGCTAAGTGGAGGTGAAAGCTTGTGATCTTAGCTTTCCAACGATAGGTCACACACCTCATTTGGAAAAGAAACAAAAGAGATACGGCCTTTCGAAGATGCTGCTGCCAGACTAAACCGCAGCCTGCGCTACATAACGCAGTCTTGCGGTTTTTGACGCATCCTACGCCATTTGATGCAGCCTGCGTTTTTCTCTGAAACTTTCAGCTCTATTTCCAAATTTTGGGCTTCTGTTGGAGATGGAAAAACCTAGATTCTCGTGCCTCTATATTTATTCATAATTTGGAGATTTAAAAAGTCTCTCAACTCCACATATCATATAACATTTGGAGACACAAAAACTTTCACTTTTGAATCTTGTAATAGTTAGCAACTATCTCTAGTTTTTGGTTTGAAATCATCATGAGGAGCTAATTCCTCATATCTTGGTGTAATTCTTATCAAGTTACCAACTTTCACCTTGTAAGACAGTTCCAATCCCTTTCTATTTTATCTAATGTAGTGTATTTCTTTTTGGTTTCAATGTTCATTTTAAGTAGTTAGTTGTATGGTTTGATCATCCTTGCTTCTAGTTATTTGATTTTTGCAAGTTCTAAGAAGATGGCTTAGTTTTACTTGAGGTTGTGAGTAGCAAGCTTAATTTGTGTTGATTTGGTGTAAAGGAGACACCTTTTAAGTAGAAAATTACATGACTTTTCTTGCTAGTATGGTTTAATGTGTGTAGGATTGGTTTCCTTGTTCATCCTTTAGTTTAACTATCTTTGCTTGGTTTTAATCTAATCTTATGGTTTAGTAATTTAGGCCAGAGTTGAAGGAATCTTATGTACGGTTTAGTAATGGGGTTCACTATCTTAGGATGTTCTTAGTGGATATATAAGTAGGGTGATTGGTAGAGTCGATTTTGTCAATTGTTGAGTGACTTGAGAAGGTTACACCAAGATTTTCTTTCCCATTGAATTGTGCACATTTATTGTTGAACTTTTTGCTAAAATGGTGCTCAAATACGAACTATTTAACAAACTGGTGTCGGTTTCAAACTATTTACCAAAAATGGTTCCACGTCATCATTTCTTAATTTTTTTTTTTTTTTTTTTTGAAAATGGAACTAGTCGTTGTCTGGGACAGCGACATGTTCCTTAGCACAGTGCGACGATTGACATGCGACATTCGTGACCTTCGTTTTCTTTGCTCCGATCATCAAATTACGAAATATAACATTCATTCTCTCCTTCTCACTTCCCTTATTGTATTCACGTATTTGGTTGAGTCATTAGCTTCGTGATTTGCCCAAAAAACGACCCGCAATATCGCCGTTCACCACTGATTTCGGTTTCGCGGAAATGTCGACTAGAGTTGATTTCTTCCCTGTTGTACCTATGGCTTGAGCGAGTTGATTTCTTCCCTGTTGTACCGATGCCTTGAGCAACTACACGAATATTATGTTTAAACACAAACAATTATCCTAGCAGCCCTTCCTAAGCTAGTGAAGATTGATCGCGGAAATGCTTCAGGCCTTCATCTCCTCAAGAGATAGGCATAAACAGCTCATGAGTACAAAAATCCCATTACCTGCCACTTTTCTCGGAAGATGCATGATAGCTAATAACACAATAAGCAATTTTTCATATTCGTATTTCATTACACCAGAAGTAAGTAAACGAAATCCCAAGCAACAAAAGAATATTATCCAAACAAGAGATACCTTACTATCATCATAGTTAAGGCATTGCAAGCAACGTTGGACAACATGATTCCCATTCAGATATTTGATAAGAATAAGAGAGCCCGGTTCAAGAGCTCGTATAATTAGAGAAATTTGCTTCCTCGATCTGAGACTGTCGATTAATGTCTGCAGCACCCTTGTCCTGAGACAGAAAACAGAGACATAAAGAAAATATAACCATGAGCATCATCAATGCAATGATAATAAAAAGTAGTAACAATCAAAGAATGTCAACATGGAAAATAAGATTACCCATGTGTATTCAAACAGATTTTAACAAGTTCTCGATCTTTTCGTAAGAACATGTACAATCTTCATTCTCTGTTCTTCATTACAGACATCCAATAATTTATCCGCGAAACCGAAATCGGTGGTGAACGACGATATTGCGGGTCGTTTTTTGGGCAAATCACAAAGCTAATGACTCAACCAAATACATGAATACAATAAGGGAAGTGAGAAGGAGAGAATGAAAGTTGAATTTCGTAATTTGATGGTCGGAGCAAAGAGAACGAAGGTCACGAATGTCGCTTGTCAATCATCGTAGTGTGTTAACGAACATGTCGCTGTCCGAGACAGCGACTAGTTCCATTTTAAAAAAAAAAAATTAAAAAATAGGAATTGATGACGTGGAACCATTTTTGGTAAATAGTTTGAAACCGACGCCAATTTGTTAAATAGTTTGTATTTGAGCACCATTTTAACAAAAAGTTCTTTATTGTTTGTGTTATTGTCAAGCCCAAAGTTTATTCCTTGTTTCATTTTAATGCTTATCCAATCATTGTTTTTTCATTTATGTCACCTTATTGTTCTTCATTGTTGTTAATAATCATCGTGTGATAAGTTTTGTCATTAATTCTTAATCATCATTAAGTTCATAATTAGTTTGTTGAGTGGTTTTAAACAAGTTTTAGTTTAATCCCTTCTCTTAGGTTCGACCATTTACTTCCACTTTGCTATTTGTTTAGAATTTAGTAGAGTCTAGCTTTGATTAAATAATTTATTTTGTAGGATAATTAGTGCATATAACGACGGCTCGTTAAATCGCTATCAGAAGCCAACTTTCGCAGGGGAAAAAAAGGTGGGGGTGGATCCGGGAGAATGAATGAGAGTTGTTGCTAGGTGTAAGAAGCTGCTTTTTAGTCGCAATTCAGCCGCATAATTTCTCAAATTGCGCGTTCGTTTTGTTCACTTGGAACCTTGATATTTTTATTATGCACTTATATATTTTCGTTTCTATTTTTATATTTTAGTAGTACAGATTACTTCCTGCATTTCCTGCATGACTAATATTAGAGCTAGCTTTTCAATTGAGGATACATTTTTAGGCGCTTTGAAAATGTTATCGCTATTCTGCACGATCAATATTTCATGCTATCATTCGGTACCTCGGCTAATTAAACCGCTACCACAAGAGCCGCCATTATGGCTAGAATAGCCACATTCTTGGCCATGATTGGTAGGTTTGAACGAATATTTTGGGTATAGAGGTTGCTGTAGGAAAACCTGTGAAGAATGGTGTTTAGGAGAGTGTGATGAGTAGTAGTAGAGATTAGTAGTTGAAGTGGAAATTTATAGAGGAATTGTGTGAATAAAGTGGAGAATGAGTGCGGCTAGAATGCATGATTAGAGGACAATTGTTTGTGGATGCACTGATGCACCCTTGCGCATGGGTGACAGAGTGTTAGTGGTGTTGGTTAATTAAATTTTAATTACTCACTTTATTAAGTGCAATTGAGCGCCTATAGCCCTATATCACATATACAAATGATCTGCCTATGTTGGAATCCCATGATAATATGGAAAATAAAGCAGGTAATTAAATTGGAGAATACTTGTTTTGAAAATTTAATAAAGTTTAAAATAAACATGTGCGGGTTCATACATAAAACAACAAGCGCGGAAATGTAAATAAGTTCATAAATAATACAATCCGAAATAAAAGTGTTAGGGAGAAGGTATGAGAAACAAGGTCCATGGTTAGATTGCTCGTTAGCCACAAGTCTCTCACCAATCACGTTTCACCAACATGTTGATAGGCTAATCGTATACATAATCTAAGATATACTTAACAGGTCTAACTAATATAGTTAGGAAAGTCGGGATCGTATCCACAGGAAAACAAAAAAATCTATTTATTTATTATAGTTACTCTTAAGGTAACTGTTTTGGGGGTTTTAAGATTGTGATTTAACTAAACTAAGACAAGTTAAAATAATTAAAGCAATTTAAATAACTAAAGCAATTTAAATAACTAAAGCAATTGAATAAGTGAGATTTAAATAATAAGGGAAAAGTACTAGGATTGTCGGTTTACAATGGTCAATTCTAGCGTCAAAGGTAAAGTCAAGGACTAAAGAAAATTCGGTCTGAAGGGTGACGAACATGTCCTTTCGGTCAACTATTCACCCTAAAATACTACTAATTTTGCTATCGCCCTAATTAACATATTTTATTTTTCACAATAGGTCTTGCCCCCTGTCATACGATCTAGGTCTGAGTGTACCAGATTAATTAACCAATTACATGCATTTAACTGTTTAATTGATATTATATATTGTGATTAACAATTCAAACACGAAAATAAAATAAAACTAAACAATTAATTTAGAAAGTATTAAAATCATGGCTACCCTCAATCCTAGGATAAAATATATAGCTACTCATGTGAGAATTAACAAAATTAATATAATTAAAAGTAAAAAAAATTAAGGTTGAAGTATTAAATTATAAAGGTCAAACCAAGGTGAAAATAACTAAATAAGAATTTAAGGCGAGAATTTAAGACAAGAATTAAAGACAAGAATTGAAAGATTACAATAAATAAAAGGGCAAGAAATATTATACGCTTTGCTATTCGGAAACTAAGAACTTAAACTAATGCTTGAATGATTACCGTCTTAAAACTGAATGCGAAACTTGGTCTGAAAATTGATATCTAAAACTACAAAATTACCTCTCTATTTAGGGTAGAGGTAATCTTTATTTAAGTGAAATAAAGAAACTAAAGTAAAATCTTAATCGAACACAAATTATAACGAAATCTACTACTGTCCGCGGAAAGTACTCGATCGAGTACAATACTGTTCATCGATTGACCGCTCTCAAAGGGGAAATCAACCAATTGAGTAAAATACAACTCGATCGACCAAACTACTCAGCCAAAGCACTCGATCGACCAAAGTGAATACACGATCGACCGAACTCTGCTCCAAATCTGCTCGATAGACTACCAAAATTGTTCGATTGTCCACTACTACACTTCTCAGCTACTAAAAATGCGATATTAGTTTCCAAAATGACTTCACGCTTCCCAGCTTACAGTAAATCTACTCTAATCCCTCCTATCTCCCAAATACATGCTCACGGGACGGTTTTAGGCTTGATTTACACTCCCTTTGAGCCTTTCCCGCATAAATCATAAGACAAACACACGGTAGCCAATTCGGGGAAAAACATGGCTAAAAACTATGATAAATGGATAGAAATGTGTAACACCCCCATTTATTTAAGAGCCTTTAGCCAGACATTCTCAAATAAATAGGACTGTTACCGTCTCGGAATGTCCGAGGTAGTGAATAACAAAGTAAATCAAACCAAAGTGCTTTATATAAAAACTGATTAGATTTAAACTTGATATTACAAAACTACGCAACAGAATAAAAGTACAACTGATGACTATACTATAAGTGATATAATTCTAAGTCGGTCCCGAATCTGCATCTCACATTCCGTCCCAGCTCCTAGCTCGCCTGTCTCTTTCCTGTAGAATCTACTCCCCATTCCGGATCATCGTAGGTGTCACACGAATACATAGGGTCAACCACGAGGTTGAGTAGGAAAACATTAACAAAACATAATTGAACATATATTAATTTCCTGCCATCTCCACATCATCCAGTCCACCACCTCACGTCCATCACACCACACCTTCCATCACACCACACCTCCCATCATACCACACCTTCCATGGCCATATCACAAGTCCCATATCACAAGACCCATATCACAAGACCCATTTCACAAGTCCCAACATCCTCCTCTCCAACATCGTATAATAACAATTGAGTAAATAACAACATCTTGGCATTTACATTTGATATCAAAACCAACCTCATAGTAATGAACGATAACATTTCATGTCATACATACAAGTCACAGTTTATTTTCCCTACCTGGAATCGCTGAATGACAACCGAACCGCTGCTAGAATTACTCCACTTCGAACTCAGTTCCTACAAATATAATAGTACTTAATATCAATTGCTAACCATGCCACCAAACACTACTAAAATTATCCGATCATGTTCATAACTGATACACTTATCACATACTGTAAATGTACATCTCAACATACTCGTATACATACCAACTAGTATTAACTCCTTATTCATAACCATCATCATAAGTCAATTATAAACTTATTAACTATATACTTAGTAAATATGTCATACGATCAATTAACCAATTATTATAAAGTCCCTAACAACAACAACTCAAATAAATAATCATAGTCACAATATTTACTAAAAGTAATAATAATAATAATAATAATAATAATAATAATACCAATACTTGCTAAACATGATTAGAATAATAATAATAATAATAATACTAATATCAAAATATTATAATAGTAGTAGTACTAATGACATGAGGAGTGATAACAATTATTATAGTACACTAAGCTATCAACTCCTACAAACATGTCAAGCCAACCGTGCTAACACGATAACCTACACAAACACCCTCCCTTCTTCAACCTTGTGTGCGCTACTTCACATCATTACTACCACCAATCTGACAACCCACAACCATCATGATGGACCCCCACCTTTAGCCTGCACCACAACCTACACCATCCACTCCTTGGCAACCACTTGAGGCCGTTATAACAGCCGCCCCCGACAGTCCAAAACAGCCTGTTCACATTGACTCCCTCATGTTTCCCTCCGGCAGCGATCGCACGAACCACCAACGACCACCACCCAAGACACCTACCTATAACCACCAGTCACCGACCAACCCAACCCTATCAGCCACCATCCCTCTCGTGGCCCCAACCACGAAAACCCGAGTTAACCCAGATGTCGACTCTGTCAACCCGCACTCTCTCACCCCATACACCACCCAACAACACCTGCCCGACCGATGCCATAAGACACCACGAGCCACCGCACTAACCACCACCCACAACCTCTAACTACCCTCTAACGACCTACCTCAACACCCATATAAAACGTGAACAGGAACTTACTCAACTGCTACGTAAATTGTACCTTTCTGCGAGACTCGATATTCTGAACAGACCCTTAACCACCCCGATTGGTGGTCCTAGGTGGTTAACGGTGGGTCAACTATGGTCCGAATAAGACAACTACACAACATAGATTACAATTATGCGATGAACAACAAGTATAACATGTATATACTATTTAGAATTATTGATTCAAAATAGAAGGAAGCAGAACAACAGAAACCACCATGTGAACATACCTACTTCGTTGAGTGTTCGAGCAGCCCTAACGCCCTCGAACCACCGGGTAAACCCGTCCCTGTGGTCTCAGATGTGACGGTCAAGAGATAGTGAGGTTTGGGGGAGTGTCGACAGGCCTTTAGAGTAGGGTTTGGTGTACGTATATAAGGCGGGAGAGGGCTTGTTGATTGTTTGTGCTAAAGTGTTAATAATTCGGTTTTTGGGCTGTTTTGATAGCACGAAAAATCGAGGCCCAACTCATTTTTAAAAAGCACGTTCTAAACTACTACCCAATCCCGACGCTACACTAATAACATATAAACATAAACCACGTATTCGATAAATTAATTATCGAGTATAAACGTTCAAATAGCTACTAACACGTCAAAATTATTAACTATCAAAAATAAAGTACGTAAATATTAAAATAAAATATTATAAAAAAACGGAGTATTACAAAATGCGTGTCAAAGATATAACCGGATTTTATATATATAGCACCCCACTATTTGTCATATGGGTAACTCGGGCGAGTTGACCCAAGGTCTTCTAGTTGTTGAGTTGTGACCCAGCTTGGCCGAGTACCTCGTACTCGGTTGAGTTAGTCAATGTAACACCCCGGCCCAAACCTAGGACCGAAAATGTTAACCACGGTAGCTCGCCGGCCAACAGACCAACACGAGTCCTTTCCAGCGCATTTTGTCCTCACTCATGCGCATCCCGGGAACCTTTCCAGAAGGTCACCCATCCTAACACTACTCCCAGTCAAGCACACTTAACTTTGGAGTTCTTTCGAATGGATGACCAGAAAAGAAAGTGCGCTTTGTTGATTTAAGTAGTACTTTCAATCCCTTTAAGCACTAGTCTTATAAGCTTATCAATTGACCTCTTCAAGGGGTTAACCCACCCGAATATCCTATTCGGTTCAATGGAGTATTACACACCCCCACTTGAAGAACGCAACGTCCTCGTTGCGCCTGGCAACATCTGACCGCAGCCGAGCCAAACAAGTAACCCTCCCTCGCTTGGTTGGTGACCCGAGTACTCCATACCACAGGCTCACCAGATGGTCGCAGGATTTCTTTAATACCATTTGTAACACCCCGACCCAACCTTGGATTGGAAATGTTAGCCACAGTAGCTCGCCAGGCTATGTACTGGCCCACAGACCAACACGGGTCCTTTCCAGCGCATTTTGTCCTCACTCATGCGCATCCCGGGAACCTTCCCAGGAGGTCACCCATCCTAAGACTACTCCCAGTCAAGCACGCTTAACTTTGGAGTTCTTTTGCATGGATAACCAGAGAAGAAAGTGCACTTTGTTGATATGAGTAGTACTTTCAATCCTTTTAAGCACTAGTCTTATAAGCTTATCAATTGACCTCTTCAAGGGGTTACCCCACCTGAATATCCTATTCGGTTCAATGGAGTATTAAAATGTAATCTTTATTTGAGTGAAATAAAGAAACTAAAGTAAAATCCTAATCAAACACAAATTATAACGAAATCTACTACTGTCCACGGAAAGTGCTCGATCGAGTACAATACTGTTCATCGATGGACCGCTCTCAAAGGGGAAATCAACCAATCAAGTAAAATACTACTTGATCGACCAAACTACTCAGTCAAAGCACTCGATCGACCAAAGTAAATACACGATCGACCGAACTCTGCTCCAAATCTGCTCGATAGACTACCAAAACTGTTCGATTGTCCATTGCTACACTTCTCAGCTACTGAGAATGCGATATTAGCTTCCAAAATGACTTCACGCTTCCCAGGTGACAGTAAATATACTCTAATTCCTTCTATCTCCCAAATACATGCTCACGGGACGATTTTAGGCTTGGTTTACACTCCTTTTGAGTCATTCCTGCATAAATAACAAGACAAACACAAGATAGTCAATTCGGGGCAAAACATGGCTAAAAACTACGATAAATGCATAGAAATGTGTGTCAAAGATATAAACGAATTTTATATATATATAGCACCCCTCTATTTGTCATATGGGTAACTGGATCGCGTTGACCCAAGGTCTTCTAGTTGTTGAGTTGTGACCCAGCTCGGTCTAGTTGAGTTAGTCAAACTCGGTCGAGTTGATGTATTTCGACGTAGTTTTTTGGGTTTAGCAAGGTATTACATGCGGTTCGTGAAGGACTTTTATAAGATTGTTAGACCGATAAATGTGCTTATGAGGAAGGATATGAGATTTTGCTGGATTGAGGGTTATGAAAAGGCGTTCCGGAGCCTGAAGGAACATTTGACTACAACTCCTATCTTAGCTTTGCCAAAGGGGAGTGATAACTTTGAGGTGTATAGTAATGTCTCGAAGAATGGGTTGGGGTGTGTGTTGATGCATAACGGGAAGGTGATTGCTTATGCATCGAGACAACTTAAGCCTTATGAAGATAAATATCCTACTCGCGACATAAAGTTGGGTGGTGTGTTCTTTGCACTGAATATTTGTAGGTATTATCAGTATGAAGCGACCTCTAAGGTGTTCTCAGATCATAAGAGTCTGAAGTACATCTTCACCCAGAGAGAGCTTAATATGAGACATAGGAGGTGAATAAAGTTGATTGGGGACTATGATATGGAGATTGTGTATCATGAGGGAAAGGCGAATGTGGTTGCAGATGCGCTTTGAGTAGGGAGAGTGTACATTCCTTGTGCAAAACAATGTCATTGATGCGACTGGGAGATGAGGTTAATCGGATGGGGATTCATGTGATTAGGAATAGGGACTCGAGGGGAGATCTGACACTGGAGCCTGAGTTATATATATGGTGAGATCCGGGATAGTCATTTGCTTAATCCCAAGTTCGTGGAGTGTAAGGCGAAGTCAGACCAGGGTGGACCTTTAAGGTTTTCCCTCAGTACCGTTGTGAGTAGGGTTGGCAAAGGGTAGGGTCTGGGTAGGGTCCGGTAAGACCCGACCCGACCCGAAGTAAAAAAACCTTAGACCCATACCCGACCCAGAGCCTAAAGGGTCTGAAATTAATGGACCCATACCCGACCCTAATGGGTCTGGGTCCGGGTAGGGTCTACCCTAGGGTCCAATTTTTCTTAACGAGTCATTCAATAAAATGTACCAAAGTTCGAATTAAATTACAAAGTTTTGATTAAAGTATTACAAAGTCTTGGTTATTTGGATCATTACCCGTACCCAACCCTAAATTATATCATTTACCGTACCCAAACTCATTATATTCATCAATTTCCTTGTTATTCTTAATGGTTATTTGGATATGCGTATAGTATATTAATGGTAACTAATAAGGGTCATCTGTTTGTGTGTATTATTTGGGTTATTGACGTTCATATGTGGGTTTTTTCTTTTTCTCTTTTTTTAATAAATATAAGGGTCTAAGGGTCGGGTAGGGTCCCAAGACCAAGACCCGGACCCGGACCCGGACCCGAAGTTTCTATATAAGACCCATACCCAACCCATACACGAGTGGTCTCAAAAATTTAGACCTATACCCAACCCGTTAGGGTCTGACCCTAAGGGTCTGGGTTGGGTACCCGACCCACTGCCATCCCTAGTTGTGAGTCTTCGGTTCGATGCAAGATGGTATCCTCCTGATAGTGTTGAGTTGAGGAGGAGGATTCTGACTGAGGCTCAAAGTGTATGTACCTTTTTCTGCGCATCTAGGTGGGGATAAACTGTATAGGGACCTGAAGCAGACTTTCTGGTAGCCGGGCATGAATAAGGATGTTGCTGAGTTTTTGGTTCAGTGTATGACTGGTCTGATGCGTATCTATTTTATGATGTTTTACATCCCTTTTTTACACGCATTTTATAGCTAATTTGAGTCATTTTAGCTATTATTTCCCTTATTTTGTCTACTTTCGTATTTTGGTGCATTATTGCAGATTTATGCGGAAACAAGTAGATTTTGAGTCAAATCCGTCCTCGAGTCGATTGCATAGCTAGTGGCATTGAAGGAACGATCAAGGAACAAAGCTTAGCGCGTATTTCAAGGCCTAAAAGACAGATTCACGGAGTTTAAGAACTGATATACCAGCTACATCAGTCGACCGATTGGGCACAGTGGTCGGTCGACTGGTTCACCTATTGTGCGTGTTTCAGAAATCAAGTTTAAAGAATCAGGAACTTCGACAAACCCGACAACTGGTCGGTCGACCAGTATCAACGGTTGGTCGAGCACTTCATCTTTGACGGGAAATTTAAAAGACGAGATTAAGCCCATAACCGTGTTTAGGGCTTTGAGGAAGGGTTTTGCGAGATTTCTATATAACGTGAAACCTCTTCCTCTGTAAAAGGGATCGAGGCATTTGGATTCATTCAGTATCATTTTACCATCTAGTTTTGCATCTAGTTTTATCATAGTTTTAGACCAGTTTCGAATAAACCTTCTCTTTCCACGGATCTTCAATAAAAATCTTTCCGTTCTCGTTCCCTTTCTTGTTTACAGTAATATTCATTCTTATTTCAGTTTGTTTACAGTTTTCATAAGATTAGTTTCCGGTTAGTTATAATCCCAAAAGCCATTGTTCTTCTTGCTTACAATTTCGTTAATCGTTATAATCATGTTTTCTGTTGTTGTTATTGTTATAGTTTCTGTTTTTATCAAAGTCACGAGTAGGTAAACCCCATATGTTAGGATGTAGGCGACCTATAGCGTAGATGGCATAGTTAGGGTAAACCCGTAGCAGCGCTTGGTCGACCGACTTGCTTCTCGTGTCGGTCAACTGAGTGGATTGGTCGATTGACTGGAGTAGCTGGTCGGTCGACTGATTTCGCATCTGATCGGAACTGTTTTACCCCGTTAAGTGCAATATCTTTCAATGAGACTGAGAGGAGACTTGTTAAATGCTTAGTAATGACCAACCCACGGATCGAGAGATAGGGAAGGGCATTAGTTAATGATTTAAGGCAACTAATTTACTAAGATCGAAAGGTATGTGACTTAGACTTTAGGAATCGTCAATCATGTTGACAACTAGCATTAGTGAGACCAAGGGACTAGTAGCATAGGACGAGTAGTCATGTGTGAGAGGCGTTCGTCTAGAGCAGCCGTGAAAACTGACGTGAGAATCGAACATAATTGAGTGAGAACAGTTTCTCTTTTTATTCTATTCACAACAGCCTAGAAGATATAAGATAGAATTCTCAAATCAGTATTTGAGTCTACCTATACCGCTTCTCCAACCACCTGAACCGTGTAACAAACTCAGACGTGTGAGCCGTGCTCCAACTGAGTGTATTCTTTCATTCGGTTATTTATCCTCTTTTGTATATAATGTTTATCTTTATAAATCGATAATTAAATCTAACAGTTTATATTTCATTACATTATTTAATCTTTATTAAATAATTACATTATATACATTATTAAATATAACATTTTATATCTAATTACGAATTGACATTTTAATTTGTCTCAGCTATTATTATTTAATCATTAAATAATCGTGTCATCATTACATTGACTAACCGTTTAGTCGTATAAGGCATCAATATGATTATATTTTCATTTAATCATATATCTCAGAATACATCCTTTAGGTGTGACTTTTAGGGGCTAGTTGATTACCGTCATTTGTATGACAATAACGTCAAACTTCTAGCAAGCCAACCGTTATTGATAAACGTGAATCAACTGATTAAATACAAAGTATACCCTGTGAACCTTTAAGAGATTTATTCATGTTGTCGCACTAACTGTGGAGGACACTAGCTCCAACAGTTCCAACCCCATGGTCGCCCTTCGTGGCTCCCATCACGCGGGGATGTGCACATACATTAAATATCACGGTACGCTCGTTGTGATTAGTGGGGCTTAGTTGGTAAATAAGGTTGTCGTCTCAAATGACGGTGGGGATTACACGTTGCGATGTGTAGTCGGTTACTATATGTTGACATTGGAGTTCGGGGTGTTGTGTCTTTCTTTGCATCTTGTGGTATGTTATATTGTTGTGAATTTGTACTGACTTAGTGATGTTGTGTTGTCTTTCTTTCTCTTGTCTTTATCTGCGGTGAACTATTTAATATTGTCGACAAATGGTGAGTAGTCAGATATGTTTCAGCTTGGCGTTGTTGCTGGGTAGGATCGATGACAAGGACATGGATGTTAGTAGTGGTAATCTTTAGCTAAGAGCTTTTTTTTTTTAAATAATCTTTAGCTAAGAGCTAGCATAAAGTGTTTATGACGTTTTTAGTTTGTAAGGTTGTATCATTTAAACATATATAATGTAATTGTTTTATTATGGTCAATTTGTTATATATTGACATCCAACAATCGAGATGGTAGCACCCTTATTTGCTAGGGAAGGTCTAGTTAAGGCTCATTAATAAGTCGGGAAGTTTCAATTTAAGTCGTTTTGAATTTTTTGGATCTGCTAAATTTTGGGTCTTTTATGCTACTTTCAATTTATTCTATTTCATATTTTATGTTCATGTCTAATTAGGAGGTGATGATGGTTTGGGTTAAATTCGGGTTCATAATTCAAAAGGTGCAGTCTATACTCGTTGATAGAGTATGTAGTTTCCCTTGATGACTTATAATGTCCAAATTCATCCAGATTTGGTAGATAATGTTAATATTTGCATATTACTTCTCTGGTTGGGTGGTTGATTAGATCCCGCAAATGAATGATATTCCGATTGTCTTGCTCATACTCCGTATGACTTATAGAGATAACATTACTACATCTAGCTCCCAGTGCTGAATTTAGGATGTATGAAATGAGGGTGATTATACTACAAAACAATGGTGTTGCGACGGACACAAATGGCGTTGCAAATTATTGTTTGCGACGGAATTTGCAACAGAATTGTTTTTTGCGATGACATTTGCGAAGGAGATAATTTTCCAATCCCGCAAACAAAAACTCAAACGACGAGAAGGTTTGAAAGAAAGACTTTTGCGACGGAATATCCGTTGCATCTGAAATTGGCGGAATGTTTTTGGACCACCAGGTCAAAAAGTCAATCAACCTTTGCAACGGATTTCCCGTCGCAAAAATTGACCGACCCTGGTCAAGGTCAAGTTCAGTCAACGTTTGCGATAGGAAATATGTCGTAAATATTGATTGGCTTTGACCCAAGCCTTAGTCAAGGTCAAGCTCAGTCAATGTTTGCAACGAACTTCCCGTCAAAATACAATCACTCGATTAGTCTCGTCTCTAACATTTTTAGGTCCTATGCGATATTTAAAAGATAAGCCTTTATTAACAAAAACGTATTACAATATACAAATTTTTGATAAATAATAAAACAATTTGATAATCGATAATTGTAGTAAGGTTCGTCAAAATATAATATATTTATTTATAAATACGATTATGATTTTGTAAAATACATCATATTCACATTGCATTGGTGGTTAAATTAATTTAAATAGCAAATCAGACTAAGCAAGTTCGATCCTTTAATGAAATATTAACATATAGATAAATATGTTTAAGTTTTTTTCTTGTGAATAATTGGGTGTGAATTTACCACATCACCCCCTATAAATCCGCCACTGCTAGCTCCTGTAAACACTCGTACAAATGACTAGTTTTTCTAAAATACGGTGAATGAGTATTTACATTCACAACGGTAACAACTTTATTGAAAACGTAGTAAAATTTTAAATAGTAAAATTTACATCAACAATGTTAACAACTTTATTGAAAACGAAAACATGCACTCTACAAGATCACGATTATGCTGCTACTTATCACATTATTTAACCCACAAGTATATCCTAGGTTTCACATGTTTTAAATTTTTAAGGTTAAAAGTAAGACTTAGTAAGAAGTACTCCTTTTAATTTAATCATTTTTTCATTTTTTTAAAATTTTTTGTGAGAAATATTTTAACTAAAAACAAACAAATAATTAAGATGAAGGGGGGTAATAATCAAATCTAGGATATGGTATAATTTTTTTGGTGCGATAGGATATGGTATAATTAAGTGCACGTAACAGTGACTCCACAAGTGGAAGCAACACGCTTAGCATTCGGAGAATCAACGTATTTCTTAAAAGCGGGATTTTTCTTAAACTCGCACAGACATGATTTTTGTGATGTCAATTGGGTGCAACAATCTTGTGATGGTTGTTGCCCTGATAGGATTGCCGGTGCACATGGGGCCAGAAGCACCGGGCTGCATGTCGCCGCGTCCGTCACCCCCATTAGTGCTACCACAACCACCACCGCCACCAGGGAAAAGGCAACCACCTTGTTGGCCATGATTATGAATGTTAGAAAGGAAAGTAATTTATATTGTGCACAAATAATGAAGTTTTAGAGTGGTGAGGGAAAATGGAAACTCCAATGGTGTTAATTTATAGGGAGGCGTACAATGTTCCTAAAATAGAATAGAATAGTGTGAAATCATAATTGTTTCTATACAACTAATTTGCTTAATTGAAACATTATTTTCTACTCGTTTTGTCTGCGTCAACTTAAGATATGATATTATACTTTTTATTTTTCTGTCAACTTTTTAAGTATTGTGTTAATGGATATCTCAATTAATTTTTTAAGTTTTATTTTAAAATTGTTTTTTACTAGATAAGTGTTACTCGGCAAAAATATCAATTTAGGATAGGATATGACATACTTATGTAATTTCTGTCATGACTCATGCCCTCTTCAAATTAGAGTGTAGAGTTCGTACGTCTAACTTATCAAGAAGAAGCTCAAATGACGTTGTGCCTAATGCTTTGGTAAAATTGTTTCAAAATTGTACCTGATTTGCACCAAACTTATGATGAACAAACTATTAAATCCTTGATTGCATCCCTAACAAATTGATAGTCTACAAATACTTCTTTCATCTCCGTCAATTATTTAGTTATTCCATTTTAAAGTTTTTCGGTCAATTATTTCTCATTTTATTTTAGAAATGTCACTAACGGATAACTTGATCGGTTTATCCTTCACACTCAACTTGTTACCATTGTCATTCAATAATCACAAAAACTTTAAAGAGAAGATCTCTCAATAGCGTTATTTTTTATTGGTACATTCTCAATAGCGTTATTGAGAGACATTTCACGAGACCTACTGATAATAATTGTCCAACTTTTATTTTATTTTTAAGTTATCTTTGTGCTAAAATTTAAGATAAGTGATTGACAAAAATAAAAATTAATCATCATTATATTATATATAAAAGAATCTTGAAAAATTGCCTATGTGACACAATATGGTGCAAGAATGAGTGTACTCAAGCTCTCTCATTCAACCTCAAAAAGTATGCTTTGTTTTAGCCAATCATATAAAACCATGTTGTCGATCTTTCCACACCAGCAAAGTAAAACAAATAAAAACCTAAAATTAATTATAGAACCACCTAATTAACGGTGTTAATTAATTTGGGTACCAATTCTCAAAACCTAATAAAAAACCTCATTACTTTCTAGAAAATTAATTATAGAACCACCTAATTAATGTTCTCGAAAATCATCAACGACAAAACTTCTCGAAATTTTTTCCATAAAATACAATACCAATAACAATAATCAGCAATAGAACCAACCACCATAATCTTCCAATTCATTTCATTCTCGACAGTATCTCTCTCTTCCCTAATAAAAATCTGCTTTACTCTCTCAATGTTCTCGAAAATCTCAAGCAACATTGAGAACCAGCCACCTTATCAAATTGTCTTCCAAAAACTTTTTTCTTTCTCAAAACCTATTAAAAAACTGCTTTACTTTCTCAATGTTCTCGAAAATCTCAAGCACCATTGATTACAAACACTACTACAAAAAAGGTCAAAGAAACCTGTTGAAAAAGACCTTAGACACCTGTTTATAACAGGTGTCTAGGTCATAGGTGTCTTTGGTAAAGAAACATGTTGGAGGAACTGGTATCTTATCTAACAATTAAAGAGATTAGTTTTTTTTAATAACTGGTGTCTTTGACTTATACCTGTTATCAATTATGTCCGGTGTCTTTGGCATATATGTATGACACCACTCTCATCTACACCCGGTGTCTTTGGCATGGATCATTTTTTTTTTTAAAAAAAATGATACATGCAATGGGATTTGAACCCACGACCACAAGGAGGATATTTAATAGATGTACCATTGAGCCACAAGATATTTACTGTAGATTTATTGAGACAACATTTAATTATCTACTATTTATCAATATTTGGGGTCGCAAAAACCGTCTTTTAAACAAATTTTTTTAAATTTTGGGGTAGCGGCTTGCTCTAAGGTAGGTTTACCCCTGTCTATGACACCACTCTCATTTACACCCGGTGTCTTTGATATATTTAAGTAGATATTGATAATTATTATTTAAAGAATGTGTTAGGCGGTGGATTATGGTAAGTTAAGAGATAGAGGTATGCATGTATTACTCGGTGAATCTTGGAGAATTAATTAAACAATATATTATTTAAGATTAATTTATTATTATTAGTTATTAAATAAATTGGAAATTAAAATATAGGAAACCAGATTCAGGAGGACGTGTTTCTTAGTTATTAAATAAATTGGAAATTAAAATATAGGAAACCGGATTCAGGAGGACAGGTTTCTTAGTTATTAAATAAATTGGAAATTAAAACATAGGAAACCAGATTCAGGAGGACAGGTTTCTTAGTTATTAAATAAATTGGAAATTAAAACATAGGAAACCGGATTCAGGAGGACAGGTTTCTTAGTTATTAAATAAATTGGAAATTAAAACATAGGAAACCGGATTCAGGAGGACAGGTTTCTTAGTTACAATATAAGAAACCGGATTTTGAAGGACAGGTTTCTTATTTAAACATTGCAAACTAGTTATATAAAATCACCGGTGTCTTATGTTAAGAAATCTGTTAGAAAAACAACCGGTGTCTTTTAATTGATGTCTTACGCCTTTTTTGTAGTAGTGAAAATACCAATAACAACTAATCATCAAAAAAGCTTCTCGAAAATTTTGACATAAAATACCAATACCAATAACAACTAATCAGCAAGAGAACCAGTCACCCTAATCTTCCAATTCATTTCATTCTTCCATAAATTTTTTGTATTCTTCATAAACTTCTCGAAAATCACAGTTGTCTTCCACCTCTTAAATCTCTTTCACTTCCTCTTCATTCATCCTCCATCTTTCAACCTGTAAAACAATTTTTAAAAAATTGTTCAATATTCTCAACAAATTCTTTCCATTTTCACAAATGGCCGTGACAAATGTTCTTACAATTAGTCAAATCAAATATGGGGTTAGGCTTACTCAAATGAATGTTAGAGTTGTACACAAATGTTCCACGCCAAATTTAAGCAAAAAAAAAAAAACAATAAAGATAATAAGAAAAACTCGATGTCATTGAACTATTATTTGTTGATTCAAATGTATGACATTGAACTAATCAGCGCATAATCAAAGTATTAGGCTGCTCATGTAATTTCAACAATTTTTTTAATTTCAAGTATTAGGCTTTCAGTCTCCCATCATTATATATATATAAAAGAAGAATGTACAAATGATGACGTGGCGCAATAATATTTCATAAATTGCATTTTGAAGCATTCTCATTCACTTTGTCTTTCTTAGTGTTAAAACAACCAATAAAAGTAAAAGTCAAAAATTAATTCAATTATTAAACCTAAACGTAATAAATACAAAACCGTCTTAATTATACTCTTCAATTTAATATTTTTATATTAATTATGAGTAATTAACCTGCGTCGCCTCTTGAACAACGTTTTGCGGGAAATTTTTATTCTATTATTCAACTAAAACCTCTTTTATTGGGAAGCAATAGTTTTCATTTTTTTTAATTATATTTTATGCTTTTCAAGTTATATGTGAAACTTTTAATATTAAATTGTTCTTATATATATATATATATATATATATATATATATATATATATATATATATATATATATATATATATATATATATATATATATATATATATATATATATATATATATATATATATATAATCAGGATCAAATGAGTCCACCACCCAGTGTTGAGTCCTTAAGTCCTAATACTAGCCCTTAGATCAAAACAAATGAAGGGTTGAGATTAAAACAAAATAAACAGACTAGATATAAAAGAGACACAAACCCTAATTCCCTCCCTCATTCATTCAATTGCCTCCTCCAACTCTCTCTTCTCTCTCTAACTCTCTCTTCTCTCATGTACTCCCACCAACATCAATACCCTCCACCGCGACACCCACCGCACGCCTCACTCCCTTAACTCACGCCGTCAATTCTCTCACGCGCCTCCTTCCTCCCACCGTCGTCATCTTCCTCCTTCCTCCCACCGCCGTCATCTTCCTCCCTCCTCCCACCGTCGTCGCCGTCTTCTTTCGTATTTTTTTTTCAGATCTAATGTTGGTGTCACTACAAAACATTGCTGCATTTGCGAAATCCGTCGCAAACAATGCGAAATCCGTCGCAAAAGACCCATTTGCGACGGATTTGCGACGGACAACGCCTGTCGCTTATTTTTATCGCAAATTGAAATTTAGGGACGGAATTTTCCGTTGCAAATATTAGCGACGGAATGGTCAATGTTTGCGATGGAATTTCCGTCGCAAGTCTTGACTGACTTTGACCCTCTGTTCAAGGTCAGTCAACTTTTGCGACGGAATTTCCGTCGCAAATTCCCCTTCTGCGACGGATTTTCCGTCGCAAAGGTTGACTGACCTTGACCAAAGTGGCAAAGTCAGTCAACTTTTGCGACGGAAGAAGAGGAATTTGCGACGGAAATTTCGTCGCAAAAGTTGACTGACTTTGCCACTTTGGTCAAGGTCAGTCAACCTTTGCGACGGAAATTCCGTCGCAAATCAGGACATTTTCGTCGCAAATTCATGTAGGTTTTTCCGGTTTCAGCTGTTTTTTTGCTCCCCATTTCAGCTAAATGGCTGATTTTACCCATTTGTAAGCTCTCCAAACCTGCATATTTCAGCCAAAACAACCCAGCAACAAAGAACTTGTCCGAGACAAGGTTTTTAAAAGGTCTTTTCATAACTAAAATTAAGGTTTTACATACGTTCATTCAACTTAAAAATAAAACTAAACATAATCCTAGTTCGACCAACTAACCAACCTAATAAAACCTATCTAACCGTGGTGTCAGTGGTGTGTGGGGTGACGATCGAAATGGTTGGCCGACCTAGCATTGTCGTCGCCGTCATCATCAAAGTCACGTCTTGGCTGGGAAAAGCCTCCCGGGTTGCAGCTTTGAGTAGTGAACTCCCCCCCTTGACTTAAGAACTCTTCAATTGCCTTAAGCCTTTGAGATGTCTCGAGTTCACGTTCCCTTAGCTGAACATTCTCATGAAGGACTCTGCTGACAATACCTGCAATTAATAGTCAAACATGGTATTATATTCATTCAGTAAACGATAAAATAATTGGTTAGTTTTAATCTTTAATATACAAAATACTAACATGGGGTGTACGATGGGTTCCCAGCACTTGAGTGACGGCGACGTTCGTAAAGAACTGGTGCTGCATTTCCCATACCAAGTATCAGCCCTTTCTTGTTAAAGCCGCCATGTTCTTCAAAGTAGATCTCGTTATCGTCGATCTGCTCCTCCGGTATCCCTTCACTTATCATTTTACTCTTCCTTGAAAAAACCTTTCCCTACAAAACAAAAACAAAGTTTGATTAGTATACGTTAATTAATTACTAAAGCAAATAAATAAAACATAAAGAAAAGTTTGTGGTAACTTACAAAGAGTTCTTTCGATTTCGTTGAAAGCCATCCCTTCTTGGCATGCTTCTTGGTCTTCTCCAGCAAAACCAAGGCGGATGGTACATCCCTCCCATCTTCTCCAGCCTACAATTTAAATCGAACGACACTTGTTCAAAAAAACACTCAAGATTGTCAAAGTTTGCCAATTGTTAAAAAATTACTCAAATCGAGAAAAAGTGAAGTAAAAATTATGAAATTACCCTTTCATCCATAATCTGGAGGGTGTTACTACGACCCATAATATGAGTACCTAAGGCCTTGCCTTTTTCGGTACTTCCAGACATCCTATTGGCGATGTTTTTTTCGGACGTGTCCTTAAACTTTGGATCATTCTTTCTATCCAGAATCTTTTGGAATATATCCGCCGGTATCCAAGATGGCCTTTCCTCCGCACTTTTCTTGGAAGCCGCGTGGACCTTTCTGCGTAGGCGTTCTTTCATGATGCTAGTCCAAGCCGCCTTAACCACATCTCTATCGCGAGGATGAAAGGTAACATGTTGCTGTTTCAAAAAATAATATAGTTAGAAAATAATGAAACGAAAATAGGTAATAAAAAATGAAACAGAAATAGCTAATAGTTAATAAATACCTCAAACCAATCCCACCATTCCTTCTTCATCGCATCCGACGCATGTGACCAGTTCGGCGCAAATTCTTTGTAGTTACAGGTAATGGTCAAGCTAATAAGATCGGAAATTTCTTTTTGACTGAACCTGAAAAAGAGTTGAATTTGAAAATAAAATAATCATTAAGTAATCAAATTATAATTATATATATATATATATATATATATATATATATTTATATATATATATATATATATATATATATATATATATATATATATATATAGAATTGGGATCCTATGAGAACCACCATTATAATGAGAACCATGAGAACTCTATCTTACGGACTTTTTAAAAAAAAATTAATGACATACTTGGATTTGGCATGGAATTTAAAGGCTAGAGAACATATTTCTTGGTCTAGAAAATATATACTAGTAACGGAAATCAAGGTGAGATACGTTTTATTAATTTTCATGCACCTATTACCGATTTTTACGCATCTATCATTTTTCATGGACCTATAACTCGTTTTAATGCACGTACGGCCTCTTATTTCATGCACCTAGTAATCATTTTCATGCATGTAAAAAATTTCATGCACGTAATGGTTGTTTTCGTGCATTTATAGCCGTTTTAGTATGCCTAATTGTATTTTCGTACACTAAGTATATATTTTGTTAATTAAATCAAAATTTTTTGTTTATTGATACTAAAGTGTGTATTTGAATAAGTTAAACTAATGGTAAATGATCCAACTAAACATTCGAAGCGAGATATGGTGGAGATTTAGTGAGGGTTCTCATGGTTCTCATTATAAGGGTGGTTCTCACCGGATCCCGACCCTACATATATATATATATATATATATATATATATATATATATATATATATATATATATATATATATATATATATATATATATATATATATATATATATATATATATATGATCAATAAGTAAACAAATGAGATTTTTACCACATGCCGCCATCATAATCAGTAGGATCGAGGTGTAGTCGACGTATAGGCGGTTGAGGCTGAGGCTGAGGAGGAAAAAAATCATCCTTGTCACTAGCTCCCGCTCGTCCCTCAGTCTAACGACTACCACTACCTCGTCGTCTTCTGCCCCGCATATTATCAAACTAATATAGCAACAATTAGGAAGAAATGCTTTACACAATTAAAAACTTGAATAATAAAGGAAATAAGATGATTTCATTGATATTAAGCCATACAACATCTACAATAATATCAAGAAATACAAGATTATCAAATCTAATAGATAGAAGTCCTAATCATCATCATCACTTGAACAATTTATTCTTACATCCTTACAAAGAGAATCTATAATATCTTCATCTTCGTCCTCCTCCTCATCCTCATCCTCATACTCATCCTCATCCTCATCCTCATCCTCATCCTCATCTTCCTCCTCTTCAATAATTTGTATGTGTTATGGTTCCTCCACAATTTCATCTTCATCTTCTTCTTCTACTTCAATTGGTGACAGTATTGTTTCACCATTAGTAACATTTTCTTGAAAGAAAGATTCATCAACGGGAGCATCGACATGTGATCTAGCCTTGGTTTTGAATACCGTTGACCATTGACTTTGATCCTTTTTTATACCTGGACAAGGACTATAATAAACTTGTTCCACTTGATATGCCAACACAAATGGGTCGTACTTTGCAAATTTTCTACTTCGTTAACATCCACAAGCTTATATTCCTTATGTACTTGCATTTCTCTTTCGGAGTTATCTAGCCAACTATATTTGAACAAAATGACTTTGTAAGTGTCTTCTGGGCCTGTATAAGTCATCTCAACAATTTCGTCAAGGGTCCCATAGTAGCCAGCTCCTTCAGTGGAACTCACACAAACTCCATTGTTAATTGTGCACTTTTCCAAATCTTTTCCTTGAATGAAAGCTCGAAATTTGTAGCCATTGATGGAATAGCGTTTCCATGTTCTGACTTTTCTTGAGGGACCATTTGCTAAGGCAATTAGAACTGGATCTTCAATATTAATAACCTGAGATCTAAACCATCTGGGAAATCTTGTTTCATATTTTTCCCAAACATCATTGCCTACGACACATTCAGGATGTTCTCTCATGATAAAATTTTCAAACAAACTATATTCAGATAAGGGGAATTATTAATTTTTGAACAACTAATAAAGTACGTTTCAAATATCAGAATTTAGATTCACCACTTACACTTTGTTGCGTTTCAATTCATCAGAATCGCAGTTAGAAAAAACGTAGAGGTGTGCACGCTCATATTCGTTATCCTCCAAAAACCTTTCACGACACTTTGCAGAAGTACTGCCATCATGATCTTGAAATATCTCAGGCAAGTTAGATTGTGTCGGCTTTTTTGAACCAACGTCAAGGTCCTTTGCCTTGGTGTCTATGTGATCTTCAAAGTATAGGGAACAGAAATTTGTTATTTCCTCAATTAAATATGCATTATATATAGACCCTTCGACATTAGCTTTATTTTTGATTTTCTTTTTCAAATGATTCAAAAACCTACAAACAAATTAGTTTAGAATGAAAAATATGATGATATATATGTATTATGTAATATAAAGTATTAAATAAGGATGATGACATCACCTCTCGAAAGGAAACATCCACCTATATTGCACAGGACCGCCCACTTTTACTTCATATGGCAAATGAATAGGTAGGTGTTCCATTGAGTTGAAAAAAGAAGGTGGAAGGATTTTCTCCAATTTGCAGATGATCTCCGCAATGTTATTTTCGAGACTTGTAATTTTTTCAATTTGTACTGATAAAGTACACAAATCTCTGAAAAACTGACTAATTTCAGTTATGGCATTCCACTCATTTTTTGGGAGAAGATGTCACAAAGCAACTGGGAGTAATCGCTCCATGAAGACGTGACAATCATGACTTTTCAAACCGTGTATCTTCAGTTCATTCATATCGACACACCTTCTCAAATCTCAAGCATAGCCGTCGGGAAACTTTAGTTTGTATACCCAATCACATAGGACCTTCTTTTGTTCCTTTTTCAAAATGACCGAATCCCTTTTCTTTTACTTGAACAAAGAAGTAACATGTCTTTCTCTGCATTTGAGTCTAATTTTGTTTTTCCTTTCACAACCATGACAATGTGAATTATTTGCTCGAAATGTTTTTTCTCAATATGCATGACATCAAGGTTATGTCGAATTAGTAGCGTGCTCCAATAGCGGAGCTCCCAAAAAATGCTTTGTTTCCACCACCCAATCCGTTTCGCTTTAAGACAAATTCAGGTCACGGTCAGATGCATCCACAATTTTTGGTAAATGTTTCACACAATCCCACACTTCTTTGCCTGTTAACCTCTTTGCAGCAACATCGTTCTCAACTTTCCCTTTCCTAAAATGCACCTTATCCTTGCAAAAATCATGATTACTTTCTAAGAACTCCATTTTTTGCCATGTTGTAGCCAAACTGACTTAGTCTCATTTTTCATATAATATGGACATGCATTCTCACCAGCAGTTGACCAACCAGATAACATGCCATATGCAGAAAAGTCGAAGATCGTCCATAGGAGTGCAGCTCTTAGATCAAAGTTTTGCTTCAATGAGACGTCATAGGTTAAGATCCCCGTCTCCCATAATTGCTTCAACTCGTGAATTAAAGGCTGCAAATAGAAGTCAAGGTTTTTCTTTGGACTGTGGGGACCGGGAATAAGTAATGTTAAGAGCATAAACTGTCTTTTCATACAGAGCCAGGGTGGTAAATTTTATGGAGTAAGTATCGTCGGCCAAAATGAATATTGCTTCCCGAATTGATTAAACGGTGCGAAACCATCAGTGCAAAGTCCAAGATGGACATTCCTAGGCTCAGATGCAAAATCAGGATGAAGCCGATCAAACTGTTTCCAAGCCTCCCCGTCACTTGGATGAGACATTGTTCCACTAACACGAGGGTTTTCATAATGCCAACGCATTTCGCCCGCGATGTGCTTTGTGGCATAAAACCGTTGCAACCGTGGTCCTAATGGAAAATAATTTAAGAACTTTTCGGGAACCCTTTTGCCATTCGCATTTTTCTCTAATTTGTACCTATTCGTACCACATTTTCTGCACTTATCATGTTGAGCGTCGTCCATCGAGAAAAGCATACATCCTCCCAAACAGGCATCTATCTTTTCATGGGGAAGTTGAAGAGTTTTAAGAACTTTTTTGTTTTCGTAGTAGTTACGCGTCATAAGATTATTTTCAGGAATCATATCTCCGATATATGACGCGAAACCATCTACACATTTTTCAGCTAAGTTGAATTCACAATTTAAAGTGATCAACCTTGAAGCCGACTGTAGCAATGTCATACGACTTCCTACATAAAGAGGTTGTTCGGCACGTTTTAGCATTTGGAAAAAAGCTAATACATTAGGATTTGGAGATTCATCGACCACCTCGGCGTTAAGAGCATCTTCCCTAATTTGATCAATGCTATCGCGTAACGCATCTTCTACCATATCCCAATAAGGATTGTCCGAGTGCATTGATGAGCTTTCCTCTTCCTCAACGGAGAATTTCTCTCCGTGACACACCCAATGTAACACCCCCATTTATTTAAGAGCCTTTAGCAAGACATTCTCAAATAAGTAGAGCTGTTACCATCTCGGAATATCCGAGGTAGTGAATAACAAAGAAATCAAACCAAAGTACTTTATATAAAAACTGATTAAATTCAAACTTTTGTTATTACAGAAATTACATAGAAATTAAAAGAACAACTGACGACTATTCTATATGTGATGTAGATCTAAGTCGGTCTCAAGTCCGCATCTCACATTCCCGTCCCAGCTCCTGGTTCATCTGTCACTGACCTGTAAAATCTACTCCCCATTCCGGACCATCGTAGGTGTCACACGAATACACAGGGCCAACCGCGAGGTTGAGTAGAGAAAAACTGTAAATAAACCACATTACTATAAGTAGAAAGTCGAGCTTCTCCACTCCGAATCACAAGACCCATAATTCTCCACACCAATCACAGACCCTTTATCTCCGCACCAATCACAGACCCTTTACCTCCGCACCAATCACAGACCCTTTATCTCCGCACCAATCACAGACCCTTTTCACACCTCCCGATCTCCACAGTGATCAATAATAATAATACAATCCACAGTACAATAATAATCAATTATATCAACTCATAATAAGCATCACTTACACATTTCATGTCATAACATGAATCATAATATACTTCCCCTACCTCAATTGCGGATGGACAACCGAACAGCTGCTAGAAATGTTCCACCTTGAACAACCGAACTCAGTTCCTATAATTAGCATTGAATATCAATTTCTACCCATACAATCGCATTACTAAAATTACTTGACCCTATCCAAACTCACATCAATTATCATGAACTCCTTATTCATATAAATCATCACTTGTCAATTAACTTACTAATTATAGACTTACAATCCACCCATCAATAAATAACATACTTATACACTTCCAATATTAATGTGAATTACACAATAACAATAATACAATTAATATTGATCATAACATACTCTCATGGACATGTCATCATCATTACTAATTATAAACATAATAATTATAACGTAATTCAAACATTGAACTATTACGACATCAACACAACAACAATATAAATAACCATAACTTACTAATTATTAGAAACCTTCCATAAATGGAAACTTTCCATAAATAGAACCTTCCCAAAATAGAAACTTCATAACTCATAAATTTCCCCGACTCACCAACTTTGACTAACATGAACGAACAACAATTGATATTGTTATTACTACTAATAATACCAAACATAACAATGACAATAATGTTATTAAGAGTTACTAAAACAATAATAATAATAAGAATAAGAATAGTAATAATAATAATAATAATCATAATAATAATAATAATAATAATAATAATAATAATAATAATAATAATAATAATAATAATAATAATAATAATAATAATAATAATAATAATAATAATAATAATAAGCATACTACTACTAATCAAAATAAATGGGTCATCCAAACACTAACAACAAGAGCATTGACACGCCAACGAACAGCCCCCCCATAACTCGCGAAAACAGACCGAAACAAAGTGCTACACCCCTGTCAAACACCCCCTACCGACACCCACTGCAACCACCGACTTCACCAATGGCACCACCGGAGTCACCTCTGCACCGTGGTGGTTCCAGGGAATCAGGTGGCCACCGTCGACGCCCTAGCAACAACCGTTAACAACCAACATAACCCAGCACCACAGACAGATTATGAAACACGTGACTCAACTCCCTGTCCAAAACCCGTCATAGAAACCGTGTTAAACTACTACCCACCACCGTGCTAAACACCCTTCAAACCTCCAGACTATCACCTATCCAGATGTTCCAACACCAACAACAAACGCACCCAGAAACGAGTTCGAATCCCCACGCAAAAACCACTCGCTCTTAACTCTGTTCTGAGAAATCCCAGAAACGTGTGTGACAAGCGACAAAACAACCACCCCTGGTGGTCCTAGGTGGTCAACGGCGACATCCCTATGGCCCAAAACACAACTACTAACATCCTAGATTGGTCTTAGACAAACAACCATAACTACCACAGTATACACGACTACCAATTTGGAAACAAACGAGAAGGAAACAGAATGCGAACCAAAGAACAGTGGTGACTTACCCTCTTTCTGGTGCAAACGATGGACCCTAGGACCCTTCAACCACCGTGTCAAACCCTCCATTGTATACCCAGGTGTGGCGGCAGCAAGGTTGCTAGTGAGTTGAGTGTTGATTAGGTCAAAAGTAGGGTTGGGGAAAGGGTTTTATCAGACGACCTGAGACTAGTGTTGAACGTGTTTTAGAATTGTAATTATTTTGATGTGGGTTGTTTTGTAGTAAGTAAGTCGAGGCCCAATCGTGTACTTAAAACACGATATATAAATTATCACTCAAACCCGACACTACACTATTAACATATAAAATATAAAGACAGGTATTCGATAAATTAGTTATCGAATATAAAGTAATCAAATATTACCAAACACGTCAAAACAATTATTAAATATTTAAAATAAAAATAGTAAAATACGGAGTATTACAGTCTTCCTCCCTTAAAATGAACTTCGTCCCGAAGTTCACATCCCGGGGTCAACAAAAAGTTCACTAGGAATATTTGGTTATTCAAAGTGTGATACCCCATCATATCGAAACTGATCAAAATACTTTAACACGAAAATAAAACACGAAATGTTACACCCAATCATAATAGTTATCACAAAACCCTCTCAAACCAAGGTGTTTCCGTACTTCTTGTTTAACTAAATACTTTGTATTCTTGCACTTAGAACATGGACACCTAATTTCTCTATTTCTAATGAATTCGTCTTGTTGCTTAACATAGTCAATGAATTCATTAACACCAATACCGAAATCCTGCCTCAATTTTTTCCTAGAATCCAACCTTTCATACATCCATTTTCTTTCTAATCTCTTAATAGTAAATCTACATATTTTAACAAACAATAACAACAACTACATAACAACAACAACTAAAACAACAACTAGTTAACAACAACTAACTATCTAGCTAATTAACAACAAATTAACAACATCAACTAACAACTAACAACAACAACAACAACAACAACAACAACAACAACAACGACAACAACAACTACCAATATTAATACCAACACCAACACCAACACCAACACCAACCTGCAAAAAGACACTTTGATATAATGGTCTGGGATCCTTATCTCTCCAACCTAAACCCATCTTTGAATCTTTCATACCATTAGTAAACACTCATATATTTTCTTGATGGTAATGAGACAAAAATTGGGCAGCAGTTCCCTATTGTTCTCCAAATACATTATATAGAATGTATTTGGAGAACAATAAGGAAGTGTTGCCCAATTTTTGTTTCAATACAATCAAGAAATATAAGAGTGTTTACCACCTAAATGACATGAAAGATTCAAAGACAGTCCCAAAACGGGGATTATTCAACAATTACACCTAATGTGTAATTATTGAACGGGTACTAGTCAAAAATATTCCAAACAAATCAACAACACTAACAATCAACATCACTGCAAATTTTATATCAAAAATCATTCGTCATAAACATCTTAACAACAATATGCGACGAATTTGCGACGCAATTACCTACTAACCTAATATTACTAATTACCTAACAATACTAACTAAACTAATCAAATAACCATTAACTAATTAAACTAAACTAGCTATTGTTAATAACAATAAACAACAATAATACGGAATTTGCGACGGAATTTGGCGACGGAATTAAACATAACTAATTAAGACGGTATATAAAAAACGAAAGTTAGTATACATACATAAGGAGAAATGAGAGGAAGGTGAAGGAAGAAGGAAGGTGGTGGGGTGGTGGCGGAGCAATTTAAGGGGGGGGGGGGGGGGTGGTTCTTGTCGTCGCAAATCGCAATTTAGGTTTTAGGTTGTAAATTGATTTGGGGAAAATGAACCCCATGGGGGCTGTATAAAAAAAATTTGGGACGGACTTTTGCGACGGAATTCCGTCGCAAATCTTGACCAAAGTCAAAGGCTGACCAGATTTGCGACGGAAATTCCGTCGCAAACATTGACTATTGCGACGGAAATTCCGTCGCAAATCTGGTCAGACTTTGACCCTTGACCAAATTTTGGTCAAGGATGGTCAATCCTTTGGACGGAATTTCCGTTGCAAGAGTCAATATTTGCGACGGATTTTCCGTCGCAAACTTTCCCGCCATTTGACTTTCACTTCGCGGGTTGGAGAATTTTGGATCCGTCGCAAATTTTATTTCCGTCCCAAACCAATATTTGCGACGGAATTTCTGTCCGTCACAAATAATCCGTCGCAAACCTGGCAATTTTTTGTAGTGTGTTAATGGTGGTGGTTATTGGTGGGTTGTTATTGTAGAGTCGTTGTCGCCGTCTTCTCTTTTTTTTCCCCAGATCTAATGTTGGTGTTGATGGTGGTGGTATTTTAATATTGGTGGGTTGTTGTTATTGTAGGGTCAATTATAAATGTTTAGTCTTATAAAATTTCAGATTAAATGTTAAAAAAATTGATCTTTTTAATTGTTTCAGTTGTGCTTTTAAATTTTCAGATCTACTTTTTAATTTGTTGATGTTGATGTCAGTGGTACTGTTCAGATCTACTTTTTTTTTTTAGATTTTTTTTTCTCAGATTTACTCGTCGTCGATCTACTTTTTAATTTGTTTCAGGTGTGTGGTAGTGTTGTCGCAGTTGGTCTTCTACTTTCTCTTTGTTTTTTATTTTCAGATCTTGAAAATTTGGTGTATGTCATTTTTTTTCAAATTTGGAAAAGGGGTGGTGGTTACGACGGTGGTTTTTTTTCAAATCTGGAAAAAAAAGGGTTGTTCGTGATGGTGGGTCATGTGTAGGGATGGTGGCGGTGGTGATGTCGTGGGGTTGGTGATGGTGGTTCCGCCAAAAGAACCATGGAGTTACACCAAAAAAATCATGGAGTTACACCAAAAGAACCATGGAGTTATAACAAAAAAATCATAGAGTTACACCAAAAGAACCATGGAGTTACACCAAAAGAAACATAGAGTTACAACAAAAGACCAATAGAGTTACACCAAAAAAATCATGGAATTTCACCAAAAGAATCATGGAGTTACACCAAAAGAACCACGGAGTTACACTAAAAGAACCATAGAGTTACACTAAAAGAACCATGGACTTTCACCAATAGAACAATGGACTTTCACCAATAAAACAATGGAGTTACACCAATAAAACAATGGAGTTACACGCCTAAAATAATGGAGTTACACGCCTAAAACAATGGAGTTACACGCCTAAAACAATAGAGTTAAACGCCTAAAACAATAGAGTTACACGCCTAAAACAATGGAGTTACACGCCTAAAACATTGCAGTTACACGCCTAAAACATTGGAGTTAGACGCCTAAAACAATGGAGTTACACGCACAATAGAGTTACACGCGTAAAACAGTTGATTTATACTAATAAACTTTTATATAAAAAATCGCATTAAAAAATCAAAGTTATATTAGTACAATATTAGAGTTACACTCATAATTTTATAGAGTTACACTCGTAAAACATTAGAGTTACACTCATAAATTTTTAAAACTCAAAAATGAATAATTGGAAGTTAAAGTTATGGTATATATATATACGGAGAGATATTTATATTATATTTTTTATTTTTTATTTTAAAAAAGTAGACATATTCAATTAATAAAATTATTACTTGTATAATAACTATAATTTGTCGTCTTCTTTTAAAAAGAAAGTATACAATCTCGTAATTTTTCACGGGTGTTACTTGTTTAGCCCAAAAATGTCGTTATACCAGTTATTGGGCCACAAGCAAGAGAGCCCACAAAAGACCATAAGTAACGCAAGAATAGCACCAATAACACCCACTAAAACTATGGGCCCAAAGAAGAAGTCAACCCATAAGGAGAGTAACAGTGCCGTTAGGTCATGTCAGGCTGGGAGTTCAGCTTCCTAACCCTACTCAACGTCCTCCCTATATTCCAGGAGAAGGACTAGGGCAACAGGTGGACCAAAGACTCTGCAGCTATAAAAGCAAGACCAAAGGCAGCTCAAAAGGACATTTGTTTTTTTGCTTATAAATTTTCTACTCACGCATACAATCATTGTACTCTGAAAACATCGTTGACCTCGATATTAGTGAAAGCTTGGTGGGATTTTGTTCCCCCCGCGGTTGTTTTCCTCATTAGGGTTTTTCCGCGTCACCAAAATCCACTTTAACCCACACTTCAATAACATAAACCGGTAGAATTTTACCAAAACAATTTGGCGCCCACCGTCGGGCACAAAGAGCATTCCAATATCCAATATCATCACCTCGTCACAAAACCATGTGTGGGACTAAGGCGAATCCTTCCAGTTCCCAGAGCATGTCAGCCCTGTCTAGTGGGACCAACCCAACCGTGTTAGTTGGCCTCACAGGACCACCCTCCACCCTGAGCCAGGCCGCAGCCTCAAAGGTTGCTGCCTCGTCTAGCAAACTCGCTCAAATCCCCAGACCAGCCCCTGCGGCTGCTCCCGCAAATCAGAAAGGGGAAAGCAGTCCCAGCACAGGTTATGAACCCCTGAGGCCAGGATTGAGTCAGCCACCGCAAGTTTCGAGCCCAGATCCGATGCAAATGGTGGTCCGGGGGATGAGTGCCTTACAGGAAGCCATTGAAGGCCTGAAGAAGGACAACCTGGACCTGAGAGAGCAGATTGTCGCAGTCTCGCGTCCCGCTCTAATACCCCATGTGCTCCAGCCAGGCCGTAGTCAGACCCTCAACCTCTCCGGGACTAAGGGGTTGAATCGGTCGATCCCCTAGGAGATCCTCACCAGACTAGATATTTGGGTCGTGGCCCCAAGCAGCGGCCCAGAGATACTGGACTTGGATGCATCTGCGTTTAGAGCACCGTAGCCCAATCGAGTCCAGCCCGTAGGTAACCCCGCACCTTGTTTTTCTCCCGGGACTAATCCTCTGTCTTTTGTAGGTACACCACCCCAACCTTCAGTTGGATGGACGCCGAAAACCCCTGCAAGTTCTGCACCAGTGAGCCAATTCTGCGCTGGAGGATGGGCAGGAGGAGCACCAGCTCAGTCCGTGGTCGGCTGGCAGCCGGGGTCAGGTCTCAATCCGCCCATAGTTACTAACCCTCCTACCAGCCAGCCATCCTCAGGACCCTGGATGGGAGCTCCTTTTGGCTTCTTCCCTCCTCATGTCAACCCGTTCCCAGGAGTAGGAAGTCTCTCGGATCAACGCTACTAGGAGCTGAAAGATATGATCAGCAAGATACCCGGCATGCCGAGGCCCCTAGAGAAGGCCTCCAAAGAAAGCTACGCGGATTCATCCTTCATCGATAACATCGCTCTCATCAATGTGCCAAAGGGTTTCGTGCCACCAACAATGACACTTTATGATGGGACGACAGACCCTTTGGACCACGTCGATCAATACAAGCAGAAAATGATGGTGGTTACCGTCACTGGAGCACTCAAGGAGGCTTGTATGTGCAAGGGGTTTGTATCAACACTGTCTGGTGCAGATCTGCACTGGTTTGTAGGGCTGCCCAACCGAAGCATATCCTCCTTCGCAGATATGGTTAACTCCTTCAATCAGTAGTTTGGTAGCAATGTGAAACCAGAGAAGCAGACCATTGATCTCTACAGGATCGTTCAGGGATTCGAAGAGACAACCCGGGAGTACCTCACCAGGTTCAACAAGGAAAAGGTGGCAATTCCCAATTATGGTGTGCCCACTGCCATTAAGGCCTTCCGTAGGGGGCTACATCATGATTCAGATTTATACAAGCAACTGACGATGCACCCGTGCACTGCCTTTGCTGATGTACAAGCCCAGGCGGTTGCAGCAATGAGGTTAGAGGAAGATGATGCCTCCAGAAGAAATGCCAACGACGCAGAGCCTGTTTCCAGGAAAGCACCAGTGGAGAAACGGAGCGAGAGGTCGAAACCCTATAGCAAACCCGTGAGCAAAGTATCAGAAAGCACCGGTGGGAAGAGTGACGTAGACCCACCTCCTAAAGTCAACGAGTATGGCTTTACCACCGGGATGTCTGGCCTGTTGAAGGCCCTGAAAGAGCTAAAGCAAGTCAGGTGGCCAAAAAAGAAAGAGGAGCGACCCAATTACCGTCGTGATGCCAGCAAAAAATGTGAATTCCATGATCACATAGGCCATACGACGGATGAATTTTATACCCTAAGGAAGGAGGTCCGATTCCAATATGACCGGGGCAATCTGGATCACCTACCCCCAGGGAAATCTACGAGAGTCAATGCAGCCAGCCAAGTGCAACCCTCACCAGCTCCGCCGTGTAACAGGTTTGTCAATGTTATTATCGGAGGGTCGGAGCTGTGTGGGCTCACCTATTCAGCAGCTAAAAGCCGTGTGACAGCAACAAAACGAGACAAGTCAGAGTCATCATGCAGAATAGGCCGCCAGGACCTCCCAGCAGTAACCTTCGACGAAACCGATGCACAAGCCGTTTCAGAGCAGCACCATGACGCCCTGATCATTACACTAAACATTGGCAATTGTGAGGTCAGGAAAGTCATGGTAGATACAGGAAGCTCCGTCAATTTGCTGATGCTGGATGCCCTGAAACACATGGGATTCGACGAAAAGGACCTGACAAAGAAGGCTATTCCCCTGGTCGGCTTCAGCAGAGAAACAACACATACCCTCGGGGAAATAACCATCCCCATCTACGCCAAAGGGCTGAACAAACAGGTACGCTATTTGGTTATTGATGGTCCATCTACTTACAATGTTATTCTTGGCAGGCCCTGGATCCACGAAATGCGAGCAATCCCGTCAACGTATCATCAGTGCCTGAAATTCCCTACACCATGGGGGTCCAGGAGATACGAGGAGATCCGGAGGAAGCCAAGGACTGCTACAAGGTGGCCCTCAAGAGGACCACCAAGCCGCCGGCCGCAAAAGCAAAACAATTACAGAAGCTGCACATCCAGGATGAGTACGTTGAGCCCCAACAGGCAGAAATAGACGAGGTCCACCTAGATGTGCAGGACCCAGAAAGGACCGTGTTCGTAGGCTTAGAGTGCACCGGGGATCTCCGCCAGTAGCTCCTCCAGCTGCTCAGGAAGAACGTGGACTGTTTCGCCTGGTCACATCAGGATATGGTTGGCATAGACCCAGAAATCATAACACACAAGCTCAACGTAGATCCAGGATTCAGGCCCGTGCAGCAGAAGCGCAGAAAGTTCGCGTCAGAAAGAAACCAGGTTATAAATCAGGAGGTAGACAACCTTCTGGAAACAGGGAAAATCAGGGAAGTCAAGTATCCGGAGTGGCTATCGAACGTAGTCGTAGTCCCGAAAAAGAACGGCAAGTGGAGGGTGTGCGTGGATTTCACCGACTTTAATAAGGCCTGCCCCAAGGACCCATTCCTTTTGCCACATATAGACGCCATGGTGGATGCCACTGCGGGCTATGAAATGCTGACCTTCCTAGACGCATGGAGCGGATACAACCAGATCAAGATGGACCCAGCGGACCAGGAGAAGACAGCATTCAGATCATAAAGAGGCATTTACTTCTATAACGTAATGCCCTTCGGTCTTAAGAATGCTGGTTCAACATATCAACGGCTAGTAACTATGATGTTCAAGGACCAGATAGGGAGAAACATAGAACTATACATAGATGATATGGTGGTCAAATCCAAGCACTCGGCAGACCTCATCCAGCACCTGAAGGAAACATTCAGCACCCTCCGACGGTACAAAATGAAGCTAAATTCAGCCAAGTGTACCTTCGGGGTTTCTAGCGGAAAATTCCTGGGGTAGATGGTAAGTCAGAGGGGCATAGAGGCCAGCACAGAAAAGATCAAAGCAGTCCTGCTGCTAGAATCACCCTAGTAGCCAAAGGATGTGCAGCGTTTAACAGGAAGAGTGGCAGCTCTGAGCAGGTTCATTTCCAGATCCTCGGACTGGTGCAAGTTATTCTATGACATCGTAAGAAAGAGTCAGAAGTTCGACTGGACACCAGAGCATACGAAGGCATTCTAAGAACTCAAGCGGTATCTGAGCAGCCCACCCCTACTATCCAAAGCAGAGCTGGGGGAGGTGCTGCTCCTGTACCTTTCCGTGACTGAAGCAGCCGTAAGCGCAGTGCTGGTCTGCCAGCACGAAGGAGCTCAGCATCCGGTGTACTTTGTAAGCAAATCACTACTACAAGCGGAAGTAAGGTATACCTCACTCGAGAAATTAGTACTGGCACTTGTTACGGCCTCCTATAAACTGCGCCCGTACTTTGAGTCTCATACAATTTTGGTGGTCACCAACCACCCCCTCAAAATTGTCATGAGAAATCCAGAGCTCTCGTGGCGAATGGCGAAATGGTATGTGTATCTCAGCGGATACGACCTACAGTTCGAACCGCGCACAACCATAAAGTCACAAGCCCTCGCCGACTTTGTATCCGATTTCAGCCCAGCACTCCAGACCGAAGTAGAGCTGGAAATCCTGCACCTCCAGAAGGGTGTCAAGCCAGGCACTTGGGAATTGCGGGTAGATGGAGCGTCCAATGCCAGAGGGTCAGGGGTAGGGCTGATCCTCAACTCACCAGAAGGTGACTTGATCACCCAAGCAATCTGATGTGAGTTCAGAACCACCAACAATGTAGCTGAGTATGAGGCCCTAATCTTGGGGCTTCAACTAGCCCTGGACATGGGGGTCAGCTGCATCAGTGTATACAGCGACTCACAGCTGATCGTGAACCGTCACCGAAGCATACGAAGCAAGGGACCCTACAATGGCCGTCTACCTGGGTGTAGCAAAGGAACTAACGAGCAGATTTGTAGAATTCCGCCTCCATCAAGTGCCAATGGAGCAGAATGCAGAAGCAGACGCACTGGCCACCCTGGGGCCAACCTTCAAACACGGCCGAGGTAGCCATTATTCCCATCACGCACGTTCTCAGACTAGCCATCCCTGGACCAGACCTGGATCAGGAAGAACTGCCCATCTGCAGCAACATCCCAGATCATGCGGCAGAACAGGACTGACAAAAACCGTACATGGACTAGTTGATGCACGACAGCCTACCCAGCGGCAGAAAAGAGGCACGCAATTTCAGAATGAAAGCTTCCATATTCCTGTTATTTGATAGTCTTGTTCAGGAAGTCATTGGCAGGACCGTACCTGCGTTGCCTAGACCAGAGCGAATCCTAGACTGTCTTGCATGACCTCCACAGTGGGGACTACGGAAATCATGCAGGCATGCAGGGGGAAGAAGCTTATCCAATATAGCCCTCAGAATGGAATACTTCTGGCCCACAATGCGTAGAGACGCAAGTGAATATGCAAAGAAATGTGATGCCTGCCAGCGGCATGCACCTGTCAACCAACAGTCAGCAGAACCTCTGCACCCGGTAATATCCCGTGGCCTTTTATGAAATGGGGGATGGACATTGTGGGACCTCTTCCAGAGCACCAGGAAACAAGCTATATATGTTAGCTATGACGGACGACTTCTCTAAGTGGATTGAAGCAGGATCATTTACCCAGACCACGGAGGCACAGGTCATCTCTTTCATTAAGCGCAACATATTCACCAGAATTGGCATTCTTTCGGAGATAATATGCGACAATGGTTCCCAGTTCATTGGGAAAAAGACTGAGGCTTTCTGCACTGGGTGGAACGTATTCCTCCAGAATTTCCCCTGAAAATCCCCAGTCCAACGGACAGGCTGAGTCCAGTAACAAAATTATTATCGAGAATATGAAGAAGAAACTACAAGAAATGGGAGGGAAGTGGGCAAAGAAGCTCCCTCTAGTCCTATGGGCTGACATGACCACCCCAAAAGTGGCAACAAGTCAAACCCCCTTCAGCCTCGTCTTCGGAGCAGAAGCAGTAATTCTATCTGAGGTAAAAAAAGTTCCAACCCACAGATATGGATGTATAACCGAGGACCAGAACCATGTGGAAATGGCAAGCAACCTAGACACTGTTGATGCGCTTAGGACCAGCGCCTACATCAGGTTGGCCTCATATAAGCAGATGGTAGCCAGGAGCTACAACAAAAATGTCAGGATCATAACCATGTAAGTGGGGGACCTGGTCCTGAGAAAGGTGTTCCAGAATACCAAAAACCGACAAGCGGGGCAATTCGCCTACAACTGGGAAGGCCCGTACCAAGTGGAAAGTATAGTTGGTAATGGAGCCTATAGACTTATGACAATGGAAGGGCAAATGATACCCAGGTCATGGAACATAATCCATCTCAAGAAATCATCTAGAGGTACCTCCACCGGGCAGGAGCAAATCCCTTAGACCTCAGGTTCTACTCTATATAAAGCATGCTGTGGTTCAATCTAAATTTTACACCTATATTTTATATTTTTTGTTTTTGTACCCAATGTTTAAATTTTTTTATTATCGAGTCTTTTAAAATCTTTTTTCTTGTTCCCTCTATTGCTAAACCATGAAAATTTTGTCACCAAACATTTCTTGAACCAGAAATTCCCTATCATAGTAGATTGACTTAAAGAGGAAATTTGTATTGCCCACAGGAGAACCTAAGTAAAGCATGGTACCCCAACATAGGGATGGGTATCTAACACCAGACCAGCATACCAAAGCAGCGATGGCCAAACACAACGAACATGCATGCACAACCAAGATCGCCAGAAAATGGGCAGGAAAAATTAAAGAAAGCAAAGCCCCACACAACGGTGGACGGAACACATACGATAAAAACTTTCCAAGGCAGTTGAAAATACGAAATTGTTTTAAGGTCCACCCGGACCAACAACATAAGTACAACAAAACAAACCCACGTAGGGGCACCAAAGTTCGAAACTAAAATTTGCCCAAGCGGGCCCAGAAGTTGAATTAAAAGGATCTACTCATCAGGAGCAGGATCCGCGACACCATCAGCATCATTATGGATGGGGCCAGAGGTCACCTCCTCTCCAGCTATAGGGGACCCCACCACTTCCTCTTCACCCTCGTCAGAATTCAAGTCCATGTCAAGACTATCGGGAAAATCATCAGTAAAAGACCTCTTCAGGGTACCCAGGTCCCAGGTCAAATGCTTACCCTCATGGTACTCCTTGACGCATTTAATCCTAGCATCGGCAGCACCATAAGCAACAACGTCCATGAAAGCCCTCTGTAGAGAGTCTTCTTCTGTTTCAGGCCCTCTACTTTGAGCACCAGCTCAGCACCTGAGGCATGGGCCTGCTCCAGCTTGGACTGCGCCTCCTTAAGCTGCGCCCGAGAAACCTTCTCCTGCTCTACCGCTTCCTTCAATTGTTCCTGGCACTCACTATGGTCCCGCCGGATACGCTCGCATGTCGCCCTCAGATTCTCCCTCAGCGCGTCCTCCTGCTCCCTCCTAGCCAGCGCCTCCTGCATCTTTCCTAAAGCCTCCTAATTGGCCGCCTGTAGACGTTGGTTCTCCATCAGGAGAGCCTCGCTCTGCCGTTTTACGCATAAGGAAAGCTCGAGAGCATGGACACCCAGACCAAGTCAGACACGGAGGAGAAAAATTGTTATCAAAAGAAAAAAAAAACAAAAAGCTACCTCGAAGGAAACCTCAGAAGACTGCCTGACTATGTCCTTGAAAGGACGCTACTGTAAGAAAGAGGCCGAAGCAGGAAATAGCAGAGAATCCAAACCAGGCCAGAGAGAAGACTTGGACCCTGCAAATCCATCAGGGAATTCTAGTTGCAGGCCAGCAATAGGGCGCACTCCAGAAGCTGCCTGAGGAAGTTGCTCAGACAAAACCTTGAAACCAGGAGTAGAGATCTTAACAGGACTGAGTCCATAAACCCAGAAGCCATAGGCTCCCCAGGCGCGGTCTCCTGAGTTGGTTCATTCGCGTCCACTTCAATAGGCGCAGACTTGGAGCTAGCTCCGGAGATAAGCTCCCCAACAGATTCCACCTTCTTCCTCTTCGAGGACTCAACACCTTCAGCAGCGAACCTTTTCTTCCTCAGCTGCATCACCCTATCAACACTTACCTTAGGCTTGCCTAAAGAAGAGAAAGCACGGGAGGATTAAAACATGAACAACGGCAGTATGCACCTAACAGAAATTGACAGCAGGAAACCATACCTTCCTTTTTCACCGCCACCACAGCCGAATCCCTGACCAATTTAGAGAATGTCCTATCAGAAGCAGGCAAAGCAAGGAGCTTGGCCTTGGAAGCAGGGTCGTCCTTCGACACCGAGAGCTTGGCCAAGTCATTCCCTGCAGGAAAACAATCATCTGTTGAACTAACAAGAAAGGTAATGAGGAAGAAAACCGAACTAAAACTAATTCACAACCCATACCTTCCACCGATTGCCAGGAAGAGAAGATGTAGTCAGGAGAACTCGGGAGGGTGTCGATTTTGACGAAAATAAAACGAGTAAACCATTTACTGTCATATGGAGTAGTTGAGAAAAAAATTGCAGAAGGCCCACCATCGTGAGCACGGATGGTACATTGGCTATGGCCCAAGGAACGAGGGGAGAACCATTGCCCGAGGTCAGTCAATTTAATGTTGCAACCGCGCTCACGGTTAATGGCACAAATACTCAGTAAAATACGCCAGGCATGGGGAGCAACCTGACAAACAACAAGCTTGGTAAGCTTCAGAAAATCCACGATTAGCTTTGGAAACGGGAACCTCAAACCCAAGCGGAAAGGGTATTCATATAAGCATGTCTAACCCTCTCTTTCGAAATCCGTTTTCTGCCCCGGGAGGGGAAGGTGGAACACCACCCCGTCGGGAAATCCGAACCTCGCCTTGATAAGGGGGGGGTGAGCCTCGGCAAAACAAGAGTCGTTTAAGTGCTTTGCAGACAAGAGTCCCTAAGAAGGGAAGAGACCAGGGCTTCCCCTAGGCATGGGGTAAGAAGATGAGGAACCTGCAACAGCAGGAGTAGTAGCATAAGAAGTACGAGCAGACATGATTTGAGAAAAAAAAAAGCAGTGAAAAATTCGAAGATGGTGAAAAAAGGGAGTGAAATTTGAAGATGAGATTTGAAAGTAAATTTGAAAGTTGAAAGGTGAAAGTAAATAAGGTAGATGGGAAGTTAAAAAGGGGGCGATTGATTGGACAATTAATAAAGAAGTGGTTGGGAAAGTGGGGACATGGGGACTGGCCCACGTGCACAGTGAAGACATGGGAAGACCACAAGCCAACCTCGGAAATGCCAGGAGCAGGGAAATTCCAGCCCAATTAAGCTAAGTTAGGCTGAAATTTGGGGGAAATTGTTTAGCCCAAAAATACCGTTCTACCGGTTATTGGGCCACAAGCAAGAGAGCCCACAAAAGACCAAAAGTAACGCAAGAAGAGCACTAGCAACACCCACTAAAACTATGGGCCCAAGGAAGAAGTCAGCCCATAAAGAGAGCAACAGTGTCGTACTGTCGTTAGGTCAAGTTGGGCTGGGAATTCAGCATCCTAACCTTACTCAACGTCCTCCCTATATTCTAGGAGAAGGACTAGGCAGCAGGTGGACCAAAGACTCTGCAGCTATAAAAGCAAGACCAAAGGTAGCTCAAAAGGACATTCGTTTTTTGACTTATAAATTTTCTACTCATGCATACAATCATTGTACTCTAAAAACATTGTTAACCTCGATATTAGTGAAAGCTTGGTGGGATTTCGTTCCCCCCTGCGGTTGTTTCCCTTATTAGGGTTTTTCCGCGTCACCAAAATCCACTATGTTAATTTCTTTTATCCTTTTATTTCTCGTACGCCTTAATGCGTATTGGTTGTCACTTTAACCCACACTTCAATAACATAAACCGGTAGAATTTTACCAAAACATTACTCTAGTCCTATTTTATTTTGGTTACGTAGTAGCCGAATTTGGAGCAAGTAAAGGGAGTAAGTCTACTTGGAAACTACTTTATATAAGTCCGAGAGACAAAGATATTATATCATCTATTTAGTGTGCATATTTTCTTGAATAGTAAGTGATCAAATTAATTTATTTTCTTAACAAAACCCATCCCATGTAAACCATAAGAACAACATAACTATAAACTTTTTCCGTCATATTTCCATCTCATGTAATCACCGGAATTATTTTTTCACATACGAATTTTACTCTTTCACATACACTCTATTATTATCTTTCTGATCCGTCTAATACCCTTCTAACCTCATACCTAATTGAATCAACTCTTAATTCTACCTTCTACCTAAAATTTAATCTAATTGTTAAAGGACTTTAATAACCGATCTTAATTCACTAATCAATGAAATAGTTTATTTTTTTATTAAATTATTAATATTAATCGTTACATTTTTTAAATGAATAATAGGTAAGATAAGGGACTCAACTATGAGTTTTTTTACAGATAAGGGACTCAACTTTCAAATTGTACAGTTAGAGGACCCTCTAGTAACACCGTTATCTTTGCCGTTAAATCAAACCTAAACTGATACGGAGTATCATTTTACACAAAATCCTCTTCATCTTCTCTAAACTCAAAAACCATGACATCCAACAAATAAAATCAAATCCTAGAAAAATTATCGATCCTGGAAAACAATCAAGTAAGTGATACTAATTACTTCTACTTAGTTGTTCAATTTAAGTTTTCTTTTGTGAAATTAATCTATTTCAATTATTTTTTACATAAATCCCTTATTTTATTTGGAGTTATTTGGATGGGCTTTTCTTTAAATTTCTTCATATCTTCTTAAGTAACAATATTTTATGTATAAAAATAATTATATATGCTTTAATAATCTTTCAAGAAACATATATTTTGGAGAAGGATGATTTATTTGCAATTATTTAGATGACAGTACAATTTTTTGTCAATAAATTTGGGCATTCCGTTAATTTTAACCTTTGAGTCCTCTAACTGTACAATTTAAAAGTTGAGTCCCTTATCTGTAAAAAAACCAAAAGTTGAGTCCCTTATCTTACCTATTACTCTTTTTTAAATTATTATAAGTTTCTAAACAATATGCTATTCGCCGCCTTGAAATAGGTTTACGGAAATTATGAACACTGAACTTGAATTTAGAATATGTTGACTTGGGATCTGATGTTTTTGGGTAAGAACTATGAACATTTAACATTTAGAAGAAGCTTTTGTCCCATGGATTGATGTCTCGGCTAAGTTAAAGAAAAAACAAAAAATCTCTAAACTGAGTCCCTAAAAACTAGTTAACGTACGTAGATTATTTGCTCTTATTAATTTGTTAAAACTAAGGTTTATAAGATAGTAATTATTATTAGAAGTTGTGGTGGTATAGCGGTGGGGCGTGGTGGTTGGTACGACCGAGAAAAGAGGCTGTGGTGGTGTGGAGTACTGCAGTAGATGGGTGAATATTATTGGGATTTGACTTTTGAGTGGGAAAGATTAAAAAAATGATAAGGATAAAATTGTAAACATTGTATGTGAAAGAATAAATTTCGTATGTGAAAAATACAATCTGATGCCCGTGGTTGTGGGTATCAAAGATAAAATTTATAATTCCTAAACTTTAACTATAGATATTGAAAGTCAGGGTCGAACCACAGAGAGGTGGGGAATGTTTATTGTTTGATGTCAATGTTTTAAGGTAACAAAAATGGGGGTTTATATTGATTGTCACTAACTCTAGAAATAAAGATAGAAATAAAACAAGAATTAAGAAAGAAATAAACTATGGTGAAAGAGATGCTAGGATATTCGGGTAATAAATAGCAACGATAGTATAAATCCTAAGTCAACACGTATTGCAGTCGCGTAAGGGGTGTAACATATCCTTTCGGTCTATGGTACCTAATAGCTCCTTTTGGCCTACGCTATTAGTTCCTAGGTCTCACAATTATTGGGTGTCAACAATAAGGGTGATTCCTAATTTCTAGGTCACATACCTTTCAGTCTTAAGTAACCTAGCCGTCTTAAAGCGTAAACCAATACCCTTCCCGCATCTCTCAATCTTGGGTAGGTCATTAATAACATCCTACAAGTGTCCTTTCAGTCTCATTGTAGGGTATTATAGTCGACGAATTAAAAAAGTCTAAAAACATACGCGAGTCGGTCGACCGACCAGCTAGTCCAGTCGGCCGACCCACACTTCAGTCGACCGACCGGTTAAGCCGATCGGCCGACCTAGGGCCTGCTACAGTCGGTTTCGGGAATTATACTATCTACGCATATTACTCCTTACATCCTAACATATGTGATTAGCTACTCATGGATACTGAAATAACAATAATAACATTAATGAAAACTGAATTCATAATGAACATTAATCTAAGCATGCAATAACAACAAAGGCTTGGGATTCTAACTTAAACCGGTTACTAGCAATTCTAAGACAAGAACAATATTAAAACTAAAATTGAGAGAAGAATTACCGCAGTAGGAATTAGGGCAGAAAGAACAAAAGCTTTATTGAATTTGTGCGGAAAGATTAATTGAACAATGAATAAAACTAAAGAACAAATTTTTTGAGAATGTGAGAACTAAAACAAAGGATTAAACTTGCTACTACAAACTAGGTAATTAACTTGGTCTAAAACTGAATTAAGAACTGAATTATAAACTCTAATCCCAAGATTAGCATAAGTAGGCGGAAATAATAAGCTTCCCAATGACCTAATTGCACGAGTGGGCTTTTGCGGAAATTCTGAGACTGCACTGTGGTCGACCGACCTAGGGAACAGGTCGGTCGACCTACTGTCGGGCTTTGGTGGACTTCTGATTTTAAGGTAGCAGTCCTCAGGTCGACCGACCTAGGTAGTAGGTCGGTAGACCTACTTTCCTGTACGTCAGTCTTGATTTCGCCTTGGTTTGACTTTGTGGTACTTGGTTCGCGACTTGAGTTCACTTCTCCTCGTTCCTTGGTTATAAAAAATCCCGAGGGCATAAATTTGGCATAAAATCGTCCCTTTTTCCGCATAATTCTGCAAAAGAGCATAAAAATACGAAAGTAGACAATTGTTGGGAAGTAAAGGCTAAAACATAGTAAATGAGCGACAAAATGCGTGTAAAAATAGATGTAAAACATCATAAAATAGACACACATCACAACCCTTTAATAATCAATCACAATAATTCATCCACCATATCGTCTTTTTATTACATTGTAACACCCCAAAAGTATGAGAGGGAAGTTGTCCCACATCGGTAGAATGTGAGGCTTGTGATATGTTTATAATAGCTTCCACCCACCACTTAGTAACAAGACCTTGTGTTTTTGGGCTTAAGTGAGGACAAATAATGGGCCTAAAAGTGTGCACCCATCTTATTGGGGCTGTGTTACGACCGTGGTGGCTCGGGCTGTTACAAATGGTATCAGAGCGACCCTGCGACCGTGTGGTGAGCCTGTGGTCGGGAATACCCGGGTCACTCACCTAGCGGGTGAGGATTCTGGGCTTGGATACGGCCAAGTTTGAGGCACAACGAGGACGTTGTGTTCTTTAAGTGGAGGAGTTTGTAACACCCCAAAAGTATGAGAGGAAAGTTGTCCCACATTGGTAGAATGTGAGGCTTGTGATATGTTTATAATAGATTCCACCCACCACTTAGTAACAAGGTCTTGTGCTTTTGGGCTCAAGTGAGGACAAATAATGAGCCCAAAAGTGTGCACCCATCTTATTGGGGTTGTGTTACGACCGTGGTGAGTCGGGCTGTTACATACATACCATATATAAATAAATTTATTTTTTTAAGATTTTATTTACTAATAAGTAATCATAAATATAAAATTTCAAACTAAATTGTTGAATAATTTTAATTTAATTCTTATAATCTACTCTATATAAATACAAGAACATTTCAAGTATTCTCATACATCCACAGTGATCACATACAATTTTTTTGATTTTACAAAAAATGCAAATAATACGGAATTAATTACTGAAAATCCTCTATATTTATGTTTTGTACGTAAATGTTTATGTATATCTTTTTGTACGTAAACATAAATAAATAACGAAAAATGACTATTTTCAATCGAAAATAATTCATGCCAATTTTAATTACGATAATAAATTACAATAAATTTCACCAATTTTATCTATATAAATACAAGAACATTTCAAGCATTCTCATACATCTACGTCATCGCATGCAATTTTTTCTTTTTACAAAAATGTGGGACCCACTGTAAATAATTTCGGAATTAATCACTCAAAAACCTCTATGTTTATGTTTTGTACGTAAATTTTTACGTTTGTTTTTTGTACGTAAATATTAATGAATAACGAATAATGAACAATTTAAATAAAAAATAATTCGGCGATTGATTAAAATTCCGTCTCAATTTTAAGCTACAATAACATATTATGGTAACAATAAAAATAAAGTATAAAAAATTACATTAATTGATAAAAATCAACATTGTTTCAAACATAGCAGTATTTGACTAAATTTATTAGATAATAAACTATTAATTTACCAAAAAATTTAAATATTAAATACAACTATAAATTAATTGTAAATCCAAAATAATACAATTTTCTTTTAAAAAAATAAAAGAAATAACCTATTACGTACGTCATGAATATATTCAATCAGATATTATTTTTTGTTCATTAAATCATTGTTGATATTAAATATAACAACTAGTGTAGTCTACCATGAAATTTTCCAATATTTGAAATGATATTTAGACTGTTTTAGTTAACTTCATAATTAAATTTTTGAATTGTATTGCAAACCTTTTAAATTTTAATGGTTGTTTTAATTTTATAGCAACTAGTGTTAAACCCGTGCAAAATTGCACGGGTATATTTTTAGAAATAATATGGTGGATAATTAATATTAGCGAATAGTGTCAATAATACGTGAATAATGTGCATTCAATTTCAATTATATTGATAATACGTTAAAATGCACATGATAATAATAATGGTATTTATATATCCATTCTTTTATTGTTTTTTTTAAATCGATATAGATGTTATTTTAAGGTTTATTTTGTACCGTTATGTTTATGATCGATTTGATTTTGCAAAATATATAAATTTGTACACTATTATTGGTTGTTATATTTATATTATGTTATTTTTATTGTTTTTTAATTTAGTATTGTCGCATTTTTTTCGATTGCAAAAATGCACGGGTATATTTAACCGGTATACTTTTAAGAACATCGATATAATATATCGATATATTGTGTATTGTAATTATTTATTAGAATTTTTTTAACTTTACTCAATTTTGTTTTTAAATTTAGAATTGTCGCTTTTTTCGATTGCAAAAATGCACCGATATATTTAACGGGTATACTCTTGCCAGAAATTAAAATTTCATGTTTATGAATTTATATAAAAAAATGTTACGTAATATTTCTTAAACTACGTTATCAGGTATTTATTTAGAATTTCAGACGGTTATTTCTCAGGAAATTCATAAATGAAATTGCGGTTTATTCTAAAATTTTAATACCATAAACCGTTATAATGTTAAAACAGTTGTGCAAATTATTAATTATCCACAGGTATATTCAATCCCGCTATTAATCATTACGTAAAATTTACGGTTTATTTTTGTAAAATCAAAATAGTTGTGCAAATTAATTACGCAATTTTACACGAGTTTTTTGTAAAATTTCATGTTTACGAATTTATATTAAAAATTTTACGTAATATTTCTTAAACTAAGATATCAGGTATATATTTAGAATTTCAGACGTTTATTTCCTAGGAAATTCATAAAAGAAAATGCGGGACCCACCTAGAGAATTTAAAAAAAAAAATCACAATTACATTGATGACGTGGCGCGTCGAGGGTTTCTGAAATGATTCAGTAATTATATAGATAAGATATTTACTTTTTAACTATTTATTATTTTCCGTACGTTAGATTTATATATTATATACCATGTTTTAACACTACATTCGTGCATTGTTTTCACGGATTTAAAACATCTGTAAGTTTCAAACGACCCATGTAAGTTTTGCACGTGTTTTAAATTATTATCATTATAAAAGAAATAGCGTGGGAAATAGCGTATAAAATATTCATGTATTTTGGTTAATGTTTTTAAGTATAGTCTTTATATCAATATTCTTGAAACATACCCATACAATTTTACACGCGTTGAAAATTAATCATATATTAATATTAAATTACAAATTATATAATTAATTTTTATATTCTATACTTTGGCCATCTAATCAAACCGTACATTAACAAGTTAATTCTCGTTACTACGAAGAGAATAAAAATTCTCTTTGTTTTTCCTCCAAATGCTTCTTCCCGATTAAACTCCAAATGCTTCTTCCCAATTAAAGAAACAAGTAAAATTTTCTTTCTTTAACCTATTAACTTTTCATTAAACTTTAATCTTATAATTAAATTTAAAATTGTGAGTTTTTCATTAAAATAAAATAAAACTATTGTTCAATTGTAAACTATAGGTTGGTAAATTTTCATTTAATACAATAAATATAACTTTAAAGAATAATTTATCACATATCTACCATTAACTTTATGCTAATAAAATTCATTAGAAAAATTGGAGAAAACTTATAAAATGAAATTCTTAATTTTATGGTAATAAAATATATAGATTTTATTAAAATAGACCTTGTCCAACTTTAGTTCTCAATATAAATAACACCCTAAAAATAATTATTCTATATATACCGCTTATTGCGCGGGATCTATACTAGTTTTATGCATTAAATGACTTTGTTTAGGGTCAGAGTCACAAGTTCAACAAATAAATTTATTGTGAGGAGATCTTATGCAAAACTATTTTCTATAATAAAATTATTCATTTTTAAGGACACGCCTTAGGGTGGAGTTTAGTGGTTAAAACTTGGGTGAAATTCCCAAGAGACCTGGGTTCAAGCCTCCCCAAGTGTAAAATCTTGTGGAACATTTTTGGTCCGAGTTCATGCCTTAATAGACTTTGAGTCTGTCACCCTCGGGAGGAGGGCGAGTTCCCTGGTATGCGTGGTTTGAAAACTATGAAAAGTACCCGAGGGTTTACCCAGTGCCCCATGTAGGTAGTGGCTGCTGGTTCCCTCGTCACCAAAAAAATATGAAAAGATTCACAACATATTTTCATAATAAATTTCAAGTATAAATTTAGTTTAACCATATTTAGTGGAAATATCCTATGAATTTTCCCATATTTAACTTATTAACTAGTTCTGTACCCCGTGAAAATCACGGGATTTGTTAGCGCTTTTTTATGTTTATATTTTTACTATTATGATTCTATGAGTGGTTTTAATAAAAAATTTAATCATAAATTGATCAAATGATAGATATGTTCATATGTAGGATTTATATCTTCAACTAAAGGTGATTCATAAATGGAAGTACATGATACAAATACATACGCCCTGAAAAAAGAATGAAAATGTAGTAATCAAAATACTTCTAATTTTTCATCACAATCCATATTAAAGTTTGCGAAAATTGATAAGAATTAAAAAAAAATAGTGATCTTAATAAAAACATTTTATATAAATATGACCGGCTAATTAGTAGAGTAAACAGAATACGAGAGATCAAAATACAACCAATATTAACAAAGAAATTAGTTAGAAATTTGCGAACATGATAATTGTTTTCCATACCCGCATATTATCATAATTTCCACGTTAGTTCTTATAAATAATTTCTAACAAAATATTAATAAAACTCAATATCACAATAATAACATCTTGTCCATTAACAACTTTATATATACATGCATATACATAGATACATAATCAATTGATTCAAAAGACGAATTATCATATCAAAATATGCACACTAAATTTACTAAATCGTTGTCACTACATCAAATTAGTGTAACAATTGATTCAAAACTCAAACTAAAAGTGTTTTATCTCAAAATAGTAGGAAAAGTCTTCAACCAACCAATTATATTATTTCTTTCACATTTTACAGTTTTCTTCAACCTTGGATGACTTCTTCTTTTCTCTTTATTTTCCCTGCCTTGCAAATCTTTATCATTTATAAACGCTAACTAAATATATTTTGACACTCGGTTAATTGAAAAACAAAAATTCTAATTCTTGAATGATCAAGTAATAAATTTGATGAATGCCTCCTTTTAAAGTTGATTAGAGCATTTCATGATTAAAATTTCCAATCTAAAACAATATTATCAAAACATAGTAAAACAATCAATTTAATAACACTAATATATTTTTTTTAATAAAAACAAAATCCACAATTACCTTGTTTTTATGATAATGAGGATGAGGATACAATGCGTGTTTTCAGTTAATTTTTGTTTATGCTTGAAATTTATTATTAAGTTTTGAAAACACAGAAAGCAACAAAATTTGTGAAAGAGTGTTTTATTATTCTTTGATTTTTTTCTTGGGAAGATTGAAGGCCGGGTAATAACTATTGATTTATTTAGATTTATGTGCACTTATTGCGAATTATTAAGTGAAACTTTATTATTATTCATTTATTGAACACAAAATTTATTATTATTTATTAAGTAATTGTATGAATAGGTATGGTAGGTGACAAGAACATATAGGGTGACATGTGGCACTTCAATAGATATTCATCATGCCTTTTTATGTGATTACTAGTTTTGTGGCCCGTGCAATGCACAGAATAATTTTATGTTTTCTTAAATTTTTGACGTATATTTTTATTCACAAAATTGAACGCCAATGTTTAAAGATAAATGTATAACAAATTTTTACATTACTTAAAATCTATAATACAATACAATTACAACCTATAATACAAGACAATTAAATATTTTTTAAAACAATTAATAGCTTAAATTACGAGAATAAATATTTTTTTTTGTTAGTTGCAAAAACAAATATATATATGAACAAAATAATTATCTTAAATTTGCACCGTAAACTTTCCGACTCATTAACTTAAAATATGCGCTATTTTATTCGAGTATATATCTTTTAATACATGCTAACTTATAAGTTTTTACCTTGCTTTTTTAAACTTTTATTTTACCTTGTTTCCGTGTCTTTTATATTTCTTCCCTCTCCAAATACACATGTGATGCTCTGCTTTATCTGCATTTACATACATTTCATGATACTTTAAAACTTATATAAAATTTTTTTTGACCAAAAGTTAAAACATTAACCTGACAGCAAATGAATCAAACTATTGTCACATGTAAATCATTTAAAGTATACCAAATAGAAAACATGAATTCAAATATATAACAAACGATTATAAAAACCAACAACGTAACAAAATAAAATATATTTTGTTGCACACCAATCATCGTACCGTAACAACAACACTCAATAATAATTCTTAATATACTCACTATCATCAAATTATTAAACTAAACCGTAGAATATAATCCACTACATAGAAAAACTCATGGAAATAGATATTAATAAATAGAGTGAATAGAAATTATTATAGGAATTATAGTTTGTATATATAAACATTATATAACCATAAATTCTCATATTTATTTTTAAATTTAATTTATTTTGTGATATTATTAAATTAGATAATTGATTGTGGAGAACCTCAAGAGGTGAATTAAAAAGCAAAAAATGTTAATGAAACATTATGGATGTTAATTAATATATATAAAGAGTTTTAATTAATTTATTAACATATTATATTACAAAAATTAATTAAATAGGAATAACTTTCTAATTAATTTGATGGGTGTTAAGTATTATGAAAAGTTTTAATTAATTTATTACCATGTTTAATTAAAAAATTGAATTAAATAGGGACAAATGTTAATAAAAATGTGGGTGCTAAAGAAATATGAAAAGCTTTAATTAATTATTAACATATATATTAAATGGTTGATGTTTTAGATTTCCGACTCTTGGTTATCTTTGATTCAATTAACACATAAACATTGTAATAATATATCTCTTAATTATAATTATACTTTACCACAATTGTCTTTTTAATTATCTCGAGTTTTTCAATTTTCTATGTTATACCCCTACATTTTTTAAATTCTATGATATGCCCTTAAACTCTATACATTAGTCTATACAATGACCTTATTTATTGGTTTTGCTAGCTTAATTTCTTAATTTATCTATTAAATCATCTATTTAACATTTCAATTACTCGACAACCTTCTCATTTACTTATTAATTCGCCGAATTACAATTAACCAACCAAATAGTATACAAATTTAACTCAATTTCATCAAATTGTTGTTATTATTTCATGCTTCATAACATATGTTTTTAACAGAATTTTATGCTTATTTAAAGATATTTGTGATACTTTTTATATTGAATGGTGATACCACATTAATAAGTCACAATAAATGTCAAATTATGACTTTTATAGGGATAGTGTTAATGGAGATTTGAAAGAGGTTATTATGGAGAATAAGTAATAAGTTTAAGGGTATACCATAGAAATTATAAAATATAGGGGTACAACATAGAAAACCGAAAAACATAAGGGTACACGGTAGAATATCCCTTAATTATACATCAAGTAAATGGTTCTAATCATCTAGCGCTGCCACGTGTCGCGATATTATGCTCAATCTAGCCTTTTTATATTATTATATAGATGTGTGTTTGTAGGGTAAACCTTAAAAAAATCGATAAATATAAAATAATTATTAATTATTAGCTTCTCATGTACTTAATGTAATTTTTGTTTAATTGAAAATGATAGAGTGTTATTTAATTGATGCGTGCACTATAGTTATCTAGAAAATATTTGTTATTGGTGATAGAAGGTCCGTTTAAAATCATTTTCATAATCGTTACAGTATTTCGTATGTCCAAGTACTAGTATGATTAGGCAGATGATTAGGATAGGCATTAGGCACATACAATGTATTTTCAAACCTGGCATTAGGCATTAGGCATTAGGCATTAGGCACATGTCTGTCTTATCAAACTTGTGCATTTCTAATTTTCTATGTAACCATTACACTCATTTATATAAGTTGCTTCAATTGGTAAAAACACTCGAGGGTAATTGTCAAATTGGTAAAAAACAATTTAGAAATAATTTATAAAAGGCGACAACTTGGCAAAAAAAATCATTTTGACCAATTTTTTTTATTGGTGCAACTATATTTGGCAAAATAACCCTTGTCTAAGTAGTAAATCCCCAAAAAAAATTATGCAAGACTCTGACTAGGCTTGTCGTGAGCTTTTAAATTACATTTTTTCTTCACTTGTAACATAAACTAGTAGCTGGTGTAGGTAGGAGCAATTCATCACAAGCATGTCGATTTTAATTTGTTGATCAAATGTATGTAAATTATACTCCCTCTAATTTAAGGATTTTTTTTCTTTTGTTTGTGGACACAAATATTAAAATAATGAATAAAATAAGAGTAAAAAGTTGAGTGAGGTTTAGTGATAGCTAGGGGTAGATATGACAATGGATTTTAGATCCTACCCAGATCTATTAGACCCTATACCCAAGGGTAGGATATGAATCCCATTATTTTAGATCCATAGGATCCGGGTCAGACTTATATCCATATACAAGTATGAGGATCGAATCGGGATCCCACCACTAAGATCCAGATCCTACGCTTGGACCCTCTTTTAATTTCTATAAGGATAATTTTTGAATAGATTCGAACCTTCAAAGGTAGATCATAAAAACAAGGAATAAAGTATTAATGTTTAGTTTGTTTGAACAATTTGTTTTATTATGAATTGCTGGAATTATAATTATTTGTGGTTTGTAAACCTTATTATTTGTAAGTTGTTATAAAACTTTTTAACATTTTGTACACTCTTTTTTTTTTCTTTAAGACTATGATTTTTAAACTAGTAAGCTAATAGATGGTAATTCGACTAAAACATCATCTCTAATTGACAAGTAAAAGTAAAATAGTGTATAATAGTGACTTGGTGCGATTTCATTTGAATGTATAATTGGAGATTGACGGATCTGGATTTTACCCAGATCTTCATGATACGGATATGGATCTACAACTTTCGTACCCTAAGGATAAGGGTAGGATCTGGATATACCATTTTAAAATGGATCTAGATCATATGGATCCAATAGGATCTTGTAGATCCTACCCATTGTCATATCTAGCTAGGAGAGACATGAACAATTATGAGTTAAATATGGAATTGTGGAGTCAAAACCATAAGGGAAAGAATAAAATATGAGTAAAATAGTTGAGTAAATTATACTCCATCCGATTTAAGGGTTTTTTCCTTAGTTTATGGTCACAAAAATTTAAATAATGAATAAAAAAAGAGTAAAAAGTTGGGTGGTGTTTGGTGATAAGAGGGAGATGAATAATTATGAGTTAAATAAGGAATTTTGGAGCCAAAACATTAAGGAAAAGAATAAAATATGAGTAAAATAGTTGAGTGACGTTTGGTGATATGAGATAATAGTGATGAATAAAATAGAGTAAAAATTTCCAAAATATAAAAGGAGAAGAAACCCGAATAATCTGTTTAAAGAAATAAGGAAAATGGGGAATAAGAGGGAATAGACTTTACTAAAACAATGATCTAATATAATTAAGAGTAAAAACAATGACATTCGGTTGTGGGTTTACAGGAAAGAGATAGGGAATTAAAGTTAATAATATCCTTTGTTGGTGTTTGTTTGACCTAAACAAAGAAGATGAAATTCTCAACCGACGACACCTCCAACCCACCTACACTGATGCCACTGATACCCCCACAAACCCTTATTCTCATTTGAAATCCTCATTATAAACACCCCTCAATTTTTTCGAAAAACTCCCCCTCACCACCGAAGTTAACTCCCCCACCCCTAATTGTAGGAATATTTCATAAATTTTCATTAAAGCATTAATCTAATTAATACTGCCAAGGATTATATCAAAAGACGATTTGATACAAAAACTATAAATTGAATTAAAAAGATATGAATATAGAAATAAACTTTAGATCTATGGAGAATCGGCCTAAGAACAACCTAGTAAACCCAAATTTCAATGTAGAAATCCTCCTTAGATTGCACCCTAGATGACCGAGAAAATTGCACTTCAAGTTACCACCTTGATTACTATTAATTTTGGAGACTTTTGTTTTAGGGTTTTTAGATGTTATAACTCATGTCGAAAATAAGAGAAAATTGTTCTCTTATATGTGTGATTTACACGGCCCAAAAGGCCTATCCACCGTGTTAGTAGTCGTGATTCACACGGCCCAAGGCTACTACCCACCGTGTTAGTAGTCTTTTTATTTTAGTGTTGTTAAACATGTGGTAGACTCTCTTAGAGATTTCACCTATCCGAACTTCTATTAAAATATCTACATATATTTTAATGCATGTACTCGGAACTAAATATCCCATATTAATTTCCGGAGAACATTTTCGGAAATGTAACATAAACATAATTTTAGGAGAATGTTAATTAATTATCTTATAATTAATTAACCTAATTATATTATTCTAAAACATATCATATATTAAAATATAATTAATAAATATAACATTTATATATATTTGCTAGAATTAACATTTAATTCATTTCTCCTAATTATTATTTAATCATATTAATGTTTATCATCTATTTAACTACATTTAGCTAAGTTTGGTAATTACGTAATTATATCAATATATAATCACATTTCTCAGTACTATCCTATAGGTGTGACCTTTAGGGATCAGCTGATTACCGCCATCATATGACAATAACGTCAAACTTCTAGTAAGCCAACGTTACCGATAAACTTTAACCAACTGATTAATATACTAAGTATTTTCCTTGACTTATAACCTGCCGATGGAAGCACAACATGAAATGGCCCAAAATCCGATTAGCCTCCTGTTACGGTGCGACCTAGGACAGAAACCTAAACCACCCAAAAAACTGTCTATATCGCAGGAAATAATCAATGGTCAAAAGAGCCGACTTTAGGAATCACAATAGATGTCCTATCCACGACCAGGCACCTAATGTATCTTAATATTTAGGACTCTATGTAGTGGTCACCATGTCCTATGCGTAGACCTGTCAAACAGGTCGAACGGGCGGGTTGCGGGTCGGGTAGATACGGGTTCGGGTAAAATACGGGTCGGGTGTATTTCGGGTCGGGTAAAATACGGGTCAAGTCTATACGGGTTCCGGGTCGGGTTAGGGTAAAAATACGGGTCAATCAACATCTTTTCCTCGCATTTTTTAAAACTTATTTTATATCGTAATTCCTACCCTTTATACGTTATTATCCTCTTGCTCGTCGTAGTTAACTTAATTGTCACCATTTTTGCCCTCACCACCAACATCACCATCGTTATCATCATCATCACCCTTACTAACTCGCTAAGTACGATAATGAGACTCCAATAAGTTAACAATGATGACGTGACATAAGATTTGAGGTGATGATGTGGAAGTGTTGACGCGAAGTGCGGTTCAGTTCGACGTAATACGGTGAAAGTGACGGTATGACACATATTTTGAGGTGATGATATGGCATGTGGTCCTAGACAATTATGTGGAATGAGGTGTAAGTGATAGTGTGGCACACATTTCGATGTAATGACGTGACATGTGGTCCGTCGAAATAATGAGGTGACAGTGCTAACGTGGAATGCAACTTGACGTACTATACTAAAAGTGACGACGTGACATACACCTCGATGTGATGACGTGGCATGTGGTTCGAGGTGATGAGTTGGCGCTGCTGACGTGAAATGCAATTCGACGTACTACGGTGAAAGTGACTGTGTGTCTCACACTTTGAGGTGATGACGTGGCATGTTGTTTGAGCTGATGACGTGACATACCGCATATATATACATATTTCTCCTCAAAAATTTATAAGTCATCAATACTTATTTGACATTGTATATTTTAAAAACGATATATTGTCTTGACCCAACGGTCAACCCGCTGCGGGTCGGGTTTTGACGCGCTGTTTACGGGTCAAAACGGGTTCGGGTATCTTTCGTGTTCGGGTTGAAAAAACCGGGTCATTTACAGGTTATTTACGAGTCGGGTTACGGTCGGTTTTCGGGTCGGGTCAGGTTTTGACAGGTCTACCTATGCGGTATTAGATACCCATATTTGTCATTGAACAGTCAAACGTTTGACTTATGACATATTGAACCATCCATCCTTCAATTAACAAAATAATCACCTGAGTTATCAGCTCATTATGGTGTTTACAGACAAAACATACATATAAAGTAAAACAGTTCACTTTGTGGTGTTCAAAATTGTCATACAATCCACATGAAATACAATATAAAGAAATTCAATGATTTTATTAAGTAGTAATTGAAATGATCAAATATCAATCAAATAAAATCTACTACAACTCTGGAATACGTTTTATCCCCATGGATGTGATGTACCCTTCATGTTTACTATGCGGTACTACCTTAGTGAGCGGATCTGCAATGTTGTTATCCGTTCCAATCTTGCACAACGCTATCTCGTTTCGCTCCACGTAATCTCTTATTAGATGAGCTTTTCTGAGTACATGTCTAGATTTGTTACTAGACTTGGGCTCCTTAGCCTGGAAGATAGCACCACTATTATCGCAATAAAGGGTGATTGGATCTTTCACACTAGGTACTACTTTTAGACCTTGTATGAAATAACGCATCCAAATAGCTTCCTTTGCAGCTTCGGAAGCTGCCATGTACTCAGACTCTGTTGTAGAATCTGTTGTAACGCTTTGATTTGAACTCTTCCAGCTGGCTGCTCCACCATTAAGAGTAAAGACAAATCGCGACTGAGATTTGGAATCATCACGATCGGTTTGAAAACTAGCATCTGTGTAACCTTTAGCACATAGCTCCGTGTCTCCACCATATACCAGAGCCCAATCCTTAGTCCTTCGTAAGTACTTAAGGATGTTCTTGACGGCCATCCAGTGACTTTCACCTGGATCCTTTTGGTAACGGCTAACCATACTCAATGTAAAACCCCTCGCGAAAGCGGAAACATAAACATACAAAAGTACGAAAAACGCAGCGGAATTAAAACTTTTTAAACATTAACAACATGCGAGGTGAATTAAAACTAAAACTGAAATAGATAACTGATAAAACAAAATAAATAAGTTTAACAGTTCCGAATACTGAAACGAAATATATACACAGCCTGGGATGGAACATCCCTACAGGCACCAAAACGCAAAGTAACAAAAGTCTAAGAGTCTAGCTAACGATATGGTATAAGTCATATGATGAAGGATCATCACTCGCTAGCCCTCCTGTGAACCCCGATCCAATCCAGCATGTACCTACATACATGAAAACATGTACGCCACAATCAGTGGGGAGTGACTAGAGTTCTCCTAGCCACCTTTTGTGACAACACGTAACAGGTAAAGCAATACAGAATACTCCAACATATAACCACATGTGAAGTATAAACATCTCATCAACTGTCTCAACTGACATGCGATACTAATGCATAGCTCTCAATCCAACTTCATAAACCGCTAGGAAGGAGAGCCGGTTTCCCTACTGGTTACCCAGTCGGGGGGTCTTTCAGTCCAACTATTTATGAAACCGATCAAAGAGTCACCCAATGCCTTGGATGAACAATACTAAAGTCATACATAAGACTCAACAACAATAACATCTTAACATCCATAAACACATCTGTCTCTGATACGCTACCATCACTAGCCAAGCAGATAAATTCAGCAAGTATAAGGTTCAGCGGTCAACTTAAGACATAACCTACATACCAAAACATCAGCAAGTAAGAAGGTTCAGCGGTCAACTTAAGACATAACCTACATACCAAAACATCAGCAAGTAAGAAGGTTCAGCGGTCAACTTAAGACATAACCTAATTACCAAAACATTCAGCAAGCAAGGACTCAGAGGCCAGCTTAAGGCATGTTCCCGCCATTCAGCAAGACACTAGACTCAGCGGCCAACTTAAGGCATAGACTAGCATCCAAAAGTAAAGGACTCAGAGGCCAGCTTAAGGCATGTCCCTTCACCACATCACAAGGTACTAGACTCAGAGGCCAGCTTAAGGCATGTCCTAGCACTAAACATCTGCACTCCGGGTGAGGTGTTACGACCTAAATGCCCCGTTGTGCAGCTGCTCTACTCAGAGACCAACTTAAGGCATGTTCTAACGCGATCACAATCATACATGTCTGGGCTCAGAGGCCAGCTTAAGGCATATCCCAGACACGACAAACATACACATATAGGGCTCAGAGGCCAGCTTAAGGCATATCCCCATATACGGCAAACAACTCACGTATTAAGCTCAGAGGCCAGCTTAAGGCATACCTTAATACGCATCAATACAATTCCATCCAAGTCTATGAACTAATCTATAGTTCTATTTTCTTAACCTCTAATCAACACTTAATTGATCCCGGGAACTAAGTTGAGGGAGAGCCGGTTTCCCTTTCGGTTACCCGACCGGGGGGTCTCTATCCTTACTCCATTCCTGAACCCAATATAATGTTGCCCGTCCTCCGGGGACCTCATATACATATCACGGGTATACAAAACGAGTTTCAATCAAAACCGATTAACCGTTTGAAAGTTACGAATGAATTACGATTCAAAATATAGCTTACAGGGGTCCCCAGCCGGTTGGCAGGCAGCCGGTCGGCCGGCTGGTGACCACCTCAGCCTTTCCTTTACTTTCAAAACAAACAACACAAGGACTCCCAGCCGGTCGGCAGGCAGCCGGTCGGCCGGCTGGGAACCCCATTCCCTAGCCTTTGCTATTTCGTAAACCAACCCATACGTACTCCCAGCCGGCTGGCAGGCGGCCGGTCTGCCGGCTGGGCTCCCTTTCTACCTAGGTTCTTCGCAAAACAACACAACAATACACAAGGGACTACCAGCCGGTCGGCAGGCAGCCGGTCGGCCGGCTGGCAGTCCTAAGGCCAAAACCTCAAAAAAAATACGAAAAACACCAAGATGCGCTCCCAGCCGGTCGAGCGGCGGCCGGTCGGTCGACCGGCTCAGAGAGCCTGTAACGAAAATCGCATTTTTCCAGCCAAATCTAAACTTCACAAATCGACATGTAAACTTCAATAATCACCACAAGTATGATTTGCCCAACATTATAAACATCCAATACTACTATCCTAACAGCATACAAATCCCATAACAATCCTCAAATGATTATATTAAGTATCCGTCGCAAAATGTGTAAATTTCAGGAAAACAACATATGATCTTAAGAACATCAACAAGCATGAATTCATCACAAATAAACATTCCTAATCATGTTACTAAGTCCTTTAAACATTATACTTCAACAAAATCAGAAACTAAACACAAGAACACAACAATCTTGCTAATATACACATAAAGGCCGAGTTATCTCATTATCGTCACCTCTCAAGAGATTCCGGCAAAAGATCCTCCTCTACTAAGTTGCTAACACCCTCTGGATCGTCTAAGCCCTCGCCTACAACATAAACAAACGGTTTTAAGGACTTAAAACGGGATTTAGGGAAAACAGCCCCATTTTCGAGTTTAACGATTTCCAAAATGAAGGTGATAGATCGCTTGGAAATCGAATGAGGATTCCGAAAATGTTATTGTTACCTCGATTTGGTTAACGGATGATGAAGAAAAGCTCAAAAGAAGATGTTAACAATGGAGGTTTTATGAGAATATGGTTTACAGTGGAAATGTTGAGGATTGAGGATGCATATGTCGACTAAAGGGGTTTATGGGGGTTTTATGGACTGTCCTTTCCGAGTCAATTAAACGGGTCGGACATTTGAACGGATATTAAGACGTGAGTTTAAGTTTACCAAGTTTGTATTCGCCTTAAGGACTTAAGGTTCTTAAGACGAATCTTACTAATTAAATCAAAACCTTTCACAATAAATTATTAAAATATTATTTTATTACTTAAAATAATTTAAAACGCTTAAATTAGATTTTACGAAAATACGGGATGTTACAATCACCCAATCTTCAATAAGTTTCGTCCTCGAAACTCGAAAGTAGAAGTAGGTACAAAAACAACTCTAACGTTCAGAATATATCAAGCGGGTTATGATAACCCAAAACTTTATCATGCAAAAAGGTTTCGAGAAAAAAAAAAAAAAGGTTTCAAGGCACAAGTCTTGTCAATGGATATCGGGATTCCCGTTACGTATTCAAGAGTCCATCATTCCAAATCTGAGACAAGTCCCAAAATTAAATCAGCCAAAATTCGAAATTTAGGTCGATTCGGTGTTGATGGGCACAGTACGGGTTATCAGACGTCTCCAATAACACGTTCTAGTGGCTATCAACGCTGAAGTCTGCCAAATTGTAAAATATCCTGTTCTTCAAAATCAAGTTTTCTTACAAATTAACCTTTATTTCTCAAATTTTTGAGGAGCAAAAATGGTAATCATGACTAAAAGTTGCTTTTAACGGAAGAGAAAGCAGTTTCAACTTTTTAAAACAATTAAGCTTTTTCCAAAAACAACGGATTTAAAGTCAACAAATGGGGAAACAAGTTCCAAAACAGACGTTCGAGAGCGCGGAAACAGTCGCAGAGCTTATTTTTTATGCGAAGGATTAGGGGTTCCAAGCCTCGCGGCTGTAAGGACTCACAAAGAAGGGTTGAAGGAACGGAACGATTAAGTCGAAGGTTAAAGAAGACGGTAACCTTTGCCAAACATGGGTGCACCAACCGCTCAATTCACAATCAAAACATCCTTCTAACGATCCCTAGTATCTCCCAAAAGGCGATTCCTGTAACCTCGATGTTCACAATGGGTTCGCGGTTCCTATTACCCCTATCTTATTCACAAAACAGGGCATTTCTCAACAAGAAGGTTTCCAAAACTCTGAATCGAAACTCTATTGCCCTAACAATGAATCCTCAAAACTCAAGGTATCGCATTCACTACCCTCTAACCTTAAATTCTGACCGTTCGATCCTAGCAACCTATCTCGCAAAGTTCAATATCTTAAATTCTCAAATTATAAACACAATGAACATTCAAAACAAGATCTCATTGAGGTAACAACTTCCAAGTCAGGCACGTCTATGACGGGTCTTCATGACTAGTTCCTCAAAACGATTCGAATCTCAAGGTTCCTCGAAGTTTAAAGCAGCATTATCCTCTCGACGATTTATTCCTCAAAAGTTGAGATAACTCATCTCAGATAGTTCCCAAATGACGATTCAACCAAATTCTCGGACTACTCCACTCATGTGATACATCTACAAGACTTGTATCACGACCCACAATAACCATACTCAATTCAACGCGTATCTGGACTTACATCCCTCAACAAATCACTCATTCTCAACTGATGATGCATCCTAAATTTTCCTTTGAGTCTTTTATTAGGATAAATGCTAAGATCCATTAAGTAACTTAAGATCAACCACTCAGTCAATTCCACCAGTCTTGGTAAATATTCCAATGTTCTCACACCGTTACTAACAACTCTCGTTCCTCAAGTTCAAACAGTATTAACTTACCCCATTCACTTATCAGGCAACATCAGTACTTTAAGCATATTCCTCGAAATTAACCTTTACTTTAAGTTCCTCTAGTCCCTCAAATGGATACTCCAAACTTACAATTACCCAAAGCTTAGCAAGATTCTCACACCTAAGTTCCATTAAAGTCGTGTATAACCCTCTACCTAGCATAATCATCTCATCATTCACTTACTCTTCAAATTAGTAACATAACAACTCTAGGGTTACCCAACACGTATTCAACAAGCTCTTTAGGTTTCTCCCCAAGTAACAACACTCTCCAAATCACGGTTTACAGCTAATTCCAAGAGGTTTCCAAGTTCATCTATGGTAGGTTACCGCACAAGGTGTTTCAGGGAAGCAAGTTATCAGGTTGAGTCAAAAGGAAATGAAGACAGATTCCAAAGAAGTTTAACAGGAATCTAAGGGAGGAGGTCAAGATCTTAACGGCTACGAGTGCATCGACTATAAATAAGATGGTAAGTATGAGCATACCCGTAGGTGGTTCCGGGTGAACTCCAGTCTCAGTCCGAAGTTGAACAGCTCTAGCTCCACTGGTCTCAGCCTCTAGGTCAGTAATAACAGCTCTGTCAACGGCGGTTTTCCTCTCGGGGCACTCGAAGAAGCAATGTCCAGGCTTCTTGCAGGTGTAACATAAGTAAGGATCACCGCTACAGGTAACTCTAGGATGAAGGGCTTTGACACTTGAAACACTCTAGGGGAGCTTCTGTCGAGGGTTCCATGTCTCGATTCTGAGAAGTCTCAGGGTCAATAGTGATAGCTCTGTTGACGGCGCCATTCCCTACGCGGCACTCGAAAGAGCGATGTCCAAATCCCTCGCAGGTAAAGCATTGATGCGGGTTGCCATGGCAGTCAAGTCCGAGATGGAGATCCTCGTGGCACTTGAAGCACTTAAGGGGAACGTCCGATGGGAGGCCCAAGCTCCGGATTTGGGAAGTCTTAACTCTCTGGGACTTCTTGTTCTTCTGGGGACACTTCCTCTTTCCAAGAGGAGAGGAGGCAAGAGGGCTAAGAGGTCTCCCGCTTCGGCATCTATGCAAAGGCGGTCGAGGAGGAGAGAAAGCTCTAGCTCTCTCACAATAGATCTCATAAGGGTCCTCCGCTCGCAGGACACTGTAGTAACTCTGGAAGTAAGAAGTCGGGTCACCACTGGCTACACTCCTAGTCTCAGCATTAAGCTTGCTCCGAAACAGGTAAGCTTTATCTTCTTCTCTCTCAACTAGCTGTGGGAGAAAGTGAATCAGCTCCTCAAATCGATTGGGGAAGGCTTGAACAGAAAGGGTCCCTTGGCGAAGGTTCATGAACTCGGTCATCTTATCTTGGCGGGTGTCCCTATGGTAAAACCTCATGCCAAGAAGAGTCTTGAAACGACTCCAAGTGAAAGTAGGGTCACGAGTAGCAGGAGCACTGATCGTCAACCACCAACTCCTAGCCTCACGAACTAAGAACTGTGATGCTACTCGGGTCTGATCCTCAGGACGAACACCATAAATCATGAAGTTCCTTTCCATGTCAAAGAACCAAGTGGCGAGGGTCGCAGCACTGGTCTCTCCGTCGAATGTTTTAGCTGCATTCCTCCACATCTGGGTGATAATCCAAGCCAATCCTCTAGGTTGGTTATTTCCCGAGGTTTGAAATGAAGAAGAAGGCATAGACGTCCTAGCTATGCACTCCTGAAGAGTCTGAATGAGGGCTTGAGTCCCAGCATTCTCATCATTGGTTGGCTTTGTCATTCTTCAATCATAAGAGAGTAAACCGTTAGACGTATTCTTAACAAGGCACAAACAGACTACAATATAAATCCTTAGGTCTACCCCATCTCTCATTCATTATTTGTTTATTTGGTCAAGTTAAGGTTGGGGGTCACATGAGTGCGTCGGGAGCAATAATGCTCTGATACCAACTGTAAAACCCCTCGCGAAAGCGGAAACATAAACATACAAAAGTACTAAAAATGCAGCGGAATTAAAACTTTTTAAACATTAACAACATGCGAGGTGAATTAAAACTGAAACTGAAATAGATAACTGATAAAACAAAATAAATAAGTTTAACAGTTCCAAATACTGAAACGAAATATATACACAGCCTGGGATGGAACATCCCTACAGGCACCAAAACGCAAAGTAACAAAAGTCTAAGAGTCTAGCTAACGATATGGTAACGGCTAACCATACTCAATGTAAAACCCCTCGCGAAAGCGGAAACATAAACATACAAAAGTACGAAAAACGCAGCGGAATTAAAACTTTTTAAACATTAACAACATGCGAGGTGAATTAAAACTGAAACTGAAATAGATAACTGATAAAACAAAATAAATAAGTTTAACAGTTCCAAATACTGAAACGAAATATATACACAGCCTGGGATGGAACATCCCTACAGGCACCAAAACGCAAAGTAACAAAAGTCTAAGAGTCTAGCTAACGATATGGTATAAGTCATATGATGAAGGATCATCACTCGCTAGCCCTCCTGTGAACCCGGATCCAATCCAGCATGTACCTACATACATGAAAACATGTACGCCACAATCAGTGGGGAGTGACTAGAGTTCTCCTAGCCACCTTTTGTGACAACACATAACAGGTAAAGCAATACAGAATACTCCAACATATAACCACATGTGAAGTATAAACATCTCATCAACTGTCTCAACTGACATGCGATACTAATAAATAGCTCTCAATCCAACTTCATAAACCACTAGGAAGGAGAGCCGGTTTCCCTACTGGTTACCCAGTCGGGGGGTCTTTCAGTCCAACTATTTATGAAACCGATCAAAGAGTCACCCAATGCCTTGGATGAACAATACTAAAGTCATACATAAGACTCAACAACAATAACATCTTAACATCCATAAACGCATCTGTCTCTGATACGATACCATCACTAGCCAAGCAGATAAATTCAGCAAGTATAAGGTTCAGCGGTCAACTTAAGACATAACCTACATACCAAAACATCAGCAAGTAAGAAGGTTCAGCGGTCAACTTAAGACATAACCTACATACCAAAACATCAGCAAGTAAGAAGGTTCAGCGGTCAACTTAAGACATAACCTAATTACCAAAACATTCAGCAAGCAAGGACTCAGAGGCCAGCTTAAGGCATGTTCCCGCCATTCAGCAAGACACTAGACTCAGCGGCCAACTTAAGGCATAGACTAGCATCCAAAAGTAAAGGACTCAGAGGCCAGCTTAAGGCATGTCCCTTTACCACATCACAAGGTACTAGACTCAGAGGCCAGCTTAAGGCATGTCCTAGCACCAAACATCTGCACTCCAGGTGAGGTGTTATGACCTAAATGCCCCGTTGTGTAGCTGCTCTACTCAGAGGCCAACTTAAGGCATGTTCTAACGCGATCACAATCATACATGTCTGGGCTCAGAGGCCAGCTTAAGGCATATCCCAGACACGACAAACATACACATATAGGGCTCAGAGGCCAGCTTAAGGCATATCCCCATATACGGCAAACAACTCACGTATTAAGCTCAGAGGCCAGCTTAAGGCATACCTTTATACGCATTAATACAATTCCATCCAAGTCTATGAACTAATCTATAGTTCTATTTTCTTAACCTCTAATCAACACTTAATTGATCCCGGGAACTAAGTTGAGGGAGAGCCGGTTTCCCTTTCGGTTACCCGACCGGGGGGTCTCTATCCCGAACCCAATATAATGTTGCCCGTCCTCCGGGGACCTCATATACATATCACGGGTATACAAAACGAGTTTCAATCAAAACCGATTAACCGTTTGAAAGTTACGAATGAATTACGATTCAAAATATAGCTTACAGGGGTCCCCAGCCGGTTGGCAGGCAGCCGGTCGGCCGGCTGGTGACCACCTCAGCCTTTCCTTTACTTTCAAAACAAACAACACAAGGACTCCCAGCCGGTCGGCCGGCTGGGAACCCCATTCCCTAGCCTTTGCTATTTCGTAAACCAACCCATACGCACTCCCAGCCGGCTGGCAGGCGGCCGGTCGGCCGACTGGGCTCCCTTTCTACCTAGGTTCTTCGCAAAACAACACAACAATACACAAGGGACTACCAGCCGGTCGGCAGGCAGCCGGTCGGCCGGCTGGCAGTCCTAAGGCCAAAACCTCAAAAAAAATACGAAAAAACACCAAGATGCGCTCCCAGCCGGTCGAGCGGCGGCCGGTCGGTCGACCGGCTCAGAGAGCCTGTAACGAAAATCGCATTTTTCCAGCCAAGTCTAAACTTCACAAATCGACATGTAAACTTCAATAATCACCACAAGTATGATTTGCCCAACATTATAAACATCCAATACTACTATCCTAACAGCATACAAATCCCATAACAATCCTCAAATGATTATATTAAGTATCCGTCGCAAAATGTGTAAATTTCAGGAAAACAACATATGATCTTAAGAACATCAACAAGCATGAATTCATCACAAATAAACATTCCTAATCATGTTACTAAGTCCTTTAAACATTATACTTCAACAAAATCAGAAACTAAACACAAGAACACAACAATCTTGCTAATATACACATAAAGGCCGAGTTATCTCATTATCGTCACCTCTCAAGAGATTCCGGCAAAAGATCCTCCTCTACTAAGTTGCTAACACCCTCTGGATCGTCTAAGCCCTCGCCTACAACATAAACAAACGGGTTTAAGGACTTAAAACGGGATTTAGGGAAAACAGCCCCATTTTCGAGTTTAAGGATTTGCAAAATGAAAGTGATAGATGGCTTGGAAATCGAATGAGGATTCCGAAAATGTTATTGTTACCTCGATTTGGTTAACGGATGATGAAGAAATGCTCAAAAGAAGATGTTAACAATGGAGGTTTTATGAGAATATGGTTTACAGTGGAAATGTTGAGGATGGAGGATGCATATGTCGACTAAAGGGGTTTATGGGGGTTTTATGGACTGTCCTTTCCGAGTCAATTAAACGGGTCGGACATTTGAACGGATATTAAGACGTGAGTTTAAGTTTACCAAGTTTGTATTCGCCTTAAGGACTTAAGGTTCTTAAGACGAATCTTACTAATTAAATCAAAACCTTTCACAATAAATTATTAAAATATTATTTTATTACTTAAAATAATTTAAAACGCTTAAATTAGATTTTACGAAAATACGGGATGTTACAATCACCCAATCTTCAATAAGTTTCGTCCTCGAAACTCGAAAGTAGAAGTAGGTACAAAAACAACTCTAACGTTCAGAATATATCAAGCGGGTTATGATAACCCAAAACTTTATCTTGCAAAAAGGTTTCGAGAAAAAAAAAAAAAAGGTTTCAAGGCACAAGTCTTGTCAATGGATATCGGGATTCCCGTTACGTATTCAAGAGTCCATCATTCCAAATCTGAGACAAGTCCCAAAATTAAATCAGCCAAAATTCGAAATTTAGGTCGATTCGGTGTTGATGGGCACAGTACGGGTTATCAGACGTCCCCAATAACACGTTCTAGTGGCTATCAACGCTGAAGTCTGCCAAATTGTAAAATATCTTGTTCTTCAAAATCAAGTTTTCTTACAAATTAACCTTTATTTCTCAAATTTTTGAGGAGCAAAAATGGTAATCATGACTAAAAGTTGCTTCTAACGGAAGAGAAAGCAGTTTCAACTTTTTAAAACAATTAAGCTTTTTCCAAAAACAACGGATTTAAAGTCAACAAATGGGGAAACAAGTTCCAAAACAGACGTTCGAGAGCGCGGAAACAGTCGCAGAGCTTATTTTTGATGCGAAGGATTAGGGGTTCCAAGCCTCGCGACTGTAAGGACTCACAAAGAAGGGTTGAAGGAACGGAACGATTAAGTCGAAGGTTAAAGAAGACGGTAACCTTTGCCAAACATGGGTGCACCAACCGCTCAATTCACAATCAAAACATCCTTCTAACGATCCCTAGTATCTCCCAAAAGGCGATTCCAGTAACCTCGATGTTCACAATGGGTTCGCGGTTCCTATTACCCCTATCTTATTCACAAAACAGGGCATTCCTCAACAAGAAGGTTTCTAAAACTCTGAATCGAAACTCTATTGCCCTAACAATGAATCCTCAAAACTCAAGGTATCGCATTCACTACCCTCTAACCTTAAATTCTGACCGTTCGATCCTAGCAACCTATCTCGCTAACATCCTTTTCGACTAACCTTAAATTTTATCTATATAATCTTCTTGACTCAATGCTAACATCCTTTTCGATCTATCTCTATAGATACGGATGCCTAGAATCATTTGTGCCTCACCCAAATCTTTCATTTTGAAATGGTTATTTAACCATGTCTTAACCGACGAGAGCATGTGAATGTCGTTTCCAATCAGTAGTATGTCATCTAAATACAATACTAGGAACACGATTTTGCACCAACTTGACTTGATATACAGACATGGTTCCTCGACACTTCGAATGAATCCGTTCTGTTTTATCACGTCATCAAAACGATGATTCCAACTCCGTGTTGCTTGCTTAAGTCCAGAGATGGAACGCTTATGCTTGCACACTTTCTTAGGATGTTTAAGAATCTATGAAACCCTCGGGATGTATCATATATCGTTCTTCTTCCAAAAACCCGTTTAGGAAGGCGGTTTTCACATCCATTTGCCAGATCTCATAATCATGAAATGTGGCTATCGCTAAGATAATCTGAATAGATCTAAGCATACGACTGGAGCAAATATCTCATCATAGTGCAACCCGTGTACTTGAGTGAAACCTTTTTCTACCAATCGTGCTTTATAAACATCTGGTTGTCCATCTAATTCGCGCTTTATCTTATAAAGCCATTTGCACTGAAGGGGTCTCACCTTCTCAGGCAAATCAACCAAATCCCATACTTGATTCTCGTGCATGGAATCTATTTCGGACTGCATGACTTCGAGCCATAGCATAGAGTCAGAACAGGTCATGGCTCCTTTGTAGGTAGTTGGTTCGTTACGCTCAAGGAGTAAAATGTTTTTTATACCACCCACCTCAACCATAACAATGTATCGGTCTGGGGTGAGAAACTCGAACCGGCCTCCTAGATTCCTCTGGAATGGATACCATAGCAGGTGTGGAAGGAACACTTTCTTCCATCATACTGTTGGTATCTAGTTCTTGAACCTCTGACAAATCAAAAGTCCTACTACTCTGTTTGTTCGAGAGAAACTCTTTCTCTAAAAACTTCGCACTAGCCGCAATAAAAACTCTTTGTTCGGTAGGTGAATAAAAGTAGTGACCAAAAATTCCTTTCGGATAACCTACAAAGTAAGTCTTGACCGATCGTGGGCCTAGCTTGTCTTCGTGTCTCCACTTTACATAAGCTTCACAGCCCCAAACCCGAATAAAAGACAAGTCAGGAACTTTTCCTTTCCACATCTTATATGGAGTCTTGTCCGCTGCTTTAGTCGGACTTCGGTTAAGTATTAGAGTAGCCGATTGAAGAGCAAATCCCCATAATGAATCAGACACAACCGTGTGACTCATCATAGATCGAACCATATCCAAAAAAGTTCGGTTTATCATTCAGATACACCATTTAATTGTGGTGTTCCAGGTGGAGTCAACTGTGATAGAATACCACAGTCTTTTAGGTGTTGATCAAACTCAGTCGAAATATATTCGCCACCACGATCAGATCGAAGTGCTTTAATCTTCTTATCAATTGGTTCTCAACCTTGTTTTGGAATTCCTTGAACTTGTCGAGGGATTCACTCTTATGTTTCATTAAGTAGACATACCCGTATCTACTCAAATCATCCGTAAAGTGATAAAATATCTAAAGCCGTCTCTTGTTGTGATTGTCATAGGACCACACACATCTGTATGTATGAGTCCTAAAAGATCACTAGCTCGCATCCCAATACCTTTAAAGGATATACGAGTCATCTTTTCGATGAGACATGATTCACACGTACCAATTGATTCGTAATGAAATGGTGGTATTGTCTCATTCTTAATGAGTTTCTCTACGCGTTTTTCATTGATGTGTCCCATTCGACAGTACCATAAATACGTTTGTTCTTTATCACATGTTTTAACCTTTTTATTATTCACATGATAAACCTCGGTGGTTTGGTCTAAAACATATATTCCGTTTATGGAAACAGTTTTGCCATAAATCATATCGTTTAATGAAAAAGTACAATAGTTGTGCTTAATATTAAAACAAAATCCTTCCGTATCCAAAACAGAAATAGAAACAATGTTTTTCGATAAACTAGGAACAAAATAACAATTATTCAGAAATAACTCAAAACCACTAGGTAGCTTGAGTACATAAGTTCCTATGGAGACAGCTGCAACCTTTGCTCCATTTCCAACGCGAAGGTCTACGTCCCCTTTCTCAAGTTTGCGGACGTCCTCTAAACCCTGCAAGTGATTACACAAGTGAGAAACACAACCAGTATCAAATACCCATGTGCTGAACTTGCATGGTTTATTTCATTCATATGAATAAATGAAGATATACCTGTAACAGTCACACGTCCAACCTTGATATCATCAAGGTACATAGGGCAGTTCCTCTTCCAATGCCCTGACTCGTGGCAATGGTGGCACTCTCCCTCTTTCCCTTTGCCCTTAGCTTTTCCCTTTGAGTTACTGGTCTCACCAGGTCCACTCTTGGGCTTAGGCTGCTACTTCTTCTTGAACTGTGGCTTCTTAATATTTAAGGGAGCCTTTGTCTTTCCTTTCCCCTTCCAATTAGATTGTATGACGATAACGTCGTTCTTAACACTCCCACTCAAATTGAGATCCTTCTCAGCTTGTACGAGCTGAGAGTGGATTTCATGAAGACTTTTCTTCATGTCATTCATGTTGTAGTTCACCCAGAATTGGGTGAACCCATCATGACGAGAGTGCAAGATACGGTCTATAATGACTGACTCCTCAATCTTGCAACCAAGAGACTCCAGAACTTCCACATTCTCAATCATCTTGAGGATGTCTGGGCTAACAGCTTGGCCCTTTGTCAGTTATGCCTCGAAGAAGCGAACTGCTGCGTCATACCTCATAATTCTCCGAGCTTGCTAGAACTCATTGGTAAGGGTGGTGAAAATCTTATTTGCACCTTGGGAAATGAAGCGGCGCTGCATACTGCTTTCCATTGCATATATAAGCACGTTCTTAATCGCACCTGTTTCACGAACGAACTCATCATATGCAGTTCGTTGGGCTCCAGTCCTGGTAGTTGGTTCAGCCGGAATCGGCTCAACCAAATACTTCAGCTTACCATCAGCAATGGCAGCATTCAGTAATGCTGCCTCCCAATCGGTAAAGTTACTCCCATCATTCTTAAGGCGGGAGTTCTGATTATAGGAGACGTGGTCCATGAAGGAGCGCAACCACGACTCCCTTGTGAGGGTGGCACTAAGGCCCGGAGTTGCATTTGGATTAGACATTTTAAAAGCAGATTTGAAATGATCTACAAATGAGAAAATAAATAAACATGAGTAATCATCGAATTTAAAATCTTTTAATCAAAGATAAATAACATAATATAATCGATCTCACTCAAAGAATTATATAATGTATTCCAACACCCAAATCCCGATTTGATGAGTTAACCTTTTAACTGGTTCTACACTAGAACTCTCAGTTGACAAATTTCTTAAATTTATCTTTTAGTCCACATTGATTTCAAGAACTTGATTGAATCATTGTGTTGAGTTCAACTAGCTAGGTCACAACACACTACTTACCCGAGGTAGAAGGGGTCCATATAGAGATAACAACGAGTCCTATATGCCCACCGACGAACAAGGGATTCATAGTGGTTTTGACTTAGAAAGGCTAATTTCTCAATTTTACGTAGAGTGAGATCCCATCATCATTTTAAACTCATTTAAGTGAACTATTTTAGGTGAGTAGGAATGAGTGATGGCAAATATAAAACATCATATGTCAAAATGCAAAATAATCTACATGAGTCATTTTACATGCATATAGGTGGTTTGGTTTAGGCGGAATATAATGACATGCAATATGCAAGCAATGAAGAGAATAAAACATAAAATCCTAGTGTGGCCTATCCTATGAAAAACAGTAAATACAACTTGGGAATCCAATCACATGGACCCGGGAAGCTTCGTGGGATCACCGTTCTTCATCTTGTGATGTAAAATGGACATGGCACTTGAAATGATGAATGCTTCAATCCCGTCTTCTTCTTCTTTATTCTAAGCTATTACAATGCAAATCCTATTTACATTTAATCTAAAATAAAGAATAAATAAATTACAATAGGGAGATGCGAGATCTCATAAAATACATCACCAGATTACTTTCCACCATTACCGAAAAGTAATCCAAAAACTAAGGCCACACTAGATTACATCGCTAAATATTACAATAATTGCAAAAATAAATAAAACCTTCATTCTAAAGCAATATCATTAACAACATAATAAAAACATTCATAATGCAATATTATCCAAACCACCATATAACTAAGAATGTGAAAATTACATGTCATACATGAAAATCATAATCCAATTAAATTCGAAACGATTTTAGAATCTAGTGAGTATCATCAAATTAGATATAATAAACATTTTAAAATAAATAAATGATTTAAAAGACCGAAAATTATCAAATAACTCTCGCCCCCTTTTCAGGTTCCTCACGACAATTTTTTTTTTATTAAATTTTTTTTTTGACATAATTATAAATCATTATTTATAAATTATTTAATACAAATATTATCCTATAATATATGTAAAAACGAAAACAAATCAATTAACCCTAAAATCATATTTCATGGTTTTAACACCCTTTTTATTATCTTTATACATTTGTTCTAATTATAAATCCGTATTTATAATTTAGTTATATAAACATTATCATATAATATCAATAGTAACATAAACAACAAATCACAAATAAGGGCCGAAAAAAATTTAAAACTCACGGTCAAAAACTCACTTTTTTTTAAAAAAATTTATGCAATTACACATATTATCAAATAATATCATGTAAATCGACATCTTCATAAGAAATTATACTATTTCCTTAAATGATATAATCAAGGTAGACATAGATTTTGGAAACTTTACTAATTTGTGAATTTTCTTAAAATTACTCATAGTAGCACAAAAATCATCTCATAATTTATGTGTTATAGTTTTAATCATATTAGATCTGAAAAATTTCCAAATATTGTCATTAAGATTAACCTTTAAAATCACATGATCAATATTCATTCATCTTAACAATTTAAAATAAACAAAACTAATCTAAAACTAATTATGTCGATTGCGTTTTTTTTTAATAAGCATTGATCTACATCAATATTATGTATATCATCACATGACAATTATTTTAACAATTAAAATAACAAAACCGAAAATTAAAAGAAAAAAAATTACCGAAAAAGCAAAAAAAAAAAACGAGAAACGAAAAAAAAAAAAAAATTGACCCGTGTAAAATTGCCGTGAAGAAGAGAAAAAAATTGTCAATTTAATTCTCAATTATCATCAAAACGATTTTTGAACAAGGCTCTGATACCACTTATAGGAATATTTCGTAAATTTCCATTAAAGCATTAATCTAATTAATACTGCCAAAGATTATATCAAAACACGATTTGATACAAAAACTATAAATTGAATTAAAAAGATATGAATATAGAAATAACCTTTAGATCTATGGAGATTCGGCCTAAGAACATCTAGTAAACCCAAAATTCAATGTAGAAATACTCCTTAGATTGCACCCAAGATGACCGAGAAAATTGCCCTTCAAGTTACCACCTTGATTACTATTAATTTTGGAGGCTTTTGTTTTAGGGTTTTTAGATGATAAAACTCATGTCGAAAATAAGAGAAAATTGTTCTCGTATATGTGTGATTCACCCGGCCCAAAAGGCCTATCCACCGTGTTAGTAGTCGTGATTCACACGGCCCAAGGCTACTACATACCCACCGTGTTAGTAGTCTTTTTATTTTAGTCTTGTTAAACATGTGGTAGACTCTCTTAGAGATTTCACCTCTCTGAACTTCTATTAAAATATCTACATATATTTTAATGCATGTACTCGGAACTAAATATCTCATATTAATTTCCGGAGAACATTTTCGGAAATGTAACATAAACACAATTTTAGGGGAATGTCAATTAATTATCTTATAATTAATTAACATAATTATATTATTCTAAAACATATCATATATTAAAATATAATTAATAAATATAACATTTATACATATTTGTTAGAATTAACATTTAATTCATTTCTCCTAATTATTATTTAATCATATTAAGTGTTTATCATCTATTTAACTACATTTAGCTAAGTTTGGCAATTACGTAATTATATCAATATATAATCACATTTCTCAGTACTATCGTATAGGTTTGACCTTTAGGGATCAGCTGATTACCGCCATTATATGACAATAACGTCAAACTTCTAGTAAGCCAACCGTTACCAATAAACTTTAACCAACTGATTAATATACTAAGTATTCCTGTGTGATCCTGTAAAAGATTTATTCAAATAATCACACACTGTGGAGGACATTTACTCCAACACTAATAACACTAGATCTAGTATTTTTAGGGATAAGGGAATGATCTTCGGTGGCGGGGGAGAGTTTTTCGATGCTATTGGGTGGTGTGGTAGTTGTTTGAAATGATGGCCAAGATGTATATGGTGGTTATGCAGGAAAACGCTGACGAAGCTAATAATGTCGTCACCCCTTCACTTCAGAGATTGGGATGTTGAGCGAGGGTGATAAGAAGAGGAGGTCGTGGTCTTTGGTGGTGGTTGGTAGGTGATTGAGTATAAAACCAGTGGTTGTTTGTGTTAGTTTTATTCCTTTTATGAACTAACCAAACAATAGGGAAAAATTGGGCTAATTCCATTCATTTCTCCTTCTTTCTCTTTCTTTTAGTTATTCCCTATTCTTTTAACGAACAAAGCCCCTTCTAAATAGTTATTGTAAAAGATAAATATGAGAATAATTTTTGGAGCGCAGATTTTTCACTTGGCAACTAGTTATAAATTGGTTGACTCATTTAATCTATTTTATTAAATTTCAAAAGGTAACAATAGTAAAAATCTAAATTTTAAAAGGGAGTAAAATTTAATAACCAGTCAGGAAATTTATTAATCATTGGCACTATGAATGATCAAATCAAATCTTAAAACTAATTAATTTATCTATCATATTTTTCGAAGCAATATTTGGGGGTAATCATTACTTTCGCAAAAGTTGATTGGGAGTAATCTATCATCACGTTTTTCTAGGTCTGTTAATTGGAGATGAAAAGGTTGCTTTAAGCGTGTATGATAAAACTACAGTTTGGTAGGTTCAAGATCTACATAAAATCGTTCCAAAATTCTTAGCTCAACATTTTACGGGTGTTGTAGGAAATATCTTATATTTCATAATGAAACTAATCGTAATAATGTCATAAGGAAGGATTATTGACATGGCTATCGCAACCCTATCAAAAGTAACCACCTGGTTCTGGCTAAATGTAGTAGAGGCAGTCGGTATCGAATAAACATGGAGAAAGGAATCCTATAAGGTAAATAAGTCTGTCTAGCTAACCAATGTGGGGGGTGTTTGAAGGTTTTTCTAACAACTAAAAGATAAGAGTAAGAGAGGAAAAGGCAAGAAAAATACTATAAAGGAAGAGGGCTAAGATTGTCGGTTCACCATGGCTTTAAGGTTGGGAACAAAACTCAAGATTATCTAAGGGTCGACTTGTGGGTAGTGAAAAGGTATTTCGGTCCACTATTCTCCCTGAGACAAAACTAATCTAACTTTCGTTCTAACTAGCATATCCCAAAGTCCGTCACCGATCCTACAAATTCCAATCTTTCGATCTAGGTCAAGGGGTATCAAAACAATCAATTGAATGTGCTGACTCAAACAATCAAAAGCTATTAAATGTGACAATTAAATCCACGTATAAACAAAGATAAATAAATCAATTCATTCATCCTACGCCATGGCTCCCCTAAATCCTACCAAAGGATCTAGCTACTCATAATTAAAGAGATAAAAGGAGAAATAGAGAAACAGAGAAATGTACAACATAAGATAATTAAGAATAGAACAGAGATATTGAATTAAGGAACAACAAGAAAAGAGAATACTGACAATTAAAGTCAAAAGAGATGAAGGGAAAGAGAGATCTGAAGGACAAACAAACATTTCGTCTTTTCTAGGGTTTTCAGTCGAAAAAGAGTCTCCAAATAAAAGTAAAGAAGGGGAGCAAAAAGAGGATCCTAAACTACTGTTAAAATATGTCTTATAAGCATTCCTAAACCTACTGGGCTGCGTGCATCATTCAATCCGAATCAGCCTCTACTCGATCGAGTAAATAAAGTCCTCGATCTAGTATGTGGAATCCTTGATCGAATGGTTTAATTCTTCGATCGAATAGCTTCCTTGGTGAGATGCTCGATCGAGCATTTGATGTCCTCGATCGAATGTTTGAAGTCCTCGATCGAACAATCTACCCATCGATCAAGTAGAAAGCCTCCTCGATTGACTAGCTTCCTCAGCAAATCAACTCGATCGAGCATTTGGGGTGTTCATTCGAATGCTTTTGTTCCTTAGCAGCTTTAATTCCATCCTTCCTTTCCTTAGAAAAGCTTTGTGTATCTCGAGATGACAAGATTCCGCTCCAACGCTCTCGTTTATGCTCAAATGATCCAAAAGTCGGCTGGTTTCCGTCTATCCGGCTCATATCTGCAATTAATACAAAATAAACCAAAGTAGACTATTCGTGGGACAAATGTAGTAAAACACTACGTAGTAAGTTTAAAAATGCGTGCTAAAAAGGCCAAAAAGGTCTATATAAAATGCACGCATCGATTATATCAAAATTAACATTAATATGAATGCAATAAAAGTAATTAAATCGATATAAGAAGGTAAGAAATAACCTTTGGCCCTTTGCTTTCGGCCTAAGAATAACCTAAAATAATAGATTTCAAAGTAGAAATCTTCCCACCAGTTGCACCCAAGATGATCCAAGAATATGCCTTGCTCGATTTCGGAATTGTGCTTGACCAAACACGAGTGCCTCACAATTTGCGAAATCCCACGTTTTACCTTATCACGCGACTTGCCTCACTTTTTTCGTAAACCTTAGGGTTTAATGTCAACTCTTATATAAAGAGGAAATAATGTGAGAATCCAAACAAGATTAGGACTCTCGTTTGGTACACAAGTCTCACGGCCCAAAACTCCTTCCATAACCGATTTTTTCATAAAATAATAAAAACTATTTTTATTAATTATTGGAAGATATATTTTAGAAGTTGTTATATTTATATATATTTATAATGTATGGACTGAAATTTCGGTGCCCATGGAAAACTGATTTTCCGTGACTTATCCAATATTATAATTTAATATATATATAAATATGGCAGGAGAATATAATTAATTATCACATAGTTAATTAATTTTAATATCGCATATTAAAACTTATAAATATAATATTATATTTATTTAGAATTAACATTTTAATTCATTTCTCCTAATAATCATTTAAACGTATAAATAATTGCTCGTATTATTTACATGACTAATATTTAGTCAATTTAGACAATCTATGTAATATATCAGTATATAATCACATTTCTTGAAACCATCCTATATGTGTGACCGATAAGGACCAACTAATCACCGCCATCAGTATGACCGTAACGTCAAACTTCTAGCAAAGGCAACCGCTACTGATTTACGTTAATTAGTTGATAAATATACAAAGTATCACTTTGTGATCCTGTAAGAGATTTAGATTGTAGTCGCACTAACTATTGAGGACACATGCTCCAAAAATCTCCCACTTGTCTAAGAAATGTGTATATGCAATTGCCGATTCTCATATCCACAAAATCTTCCACACAATGTAAGACTATTTGCAAACCCGCGCTTTGCAAGGTCGTATCTCACAAGTGATCTGTATCAAGAGTGGTTTCCCCGACTAGAGAATAACGGTACTAATATACGAATGTATCTACTATAGACAGCATCCGAGCATGGCCATACATTTCAGTCACTACTCCTCGAGTGGCCCTGAGATATAAATAAACCTAATAAAGGTTTGATATTTTTTGTAAACTTGGATCCAACCTGATGGAGGTTGTTGGTTGTTGAGTATTAACCGAGATTTTTGGAACCCTCTCTTATGTAATGCCCTGTATCGTGGATAACCTAGGAGTGAGTGAGCCGATTTGAGTAGAGAAAGCCTTGAGAGTTCTGTAGTTATGAGAACTACCTTCTGAGGTGTGAGGGAACCGTGTTGATGATGTTTCTTTTATGAATCTAGTGGTTAGTGTCTCCGCATCTTGGAAGAGTTACATTTCCTTTCCTAACCTTAAACTCTTTTGTTCATGTTGTTGGTCCTTGTTGTTTGTGCTTCTTTACTCTCTTGTTGAGTACCGTCGTTAACCTTGGGGATGGTAGTTTTGATGCCTTGTTTTAGTTAGCTTCCTTGTGACCTCGTATGTTTTGAGTCCTTGATGGTCCAACCTGACCCTCTTTGATTGTTGATGTGTAGCTTTTTTGCTTGTGTATTGTTTGAGTAATGTTCAAAATGTCTTCCATCTATGTGCCTTATAACCGATTTGAGTTACATTACAATTTTTGTTGAAAACTCTAAATTCTGTCACAACCTTACTTATTTCAAAGATTCAAAAATGTAAATTTATGCTCGAAATGATATGTTTTGAAAAGCTTGATATAATTTAAAATTTTGGTTTGGTTTAGCATTGATTTGATGTAAGACTTGTTATTGGAGACGTCTAATAACTCGTATTACGCTTGTCAGCACATGATTTGATTTGGCATTTGGACTTTTTCTTGATATGGATGTCGTGCTCTTGAATACGTAACAAGAACCCTAACGCTCCATTGATGAAGACTTGTGCCTTTGGAAATTCTTTTTGAGATCTTTAAAAGAAATCTATGTTTGGAAGTATTAGCTTTTGGTAAACACCTTTTCTGCTTTTAAGTTTCGAGGACGAAACTTTTTAAAAGGTGGGGTGATTGTAACACCCTGATAATTTCCATCTTATAATTTTTAAAGATTGCGATTTTAATTTCAAGAATGATTTATATTTCATGGAGTTTCGTAAATATGGTTAAAAGATATGAATATGTCATTTTCGAACACGCTAGTTTTCAAATGATATTTCAAGTTTTGTAATTTTAAATTTCGGCTTCGATTTTCAAAAATTATAAGTATATCTAATAATTGTGTAAATTAGAGTTTGTTTGTATATTTTATTCTATCTTGTGTCATAATACTCTTAGGATATCATTTACGTCTTAATTGGCCAAATCTGAGTCATCCCGACTCATTATATGAAGCCCGAGTCAATTTTCGACTCAAGGTCCCCTTATACTCCTTATATTGTGTTTTCCTCACAAACAACATATCACTCCTTCATCCTCTTCATACATAAAACCCAAATCACCATTGTTGGTGATGAATCCTTCAAGAACACAAATAAAACCGTAACTTCATCATTTCTAGCTCAAATTCGATGTTCTTTATATGTATGTTCTCTTTTCCTTCTTCTGTTGCGTTTTATATAAAAAAAAAATCTAGTCTTGTTGAGTTTCCTTAAAATCCGTCTTTCTAGGGTTTCATTTTTGGTTTGATTTCTCGAAGATCTTAAGCAAGGATGGATGCTTGGACTTCAATGGCGAGTTTCCTTGAAGATTTGAAGAGATTTAAAGGTAACTTTGAGAGGTTACTCAACTTTAAGTCAAATAGTTGTGTTTATATGATTTGTGTGTGAATTAGCAAATATAATGGAAAAGTAGTTTGTCATGCTATTATGTATACTAACTCACTTGTTCATTTGCTTTAGTGAATGTCATTTGAAATGTTATGTTGGATGAGATTCTTATTGCAGATAATGAGTAGTATGGTGTTCTTCGCATGCTCTTGGTATTCATGTCAATAATATGATTTTGAATGATTAATCCATGTTTAAGCTTTTAAATCTTACCTTAAATCATTTGTTTATATTTGTATGCGGGTATAGGGCATATTGATGTGGTTTACGTGTCGTTTAAGCAAGTTTGAACATGTATAAAATCCGTCTTAAGACTGTTAAAATGTTTTATTTCGAAAAGTGAAGAATCGCGTGTCAGGCATGCCCAGCCGGTTGGCCGGCTGCCGGTCAGCCATCGGCTGGGAGTTCTTGTGTTGGATTATGTCCTGCACGAGTTGAATTGGTGAATAAGGGTTCTCAACCGGCTGACCGGCGGACAGTGGACCAGCTGAGAGGCCCCCTTTGAAGTTTGTATGTATGGATAAGTGTGGGAGGGTTCGCAGTCGGCGGGCGGTCCACCGGCTGGGAATGCCCCTTGTCGTATGTAAAAAGTTTAAGAAGCTCAAAGAGGGGTTTTTAGTCGGTCGCTTGTCGGCCGATTGGGGACTGGCTCAGAGTCTTAGGTCCCAATTATGCCCAAATTTTCCAAATTCTGCTTTAAGCTTAGTTTCACAGTCGGTTGGCTGGCTGCCGGTTAGCCACTGGTTGGGAGCCCCTGTGCATTGTTTTTCACATGTTTTCGTTTAAGTCTTAAACGATAATAGTTTTGCTTCGATGGTTTATTATTAATGCATTATAACATGTTGTATGTTATTATTTCAAGTTTAATGAGGTAATCCTTATGTTTTTTTCGGAAATTGATTTGAGGTGAAAGACCCCTCGACTGGGAAACCGTCTCTCACCGCAAAATAGTTTCTGAAGATCGGCCTAAGGGTTGTCTCATTTATCCTTGTTGGCTCATCTGTGGTTAATGAGTTGGTTACCTGTTAGTTAGCTAAAATTGTGTTTTGATAACGGTTATGTTATCTTAAGTTGAGTCGGGTAACAGTTATGTTGCCTTGCTTGTGTTTTGGACGACAGTTATGTTATCTTAAGCTGAGTCGGGTAACGGTTATGTTGCATGGCTTGTGTTTTGGATGACGGTTATGTCATTCTAATTTGTGTTGGTAACGGTTATGTTGCCTTGTTAATTAGTGACTATATAGCGGTGGTATGCTTTGTGTATAACTATAATAAACTAGCGCCACCCTTGTTATGGGATTTTACATCTATTATCGTGATTGGTCGGAGACATTGGTTATACGCTCTGATCCCCGTGTATCATTCGGTGTAGGTTATTACATCGAGACGTCTGGTCAGGTCTTAGGCATATAGGCAGTGGTTATACGCTATAGTGGTTATACGCTCCGGTAGCGAGGGCGGGGTTATACACCCCAGCCTGTTAGTTGAGCGGTTATTCTCCCTAACTGTCAGTTGTAGCAGTTATGCTACCTGACGACATTCATTTTATTCTTGGTTGCTTGTTGTTTGTGTGATTGGACATGTCACCTAGTTGTTGCCCTCTGAGTCGTCGATCACTTGAATGTTTACTTGATTTTGATATCATCTCATATGTTGGCTTTATTTCAGCTTTGCATGTTGAATCATATTATTCTCACATGTTTTGATTTATCGTCCATGCATTGATCATGTTATTCATGTTTGGTAATATATATTATTGTTTCTCATGTTATATACATGTTCATATGTATAAGATGTTTGATATTGCCGTTTACATGTTTTCTGACAAAAAAATGGCTGGGAGAACCTCGAGTTACTCCCCACTGACTGTGGCATACATGTTTCATGTATGATAGGTATATAGTTGGTGCTGATTGGGGAAGACGTGTGGCTAGCGAGAATTGTTAGATTTAAATTATGTTGTTATCGTGGGATACCTTATCCCTCAGTTATTTAAGTTATTTTGTATAACTTATAATTTCTTATTAGGTTTAGTCTTCCGCATGTTGTTTCGACATTCCGCGATTAAGTTTTAATAAATATATCGAAACGTTTTTAAAAGTATTGTATTTCCGCTGCGTATTACTTGTTTATCTTTATACTATATCGCGGGATGTCACACTGGAGACTTCTAGAACCACAAACCTAGAAGTTCTTGCTTTGCAAGATTATTGCGAACTCTCTATCGGTGGGAAAGGAATTTGAACAAAGAGGTATCAATGTTGACTGACTACTCATTTGTGATGCGTAGTGATGGCAAATAATAAATATGTGGAAACTCTTGAACACTTATTTCAGGACTGTCCTGTAATCTTACGTCTTTGAGTTGAATCTCCATTAGGTTTAAATTCGCAATAAGGAGGTGGGGGCTAATTGGAGTCTAAATAATTAACAAGATTAATTATTTGGGAGAGTTGGAATATTTTGAAACAACAATTGTCATTTTTCTTGCTATGATCTGGAATATTTGGTATCTGAGGAATAATTCAATTTTAGAGGATACTCACTCTTTCCTCCCACCTTTTAAAAGATTTGTGGGCAATTGGTGCGTAATACCCATGAACCAAAGTGGTTAGATAACAAGAAAAAGGAGGCCATTGTAGATTTGAGTAAGTGGATTACTAGCGAGAAACAGCCTCATATCAAAGACTCGCACCCAATCTTCATTATTGGACGTTTGGGAAATTTTCATTCTATTAGGATCAAGGTTGACACAAGCTGGGAGAAGATCATGGAAGCAGGACTATAATGAGTGGTTTTGATAGAGAAAGAACCAGACTTTTCGAATGTGGAGCTGGAGATAAAAGCGGAATCAGCTCTACAAGCTAAAGCATTAGGCATCTGAAGGGTTATCGTATGGGCAATGAAAAGGGCTTTCACCACATGGAGGTTTTGACGGACTACTTAAAATGCGTTTCCTAAATTGCAGGAATGAAACGACATCACTAGATCAAGGACATTCTATGGGATCACACAATTGTCCCCAACTTTTCACTGTTTAAGTATTAGTTTATTTACCTAGAGCTTTGAATAAGATAGCTCATGCCTCACGAGTGAGGCAATAGGAATGTAATAACTTATTTCTGGCTGCCAAAAAAATGAAATTAATAGAAACATTATAAAGTACAATTAATGAAACTGTTTTGTTATGGAACAGAATGGACTAGTAAGATATAAGAGTAACATATAAGGTGGATATAACTGATTAAACTAAGATGATTGACCAAGAAATACATAAAGAAGATCACCCTAAAACATCACGATAATGACGTTGCTATATTATATATAAAAACTTTAAATCCCTGGCTCATGCTTGATTTCACAGTAATTTTTTATGCTAGTAGCATATATAAAAGTAGGGTACATACTCCCTTGGTCAGAATTATCTGTTTATATTTGCGATGACATTATAATCAAACTTAAAGAAATAATTATAAGCGAGAGAGTAATTAAGACAACATTAACTGTGCCTGGGAGATGGTATTGTGTGATTTAATTGCAAGTAACAGTGACTCCATAAGAAGAAATCGCACGTTGAGTATTAGGATTGTTAATGTACTGCTGAAAAGAAGGATTGTTCTTGTAACCACATAGGCATGATTCTTGTTCCACCACTTGGGTGCAACAATCCTGTGACGGTTGTGCCCCTGAAAATTCTGCTGGTGCACAGGGGGGTAGCAGTTCCGGGTCGCAAGTCACTGCCTCTATTGCCATCATCAGTGTCGCCATTACGATCACTGCCACCAGGATTAGGGAAACCACCTTGATGGCAATGTTTATGAATGTTCAAAGGAAGTTATATGTTATGGTGTGCGTAGGAAGTGAGGATAAAAGTTGTGAGGAAAAATGGAAATTTCAAGGTCTTAATTTATAGAGGGCGGATTAGTGGACTACCATAATATGTGGAAAGTTATTTCTACATTATACGTGCTGTTACTTGTTAGTGCTACATTTGATCCATATTATAATTGTAATTAATTTTAGCTACTAAAATCTATTTTTACAGGATGTTAGCTTCGGTTAATAACTTCTTCTGACTCGATAATAAATTATTTATAATTTTTGTTAAAATATTCATCACAAAAATATTTATATAGTAAAGAACATGTATTGCGTTAATTCTTAAATTTTTGTCCCTCCATTATAATTTGTTTAAGTATGTGGTGACATGGTTGACTGATTGTATTTTGAGATTTTCTACAAGATAACCTTTTTTTTATTTAAAATCTTACAAGATAACCTAAATTGATTTTCTTACAAAAGAAACACTCTTAAAAATGCTCTCTTAGTTCTTGTGTTTATCATTCTTAGCATGTTTTTCGTTCGATAATGCCAACGAAACGTCAACTCTTAATATTATCATCTCTTTAAAGCATCATTACCATAAATCTCCAAAATCGGGTTCAATGAGTAACAAAAAAAATCCACTATTTAGCCCAAAGTTTACAAGTGAGTAAAATCCTCAATTATACCCAATTGTTTTTTGTACTGATTTGTAGTATAATGGAAGCAAGTCATTTTTGGTTTACAACATTTTCAGTTATGGGGTATTTGACGAGGTTTCGGAAAAAAAAGTTTCAAATTAAATTATAGCTATGAATCAAATTTGGGATTGATTATTATAATGTTCGGTATGAAATACTTGTACTTTGATATTTAGAATATCTTATCAGTTTTTACTAGATTTTTCTTTCAAAATTTGCTTAATTAAAGGGTAATGAGGGTGAAATTTGATCACCTGTTTGAGAATTGCATTTACTCTATCAGAGTTCAAGGCCTGCTGCAGCACTGGTTTGGTAATCAGTTCCCTAATGTGTCCAACTTGAGTGCTTGGAATAAGAAGCAACAGCAATGGAAAATCCGAACTGCCATCTTTAATGCCCTCCAGTATCATATGGCTTCAAAGGAATAATGCAAGAATTCAAGAGAGCATCCTTAGACCAGAAATTCTAGCTTCCCGTGTTGTCTCAGATGTAAGGACTAGATTGAGGAAAAATATAGAAGGCTTAGATGATCAAACCAAAGTTTGGTTTGAGACTTGTTGCACTTGATTGTAAAGCCTGCCCTGGGGCTCGAACTAGGGACCTCCTGTAATCTTTTTGCTTGATATATATATACAATACTCACATTTCACCAAAAAAAAAAGGGTGAAATTTGAGAATTTGAATACAATTGCGTTAAATTATGAAAGAAAATTAATTAAAGGATTATGTTTTAAGCACCTGTGATTTGTTATTATGTTGTAATTTTTTTAAAATATAAGGTTACCTCGTAAAAACATCTAAAAATTTGAATTGGTCACTCACATACTTATATAAGGGTCACGATAATACATATTAATAGAGTTAAATAAAGGATACTATATATATGTGTTATCTGAAAAGTAGAGTACTTATCTAAAATTTGAAATAAGAGAGGTTACCATGAAACAAAACCCATTTAATAACTATTGACTAAAAGTTCAAGTATGTATTTGAAAATGGGAAATAGTAGTACAAGATATACAAAGCTCTTTGGCCGGCAATAAGTTTATAAAACGTGAGAATGGAGTTTGAATTCTTAGTAAGGGATGCGTTTGGTATTCCTTGGGGTAGGGGGTAAATGAGCTTATCTAAGCTCGAGCTTAAATGGCCAAAGGTTTGGCTTGAATTCTTTAACTGGAACTCGGATTCGGTTTGAAATTTATCAAATTATAAAATGGCAGTGTGAGTTCGAATCGAGCTCGTTTTATCATATATTATCTTCAATTACTCATCCTTTGAATATAACCAAATGTAAATATTTTTAAATAATAAATAAGCGTATCAAATAGTAAAAAACTTATACATTAATTATATTATATTTATAAATGTGTCGATAACAAATTATAATTTGACATAAAATTAATTATTACAGCATAAAAATTATGTAAAAAATTTATAGATGAACTTTTAAGTTGAGTCTTACTAAGCTAGTTAGGTTGACCTATACACTTGTATTTAGTAAAGCACGACTTAAGCTCGACCTCAAGCTTGATTTAACCGTGCAAATTCCTAAGACTTAACAAGTCGGCTTATAACATATATAGGTTCATAGCCATAAAGCTATCAAATATTCCATTAATATATTAACAATGGTATACTTTTTTTGCTTCTACCGATTGACACATTACTAAACAATAAACATTAAAGAAAATTAATTCTTCTAACAAAAATTCTCACTTCTAAACATTTCTAAACATCATAGAAAAAAATCCAGCAATTTCAAATGAGCCTCACCAGTCATCTCAATACATAAATGAATTTTTTTTACACGAGCTACAAAATATTTTTGATTAATAGATAAAACATCCATCACAGTCATTTCTTTAGATCTTCTTACTTTTGAAGTAAGATGTTCCAATTGTTTGTTATTTTTTTTTGTATGTATTTTTTTCTTCTAAATAGTCTTTTATCTATCAATGTCATTTGTTTTCCAATTATATTTAAGGGAATTTTTTTGTTCGTCTTTTTATATTATTATATAGCGTAGCACCGCAATAGGCGCACGGTCACGGACACTGACACGTGACATGAGATCCCACAAAATTTAGGACATGAGACGCATTATTTAAAATTAATAAAATATTTATATTGTATAGTTATAAACGTTTCAACTTTCTGTTATCATGTATTTAATGTAAAATTTATACAAGTGATGGTAAAGCTAGGTCTTGCCTATGAGTCTATGACCCATTTTCATTTCACACCCAAACTCATCTTCTAATCAATCTTTTTCGATAGCTCATTTCTCATCTAAATAACATCATTCACTCGAAATAAAGTTTAAATACTAAGGATATACGTCAGACACGTGCCCAAATAGCATGGACACGCGTCTGGCACATGTCTGAATACCACGAATACACGTCGGACAAATGCTTATATAAATGAAGGAGATTAGACACGATTTTATAAGCCTACGACATATTTAGGCGTGTATCCAACTTATGTCAATAATCGATAAGAAATACTCCGTATTTGGTTAAAAAAAGGTATCCGCGCTACTTAAATGGTGCGAGAGTAGGTAAGCCATAACCCGGAACTCCGTAACCGTGTATGACTGGAAAATTGAAATAGCAGTGCGCCGTGGGGCTATTGGAAATTAGAATACTTAGTATGATATAGGCGTAGGGCCTATTTTGATGGGGATAAGGTTCTTGTGTAACTTGTGTTCCCAAATTCTCATTTAAGATAGAAGTAATAATTTTAAAATCAAAAGAATAAGTACTATTTTTATTATTCACCTATATTTGACGAAAATATATTGTTATTTTCAAATAATTTTAGTTATATATTTGTCATGTTTTAATTTTAAAATAGTATATACGCCTTAAGATAGATACGTTGATTGAGACTAGTTGATTAAACTATGGCTGCCTGAGTGTTGGCTGCGTATGTAGAAATTATTTGGGGTTCCTATTTGAAGGGTCCGCTTTAAGTCAATTTCTTTGTCCTTACCTTGCAATGTGTCCAAAGTAGTACTCCTATGAGAATTGTCAATTTCTTTGTCCTTACCTTGCAATGTGTCCAAAGTAGGTCTTTTGTTTTACTTGGAAATTAAAAAACATAGGTATGTCGTTTTACTAGGAAATTAAAAAAACATACGTCTTTCATTGTCCATTCGTATTATGTCATCTAATTAAGAAGTACTGGTAAAGTAATTGAAATTTTTTTCGGATTTTTTTTGGTAAAATTGTGTTATTTACGAAAATAATTAAGGAATTAGGTTTCATTTGAAACTATTTTACCCCAATGGCTTCCCGTGATCACTTATTTTATTTTCCTGTTTTTTGGCAGGACCGCTGACGTTTCCATCGGCTTTGCCCATTCACCAAAAAAATTCCAAATTTCCCATCCAGTAGCAACTGGATGCATGTTTAAAAATTGGGAGAAAAAGTAAAGCTGCTGGGGAAACTAGCGGCTTTACCTTTTATGCAAATTTTCAATGTCTACTAGCTACAAGATTTGAAAAGTTTCTGATTAATGGGCAAAGCCGATGGAGAAATTAACGGCTTTTTCCATTTTCACAAATTTTTCACATTCAGTAGCTATGATTTTATTGTTTTTTTTGTTGTTTTATAGTGAAGCCGCTGTTGAATCTAGCAGTTTTGTCTGTTTTTGTTAAAAAAAACATGCAAACACTTTGCCATTCACCACCAAAAACATGCAAACACACGGCCACATAATTCTATTTTAGAGGATACTCACTCTTTCCTCCTACCTTTTTAAAGATTTGTGGGCAATTGGTGCGTAATACCCATGAACCAAATCGGTTAGATAACAAGAAAGAGGAGGCCATTGTAGATCTAAGTAGGTGGGTTATTAGAGAGAAACAACCTCATATCAAAGACTCACACCCAATCTTCATTATTCGACGTTATTGGGAAATTTTCATTCTATTAGGATCAAGGTTGACATAAGGTGGGAGATGATCCTGGAAGCAGGACTAGGATGGGTGGTCTTTGATAGAAAAAGAACCAGACTTTTCGAATGTGTGGCTGAAAATAAAAGCGAAATCAGCTCTACAAGCTAAAGCATTAGGCATCTGAAGGGTTATGGTATGGGCAATGAAAAGGGCTTTCGCCACGTGGAGGTTTTGGCGGACTGCTTAAAATGCGTTCTCCAAATTACAGGAATGAAACGACATCACTAGATCGAGGACATTCTAAGGGATGTCACACAATTGTCCCCAACTTTTCACTGTTTAAGTATTAATTTATTTACCTAGAGCTTTGAATAAGATAGCTAAATAGGAATGTAATAACTTATTTCTGGCTGCCGAAAAAAATGAAATTAATAGAAACATTACAAAGTACAATTAATGAAACTATTTTGTTATGGAATAGAATTGACTAGTAAAATATAAGAATAACATATAAGGTGGATATAACTGATTAAACTAAGATGATTGACCAAGAAATACATAAAGATCACCCTACAACATCACGATGATGACGATGCTATATTATATATAAAAACTTTAAATCCATGGCTCATGCTTGACTTCACAGTACATTTTTATGCTAGTAGCATATATAAAAGTAGGGTACAGACTCCCTCGGTCCGAATTATCTGTTTATTTTTGCGATGACATTATAATCAAACTTAAAGAAATAATTATAAGCGAGAGAGTAATTAAGACAACATTAACTGTGCCCGAGAGATGGTATTGTGTGATTTAATTGCAAGTAACAGTGACTCCACAAGCAGAAATCACACGTTGAGTATTAGGATTGTTAATGTACTGCTGAAAAGAAGGATTGTTCTTGTAACCACATAGGCATGATTCTTGTTCCACCACTTGGGTGCAACAATCCTGTGACGGTTGTGCCCCTGAAAATTCAGCTGGTGCACAGGGGGCTAGCAGTCCTGGATCGCAAGTCACTGCCTCTGTTGCCATCATCAGTGTCGCCATTACGATCACTGTCACCAGGATTAGGGAAACCACATTGTTGGCCATGTTTATGAATGTTCAAAGGAAGTTATATGTTATGGTGTGCGTAGGAAATAAGGATTAGAGTTGTGAGGAAAAATGGAAACTTCAAGGTCTTAATTTATAGAGGGCGGACTAGTGGACTACCACAATATCTGGAAAGTTAGTTCTACATTATACGTGTTGTTACTTGTTAGTGCTACATTTGATCCATATTATAGTTTGTAATTAATTGTAGTAACTAAAATCTATTTTTACAGGATGTTAGCTTCGATTAATAACTTCTTCTGACTTGATAATAAATTATTTATAATTTTTTTTTAAAATATTCATCACAAAAATATTTATATAGTAAAGAACATGTATTGTGGTAATTCTTAAATTTTTGTCCCTCAATTATAATTTGTTTAAGTATGTGACATGATTGACTGATTGTATTTTGAGATTTTTTATAAGATGACCTTTTTTTTATTTAAAATCTTACAAGATAACCTAAATTGATTTTTTTACAAAGAAACACTATTAAAAATACTCCCTTAGTTCTTGTGTTTATTATTCTTAGCATGTTTTTTGTTCGATTACTCCAAGGAAACGTCAACTCTTAATATTATCATCTCTTTAAAGTATCATTACCATAAATCTCCAAGAATCGGGTTCAATGAATAACAAAAAAAATCCACTATTTAGCTCAAAGTTTACAAGTGAGTCTAATCCTCTATTATACCCTTTTTTTTGTACCGATTTGTTGTATAATGGAAGCGAGTCATTCTTTGTTTACATCATTTTCAGTTATGGGGTATTTGATGAGGTTTCGGAAAAAAAGTTTTTAAATTAAATTAAACCTATGAATCAAATTTGGGTTTGATTATTATAATGTTCGTATCGAATATTTTTACTTTGATATTTAGAATATCTTATCAGTTTTTACTAGATTTTTCTTTCAAAATTTGCTTAATTAAAGGGTAATGAGGGTGGAATTTGAGAATTTGAATACAATTGAGTTAAATTATGAAAGAAAATAAATTAAAGGATTATGTTTTAAGCACCTGTGATTTGTTATTATGTTGTAATTTTTTTAAAATATAAGGTTACCTCGTAAAAACATCTAAAAATTTGAATTGGTCACTCACATACTTAACGGGTAAAATTAACGAAAACAAAAAAGATAAGGGTCATGATAGTACATGATAACAGAGTTAAAGGATACTATATATGTGTGTTATCTGAAAAGTAGAGTAATCATGTAAATTTAAAATAACACAGGTTACCGTGAAACAAAACCCATTTGTTTTAATAACTATTGAGTAAAAGTTCAAGTATGTATTTGAAAATGGGAAATAGTTGTACAAGATATAGAAAGCTCTTTGGCCGGCAATAAGTTTTTAAAACGTGAGAATGGAGTTTGAATTCTTTGTAAGGGATGCGTTTGGTATTCCTTGGGGTAGGGGGTAAATGAGCTGATCTAAGCTCAAGCTTAAACAAACGGGTGGAGGTTCGGCTTGATTTCTTTAACTCGAATTCAGGTTCAGTTTGAAATTCATTAAATTATAAAATTGAAGCTTGAATTTGAATCGAGCTTGTTCTATCATATATTATCTTCAATTACTCATCTTTTGAATCTATACAAATGTAAATATTTTTAAATAATAAACGAGCGTATAAAATATTAAAAAACTTAGATATTAATTACATTATTTTTATAAATGTGTCGATAACATATTATAATTTGACAAAAAATTAATTATTAAAGCATAAAATTTATGTTAAAAAATTATAGACGTGGTTTTAAGTCGAGTCTTACTATGCTAGTAAGCTTCACCTACACTCGTATTTAGTAAAGCACGGCTTAAGCTCGACCTCGAGCTTGATTTAGCCGTGCAAATTCAAAAGACTTGACAAGCCGGCTTACAACATATACAGGTTTATAGACTTAGAGCCACCAAATATTCCATAAATATATTCTCATTGGTATGGGTTTTTTGCTTTTACCGATTGACACATTACTAAACAATAAACAGCATTAAAGAAAATTAATTCTTCTAACACGGATTCTCACTTCTAAACATTTCTACACATCAGAGAAAAAATTCCCGCAATTTCAAATGGGCCTCGCCAGTCACCTTAATACATAAATGAACTATTTTTACACGAGTTACAAAATATTTTTGATTAGTAGATAAAACATTCATTACGGACATTTCTTTAGATCTTCTTAATTTTGAAGTAAGATGTTCCAATTGTTTGTTATTTTTTTGTATGTATTATTTTTCTACTAAATAGTCTTTTATCTATCAATGTCATTTGTTTTCCAATTATATTTAAGGGAGTTTTTTTATTAGTTTGTCTTTTTATATTATTATATAGCGTAGCACCGCAATAGGCACGGTCACGGACACTGACACGTGACATGAGATCCCACAAAATTTAGGACATGAGACGCATTATTTAAAATTAATAAAATATTTTTATATTTTTAGTTATAAACGTTTAAACTTTCTGTTATCATGTATTTAATGTAAAATTTATACAAGTGATGGTAAAGGTAGGTCTTGCCTATGACCCATTTTCATTTCACACACAAACTCATCTTCTAATCAATCTCTTTCGATAGCTCATTTCTGGTCTAAATAACATCATTCACTCGAAATAAAATTTAAATACTAAGGACACACGTCAGACACGTGCCCAAATAGCATGGACACGCGTCTGGCACGTGTCTAAATACCACGAACACACGTTGGTCAAGTGCTCACATAAATGAAGGAGGTTAGACACGATTTTATAAGCGTACGACATATTTAGGCGTGTATCCAACTTATGTCAATGATCGATAAGAAATACTCCGTATTTGGTTAAAAAAAGGTATCCGCGCTACTTAAATGGTGCGAGAGTAGGTAAGCCGAAACCCGGAACTTGGTAACCGTGTAGGACTGGAAAATTGAGATAGCCGTGGGCCGTGGGGCAATTGGAAATTTGAATACTTCGTATGATATAGGCGTAGGGCCTATTTTGTATGTGATAAGGTTCTTCGTAGGTTTTGCTTGGGACGAGTTAACATGTGTGATGAATATTTTGTGAGATAAAATGGATAGAAAATGAGTTAGTGGAGAAAGGGGATCACATGAATAGTGTCGAATAGAGAGAAAAAGTGGGTATTTTGTGAAAGGAAACGGTATCCGTCACAAGCTTGTGACGGATACCGCCGTCGCAAATGAGAATTTGTGTAAGGTTCTTGTGTAACTTGTATTCCCAAATTCTTATTTGAGATAGAAGTATTAGTTTTAAAATCGAAAGAATAAGTACTATTTTAATTATGCACGTATATAGATTTGACGAAAATATATTGTTATTTTCAACTAATTTCAATTATTTATTTGTCATGTTTTAATTTTAAAACATTATATACGTCTTAAGATAGATACGTTAATTTAGACTAGTTGATTAAACTATGGTTGCTAGAGTGCTGGCTGCGTATGTGGAAATTATTTGGGGTTCATATTTGAAGTGTCCGCTTTAAGTCAATTTCTTTGTCCTTACCTTGCAATGTGTCCAAAGTAGTACTCTTATGATAATTGTCACATAGGTCTTTGTTTTACTCGAAAATTAAAAAATTTAAAAACATAAGTCTTTTGTTTTACTTGGAAATTAAAAAAACATACGTCTTTTATTTTCCCTGCATATTATGTCATCTAATTAAGAGTTACTGGTAAAGTAAATGAAATTGTCTTCAGAATTTTTTGGTGAAATGTTTTTATTTACCAAAATAATTAGGAAATAATTAGGTTCCATTTGAAATTATTTTACCCCAATTGCTTCCCGTGAGGCCGTGATCACTTATTTTATTTTCCTGTTATTTGGTAGAACCGCGGATGTTTCCATCGACTTTGCCTATTTCACCAAAAAAATTTCCAAATTTCACATACAGTAGCTACTGGATGTCGAAAATTTGGGAGAAAAAGTAAAGTTGCTGTGAAAACTAACGGCTTTACCTTTTATGCAAATTCTAAATGTCCAGTAGCTACTGGATTTGAAAAGTTTATGATTAATTGGCAAAGCCAATTGAGAAACTGACGACTTTATCCATTTTTTACAAACTTTCTCACATTCATTTGCTATGGCTTTATTGTGTTTTGTTGTTTTATGGCGAAGCCGTCGTTGAACCCAACAGTTTTGTCTTTTTTTTGTTAAAAAACATGCAAACAGTTTGCTATTCACACCCAAAAACCTGCAAACACACTACCACCTTCCCAATTTTCACAATGCCAGTCCGTACACATGCCAAATAATTAACAAGGTACCAGTTAAACATCATGAAATACACACGCCAAAATATTACCCCCTAATTTTATTTGTTGCACATGACCGCTTGTTATGACCCTCAACATTGCACAATCCTCAAGTAGCAGTTGTCTTAGAAGACTCATCCATTTCGTTACGAATACGTTTAGATTTTGATCTTCCCTTTTTCTCGCATTAAAGTATCATTTGGAATCAATATATACTTTGTCAGTCCATGGCTTCCAATAACCCTCATCAGGAAGAGGTTGAAAGGTTGCACGATAACAACCATGATCTACAACGACCGAGAAGGAGCGACATACTGCCATTACATGTGAACAAGGAAACTGATAGTTTTGCCACTTATTACAAGTACAAGTACTTTGTGTCAAAAGCACCGTGTGGCTTCTCAAGGCCACTCGAGGAGTAGTGAACTGGAAATGCATGGCCACGCTTGGAACGTATTTATGGTAGATAATTCCGGTCAATCAGTTACTCTTCAGGTCGAGGAAACAACTCTAGATATGATTAATTGTAAGTACGACCTGCAAGACACCTCACATTGAATGAGAGATTGTAATAGGACAAGAGAATTGGTGACGCACACTTGTCTCGGAAAAGTATGAGATTGTTGGAGTAAGTGTGCTCAACAATAATGCGATCACATGATTTAATATCATTTATAAATTACATAAATAAATACACAAGAGATAATTCTAATATATAGTGATCAACATTAATCGGTAATGATTGGCTTGCTGGAGTTTGATGTTACTGTCGTATGACGGTGGTGTTCAGTTGATCCCTTTAGGTTAGACCTATAGGACGGATCCCAAAACAGAAAAGTTAATTAATCGTAAATTGAAACGGATTAATTAAATCCTTAATTTGAAAAAAATGAGAAAATGACATTTTATTTTAATATGATTAAATAAGTTTCGAAATTAGTAAATAAAATATTAAGTTTCTAATTTTAATCAATGTTTACGGAACATGTGAGATAAGAATGATTGGTTAATTATAATTACAAACTGTTGTAGATTATATTTATATGACCCATTTTACATGCTAGTAATTATAAATTACTAGTTATTTTGTCATATGTGATTTAATTATTGTAAAATGATATTTAAAAGGTTAAATATGCATTAAAATTAATATGGACATGTTATGTGACACATGACCTACTATTTATATTTGACAAAATACAATGTTAAATTGGTGGTCCATTTTAAAGACCAAAACCGGTTAGAGGGACTATGAGTGGGATGTGATTTTGTGTATTGTTTACTTGCATGCTTAAGGACATAATGATGTGCTTTTGAAAACAAGAACAACACTCTACCATAGCTTTATGGGTAAGAACAAAAGCAATTGATAAGAACAATGGATCTTCCTTAGTACATAAAAACAGTGCCCCTCCTCTAAAGTGAGAAGTAGTTCTCGTTTTTTCACCATCTTATTTTCTTATGCATGAAAGAAAATACTCACTTCTCTCTACAACTCACAAAATACTTTTGTGCTTAGTTTTGTTCATGAAATCTAATACATTTTCATAGATTACTATTGTAGTAATATTAATTATATTAGATAATTTATTAAGGTTTCTAAATCATACTCTCTAGACTAAAATTGTAGTTTAGGTTTTGGGTCAATTCTTGGGTGCTTCTCTATTGGAGGATTGCTAATTCGGAATCTTGGAAGATCATCCATTGTATTTTAAGCTCAAGAACAAAGTAAATAGCTGATTGATTTTGTGCCCTAATTTCCTAATTTTCAAGATAAGGAGCATTTTATCTTATTACTAGTTTGCATATGTACTAGATCCTCAGAATTAAAGAGTTTAGTTTTCATTAGTAATGACTAATGAAGGTTTATGAAACCAACAACAACAATGGGATCCCTTATCTCATTTCCTCTTTGCGCTTTGTATTGAGGTTATTTCCAGGTCAATAGCTGAGGCGGAATCAGCTAAGCAAAATAAGGGGATTAAAGTTTGTAGGAACGCTCAAGCTATCTCTTATTTGCTTTTTGCGGATGATGTTATTTTCTTCATGGAAGCAAATGTTCGGTCATGTGGTAAGTTGATGGATGTGGTGGGATCCTTTTGTGAGGCATCTGGACAAGTTTTGAACAAGGAAAAATTCGTAGTTTCGTTTAGCCTCTGCACTTTAAGGCTAACAAGACAATGTTTGAAAGTTCTGAGGGTTAGAAGGCATAAACCTATGGAAAATTATTTGGGTTTACCCACTGAATTCGGAAATTCTAGAAAAGTTGTTTTTGCGTCGATTGTTGAAAAGATCCGCAGTAGGATTCTGAATTGGAAAAATTCACTGTTATCACCAGCGGGTCGGCTGACTCTTATCTCGTCTGTTCTTTCTTTACTATCTATTTAATCTCTATCGACGCTTAAAATGTCGGTAAGTGTGATTTCAAAGATTAATTATTTGATCTCGCTTTTCTAGTGGAAATTAGGAATTGCGGGTATGCGAGGCTTACATTGGTGTAGTAGTTTATTTCTCAATATGTCGAAGTCAAGCTGAGGTTTGGGTATTCTTAATGCGGCCTGTTTTAATCAAGCTCTTCTAGCAAAGACTAGCTGGCGTATGCTCACTATACTTTGCCGTAGTCGTCCATTGCAAAAACTTTGGGTGTCCAGCTGGACATCACCAAGAAGGCCATTCTCGATTCTTCTCAGCCGAATGCTTCTCGTTCGTGGGGAGGACATGGCATTATATGGGGTTTATCTCTTCTCCTAAACGGAATTGTTTGGGATGTTGGTTTCCTTCGTCCTTAGGGTTTTGGAGGGACAAGTGGGTAAACGGTAATTCAATTGGTGGTATCTTGGGCCTCCCCCATGATTCATTGGTGTCTCAATCTCCCTCTTTTGACTCCCAATTTCAACTCTTGGATGAGAATCGGGATATTACCGCCCTTAGGAGGTGTTGCGGTGAACACATTATGCCTCATATTCTGTCCATTGAGATTCCTTGTATGGACACTGAGGATTCGATTTCCTAGAAATTTGATTCCAAAGAAAAATACACGGTCAAGAGTGGATATCATTTGACATTTTCGGAGCTTTGGGATGTGAAGAAAAGTCGAAAGGATATTTCCCGACGTGATATTACTGTTGCGGCGACTCAGAAGTCCAAACTTTGGCGGCTTCTTATTCCTGGGAAATGGAAAGTGTTTTTTGGAGGATCTTTTCAAGTCCGCTCCCAGTGGGAAGTGAGTTTGTAAGTTGTAATCTCTCTTGGGATACGCACTGCCATTTCTGTCACCCATTGCCGAAAGTTGAAACTTTGGATCACATCTTTAGAGATTGCCCGTTAGCCTTTAGAATTTCGTTTTGGTCTCCTTTGGGAATAAGGGCAAATAATGGTTTACATCTGTTTATCCAGTCCTGGATTGCTAATTGGATCTCTGTTTTGAACAGAGAGGAACCTGTTAGTCTTGCAGCATGTGTTTTTATTTGTACTCTATGGAATATTTGGACTTTTCGGAATAATCTCGTCTTCAGAAATGGAGATGTTTGGATTACGGTTCTTATGGATCAAATTGATGAGGAGGCTATGTTGGGTTGTCATACACGCCCTAAATCAAATTAGTCATACTAATTTTAATTTACTAATTAACATTTTAATTAGTCATGAGAATCTTATGCATGCAATGTAAAATGCGGAATAAAAGTATTCGAATTCTTATAATCCGACGGGAATATGGCAAGGATGATCCTCCAACCCGAGTAACCAATGTAGGTCACCTCCTTCATGATGCACCCAAGACTTATCCTTAAAACCGAAAGTCACACGAGCTAGGTGTTAAAAATCGGTTTCCTTAAAACTTAATCTAATCTTATTAGAATAACTAATACAATACTACAACAATTGTAGTATTGCTATATAATCTATATTATATGAATATTATTGGAGAGGGTTTTATTTTTCTCACACTAGAATAATCATGTGCAAAACTTAGAATGAAATAATATGTGAACAATTCACAATTATAGTATGGTGGGCATGGTTCCGGTTTTCCTAGTATGGGGAAGGCAAATAAAATGCTTTTGTGCTAACCCATAAACTAGGGTGGCTCAAGGTAGTGCCTACATATGATTAAAGCAAAGTCTCCTTAATCATGTTGTTTTATGTATTTAATACACAAAACCAACCCTTAAACACTACCTAAAACCGATATCCATAAGGTATAAAATGGATTTCCATTTTATAATTTGTCATTTGTACAATTGTATGTGACATGAGACATGTCATGTAATTGTTTTAATTTAAATGCATATTTAACAATTAAATATCATTTTCAAATTAAATAAATGATATTTAACAAATCGACCAGTAATTCGTAATTACCGTTTTATAAAATGGGCATTTCAATAATCATCAATACGATGTACAACACTTGTAATGTAATCAACCCGATTCATTCTAATTTCGACATTTCATAAACATCGATTAATGTTTGACAATTGACATGTTTCAATTTCAAACACAAATCTTACATTAAGATTTAACCTCCGATTTCTCGATATTCTGTTTTAAGGAATTTGATCAACTCGTATCAATATACACTTGATCAGTTTATCAATTAAGGGTTGTCCTATAGGTGTGACCTAAAGAGATCAAATGACCACCACCGTCGTACGACAGTAATGTTAAACTCTAGCTAGCCAATAATTATCGATTAATGTTGGTCAGTTGACTATATAATTTCGAATCATCCCTTGCGCATTCTCGCTATGAGATTTAATTATGTGATCGCACTATTATTGAGGGCACATTTCCCAACAATCTCCCACTTGTCCTCGACAAATGTACGTCACCAATTCTCTTGTCCTATTACTATCTCCCACTCAATGCAAGGTTTCTCTCAGGTCGTACTTGCATTTGATCATATCGTAAGTGGTTTCCTCAATCTGGAGATTAACTGCTTTGACCGGAATTATCTACCATTGATACCTTCCGAGCGTGGCCACGCATTTTCAGTTAACTTCTCCTCGAGTGGCCTTGAGATTTGAACAACCCTGATAAAGGGGTGGACAATTCCTATCGCACTACTCCCTTCGACTAGCCACAACCTAACATAACCCAAAACAAACCCATTTGACTCCAGTTACGAAAAGTTGTAGAGAATGAATTAAAGCTATGCCAAAACTGTGCCATCTTAGGCGAGTAGTCTTTAGTCTAAGAATTGATTCATAAGAATACTATAGCAGCTCCTGCCACGATCGGCCTATTATAAAATTTCCAGAACTCTATAAGCGGTCACTTTGCCCGACAGATTGTCTCCCACAGTCTGCCTATGTGATCGACTAGTCATCCCACGTGACTCTATGGCATTTGAACTTGCCATCAATCGCCTCACACTCTAGTCGCTTCGAGATGTCACCTCATACAAGCGACTAGGGGTCATACTAAGTTAATCCAGTTCACTTTATGGGGTTTAAATTATCTCTTACTGAAGGGAAACGAAAGTCATACTTGTTAACCAAATAATGTAGTCTTACTAATTTTACTAATTAATCTCATATTATCTTAGTCAATCTTATGCATGCAAAAACATATGCGGAACAATAACGGAAAGGGTCTTACAATCGGTCCGAAAAATGCTAGGACGATCCTCCACGGAGCAACCAAGATAGCTTGCCTCCAATACGAGAACACCAAGACCTTACCTTAAACGGACCAAATACCGAACCCGGATCTAGAGGACGGAATTAGGTTATAAAACCGTGTACTAACAATAATATATTAGAGTACTACAAATATTATCAAAGTAATATTTGAGAGTTTTATTTTCTTACACTTAGAAAATATTTTTAGAGGAATTTGAGTTTTCTTAGTCTAGAAAACTTCCATTAGGATTAGTCTTTTAATATGTGGGGCATCACATATATAAAGAGGTGGAATGGTTGGGGTGGGTGTGTTTAGGCGTGTGAAAGGGGTTGCATGGGAAGGGATTTGATTCCCTTTTGTCTTATCTATACTTAGGGTTGCATGGCTACCTATTAACCATCATACCCTAATTCATGATTATAAGATAAAATTAACCCATAACATACATATCACACGGCTCACTTAAGAGTAAAATGGACTTCCATTTTACAATTTGCAATTTGTACAATTGTATAATATGTTACATCCTATGTGACATAAAATAATTGTATTAATTTTAAAAGAAACATTTATCAAATAAATATTATTTCAAAATTAATTAAATCATATTTAACAAATTAATTTAGTAATTCGTAATTACCGTCCCAACATATGGTTATCATAATAATCGTTGATACGATGTATTTACAACATTTGTTATAACCATGAACCATTCATTATACTAATTTTGATATTTCGAAAATATAAATTAATATTTGACAATGACACATTTCAATTTCAAATATAAATCTTACTTTAAGATTTAACCTCTGAATTCTCAATATACTGTTTTAAGAATATCGACTGACCACCACCGTCAAACGACAGTAATGTCAAACTCTAGACAGCCAATCATTACCGATTAATGTTGGTCAGTTGACTATATCAAATATCGGATCGTCCCTTGCATATTCTTTTCATAAGATTTATGACAATGATTTTTATCACTGTCGTGATCGCACTATTGTTGAGGACACATTTCCCAACAATCTCCCACTTGTCGTCGACAAGTGTGCGTCACCAATTCTCTTGTCCTATTACGTCATCTCCCACTCAATGCAAGGTGTCTTCCAGGTCGTACTTGCATTTGATCATATCTTGAGCGGTTTTCTCGATCTAGAGATTTAACTGTTTTGACCGGAATTATCTACCATAGATACCTTCCGAGCGTGGCCACGCATTTTCAGCTAAACTTCTCCTCGAGTGGCCCTGAGATTTTAAGACAACCCTGACGAGAGACTGGACAATTCCTTTCCTACTGTTCGCTTCGTCTAACACAGTCCATCATGACCGAAAAGAAGCCCATTTGACCCCCTTTAACGGTTGATCGTAGAGCTAAAATCAAAGTCAATCTGAGGCTGTGTCACCTTGGGCGAACAGTCTCAAGTCAAAGAATCGACTTATGTGAATAATATAGTAGCTCTCGCCACGACCAGGCTAATTATAAAATTTCCAGAACTCTATAAGCGGTCATTAAATGCTCGACAAAGTGTCACACAGTCTGCCTATGTGATCGACTAGTCATCCCATATGACTCTATGACATTTGAACTTCCCATCAATCGCCTCACACTCTAGTCGCTTCGAGACGTCACCTCATACAAGCGACTATGGGCTATACTAAGTTAATCCAGTTCACTTATGGGGTTCAAAATTGTCTCTTACAACCCATTTGGATTTCACAAAGTATAAATTGTGAGTTAATAATAACTCAAACGATAAGATTGATTGTTATGTGCGAACAATTAATACGATATTGCTGCTCCACATGAACTATCTTTGATGCTCATACATCAATTTGTATTAATGGTTTTAGTATATGAATATACCATATCTTCACATCCTTAAACCTACAAATTCCGCTTTCCTTATGACTCATATTATCTCGCATAATATGATCTTATTCAAGTACATTTCAAGTCTTTATTCTCGACTCGAGAATCCTTACTTTAAGGAAGCTCCCACTGTTTTCTTAAAACTCATAACATGTCATCCATATGAATACAGTCATATTGTACTAGAATTCATATTGTTGTTAACCTAGATTCGATCCATTAGTTCTCCTCGAGAAAACTTATATCGAAATAAGGTTTTGTTTCAACCTTTGGCATTTTAATCAAGGTTATATGAATTTAACATTTTCATATCTTGGATTCAAATCCAAACCTTGTTAACTGATCGGTGACGTTTCATTATCATATAATAAACTCACTTATGATTTATGTTCTTAACATACATTCATCTAGAATTGAAAACCTCATATTCTTTAACCTTTAAAGAATCACCATTCTCTCTAAATGGTAGGTTTCGTTTCCTTAATAACTTTTCTTCCACTGAATTCCGTATCACTATCTTATAGTTTAATAACTCCCACTATCTTCATAATGATTAGGTAACATCTTCAAACATCTTCTCAACTCATAATGAACATTTCTTTTAGATTTACTTCAAACATCTTCTCAACTCGCTATGAACATTTCATTTTCATTTTCCTTCCCACGGAAGGAATCTTAGTATTATCACGAGAACAGTAGACGATTTCTCCTCTATTATCTTTATAAAAACAGAAACATTAACATCATGGAAACGATTTCCTTCCGTTAACACTCGCGGTTCCATTTGTCCTCTCTGGGAACTAATGACAATATATGGAACATTTCCTTTTTGTGTCCTCGCGTAGTTTCTTCTTTGTCCTCTCGTAGTTTCTTTTATCCAATCTCTTAGAGTTTTTCTTAAGAACTCCATATAGGACTCTTCCCTAAGATCCTATGTTTATTTCATTGGTTTGCGGGCGTAGAATTTCTCCCACTCTATCCTTTAAAATAACCGTTATTTAAGAAGGAGAGCATTTTCGCCCGTCAAGAATGTATTGGATAAAGAATTATGTGAGTAGTGAGAAATAAGTACTATCATTCGTTTAAGGTGATCATCTTATAACGAACTGATGTTCTTATGTTTGAATTTGAAGTATTTCACGGGGTGTCATTCTCGTTTTAAGTAAGTCGTATTACTTTTATAATGATCCTATCATTTCTTTTGTACGGTGAATCATTCAAGGTACTTTATTACGATCTTCGAAAATCGTATTAACTCATGTTATATATCACAAAAGCATTTTAAAATCAACATGTTTGATTAAGAACAAAAGGATGACTTGGGTTGAAAACCAAGTCACCACTATTACAACCATTGTTTCAACAAGATTCTTGTCGTACAAGAAATACAAAGTTGTTAAAATGCAAAATGAAAGAAGACATCAAAATGAAAAATTAGAGCCATGCTCTTTATGTCTTCAATCTTGGATGCTACCATAGCCATCCATGGAAGGAACTTCAAGCATCCTTCGCTTTCTCCTTGCCTTTGTCTTTGGTAGGAGCCCCTTTTAAAACAATTTATAAATGGGTAAGAATCAATAACTTGTATCACTATACAAAAATTGATTAAATAACATGAATTAGACGAGAATTAATACCTACTACAAGAACCTTTCCGGCTTTGAGGGCATGGAGATACTTCGGGCAATTGCGCTTCCAATGCCCCATCTTAGTGCAATAATGACACTTGTCATCAACCTTTGACGACAACGAAGAAGAAGCACCTTTCGTAAAAGTCTTCTCCTTAGGAGATGCGGGTTTGAAGACTTTGACATTTTTACCCTTGTTAGCCTTGCGCTTAAACTTCCCCTTGCTTTTCGTCTCGATATTTAGAACATCCTTTGTGGAACTCTCATTAAGTCCCATATCCCTCTCCGCTTGGACCAACATCTTATGTAACTCGTCCAAGGAGGTTTCTTGATTGCGCATGTTATAATTTACCCGAAATTGAACATACGATTTCACTTTGTTGAGGGAGTGAAGGATTTTGTCAATAATAAGCGAGTCGAGAACATTCACCCCTTGCAACTTCAAGGTTTCAGCTAGCTCAACCATTTTGAGCACATGAGGACTAACTCTTTGACCTTCTTTTAAGGTCAAATCAAAGAATGCGGAGGCCGCCTCATATTGGATTACCCTAGGTGCTTGCGAAAACATGGTCGCAATTTTAGTGTAAATCTCATTAGCCGTGGCTAGCTTAATCATTCTTCTTTGGAGATCCGGCTCCATCGAAAATATAAGCACGTTCTTCAAAGCATGTGACTCCTTCATGTAGGTCTCATAGGCCTCACGAGTCGCTTCCGATGAACGAGCACCGGGAGTGGGAGGAGCGGCAATGGTAAGATAACGAGTCTTATCGTCGGCTTCCGCGGCCAACACCAATTGGGCGTCCCAATCCTTAAAATTGGCGCCATGCTTCTCAAGCTTGCAACGATCCATAAAAGACCGAAGCCATGAAACGTGTGGGAGTGGTGGAGCGTTATTTGCCATTGATTGATAGTCGAAAATAAACTACAAATGAAAATAAAGGAATTAAAACACAATTATCGTTTTAATAAATAAACTTGTAAATTTTAAACAAGTTAAACATCTACTTAATGATCTCTTACCCAATTAAGTAAATGATCCCGAGATCCAAATACACACTAACTCGGGCACGGTTTAGCCGATACATCCCTCATTAATATGACTCGGTAGATTAACCCCTTAATCAATTCTACTTTTAGAACTCTCGGTCGATAAAATTACATTAATTCTTATCTTAGCCCGAACTTATTACCACTACGGTGGCTCGAATACTTTCGTCGAGATCAACCAAATTTTGAGAACGTAATCATATTACCCCACTTCCCCAACGTAATAAGGTTTGCACCCCGGTTTAGCCGAGCCTACTCCCTTATGAAGAAGATCCTTCGCGGGTTCTTTACTTTTTGGTAAGGCTATGTCTCGATTTTTAAATAACGTAAGAGATCTTGTCAATTTATTATCTATCTCCTTTAAGTGAACTAAGTCGGTGAATTATCGATAAATTGATTGACACGGTCGATAAAATCGATGAAATGCATGAGTTTGAATGACGATTTGGCTATGCATGCAAACATAATAAGCATAAATAAAAGCATAAAAACTTAAAAGCATAAATAAAACCCTAGTATGGCCTTTCCTAAAATAGAAAATTAAAAGTAAATTACAACTTAGGAAACCAACTCCTTTGGTCCCTTGAACTTCACACGCGGCACGCATCCCAAGGCAAACTCCGTCTTGGTCGGAACTCCATTATGAAATGGCACCGTCTTCAAGGATCTCCAGAATTACAAATAATTAAAAATTTTCTATCTATTTTATACATTATAAAATAAAATAAAACGATAAAATAAAGTGATACGAGATCACATCAAATTACAACCGAATCGATAAACCCTTTACATTACGGGAAATATCGATTAAAAAACTAAGGCCATACTAAGCAAATTACATAATTCAAAATTACGTAAATAAATTATGACATTCATAAATAATAATTAAATATGCAATGCTTATGTAAAATGAAAAACCTAACCCAAATCGTCCCATTTAAACACGTTTTAAATATCGTTATTCGTAATAACACGGTTTTATGGAATAACGTGATTTAAACAATTTTAAAATCACTAATCACTCTATGAATCACTATTCATGATTTATTTAAGTTTCCTAACACATTTTAGGATTCAAAATTTAGTCTTACTCAAATTTCGAAATAACTTAACTTTTATTTTAATATTGTTCGGTTTTAATCGGTTTTACGGGAAATAGCATTAAAATAATCAAACGAGTCATAAAAATTTCGAATATTCAAAATTCAAAATTTTGAACATACTGAAATTTTTCAAAATTTCAGATCCTTAAAATTTAAATATTTTCGAAATATACCTTTTATTTCGTAAAATAGCCGTGTACATTCATAATTAATCGAAAATTCAAAATTACTTCAAAAATTATGTAATAAAATACCAATATAATTTTTATATCTTCCTAGACACTCAAAGTATCTGAAAATGCAAGGAAAAATCAGGTGCACACTGTTTTAGGATTGAAAATGATTATGACTCTTACAACACTCAATCTCCAATTTTAACCTTTAAAATTAAAATTTAAAATTTCAGAAACTTTTGGCACTAAATAAAAATATGTTGATGATCATATCTAATATGACTAATATGGATGAATTTTTCGAACCATTTAAGTAACTTTTACTATTTTTAATAATTCGTGTCATATATTACGCGATTTTACCGATTAAAATCATTTCTCATGAAAAATTCGAGATAATTAGCTCAAAAATTACATGCATGCTAGAAATAATATATATGACACTATATAAAAATTTTATGGTCAAATTTGAACTTAAACTATTTAAGCTAAAATATGTCACTAATATTACGATTTTTACGATAAAAATCAATATTCATGCAATATAAAAGAAAAATTTCTGGAAAATTCATCATATATTTTATATATTGCATGTGACATCTACAAAAAAATTTATAGTTAAATTCATAATATAACTATCTATCCCATATTTAACTCATTTTATGACTATTTAACCCCTAAAAATCATAAACCATGCATAAAACTTGAATAATTTCGAAAATTATATATATTCATAATATGTTAAATGCATGTGAGAACATATTTAAAATTTACGGCCAGAAACATTATTTAGCTATTTTTCCCATAATAAAACATTTTTAACCGATTTTAGGCATAAATTAAACAATTTAATTACAATGATGAACAATATTATTCCATAAATCATCAAAATGACTTAAAACTATTTTAAGACTAGAAATTATACATGCATTATGTAAAACCCCTCGTGAAAGCGGAAATATAAACATACAAAAGTACTAAAAATGCAGCGGAATTTAAAACTTTTTTTTTAAAGATAAACAACATGCGAGAAGTCTTAAACTGAAACGGAAACTGAAACTGAAATAAAACCAAAATAGATAAGTAGCAGTTCTAAGTATCAAAATAAATATGTACATCAGCCTGGGATGGAACATCCCTACAGGCACCAAAACAACTGTATCAAAAGTCTAAGAGTCTAGCTAGGCGATATAAAGGTAAGTCATATGATGACAACAGGATCATCACTCGCTAGCCCTCTCGTAACCCTGCTCCAACCTGCATGTACCTACATACATGAAAACATGTACGCCACAATCAGTGGGGAGTGACTAGAGTTCTCCTAGCCACCTTTTGTGACAACACGTAACACATAAAACAATACAGAATACTCCAACATATATCAACATGCGAAGCATAAACATCTCAACAACTGTTCTCATACTATCATGCAAACTTTAGTGCACGACTCTCAACCAACTTCATAAACTGTTAGGAAGGAGAGCCGGTTTCCCTACTGGTTACCCAGTCGGGGGGTCTTTCAATCCAACTATTTATGAAACCGATAAAAGAGTCATCCAATGCCTTGGATGAACAGAATACAACTCAAGCAATATATTCATAAACTTCAACATGCATATCTGACACTGTACCAAACTCTAAGGCAAGCAGATATAACATCAGGTAAAGAGGTTCAGCGGTCAACTTAAGACATAACCTAATTACCAAACATTCAGCAAGTATAAAGGTTCAGAGGCGACATCTTAACGCATAACCTAGATACCAAGTTCACAATATCAAGCAAGGACTCAGAGGCGAAAACTCAACGCATGGACCGGCTATCACGGAACACTAGACTCAGAGGCGAAAACTCAACGCATAGACTAGCATTCAATTCACTATCACAAGTAAGGAACTCAGAGGCGAAAACTCAACGCATGGACCCCTACTACATCACAAGGTACTAAACTCAGAGGCGAAAACTCAACGCATGTTCTAGCACCAAACACCTGCACTCCGGGTAAGGTATGACAACCTGACTGCCCCGTCGTGCAGTTGCTCTACTCGTTAGACTCAGAGGCCAGCTTAAGGCATGTCCTGACGCGATCAAACATACATGTCTGGACTCAGAGGCGAAAACTCAACGCATGTCCCAGACACGACAAACAGACATGTATGGAACTCAGAGGCGAAAACTCAACGCATGTTCCCATACACGACAAACAACCCACGTATTAAGTTCAGAGGCCAGCTTAAGGCATAACTTAATACGCATCAAAACAATATCATCCAAGTCTATGAACTACTCTATGGTTCTACTTTTCAACTTCTAATCAACACTTAATTGACCCCGGGAACTAAGATGAGGGAGAGCCGGTTTCCCTTTCGGTTGCCCGACCGGGGGGTCTCTATCCTTACTCCATTCCCGAACCCAATATAATGTTGCCCACCCTCCGGGGACCTCAAATACATATCACGGGTACACAAAACGAGTTTCACTCAAAACCGATTAACCGTTTGAAAGTTACTAACGAATTACAATTTGAAAACATGCTACGGGGATCCCCAGCCGGTCGGCAGGCAGCCGGTCGGCAGGCAGCCGGTCGGCCGGCTGTTAGACCTCTCAGCCTTTCCCTCTTGATAAAGCAACACGACAACAAGGGACTCCCAGCCGGTCGGCAGGCAGCCGGTCGGCCGGCTGGGAACCCAAGTTATAAGCCTTCACTATTCGTACCCATACCCCAAATGCACTCCCAGCCGGCTGGCAGGCGGCCGGTCTGCCGGCTGGGCTCCCTTCTTCCTTATGGTTTCGCAAAACACTAAACACACACAAGAGACTACCAGCCGGTCGGCAGGCAGCCGGTCGGCCGGTTGGCAGTCCTAAGGCCAAAACTTCAAAAACACGAAAAACACTCAAGATGCGCTCCCAGCCGGTCGACCGACGGCCGGTCGGTCGACCGGCTCAGAGAGCCTGTAACGAAAATCGCCATTTTCCAGCCAATGCCAAATTACATAAATCGACATACAATCTCCAAAAATTGCTACAAGTATGATTTGCCCAACATTATAAACATCTAATACTACTATCCTAACAGCATACAAATCCCATAACAATCCTCAAATGATTAGATCAAGTATCCGTCGCAAAATGTGTAAATTTCAGAAAAACAACATATGAGCATATGAACATCAACAAGCATGAATTCATCACAAATAAAAATTCCTAATCATGTTACTAAGTCCTTTAAACATTATTCTTCAACAAAATCAGAAACTAAACAAAAGAACACATCAAACTTGCTAATATACACATAAAGGCCGAGTTTCTCATTATCGTCACCTTTCAAGCGATTCCGGCTAAAGATCCTCCTCTACCAAGTAGCTATCAATGTCCGGGTTGTCCAATCCTTCACCTACAAACACGAAAAACGGGTTTAAGGACTCAAAAACGGAATTTAAGGAAAACAGTCCCATTTTCGAAGTTAAGGATTTACAAAAAGAAAGTGATAGATGGCTTGGGAATCGAATGAGGATTCCGAAAATGCTATTGTTACCTCAATTTGGTGAACGGATGATGAAAAATTTCTCAAAAGAAGATGAATAAAATGGAGGTTTGAGAGAGTTTATGTTTACAGTGAAAATGTTGAAGGTGATGAGTAATTATGTCGATGGAAGGGTTTATGGGGGTTTTATGGACTGTCCTTTCCGAGTCAATTAAACGGGTCGGACACTTGAACGGATATTTAAGATACGAGTTTAAGATTACCAAGTTTGTATTCGTCTTAAGGACTTAAGGTTCTTAAGACGGATCTTACTAATTAAATTAAAACTTTTCACAATAATTTATTAAAACATTATTTTATTACTTAAAATAATTTAAAACGCTTAAATTAGATTTTACGAAAATACGGAATGTTACACATTAAGATTTTCGTGCATATCCTATATGTACTACTCATTTTCGTTTTTAATTAAAATCGTATTTTCTCGCAAAAATGTAAAATCGAGTTGTGTGCAAGCAACCTAATGCTCTGATACCACTTGAAGGGAAAAGAAAGTCATACTTGTTAACCTAATAATGTAGTCTTACTAATTTTACTAATTAATCTCATATTATCTTAGTCAATCTTATGCATGCAAAAACATATGCGGAACAATAACGGAAAGGGTCTTACAATCGGTCCGAAAAATGCTAGGACGATCCTCCACGGAGCAACCAAGATAGCTTGCCTCCAATACGAGAACACCAAGACCTTACCTTAAACAGACCAAATACCGAACCCGGATCTAGAGGACGGAATTAGGTTATAAAACCGTGTACTAACAATAATATATTAGTATACTACAAATATTATCTAAGTAATATTTGAGAGTTTTATTTTCTTACACTTAGAAAATATTTTTAGAGGAACTTGAGTTTTCTTAGTCTAGAAAACTTCCATTAGGATTAGTCTTTAATATGTGAGGCATCACATATATAAAGAGGTGGAATGGTTGGGGTGGGTGTGTTTAGGCGTGTGAAAGGGGTTGCATGGGAAGGGATTTGATTCCCTTTTGTCTTATCTATACTTAGGGTTGCATGGCTACCTATTAACCATCATACCCTAATTCATGATTATAAGATAAAATTAACCCATAACATACATATCACACGGCTCCCTTAAGAGTAAAATGGACTTCCATTTTACAATTTGCAATTTGTACAATTGTATAATATGTTACATCCTATGTGATATAAAATAATTGTATTAATTTTAAAATAAACATTTATCAAATAAATATTATTTCAAAATTAATTAAATCATATTTAACAAATTAATTTAGTAATTCGTAATTACCGTTCCAACATATGGTTATCATAATAATCGTTGATACGATGTATTTACAACATTTGTTATAACCATGAACCATTCATTATACTAATTTTGATATTTAGAAAATATAAATTAATATTTGACAATGACACATTTCAATTTCAAATATAAATCTTACTTTAAGATTTAACCTCTGAATTCTCAATATACGGTTTTAAGAATATCGATCAATCTGTATCCTATACAGTTAATCAATATACGTTTAAGGGGTTAGTCCTAAAGGTGTGACCTAAAGGGATCAACTGACCACCACCGTCAAACGACAGTAATGTCAAACTCTAGACAGCCAATCATTACCGATTAATGTTGGTCAGTTGACTATATCAAATATCGGATCGTCCCTTGCATATTCTTTTCATAAGATTTTTGACAATGATTTTTATCACTGTCGTGATCGCACTATTGTTGAGGACACATTTCCCAACACTTACAACCCATTTGGATTTGACAAAGTATCTATAACTGGTGAGTTAATAATAACTCAAACGATATTGTTATGTATGAACAGTCAATACGATATTACTGTTCCATAGATGCACATTCATCAATTTGTATTAGTGGTTTGAATTTGTGAATAAACCATTCATTCACATTTTCCAAAACCTACAAATTTTAGTTTCCTTCTGACTCATATTATCTCGTATAATATGATCTTATTTTAGTACATGTCTAGAACTCATACTAGATTTTGAGTTTCTTTTTCTGAAAGAAGCTCCCACTGTTATCTTATAACTTGTGACGTATTGGTATGTCAGAGGGATCAACTTATCGCTCTTAAAGAACCTAGTCACATTTTGTACTAAAATTTATTCTGTAGTTATCTTGATTTGATTGCTAGTTCTCCTCGAGAACTCATCATTTTGAAATATATTGGCATGTTAATCAAAAGCTCTTATGTTGTATGAAGCACCACATCCATATCTAGGTGATTCTATATTCATCGGTATGAATAATTTATCCAACCCTTTTGATTTCTAATGGGTGACATTTTATTATCAATATAATAAACTCTCCGGTGAAGCTCAATCATCCTATGATGTTCCAACATTTTGTTCATCTAGAATTGAAAACCTTTCATTCTTTACATTTAAAGAATCACCATTCTCTCTCAATGGTAGGTTCAATTCTCTAATGATTATCGCTCCCACTAAAACTAGTGTCACTATCTATATAGTGATTGGCTCCCACTCAATCAACATCTGTTCTTATGAACCTTTCATTTCTTGTCCTCGTTTCTTCGAAACGGAACAGGACATGATATCTCCTTTATAATCCTTTAAAATTAGAAACACTACCATCGAGGAAACAAAAGATGATTTCTCCTCTATTATCTCATAAATTAAGAAACATTATTCTCAAGGAAACATTTTCCTTTCGATTTATCACGCGGTTTCTTTTATCCTCTCTAGGAAATAATGACATAAAGAACATTTTCTTTTGTGTCCTCGCGTAGTTTCTTCTGTGTCCTCGCGTAGTTTCTTATGTGTCCTCACATAGTTTCTTTTATCCTTTCCAAAATTAGGGTTCTTCTAAAGGACCCCATATAGGGTTCTTCTCTAAGATCCCATATTTAGTTTGTGGGTATAAAATTTCTCCCACTTTATCCTTGAAAATAACCTTTACTCTTACAAGGATAGCAATGTGCCCACAACCTTTGTATTGGATAGTTAAGAATTATAAAGAGCGAGATATTAATTTTCATTTTCACTTAAAATGATCATCTTATAATGAACTAATTAACTCACATCCGAGTTTCGTCGAAAGATGTTTATGTCTCACATCCCGTATGTAAGATTTATTGAGTGAAGTTGTTAAGGTGTAATTCTCTTTAAACAAATCAAACACTTTTGATTTTCAGTTTTTTAATATTTGATCCTATCATTCAAATGTACAATGAACAATTCAAGGTACTTATTTAGTGATTTATTAAGATCACATTAACTCATGTTATAAGATATGCAATGCTAGGAATCAACAATTTGATTAAGAACAAAAGGAGTGACTTGGGTTGAAAACTAAGTCACCAATATCCAATATTACAACCATTGTTTGGGAATTGAATCCTTGTCATACAAGAAAATACATTGTTCTTAAAATTAAAATGCATAAAGGAAAGAAGACGATAATGAAAATTAGAGCCAAGCTCTTCATGTCTTCAATCTCTGGATGCTACCATAGCAATCCATGTAAGGAACTTCAAGCTTCTTTTCCTTTGCCCTTATCATCATAAGGTGCCCCTTTAAAACAATTAAAAAGGGTGATAGTCAACAATTTGCATCCATACAAAAGTTGACAAAATAACATGAATTTAAAGAGAATTATTGCCTACTGCAAGAACCTTTCCAGCTTTTAGGTCGGTTAAGTATTTAGGGCAATTTCGCTTCCAACGACCTATCCTTGTGCAATAATGACACTTTTCTTCAACCTTTAAAGATGAGTTAGAAGCACCTTTCAAAAAGGTCTTCTCCCTTGAAGGTTTGGATTTGGAGGCCTTGTTGCCCTTGCCTTTGAAGGCACTCCTCTTAAATTTCCCTTTGCCCTTCTTCTTAATGTTAAGGACGTCCTTCCTAGAACTCTTATTAAGTCCTATGTCCCTTTCCGCTTGGACGAGCATCTTATGCAATTCATCCAAGGTGGTCTCTTGATTTCGCATGTTAAAATTCTCCCGAAACTGTGCATACGATTTCACTTTGTTAAGGGAGTGAAGAACTCGGTCTATGATGAGGGAGTCGGGAACATCAACTCTTTGTACCTTAAAGGTCTCAGCTAGCTCAACTAACTTAAGTACGTGAGGGCTAACCTTTTGCCCTTCCTTCAAACTGATATCAAAGAAGGCGGAGGCCGCCTCATATTGAATTACCCTCGGAGTTTGCGAAAACATTGTCGCAAGCTTGGTGTAAATCTCGTATGACTGCTTAGCTTAATCATACTCCTTTGGAGATCCGGCTCCATGGAGAAGATAAGCACGTTTTTGAGAGCGTAGGACTCTTTCATGTAGGCCTCATAGGCCTCACGAGTCGCAACCGCGGAGCGAGCGGTTGGAGCGAGAGGAGCGGCTTCGGTAAGGTAACGAGTCCTATCGTCACCTTACGCGGCCAAAACCAATTGCGCGTCCCAATCTTTAAAATTGGAACCATGCTTGTCATTCTTGCAACGATCCATGAAGGATCGAAGCCATGACACGTTAGTGAGAGGTGGAGCGTTTGCGGCCATTGAGGATTGTTTGAAAGTAAACTACAAATAAAACGAAGGAATTGAAAACAATTATCGTTTATAAAACTTGTAAACATTTTAAACAAGTTGAACATTTACTAAATCATCTCTTACCCAATTAAGTAAACGATTCCGAGACCCAAATCCATACTAACTCGAGCACGGTGTAGCCGATTCATCCCTCATTAATAAAATTCGGTGGATTAACCTTTAATCGATTCTACATTAGAACTCTCAGTCAACAATTTACTTTAAATTGTCTTTAGGCCGAACTTATTGCAACTACGGTTACGAATACTTTCGTTGAGATCGACCAAATTTCAAGGTGTAATCATATTACCCCACTTACCCAACGTAATAAGTTTAGCACCCCGGTGTAGCCGAGCCCACTTCCTTATGAAGAAGGGAGTCATGGGTTTTTACTCTTTGGTAAGGCTAAGTCTCAATCTTTTAAAAATGTAAGAGATCTAGTCAATTTATTATCTATCTCCTTTAAGTGAACTAAGTCGGTGAATTATCGATAAATTTAATTGACATGGTCGATATACTCGATAAACCTGCATGACATGATATGACGATTTGAATATGCATGCAAACACATAAAGCATAAATTAAAGCATAAAACAAGCATAAGTAAAATCCTAGTATGACCTTCCTAAAATAGAAAAGTAATATAAAGTACAACTTAGGAAACCAACTCCTTGGTCCCTTGAACTTCTCACGAGGCACGCATCCCAAGGCAAACACCGTCTTGGTTGTAAATCCTTTCCGAAAGGCACCGTCTTCAAGGTTCTCCGGAATTACAATAATTACAACTTTTCTATCTACTTTATACATTATAAAATAGAATAAACAATAAATAAAGTGATACGAGATCACATTAATTACATCCGAATCAATAACCCCTTACATTACGGGAATCACCGATTAAAACTAAGGTCATACTAAGCAAAATTACATAATTCCAAATTACGTAAATTAAAATTATGACAATCATAATAAAATGCAATGCTTATGAATATGTAACTAACATGCAAATCCTAAGCCAAATCGTCCAATTAAATATCACTTAAATATAGTTATCGTATAACTCGGTTTAATTGAATTGCGTGATTTTAACGTTTAAAATCTCTTAATATTCGGAATTTAATCGGTTTTACGGGAAAAATAATATAAAATCCAAATGAGTCATAAAAATTTCGAAAAATTCAAAATTCAAATTTTGAATATTCTGGAATTTTCTTAAAATTTCAGAACTTTAAAAATATTAGTATTAAATGAAATAACCATTTATGTCGTAAATAAAACGTAAAAACGCGCATTTTGAGTCGGAAATTCAATAATTACCTTCATAAATGCATTTAAAATACTAATAATATTTTTACACATTCCAAAACACTTAAGGAACTGAAATGGACAGAAAAGTTAAGGAACACACTGCCCAAAAACCGAAATAATCATAACATGACTCTTACAATTCAATTTTTAACTTTAACCTTTAAAAATTAAAAAATTTAAATATGCAGAAACTTTGGCTCCCAAGAAAAATATGGTGATGAACATATCAAATATGACATATATGGGTTAATTTTTCCGGCCATTTTAGTAACTTTTACTATATTTAACAATTTATGTCATATAATATACGATTTTAACCATTAAAATCATTTCTCATGCAATATACGAAATAAAAATCTCACAATTTTTAAACATGCTGGAAATAATATATATGACACTGTGTCAAATTTTCATGGCCAGATTCCAACTCAAACTATTTAAGTTGAATTATGTCACTATTTTAACGATTTTTACCATAAAAATCAATAATCATGCAATACTTGATAAATACTTATGAAAAATTTAATGTACATTATTTTAAATATTGCATGTGACATACTCAAAAATGTTCGTAGCTAAATTCACAATATAACTATATAAACCCATTTATTCTCATTTTATGACATTTTAACACTTAAAATTCATAAACCATGCATTATAACTCCAATAATTACGAAAATTCATATTCATAACATAGATAATACATGTGAGAACATATTAAAAAATCTCGGCCAGAACATAAAAATTGCTATTTTCCCAAATTAATTCATTTTAGCCTTGTAAAATGACAAAATAACCAATTTAATTATAAATGAACAATATATATCCATAAATCATTCCAAATGACCTAAAAAATTTTAGGACCATTAGGTATTCATGCATAAATAATTTCGTCCACATCACATATGGTTCTACATTTTCGGTTTTTTTTCGTTATCATAATAACTCGTAAAAAGCATCAACGAAATGCATGCAAACACCCATTTTTCCCTGATACCAATTGTTGGGTTGTCATACACGCCCGAAATCAAATTAGTCTTACGAATTTTTATTTACTAATTAACATTCTAATTAGTCATGATAATCTTATGCATGCAATGTAAAATGCGGAATAAGAGTATTCGAATTCTTACAATCCGACGGGAATATGGCAAGGATGATCCTCCAACCCGAGTAACCAATGTAGCTCACCTCCTTCACGATGCACCCAAAACTTACCCTTAAAACCGAAAGTCAGACGAGCTAGGTGTTAAAAATCGGTTTCCTTAAAACTTAATCTAATCTTATTAGAATAACTAATACAATACTACAACAATTATGGTATTGCTATATAATCTATATTATATGAATATTATTGGAGAGGGTTTTATTTTTCTCACGCTAGAAAAATCATGTGCAAAACTTAGAATGAAATAATATGTGAACAATTCACAATTATAGTATGGTGGGCATGGTTCCGGTTTTCCTAGTATGGGGAAGGTGATGCGTGTCTATTTTATGATGTTTTACATCTATTTTAACACGCATTTTAGCGCTCATTTACGATGTTTTAGCCTTTATTTCCCAACAATTGTCTACTTTCGTGTTTTTATTCTCTTTTGCAGAATTATGCGGAAAAGAGGCGATTTTATACCAAATTTCTACCCTCGGGATTTTTGCATAACCAAGGAACGAGGAGGAAGCAACTCAGAGCGCGTATCAAGTACCAAAAGATCAAATTTAGACGAATTCAAGGCTGACACACAGGAAAACCGGTCGACCGACCGACTACCCTGGTCGGTCAACCAGAATACCCGTTATCTCAACCCAGATTTCAAATTACGAAGACTGAGGTCCACTAGGCCCGATAACCGGTCGACCGACCGCATCACCTGGTCGGTCGACCAAGGCGCAGTTCCAGAAATCTCCGCAAAGCCCATACCCGTGATTAGGTCAAGAGAAAGCTTTTGTTTTTCGCCTACTTAAGCCTAATTTCGTGATTAGGGATAACATCTAGCTTTTTACATCAGATACATTACCATCTAATTACTATCTTTTAATCATCTTTAGTTTAATCTTTCCTTTAGTAAACTTTCTTTGGTTTTCTATAATCACAATAAGTTACTGTTCCTTTAGTTTTAATTCATTGTTCAAACAATCTTTCCACGGGATTCAATAAAGCTTGTCTTTTCCGCCCTAATTCCTTCTGCGGTAATTCTCTTTGATTTCAGTTTATTCAATTTCATTATTGTTATACCGGATAGTTAGAATCCCTAAACCTAATGCTTGTTAATTGCATGTTTACTGTTTTTTATCACCATGTTTATTATTATTTTCGTTGTAGTTCTTGTTTTTACTGTTATCATGCGTAGGTAATCTCATATGTTAGGATGTAGGTAAGTATTTGCGTAGACGGCATAAACCTAAGCCGACCTATAGCAGACTCTGGTCGACCGACTAGCTTAACTGGTCGGTCGACTGGAGTAGTCGGTCGATCGACTGAAATAGTTGGTCGATCAACCGACCTCGCGTATGTTTTCAGACTGTTTTGTTTCGTTAATTATAACACCCTATAATAAGACTGAAAGAAGACTTGTAGGATGTTAGTAATGACTTACCCAAGATTGAAAGATACGGGAAGGGCATTGGTTAACGTTTTAAGATGGCTAGGTTACTAAGACTGAAAGGTATGTGACCTAGAATTTAGGAATCACCCTTATTGTTGACACCCAATATTTGTGATACCTAGGAACTAATAGCATAGGCCGACAGGAGCTATTAGGTAACATAGACCGAGAGGATTTGTTACATCCCTTACGCGACTGCGATACATGTTGACTTAGACTATATACCGTCGTAGCTTTTACGAACCGATCAACCTAGCATTCTTTTAATTATAAGTTTTATTCATATCTTTAATTTTGTTTCATCTTGCCTTTACTTTATTAGCCTTAGTGACATATCAAACTTCCAAACCCCCATTTCGTTACTATAGACATAGACCTAAAACAACTAACACTCCCAACCTCCTTGTGGTTCGACCCTGACTTTCACTATCTATAGTTAAAGTTTAGGAATTATAAATTTTATCTTTGACGCCCTCAACGACGGGTATCAAATTTTGGCGCCGTTTTCGGGGAGGTAGCGCTAGTGTTAGTTGTTTTTAGTCTTTTGTCTTTTTCTTTTGCCGTCATGATCATCTCCCCTTTTCCACAATTCGAGCATGAACCATTGTATATCTATTGTGATAGATTAACCTCTTTCCTTTCTCAGTCTGACTATCCTGTTAGTATTGGGGAGGTTTGTCGTATCATTTATGATGGAGTTACTGGTAAAACCTTGATCGAGATTGAGGGAAATTGTGGATGGGATTTTCTTGACCTACCTCATGAGAAGCAATGGGAGCTTCCTAAAAACATAATCCGAGCCAGTGGAGATACAGAGAGGTATGAGAGCGTTGATTTTAGTAACCCGGATTCTTCTGTCGAGAGTGATCCTATCACTCCCGTTGCTGAAGATTCGCTCATTCTTGATGAGGATGAGTATGATAGGTTACTTGATTCTCTTTCGAACTGATGACACTGACTTGGATAGAACTGATGAGTTAGAAATTCATCCCTTGACTGACCAACCTATTTTTTTAGGTGTTAGTAATGAACATGTTTCTGATACGTTTGAACATTCGGTTAATGAACCTTGTTTTGTGCAGGATTCATTTGTTAACATTTCTGATGTTCTTGATAATATTAGTGAATGTTATGTACAAGGATCCTTTACAAAGGATCCTTCAGAGGCTTTGATGTGTTTTGAGACATGTGCAGGTGAATCGATCACTTGCTCAGGAGGCTGATTTGGATGCTCCAAAAGTTGCAACATCAGGGACAAAGTCTATAGGCGGTAGAAAGAGAGATGTTCTCGATCGAGTAGTACCACTTACTCGATCAAATGATGTAGATAACGGGGTCACTCAATCAAGTGACCATTTGGCTGAAGAAAAGAACCCAAGGAAGAAGAGACCGAGAAAGGTGTCAGCCCATGACTTGGGATTTGACGACTCCGGAAGGTGGAGGGCCAGAGCTATGGATGATGACCCATCCATCTACATGGTGGAGAGGAACCCATCTACCCAAATCACCATGGCTGAAGGAGTAGCCTGTAGTCAGTGCCCGTCGTCACAAAAATTCCACATCCTACGCGGATAACTTCTTCTTGTTGCTCGGTTTTAAAACAATTTACTGTTTTCCTTTAAGACTTTTAGTTTTCTTTTTGCATTATTTTTAGACAATTTTTCGCTTTTGATTGTTTGGTTGAGACATGTAGACTTGAGTTTCTGGTTTTTGCGCATGTTTTGGGCGCATTTATAATGTTTTACAGGTTTGAGGAAGGTTAACTCGGTTAAAACGGGTTAACTTCGAGAAGAAAAAAGGAGCACTGCACAGGAAGCATGGTCGACCGACCACTACCATCAGTCGGCCGACCAAGACCCTGCAGCACAGATGTTCCTGTGTACAGTCACACAGTCGGTCGACCTGCACCATCAGTCGGTCGACCTACGTACCTGTAGTTGCCTGCTCGTGTTGGTTTTGGGAAGCATGCAAGCGTAATAGGGAGTCCTCTCCTTACAATATTCTTTATGCTTCCACTTTTTCCTCCCATTTCTCAAAACTTTCGAATATTATTTATCACCCAAAACATCATTAATCCCCGAGAAAGGGTTTTCTTTGTCTCTCTTTTTCAGGTTCTTGGAGTGGCACTGCTGGCCACCAAAACCTCCTAAGCTTACGCTGGTTTGGGGAGGTTTCCATTCGCTAAAAACCCGGTGAGTTGCTTCCATGTTTCCTTGTTTTTGATTTTTCGCATTTTTTCCTCCATTTCATAAACCTTCACTTAGGCTAATGCACAATGGGGACATTGTGTGGTTTGGTTTGGGGAATGGTTTTGTGTCACATGCATTGTTCTATTGCATTTTGTCACACGTTTATTGCATTTCTGTATTGCATTCGTTCTTATTTCTTTCCTTGCATATACAAAAGAAAAAATCCAAAAAAAAATAGAAAAAATTTCAAAAATTTCAAAAAAATGCACGTTTATTTTAGCATATAGGTCGAGTCGGAACGAGAGTATTTCAATGATGACTTTGCAATTTTCACATGTTTTTGCCTTGTCTTGCCCTGTCAACTTGTTTTAGTATAAGAGTCTTATGCATACCTACGAATTTTTGTTAACTTGTTTTCTTGAGACTTGACTTATACCTTGGCAATCTATTTTTTATTCTGAGTTTTAGAGCTTTATTCCTGGTTTCATTCTTAAACCAGTGTTCTAGGATGTGAGTAGTACTCCCCTTGGAACATGTTACATCAATATGCATAAACATGAACATGAATTGCTATATACTTGTTTACTATCTCGTTTTGTGAAGTCTTGGTACGTGCATTTGAGACCCCTTTCCTCTTATTTACCCATAAGCCCTACAAAGCCAAAATTGCCTTTATATCCCCCAAAACTACATCCTATATTTAGCCTACCCTACCGAGCTAGTATTTGTGGTTGATGGAATCTTTTTGAGGCATTTTGGTTTGTATGTCACCTTGAGCAAAAAGAGAAAAGAAAGAAAGAAAGAAAGAAAAAAGAAAAAGAACAGAAAAAGAAAGAAAAACGAAAAAAATCAAAAGAAATCTGCAAGTCAGTTGACCGACCGTCCCTATTGGTCGGTCGACCAACTGACAGTAACAGAAGTTCAATTTCGTTCTGGAAATTCCTTTCTTTACATTTTATCACTCCCGTACTTCATTCAAAATATTTGGGAGTCCTTTATTTTATATAATGTGAGAGTTGTGCTACAAAATAGCACTTTCATAATGTCAAAGTCGTGAAATATGTTGTTTGGAACCGGTTTTACTAGCTTGGCTACTAACCTCACTTATCCAAAAACATCTTAACCTCTTTTACCTTTTACCTCACATATCCTTCATTACCTCAATTGCATGCATCCAAGTCGCTTAATGAGTATGTTTATACATGGTTGTAGAATTCTTTTTCATGTTAGATTGCAGGCATGTTTTCATGGGTCGAAGTTAGGTGAGCGTCTTTAAAATATTACTTCTTTCTATCCTTTACATACATTCACCCTTTGCCTCACGTGCGTCTCGAGCGTTCCGCGAGAATCCATGGTATAAAGTCTCTATAGTCGATAGAATTGCTAGTTTTGACAACTCCATAACTCGTTTGCATGATTTGAATACTTTCTCATTTTGTTACTTGGCATTGGTTTAGGCTTACATGTAAATTTCGCTCTGAGATTGAAATCGTTCCATTAGTTAAGATCGAGTCTAATTCTTGCTTGAGGGCAAGCAAGGTTTGGTTTGGGGAATTTGATGTCTATTTTATGATGTTTTACATCTATTTTAACACGCATTTTAGCGCTCATTTACGATGTTTTAGCCTTTATTTCCCAACAATTGTCTACTTTCGTGTTTTTATGCTTTTTTGCAGAATTATGCGGAAAAGAGGCGATTTTATACCAAATTTCTACCCTCGGGATTTTTGCATAACCAAGGAACGAGGAGGAAGCAAATCAGAGCGCGTACCGAGTACCAAAAGATCAAATTTAGACGAATTCAAGGCTGACACACAGGAAAACCGGTCGACCGACCGACTACCCTGGTCGGTCGACCAGAATACCCGTTATCTCAACACAGATTTCAACTTACGGAGACTGAGGTCCACTAGGCCCGATAACCGGTCGACCGACCGCATCACCTGGTCGGTCGACCAAGGCGCAGTTCCAGAAATCTCCGCAAAGCCCATACGCGTGATTAGGTCAAGAGAAAGCTTTTGTTTTTCGCCAACTTAAGCCTAATTTCGTGATTAGGGATAGCATCTAGCTTTTTACATCAGATATATTACCATCTAATTACTATCTTTTAATCATCTTTAGTTTAATCTTTCCTTTAGTAAACTTTCTTTAGTTTTCTATAATCACAATAAGTTACTGCTTCTTTAGTTTTAATTCATTGTTCAAACAATCTTTCCACGGGATTCAATAAAGCTTGTCTTTTCCGCCCTAATTCCTTCTGCGGTAATTCTCTTTGATTTCAGTTTATTCAATTTCATTATTGTTATACCGGATAGTTAGAATCCCTAAACCTAATGCTTGTTAATTGCATGTTTACTGTTTTTTATCACCATGTTTATTATTATTTTCGTTGTAGTTGTTGTTTTTACTGTTACCATGCGTAGGTAATCTCATATGTTAGGATGTAGGTAAGTATTTGCGTAGACGGCAAAAACCTGAGCCGACCTGTAGCAGACTCTGGTCGACCGACTAGCTTAACTGGTCGGTCGACTGGAGTAGTCGGTCGATCGACTGAAATAGTTGGTCGATCGACCGACCTCGCGTATGTTTTCAGACTGTTTTGTTTCGTTAATTACAACACCCTATAATGAGACTGAAAGGAGACTTGTAGGATGTTAATAATGACTTACCCAAGATTGAAAGATACGGGAAGGGCATTGGTTAACGTTTTAAGACGGCTAGGTTACTAAGACTAAAAGGTATGTGACCTAGAATTTAGGAATCACCCTTATTGTTGACACCCAATATTTGTGAGACCTAGGAACTAATAGCATAGGCCGACAGGAGCTATTAGGTAACATAGACCGAGAGGATTTGTTACATCCCTTACGCGACTGCAATACATGTTGACTTAGACTATATACCGTCGTAGCTTTTACGAACCGATCATCCTAGCATTCTTTTAATTATAAGTTTTATTCATATCTTAAATTTTTTTTCATCTTGCCTTTACTTTATTAGCCTTAGTAACATATCAAACTTCCAAACCCCCATTTCGTTACTATAGACATAGACCAAACAACTAACACTCCCAACCTCCTTGTGGTTCGACCCTGACTTTCAATATCTATAGTTAAAGTTTAGGAATTATAAATTTTATCTTTGACGCCCTCAACGACGGGTATCAGAAGGCAAATAAAATGTTTTTGTGCTAACCCATAAACTAGGGTGGCTCAAGGTAGTGCCTACATATTATTAAAGCAAAGTCTCCTTAATCATGTTGTTTTATGTATTTAATACACAAAACCAACCCTTAAACACTACCTGAAACCGACATCCATAAGGTATAAAATGGATTTCCATTTTATAATTTGTCATTTGTACAATTGTATGTGACATGAGACATGTCATGTAATTGTTTTAATTTAAATGCATATTTAACAATTAAATATCATTTTCAAATTAAATAAATCATATTTAACAAATCGACCAGTAATTCGTAATTACCGTTTTATAAAATGGTCATTTCAATAATCGTCAATACGATGTACAACACTTGTAATGATAATCAACCCGATTCATTCTAATTTTGACATTTCATAAATATCGATTAATGTTTGACAATTGACACGTTTCAATTTCAAACACAAATCTTACATTAAGATTTAACCTCTGATTTCTCGATATTCTGTTTTAAGGAATCTGATCAACTCATATCAATATACACTTGATCAGTTTATCAATTAAGGGAATTGTCCTATAGGTGTGACCTAAAGGGATCAACTGACCACCACCGTCATACGACAGTAATGTCAAATTCTAGCTAACCAATCATTACCGATTAATGTTGGTCAGTTGATTATATAATTTCGAATCATCCCTTGCGCATTCTCGCCATGAAATTTAATTATGTGATCGCACTATTGTTGACGACACATTTCCCAACAGGCTAAACTTGTGTTCGGGGTTTTGCGGAAGAAAAGCCCTATGCATGAAGTTCCAATGGATATCTCTCACGATTCCTTGACAAATATTGGAGAAGTTTGCATAAGCTTTCCCTTTTTGATGATTGGAAACAAAAGGCGTTTTGGAAGTATGAGTGTCAAATCTGATGCAGCTTGGTTCAACAATCTTAATTAAAAGGAACGGCTGTTTGGGTTATCTTTGACTGCAAAGGGACGGTTCTTTTGGAAGGGCAAGAAAAGTTATGGGCTAGGAATCCGATCCAGGCTGAAGCTATTGCCTTTCTTAAAGCGCTTTCTTACGCGGCTGGCCTTGGTTTCAAGCACGTTGACATTGCAACGGATTGCCTTAACCTCGTTCTCCAACTCACTTGTCTCTGGAACAAAACCATTCTTGCCGGCATTCCCTATATAAAACTTCTGTAATTTGCATTGTTTCTCAATTAGTTATTGTCTAAGAAAACTGAATAAGATTGCGCATTGTCTAGCACATTTATATGTGGTCGGCTGATCCTATTTTTCTAAACCATGACAAAAATAAAATAGCATATGATCTAGTGACGGAAGTGTGATTATTTTACAATTAACTTTCAAATCACTCAAGTCCGAACACTGGTACCACTAGTATTTGCACTTCAATTTTTTTTTACCTCACTTTGCCTACTTTTTTTTCATTTTTATTTGTGTTACCCTATTATAAAATAAATTTGAGATAGTAATTACCATTTTATCCACTTTTATATGGTTATATTTTTTTAATAGTGAGTAAAGCACAATTTGCTAATTTAATATATTCAAAATATTTCTTTAAATCGCTAAAATTATGCTCCACTAGATATAGTTTTAGATTTACATAAGTATGAATTATGATGTAATATTTATAAAACTTTTAGGCACGATGATTCGGTGAATAGTATCTTAATACGACTGGCAAGGGCAAAAGTTTTGCCTAGTAGATAAATAACGAAAAAATCAATGTTCATCCATATCTCCATTAAGTACTATCGCTAGAAATGACCGTAAAGAACATACTTGCATAATAATAAAATGTTTTTATGGGTCACTTTGACTTTCTAGCACAGGGTCTCCCAAAAATTTGAGACGCCCTGCTATTATTCACCCGTCTTCACTGAATTTTTCACCCTCACTAGGGTCATTTCTTAGCTTCGCCATTGCCTACCGCATACTATAAATTTGGCTCAGGCAAGAATTTTATACAGTCAAATTCACACGAAGGTAACATTCGTCCCTTCAATTGTCTAAAACCATCATGCGAGCTCGAACTTACTTATGTGAGCGTGTAGTCCATACTCTGGGCTCACAATAGAATATTTCGATCTCACCCGCCTTTGAACCAAATCCTGATTACACTAATGAACCGCTGAGTTTACTTAAATCACCAACAAAAATGGCATTCATGTACAATACACGAACAAACCTAATGCAATTCTTGTAGGAAACTGATACGAATAAAAGTAGCGGTCGTTATATGCACTAATTATCTTACCAAACAAATTATTTATACCTAAACTAGACTCTACTAAACTCTAACAAATATAGCAAAGTAGAAGTAAAGGGTCGAACCCAAGAGAAGGAGTCAAACTAAAACTTGCTTAAATTAAACCTCTAAACAAAATACTAATTATGCCACTAATGACGATTAAGACTTAATGACTAACGACTTATCAACAAACTATGATTATTAACAATGAACAACAAGTGAGACATAAATGGAGAAGTAATGATTAGAAAAACATTAAATGATATCAAGGCAAAGATTTTTGGTCTAGACAAAAACAAAAACAAGTGATGTGCAAAATTCAATAAGAGAGAAAGACTTGGTGTAACCGTCACAAAGTCACTCAACAATTGACAAGCTCGACTCTAACAACCCCTAATTTATCCATCCATACTAACCATTTTAAGATAGTGAATTACACAACTAAACCGTAAATGCAATTCCTTTGATTCTAACCCAATTCATTAAACCATAAAACAAGGTTACAATCAAGCAATGAGAACTAAAACGAAAGATGAGATAAGGAAACTAATCTTACTACATTAAACCATGATAATAAGAAAACTCATCTAATTTCCTACTTAAAAATATGTTTCCTCTAAGCCAATTCAAGATACAAATAAGCTTGCTTCAAACAATCCTAAGTAAACTAAACCGTATAAGATAATGAAATGTTGTGTATTGTTATTGACTTATCAGAATGATTTACATCAAAGATATATATAGTTGTACAAGAGTATGAAATAAGGTAAGGAAATATTTGGCTCCTTGATATTGGGAGCTTTACATGGCAAGTCTTTAATTACCATCATTGACTAATTATTCTCAATCGTATAATATCAATCTCCCTGATTTGTGCCTTGATGCTGCTGTTTATTTGAGGAAGATTCTGTTTGATTAGTATTATTGACATTCCCGCGCAAGATGGACGGTCGTTGACGTAGGCCAATCTTGGATGAAAGTTCTAGGAATCGTGGCTTCGGAAGTGGCTTCGTAAGTGTGTCGGCCAGTTGGTCAGTTCCATTAATGTGTTGTATTCGAATTGTTCCAAGACGGACTTGTTCTTTGACGAAATGGAATAAGAGAGCTAGGTGCTTCATGCGCGAGTGAAAGACGGAGTTTGAATAATAGTGAGTGGCAGATAAGTTGTCACAATAGATGGTGGGAGAGGATGATGGTGTGTAACCCAGTTCTTTGAGAAGTGAGAGTAGCCAGAGAACTTCAGTGGTAGTGGACGCGACGGCTCGAAATTCGGCTTCCGTCGAGGACTGTGAAAGGGCACGTTGTTTTTTAGATGACCATGAGATTGGGTTTGTACCAATAGACTATAGTACCGGTTGTGGAGACATAGTCGGTTGGGTCACCGGCCCAGTCGGCATCGCAGTAGGCATGGAGGACTAGGGGTGTGGATTTGTTAAGGTGGAGCCCTAGGTGTAGCGTGCCATTTAAGTAACGTAGTAATCTTTTGAGTGCAACACAATGGGAGGCAGTGGGGTGGGTTAGGAACTGTGCCAGCTTGTTTACCGGAAACGCAATATCGGGCCTTGTGAGAGCCAAGTATTGTAGGCTCCCTACTATGGCGCGATAATCGTCAATATTTTCAACTGGGGCATGTAGTTCCTTGGTTAAGGGTGGGTGATGAAGCATGGGTGTAGGGGCAGGGGTACTTTCGTTCATGTGAAATTTATGGAGGAGATCCGAGAGGTATTTGGTTTGGTTGAGGTGAAGACCATGTCGGGTTGGGGTTACTTCAATTCCTAGAAAAAATGAGAGAGAACCGAGATCTTTTAAAGAGAATTTGTGAGATATTTGAGTTATGAATTTTCGAATGTCTTCGGTTCGAGGCCCAGTAACAATAATGTCGTCGACATATACGAGGACGAATAGGGTAGTGGTTGGAGACCGTAGGATGAACAACGATGGGTCGAAAACTGAATTTAAAAAACCGAGACTTAGGAGATAGTTTTTGAGCTCGGTATACCAAGCTCGTGGAGCTTGTTTGAGCCCATAGATGGCTTTATGAAGTTTGCATACATGTGTGGGTTTCTCAGTATCCACGAACCCCGGCGGTTGGTCCATGAATACCGAGTCAGTGAGGTTCCCTTGTAGGAAGGCATTATTGACATCAATTTGGTGGGATGCCACTGTTGAGCGACGGCGAGAGAGAGTACGAGGCGGATTGTAGCAGGTTTTATCACAGGACTAAAAGTTTCCGAGAAGTCGATGCCCGGGCGTTGATGAAACCCTTTTGCAACGAGTCTCGCTTTGTGTTGTTTGAGAGTGCCATCCGGGTTGTATTTAACTTGGTATACCCATTTGCAACCAACGATGTTTTGGGCTTGGTCTCGTGGAACAAGGGTCCATGTTTGATTTCGAAGGAGTGCTTGATGTTCATCGAGCATCGCAGCACGCCATTGAGGGTCAATAAGGGCCTGTTTTGTGGTATTTGGGGTCGTGTGAGGTGAGGGGAGTAAGGCTGTTTTGGCATAGCGGGGGTTGGGTTTAACGATGTTATTGGAGAGACGAGTGGTGACGCGTGGGGGTGGGGGAGGTGGTGGTGGTGGTGGGGATGGGCTAGGAGAGGATGCGACGGTTGTCAGGGAGTTGGATGGGGTGGAGGTCGAGGATATCGTAGGAGAGGGTTCATGGTTATTAGGAGAGGAGGGTGGTGTGGAGGTTACGATGGGTGATGTTCGCGGTATGTGTGTTGGTGACAGGCGGAATTAGTGATGGTTGGGTGGTGGTAAAGTTGTCGAGGAGAGGAATGGTTAGTCTACACCATTTATCAGTGGTAGTGTTAGGGCTTGGTGTAGTACGTGATAGGGTAAGGAAGGGGTATTCGTTTTTGACGAACCGAACATGGCGTGATGTGTAAACCTTTTGTTTGGATGGATCATAACATAGATAGGCACTTTGTGTCATTGAATAGCCTATAAAGACACATGGGGCTGATTTTGGGTCAAGTTTGTGACGAATGTAAGGGCGTAGCCATGGGTAACACAGGCATCCAAAGGGTCGGAGTTTTTGATAGTTCGGTTCGGTGCCGAAAAGAAGAGTGTACGGTGTTTGATTGCGGAGAGTTTGGGTGGGTAAGCGATTGATAAGGTAGCTGGTTGTGGCAAAGGCGTATGGCCAGTAGGTAGTGGGCATTTGTGCGTGAGTGAGTAAGGCTAGTCCGGTTTCAACAATGTGGCGATGTCGTCTTTCGGCAAACCCATTGTGTTCGGGAGTATGAGGCGGAGAGGTAAGATGGGTTATGCCATTGTCGAGTAGGGTTGGATTGAGTTTAATATATTCACCTCCATTATCGGAGAAGAATTGACGAATGGGTTTTTGAAAATATTTTTCGACTATCGCTTTAAATCGATGAAAGACGGTATAGGTGTCGGATTTTTGTTTGACGGGATAAAGCCAAAAGTAATGAGTATAGTGATCTACAAATAACACATAATATTTGTAGGAATCAGTGGACATAATTGGTGCAGTCCAAACATCTGAATAGATTATATCGAGTGGAGCATTTGATTTGAGAGTCGAGTTAGTAAACGGAAGCTTGTGACTTTTATTGATAAGGCATGAATTACAGTAATCGAAAGAGGAAATGCGAAATTGATAAACTGAATTTAAATATTTGAGTGTTGATGTAGATGGGTGACCAAGTCTAGCATGCCACAAGCGACTTGGTGATGAGGTTGCGGAGTGAAAAGCGTGCGGTTGAGGAGACGGAGGACACCATTGGTAGGCTCCATCGAGAAATGGTCCTTCGAGAATGATATTACCCGAGTTGAGATCCTTGAAATAGAAAGAAGAGGGTGAGAAAATAGCGATAGCATTATTGTCATAACAGAATTGTGAAACGGATAATAAATTACGGGAGATAGATGGAACAACTAAAACATTATTAAAGGAGATTGAACGAGAAGAGAGTTGAATAGTGAAGGAACCATTGTGGGTAATAGGAAGAGCAGTCCCATCGCCAATGATGAGATCGTCGGGTCCGTCATAGGGTGCGTGAAGGGATAGTGTTTCGAGGTCCTTGGTTATGTGGTTGGAGGCGCCACTGTCGATGAGGTAGGAGTTTGTGGATGTGTTGGAGACAGTGGCGGTATGGGCATGAGGTCGATTTTGACGAGGGGTTGGAGGAGGGTAGGAGACATTGGGATAGTCCCTCTTAAAATCTGGACAATCACGAATAACATGACCGGTGGCTCGGCAGTATTGACATTTGCCACGAAAGGGATTGGGACCAGTCGTGTTGGAGTTATTATTCCTGGATTGATAGTTATTTGATGATTGGTAACGGTTATAGGATTGATTTTGTTGTCGATTGGAGTTGGGTTGATAGTGTCGGGTTGTTGCCGCATGGGCAGAAGGAGGAAACGCGGAGTCGGGTTTCGGTGTGCGTTGAACAATGAGTTCGTGTTGGATGAGTCACTCGTGAAAATCATCGAAGGATATGGGTGTGTCACGAGCCTTGACTATGTCAATGACGGGTTTGTAACTAGTTTCGGGTAGGCCTTGAATGATGTGAGAAATAAGATCTTCATCATCCAAGGGCTTTCCTAGGTGTGCTAGTTGGTTGGTTATGTTTTTGAGTGTAAGCATATACTCGGTGATGGTGGAGTCACCGAGTGTGAGGTGGCGGAGTCGGTCTTTCAGTTGAAGGATATGACCCCGTGACGGATTGGCATAGGTACGGGCTAAGGTTTGCCATGCATCACGAGAGGTTTTGGTATCTAGGATAATGGTAGAAATGGACTCGTGTAGGGTACCGGCTAGTGCACCTAGGATGAGGTTGTCTTGTTTGAACCAAATTTGATAGTTCGGGTTTGGTGTGGGTTCGGGTTTGGGTTCAGTAGCGGTGGTAGGGGAAGTGACCGTGAGTGGCGGTGGTGGGTTTGTGCCATCTAGGAAGGAGTAGAGGCCGTAGCCTTGAAGTAATCGGGTTATTTGGAATTGCCATGATCGATAGGTGGTAGGGGTGAGTTTGAAACAGTCAGGGAAGGTGACGGATAAGAGAGGTTTGGTTGGGTCAGACGCGTTTGGGATGAGGTTGTTGGAGTTGGTTGCCATGGGTGAGTTGAGTAACACAACAAGGATGGCGAGGGTGAGGATCAGGGATCGTGATACCATATAAGATAATGAAATGTTGTGTATTGTTATTGACTTATCAGAATGATTTACATCAAAGATATATATGGTTGTACAAGAGTATGAAATAAGGTAAGGGAATATTTGGCTCCTTGATATTGGGAGCTTTACATGGCAAGTCTTTAATTACCATTGACTAATTATTCTCAATCGTATAATATCAATCTCCCTGATTTGTGCCCTGATGCTGCTGTTTATTTGAGGAAGATTCTATTTGATTAGTATTATTGACAAACCGTTTCCTTAGAATTTGCAATATTCAAGTAACTAATTTAAGATGCAAGGGTGATCAATCCCCAATTAATTACTCAAAATGTGAAATAAAATAACAAGAAACAACATTAGATAAATAAGAAGGGGTTATCGAGTCTTACAAGGTCAAAGTTGGAAACTTTGATCGGAATTACACCAAGAATGAGAAGATTAGCTCCTCATTTAGAAGTTACAAGCTTAAGATTAAGGAAAGATTACAAGATTGTTCACTAAATTATAGAGTAAATGTAAGATGTTCTAATAATGAGATGATCCTTTCTAACATTTCAGACTTGGGTATATATATATGGGTTCACGAAACCCTAGGATGATTCTCTTTGAAAAGCCAAATGCGGATAAGAAAATGCGGAGAAAAAGGCTTGCGCGGGCTGTGCAGGTTGCGCCAAATTTCAACTACCTTGCGCAATCGGGCGTAGTTGCGCACACCCATGGCGCAGGCTGCGCAGTGGCTCGCAATTCTGGCTTCAATTCTTTCTTTGGTGCAGCTGCTTTAGCTTCCACATACTCTCTTCAATTGTTCTCAAAGCTTCTACCCTTCAAAACCTCACTCCCCAAGCTAGATAGTTGGTCAATGTCGATGCTTTTGCGCCATTCCTTAACCGTGGAACGGTTCTCCTTGACCCTCGGATCCCGAGCTTAAAAATCAACATAAAACAACGGTAAAAAGGACACAATACCACACCTTAACCAATTACCATTTATTTGACAAAAGGCAACTAGAAACTCGTATTAAAAGACGCGATTGTGATAAAATCACAATTTTAGACCGACACAAAACACTACTATCAGAAACACATCCTCACCTGGACCAATCCGTACAAAATACACGAACCAATTAACCTTAGTTTATTTGTGTTCTCTACACATGCTAGTTCGTGCAAATTACATAAATGGCCTCCATTGGTTCAAATATTCTAAACAAAATGGTCAAGGCCAGTTCGTGAATTTGACACGAATGACCTCTTGCCTTAAAAATTTGTTGCACGTTAACATTTTTCGTATCGAATATATATAAAAAACGAAATTACCTTCTTTTCAATTTTTTCACCCTAGTCTTCTTGGTTGATATCTTGAATCTTCAAAACGAAATTACCTTCTTTTCAATTTTTTCACCCTAGTCTTCTTCGTTGATATCTTGAATCTTCATATTCATCGTTGACATCTTTAGAATCATGTTGCTTGTAATTATCATCGCAATCTTCGTTGTGATGATAATGTTGGTCGTTAAATTTGTATTGAATTGGTATTGTTCGCGTTTGTATGAATTGAAAACGTAAATAATTATAGGAAGTGTTACCAAAAAAAAGTGGCCTCCACTCCTTTTTAAAATTTCAATAAATTATGTTTTAGAGATGAAGCCAAAAAGGGAAACAGATAAGAGGTATAACAAGGAATTATAAGGGCATGATATAGCAAGATTGTCCTAAAACTGCGTTTTCCATGCTTAATTCTCATTCAAACGAGAACACAACCGAAAGCCACAACTAAAGTGATCTATCATCAAGCAATTACTCTGGTAATAGAATTGTGTACATAGCCACAACGCCTTATGTCCTATATCACTTTCAAGATGGCCCTTAGTTACTCAAACCAATATCTTGTTGGTCAGTGCCAAAATGCGAAGTCTATGTAATAAGTCACGCCTTCATGAAGCATCTATACTCAACATCACAGCTTGGAAATTCTGGTTGAGCTGTTTTTTCATTAGGGTCAGCAGAGAGCAACTCCAGTGTCTACATTTCCCCGCACTCTGCGATAGCGCATGCAAGTTTTGGCCGATTATCAGGTCCAGTTGCTACATTCTCGATTTTCCTCACAACCAAAAGCCCGTCTCCAAGCACTCTCTGAAAGGACACATTCCAAATATCAAGGACTTCAATTTAACACATAAATTATTTGGATACACCAACTAATTACTAATTAACCCTATAATTAAATAGACAATACACTTGTATTTGGATTGGTCTCCTATATGATATGTGAGAGTTCTGAAAGAGCTGTCAAGGAAATATGGTAATCAAAATTTCACCAACATGCCTTGTTCAGGAAAGGAAAAATAAACTTACCCCGAAAACTACATGCTTATTGTCGAGCCAATCACATTTCGCACAGGTAATGAAGAACTGCAATAGATGAAAAAGTTCTAAGTCAGTTACACTTCACACCAGATATCAATGTTTAAGTAGTTTCTGATTTTTCTTTTTCTACAATCGAACATAGAAACAAGAATCAGTGGGAAAAAAAAACTTGAATCAATTCTGAGTTACTTGAATTAGTTTTACAGCCATACAGGGGAATACTACAAAACAGAAAGAGGTAAAAGAGATTACCTGACAGCCATTACTGTTTGGTCCACTATTTGCCTGCAAGCACAATATTATTAAATAATTAAAGCAACTCAATGCCTTAGGCATTTGAACAGACTAATGAGACTATAAACTGCATTTACAGAGCTAAGAGTCAATATAGTTGACAAAAAAACAAGAAAAGAAAATCAAGCAAGGTAAAATCCAGAAGAGGCGACAAAGCCTACATACGCTGATACGCGGAAGCCGGAAGCTTAGAAAAAATGAAGATATGATACAGTGGCAGATCAAAATCATTCTAATCCCTTAGGTCCTTACCAAATCAAAGGACGCAAAGAAAATCCAAACCCAAATCCAACGGATACTAGAATATGTTACTGAGTACATGGTAATACAAACTTGCAATGCTGCTGATGTTACATTGCTCAAGAACAGTCTTATAGTCTAAGTTCAGATCTTTGACACTAGTTACATAGATTCCATCATCTGACTACCTGAGCATCAGGAATGGGTAAAGCATCCATACAGAAGTATATTTGATGAAATTATGAAAAGGCACAAACTACATAGTGATAGTGTAGGGACCTTAATGTGCATCTCAATATGTGGGTCTTTCCATCTAAGACAGCGCTAGTGGAATCAACAAAGTAACATACAAAGTGATCACTTCATAGGAATATAACCAAGAGTGCAGATGAACCTTTACCCTAAAGCGAAAACATAGATGAAGCTGATATGCTTAGAAGCTGGACCTTGGACATATATCTCATCGGGTTTCAATAGCGCAGGTCACTGATAGGCTATATCAGTTTTAAGATAAAGAGTGGATGCCTATGCACTTCTAGCAAGAAAGATGTCGGTAAAACCCACCTCCACAATCCTAAATTTTTTTAAGAACGCAGTAAATGGAGTCCCAGCCTAGATTCCTCAGCCAATAAAAACATTCAACATATCCATTATTGAACGCAAAACATGAAAAGATGGGGAAAAGAGATTGGAGAAAACCAAAATTCCCAAATGCCAGAAGAGTCCAAATAATACTGACCGATATTACCACTATTAACAAATCAAGAATGTTACTAGCAGGAATGAAAAATGTCAATAACTAGAAGACTATCAATCAGCACACAACAAAAGATGCAATCAGTGCCAGAAGAATCAAGAGTCAAATATCATTACAAATGAATCAGAAAGGCAAAAAGCATTGAAAGCAGAGAGGCAGGATCGCTGGAAGTTACCATCGACAGCAAACCAGGACCCGTGTGCTTGGCAACAAAATTTTCATCGTCAAACTTCGTCCCATAAATGGAAACACATCCACTGCCATCACCCTGGAAACCAGGTTGATAAAATCAGAATACAAGTGAAAAGAAAAATATAAGCAATGCTGTAAAGGTATCTAGTAAAGGACAGGTGATTCAAATGGCACTTCATCCTTGAAGGATATATATCATTAGCCATCAACAAAGATAAGTTGGCGACATTCCAACAAACCTTTCAACAACTCTAAGAGTAGGGAAATGAAATGTGTTGGTTTGCAAAAGGAAGTTGACACACAAATTTGGGAAGCTTATGAATTCATGATTACGGTAAGACCAATGTTTAAAGCAGTGGTGTAATGCTGTTATTGTTGTGAAGGAGGTGTGAATTTGTTTATCAAATATATACAGAGCATAAAAAAATGGACCAACCTTAAGGAAGTCACCAGCTTGAATCATAAAATCCTTGATAACCCTATGGAACTGACATCCCTTGTAACCAACAGGTAATCCATTTTTCCTACGGAGTCATAATCAGGGGAAAAAGAATGGAATCATGGCCAAAAAAACGCAAAAGTATATACGAGTGACAGAGAGAATTTGGATAATAATGGAGCAGCTAATTTTAATGAGACAAAGATGGGGAAGCATATATGAATATTTGAAGGATGTTTCTGAAATTGCATACCTGTGTTCCCCAGTGCAGAACTGCCTGAAAATGAACAAGAAGACAATATAATCAATCAGTAGGGCTTCCTTAACAAATTCCTAGGTTTAGGAATATGACATTCAGCAACATGAAAAATAACGGCTTCGAATGTAGTTAGTTGCATAAATTAATGATTCAAATAAGTTCCTAAATCATAATTATAAGAGTAGGGGGTATTTAGAATGAAAAGACGAGAATAATTGGTAAGTGAATAAAGAAAGAGAAGAGGGTGGACCTAAAATTTTCGGCGGTTTTAGGAGCAATGTCGGCGAAAAGCTCCATCTTGATACGACCAGCAGGGATTGAACCCATGGTGATGTCGAAGAACACAACTGGATTTTTAGGGTTTGGAGGTCTCTGATGCCATTCCACCACTGTGTTATTGTTGTTCGCTGTCATGCTTCCCTTTCCTGCTCTACTGTTCTTCCGCTCCTCAGATGCTCCTCCCCTTCTTTTAGGGACCAACAAGTTTTGTAACTATGTCAACCGTTAATTAATACGGAGTATTTGTTATAAGTTTGTGACCCGTCAAATAAATTTAATATCATTATATAAAAAATTTACGTATTTGTTAAATCTCGCACGCTAATTTGCTTAATGCAACATTTTTTTACCCTGAATTTTCATAATTGCCCTTAATAAAAAAATTAAAACTAAAGAATTAAAAGACTTATCTCTTATTAAACCTAATCAATCTCTTATTCGTTCGACTACTATAGATCGTAATTCGCACATATCAAACGTAAGTTCGTCGTTTCATCATAATCTTTTATTAAGTTCCGTCTTTTATTCAATTTAGTTGATGTTTTTTTCTAAAAAGAGGGTTTTTTTAACAATTAGGGTTTGAACTGAACTGAAATCCAATCAATCTCTGAAATTGAATTGAAATTGGGAAATCGAATTGCATAAAATAAGAACCGATTGGGAGGGATTTTAGAATATGTATATATTCTAATTGTAGGAAAATCAAATCTTAGACAATTGTTAAAATCGGGAAATTCAATTGCAGTAAAATCAAAACTTGAAGTGAGTTGATGGGAGGAGTTGATTTTTAGGGATTTTGTTTTTCTCTTGTTTTTTGGTGGGAATGATAAAAATGAGGAGGGTATATTCGGAATAAATGTGAAAAATGTGTGGGATTGAGTAAAAATGATCAGCGGGATTTAGCACGTCCCAAAATTTATATAGTACTTTAATTTCTGTCTTATGCCCCTCCTATTTTTTATAAGTGTTCCATTGTCTATTTTGGTTTATTCACCAAAGTGTCTCATTCTCTATATTTAGTAAGTTTTTTGTTTGTTTTTTACTATTCTACCCTTACCTATTTCCACTTATTACCTCCCACTCACTGCTAACCCAACCCAAAATATTAAACAACTAATATTTATTACCCCTACACAACCCAAAAATATTAAACCACTAATACTAATATTCCTTAAATTTTCTACCATATTCACAATGTGACACTTATAAAAAGTAGGAGGGAGTATTTGGGTGATATCATTTACTATATTAAAGTAACAGCCACTAACCGCCGAAATACGCCCATAAGCTTACCTGTCAGAGCAGATTAATCAACCGTATAAATACTGTTTATTTATATAGTATTCACAAATTAATACAGTAAAAATACATTTTAAATATTATATCTCAGGCCTGATCCCAGTAAAATTTCAACTGCATTCCCACTATGCATTTTCCACGTTTTCTTCAACAACTGAACATCAATTGTAACTACATATTTGTTATTTATTTTTAAATATTATATCTCAGGTCTGTATCCCACTAAAATTTCAACTGCATTCCCACTATCTTCAACAACTGAACCTCAACTGTAACTACAGATTTCTGATAAAATAACATAATCAAATCTTTGTCAAATTACTCATCTCGAAAATTAACAAAATTTTGCAATGGCTCAACAAGTTACTGCAACAAAAATTTCAAAGTTAGTAAAAAATGTTTGTAACGTGGAATTGAGTGTTCGTGTTGTTTGTTTATGGAAACTAGAAAATTACAGAAACAAGGGTCAAAGTTTTGGAATCGAAATGATATTAGTTGATGCAGAAGTAAGTCATCTTTTTTCTTACCAATTAGTTACATACTACCTCAATGTGATTGTTGTTGATATGTTTAACTAGTATTATTCACCATTTGTATTATAATATGAACTATAATCTCAAGTTTGATTTTCCATTGCTTTTGCATTAACTAGTTTTAAACCCGTGCAAAAAATGCACGTGTCGAAATTGTAAGCGTAACCTTGGATACTGAAGCATATAAACTACCGTGATTAAATGTGCAATGCGGTGACAATGTAAATAGTCTATAATTTGATATTCAACCTACATACTATTTAAGTTACTAAGGACATACTCAAAAAAAATATGCTACAAATGTAAACGCAATATGTAACATTACAAATACTCAAAAATTTCTTTGTAAACTACATTGGTTGTCATATTCGATGTACGGCTGTTATTGTCGCAAATCAATATCTTCAGACCTTGTTTGCTTGTAACCCTGGAGATTGCGACATAAAGTTGTCCATGACTGAAGACCGGTCTTGGAAGATAAATACTCACTTGAGATAAGGACTGACCCTGACTTTTGTTTATCGTCATCGCAAAACAAACAGCAATGGGAAATTGTCTTCTATTGAAGCGAACTGGAAATTTACCGGAATCCAAAGGCGTGAGTGTAATGCGAGCAATATGCACTTGATCACCTTTATGACTACCAGTTAAAACTCTACAACTAATTACGCGGGTGCCTAAATTTGTCACTATTAATCTGGTGTCGTTGCATAAACCACGTGATTGGTCAATATTTCTAAGCAGCATAACCATAGCACCGATTTTCAATCTCAACTCATGCTTAGGGAGGCCAGAACATTTAATACTGTTCAAAAATTCAGTGGAGAAAAGGTCAGGCTCACCTATAGTTGCATCATCTTTACTGATCTCATCAGAGCTTAAGTAAGTTCTCTCGTCCCCGCGAATAAGAGATAACACATAATCATTTACATCTTCAACTATTTCGTGAGTCGGTGCAAGTATTGCCCTTTGCTGAAGATAATCAGCGTCCCATATCCGGTTTTGAAGATCGGGATAAGTGATACCTACGATGGAGGCAATTGGATTTGCCACGTGCTGAATAAGTACATCGTCGGGGAACTCTATGTCAACTTCACCATCATTTGGACCCCCGGCCAACCCGTCTCCAATTTCCAAAATCAACTCCGAGAATTTCCTTATCTCATCTACATTGCTTGTTGTATTTCCGACTTCTAAGCGCATATTTCGAGTCAATTTAAGGACCTAAAATTTTATGACACATGTTTAGAGAGTTAAATAAAGATAGAAAGTAATTGAATAAGGTTGTAATAGCCAATCGTAAAATGGTTTTGAACATACCTTACACGAACTCCATAAATATGATGAACAAAGAGAAGCATGCACAATGTCAGTTCTACTACCTTTTGGAACAACTGGTAATGTTTGGCGAAAATCGCCACCAAAAACTACCACTTTACCACCAAATGGTAATGTCGCATTACGCGCATCTACAACACGCATGACATCTTTTAAACTTTTATCAACAGCCTCGAAGATATGCTTATGAGTCATCGGCGCTTCATCCCATATAATGAGTTTCGCTTTGATCAACAGTTCTGCTAAATCGCTACTGGGTTTAATTCTCGGGCAAGTAGAATTGTCGGTCACATTGAGTGGAATGCCGAATCTTGAGTGCGCTGTTCTACCACCAGGTATCAACGTTGCTGCAATTCCGCTAGATGCAACGGGCAAAACAATTTCACCTCGACTCCTCAACTCAGCACACAAAGTTCGCCATATGAATGTTTTGCCCGTCCCCCCATATCCATATACAAAGAACACCCCTCCTTGATTAGACGCAACAGCTTCCATAATTTGATTATAGACAGACCTTTGTTCATTAGTCATTGAAGATAGTAGAGACATGTGTTCTGTCTGCAACGATTCTCTGTTATAAGACAACTCATCCATGACCAACGTGTTCCCGTGATGTGACATTGTCGATGTATCAGGTTGGGGCATTCCTTCGAATCTTGCTAAACTACTCCCATTTAACTGGAGTGATTCTTCAATGTCGATCAAAGCATAATTTTTCAACTCCTCTTCGGTTAGTTCTAAACCTGTAATGTGTTTTACGGTTTCATCATAACGTGTTGACAACTATTCTCTTATATTTTATCACACACCATGTGTAATATTTATAATCATTAACATCATGTACAATGAATATAAACTAAACAAACAAAACACAAATCATCATAATTAAGAAATACCTGGGTTATGAAAAATATTGCGTTGCCTGCGAAGGATATCATCCGATAGAAGGGGCCATGTTTTCTCCCAGACTCTACTGGGCATGGCTAATGCCCCACAGAACAATAAAGTCGCAAAAAGGTTTCTAAGATAAAATCCAGATCCCCATTCGCTTGCTTGCTCTATCGCATCAATGTACTCTCTATCGTCACCGATCAAGCCAAAAGCATAACACGCTTCTCTATAAGTGGGATATAGAATATCGTTCACTGTTCTTATGTCCTCATAGCTTTTCGGCCCCTTTACATGGTTCAACAACATCCTCATGTAATATAATTCACCGCAAGTCGGTGGTACATGTTGCAACCTGCCTATCGCAAACTTTTTTTTCCTAAGGCTCCACTCCCGCTTCTCTCTATTCCACACAAACTTCGTTGGGATTTGACAGTACAATAGCTCCTTAGCTACTTGCACGTCTTCCTCGTCACTGTTATTCATCTTCATCCAAGAAAGAAACTTTGACACTCTCATCGATGATTTACCTACGACCTCGTCAATAGGATCTTCATCATTAAAAATAACGCTCTGTTTGCCAGGAAGGTGAAACTGCAGTCTTTCAACGGCGGGTGTCCTATGGTGAATGTTAAATGCGAATATCCTCCACGTAGCCTCACATGCTGAAAGGTACCGACAATCGTAGAATCGTTTAATTTCATCTACCTGCTCAGGATCTTCGTCATTGCGGCGTCTATAGGAAGACTGCATTGTCACTCGATCAGATCCTTTATTTATATACTTGAAAAGATATTTGATCGCTCGCGACTGGTTACACCACTCCACGTTGATATGTGCACGATACTTCAACAGCAATTGCGGATTATATGGAACAACGAATCCATTGCCAACTGCCAGTCCGTCCTTATATATTGCGGGTCCTGTTTGACTTCTCTTATACACGGGGTAACCGTCTTTGTCGAGAGTCGTTCTTTCAGTAAACTTCTTGGGAAAAAGTTTTAAGCATTTAGACCCAACCATGCACGGTGATGAAAGTCTTGCAGTCCCACAGGGTCCATGAATCATGTGTGCAGAAACGGGAGCATGTAGCACAGGATTCGCGACAGGATCAGGAATTTCCGCAGAAATGATTTTATCGATATCTGCAGCCTCGGGGAACTTGTCATCTCGATGTAAGAATAATAGGATATGAGCATGGGGAAGACCACGCTTCTGAAATTCAATAGTGTACACCATTGTGATAGAATTACGAAAACATTAGAGAATATATATTCCGTCATGATAGATTATGTAAAAGAGATTAAACACGACAGATGAATTAGTGCATACCTGCTCTAACCCTACCAATATATGGCGATCATTGAAATCAGTCATCAACTCTTCGAGCTTAATCTTGAATACACGACACAAAATATCAGGACGGTCCTCGGGATTAAGACCCCTCTTAGTAACAAACCGGGTGATTTCAGGCCATTTGGGATTACATGTAAACGTGATAAAGAGATCAGGGTAACCGAACCACCTACAAATGGTCATCGTATCAAGGTAATTCACTCTCATGTATGGCCCACCTCCCACAAAAGAAGGGGGAACAATAAATCGACTGCCGGCGGAAGATGGTTGAACGTCCCCCTGTTGAACAGCTTTTGAAAGATTATTGTAATTTTCCACGCGAAGTAAGTCTTGCTTAAATCGCACAAACAATAGTCTATGAGCTTCAACCGTTGTATAGCCATCAATTAAGAATTGCTGAAACAGTCTACGGGCTAGTAACAGTATCGGAGACTCCACAAAAAATGGTCTATCTTGTATACGGAATGCAAACCATTCTCTCAGTGCCAGCTTGTTACGCGCATTTTCAGATTGACTAATTCCAAGAGATTCTTCATCGTGAAGAATTCCCAATCGATATCCGTCTTCCCCGCGCGGAAATAATAAAGGATACTGTAAGGCCATGTATGACGGGTGTAGCTCAGATATGCGTTGTAAACGACCGCACGACTTTTGAACAATAATATCTCGTGTATCCATGTTTGGACCTAAATCACCCTCAATCAATGCTGCCACCTCTGAAGCCGTTGGGCGATTATATGTTCTTCCGTCCGTGTCTCTTCTAGAGATGAGTCGGATACTCACATCAACGTCTCCATCCGAAGATAGTCTATCCCTAGCCATCCTAAAGTTCTTTGCAACATGATTTTCTTCATCAACCATCTTTTGCAACAATTCTATCAGCTCATCATCATATCTATGTGGAGCATTCTGGCTGCATTCACAGTTAATTAATGATAAGGTGATTTTTTTTAATTGGCCGAGTAAATAATGAACGATTGATATTTTCAATAATCCGATAAAATAAGAATCTAACACTTTTGAATCTTATATCATATACCTGAGTGCGTTTTTTCGATTTTCAACTTCTTCTTCAGTGTCATATATGTATAACTGACAAAATTTAGGCACTGATCCAGCCGATGGCAACAAACTTCCTATTCGATGAATGTTTTGGCCTCTCATCCTGAATGTGTATGGACCTCGACCTTGATTGACGGAGTGATCAATCTTGCCACCCATAGATGTGAACGAAAACATTGCATTATAAGCTCGAATATTCTCAATAAAATGCTTACTTAAGCGATGCTGTCTACTTAATAGGGACTTTAGAAGTCGAAGCGGTTCTTTTAAATACGGCAGCACAACTTTGCCATCGGAGCAACACAATGAGAACTTAGGGCATTTAGTACCCTTTTTTTCTCTTTTCTTTCTTGATACCACATTTGTGCCCTACATTTTTTACACTCATATTCCGGGTCTCCAATATCCCAGTATCCCTCAAGAACTGAAAAAAAAAAAGAAATGTCACAATAATATGAGAGCGTTAATTTTTAACTATTTATATTTATTTGTAATAGACCGATATGTAGCATAAAATAAACTAACCTTCATTGATATACTGGGAGGATTGATTTTGTCGACGTTGGGAACATTCTCCGTTTGAGCGGAGTGAATTTTTTTCATGTCCACTGACTAATTCTTCGTATTGGGGAATTGAATTATCGAAGTCATCATAAGTTTCACCAAAGTCTGAACATAATTCTCTTACTAATCGGTCGACGACATCTAATCGATCAATGCTACCTGCGTAGTTAAGTTATAAACAACAGATTACGGTTGAAAATACATATCATTTGTAAGTAATATTCAAATTTTTGAACACATATTAAAATGAATATATTTAATAAAATAAGTATAATTAACCTTACCTTCATCGGTCAACTGAGAAGAGTGAATTTCTGCACTGCGGGGTGTTTCCTCAGGTTGTGGTATCAAAAGACTAAAATCATCATAAGATTCACCAGATGTTGCACATAATTCTCTTACTAATCGCTCAAGGACATTTGGAGTATCGTTACCTATATAGTCATGATGTATACGCGAATAAAACTTTAATTTGCATATTCACTATGGTAAATATTGTATTTGTAATCATGATTTTTTATGAACCTGTTGTGTTAGAGGTAAGTGACGTCGTATGGTCAATATGAACATTGGCAGGTGATGACACTCGTCTTATTTGTCGTATTGGTCCACCTAATATAAAATAAGATGTGAATATTAGATTTTTTTTTGGAATAAAATAAAAGGTAATATATTGCGGTATTATCTCATGACATATAAAAATCGATACGATAAATAATATATTACAATTTTTTTTATTAATCTAAAAAGGGATGATAAGGGATATATTATGTTTTTATTATGTATCATAATTAATTTATACGTATGTAGATGTAAATTGACCTATTGAACAATTATGTGAAAGTTGGGCCAAAATATATTAATTAATCTAAAAACAACTTAATAGTTTGGTTGATGTATACACGAATAAGAGTTACACTTGGTATACCTAATATAAAATAATATGTGAATATTAGAAAATATACATTTTTTTGAATAAAATAAAAGGTAATATATAAAGGTATTATCTCATGCGATATATAAATAGATATAATAAAGGATATATTACAATATTTTATTATTTTACAAAGGATATAATATGTTTTATTTATTAAAATATTATTTTATAAGTTATTGTTTTGTAAAAGTGTGTTTTTTTTATGACATAATTATTTTATAGTTATGTAGAAACTAATTGATCCATTGAAAAATTATATGAAAATGGGTCAAAACATATTAATTGGACCAAAAACAATAAACATACTCCGGCCCAAAATAGATCAAGTGCACTTAATAAAAAACGAAAACAATTGACATAGTCCAATTATAATATAAATTAGGTGCAGCCCAACATGAAGAAAATTAACATACTCCCACTAAACTTGGGCCTATCTTTTTTGGATAGGAAACAATTAGCTTTGGTGGCCCAAGTTTTATTAAAACAATTACTTTAAGTTTGACGGTAATTGTTTGACGGTAACTGTACGATTAAAAATCAGTTTTAAGTGTTTGACGGAAATAATTACGGTAATTGTATGGTCCAAATTTGACGGTAATTGTTTGGTGGCCCAAGTTTGATTTTTAAACAATTACGGAAATATGTAAATTAAAAAACAATTTAAGTCCAAACTTGGGCCTAATATTTCCTAGACTAACAGTCCACCAATTTGGGCCCAAATCTGATATTTTGGCTCAAATTAATCGGCTATATAAGCCACATAACCTAGATTATTACACAACCCTAACTTTTCCGCCTCTCTCGCCTCTCCGTCTCTCTCGCCTCTCCGTCTCTCTCGCCTCTCTGTCTCTTCTCTCTATATTTCTCCAGAATGTTCCATTAATTTTATTTCTAAAATCCAATCTTATCAATTACCAAAACCTGAATATATTTTAGTTAATCAAGCATCATAAATCTGATTATGAATGGTAAGTAATATTGTTTCTTGTTTTTTTAATTTTTTTCGTTTTATTATTTCCTATTTAATTTTTATGAGTTTTGTTTGTATTTTTTTTAAGGAAGACTGGTTTTTTTAATAATTAAATGTTTATAGCTTAGTTTTATCCTTAGTTTTTTGAATTAATTTGTTTGCATGTTAGTATTTTTCAAATGTATTCCGAAAGAATGATTTTTTAAAACTTTCAGTATTTCGAGTTTTTTTCAATTTTTTTCAGATCTGTTATTTTATTATACGAATTTATTGTGTTTGCATTTTCGTATTTTTCAAATCTATGATGAAAGAGTGATTTTTCAAATTTTTCGTTTTTCTTATTTTTTTCAATTGTTTTTCAGATCTATTATTTTATTATACGAATTAATTTTGTTTACATGTTCTTTTTTTTCAATTTTATGATGAATGAGTAATTTTTTAAAAATTTCAGATTTCTTTTTTTTTTTTCAGTTTTTTTCAGATCTATTAATTTTTATGGTTTTGTTTGCGTTTTGAATTATAACTTAATAATCAAAATATATATAGCTTTAGTTGACTTTTAATCATACATATTAATTTGTTTACCTGAGAACTTGTTTTTTTTAATCTTTAAGGTGAAAGATTGATTTATTGAAATTGGTATGCTCTTTTGTTGGGAATGAATGCTGAACTTCTGGTTTCAAACCCAGAAACATTCATACCCAACCCAGAACATTCATCTTTTATCCGGTCTTAATTGATTTTTTATACAATTTTTAATCCGTATTTGAATTGGATCCGGTTTTGTATACGGCTAATTAAGTTTTTAGCCTTGGGTCGGGTACTTGGGTCGGGTACTTTCATTCAGGTGTTTTGTCCGACTCCGTATTTTGAGTCCTTATATGGGTCGAATTTTTTAAAGTCATTTTAATTTGGTTTAGATTTTGGTCCGTATTGATTATTTTTAGTATTACTAATGGCCCTTTTAAATTTTTTCTTTTTTAGGTTGAGCTTAATGATGCTGAAATTGGCCGAAACTAAGATATGTTTCTCATCTTTTAAGTTTTTCTCACGTTTATAGTATGTTTACTGTTTATGTTGCCTTAATATATGTACAGTTTTCATTTATCATCCGTATTTGAATTCGTATATTTTGCACAACTATTTGTTGTAAAATATGTTTCTGAACTCTTTAAGTTTGTTTCATGTTTAACTTTATGTATGCTCTTATTATATTAGATGTAATATATGATTTGATTTCTTATATATATATATATATGTATATATATATATATATATATATATATATATGTATGTAGGGTTGGGATCCGGTGAGAACCACCTTACAATGAAAACCGGTGAGAACTCTTCCTTACGGAGTTTTTTTAAAAAAATTAATGACATAATTGGATTCGGCATGAAATTTTGTAGCCAGAGAACATATTTCTTGGTCTAGAAAATAAATACTAGTGGCGGAAAAATGATAGATACGAAAAAATAGATAGTAGGTGCATGCAAATAAATAAAACGTATCTCACCTTGATTTCCGTCACTAGTATTTATTTTCTAGGCCAAGAAATATGTTATCTAGCTATAAAATGTCATGCCGAATCCAATTATGTTCTTAATTTTTTTTTAAAAAGTCCGTAAGGTAGAGTTCTCACAAAGTTCTCATTGTAAGGTGGTTCTCACCGGATCCCAAGTCTATGTATATATATATATATATATATATATATATATATATATATATATATATATATATATAGGGTCGGGATCCGGTGAGAACCACCCTTATAATGAGAACCATGAGAACCTTCACTAAATCTCCACCAAATCACGCTTCGAAAGTTTCGATGAATCATTTACCATTAGTTTAACTTATTCAAATACACACTTTAGTATCATTAAACAAAATTTATTGATTTTATTAACAAAATATATACTTAGTGTACCAAAATACAATTAGGTATACTAAAACGACTATAAATGCATGAAAACGACCACTACGTGCATGAAATGTTTTACATGCATGAAAATGACTACTAGGTGCATGAAATAATAGACTCTACGTGCATTAAAACGAGTTTTAGATGCATGAAAAATGATAGATACGTCAAAATCGGTAGTAGGTGCATGAAAATTAATAATAAGTATCTCACCTCGATTTCCGTCACTAGAATATATTTTCTGGACCAAGAAATATGTTCTCCAGCCATAAAATTCCATGCCGAATCCAAATATGTCATTAACTTTTTTTTAAAAAAGTCCGTAAGGTAGAGTTCTCATGGTTCTCATTATATTGGTGGTTCTCATAGGATCCCAATTATATATATATATATATATATATATATATATATATATATATATATATATATATATATATATATATATGAGATCACATGAGTCCACCCTAAATATTTGAGTCCATGAGTCTAACAATGATATTACAAGTTATATAAAAAAGTATCAAGTTTTTTCAATATCAAATTTTTTTTCCTTTTCTTGTTTTTTCTTTTTCAATATTACTTTTTTTTTTTTACTTTTTTTCGTTTTTAGCCTTTTCTTTTAAAATGACATTTTCTTTATTAAAAAAATTCCCTTTTTCAATATGCACTTTTTTTTAAAACAAACACGTTTTATTTTATTAAAAAGGCGTTTTTTCTCGAATTTTTTTTATTACAATATCACAAGTTACTCAATACAATATCACCGCTTCTTCAAAATAATATCACAACAAAAAAAAATTCGAGAAAAAAATATTTCGGAAAAAAAGTTCGAGAGAAAAATTTGAAAAAAATATTTCCGGGAAAAAGAGTTCTTGAAAAAATTTCGTGATATTGTTTAATATAGTGCGTGATATTGTTTAACAAAAGGCGATTTTTCTCAAAAAAAAATTTCGATTTTTTTTTCATTACAATATCACAAGTTACTCAATACAATATCACCGGTTATTCAAAATAATATCACAAAAAAAAATTCTGAGAAAAAAATCGAGAAAAAAATATTTCGGAAAAAAAATTCGAGAAAAAAAAATTGAAAAAAAAATTTTGAAAAAAAGTTTTGGAAAAAATTTTGTGATACTGTTTTATATAGTGCGTGATATTGTTTCATGTGATATTGTATTGAAAAGGTTGTGATATTGTAGACTTTGCATTGTAAAAAAAACGTGATATTTTTTAATACAACTTGTGATACTCTAAATGGATTCATGGACTCAAATATTTATGTGGACTCACCGGATCCCGCCTCTCTCTCTCTCTCTCTCTCTCTCTCTCTCTCTCTCTATATATATATATATATATATATATATATATATATATATATATATATATATATTTGTCAATAATGATAATAATGAATCACCTATCATCAATAAAATTGGTATGGGAAATTAGTATGAGAAATGTTGTTTTATAAATATAAACATATAATTTGTTATATAGATATATGGATATAATTTGTTATATAGATATATGAATAATTTTGATTAATGAATAAAATATTATCCCTAAAATTAATAACGAAAATGTGGATTAATAAATATAAACATTAGTCACTTACCTGAATTGTTTTCGTTTGTACTCAATCTTCTCTTTTCACCACTTTTGGAACTTTCTCCTGTTTCCATGATTAATGATTATTTTTTGTTTTGTTGGGTGTTGATTCTGGAAAAAATGACTGTAAAAAAATTTGATTAGCTTATTTGTATTGGTTTAAAGACAGTTATTATTGGCGGTTGATATTAAGTAGTGTTTCACTGTCATGGGTTAATATAATAACTTCTTAACATGAAGTGGGGTGTAATGTTATGATAGTTATGAAATTGTGTTATTTATGCTTTATTTAATTTGAGTTGTTTTTAATTAATAATTTGAAAATTGATAAAATTATGCGGCTGTTGAAATAATTATTATAAAATTATTGGTTTTTATGATGGTTTATAATTAAAGTTTGAACAAAATTGATTTAAAAAATCATTTTATCTATATTCATAGATAATTATTTTTTTCTGCTTTATATTTATCGTTTCTGCATCGTATTGACTCCGTATGCTAACTCATATTTGGACAGTATAGTATTGGTACAGTATTTAGACACACACTATATGTACAGTATTCTTGAATTTTAGTAGTTTATTTGGCACAAATACTCTTCTAATACGTTTTTTAATTTTTTAATTTTTAGGTGGTGGTCAAACTATGGATCGGAAAATATTTTTGCTTATGCTGATGTTTGTCGAAACAAAGATATGTTTCTGAATTCTTATTTTATAATTATTCATCGGTAACCAATAATGCAGAATATCGGTAACCAATAATGCAGAATAATATATAAACTATTATTATTAAAATTAATAAGACTAATGGGGAATAATAAAAATAAACGATTTAATTCTTTATTGATACAAAAAATTGCCATTAAAAATATGTGTGTTTATTATAACTGTTGTATACATTATTTGTACATTTGATTTATTATTATTTATAAGTGCTTGCATTTAATATATGACTAATATTATTTATGAGACTTGTTTTTTACTTCATGAAAAAAACTGATAATTAAGTTGTTGAAATTGGAATGTTCAATTCAATACTGCAAAAAATTTGATGAAATTAAATTGCTTAATGTTTGATAAACAAAATACCGGAAACAAATTGCTGAGATAACGGAAAGAAATTGCTGAAATAACGGAAACAAATTGCTGAAAAGAAATGTTTGCTTAGTCTAATTTGCATATAAGAAATCTAAATCAAAATCAGTAGCATGTCTTGGGCTTCTTATATGTGTATTTTCAGCTTCCTTTTTCCTTGATCTAGTTTCTTCGCAATAGAAGACAACCAAGCCTCGCGTTCTACGCGTTTTTTTTTATGCATTTCTTCCCTCTCTTCCATGTCCACTATCACTTGTGCTTGCCCATCATTCAAGTTTTCATTGATTTCCTGTGACATGATATCGTATTTTATAACAATTTAAAGGTTAATGTTTATAAATAATTTGGGAATATATAATTTGTAAATATGTCAAGATATTACCTTTAGGGTCTTGTTTTGGTGGTTCCATTCATGTATAATTTCTTTCTTGTCGGTAAAATCAAGAACTTTATAACATGTTGAACCTTGTTCCAAATTATATCTTCGATGAACTTCGAGTTTCAACACATATTCTTTCCCTAGGAAAGGAGAAATCAGTTCAGTTGGAACTCCATACTTGTCCCCAATCTGTAGTTTTTAATTAAATAATCACGTTAGACAAATTGCATACATTTATTAAATATTCTTTAGTTTTGGTTCTAATTTTGTTATTTATAATAAATGTCATACCTTCATTAGTGATTCCATACATTGAAATGGTGTCTTGTTGATTCTCCTTTGTATGAGTTCATCACCCATTAGTATTTGGGCTTGATTTTTATTAGCATCTTCAGTGTAATACCTCACTTTAAATCTGATAATGAAAATATTATGTTATAGTTACATTCTAAAACAAAAATTTAACAAACATTATATTATTGAATTATATTTGAATAATACCTTGTCTCCCTATCTTGATTCCCATTTTCATATGCATTGCAATACTCTTTCGAGCAATACCATTTGCCATCTTGTTTTAAACCCACCCATGTTGAACAACTCTTGCATACATTTTTAAACCATTTGTATGTGTCGTTAATTTCAGTTATGTATGCCGTTGTAACAAATTTTCCAGCCTAAAAATTATATACAACATGCAATTAATAAATTCATAGATCATAGATGGTAGTAGTGTAAAAACAACAAATTTTTATTTTTTTACCTTCCATTCCCTAAGGATGTCACCAAGTGGTTTGCAAATTCCTCCTGAAATACTGCCATTTTCTGTTTTGATTCCAAAGGTGGTTGATGATTTTTTTGATATGCTACATATTCATTTTAAAACGGATAAAATTAGACTTCTAAATTAACATGTTTATACATAACGAATAAAGTGGAATTTGTTTTTACTTTGTTCGGAATTTTTGAATTTCTTCAATTTTTGGATTTATGTAGATCTTTGATGTATTTGACTTTGTAGCCAATGTTACTTCTCCATCTGCATGTGTATTAAACGAATTAATAGATAACAAATATAAATAGTGAAAAAGAATAATCACATTGTACCTCTTGTAACAATCCTTTCTACACATTGCAAAGCCACAATCGGTGCTTCTACCATGTAATAACTTGATCTTGTAAGTTTTCTTGCTTCCACAACATATGGCCCCCATAGCCAAAATGGTATTTGGTCTTGGCTGTATAATTTTTTTAATAATATTAATCTTAGTAATGTCAAATTTTGAATGTTATGTTATTTAAGTTGATCGTACGGTTACCTGGAATCTGCAATATCAACCTTGATTTTGCAATTATCACTGTTTTCCATTATTTTACCACATTCTACCACATTTCTAAGGACATCTAATTCCATAATATTTGACAAATAAGTTAGTTTAAGGTATTATATAAAATAAATAGGAATAAAAGTAATTTTATTTTAACTAATTAAAGTCTTTGTGAATAGTATAAAATTGTTTACCTATTAGTTGTCTTCCATCTAAGTTGTTGTTGATAACATCTTTGAAGCTTACGAATTTGAATCCATAAGTGGGCATCAATTCAATCTCTATTTCCTCCACGGTCGTTGAATATGAAAATCGGAGGCGACATAAGTGTGGTACGGCAATGTTATAGATTGAAATTTGGAAATCTTGTAGGAGTGACCATCCTTGATTTTATCTTTAAAACAATCAATTAAACATTTCCCGATACTTGCTTGAATAACACCTTCCTAAAAAACACATTAAAATAATTGTCATAATTTTATAATTAAAACATAAATATGAAGTAATATAAAGGTTTTGTTGTCAACTTACTTTTTCGTCAACTAATATAAGTTGAATGCTATGATAGTCTTCTTTGTCCGGATTGTTGTACTTCTCTATCTTCCATAAATGTACAACTTTGACTTCAACATAGGCGTGACAAATTCCAATTCGCATATCACGAATGAATCTTTTCTTTGGTTCGTCTAACATAGTTCTATGTGTTTTTGTGTTAGATTTTTTTGTAGTTTCTTTGTTGAACTTTTGACCCTGACTTTGATTGTGTTGGTGATTAATTTTTGTTTTTTGAAGTTTCTCAGATTTTATGGTGTTGGTGGGGTAATTTTTAGTGGGGTAGTTTAGTGGGTAGTTTTTTTGTAGTTGATGGTGGAATTAAAAGTAGTGGGTAGTTTTTTCTGGTAATTTTTTAATTTACATTGTTGTTTTTGTTGTGCAATTAATTAATGTATGTGTGTAGGTTGCTGATGTCGTTGATTTGTATCTGATAATCATTCTAGGTCTCTGTACACAATCCAGTACCGAATCCGTGCAGTATCTAATTATCATTCTTTGCTGTATTCGTATCTGATTATCATTTTTTGTCGTATTCATATTTTTAGTAGTGGGTAGTTTTTTCTGTAATTTTTTAATTTAAATTGTTGTTTTTGTTGTGCAATTAATTAACGTATCAAATTTTAAACGTGGATTTGTATCTAATTATCATTCTTTGCCGTATTCGTATTTTTAAAAATCTAAATTCGTTAGTTTTGAATGTTGCATAATAAATAAATCGGGATATTATTTTACTAATTGTAAAATTTTAAAATTATCATAATATTGGGTATTTTACTTAACGTTTTAATATTGAATTCGTATCTTGGAGTGTGAAATGAATAGAATTTTCAAAAACATAACTTTCAAAAACATTATCGTTGTTTAACTACATCGACTTGGAGAATGTAAAAAGGAGTCTAGAATCTGATACATTAAATAATTGGATTATTAGATACTGCACGGATACGGTACTGGACTTAGCTGACTTAACATTAATGTCTGTTTAACTAAGCTGACTTAGGGAATGTAAAAAGGTTTCTTTTTTTTTTTACCGACTTCAGCTTTTGATACTTATTTGTTGATGTGACGCTTTTTTGTTGTTGCACTGTCTTCATTTTTTGATGACGTCTTTTCCATTGTTATTTCTGCATGTTAATTAAAAAATATTATGGGTAATGATATACTTTATACTTTTCTCTAAATTAAAAAAATTAATACATTTTTGTAAAATAATAAATACCTTATCCAACATCCGTGTACTTCTGGAATATTAGGATTGATTAGTATCTTCGTGGCGTAGTTGGTTGTTGATAGCGTGATTTCATCGTTTAAAATTGCCCTAATCACACACTGCAAAACCACAATTGGTTTTTTTTCCTGTATTTTATTTCTGCCGAAATTTTTTTTGCATCATCAACATAGGGTCCCCAAAGATAAAAACGCATGCTACCTCCACTGTGAAAATTAATGTTTGTTAGGATTTGTATGAAAAATTATGAAATGAATTTATATTTGTTTGGAATATAAACATTACTTTAGATCTTGTAAAGTCAAATATGTTCTCTCCAAATTGTTGAGGTTAGAAACCATGTCATATTCTACCACTTTGGCCATCACATCTACAGAAAAAACATAAAGATGTTGAAAAATAAAATAATTATAAGTTGGTAATATTAGTATTTTCTAAGTTACTGTTTAAAGAATTTAATTATTAAGAATAAGAATATTTACCTATAATCTTTCTTCCGTGCAAGTTGTCGTTAAATATATCTTGAAACGAAACGAATTTGAAGGCAGATTTTGGTATTGTCGATTCAATGATATCGATCTTAGTAGTGTATCCAAACCTTATACGACATTTATGGGTTGTGGCAATGTCGTGACCATAATTTCGGTATGTTTGAAAATTGTCGATTTTGTAGGTGTGACCCTCTAATATTTTGTCATCAAACCTTTTTATAAGAGGTTTTCCCACGGTTGCCTGAATTACCACTCCCTACAATGCATAACTTTGTTAGTAATAAAATTTAACAAAAGACATATCTAGATAATCTAGATAATCTAGATAATATAAATAAAGTAACAATAAAGTAAATTTCGTATGTACCTCTTTATCCACTAATAGTAGTTCTAATGAAAAGTTTTCTCGAGCATTTCTTTTTCCGTAGTCTCTGTTCTTCCATTTCCGCAGTACTCTAGTTTCCACAAATACTCCTGTTGATCCCTTTGTCAACTTTGATATACTGATCTCTCTGGTTGTTTCCATTATTCGTATTGTTGGGGTTTTAGTTTCATGCGACTTATGTGAATTCATAATAGTTTATTTATAGTAATTTAACTTATGATCAGAGGTTTGGTTGTTTTCGATTTCGAGTCTTAATGCTATTTCTGTGGATCTGAAATTTGAATGTAAAATATTCATTTTTTTTGAATTTAAATAATATTCTTTGGGCTGATACTGTATCATTTTCAAATTTCTGATCCCCCAAAATAACAATATAATTTTTTTTAAGCTGATACTGTATTATTGTTTTATTTTTATTTTATGATGGTATTAGCGTAATGTGATTTTTTTATAATATCGGACGATTTTTTGTGCAGGGTTTTTTGTTTTTTTTCAGTATAAGGGTTTTTTATATATTGTATCGTTGTATATAGTATTTAATCATCTTTGAAATTTTAATTTGTATTTTATTTTGTTGGGAAATAAAATGTAATTTATTTTTTGGACTGATTATTTGTGCAGTTTGTAATTTGTAATTATTGTGTGTTGAATTTTATTTCTGTATGGAATAGATGGAATCATACTCTTATAAAGCAGATTAAAATATGGAAATTTTTATGTAAGAAGATTTGTGCATTATGTTTTAAAATTGGCTAAAACATGAAATATTATTGTTGCTAATTACTAAAATGGGGTTCACCTTGTATGTATGGAAGATGAAATTAAATCTGAGTTGAATGTGGTGGGATAGTACGGAAGATGAAATTAAATCTGAGTTGAAAGTGGTGGGGCCATAGTTCCCTAAAAAACAGGAACCAATGGGAAGGCTAGAAAATCTATCCCTTTTATAGAGATAGATTAAAATATGTTTCACCATCAAACAACTTACTACATTCCCAACAATATTCTCATATTGTCATTGGGTATATTGCAATTCTCATTTCACAAATCATTAAATTGCATCTATAAATGATTCCTGCAAGTAGCCTCATATATTTCTGTTATTTTTCCGAAAATAATTTCAGGGTCACACCATCCATGCAAGCATCAGCAAGTCACTGTTGTACAAATTCAAAAGCAAAGTCATTGAAGGGCGTACATATAGACTCGACAAGTTCACAGTCTCAGATAATGTCGGGTATATGACTGCTACCAAAAATCCATTGAGGATTTGGTTTGAGTACTGCACTTTTGCTATTGAAACAAAGGATGCAAACATACCCAAATACGGATTTCAATTTTCAAGCTTTGCGGACATAATCCATGAAAATGTCAAGCTTGATTTCTACTTAGGTAAATAATTCGAGATTTATCAACAACTATTTTTCGTATTTATAAAACTAATTATTGTTACAACATTATTGACAGATGTGCTTGGAGTATTTGAATGTTCACACCCAATTGCTGTGTCGGAGAAAGGAAATGAATGGACTCATATTGATCTAATTGACACTGAGTATGTACCTGACTAAGATTACTAAATTACCATTATTTTAATTTTAATTACTAACACAACTAATGTTGGAACATTTACATTGCAAAAACAATAAACTGCCCTTATATGTGTTTGGAGATTATGTGAAACAGATCGTCAAGATCATTAACGACTATGCAGACGCAAATGAAAGGCCCATACTAGCAATACAATGTGTTGCTAGAGCATAATGGAAGGGTATTTAATAATAACATATTTATTACATTTATATTTCATAGAAAAACGTTAAATATTCCGAGTGGTTTTAAAATATTTCAGCCGAAGTTCATATCACAAGTTCATTTGAGGCTACACGGATTTACGTGAACCCTGATATACCACAACTTACTGCATGCCAAGAACTTTCCAAGAAAAGTGGATCAAACTCTGATAACTTAATGAACACAAATGTAAGTAATGAGGAACCTACCATTCGTCCAAGGCTGATTTTCAAGACAATTTCAGAACTCAACAACATTGATAAGGTAACAACATTGATAAGGTTCTTACTTTTACTTATTGATTGATTAATTGGACTATACATCACTAATAGTAATAACTATTCATGTATAAGATGGAGTATATAGTACACTTGCTACTATTACTAAATTAGATGCAAATTTCAAATGCTACTATTATTCATGCAAATTATGTCGTAGCAACGCAGCTATAGATGAGGACATCTTATGGAGATGTACCAAAGATTATTGTGAAGGGCATCGGAAAGCAATGTCGGATGCAATTCCTAGGTGTTGTATAATTTCAATCATATTAACCTATATTATCTATGTAATAGATAAGAATACTATCCTCTTTACTTTACCATAGGTTCAAGTTAGGTACCACATTTCAGATGAGGAAACAATAACAACCAGGCAGAAGGAGATGGAGATAAGGGAAATATTGCCAAGTTGTTACTGATTGAGGCACAACTAGAAGGCCATATCAACAAAACTGCTTCTCAGTGTATATCTGACCTGAAAAAGCTCCAATGAGTCATAATTGTTAATACGAACAAAATTGATAATTTGGGAAGAAGCTCCAATGACTCATAAGTACTATTTTGAAGCTCTTGACAAAAGCGTAAGGGACATCATGCGATTCTCAAATAATGTAGACTCTGACCAGCCGTTCGGGGGCAAAGTCATCGTATTCGGTGGTGATTTTCGACAATGCTTACCAGTTGTTCCTAAAGGTAGCAAGGCAGATATCGTGTTTGCTTTTTGCGTTCATATGATAGTTGGTCTTATTGCAAGGTAATTCTATTTTTAATTGCTTCTGAGTTGACTACAAATTTTGTTTTTCAAATATTTTTTCCTCATTATTTATATATTTTTAATGCAAGGTACTAAAATTAACGAAAAACATGTGTCTTCAATCTGGAAGCTCAAATTCTAATGCTAATGAAATTCGAGAATTTTCTGACTGATTTTAAAGGTTGGAGATGGTATAGTAGGAGAACAGAATGACGAAGAAGTTGATATAGAACTCCCTGATGATATCCTTACTAAGGACGTCGACGATCCAATTGCTGCCATTGTTCATAACACTTATCCATCTTTTGTTACTGAATATCCAAATTCAGAATTTCAGATTATCTTCAAGTAAGAGAAATTCTTGCGCCAACTCATGAGATTGTGGAGACTATCAATGATTATCTGTTGTCCGTTATTCCCGTTGATGAAAAAAATTATTACAGCTTATTAGATGAAGTAAGCAAAGAGGAGAGCAATTCAAAGATACTTGAAGTTTATTCTACAGATTTTGTAAACTCAATTAAATGTTCAGGTCTCCCGAATCACGAGTTAAAATTGAAGGTTGGGGCAACAATAATGTTACTAAGAAACATTAATCAACGAGAAGGATTATGTAATGGCACAAGATTGGTCTTAGCGAACTTGGGTGTTCGAGTTATTAGGGCAACTATCTTAACTGGCAGTAATAAGGGAGATAGAGTTCATATTGCTCGGATCACGTTAAGTCCTTCTGATTCAACAAAACTTTCAGTTAGGTTTGAGAGAAGACAATTTCCAAAAACTGTATATTTTGCCATGACAATCAACAAAAGTCAAGGATAATCATTATCCCACGCCGGTCTTTATCTTCCTAGACCAGTTTTTAGTCATGGACAACTCTATGTTGCTATCTCGAGGGTGACCAGTAAAAAAGGCTTGAAATACTTATTTGGAACAACGAAACTGGCACATGTAATTTAACTTCCAATGTTGTTTACCATGAGATGTTTGAGTATTTGGAGTTGTATTTATTTGTTGTAAGCATACACTATATTCTATTTTCGGTGTATGTAAACAAGTGTCTTTATGAAGTTATTAATTTCATAATGTTGTTTACATTTGTCACATCTAATTATTTACTTATGTACTCATCTAAATATTTATACAAAGAACTTCTAATTTCCACTATTTATATTTCTCATGTGTAAATAACCCTTTATACATAAACTCATATTACACCCGTGCATTTATGCACGGGTTACACACTAATTTAACTCATTATAATAAATTTCACGGTTTTTATTCAACCTCTCAATTATTAAACTGTATGCTTATATTGCACATTTGTATTCAATATTTATTTTTGAAAAGCGAAAATCATAATTCTACCTGGACATTACAAATGTATTGTATATTTGATGTCTCTAGTTTTGAATTTACTAATTACAAATGTAGATTATATCTCATTCAAAACCTTAAATATGAATTCATTGAAAACTTAATCATGTTTAATTTTATGTACCGTTAACTATTTTTGTATTGCATATCGGTACAACTTTATAGTGGCTTAAAACTAGTCTTTACAAAGATGAACCAACATGTCTCGTTTCCACCAAAACACGAAATTATAGGCAATGTTATTATAATAAGTTCATAACTCTTTACGGTTAATAATTGGTAAGCAAAGTTAAAATAAATATAGTCAAACATGACTAAGCATGCTCCATTTAGGGATGACAATGAATCGAATTAGATTGGAATTTTGTGAATCCTAAGCTGATCTACTTACTTAATGGATCACTTATCCATATCCAAAATCTTAATTAAAATCCATACATGATTCAGTATACATTTTCCATATCCATATGCCATCCATCATATAATCCAAAATCCAATTAAAAACATGATTGCTATAAAAAAAATCATTTTATATGAGATAATTGAACTTCCTAGTTTAATAAAGCCTGAATTTGTAAAAATATAGATAGATCGGGTAGGAGTACGAATGACCCATATTTGGATTTAATTTGGGTTTTAATTTGTATATGGGTTTTCTGTTCAAATAATGGATTGAATATGGGGTATTAAAGTTGGTTTTGGACTGAATATTTTTCTCCGGATGAACTTAATTACGGTTTGATTTGGGGCATAATTGATTCATGCCAAGACACAAAATTTGTGTGGGTGTTAAAACCAAGATGGTTAATATTATCCTTAGCCACGTCAATCTTGATGAAGCTATTGGATGAATCTGAGTATGAGTGATGATTTGATGAAATGGACAAAGATGACTTGAGCCACCTCAACGTTAATGAAGCTAATGATTGTGATTATGGAATCATAATTATGGATGATGATACTTCTTTTGATTACGATACATAGGGAAAGAGTACAGTCAAAAGAACCAAGTAATGAACGACATCATCAATACAGTCAGAAATTGGCAAGGATTGTCTAATGATATCGATCAACTTTAGAGGAGATTAAGCCCTCAATTACATATCAAGACTAGATTTGGGATGTAATTGGGGATGATGTTGTCATAACCAAGGAAGCAGACAGGTATGGTGAATGTGCTATTTGTCTTGCACCTTTTACCGGAAAGATGGGCTGCGATCCTGTTATCATATGGACTATTGAGCTAAACGCCGTGGAGCTTGTCAGATTGGGTTGCGGACACTCGTTTCATCATCCTTGTATATTCAACTGGCTTGATAAAACCCTCACTTGCCGTTTGTGTAGATCAGTTAGTTATGTTATCGTTAGATTATAACGACTGAATCACTCAAGTGAAAGAACGAGATGTTTCAATTTTTATATTATTGCATTCTCTGACAGAAATAATTTTCTAAAGTTACATAACATTTGTAGGGCTGTAATGTCATGTATTTAAGTAGTATCACTTAATTAAGCTTGAAACTGTTATCAGGTGATAACTTCAATTCGTGTTTGGTAGGAGTCATCTCCATGGTTTCCGATGTATTGAACGCATTGGCCGCTGGAGAGGGCATTATGTTTTTGCTGTTTACGCATTGGATGTATTTAGAATAACATTAGGTGCTTGTATTTTGGGATGTTCACATCTTCGACTAGCAACCATGACACGCTTGCTGCTGCAACTAGACTGGGGTTAATTAAAACCAGACGTTGCAATTAACTTTTATGGTAATGTTAGAGAAACTTGAAGTAAAAGATTTAGTTACAAGTTACAACCACATTTTTGTATGACTACTGAAATTTTATCTAAAGTCCACAAAGTTTAAATATCAATGCAATTACTTACAAAAGAGAGTTGATTACCTCTCTTGATGCAAACATAAATGGATTACAACATGGACGGAGGATGAAATCATCAAATTCAAGTATAGACTAACAATCATAACAACTACTGGTATAAAACTTAGTGTACAATAGTAGACCGTTAACTAGGGACATTTTAGCATTGGAATATTGGATGGATGATACATTGATACTGGATTTCAGTACAGTCCTCTTTCCCTGTAAAACGATCAGTGTAACATAGTTATAAAAGTTAGTGAAAGCCATAGATACTACCATAAGTTGAATCCAGAATCTGCAAACTTGTGTTCCATGATCTTGTCATACTTTTGGAGCATTGGAGGAGTAAGATAATTAACCCAATCCCCAACCACACCTTTTCTAAAAAACCATTTATTCTCAATAAAAGAATAAACTCTTCCACTTTGATTAACCTCAATTGATTTCAACTTCTCTAAACTACACAACTTTATAATCTCATCAATCACACCTTCATTTTCTTCCTCAATAGAGAATGGGCATCCAACAAATTCTCCCATCACGCTTAGGATCACTTTTCAAATCTTCATACTTGACAAAAATAACCTTCTCAGGCCTCTTCAAACTCTCCTTCCAATACCCCAACACATGATCTTCAAAAGGACCAAATGGGAATTTCCCATCACAAAACTTATCAAAGTATTCCTCAATCATATCCGCTTTCACACTTTCATTCCCATCATAGTTCAAGTAAAACAACCACGATGATATAAATGTGTCAAAAGGGTTCCTACATATGTATATAATCTTGCAATCACTGTCCTTAATTGAATTGGGTAACCCTTGAAATGGAAGATGGGTGCCTAAAAGTGTAGGACAATTGAGTAAATTAGGTTGGTTGGGATTTGCATAAATGATGGACTCTAATTGTGGGATTAATTCATGAGGATTATGTTTTAGTAAAGGACTTTGAGAAGGTGCATGATTTTTTCTATTATAAATTGAGAAAACAAGGGCTTTGAGCCAAGTTGTACCTGTTTTAGGGAGACTGGATATGAAGATTTAGGTGTCGTTTGCTTGGAAATGGTTTTGACAGGCGATGGTGGAGTCTAAAATAATGTTCCAACAATCTTGGTACAGATACATGGGGTACGAGTTGAACCATACTTCTTTTGGGAGGGAAGATTTCAGCTGCTCCACAATTTCATCGCCTGCTGTTGGGGCGATGCGTGCTGGATTCATAGTGTTTTAGCTAGGTGCTCTACTATCAATGCTCATCTACGACATGTATAGCTGTACAAGTAGGAGACTAAAAGTCACATGAATACCTGATTGGCAGGCATCGGGCGAGTCCGGATCGAGACGGGCCGGCTTTAATATTATGGACCTGAAACGGACCCCGCGATAGAGGACGGTTGGGCTCGGTCAACCTTTATGTTGGACCAGTCCTACAATCTATTAATTCCAAAATTCGCCTCACTCATATGTTGTTTTTGTTTTATATTCATATATTTTCTCGGCAGTATTCATCGGTTGTTTTGTGTTTGCCGCATCGGACCCATTTCTCTAACACGACACAATGTGCCCTTATCCATTCTAGACCATTGCCACACTTTGATGTCCCAAACACCCCCTATAAAGAAATAAAATCTATTTGTCATTTTGCATGAAATATCCAAATTTTTTATCCGAAATTTTTTAAAAGGTCATAACTCATACCTACGTTATCGAAATGTGACAATTTTCTTAAAAAAAATCGTATTTTCAAGAACTACGATTTGGAAAAAAAACCGAGTTTGGAACTCGTGACCAAAAGTTATGGTCACTCAAAATTTGTTCAGTCAAAAAAACTGACATGCAAATCCTAATACCCAAGGGATTCAAATACGACATTTTGTTTTTCCCAAAACGTAGTTCTCAAAAAGACGATCAATTTGCACAAAAATCGTCACATTCTGATCTCGTAAACACGACTTATGGCCTCTTAAAGGTTTCCGAATAAAAAATTTGGATATTTCGTGCAAAATGCCAAACCTCAAGGGAGCCGTGTACATTTTTCATAAAATCTATCTATAATCTTGATAAGTATATTTTATATATGATTTTACCCCTATATTTACCTCGATTTACATGATATTTACACTATTATTAGAAATTATGTGATGTATTCATATAATCAAATTATACAAAACTATATTAACAAACAAAAATCCCAAAATAGAGCACCCTCACCAATTATATATTAAAATTTCAACAACAATTATGAAAATAACATAAAACATACGATTAGAAATGTTATACAAAACTATATATCATGATCCCCATAAAATTGAAGCTAATAATACAACAATTAGTTTTGTGACCCGTGACATTCACGGGATTATATGTTTTAGTATTGTTATTTTATCGTATTGTTAAGATTTGTCCGGGCAATTAGTTTATCCATTTAAAAATATACAGTTTTGATTTTTGAAATACTTAAAAGTTATTTAATTAAGGCATAATGTTTGCTTATTACTCTTTTTTTAGAATGATAAATTATCTAGTGCAAAAAGCTTAAAACATACTTTTTAATTAAATCAGAGGGCTGTAGTTAATAACCAGATTTAGGAGAGGAAAATAAATAGTTTGTATCAATTTATTTTTGTGTTCGCAACTAACGTTTTTTAATTTTTAATTTTTATTTATAAGCATGTGACACATGATTTTAAATATGACTTTATTTTTAATAACACATGACATAGTAAGATACTTAGTATTGTCTTTTTAACATCGATGCTCAAAAGTGATGAACCTTGATTGATATTTATGTCTATCTTAAATTTGATAATAATAATAATAATAATAGAAAAAAAATGCTCAAAAGTCATAAAACGTATCCTCAATTGTTTATAGTTTTTTTTATAGAGGCAAAATTTGTAAACAATAATTTTTCTTATCAATATAGTCAATAGAATTGTATGTGCCACTAATATGTCTTATCTATATATTCACATCAAGTTAAGTGGGTTAAGGTTTTAAATTAACTATATAATTTTGTTTATTTTTTTATGTAAGTTCCATTGTTGGGTTATGAAATATTCATCACATTTTCAAACTTCATCCTACGCATTTGTTTTGTTCAAATTTAAGGGCTATCGAGATTTGTGGCATTAATAAGATACTTAATCTTGTCATTTTATAATATTGTATAAATTAATAGATAACTCAGTTGATATTTTACAATATTGTATAAATAAATGAAGAATCTAGTAATCAATATAGATGAAGTATGTATTGACCAATATAAAAATGACATAAATTTAAATTAAATGCTTTAAGTAACCTTTTAACTATATTGTAAGCATAAATATTAATAATAATGTACATTTAGCCATTATACATATCAATAAGAATTATTTTGTCCAACTTGTTTATACGATTGCGATCTTTGTAACTCCAATTTCATTCTATGAGAGCTATTTTTCAAATGGAAAATGCTGAATAAAAAGACAACACATACAAAAATAAAACATACATTTTAAAGTTTATGAAATACTAATTTTTTTCATGAAACTTAAAATAATTAATCATTAACATTCATGTTGTCAATCTTGTAGTTAATTTATAATATAAAATTGAGGGAAATATATGGCAGTATTTGTTTAAACAATTATAGTATTCCCTTCTTCATATAGTTCACTTTCTCCAATGAAGCATCCTACAAAAAAAATCCACTGAGCAATTAATAACAAACAAAACGGTTGAATTTGATTTATTTAATATTACATTATAATTATATTAATTTAATTTTTTCCTTAAATAATTATATAAATATGACATTGAATAATAAAAATGTAAGTATATTTACCTTTAAAGAGCACAACTCCACAGATCTTGACGGCCCCTAAATAACAACAAAATAACATATATGTGAACTTCAAAAATGTCATAGTACTTCATAACCAATAGAACTTAAAAAAAAAACAATGATATGAATGATTATTTACACATACAATTCTCTCGGAGATGAGGTAAACAAAATATTGCCTTGAATTTTGTCTCACAAATGTTGTCTTACATCAAACATTTATAGCCAATTGATGATGCATTTTATGACTTTTGGACGACTTATATTTATTATTATTATTATTATTATTATCAAATTTAATATATACATAAATATGTAGCAATGTTTTGTGACTTTTAATCATCCTTTTTCATTATTAGCAAATTTAAGAGACATAAATATGGAGTAGAGAGAAATTTAATGTAAAATGTTTGCTTTAATTATTTTTTCCCTTTTTTATCTATCTTTTTTTTTACAAAATCTAGCGAGCATGAGAATTGTTGAGTCATTATTTGCCTTGCCTTTTATTTATATATTAAATTTATAGATTTATATATGTATTTAATTTAATGAAATTATATCCAATTAAACGAAATTGAGCAAGTATATAATAATAAGACTTAAGAGAAAATTGCAGAGTGATTTAAACTATATCGCAAATTAAAATATATATTTTATTGAACATCACCATTGCAGCAGCAGCAACAACAACAACAACGACAACACCACTCAACAATAATTCTCAATATACTCATTATCGTCAAATAAATAAATTAAACCATGAAATATAATTCACAAGTAGAAACTCATGAGTAATATATTTTAAATAAATAGAGTGAATAAAAACTATTATAGCTATTATGGTTTTTTATAGACATCAGACAACCATATATTTCCATATTTTAATTTTAATCTTAATTTATTTTGTGATATTATTAGATTAGATAATTGATTGCCGAAAAATTCAAGAAATGAATTAAATAGGGAAAAAATATTAGTGCAAATTACGGGTGTTAATTAATATAAAGAGTTTTGATCAATTTATTAACATATTATATTACAAATATTAATTAAATAAGAAAAACTTTTAATTAATTAGGTGGGGATTTGGTATTATGAAGAGTTTGAATGAATTTATTACCATGTTTAAATATAAAAATGAAATAAATAGGAAAAATTGTTAATAAAAATGATGGGTGTTAAGTAATATGAGTAGTTTTTATTAATTATTAACATGTTTTATTAAAAAAATTGTAACTATAATTATAAAATTTATTAACATATTTTATTACATAAATTTCAATTAAAATGTCAATATTAATTATAAATTAAAAAATCTTGATTTAAATTTTGAAGGGTTACATAAATTTTGGAAATCAATATATTTAATATACAAAATTAATGTAAGACGAAATATTGATTTAAATTTTGAAGGGTTACATAAATTTAGGAAAACAATATATTTAATATATAAAATTAATTTAAGAATGTTGAAATATCCTTTAATATTATAGATAAGTGAATTAAATTAATTTATAGGTAAGTGAAATAAATTAATGTCATGCAATAATAACTGATAATTCATCACATAAATACGCCATGTCACATTTAAAATATGCTATGTCACATTTAAATATGCCAAGTCACATTAAAATTTTGCCAAGTCACATAAAAATTTGCCATGTCACATTTTTTTAGTTACCCTTTTAATAAGATTACAAAATCTTGATTTAAATTTTGAAGGGTTACATAAATTTTGGAATCCAATATATTTAATATACGAAATTAATTTAAGACGAAATATTGATTTAAATTTTGAAGGGTTACATAAATTTAAGAAAACAATATATTTAATATATAAAATTAATTTAAGAATGTTGAAATATCCTTTAATATTATAGATAAGTGAATTAAATTAATTTATAGATAAGTGAAATAAATTAATGTCATGCAATAACAATTGATAACTCATCACATAAATACGCCATGTCACATTTAAAATATGCTATGTCACATTTAAATATGCCAAGTCACATTAAAATTTTGCCAAGTCACATAAAAATTTGCCATGTCACATTTTTTTAGTTAACCTTTTAATAAGATTTTATAGATAAATTGTGGAACTAAGAATTTTAAAGCAGCAACTTGAACAACATTTGGATCATTAATGTCGAATACTTCGTCTATTAAACAATCTTGTACAAAAATGTGAATAGAATTATAGGAAATATCAGTGACACATATCATTTTACTAACGATAGAGATAAAAAATGTTTTTTTTGCTTACAAGTTTGCCTTCTCTCAAAAATATATAAACAATTGAGAATGCGTTTTATAGCGATTAAATATTTTTTATTATTATTAGCAGGTTTAATATAGGTATAAAACAGATCAAGATTCATGACTTTTGAGCATCCTTTTCTCCATTATTATGAAATTTAATATAAACATATATGGAAAAATGTGATATGATATGTAAAAGGTTTTATTATTATTATTATTATTATTTTACAAAATCCCCTTTGCATGAAAGTAGTTTAAGAAGTTATTCTATTTAATTAAAAATATGATATATGGATGATAATAGATAGTTTGGTTTGTCTTTTAATAATATTAATAGATAGATATTAATTAGTGGCTTTATAATCCAAATTATGTAGGATTTTTTAGCTACTATATTTATGGTTAATAAAGAATTCAGATGGAGAAATTGTAAGATTTAAATGATGATAGTAATTTATTTTTATAATTTAAATGATGATCTTATGGTTTCCACCAAAAAATGCTAATAAACCTTATAAAGAGTTTTAATAAATAGCTCTAAAATAATTTTAATATTAACCAATATAATTGATTAATAGAATTTAATTATGATAATCCTATGTGTCAAAAAAATAATGTTGTTAAGTTGTCTTTTAATTATATAGTATAAATATAGATAGAAGAATACTAATCAATTTATTAAAATATTATATTAAAAAATTAATTAAATAGGAAAAACTTTTAAATAATTGAATTTGGTGGTTCTTAAATATTATGAAGAGTTTTAGTCAATTTAATACTGTTTAATTAGATAGTAAATGTGTCAATAAAGATGGTGGGTGTTAAGTAATATGGAAAGTTTTAATTAATTATTAACATGTTTTAATACTGTTTAATATTAGGTTAAGTGTTTAGTTTATCCGTCACTTTATTATTCATTGAACTTTAGAATTGAAAAGACTATGAAGAACCCTAATTGCTTTTGCTTAAGACTTATGAGGAGCTAATCCTCCTTTTTTCTTGGATCGATAAACGGAAGTTTCGACTAATTAATTGTGAGATTGTTCTCTCTCTTTTATTTCTCAAGTATTATTTATGTCTCTTGCTGATATTTTATGATTATTGTTTTCTCTTGTTAATCTGATCAATTAGTAATTGTTTACTTTAATCTATCGCATGTTTAGAAATTGAATCCGTAATTGTTCAATTAATCTAGACTAAAGTAGCAAACTTTACCCTAACAATTTGTATGCGTTTCATCGTTATTAGGATGAGGTAGAGACTAAACATATAATTCGAATCTATAACCGCGTGTGTTAAAGATCGTTATCTTTATTGCTTCCTTGGATTGTTAAGGCTATTGTTGGATTAAATCTAGACACTCGGCTTAGATTATTCAATAATTAGGGTCTTCTAATATCGTGTTTCGACTTAGTTGACTATACTTGATGTAACATCCCTTATTTTCTTAAACCTTATTTTAAGTTATTTAATGTAATTTCGGAATTTAATATATTTTATTTAATTCGTAAATTATATTTTTATGAAAATATCACATAGTTCCGACTTAAGATTTAAATAAGCTTAAGTTGTAAAATGTTCGCTTGGCAACTCGTTTCATTTAAAACCCGAGTCATTTACTTAAATCCCGTTTCATCAAATAGAATAAAAGCTAGGTAAGGAAACTTCCTAGTCATTTCCCTCACAAACACCTTATTTGCTTGTGCTTCAAGTTCACAACATCAAAATCAGAAAAACTTCACCTTCTTCATTTCCACTTTCACAAATTCACTAATTAGTTCATCCCGACTTCATTTCTTCTCCGTTTGAGGTAAGATTTCTTCCATCGCGTTCCTCATCTCAAGCTCGTCCTTTCTATCTCTTTCGATTTTCATTCCGTTCCGATCAATTTTTGGACTGTTTTGTGAATAATTCAAAAACAGTCTCTAACTCTTGTTTTTATGATGTTTTAAGGTGAGAACTTATATGATATAGACAAGGACTCGTATCTTATTGAAGAAGTTTTGGAGGAAGACGCTTAAACATGTGACAATGATGAGAAAGACTCGACTTGTTGTTATTTACATGTAATGTGTGTTTATGTGTTTGATTTTGGGTATATTGAAGCTTGATGATACATTGATGATGTTATTAGAGTGATTTCAGAATGTTATATGGTGTTATTATGGTGATTACAATGGTTTTTGGATGAGTTTAGTATATCCGTCGCAATTTGGGTTTTTGAGCAATTGATGAATCTTGTGTTTGATTTCTTGTTAGATTATGTTTAAGATGGAATAAGAAAACCACTTGGGATTGCTATGGGTTAATATGTGTTGATAGTATAGAATTTATGCTAGAAATCATGGTTTAGAATTCGAAGTGCTTGTCGAAGAATAGAGTGAATTGACGAATTGCAGGAAACACGCGAGAATAAACCTTGACCGTGCTTGGGCGCAGGCTGCGCCTCCCATGCGCACGCTGAGCACCCCCATGCGCAGCTACGCCCCCCCTGCGCAGGCTGCGCAAAAACGTTGTAGTTTCTGCTCGTTTAATTGTTTACGGGCTATTTTGGGTGTTTGTTTCCCAATTGTTTTAGGATGTTTTAAGTAGTGTTTGAAGGTATATATATACTTGGTTTTAAATGTATATTGGAGATAGGTAAGTCATCATCATAAGAAGCGTGGTTATCCGTCTCGAGTCGATTAGCTCATAAGGAATTGATTACGGAAATCGTTGTATGAAGGTAGTTAGCCTATGACCATGTGGGGGATTTGTTTAACATGTTTTGATTATGTTGTAAGGCTCATGTACTTAGTTGAGATGTCTAATTTTATTAGATGAAGTTTAGTTAAGGTGATTAGTACTTATGTTAAGTAATCTATCCTTAAGCAATTGATTAGTATCACTTGTTTAATTGAGTAATTAGCTATGGTGATTCATGAACATGTTAATACGAAGTCGTAGTAGCTTAATATGTCGTTGATACTTATCTTAGATCATTTAACCAAATTAGATTGTATTTACCTATATTAATTGAACTTAGCTAAATAATCTATGGTAATGGCTAGACTTGTTAAGTGTGAGTCTTATGAGTTTAATGGGTTAATTAAGTAATGTCTTCTAATATGGTAATTATATTAAGTATAGGTAACTTGTGTATGATATTTTTATTGGATGTAACTTTGTATTGATGCGTATTAAGGTATGCCTTAAGTTGGCCTTTGAGCTTAATACGTGAACTATCTGTCATATATGGGGATATGCCTTAAGCTGGCCTCTGAGCCCTATATGTGTTTTCATGTCGTGTCTGAGATATGCCTTAAGTTGCCCTCTGAGCTCAGAATGTTCTTATGTGACCGTGTCAGGACATGCCTTAAGTTGACCTCTGAGTCTGACAAGTAGAGCAGTTGTACAACGGGGTAGCTAGGGTGTTGATGCCTTACCTGAAATACAGTTGTTGATGCTAGAGTACGCCTTAAGCTGGCCTCTGAGTCTAGTGTCTTGTGATGTAGTAAAGGGATATGTCTTAAGTTGGCCTCTGAGTCCTTTACTTATGATTGTGAACTTGGATGTTAGTCTATGTCTTAAGTTGGCCTCTGAGGCTAGTGTTTTGTTGATTAGCAAGGAGTATGCCTTAAGTTGGCCGCTGAGTCCTTGTTTGTGAAGGTGAATTGGTATCTAGGTTATGTCTTAAGTTGACCGTTGAACCTTTATACTTGTTGATTGCTATGTTTGATTATGTCTTAAGTTGACCGTTGAACCTGCATAGTTAGTGGAAGTGAATATGTAAACCGTGTTAGGTTGTGTCTTAAGTTGACCAATGAACCTTTATAGTAGTGATTGTGATTGTGAATACTTATACTATGTTTGGTTATGTCTTAAGTTGACCTCTGAACTTTCATGGATGATGAAAGTGATAGTGAAAGTGCGTGTATGCTTATATGGGTGATAAATATGAGTGAGGCATGTTATATGTGAGGATAGTGGATGCAAGATGATGATTATTGATTATTATTATACTTCATATATTGTGGTTATGATTGGAGTATGCAGTTTTGAGGATTTACTCATATTCATATGTTATGTGTTTGTGGCTACAAGTGGCTAGGAGCATCTCTAGTCACTCCCTACTGACTGTGACGGACATGTTGCATGTGTGTATGTTTGAGCAAGTGTTGTTGGGGGTTTCACATAGGGCTAGCGAGCGATGATCCGTCATCGAATGTCACTTACCCGATTCGTTAGCTAGACCTTTATTTTGAAACAGTCTTGTGTCTGTAAGGATATGTTATCTCGGGCTATGTTTGTATTTAAATACTTAGTACTTATTTATGTTTCAGTTTATTTCCGCATTTCAGTTTTACGGTAGGACACCTCGCATGTTTAGTTATGCTAAAAAGTTTTAAATTCCGCGTATTTTTGGCATGTTTGTTTGTTTATCGTTTCCGCTTTCGCGAGGGGTTTTACACATGAGAGGAAGAAGGAAACTTGTATTTCCACAATAACGTACTTGAGAGTAATTGAGTTAAAGACAATGAAAAATCAATTAGTTTGTTGATAGTGGATGTTTATTATTGGCCCAAGACCTTTTAATCATTTGAATTTAGTCATCTTTATTATTTGTTTATTAGACTATAGTTTATTCAATCACAAAACCACCCGACTATTGTTACTTATTTTCTATACTATAATTCAGATAAATTACATCACCTTCTTTGTGGATCGATCTTTATTACCATATGCTATATTAGTTTAAGGTTTTAAGTGTCATAAATATTATCTTTGGGAGCATACGACTCCAACTCACCATATTGTATTTTATTTTTTTGTTGATTTCTATTTTATTTTTCTTTGTATTGAGGAACACTTGTTCTTTGAGACCGTTACTTACAATATTTTCTAGGATGTTATCTTATGCGTAGGTCTTCTCGTTTAGGTGAACTATTTCCAGTTGATCCTGAACCGGGAAGGTGTGACACCCCGCGATATAGCATAAAAATAAACAAATAATTTGCAGCGGAAATACGATACTTTTAAAAACTTTTCGACAAATTTATTAAAACTTTTGCGCGGAATATCAAAACAACATGTGGAAGACTAAAAACTAATGAGGAAGTATAAATTATACAAAATAACTTAAATAGACAAGGGATAAGGTATCCCACGATAACAACATGGATTAAATCAAAACTAAGCGTAAGGGTAATTGTCGAATTATCAACAATGCTCGCTAGCACACGTCTTCCCCAAACAGCACCAACCTACATTCATGAAACATGAACGCCACAGTCAGTGGGGAGTAACTCAGGGTTCTCCCAGCCACTTTACGTCAGAAAACATGTAAACGGTAATACTAAACATCTTATACATATGAACATGTATATAATTTCATAAACAATCATATATATATTACCAAACATGAACAACATGATCAATGCGTAGGCGATAAGTCAAAAACATGTGAAAACAGCATGAATCAACATGTATAATAGAATTAAAGCCAACATATGAGATAGTATCAGAATCAAGGAAACATCCAAGCAAAGAATACACATAGTCAGAGCGTATAACCACTGCCTCTGACATACCAGAGACTATAACCACTGCCTCTGGCTACTGGAGCGTATAACCACTGCCTCCAGTTACGGAACGTATAACCACTGCCTCCGAATACATGAATAGAATGAACGCCGTCAGAGCGTATAACCACTGCCTCTGACGTACCAGAGCGTATAACCACTGCCTCTGGCTACTGGAGCGTATAACCACTGCCTCCAGCTACGGAGCGTATAACCACTGCCTCCGAATACTATGTATAGCGTATAACCACTGCCTATATGCCTAAGACCTGGTCAGACCTCTCGATGTAATGCCTTACACCGAACGACACACGGGGACCGGAGCGTATAACCACTGCCTCCGACCAATCCCGAACATAGATAAATTCCCATTGCATGGGTGGCGTTAGTTCATTACATTGATACACAAATCGTATCACCGCTATCTATTCACATACAAGGCAACATAAACGTCGCCAACACAATTTTAGGATGACATAACCGTTACCTACACAAACTTAGGATGACATAACCGTTAACCCACTCATTTAAACATACACGAGCCAATAAAAGATGAACAATACAACACTTATATCCGTTCCATGCCAAAAGAGAACACACGGGATTGAATAATGAAATAAAAGTTCTAAACGCATTTGGACATTACAGCTGTCCTCTGCCGTAAAATTCATAATTAATTCAAATAAAATCGAAATGATACAACACCAATTGTTTCGGTTTAATAAGACTTTTATCTACAATATTTGTCAAATAAACATTTCCAAATGACGAACTTAACAGGGGGTTATTGACTGATCTTTACAGTGTGTCAGAAACCGTCACACAAAATGTATTGCTTCATAAAATGGGTTTAACAAATCATTTTGGGGCAAAGCAAACTCCTAACATCATCTAAAATCTTCAAAGTTTAATTATTGAAAAGGACCATAATGGTTTCAAAGTATAAAAATGATTTTCGAAACCATCTTTGAGCTACTGTCCATTCTGCGAGTATTTCCGCGCAACGTTCGTAAATAATTTATTGTGAACAAATGACATGTAAGAAAATTACGATATTTTAGAGGTAGATTCTACACTTAAAATAAACAGGGGTCTCTTTTCAACATTTTCAAAGGCGGATACTCTAAGATGTCGAAATAAATTGTACAAGACAATGGACAGATTTGTCAAGGTGCTGAAACATCATGAATTAACCATTGTAAGCAAAACACTATGAACTTGAAAGACTATCAACCTAATCATTCTCAATGATCATAAACTCATTTAACCATACAATCCTTAATGAATTTCCACAATTAAAATCTCATCCAACACAAGCATGCATGATGAAATTCATCCAAACATATAATTTATGAACCTAATCATGCCACTATTTAATCAAACACAATTCTAGTATACTAAACATTACAAGCATATGGTCATGCAAACAAAGACGATAAGTCCAGTAACCCATCACCGTTACCTTATAGCTCTTCAATAAGGATAATTTTGACTTAAAGCCACTCCGGTTTGGACAACCGAACTAGCTACACACAAATAAACGAGGTTAGCTAAGAGAACCGTGCCTTAAAGGCCACGACCAGAGTATATTAAGGAATAATTTTGATAATTTTATTACCTAGGAAGGTGGAGGGCGAGGAGAGGAAGAGATAGGTGGGAAAATCGTCGAAAACGGATAAGAAACGAAGATTTTACGACCGTTTTACGGTTGAGGTGCACAACAACAATGGTGTTCTTGTTTTGTGTTTTTGTGTGAGTGTTTTTCTGAAAAATAATGAAGGATTTGAAGAAGAAGGAAGGTAGAGGATGACCTTGGGCAGCAAGGCAAGGTTTAGTACTCAGCCATGTGTCCCAAAGGACATGTGGAAAAGAGTATAGAGTAAGCAACGAGCGTGGGTCTCGTTAGTGGATGGTCCGTGACAGCCTTTCGTATTGTCGGCATAATTTCCTCCACAGAACTCCGATTGACGTGTTTTCCGTGGCGTTGGAAAGCTAAGAAAAATATCTAAAACTTTTATTTTATAAACAAGAGCTAAATATGCCTGTAAAATATCTTAAAATTAGCAACAAGAACAAAGTAACGTTTTACAAGTTTAAGAAGTATAACTTTAAGACAGACATATTAATATCATAGTCAAAAACGATATATTGTAAATGGAATTATATTTATTATGGATCATTATTATTACTAAAATAAGATTTTATTAATATATAATGACTTGGAAATTACGGGGTGTTACAATCACCCCACCTTTTAAAAAGTTTCGTCCTCGAAACTTGAAAGCTGAAAACGGTAAGTTGTAAAGACAAGGTAAACAACAAAAGCGTTTACCCAAAATTTGATATTTCAAAACTTAGATTTATTTCAAAAACTTCGAAAAAAAGTTTCCGAAGGCACAAGTCCTCGTCAATGGAATAAGAGGCTTCTCGTTGCGCATTCAAGAGTCCCACATTCCAAATCAAGGACTAGTCCAAAACCAAATCATATCAAGCGTCGACAAGCGTAATACGAGTTATTAGACGTCTCCAATAACCAGCCTTACATCAAATCAACGCTAAAACCAATCAATGTTATATACCATTTCAAACTTCTTAAAACATGTCATTTTGAAAGTAAACTTAGTTGTGACAGAAATTTAAAATTTTCAACAACAAAAGTAAGGTAATACAAATGCGGTTATAAAATATATATATGGAAAATATTTTGAATATCACTTTAAACAAAACACAAGGATGAAAGCTACATGTTACCAATCAAAGATGGTTGGTTCGGATTATCCAAGAAATCAAAACACAAAAGGTCATAAGGAAGCTAACAAAAACAAGGCATCAAAACTAACATCTTCAGGGTTAAAGACGGTACTCAACAAGAGAACAAAGAGGCAAAAACAACAAAAGAACAAAGGCATGAACAAAAGAGGTTTATGGTTAAGGAGGAAGATAACTTTTCGGATTATGGAAATCACTAATCACTCAATCCATAAACGAGTCATCATCATCATAGTTTCTTACACACCTCAAAAGGCAACTCTTTCAACCACACAACTCTCAAGGCTTCCTCAACTCTACTTGGGTCCCTCACTCCTAGGTTATCCACGATACAAGGTATCCCATTACCAAAGGGACTTCACAACTCTCAATTATTACTCAACAATTAACATCCTTCATAGAGCTAAATCCAAAATTACTAACAAGGTTGCATTCATACTCAACTAGCATATGTTACAGATCTCCAAACAAGGCGAATCACAAAAACAAGGATCTTAAACCTGAATCCATCGTACTTTCAGACCTATAAACGAAAATCTGTTACGCTCATACCAACAACAAAAGATATAGAAGCGACACTCTGGGAACTGTACTTACTTTCATACATAGGACTATAAGATAAACATCCAAAACATCTAATCCCAAAAGCATAAACACGGTATTCTTCAAACTGTAACTATTCGCAAACCTAGGACTACGAGTTAAACATCCAAAGCATTCAGTCCCAAACTAGTCAACTCTCATCGACCCAAATCAAGAAAACATTTCTTAAACCATGACTACCATAATTCATTACCGTAAAGTGATCATCCCAAAAGAAAGTCTCATAAAAGTAACGAGTTTCACCCAAACCGTCTCCAGGTAACCATCAACACTCTCATAGATAACACCAAAATTATTAACCTTACTGTTGATACCAATCCACATGAAGTACTCATAACTTTAAACCTTTAACTTGAAACCATTAAGATGGCACACTACCTAATATTACCCAAATGTCACCAAACTCTAACTCTCCCAACTATGTCCGATAAAACAAGACCAAGGATCCTCGAAGCATATATCACTATTCCACAAACGAATTCAACCTCACACCTAGTCCAAGAAGAAAGGGGTCAAGGCTCACAAGGGTAAAGTTAAGGTTCAAACTTCAGGAACAAACGCGATATAGAAACTTGAGAGAGATAGAGAGAAAAAGACAAGATGACAAGGTGAGAGACTCCAACAAAAGTGAAGCTAAGAGTAGAAGGATAAGCATTAGAGGTAACAAAATATATGACGTAAATAAAGGTCAAGTAAGCTGACACCCGTCGTTGAGGGGTGGCAAAGATAAGATTTATAAAACCTCAGCTTAAACTTTAGATAGGATAAGTCAAGGGTCGAACCACAAGGAGACAAGGTTAATTATGTTTGCGAATTTAAAGTCTATTACAAGTAACCAAAAAGGGGGGGTGATTTAAGGTTTGAACTAACAACTAAAAGAACAAATAAACAAGAGAATTAAAATAAGATAAAAAAGGAGATTAGGAACTTTGGTTCCCCATGGTTAAAACAAGTCAATGAAAGGTAAAATAACCAAATAACACAATCCCAAGGAACAAAGAATAAACCTTTAGGTCAATATTCTACCCAATCCTTACGGTCTTAGGGTTCCTAGAAAAGCACTAAACTTTCGTTCATAGGGCAATCCCAAAGTTGTTGTTAAACTAATCCTAATAATCTTTCAATCCTAAGGATTAGTTCACCAACAACAATGGGGGATTGGTAATTCAATCATTAAACTTATCAAAATCAAGTTTTTACCATGGTTCCCCTAATTCCTAATCACAAGAATTAGCTATGCATACTTTTAATTATGAAAATAACAATAACTAAGAACATCAAAGGAATTAACATAATTAAAGATGACAATAAAAGGGAAAACATGAATTAAGAAACAACAATAAGATGAACAACAAGATTAAATTTAAAGGAAAAGATTAATTATATCAAACTTACAACTTAATTGGAATTAAGAACAAAAGATGAAAACTTGGAATAAAATCTCTTTCTAACTTATGGAGTTCTTGAATAACATGGAGTACTTTACTAACATAAATTGCTTCTCTAATAAAATTGCTTGCCCTAATTTTAGAGTTTAGGTCTTCTTAAATAAGTTATAATTACAAGATTAGGTAAGTAAAACACGGAACAAAAGACGCGGACACAACTCCTGGGTCGGTCGACCTCTTTTCCGGGTCGGACGACCGCTTCTGGCGATGCTGGGATTTTCCGAGATTTGGGCTTAGGTCGGTCGACCTCTCTGATGGGTCGGTCGACCGCTTCTTGTTCGTATCAGCTTGAATCTGGCCCAATAACAACACTCGGGTGTGCAATCCGGATCCTTGCTCCGCATTATCACTCAAAACAGCTTCCGAAAGGCAAATAAAGTTCAGTTTTGCTCACTTCCGCGTATTCCTACATTTAAAACATAGAAATGCCAAAGTAAACCGTTTCGGGAGAAATAGCAACCAAAAGTCACGAAAATATAAGAAAATACGTGCCAAAAGAATAAATAAAATGCATAAAATAGGCACGTATCAAACTCCCCAAACCAAACCTTGCTTGTCCTCAAGCAAGCACTAAGACTCAAAAGAAAAGAAAAACCTCTAATGGAACGGATTTTACACTTTTTACAACCAAACACAACACTATGCCTAACCAATTTAATGCAACCTTCAAATATAATCAAGCATAATGTCAAGAGCAAAACGAATTGGGCATGTTGGAATAGCATGCTAAATTTTCAACCTTGCAAGACTCATTCTAATTGGACTCTCGCGGTACGCTCGAGACACTCATGAAAGCAAAGGGTCAAATGTATATGTGAAAGATAAGAAGACAAATAAAAGTAAAGACTCTCACCTATCTGCGACCCGTAAGAACATGCCTGCAATCTAACATGAATAAAATCTCTACAATCGTACATATGCATTCCCACGCTAGATAACCATGACACATGCCGAGGCGATTTTGGGATTGTGAGACTAAAGGTAAGAAGGGGTTAAAATAAGTTATGGGAAGAGGGGTTAAACCGAGCTAACAACCGTCTATCCATACTATAAGATCACTTCTATTACTTTTCAATACATGCCAATGCTCAATTTGGGAACAAAATTCACAATTTTCCCAATTTCTCCTTCCTCTTTTCTTTTTTCTTCTTTCTTTCTTTCTCCCCCTTTTTTTTTTTCAGAAACAGCCTGCTCAATGGTCGTGGTCGACCGACCCAGAATGTAGGTCGACCGACCACCCTTGAAAACAGGCAGACTCGTTTTTTTCTTTCTTTTTTTTTCTTTTGATTCCTTATTATTTTTTTTCGTATCTTTTTCTTTTCTTTTTCTCCTTTCTACCATTCTCACAAAATCAATATTTAACAATGAAGCACAAACCAAAGGATGGCCAAAACAGTCCCATCACTATATTACTAGCTCGGCTAGGGTAGGCAATTTTTTTAGGATGTAGCAAATGGGTTAAAAGATTCAATTTGGCTATGTGAGGATTATGGGTAAAATGAGAAAGAGGGACATCTACCACGTGTGTCAACAAACCACAAATCCGAATGCATATAGGTATTAAGTAGACAAAATTCATGTTTATGCATATTGATGTGACATGCCTCAAGAGGAGAAACTACTCACAAACCTACATGAAATCGGTCATGGATGTCACCGATTTATTAAGCTCTAATCCTTAGAATATGTAGTAGCTTGCCAAGAAGAGAGTCAAGTCTAATAATTTAGCATGAAATCAACAAAAATTCGTAGATAATGCAAAAGACTAGCTTGAAAATTTTTGAAAAAGTGCAAGGCAAGGCAATATGTGATATGTGAGGCATAAATTGTATTCGTCCGTTCCGACTCGACCTAAAAACTTAAGACAGAGAAGAACGCGCGACAGGGAAGAACACGCGACAAAAGAAAACGAAAAAAGAAAAAACACCTAAAGGAAAGAAAAACAAAAGACACAAAGACAATTTCATACTCACAAAGGAGTATGCAAACACCCTCCCCAAACCAAAACGCACAATGCCCCCATTGTGCTCATCAGCATACAACCACAGCATAGGGATGGGGTAGGCAGAAAAGAAACTAAAAAAGACTAGAAATTACAAAAAGATTCTAAGGAGGAAGGAGAGGAAAACTGGAAATCTAAAAGAAAAAACTACTTACAAAAAAAATGGGGACCTCCCCAAACCGAACCAAAGAAGGGGGACCTCCCCAAACCGAACCCCAAAGAGGGTAAGGTCAAGCATGTCCCTAGCCCTCTGAGTCGAAATCCGGCTCAGAGTCCTCTCCTCCTTCCTCCTCCTCGTCCTCCTCTTCAGACCCTATGCCTGTTCCTGAGGCAGAGCCTGAGGCTTCACCGTGGACACGACCGCCTGCGAGAGATGTGTACCAGGTGGGGTGAGTCCATGGGCCGGTAGGGAGCCTACCCTGAGTGGCATACTCTCTGTAAACCGGATATTGGCAAAGACTATCGTTCAACTGTTTTTGGTTGAACTGTCTGCAAAGGCTCGCCATCATTTGTGGGAGAGATCTGTCATCAACAAAAGGAGGAACATAAACATTAGGAGCAGCAGTAAAATCAGCTGGGTACCCCGTCCCAGATGCGTTATGGTGGGCACCGGGAGCAGGGACCCTATGGCCTCTAGAGGTGCCTCCTCTAAGGGGGAGGCGGTAAGACGGGAGTAGTGGTCTGGGCTCCCCTACAACAGTAAAAAGGGGTAACATAGGGGGAGCCGCGGTGATGGGGATGCGATCACTGAGGTAGGTGTCTACCTTCCAATAATCTCTCCTGTTCACCCAATGCACGGACCTGACATAAGCCATATCCATGAACCGGGAGAGGGTGTCAATCGCATCCTCATAGCGAGGGAACTGAGGGACAAGAGAGCGGGCTAATCGAGTGACTAGCCCACCACAAACAATAGTAGTCAAGGAAGTTCCCTCGCCCACCGACATAAAGTGAGAGGCGACCAAATAAGCAGTGTTATAAAACTGCTGACCCGTACGTCTGATGTTAAGATAACCAGACAAAATGGAGAGCTCAATGCTGTTAACATTTTGAGACTCTTTGCGGCCGAAAACAGTGTTGGCCAAAAGACGCAAATAATGACGGGGGGCGGGTAGGTGAACGATGTTGTTTTTCTTTTTCCCATCGCCGGAATCAGAAAGACAGGACCACATATCATTATATGACCCCGTGGGGTCATCCGTAAGACCCGTAGAAGATAAGCCTAGAAACTGAGCAAATTGGTTTAAAGTTAAAGAAAATGTTTCATTAAACAAACAAAAAGAAATGCATAACGTTATCATAGCCGGAGTGATATGCTCTAATATCAAAAGTAAAGGAAGAAAAGAACTCAAGAGTGAGAAGGGAATAAGTGAACTCATCCATAGTGACAAGTCCTGAGAAACCCGTCCCATTGAGCAAGGATACCACCTCATCATGACATCCCAAGGCTTGCAAGGTTGGAACACAGAGGAACCGGGTTACCACTACCAAGCAATAAGCGGAGAGATGGAGGAACCGGGCTTTTTGAGCCGGAGTGTTGAAGATGATCTGTGGATAGTTGGGTAGACTATCCGTGTCTTGCACCGTCAATCCTCTCGACCTAGGAGCACGGCCTCTGGAGGTGCTTGCACCGGAAGTGCGGGAGCGCTTTCTGCCTTGTTCACGGCTAGACATTGTAAATCTGAAAAGTTCAATAGAATTTTAGTCTTGTGCAAATATTGAAACATTTCTTTAACAAAATTAGGAACGAAAACGCAGAACAGAAACTTTTGTAACAAACATGGGTCGGCCGACTTCACAGAGAAGTCGGTAGACCACTTTAGCGAGTAAAATCAAAGTTCCTGTAGCACAACAGGTCGGCCGACCGCAAACCCAGGTCGGTCGACCAATTATCAGAAAAAATGTCAGAATCTGTAAAATTGAAACTCAGGAAAATAATAGTTTGGTCGGCCGACCTCCGTTTTGGGTCGGTCGACCGTGAACAGTCACTAGTAGAAAAATATCAATTTGCGGCTCTTCATTTGAGGCGTTTTAATCAAACAGCAGCAAATAGTAATTTGTTTTATTAATTTTCTTTTAAAATCCCAATATTATTTGAGGCGTCTAGTACAAAACGCCGCAAATAGTCTCATTTGAGGCGTTTACCTTAAACGCAGCATATGGGATTACTGATATTAAAAAAGAAAAATGGAATCAATCATCCTTTCATCCCTCATTCACTCTTTCCCGTCAAAAGATACCAACCCTAAATCCCAAATTTTATGGTATTCGGGTAAACTCAAATCTGGTGTTTGGAGACGGAAGTTAGAGAAATTTCTTTGCTGACTGAAAGAATATGTTGATTGATTGATTGAATTTTCTAGTTCAAACTTCAGATATATTATGTTGTTGAGGTAAGTCGCGAGCTTGTTCAGCTTCGATTATCATGCTCTTTGCGATTGCAATCGAAAATTGATAATTGTATTGTATTCGAGTTTTGAGTTGATATTATTAGCTCTGCCAACGATTAGGGTTTTATTTTCCTCCATTTAAAACCCTAAATCTAACATTGGTCTCGTAGACGGCGTTTGTGAGAAAAAGCTCTTGTTTATGGCATACTATGGAGTGTCTAAGTATGGAGTCATGTCAACGGAACATTGCTATAAACTAGTGCTGTAATTTTTGCACATTCATCGCGCGAAGGAAGATAGTACTTGTGATATTATGGAATAAAGCAACCTTTTTGCAGCCTTCTAATCTCTGTCATTCGACCATAAATGTGTCTGGTATCATCTCAAATATAGTTGTGTTAACCTTCAACACTTGTATAACTTGGTCACGGTGATGTCGTAATTCCCATATTTGCTGTCATGAATTTTGTAGATATTAATTTTCTCTGCTGGTTTGTTTGATATTGTGACACTAGGTTGTTTGGATGTTCTGCTTATGTTCGGTGCATACAACGGCAAGAGGTTTGTCTATTTCAAGGCTGGTTAATAGGTCTTCTGGTGGAGCATGTGCTCTGTTGCTGTTATCTATTTTTATCTATGAGTTTACTTTCTTTAGTTGTGATTTGTGTTTTTGATATTATATTACTAGGATTCTTATTTTGGCTATTTTAAATATCAGGAGGGTTCTAAAATTTTGGATTAAACATGAAATTAGATCATTATCCTTTCGGATATACATTCTAATATTGGTGTTTATGTTGGGTTGCGTCTGCTATTTGCTCTAGTGTTGAAGATCCCTGTTAATTTTGGATTAAACATGAAACTAGATCATATTCCTTAAACGCAGTGCAGGCACTAGATCATTTACCTCAAACTAGATTATGTATGTAACTAATATATTGTTAGTAAAACATGTAAATTTGCTTGTTCAGTTTGAATGGGGGGGCGTTGTGAAGCACAAAAGCACAAGTTGAGTGATGAGTAATCCCTCCCATACGAGCAATATATGCTTACCACTACCAGTCACCATATCCCTCTCACAACAAGTTAATTTTCTGAGAGTTTGCAGCCTGCAGAAACCCAGTTGCATACTTGCATGCCATGCATTGCATTGCAACTAAAGCATCTTCCTACATTGGTCATAAAATCACTACTTTTTTCCCATAATCTCAACCCCTTGCTTAAATATGTTTAACTTCCCATACGAGCATTTTGTTCATTTCCCTCCCATACGAGCATTTTGTTCATTTCCCTTTATAATGTCAATACCTACTCTAAACAATTTGCTTAAATATGTTTAACTTCTAAAGCTTGTGCTAAACATGGTCGTGTAACTGCTCTATTCAGGTGCGTTTCTTGGGTGTTCTCTTGAAGTAAATTGCTTCACTACCAGGACCAGAATAAATTCTCAGTTTTATGGAACTCAGTTTATCAGCGCTTCTGGAATTCTGCTGGCCACATTGCCGAGTCCACCAGCTTCATCCATCCTCTATCAAGCTTTGGCAGATTTGTATCAAAAATATGATATCTGATCACTCTTAGTTTCCGACAGCTCTAAGGCAAATATCAACTGAACAGAGAGCAGTCAGGACTCAGAATAAAGAATAAAATCACGGTATATTTCCTGGCATCCTTACAACCTTAATATTTCTCGGACCCTTCACCGGAGGACATATTCAGAAGATGCAAAAAATCCAATGTTGACTGTAGTAGTAGGGATATCCATAAAACTTATCCGACCCTTCGCAGGAGGACATATTCACTCGTTAATTGTTCTCACTTTCTTGTTTTCAGGAGCGATACTATATGGCATGATGTTGTAGGTATTCTACACCTATTACTCTAATACTTGAAAGTAAATGCTTAAAGAAAGGTATGTGGCTTCTTACTTATTTAAGTTATTACTTTTGCATTCTTAATTATTGCATAATTGCTCTCTAACATGTCAAAGATTGTTTATATGCTCAAGTAAATATTTAAGGTGTCTCCATTTCAAAAACGCTGAAGTTGTTGACTGCATATTTTAGTGTTGGTCCAATCCACGACCTTAGTCACTGAACTTTAAAGTTATTACTTTTGTCGTTTGTCGTTTAGATGGAAGAAAGCAGCAAGTTTATGCCTCTGGTTTATGATCCTGTTATCCTCCATCACCAGGTATTTTCAATGGTCTAGTGTATCCATTTCCTGTTTTTCTTCCCTTTTTCTATTGGTGCCTACCCAAGTTAATTGGGGACGATAGATATGGGAAATTTATACTTTAAAAATACTCCCTCCATACCCGCTCATTTGTTTTCGTATTACATTTTAATGTGTCTATGTCATTTGTTTACCTATTATAATTGACCACCTGATGTTTTCTTGTACTTTACCTTATAATTGAATCGAGGGACATCATGAATGGATCTGTAGATATACCTTCATGTGTTCATGCTCGTCAGTTTAGTAGTGGTAAAATAAGAATTAGAGGATTTGTTGTCAGTAGACCTGTGAGAAGATTGGTGTTTGTGAAACTGTTAGGCAGCTAGACACGCACCAGAAACCCGTTATTCTGCTTCGAGGACACTGTCATAGACTCATAGCTGGTGACTCTAGCATAATAGTAATAAGTTATTTTCTTAAGCCTAATGGCGACTGAAGATCATGGACTGAAGAAAAAGAGGCCATAGCTATTGAAAAGGACCTACACCCTTTGCTTTCTATTACATGGACTGAAGAAAAAGCTCCCAAGTCCCAAACCGTTGCCTAGGCAGATCAATGCGAAGGGACAGGGAGGCGATAACTATTTGAAATAACCTATTTTCTTATTTGACAACATTCTGTTCAGGATCGACATTACTAAACTCAAACTCTGAGAAACATTACAAATGTTGGGGGTCAGTGAAGATTGAAAGCTGCAAAGTTAAACGAGGGTGATAAATTTGGGATCATGGGAATATGGTAACTTCTAGAAGAAATTAAATTTGATGGGGTTAGTGGAATTTGAAAGTTGTGCTTATATTTGAAATCTGGAAAGGGGATAGTTAATCACTTTTGCTATGTCTGATATCACGACCACACTGAATACTGTGTGCTTTGTTAGACCACTTAGAGGTTGTTTTTGCTCATCACTTAGGTGCATTAATAGCTGATAGTGAATTCCTGCCTATGATTAAAAAGCAAAATGCATTAATAGTTTCTTTTTGGTGTTTCTAATACTCTGAACTGGACGTGATTATTTATGGGTCATTTGAGAACAACTTCTTTATGATTTTAACATGTAGGTATTTGATATCACAGCCACTTTGAATACTATGTTCCTTGCTAAACCAGGCGGAAAGGTGTCAGAACAGGGCGGGCAGTTGCTGCTCGATGACTGGCGCGCGGTATAGCAGTGGTTGGGACCAGTACGGGGCTGAGGGGCTGTCTAGTCGTACTGGTATGAAGTAGGGTAGTTGTTGCAGGAACTTGGCAAATCAGTATAAGGCTGATCTGTAGGAGGCTACTGGCTTGAGGCTTTGGGCTTGTGGCTGGACTTCGTAAGGGATTGGTATAGCAATCAGTTTAATGCTGGTTGGAAAATTTGGCAGAGGACGTCTGGTAGTGCAGAAGCAGGAGGGTCCTGATGCCATGTTTTTGGGGCTGTTGCAGTATGACATTCGTGGCTTGATATGGAGTCTTAATTGGAATTGAATGTGGCAGTGGAATCAGCATCCTTTGTTGTTTTCTTTGGCATGTTTTGGTTGGTTTACTTATTGGCATTTAGTTCAAGTAAAGGAAAGAAGTTGCTGGCAGTGTTTTTGCAACATTTGTTTTCACAAGGTCTAGCTATAGAGTATCTTATAGTATAGCCTTGTAATCTCGACTTTGTATTACAAACGCATGACATTTTAATTGTCTTATGGAAAAATATATTTGAGAATTATTCTATTTAAATCTTGTTTTTTTTTGATGCTTTTTATTAAAAAAAAAAAAAAAAAAATTTTTTTTTTTTTTTTTTTTTTTACTATTTGCGGCGTTTTTTTGAAAAAAACGCCGCAAATAAACAACCTCATTTGCTGCGTTTTTTTCAAAAAACGCCTCAAATAGTCCTTTATTTGCTGCGTTTTAAAAACGCCGCAAATAGCATTCCTATTTGCGGCCCCCTTATTTGCTTCTACACAAAAAACGCCGCAAATGGCCACTTTTTAGACGCCGCAAAAAGCTATTTTTCTACTAGTGAGTGTCAGAATCAGAATTTCGGGACTGAAATCGTGCGAAAAAAAGCATAAAAAATTGAAAGGAAGAATTATACTAACCCTAACAGCACGAAATCACACACAAATTACAGATCTGAGATTATAAAACCTAAAGGAAGAAGAAAACTAAAAGAAAAACACACAAACAAGCATGAAAACCAAATTATGAGCAAAAATAAACTCAAAAAGACAAACTAAAACTACCTAGAACGGAATTAAGATGCTAGGAAACGAAAAAGAGAGATAAAAAACTAAGAACACATACCTTGAATGGAGGAAATTAAAAGAAAGCAAGGAAATGAGTGAAGGATGAAGAAGGTGGGTGTTTTAGGGTTTTAAATAGAGAAAGAGGGGTGCAGAAAGTGTGAGCAAATGAGGGTAATAATTGTATTTTCAAAAGACACAACAACCGTGACTCTTACTCTAAAAAAAACCCGGACGAAAAAAAACCGCGGTCGGCCGACCGAAATTCTGGGTCGGTCGACCTCCGTCCTGCAAACCTGTTCTGTCAATTTTACTTAACCTGTCAGAATAAATTTAAAGCTGCGTGCCAGAAGGTCGGTCGACCTAGTAATTGGGTCGGTTGACCTCCGTTCTGACGAATTCTCCTATTTTCCTGCAGAAACTTAAAATCTCATCAAGGATAAAAAAAAAACGGAAAAAAGAAAAACAAAAACGTAAATACGCTAGAGCACGGGTTGCCTCCCGTGTAGCGCTGGGTTAAGAGGTCCCGCACGACCTTTTTACCTATTAAGAAGCATCCTAAAAAGGGTCAAAGTAAGAAACTTCAACCTTACCGACAAATTCATTTTCTCCTCGGAAGTGCTTCACATACTGGCCATTGACTTTGAACCTCTCACCAGATGAGGTTTCTAACTCTATCGACCCGAATTTTGAGACAGCTGTGATGGTGTAGGGTCCGCTCCACCTGGATTTCAGCTTACCAGGGAAAAGACGAATACGAGCGTTAAAAAGCAACACCCTATCACCTACCTGAAAATCACGCCTAATGATTCTCTTGTCGTGCCAACGCTTTGTTTTCTCTTTGTAAATCCTGGCATTGTCATAAGCTAACAACCTGAATTATTCTAACTCATTGAGCTGCAACAAACGTTTCTCACGGGAAAGATTAGGGTCTAAATTAAGATTGCATATAGCCCACCAAGACTTACGTTCTAACTCTACTGGTAAATGACAAGTCTTACCATAAATCAACCGGAATGGTGACATTCCTATTGGGGTTTTGAACGCGGTTCTATAGGCCCATAAAACATCATCGAGTTTTAGACTCCAATCTTTCCTAGACTTAGAAACTACTTTGGCTAGGGTCTCCTTCAGTTCCCTATTAGAGATCTCAACTTGACCACTAGTCTGAGGGTGATAAGCTAAACCCCTACGGTGTTGGACACCGAATTTATTTAACAAGTCACCTAAGCGTTTCTCCTTAAAATGCATACCTCCATCACTTATGACAACCCTAGGGACACCAAAACGAGGAAATATGATTTTTTTAAACATCTTAATAACAGCCTTTGCATCACAATGGGGAGTAGCAATAGCTTCTACCCACTTAGACACATAATCAACAACCACAAGAATATACCTGTTACCTTGACTACTAGGAAAAGGTCCTTGATAATCAATGCCCCAGACATCAAAAATATCTACCTCTAAAATACCAACCTGCGGCATCTCATGTCTTTTTGAGACATTCCCAGTTCTTTGACAAGCATCACAGTTACCTACGAAATTCCTACAGTCAGCATGCAAAGTAGGCCAATAAAAACCAGACTGTAATACCTTGGCCACGGTTCTAGATGGACCGTGGTGACCACCATATGCAGAAGAGTGACATGCTTCCAGAATGTCCTTCACCTCCCATTGGGGAACGCATCTCCGGATGAGTCCATCTCCGCATTCCTTAAAATCATAAGGGTCATACCAAAAATACTGTTTTGCATCGAACATAAATCTCTTCTTTTGTTGCCATGACAACTCAGGAGGGATTTTACCTGTGACAGCAAAATTAGCAAAATCAGCATACCAAGGAGGGGGATAAGAACCTGAACTATTAATGATAAATAAGCTCTCATCAGGAAATGAATCATCAATAGGTAAAGAATCTTCCCCATCAGTCAGCTGTAGGCGAGATAGGTGGTCAGCTACCACGTTTTCCGCGCCTTTCTTGTCACTAATCTCAATGTCAAACTCTTGGAGAAGGAGTATCCACCTTAAAAGCCTTGGCTTTGAATCCTTCTTCTGAAAAAGACCTTTCAAAGCCGCATGGTCAGTGTAAACAATTACCTTATTACCTACTAAATAGGACCTGAATTTTTCTAAGGCAAATATTACAGCTAGCATCTCCTTTTCAGTAGTGAAATAGTTGACTTGACTCTCATCTAGGGTGCGGCTCGCATAGTATATATCATTAAGAGCCTTGTTCTTCCTTTGACCTAGCACAGCACCTACAGCGTAGTCACTAGCATCGCACATGATCTCGAATGGGAGGTCCCAGTCTGGTGGCTGAATGATTGGTGCTGAGATCAAAGCTTCCTTCAACCTGTTAAAAGCTGAAAGGCACTCATCAGTAAAATCAAAGATGGCATCTTTAAGAAGCAACTGTGTAAGCGGTTTATCAATTTTAGAAAAGTCCTTAATGAAACGCCTGTAGAAACCTGCGTGTCCTAAGAAACTTCTCACCCCCTTGACATTAACAGGAGGGGGTAATTGCTCAATCACCTGCACCTTTGCTTTATCTACATGTATACCTTTGTTAGAAATTAGATGCCCTAACACTACCCCTTCAGTAACCATAAACTGACACTTTTCCCAGTTTAAGACAAGGTTTACATCAATACATCGCTGCAGGACTTTATCAAGATTAGCTAAGCATTGATCAAAAGCATTACCATAAACAGAGAAATCATCCATAAATACCTCCATGATGTTTTCTATAAAGTCAGAAAAGATACCCATCATGCACCTTTGAAAGGTAGTAGGAGCATTGCATAACCCAAAAGGCATCCTGCGATAAGCAAAAACACCCTGTGGACATGTAAAAGTAGTCTTACTCTGATCATCAGGATGGATGGGAATCTGGAAAAAACCTGAATAACCATCTAGAAAACAGAAGAATTTATTAGAAGCCAGTCTTTCGGTCAACAAAAGGAAGGGGGAAATGGTCTTTCTTGGTGGCGGCATTTAACTATCTATAATCAATGCACATTCGCCACCCAGTTACAACTCTAGTTGGTATTAACTCATTTTTATCATTCTTAACCACTGTGGTTCCTCCTTTCTTAGGAACCACCTGAACTGGGCTGACCCACTTAGAGTTGCCAACTGAATAGATAATACCTGCATCAAGAAGTTTCATTACCTCAGCCATAACCACATCCTGCATCTTAGGATTCAACTTACGCTGTCCCTGTCTATAAGGCTTATGTCCTTCTTCTAACTCTATTCTATGCATGCAAACATCAGGGCTTATGCCCTTAATATCATCCAAAGAGTAACCTAAAGCTTTCCTATTCTTTTTGAGAACAGTCATTAAGGCAGAAAGTTGGTCAGAATTAAGTTTAGAACTAACAATTGCAGGGTACTGTTCAGTATCATCTAAGAAAACATACTTAAGATTAGGAGGAAGTGGCTTACGCTCTGGTACCTTAACCTCAACGGCCTGAACAGAATCAGTACTAATAGAGTAGCACATGTTTACCAGATTCGCATTAGCCAGGCTCATGAGCTTCTCATTCTCTTCTTCAGTGAACTCATACTCCTCTTCCTCTTCTTCTATCTCATCCAGCTCTTCAGCATCCTCAGCTGGATTACCTGCACACTTATCCAAAACTGTCAGATCATCTAAGGGATCCTTGGTCAAGGATTCCCTCCAATTAAGGATAACATTCCTGTCTATAATATCAATGGAGCAACAAGTATCATCAGTAGGAATAGTTGCCTTATGGGCAAGACTAAACTCGATAGTGTCATCTCCAATCTCTAGAGTAATGATCCCGCGTTTGACATCTATTACAGCCCCAGTTGTGTGTAAAAATGGTCTACCTAAAATAATAGGTATTTGACTATCCTCAGCAATGTCTAAAACAACGAAATCAACAGGGATAAAGAACTTTCCCACTCTTACTGGGACATCCTCCAAGACCCCTAGTGGTCTTTGGGTTGATCTATCAGCCATCTGTAGGGTAATATTGGTGACTTTAAGTCTACCTAAACCAAGTCTTTCACATACAGAATAAGGTATAACACTGACACTAGCCCCTAGATCACAAAGGGCTTTCCCTATAACATGATTACCTATGGTACAAGGGATAGAAAAGCTACCTGGGTCCCTTAACTTGGGTGATATATTATTTTGTGAAAGAACATAACATTCTTCCACAAAAGCAACAACACCGTCGTCCTGAAAATTCCTCTTACGACTCAAAATATCTTTCATGAATTTAGCATAAGAAGGTACCTGGGTAATTAAATCAGTAAAAGGGATGGTTACCTCAAGATTATTCACCATCTCCAAAAACTTACCGAATTTCCGATCCTCTTTTGAATTTTTCAGTCTTTCGGGATAAGGGACGGTGACATTAGCCATAGGATCAGCAACCTTTGGCTTTTTCAGTTGTAATATTTCGGTGAGGCCTTGAATGAAGGAGGAATCCAGCGATTCCGGAGTTAAAACAGCATTCTGCTCAGGAACGTCGGTCGGTCGACCTACAGCAGGGGTCGGCCGACCAGACTCTGCAACATCTGAAATTTTTTGTTCTCCAGAAATTGATCTCACGTCAGGAATCGAGGTCGGTCGACCTACAGTAGGGGTCGGTCGACCTCCTGACCTGTTGACGGGATCAGTTTCTTCGTTTTGAACTTCGGCAGAATTATCTTTTTGGGCTGATCCTTCACAAACACGGCCACTCCTAAGATTTATGGCGTTCAACGTCTCCATGGGTCCGTCACAACTAGCTGGGAAGCTGGTTGTTCGGTTGGCTATGTTTATCAAGTGTTCTTCAAAAGCCTTTGTGGAGGCAATTTGAGCCTTTCCCATCTTTATAACCTGTTTTGTTAAAACATTAACAAGAGCTCTCAATTTCTCAATCTCACTCGTGCTGTCAACCGTAGTAACTAGGTTCGCACTTTCAAGCTTCAGCTGGGTTGCCTCAAGCTTTTCAAAACGGGCTTAACTGTTGTCTCAAGAGCCATCACTCTATTCATCTCCACATTCAGCCTTCGCGAATTTCCACGTGAACTCTTAAAGGCAGCCCTATGCACCGCCATGTCTTCAATGGTTTCCCAACCCTTCATATGGTCGGTGTTATTCTGGAATCTCCCATTGGCGGCCGCATCAAGAATCATCTTATAGTCATCGTAAAGGGCGTTGTAAAATTGGTTACATAAGTACCATTGTTGAAAGTTATGGTGAGGGATAGAACGGACCAATTTCTTGAACCGATCCCATGCTTCACAAAATCCTTCATCAGGCCCTTGTTGAAAGTTAGTGATTTGGCTTCTCAAGTCCTCGGCTTTTGCAAGGGGAAAGTATTTCTTATAAAAAGCCAATGCCAAGGAAGTCCAATCCGTAACCTTCTCAGCTGCCCTATCAAGGTAGCGGTACCAATCTCGCGCGGCATCTTTTAATGAGAACAGGAACATCATTGCCAGCACCTCATCTCGAGTCACCCCGTCAGGTATGCATATGGAACAACAATAATCCGTGAAGGTTGTAACATGCTTCAATGGATCCTCGTTGGGTAGACCAGAAAACTGACTCCGTTCCACCATAAAGATGTTATTTGGGTTGAGCACAAAGGAGCCAGTGGTGGGGGTGGGCACGGTGAATCCTTTTGGTAAATCTTGAGCCTTTGGCAGTAGGTGGTCATAAATAGAATCCATATCTAAACAAGAGAGTACTCAAGCCTTCCTCTCAAAAACCTGTCTTCTAAAGCAAAACTAGAAAAAAAGGTAAGTAACGGTCTTAAGGAACCTAAGTTCCTTAAGACAAGAAAAATAAACTAAAAATTAACAAACAAAATTATACCGTCTCCCCGGCAACGGCGCCAAAATTTGATGCCCATCGTTGAGGGTACCAAAGATAAATTTATAATTCCTAACTTTAACAATAGCTAGTGAAAGTCAGGGTCGAACCACAAAGAGGTGGGGAATGTTTATTGTTTAAATGTTAATGTTTAAAGGTAACAAATTTGGTGGTTTGATTTGTTGTTTACTAAGTCTAAAGCAAAGATTAAAATAAAACAAGAAATAAAGATGAGAATAAAGATATATAAAAAGGGGATGCTAGGATGTTTGGGGTAATAAATAGCTAAGGTAATATAAATCCTAAGGTCAACATGTATTGCAGTCGCGTAAGGGGTGTAACATATCCTTTCGGCCTATGGTACCTAATAGCTCCTTTCGGCCTATGCTTTTAGTTCCTAGGTCTCACAGTTATTGGGTGTCGACAATAAGGGTGATTCCTAAATCCTAGGTCACATACTTTTCAGTCTTAAGTAACCTAGCCGTCTTAAGGTGTAAACCAATGCCCTTCCCGTATCTCTCAATCTTGGGTAGGTCATTACTAACATCCTACAAGTCTCCTTTCAGTCTCATTGTAGGGTATTATAATTTACGAATTAAAACGAACAGAAAACAAACGTGAGTGGGTCGACCGACCGGCTAGCCCAGTCGGCCGACCACGGCCTTGGTCGACCGACCCATTATGTGAGTCGGCCGACCACAGCCCTGCTACAGGTCGGTCTCGGAATTTTATACTACATACGCATATTCATCCCCTACATCCTAACATATGAAATTTAGCTACGCATGGTAATTGAAACGATAATAAAGACGGGAATAAACATGGAAAACATAGTAGATAATAATCTAAGCATGCAAGATTCAATAAAGCTTGGGAATTCTATCTTAATTGAAAACAATAGTAATAAGAACAATAATAAAACTAGATTAAAAGAGTAATTACCAAAGTCGGAATTAGGGCAGAAAGGAACAAACTTTACTGAATGCTTGAGAATTATTGAAAGATTACAAATAAACTAAAGACGGAATAAAACTAGATTGTAACTTTATTGTAGCTTATTAACTAAGAACTGAATACCAAACCCTAATCATAAGATTAGCTTATATAGGGCAGAAAATTAGAGTTTCCTAAAGACTCCTACTTCTAAACTATTTCCGAAAACTGTTCCTGGGCTTTGCTGAGGTCGGTCGACCACTTTGGTGGGTCGGTCGACCTCTTTTACGGGCTTAAGCAAATTCTGGGCTTCCTTTAAGATTTTGGACTTCATAAAAATCAGGCCTGGTCGGCCGACCCATATAGTAGGTCGGTCGACCGTTTCGTGTAGAAATTCTCCGGTTTCTTCTTGTTTTGACTCTTGGTACTTAAATAAAGATTCCAGTTGACTTTCCTTCATTCCTTAATTATGCAAAAGACTCGAGGACATGAATTTGGTGCTAAATCGTCCCTTTTCCGCATAAATCTGCAAAAGTGCATAATAATACGAAAGTACACGATTGTTGGGAAATAAGGGCTAAAACATAGTAAATGAGCGACCAAATGCGTGTAAAAATAGATGAAAAACATCATAAAATAGACACGCATCAAATTCCCCAAACCAAACCCTTGCTTGCCCTCAAGCAAGAAATAGACTTCATCTTAACTAATGGAACGATTTCAATCTCAGAGCGAAATTTACAGTAAGCCTAAACCAATGCCAAGTACAAAATGAGAAAGTATTCAAATCATGCAAACGAGTTATAAGGTCGTCAAACTTGCAAACCTAGAGGCTATAGAGACTTATACCATGGACTCTCGCGGTACGCTCGAGACACTCATGAAGCAAAGGGTGAGTATATGTAAAAGATAGAAAGAAGTAAATTTGTCATGACACTCACCTAACTGCGACCCATGAAAACATGCCTGCAATCTAACATGAATAAGAATTCTACAACTTCGTGTAACAAACTCATTAAAGTGGCCTAGATACATGCAATTGAGGTAATGAAAGATATGTGAGGTAAAAGGTAAAAGTGGTTAAGATGTTTTTGGATTTGTGGGGGTAGTAGCCAAGCTAGTAAAACCGTTTCCCAACAACATATTTCACAACTTTTGATATTAAGAAAGTGCTCTTTTGTGGCACAACTCTCACATTATATATAAGAAAGGACTCCCCAATATTTTTGAATGAAGCACGGGAGTGATAACATATAAAAGAAAGGGATTTTTTTTTTCAGAACGAATTTTTTTTTTTCATTCTAATGCTGTCAGGTGGTCGGCCGACCTATTAAGGGGGTCGGTCGACTGACTTTCTGTAAGTTTTTGACTTTTTTCGTTTTTCTTTTCTTTCCTTCTTTTTCTGAATTTTTCTGTTCTTTTTCTTTTCTTTCTTTTCTTGATTTCTTTTCTCTCTTTTCTCTTTTTGCTCAAGATAGCATACAAACCAAGATGCCTCAAAATAAACCAAAGACCACAAATACTAGCTTGGAAGGGTAGGCTAAGTATGGGATGTAGTTTTGGGGGAATAAAAAGGCAATTTTGGTTATGTAGGGCTTATGGGTAACAATGAGAAAAGGGATCCCAAATGCACGTATCCAGATTCACAAAACGAGATAATAAAACAAGTATATAGCAATTCAAGTTCATGTTTATGCATATTGATGTAACATGTTCCAAGGGGAGTACTACTCACATCCTAGACAACTGGTTTAAGAATGAAACCAGGAATACGGCTCTAAAACTTAGAATGTATAGTAGGTTGCCAAGGTATAAGTCAAGTCTCAAGATATGCAAGTTAACAAAAACTCGTAGATATGCAAAAGACTCTTATACTAAAACAAGTTGACAAGGCAAGGTAAAGGCATAAACATGTAAGATAGCTTAAATCATCCTTGAAATACTCTCGTTCCGACTCGACCTATATGCTAAAATAAACGTGCATTTTTTTGAATTTTTGAATTTTTTTCATTTTTTTTTTGTATTTTTCTTTTGTATATATAAGGAAAATAAAGAAAAGCAATGCAATACAGAAATGCAATAAACGTGTGACAAAATGCAATGCATGTGACACGAAACCATTCCCCAAACCAACCCGCACAATGTCCCCATTGTGCATTAGCCTAAGTAAAGGTTTCGGAAAATTAAAAGAAAGATGCGAATAAATAAAAACTAAGGAAAAACTGGAAAGAACTCACTGGGTTGATAAGCGTATGAGAAAAACCTCCCCCAACCAGCGTAAGCTGGGAGGTTTTGGTGGCTAGCAATGCCACTCAAGTACCAAAGAACGGTTGCACGATCTCCGAGGAAAAAACGAACTGACTGTGACGGACAGGTAGGTCGACCGAACCACATAGTAGGTCGACCGACCTTCCTGTAGACTACAGGAATTTCAGCGATACAGCGACTAGGTCGACCGACTTGTGTATCTGGTCGGTCGACCCCTCTGTGTCCCAGCGGTCTTCGTTTCTTCGTAAAACCTGAAAAAGCATTAAATATGCGCCCAACAAATGCGCGAGATACCAGAAACAAGTCTAAAGTCTTAACTACGTAAGCATAAAGGGAAAAGTTCTAAAACTACGAGCAACCCAAATTAAAAAGTCTCACACAACAAAAGTAAATTGTCTTAAAAGCTGAAATTTGAAACAACTATCCGCTAAAGATGCGGAATATTTCCGACCACGGCTTTTGACGACATGCCGTAGTCTCCACGGTGTTCTCTTGATTAGCAAAACACATCTTCTTCCCGCCGTCGCAAAGTATATGCGACGATCTCTCTTCTTGAGCTTGCCTCCTCTTTTTCTTCTCTTCCCGATCCACGACATCTGGGTCTTCATCTTCTTTATAACTTAAGCATCCCATTCCTCCTCTCTGGATTATGACTTCCTTCACTTTGGGTTTCCCCAAACCAATTCCTGCACTAGCCATAATAGAAGTGTCCTCCATATTGCTCCCAATCTGGGGCGGAGGTGTAAAAACAGATACAGGAATAGGCAATAAAGTAGGAGAAGTAGTGATGACCTCATACTTCTTTTCAGAAGTGATAGCATTACAAGTGATGGGGGTCATAACATCCTTCTTCCTATAAGATAGGCCATATATAATAGAATGCTTCCCTACTTTGAAGGTCAAAGTCCCAGTGCCTACATCTATAATGGCACCTGCAGTGTGGAGGAAGGGTCTTCCTAGTATTATAGGTATATGGGCATCCTCTGGAATGTCCAAAACTACGAAGTCAACTGGGAAGAAAAACCTGTCAATACGCATAGGGATGTTTTCCAACACCCCTACAGGTTCCATAGATGTACGATCTGCCATCTGGACAGTCATGCTGGTAACTGCAAATTCGGTCATTCCTAATTTTAAGGCAACGCTTAGGGGCATGACACTGATACTAGCACCTAAGTCGCATAGAGCCTTCTTCACTGGGAAGGTTCCTATATTGCAGGGGACAGAAAAACTACCAGGGTCCTCTAATTTGTGAGGGGCAATAACATGTGATAGAAAACTAGATGACTCTTCAGTGAGGGCCACCGACTCAACCTTATCTAGAGACCTCTTTCTCGACAAAAGCTGTCTCATAAATTTAAGATATGAAGGAACTTGTTGGACTAATTCTAGAAACGGAACTTGAACATTTAATGAACGAATTACGTCTTTAAATTTGTCAAAAGATACCTGATCCTTCGAAGGTACGAGTCTTTCTGGGAAAGGAGGGGCTGAAGATTCGGTATTTGCAGCCCTTTTCAGAAACCTGGGGGTCTTATCACCCCGGAAAAGAAAATCCCTTAAGTTGTTCGGCAATTCGGGACGAAAAGGGGCTTCTGGTTCTGCCTCGGTGGTCGGTCGACCATCTTCCTCGGTCGGTCGACCACTCTCCTGTTCAGCGAGAATTTTCGGATTCTGCTTTGAGGTCGGTCGACCTGGCTCCTGGGTCGGTCGACCTTCCTCGCTGTTACTCGGCTGTTTTTCTTTCTCGCTCCCCACTTTATCTCCACTTCGTAGGGATATGATGTTTAGAGTCTCTTTTTTTTGGTCCGTTTTGGTCGGAAGTTGACCCGGAGCCCTAGTATCATTCTTGCCCGCAATTTGGGCAATCTGAGATTCTAACATCTTCATCCCTGCCTCTCTAGCCTGAGACTCCTTCTGGACCAACCCAATAAGATTTTGGATAAGAGTGTCTATGTTGGGTGGTGGATTTGAAGGTGGTTGAGGGTTGAAGGGTGGTTTTTGGAAACCTTGCTTATGTGGGGGGATATATGTGGAATTTTGCTGAGGTTGCATATGTTGTGGGTTGAGAACATTCTGGCTTGTCCACCTCATGTTGGGATGGACATTATTATTATTCGGGTCATAGAAATTGATCCCACGATAGTGTTGGAAAGCGGCACATGTCTCGTTGGATGAAGTACAGAATTTTGACACGTGCCCTTCTCCACCGCACCTCTCACAAGCAAAGGGTCCGTCTTGAATGGCGTTCACCTGATAAATTCCTCCCTTGCTCCCACTTCCTAGATTGAATTTCCCTCCAGCTTCTAATTTTTCCAACTTGGCCGTCAAGGCCTCAATTGCTGATAGGTTATACTCAGATTTCCTTTGATTTCCTCTGGAAGTTCCATGTTCAGCACGGTGTACAGCAACATCTTCTATCAATTTGAGACCCTTAGTCTCTCCTGAATTATCTTGGAATCTCCCATTAGCTGCCGCATCTAGATAGGCCCTGTTGTCATCGTAAAGGCCATTGTAGAACTGGTTACAAAGAAACCATTGTTCGAATCCGTGATGTGGTATGGATCGAACAAGTCTCTTGAACCTGTCCCACGCCTCACTAAAGTCCTCATTGGGGCCCTGCTTAAAATTTGTAATCTGCGCCCTTAAAGCATTAGTCTTGGATGCAGAATAGTATTTTCTGTAGAATGCTAAGGCTAGGGTGTTCCAATCCGTGACTCCCGCAGCAGTGCGGTCTAAGTCTCTGTACCACTCCCTCGCAGCGTCCCTAAGAGAGAAGATAAACATGGTCTGCTTAATCTGGTCCTGCGTCACTCCTTCTGGGGGTGCAATCGAGCATATGTAATCTGTGAAGATTTCAATATGCTTTGCAGCATCCTCATTGGCCGAGCCTCCAAATTGGTTTCTTTCAACCATAGTAATATAGGCAGGCTTGGCCTCGAATGGCTTCCCAGTACCTGCAGGTAAAGTGAACCCTTTGTACAGGTCCTTTGCCTGAGGCATGGAGTGACTGGCAATAGTAGCTTCCTCTGTCATGTTTTCTTCTTCTTTTGGAAAAACTGGAAAGTAGGTAAAAGGTGGTGTTCTTGGTGAAAGTGGATTGTCGGGTGAATTTGGTTGTGAAGTTGGTGTTTTTGGTGAAGATGGTAATGATGGTTGCTCAAATATGTCTTCTTGGAATAAGGAAGATGGTGAACCTCCTTCCTGATTCGCTAGAAGTTGCTTTCTCCTTTCTCTAAGAGTCCTCTCAAACTCGTGGTCAAGTGGTAAGAGTTCTCCTTGAACTGACCTGCGCATAAGATGGAAACTACAAGAAAAAGGTGAGAAGGTTTAAGGAACAAAAAGTTCCTTAAACAAAGAGAAACAAAAACAAAAACAATAAACACTGGCGTCACCTCCCCGACAACGGCGCCAAAATTTGACACCCGTCGTTGAGGGGTGGCAAAGATAAGATTTATAAAACCTCGGCTTAAACTTTAGATAGGATAAGTCAAGGGTCGAACCACAAGGAGACAAGGTTAATTATGTATGCGAATTTAAAGTCTATTACAAGTAACCAAAAAGGGGGGGTGATTTAAGGTTTGAACTAACAACTAAAAGAACAAATAAACAAGAGAATTAAAATAAGATAAAAAAGGAGATTAGGAACTTTGGTTCCCCATGGTTAAAACAAGTCAATGAAAGGTAAAATAACCAAATAACACAATCCCAAGGAACAAAGAATAAACCTTTAGGTCAATATTCTACCCAATCCTTACGGTCTTAGGGTTCCTAGAAAAGCACTAAACTTTCGTTCATAGGGCAATCCCAAAGTTGTTGTTAAACTAATCCTAATAATCTTTCAATCCTAAGGATTAGTTCACCAACAACAATGGGGGATTGGTAATTCAATCATTAAACTTATCAAAATCAAGTTTTTACCATGGTTCCCCTAATTCCTAATCACAAGAATTAGCTATGCATACTTTTAATTATGAAACTAACAATAACTAAGAACATCAAAGGAATTAACATAATTAAAGATGACAATAAAAGGGAAAACATGAATTAAGAAACAACAATAAGATGAACAACAAGATTAAATTAAAAGGAAAAGATTAATTATATCAAACTTACAACTTAATTGGAATTAAGAACAAAAGATGAAAACTTGGAATAAAATCTCTTTCTAACTTATGGAGTTCTTGAATAACATGGAGTACTTTACTAACATAAATTGCTTCTCTAATAAAATTGCTTGCCCTAATTTTAGAGTTTAGGTCTTCTTAAATAAGTTATAATTACAAGATTAGGTAAGTAAAACACGGAACAAAAGACGCGGACACAACTCCTGGGTCGGTCGACCTCTTTTCCGGGTCGGACGACCGCTTCTGGCGATGCTGGGATTTTCCGAGATTTGGGCTTAGGTCGGTCGACCGCTTCTTGTTCGTATCAGCTTGAATCTGGCCCAATAACAACACTCGGGTGTGCAATCCGGATCCTTGCTCCGCATCATCACTCAAAACAGCTTCCGAAAGGCAAATAAAGTTCAGTTTTGCTCACTTCCGCGTATTCCTACATTTAAAACATAGAAATGCCAAAGTAAACCGTTTCGGGAGAAATAGCAACCAAAAGTCACGAAAATATAAGAAAATACGTGCCAAAAGAATAAATAAAATGCATAAAATAGGCACGTATCATAAGCTTTGTTATAAAAGCATAACTCGACATAATTAGCATGGAAGAAGAAAGAAGAAGAGAAACCTTGAGGAAAGGTTATGATTTGAACTGACACAATTCCCAAGGCTCAGGGTCCTCAAAATCCTCACAAAGTTCTCATCTACTATTTCTCAATTCAAGCACCAAAACTAGCACTTTCCAAGAAGAATTTTCCCATATAGTTTACCATACTATAAGTCCTTTCAAAGATAAGGGTGTACGATTATCTCAATTTCGACTATTGCATAAGGTTTCAGGTATCTCTATGTCTTAAATTCCTCAAACGATATATCTGTAATACTCCAGGATAAATCATTTTTATATCATTGCTACTTCACAATCTTTATACTCCATAGATTATAAACTCTCTAATTCCTTAAATTCCCAAAACTTTCATTACTCATCGAGTTACTCTATTCTAATCCCACACAAGGCGTAAATCCTTATAATTCATTAATTCCTCAAAATATGAACACTAAGATCCACTATTAACGTCTTCACACCTCTATATACGAATCCAAACGTCCATTAAACATCGCAACATCGAAATCTCACAAATCCACAAGTTGCAGCTTATGACATCAATCAGACATCCAAAGACATAATCTTCAGGTAACTCCTCAAAGGTTACACCTCTAATCCAATCAAATAACTAAAAGAGTAAACTTCAGTCAGTTCCTCTAAAGTTACATCGCTAACTCTTTCAATACTCGTCCATCAATATACACGATTCTTATCCTCCAAAAGTACCAACCCAAATAAAGTCAAACCCAATTCCCAAAGTCAAGCATTACTGATTCACTCATTTTCACTAGCATCCCAAGTATATTTTGCAAATTCATTTTTATGAATTCTAACACCTCATCCATACTCTTAAAGCGACACATATTAACCCACTGGTTCTAAATTCCAATTATGATTCCCAAGGTTAAATTCTTCCGAAAGCTACATATACGGACTCAAAATTTAATCTAGGAATTTCACCAATCAATTCTACCCACCAATTAGGCAAACAACTCAACATTTGGATCACCAAGACATGGCTTACTACACTCCCTAACGTTTTAAGTTACATTACTTTCCAAAATAAGCGCTAGGGGTTATCCTCGAACAAAATCCTCAATATCCAACTAAGCTAGGCTACCTCCAAAGCGCCAGGGAAAAAGGCAAGTGCAAGGATAAGGATAAGTCGGAAAGTTACGAAAGTAGCTTCCGAGTTATGATAGAAAAGAGTTCGGGAAAAGGAGGATATACATCAAGAAATAAGGAAGAAGATGATGTATGATGAGCAAAGAGTATCTTCGGGGACATAGAAGCATCCTTCAAAGATAACACAAATCTTCCATATGCGGTAGTAGACAATAATCTTGATCGCCATCCAGGTAAGCTCATGGTTCACCAATCCTTGAGCACAAACATAAAATCTTTGACAATTAACAAACATGTTAGACCTATCAAGGAGCAATCACATTACAGACTACCACTTTTTCCTTAAGTCTACCCATCTCTCATTCGTTATTTTAGGTCAAGTTCAAATTTAATTTGGGGTACACGTGCGTGCGTCGGGAGCATTACTGCTCTGATACCAACTGTGACACCCCGCGATATAGCATAAAAATAAACAAATAATTTGCAGCGGAAATACGATACTTTTAAAAACTTTTCGACAAATTTATTAAAACTTTTTCGCGGAATATCAAAACAACATGCGGAAGACTAAAAACTAATGAGGAAGTATAAATTATACAAAATAACTTAAATAGACAAGGGATAAGGTATCCCACGATAACAACATGGATTAAATCAAAACTAAGCGTAAGGGTAATTGTCGAATTATCAATAATGCTCGCTAGCCACACGTCTTTCCCAAACAGCACCAACCTACATTCATGAAACATGAACGCCACAGTCAGTGGGGAGTAACTCAGGGTTCTCCCAGCCACTTTACGTCAGAAAACATGTAAACGGTAATACTAAACATCTTATACATATGAACATGTATATAATTTCATAAACAATCATATATATATTACCAAACATGAACAACATGATCAATGCGTAGGCGATAAGTCAAAAACATGTGAAAACAGCATGAATCAACATGTATAACAGAATTAAAGCCAACATATGAGATAGTATCAGAATCAAGGAAACATCCAAGCAAAGAATACACATAGTCAGAGCGTATAATCACTGCCTCTGACATACCAGAGACTATAACCACTGCCTCTGGCTACTGGAGCGTATAACCACTACCTCCAGTTACGGAACGTATAACCACTGCCTCCGAATACATGAATAGAATGAACGACGTCAGAGCGTATAACCACTGCCTCTGACGTACCAGAGCGTATAACCACTGCCTCTGACTACTGGAGCGTATAAACACTGCCTCCAGCTACGGAGCGTATAACCACTGCCTCCGAATACTATGTGTAGCGTATAACCACTGCCTATATGCCTAAGACCTGGCCAGACCTCTCGATGTAATGCCTTACACCGAACGACACACGGGGACCGGAGCGTATAACCACTGCCTCCGACCAATCCCGAACATAGATAAATTCCCATTGCATGGGTGACGTTAGTTCATTACATTGATACACAAATCGTATCACCGCTATCTATTCACATGCAAGGCAACATAACCGTCGCCAACACAATTTTAGGATGACATAACCGTTACCTACACAAACTTAGGATGACATAACCGTTAACCCACTCATTTAAACATACATGAGCCAATAAAAGATGAACAATACAACACTTATATCCGTTCCATGCCAAAATAGAACACACGGGATTGAATAATGAAATAAAAGTTCTAAACGCATTTTGACATTACAGCTGTCCTCTGCTGTAAAATTCATAATTAATTCAAATAAATCGAAATGATACAACGCCAATTGTTTCGGTTTAATAAGACTTTTATCTACAATATTTGTCAAATAAACATTTCCAAATGACGAACTTAACAGGGGGTTATTGACTGATCTTTACAGTGTGTCAGAAACCGTCACACAAAATGTATTGCTTCATAAAACGGGTTTAACAAATCATTTTGGGGCAAAGCAAACTCCTAACATCATCTAAAATCTTCAAAGTTTAATTATTGAAAAGGACCAGAATGGTTTCAAAGTATAAAAAGGATTTTCGAAACCATCTTTGAGCTACTGTCCATTCTGTGAGTATTTCCGCGTAACGTTCGTAAATAATTTATTGTGAACAAATGACATGTAAGAAAATTACGATATTTTAGAGGTAGATTCTAAACTTAAAATAAACAGGGGTCTATTTTCAACATTTTCAAAGGCGGATACTCTAAGATGTCGAAATAAATTGTACAAGACAATGGACAGATTTGTCAAGGTGCTGAAACATCATGAATTAACCATTGTAAGCAAAACACTATGAACTTGAAAGACTATCAACCTAATCATTCTCAATGATCATAAACTCATTTAACCATACAATCCTTAATGAATTTCCACAATTAAAATCTCATCCAACACAAGCATGCATGATGAAATTCATCCAAACATATAATTTATGAACCTAATCATGCCACTATTTAATCAAACACAATTCTAGTATACTAAACATTACAAGCATATGGTCATGCAAACAAAGACGATAAGTCGAGTAACCCATCACCTTACCTTATAGCTCTTCAATAATGATGATTTTGACTTAAAGCCACTCCGGTTTGGACAACCGAACTAGCTACACACAAATAAACGAGGTTAGCTAAGAGAACCGTGCCTTAAAGGCCACGACCATAGTATATTAAGGAATAATTTTGGTACTTTTATTACCTAGGAAGGTGGAGGGCGAGGAGAGGAAGAGATAGGCGCGAAAATCGTCGAAAACGGATAAGAAACGAAGATTTTACGACCGTTTTACGGTTGAGGTGCACAACAACAATGGTGTTCTTGTTTTGTGTTTTTGTGTGAGTGTTTTTCTGAAAAATAATGAAGGATTTGAAGAAGAAGGGAGGTAGAGGATGACCTTGGGCAGCAAGGCAAGGTTTAGTACTCAGCCATGTGTCCCAAAGGACATGTGGAAAAGAGTATAGAGTAAGCAACGAGCGTGGGTCTCGTTAGCGGATGGTCCGTGACAGCCTTTCGTATTTTCGGCATAATTTCCTCCACAGAACTCCGATTGACGTGTTTTCCGTGGCGTTGGAAAGCTAAGAAAAATATCTAAAACTTTTATTTTATAAACAAGAGCTAAATATGCCTGTAAAATATCTTAAAATTAGCAACAAGGACAAAGTAACGTTTTACAAGTTTAAGAAGTATAACTTTAAGACGGACATATTAATATCATAGTCCAAAACGATATATTGTAAATGGAATTATATTTATTATGGATCATTATTATTACTAAAATAAGATTTTATTAATATATAATGACTTGGAAATTACGAGGTGTTACATAAGGTCTTTGTAAAAGTCGAAAACTAATATAGTGTTTACACGCAAGTCTTATTTTCTTATTTTCTAATTTTAATAGGAAAATTATAAGTATATTATTATTTATAAATATAGTGTTTTTAAAAAGTTGAAAACTAACACGTGTTTACAAAAAAGTCTCTTTTAGTTATATATATTGATTACTCATTTATCTTATCAACACATGCACCGTAGGATCATTTACAAAATGTAACATGGATCGTTATAAAAAAAGGAAAATGAAGAGAAGAAGAAATGAAGAAGATCTCAATTCCTAATTTAGAGTATCTACTTAAAAAATTACTTTATCTTAAATTTTTCATCACTTTTTAAAATCTTAACTACTTAGAAATAATAGCTAATATCCACAACACAAATTCTCATTTAAGACTTCACTAATTATTTTAAATTATAAAACAAATAGCAAGTCACTTTTATATACAAGTAATGTCTAATTGATAGAGGCGTCCAATGATTTTAAGAGGCCCGGTTCAAATTGCTAATTTGGGGCCCTAAATCGTAAACAAAAAAGTTGATTTTTTTAGATGACACAAAAACTATATTTTTTTTTGTAGTTAAGGTTATTAAAAATATAGATCCAATTTTGTTTGGATAAAAAGAAAATAAAAAATAAAAAAGACACTTTAAAATTGAGATTTTGCTGTCGAAAGGAATCGAACCTTGGACATCATGTTGAAAAGTAATGCTCAAACCACTACACACAAGCATATTAATACTTATTTAGTACAACAAAAAGTTAATATACTCTAACAACACTGACTTTTGGGCCCCGGTTCTTAGAACCGGTTGTACTTGCTGATGGACGGCCCTGCTAATTGACTTGTGTTAAGCTTAAAGCGTATAATATGTCTATGAAAGACTTTTTTTTTTTTTTTTTTTTGTCAAGATACATGAAAACAGAAAAACGCTAAATCATGGCTTTTTTTGCCAATGAGTGAGCGATTCTGTTCAGTTTTCTAGGACAGAAACTAATAGATAAACAGTGAAAAGACGAAAACAAAGACAAAATATTCCCTAATATAACCTTGCACGATCGATCCCACTTCTCGAAACCCGCAATCTGTAAAACAAGAGATAGACAATCCGTCGAAACATCAACATGTCTTAAACCACACATAGAGGCAAAGTTAAGTGCTTGAAACAAAGCCATTGCTTCTGCATGAGCAGGAGAAAGTGCCCACAAAGACATAAACTTCTGGAACTCAATATTCCCATGTTGATCGAACACAACCCAACCCACACCTGCCTTACAGTTGACAGTCCATGCCGCATCCGATTTAATTCTATGACAACGCATACCACATGAGGAACCAATGAGTTGAAAAGGAAAAGAATTCCTAATAAGCTCAATATCAGAAAGATCTTCAGAAGTCCTCAAACTCTCAACAAGAGGTGCATCCACAGAATGCTTAAAAGCATTAAAAACATTGCCAGCCTCCCCACCAATGTTTCTGATCAAATCATCAGTACCAAACAAGCTGGAATGAAAGATTCTGGAATTTCTCATTAACCAAATAGGCCAAAGGGTAGAAATGAATAACACAACACCAAACCCAGAATCATCACGCTTACAGAGAAATGAAATCCAATTAACCATCCATTCATGAAAGGGAATAATAGCATCCATATCAACACGAATCCCCAGAGGAGACGCAAACCAGATGCGTGAGGCAAACTGACAGTCACGAAACAAATGAGCAAGAGTTTCCATTGACTGACCATGTGAATAACATAATCTGCAATTTGAATCCCATGAGAAATTCCTTCGAACAAATTCACTCCCCACTGGCAATGTATTTGAAACAATTTTCCAAACGAAAATTTTCCACTTTCCTGGAATCTTTAAACTCCAAAGCTTACCTCTACAGAAATCAATCGACCGACCAGACATACGATTAAAATCTGTTGCTGAAGCCTTAGAATTCCATAGCTCAGAGAAAGCAAGATGATAACCCTCTTTGACCGAATAAACACCCTTGCTCCCAGGATGCCAATAGACCTCATCATGAGTATCAAGAGATGGTATTTGAAGTGCTAGAATACGAGCAGAAATAAGACTACCACAAAGTTGATTTATTGCATTCACATCCCAAGAACCATGTTGAGTTTGGACTTGTGACACAAAAATAACCTGATTACCAAAGTCTTCACTAAAATTCAGATGCATCAGATCAGCAATAGAAGACCCATCCACCCATTTATCTTTCCAGAAATTAAGCAGGGAAGGAAATCCGACATCCCAAGCAAGACCAAGTTTTAACAATGAAATACCCCAAATGATACTACGACTTCCCCAAGAGACCCCAACACGAGAAGGTTCATCAGCCATAATAGTTTCCTTAGAAATGTTTAACAGACGGCCAACGGTATTACTGATCAACGACGAGGGCTCAGAAATAATACGCCATCCCACTTTAGCAAGAAGACTTTTATTAAAACATTCAATATTCCGAATACCTAACCCTCCCTTAGATTTTGGTTGATTAAGAAATAATCTACTGCACCAAGGAACACTACTCCCACCAGAAGCTCCTTTCCACCAAAAATGTGTCAACAAAGAGTTAATCTTTGTAGCCACACTTACCGGCACCTTAAATGCCGATAGAGAGTAAAGAGAAAGAGAAGAAAGAACCGACAGGATGAGAGTAAGACGTCCAGCAGGTGACAAGAAAGAATTATTCCAATTCAACACCCTTTTCCGAACTTTTTCAACCACAAAACCTAACACTTCTTTTTTGGATCTCCCAAAATCAGTCGGCAAACCAAGATAAAAGCCCATATTAGCATTCTTCTTAACCCGAAAAATTTTGAGGCAGTCTTTAGCCATTCGTAAATTGCAATTAGGGCTAAAAGTAATGGCAGACTTGCTTTCATTAAGTTGTTGACCAGAAGCCTTACAAAACAAATCAATGATAGACATGAGTGCACGACAAGAACGCTGGGTGGCCTCCAAAAAGAAAATTGAGTCATCAGCAAAAAGAAGGTGTGATACAGGTGTTGCCGAACGACACACCTTAATTCCTTTAATAATTTTCCTTTTTTCCGCAGAGGAGATAGCTTTCGAAAGGACCTCCGTACAAAGTGCAAAAATAAATGGAGACAACGGATCACCCTGTCTAATACCGTTAACTGGCTTAAAAAAACCTCCAGCAGACCCATTAATCACAATGCTGTAAGAAACCGAAGTAATACAAGCCATGATGAGATTGACTACCGATTCAGGAAATTCCATGGTTTCAAGAGTTTTCCGGATAAAATACCAATTTAGCCGATCATAAGCTTTACTCATGTCAATTTTAAAAGCAATCTTGCCTTTAGAGCCCGGCCTCTTGGACGAAATATGATGTAAAAGCTCATGAGAAATGAGAACATTATCCGTAATATTTCTTCCAGGAATAAATCCATTCTGAAATTCCCCCACAAGAAAAGGCATAACCTTACGAACCCTATTGGTGATGCATTTAGTCACAATTTTCATGATCACATTACATAAACTAATGGGCCTGAATTGATCAACTCTTTCAGGTGCCGAATTCTTCGGAATCAGGGCAATAGAAGTTCTATTAAAAACAGAAAGAATATGACCTGAAGATAGCATGTGCAAAACCGCTTTAGTAACATCTTCCTTAATAACATACCAATAGTGTTGAAAGAAAAGAGCAGGTATGCCATCAGGACCAGGCGATTTAAGAGAACCCAATTGGAAAACAGCTTCCCGTACATCTTTCTTAGTATATGGCTTTGAAAGAGATGCCTGTTGATCCAAATCCAATTTGTTCTCAATTTTGTCAAAAAGGCCATGGAAATCATCACCAAAGGAAACATACGAATTCGATGACGAAGAGCAGCCAAAAAGACCTTTAAAATATTCCTCAAAAACCCCACGTACTTCCCCATCTTTGAAAACCCACACACCACTTCCATTTCTAATGCCAGCAATATTATTCCTACATGTACGTGTTTTAACTGAATTAAAAAAGAATCTAGTGCATGAGTCTCCATCCTTGATCCAATTCAACTTTGCTCGCTGCTTCCAGTACAAAGCTGCAGCTCTATTAAAACCCAAATAATCCTTATGCAAGTTATCAAAATCTGTCTCATCTTTACCTCTAAAAACCTCCTCAAGCTCCTTCTCCATTTTCTCATCAAACTGAGACCATTTAAAACCCCACTCTTTACGTTTATCCAAAGACCATCTTGAAACTCCCCCCTTCATTTTATCCATTTTCCTTGACAACACAAAAGAAGGAGATCCCGAACCAAAGCTTTTCCAACATGATTTAATTACACTCAAACATTCAACATGTTTCAAGGCCCAACCTTCCAATTTGTAGTTTGTTTTCCTTTTTCCTCCAAAAAAATCCGAATCGAAAATAATTGGGGCATGATCAGAACCTTGAATCGGAAAGTGTCGAATACCTGAATCTGGAAATAAGTTCAACCAAGATTGAGACGCAATTCCTTTATCAAGACGTTCATAAATACGCTTCGAGCCTTTACGATTGTTACACCAAGTAAATCTAGGCCCTTTAAAGGGGATATCAAAAAGGCTATTACTAATCTTCCATTCCGCAAACAAGTCTGCTCCTCTTGGAAGACCCTTACAGCCCCCCAACTTATCTTCTAGAAAATCTACCTGATTAAAATCACCAAGAAGTAAAAATGGTGCATCAAAACCTTGGAAATGCGTCTGAAGTGAAGTCCAAACAGCATCCCTATCTTCGACTTTTGGCGGGCCATAAACACAACAAACATACCAATACTGCAAAGGGTTCATACTAGCCTTCAGAATTACAAAGTTTTGACATTGATACAGGCTGACAAAATTAGACCCTTGTTTCCAACCAACCCACAACCCCCCCTTACTACCATTAGCATCTACACCCGTACAACAAGTGAAACCAAAATACTGAAAATAAGACGAAACAACTGAAACACTACACTTAGTTTCTGCTAAAAAGATAAGATCAAAGTTACTACTATATTGATATAATAACGCTCTTAATTTGATAATTGTAGGGGCGAGCGGGTCTGAGATACCCCTACAATTCCACGCAATGTACTTCATGGCCCTGGAGAGGATTGAGTATGGTCAATCCTCGCAACCCCATCATGTAGCAATCCAGCATCCTTTTCTGAGTCAGACGATGACACAATTAAATCTTCAGAGTCAACCACAATTCGGAAACCATTCAAACGAGAAGAAGAACCCTCTTGATCATCAACCTTACTCCAAGCTTTAAGCCTCTTTGAAATGCTTGTAAGGGATGGATAATCCTTCTCATATTTATAAAGTTGCTTCAAAGGACCCACACCCGTCCCAGGATCAGAAAAGGACTTCCGCTTTCCGCAAACATCAGAGACTTGATTATCAGCATTATGTAAAGCCCTTAAAAGTGTGATATCCTTACCTTTTCCTGACCCACCACCAGTAGCTTCTCCTTCAGCTTGAATTTCCGTTGCTAAAGGTGGACCCTTAGCTGACCCCAAAACTATATTCAAACCACAATTTCTTTGGGACCCTTCAATAATGTTACATTGAACCCGAGGTGGCACAGTGAAATGTGTATCCGTCTGTGAGGCAGACATTTGAGCAAGGCCCATAACAGACTCAGTACCGTAATCATTGAAATTATCATTAGCATCCAAGAACAGAGAATCATCAGATGGTGAAGAAAGCATTTGTAGAAGATCCTCTGCAGAAGTAGAAGAGGATGACCAAAATGGCCATTCTGGAGTTGAATTACCTTCACTGGATGAATTTAAATCTCCAGACGAAACATGATTAAAAGGATTGTAATTAGTAAACTCATTCATAAACTGTGGATAATGACCCTCCACCTCTGGAAAGAACATATGTAAATCATCAGGAGCAGTAATATACTGGCTAAAACCCCTAGCATCATCTTCTTGATTCGCAATAGCCACATTCCCCTGGACTCTTGAATTGATGGAACCCAAAACAAATCTATCCTCATTGAAACCATACTCCATTTCCCCATGATTAAAAGAGTGGTCCAGTGGATCATCCGGACCCGGTCCAAACAAAAAGTTCATAAAAGCCTGATGATGCTGATGATCACTACTAGCAAACTGAGACTCAGAATTGTGACTTAAAACAATAGTAGCATTACCCGAATCCGACTGCACCTGACCTAGCTCAATACCCATTCCAACATTTCTTTGAATCCCAGATTCCAAATTTTCATGCAAACTTCCATTTAAACGAGAAACATTATCAAGATTAACTGGGACATTTACCTCAATCCCACCCTGAATAGTAGATGGACCAGGATTATCAACACCCAAATTGCCTCCAACCAGTGCATGCACATTAGTCGATATGCCATGCAAATCTTCAAAGGGCACAGGAATAGGATTGAAGTTCATACCATGATCATGCATAATCAAAGATGACGTCGAAAAACGCTGCATGTTCTCCGAAACAGTTGGATTAAGATTTGAACCCAAAGAAACATTAATCTGAGGCAAACCCATCAGATTCTCCACCCCAGTAGGATCATTATCTGCTACCATTCCTTGATCATTGAAAGAGTGATCTGCATGCACCATTTGAGGGACAGTAGAGTTGATTTCCCCCATTTCCAAATCATGCATGTGATCAGATCCCTCAAAAACTACACCAGCACCTTGACTTTGATCATTAGGAACTCCAACATTCAAATCAACACCAACCGGGTTTTGCATGTTACTGTTTTCATGAAATATACCTTCCGCCGTAGTAAAGACTACTGGACTTGCAAAAGGCAAGGCAGTCACTGCAAATTCCATGCCCGGATAAATACGTCCTCCATCCACAAGCCCTAAATTAAAATCGATCATTCGCTCCGTGTGTAGATCAGCTGGAACAGACATATCATGATACTCACCTAAACGAACCTTGGATGTAACATATTTAGTTGAAGAGGGAAGTGCACAGAGGTTCAAGTTGAACATGGTATATTGATACCTTGTTTGAAACACAGCAAATCCTCTATCAAAGGCAAGAGATAAAGAATCCTTAATATGATCCACAATACATTCAACCCTCTCCACACATTGAGAGATCTTGTGCCCTATTCTTCCACACTTTGTACAAAATTTAAATACTTCCTCGTATTTAAACTGAATCCACAGAAGTTTATTCCCACTGCATGCGAGGAAAAACCCTGGGTTTAAAGGTTTCCCTAGGTGGATTACAACACGGAACCTTAAATAATCATGCTCAGGAAAATGATCAAACTCCTCCATCTCTGTTCCATCCCCGAATAGCTTTGCAATAATCTGAGCTACATTCTTGTTCAAGAATTCAAAGGGAAGACCACATGCACGTACCCACAACTTTGTAGTTGGAAACCTTACAGTTCTTGGAATTAACCCAGCCCTCCATTTCCGAAACACCATTAAAGCCCCATCAACTACAATATTCCCACGATCCAACACATCATGCATATCATGAAGATCATCAAAGTGGATAATGTAAATATCACCCATGCGACGCACAAAAACATGACCCCTTTTAGCCCAGTTCTCATCAATAACCTTATTAATATTGTAAGCCCGAATCAAGCGATAATCAACAAAGTAGCCTAGCAGACAGTGACTCCAAAACGAAAAAGAATCTGCAAGACCTTGAGGGTCAGGTGAAATGATGGCCCCAGTTCTAGGGAATCGCCATTCATGTAGAAGACCCGGATTATCTTCCACCTCAGTTCTGAAATTTATATCATAAAATAAATCCTCTAAGTGTTCATTCCTGTCCTCCTCATAAAAGTTGAAGTTGTTTTCCATATTTTTTGATATGATGAAAGAGAAAAAATAAAATAGAAAATAAAGAACTTAAGAAACCCTAAAGAAGTCAGGTGAAATATAAAGAAGAAAACCCAAAGAAAAGTGGAAAACCTAACCGACACTGACCAATAGAAAGAAAGCTCAGTAATGATTAAGAAGTATAGAATGAAGTAAAGGAAGTTTTTTGGACTTTGTCAGATTCTGACAGAAGACTTGGAAAGGGTGAAAAGAAATAAAGTGACAACAGAAAGGAGTTAGGGTTTTTAAAAAAACATTTCGGTTTAAAACCAGATGAAAGGGCTCTCGAAAATGAGAGATATTGATGCTTGAATATGGTGGATTTTTTTTTTCTATGAAAGACTTATTACGTCCAAAACTGTCCAAAGGAGCTAGTAATCCAAATTAAATTATTTCCAGTTTTGATTAAGCAAATGGGTAAGAGTGTTAGGGCGTATTCTATTAATCTATTATTTATGGTTAAATAATTCGGAAGAGGAAATTAGGAGGAAGTGAAGTGACTGTAACACTTTAATTTTATGTGTCAGTATTAGTACACTTCTCATTCCACACGTAGGGGCGTGGAAGCTGCGCTTCACAATTCCACGTAGTGGCAGAGTATGACGATAAAAATATAATGCAAAAATACTTTGCGTTAGTCAACACACCACATGCCATAAATTAATCTAAAACAAGATACAGTAATTATCACCCTAATTACTTGCCTTAATTAAGGTCACATACATTTTCTCCTAATTCCTCAAAGTTGTTGACGAAATGACAAGTTTTCAATGGGCAAATGATCCCAACCCTCTTTCCATTACACCTAAATTTATCGTCCCAGATGAAAACAAGCCAAATCTAACCAACATTTCGCAGTTAGACTCGATTCCGATCGTAGACATGAAGAACGATCATGAAGTTGTAATCCATGAGATATCAAGGGCTTGTGAAGAATATGGTTTTTTTCAGCTTATTAATCATGGAATTCCAAAGGAATTGTGCCAGAATGTATTACAGGTTATTACGGAGTTCTTTCATTTGCCTTACGAAGACAAAGTCGAAATGCTGTCGGTAACACATATGGAAGATGGTAAACTATTCAAGTATTACATAAAGGATGAAGAAACTAAGCAAAAAATATTCATGTGGGGTGAAGCTTTGTTTCATACTTGGCATCCGGTTGATGTGAGATTCCTTCAAAATTTACCTACAATTCCACCTTCGTATCGGTAACTCACTATCACCTTGCTTTTTCTAGCTTAATTTCTGCTACTTTCCATTTTGTTTGTCGATATCCATTAAATTTTATTTATGTTTAATTAATTAATTATATTCAGCTACTAGCTTCAAAAACCTAAATTCTAATTCAACTAAATTTATTTCACCTCAATTCCACCCAATTTAGTTCAATTAAAGTTTATTCCAATTAATTCAATTCAACTAAAAATTCAATTCAACTCGTTTCAGCTAAAATGAAAAGAACAGAACAAGGCTATACCACTATGCTTTTGATCTGGTTTAGTAGTTTATGCAATCTTGTCGAAGCTTCTTTGTGTCTTCTTCGGTCTCATGTCTATATCAATCATAAAACAAGGAATTTTAAAGGAGAATGAGATAGTGACGGTGTTAAAAATTAACACCGGGTCTATTTGGTAATTTTCTTGCTTTTTTACATCCATAGTTACTTTTTTGAATTTCAAATTGCTCCATTAAGTAAAGGTGATTATGTAATGTTAAATATGTCAATTTGAAATTATTGAAGCACTCTGAAAATATTTTGCTTGCTACAGTATCAATTGAGCGACAGCCATGGTCCCAAATCGGAATACGGTAGCGAAATTCTAGAGTTTATTAATGAAATAAATTGAAATTTCATAGACTTCCTAACCATTTGATGAGACCCAGATTATTGCCAATATCATATCACAATTTTGAACTAAAATGAGATATAAATAGGTCAACGACATTTATAAAATTGGAAAAAACTATTGCACATTTACAATTGAGGGAGGCAACATGCGACTATGTGCAATTTCAGAATTTGTCCATCTTTCCTTCCTAGATATCCATGACAATATGGTGACAATAAGCTTGTTGAGCCTTGAGGGCTTGTCGCTTGGGACAAATGAGTTTAATTAGATGATGATAAATAGATTCAAATGACAATTATAACCTCGCAAGCTTGGCGCAAAAATAAAAGGTATTTTTTTTATTTTCAATTATTTTGAATATTTTAATGTGGGTGTTACAGAATTTCGGTAACACCCGGTGTCGGACTACCATTTTTCTTTTTAAATGTATCATTAGGTTTGTGACCCGTAAAATTCACGCGTTTATCTCTTTTAGTTTATTATTTTATGTATTGTCAAGATTTGTCCTAGAAATTAGTTTATCCATTTAAATCAAATTTAGTTAGTTAATGTCTCATTTCTTTAACATGTCTGATTTATTTTTAAAACTATATATTGTATTTTAGTTGTTATTTTGATTAATATATACTAATAGCATGTAGTTTTTTAAAAAAACTATCTTTAATGAGTCCATTAATTCATGACACTCATGCGTAAACTCATTCTAAAAAGTACGTTGAATTGTTTTGTCTACTCTTTTAAAAGCTATTTATATTAAAACGCGTGTGAGATAAGAGTTATTTTAATTTGGCGTGAATGAGACTTGTCAACAGTCATTGGCGAAACATAAATAATAAATAAATTGAAATTAAATTTTACTTTATTGATCTTATAATTAAAAATTATTTACCTTCAACCCCACCAGAAACATTGGTCCATGAACTTGAGTAAAATTAATTATTAATAAATATTTCAAAGTAACTTTTTTTAATAATTTAGTATAGTTTCTATGTAGCAAAAAAATAAATATTTAAGGTTGTTTTTTAACTAGATTATATTATATAGATAAATTGTGCATTAAATTTTCTATATAAAAGCTTGAACGTCCATCTGAGGAATAAATTGACCCTTTTCCCTTAAAAAAGTGTAACCTTTTCGTTATGATTTCATATACTTTTGAGTGAAATTAATCTCTTACTCTTTTGGTCATAGGAAGGTAATTGCAGCTTATGTTAAAGAGGTGGCGTCATTGATAACTCGGCTATTGAGCTTAATTTCCCAATCACTTGGATTAGACGAAGATTACCTGCAACGGAGGTTAGGAGAAAACCCTAAACGTACCGCACAAGCAAACTACTACCCTCCATGTCCAAACCCGGACCTTACCCTAGGCTTACGAGACCACACCGACATCAACATCCTAACAGTTCTACTAGCTGATGAAGGAGTCACTGGCCTTCAAGTTCTTAAGTCTGAAAAATGGTTCGAAATCAATCCTGTACCAGGTGCACTTATTGTCAATGTGGCTGATCAATTGCAAGTCCTAAGCAATGACAAGTACAAGAGTGTGTATCATAGGGTTGTGACTAATGACACTAAGAAACGGACATCATTTGCTGTTTTTGTTGGGCCTGAAGAACATGGCATTGTTGGCCCAATTGAGGAGTTGTTAGACAAAGATAACCCACCAAAATATCAAAACTATACTTTCAACGAGTTCATGGAAGAGTATCGCAAACAAGAAGGGAAAAGAAGGATGGTTAAAGAATTTTTCAAATTTGTCTCTAACGAACCTGTATGATATTTACTTATAATTTTCCAACCTTGAACCGATTTATCGAACAATTTGGGGCTTATTTGCCTTTAACCCATTTCACCCACAATTTGAAACCTTACTAAACTCAGAAAATAACTCAAATATATACTAGGTAGGGTCGATAAATAATAAATTAGATTCTACTTTACATAAAAAAAGATTTTTTAAAAAAATTTATTGGTTGTCACAATTTAGTAGATTACAATTTATTTAGTTATTTAAGCATTTATTTAAATTAAGCCAATTATTAAATTTATAGGTTATTTTGTATTCATTTATTTACTTTTATATCCTTTTTTCTTTATATATGATGCAATTCTAATTTACGCACTTTTAACCTCTTAACTATTCTTGTTTCGCATGCTATTTAAGCCAATTAATATTTTTTTAGTTGTTAGCTTCATATTTGTTATCCTATAATATACTAGGACTTTTGTAAGAAATGAAGCTAAATGGACGATTTTAATGACCAAGTATGAAGCAAAGACCAAGAGAAAGGACTTCTACACTAGTAAGACAATACTCTGAGAGATATAAAGCTAACCCCCACGCCCTAGGACTAGGGCCCACGAGTTTAGGGGAAGCTAAGACAAAAAAAGAGAAGCATAAGGAGAATTCACCTGAGTGCATCAGAACCCGCTCGAGTTCGAAGGCAGGAATTGGAATGAGCCCCTATCATGGTGCTATTATAGTAGTGGTTTCAATAGAAAATGACGCAAAAAGTAATTAAGAAAGTATTGGTGGCGGTTTTAATTAAGAACCGACGCGATTAAATAAACTATTTGTAGCGGTTTTATTTAAAACCTTCCACTATAGAGCTTTTTGATGCGTGTCATTCTTATAGTCTTTTTGGGCTCCGTTTGCACGTATTCTTATAATCTTTAAGAGGTTACCTACTGTGATAGGCTATCGCACACCTATGCAAAGATAAATTCCCTAGCACGTATGAATATAGTGTAAATGGGTCAAATCCACAGAGAAAAACGGTATTGCAAAAAAATCGTTAGCTATTAGATTTTTATTCTATTCGGTTTATGTAACACCCTCTATTTGTCGTATGGGTAACTCGGTCGAGTTGGTTAAAATCGGTCGAGTTGACCCAAGGTTTGTCTTGTAGCTGGGTTGTGACCCGGCCGAGTACCTCGTACTCGGTCGAGTTAGTCGAACTCGGTCGAGTTGACATAACTCGGCCGAGCTAGCTCAACTCGACTGAGTTGGTCAGTAACTCGGCCGAGTTAGGTTTCCAGCGTCGCGGTAACTCTATAAAAGAATTTCGGAAGTTAAAAATCAAAATTACCCTAATTTATTTATCGTCATTCACCTTTTTTCTCAAATCTCTCTCACTAAAACCTTTAAGAGTTCATGACATAGTCTAGGCGCGCCGATCATCATAACCTAGTGTTGTTGTCGTCAAATAAGTTTTCTATTCGTTGCTAGCATACTTTAAGATAAATCTGATTGTGATGATTGTTAATAATACCCTATATGTTTTCTTAGGAGGAGATTTCGTAGAGGAACGGTGGTGGAATCGATTGGAACTTTGTCTTGTGTGATTTTCCTTGAGGTAGGGTTCTCCCTACTCAGTTATATGTTATGTGATTGTGACGGTATTTCTGCTATTTTGTGACGATGTTATTGTTGTGCTGTAAGCCAAATAGCACCTGTGGTTATGAGATGAGATTTGGAATTAATGTTTGGGACCATTGCAGGAAATGGCTCTCAATCCTACGATCGCCCTTCGTGGGACCCGCCACGGATGGGGTGTGCACATTAATGGCCTAGGTACCCCTTGTCGCGAGCAAGTGGGGGATTGGATGTGGGGATAGAGGCTGTCACTTGTGATATGACACTACAACGATTCATAAAACGGGCGACTTACTTTGGCGACTGTATTCAGTCGCTAAAACGACTTTGGCGACTGATTTCAGTCGCCAAAGTGTAGTCGCAGACTTTAGTCGCCAAAAAAAACGCGGGCGAATAATTTCAGTCGCCAAATTTGGCGACTGAACAAGTAATCGCTAGAAGAAGGAATTGGCGACTGAAAGGGTAGTCGCCAATTTGGCAACTGAACAACAAGTAGTCGCCAAATTGGCGACTGCCTTTCAGTCGCCAATTGGCCTGGCATCCAAGGGATTTCTGTTTCAGCTGCTCTGTTTTGGCGACTGCATTCAGTCGCCAGGTACATCATTTCAGTCGCTAAATGACCTGGGCGTTTTTCATGAAAAATCATTTTGGTCCTGCCAAATCCAATGCGACTTCAATTCAATACACAATTCCCTGCAAACAGAAAGTAACCAGCAATTTGGTGACGAACGCCATTTGAAACAACGACCAATTCTCATTTATAGAAAAATGAGAAACATTATCCAATTACAAGAACTAATTAACTAAACTAAGTCTCCATGTTCGACAGTTTTTCATACGTTACTAAACTAACTATACTACTTGATATCCTGTGCTGGCTCCATTACCGCTGCCGCCCCTTCCATTTGGATCGTTAGGGTCTTCATGAAATGGCCGTGAACCGGGGTTGCAAGAGTAGAAGTAGGTTTCCATGGCTTTGACTCGTTCTCTCATCAACCGCATCTCCTCATCTCTTTCCGCATTTGCCGCTCTTTCTTGGTCAAGTTGCGATTGTAATTGACTTACAAGAGCCGGCTTATAGGTTTATCGCGGCTCATATGAAGACCTTCTAGCCGGTTCCTTGAAAAACACACCATGAGCCTGTCCGGTTCCATAGACCATCCCCTTCTGGTATCCTTTCACCAAGTCAAACCAAATTTCATTATCCGGCCGGTCGGGGTGGGCCTCTTTCTCTGCCTCATATGTCTCCTATAAAATAATATCATTACATATTGTTAGCATTAAGAAAACTATCATTAGTTAACCAAAAAATATCATTATCTGAGTTAACAAAAAAACCATCATTAGTTGAGAAAAAGTATCTTACAGATAACTCCTTGTCTTTTGCCTTAATCCAGATTCTATTCTTCGTCTTTTCGTTGACCTTGGAATGCGTGTCACGGAAAAGTTTGGGGGCCGTCATCCTCTTATCGCTGCTATCCTTGTTTATCCCCCTCTAAATAGGCAAAATTATTAATATAAGAAGTATATTAAAAAAAAAGACACGTGACAAAAGAAGTATATACATATTTGTAAACTTACACTAAAAAGACGCGTAAAAAATGATCGTGATCCCCCGTGATGGGTAGGCTGGACCTCTCCATCCTTCTTCCCTCCCCTTTTGTTGATCTTTTTTTGAGCGGACTTGGCTTGAAACTCGGGAATATCGCGAAGCTTCATGAGTTCTTCAAATTTCTCACCTACATTTATATATTATGTTATTAGTAATAAGATATTTCTTTTGTTCAAAAGAAGTGACAAAACTAATTCTATATATGTACCTTTTAAATGCTCGAGTTCCTTCTTTCTTACACCGATCTTGTAGATATAGTCTCGATATCTTGTAGTACAAACTTTGTGGTACCTCTGACGGACGGATGGTACCAAATCGTTTATTGTCAATAAAAGTGAAGCTCTAAGTTGAAAATTTCGCTTTCTGGAAATGTCATAACTTTCAGGATAAACATCCAAATGGCCTTTCGGATTTCCAGAACCGGGAATAATGAGTGACAAGAAAATAAATTCTCTTTTGATACATAACCAATGTGGTAAGTTGTATGGTGTGAACATTACAGGCCAACAAGAGTAATTCTTACCAAATTGGGTAATAGGACTAAATCCATCCTTACACAAGCCAAGTCGCACATTCCGGGGTTCCTCGGCAAATTCAGGATATATCTGATCAAATCGTTTTCATTCTTCCCCGTCACTTGAATGACACATCTTCTCCGGAGTACGCAAATTTTCTTTGTGCCATGTCATTTGTTCGACAATTTTTTTGGTAGAATACATTCTTTGAAGTCTTGAGGCAAGAGGAAAGTAAATTAATTGGTTTTCAGCTATTAGTTTCTTACACAATAAATGTCATACTAAAATACGACGTAAACATCATTCAAATATTATCAACACGTGACTATATAAATACGAAATATTGTAACCAAAATATGAGGTATTACAGTCTTCCCTCCTTAAAATGAACTTCGTCCCGAAGTTCAACCACGCACACGTATCACCGTACTCAAAACTCAGGCATAAATCATACGCCAACACATACCACATACTCAATATAGACTCGAAACATAATAACACTAATTCCCGCTCATAAGTCACAACTTATAATTTAACAAGTACTTATAACAAATAGTAATAACTTGCAATTGCTTAACAAATCATATGTCATCTTGATAAAACATAAATAAATAGCTCATTATTATGGACTATGAAAATACAGGGTATTATAGTCTTCCCTCCTTAAAAAAAAAAAGAACTTCGTCCCGAAGTTCACCATCCCATGGTCAACAATCTGGTCACTAGGCATGTAACAAACCCAAAACGTGATACCACATAACCCAAGGCTAATAAAGGTACTTTAAAACACGAAATATTACATTCTACCCTGGTTAAAAAAACTTTGTCCCCAAAGTTTAACATATAATTAAATTAAAGAATACTTTCACGAAACACAATTAAATGCACAACCGAATTAATTAGTATCATGTCATAACAACTAGCCATACCATAAAATCATTAAGATTTTACAATCCTATCCTCCTTAAAACATGCATGGTTACGTCCCCGTAACCTCATTATAAAATCTACAGCTCCATACTCCGTTTTACTCATTACTCTATCGCATAAAATCTTACTCCAAGTAACCAAGTTTCGTATCCTCATCGTCGAAATCTAAGACCAGTGATAAGGGGTGAATGAACTGGCAGGATAAAAACCCAAATCAGAATTTCCATCTCAATATCGATTTCAACTCAAAATATAATTCAACAGCCAAGGTCGTACTGGACCGTAAACACAATGTGGCACAACGGCCTAATAACACATAACTCAATACCAGTAACCGGTTCCCCTCTCAATTTCAATACCAATATTGTCAAATATTCCCTTAAAGGAACTTCTCCACACCTTGGGAGTAAAACTCTAAGCTACTCAGCCACGAGTCAAGGTTAAAGAATACGGCGACTCGATAAAATACTGAAATGCAATCTCAATCTCAATCTCAATACAAAATCAACAACGGTCTTCGTTCTAGGCTCACGAGCATCTCAATCTCATCAACTCACCTTCCAAGTTCATTGACCTATAAACTCGTACGTACACTTAAATTCCACAGTTCATAAAATAGGGATCGGGACGCTATACCAAACCAACCTCATACAAAACCATTATGCATAAACAACTAATCAATTACCAAAAGTTTACCGATCTCACAACAAAAGAGTTATCTTATCAATACAAGATTTTAACTATCAAAATAAAAGGACAATTACTAATATTTGATTCAAATAAATACTCAAAAGAGACCCATAGCTAGTATCATGCACTTATACAACCTCAAGAAATAACAAGAGTATTAGGATCTGTAGAACTCGGGTTACGCAGTAGGTCAGAATCTGAGTAGATAACACTTACACTCCCATGAAATTTCAACGCAGAGCTAGTATGTACAACAACATAAATAATCAAGAAACTCATAGTTCATAATTGGCAATTTAAATCGTTTCATGTTCATAAACATATTTTTGAAGCAAAACCATATTAAGGAAAAGACATAGCGCAACGTTAATTAACGTAATTAAACATGGAACATGGACCTATTTCACAAGACATACATGACTGAGAGACTCACAAGGTCGTTTAACATTCCCAGATATCAATTAGTTCGTAAATTCACGCAGGTGCATTTCCCGTCCATTCATATTACATCATTTATTATGAGACTAATAAAATATACGTCTCGCAACATAAGGGTTTATATAATGCGCAACAATTAAGCATTCGGGCAAGCTTTCATCAACATGTAAGTACAGAATTTGTCATATTGCAAACAATTACTATAATTATTAAAAGATCAAGCGTCATCAGGGATAATCGTCACATTGAAATACAACTTTAAAACTTTTGAAACCTTGAAGCGTTAATTTGTGGCAATTTATAAACTCAAGTCAAAAGACAATTTTACAAGCTGAAATTCGAAACAAGGCTACATGGAGACATTCTGACTTTTCTCTACTAAAACATTGCCCTTGTATTTCATGAATTATGAAAGTTTTAACAATAAAAGTAAATGAATTCGCGCGACTAATACTTCCGTGACTCACATGTCAACCAATTAATAAATTAAGGTATTATGACCAGGTTTTTAAAGATAGCAATATACAATTCCCTTTATGGCATACCAGTATACTTGAAGAGATTATGAGAATTAAAATCGCAGGGAACTAGTCAAAGATAACCATTAATATACGAACAAACATCAACATGATTTACACTGTTCAAAATAATCAAAATTACGTGTAACCCTTAGGTTGTTATATCATGTTAATGAGTTTACCAGTTAAATTCATTCTACCACGTGTTCAGACTCTTCTCTGATGCACATGATTTTAACATTACATATGAACACCACATAATTATTTTGAGATCATAGCAATAGAAAGCAACAGTGTCCGTATGATTGAAACTACTTTATATAAAACCCAACGAAATAACAAGGTTATATTATCATATAATAACGTTCATATTCATATCATATGTCTATCGTACATACTACTAATGTTATTCCATAATATTACAGGGTACATTACAGAATTCATATCTGATTAAATTTTCTTATTTAAAACTTTCACATTTCAACAAACTTACATCACGCAGCAACTTCCAAAAATCATAATTAAATAACCGTTTAGCTATTTTGCGAGCTATTATAGTTTTTAGAAAATATAATGAAATAACTAATTATAGGAAAGAGAATAAAGTGCAAAACATAAGGGAGTTATTTATAACAAATTTTACAACTCAGTTGGTCCGAACAGAAACTTTACAGCAATTAGACAGAAATTTGGGCAACTTGCAAAATTCATTATTAAATAACAACTCATTAAGCTTTTACGTGGCTTATCATTTTGAAAACATGAATGAATATTCTAAACAGTGGAGTTGGAATTATACATAAACAATAAATCCGTTTTAAATGGTTTCTTTTCCGAAAACATTGGTAAAAATAGAATTGAGTGGTAACAATCTGACCACTGTCAACTAAAAAATTTATTTCTCTCAAAATATAACTCCTATGAACGTGAAACCACAAGTATTGTAAGACCAACTCAGAAGGTTATCATACATAAAATTTTCATACTCAAATATAGGACACATATAAAATGACAGTCCGTACAACCCAGGTAACATTCTGGAAATTTATTAAAATTTTGGTTCCTTTGCTAATACACACTACTACATCCAAACCTACCTTTCTTATTCCAAAATACGTTGACAATCATTTGAAGCATAGACACCACTTTGTACCATATTAACATTCATTCCTCATTTCAATTGTAGTTGCCATCTAAAACACAGTAAAGGTTTCGAAACTGAAAATAGGGTCAATTAAAAAGCTTGATAGTTATACATGTGTATCAAAATAAATTAATTCACTAGTACAAAAATCCCTTATTGCGTCAGTTCTAGGTGACCTATTGCGTCAGTTCTGGGTTGACGTATATCAAGTGGACGTTTATAGAAACATCAGTTTTAAAACCGACGCAAAAAGTTAGCATTTGCGTCAGTTCTTTTGTCTAAAACCGATGCAAATAGTTTATCAAATACATCAGTTCTTTAGAAAGAACTGACGCAAATATGGGTAGAACTGACGCAAATACTTATCCTTCTGCGTCAGTTGTTCAACAACTGATGTATTTGATAACTTATTTAGCGCTAAGTAGAGGGGTATATGCGTCAGTTATTGCTAGAACTGACGCTTTTGCACATCTTTTTGCGTCAGTTTTTCTATAACTGATGTATTTGAAAAGCTATTTTAGCGCCATTTAGAGTTGTATATGCATCAGTTATGACTGGAACTGACTCTTTTGCTCTTATTTTTTGCGTCATTTGTTGTAAAAACTGATGCAAATTATTTTTATGTTTTTAAAAAAAAATCGATACCAAAATTTCGCAGCACCTCCACTATAAAACTGATACCTAAAACGCCAAAAATTTAAAACCACCTGCATCAAGATATCAAATCAAAGGACATTACATTTCCTTTAAACCGACAACGTTCATTCCAAAATCCAATCCTCTATTACAACTAACGTTTCAACAACGTTCATAATACAATCTAACCTAAGTAACAATCCAACAAAAGTCCTAGTTATTACATACTAGTCTCAGGGCAAGCATTCACAATTACACAAATCTGAAAAAAACCAGGGTTTTAGAATTACGAAAGACTTCCAACTAATTGGATGGAACTCAGTGTGTGTTACTCTAACCTCGCCATCAGAAGCACCGTGCTTTTTAAGAGTCCTGATCTGTTAGTTAAAGACTAAACAAAGTCAGTTACATTGACTCACAAACACACAGTACAGTACGTTTTCAAAATGATGAAGAGTAGAAAAGGATACTCTAGAACTTGTCTAACTGTCCCAGGATCAGAATACCGTGCTCTAGTTTTGGCAAATTGTAAGGCCCTGTCAAATGAACTGACATGGGAAAATGTGTGAGTCCACTCATTTCGATTCAGGGTAGCCACCTGTAAAAATATGTCCGTTTGAGCCTCAGGTTTAACAATAAAAACATGCATACACCCTTTGTTCCACCCAATCCCCACAAGGCTACACCCCATCCATGTGGCTAGCCTCTTTACAAATTTAGTACTCCGGAAAAAGAAATCGTGGATAAAAGGCAATGTTATTAAAATTCAGAAACTCACACAGGAAGCTTAATAGTAGGATCCCGAGAAAGAAACACCATCTGCTCCTGAATTCCAAGTAAGATATCAGCGACCTCACAGTCCATCACACTGGGCGTTCTTAGGAAGTTCTGTCAAAAAACAAAAAAAATGTTCAAAGAAATTTTCTGCATTACATGGAATGTGTTGTGCATGAATAGGACATAGAAATAACATATTAGGCAAAAAGAGGTCCTTTGAACCAATGAAATACGCAACCACTCCGTCCAAAAGCTCCCACATCTGGCAAGGTGAGGGGTTGGGTGTATTCAGCCCTTGTTGGAGTAGTTTGTGTAGGAGTAATGCTCTCCCACATAGAATGGTTAAGATGGAGAGATTATGAGAATATAAATATGTACACAATAACTTCAGTAGTTATGGGACATAAATCAATAATCCCGAGTCTACAATTACGGAACAAATTGTTATTATTCATTTTGGCGCCAAACAGACCAAGAGTTGTGTCTGCTCAATTGGTTCCTTCTCCAACGTAACAAACACTGCTCCTACATCAGTTTCCACCAATCTCAGAAATTGTTTTAAGGCCATACAAAGCAGTATTGTATCTCAAATTGTTCTAAGTGTCTTACCCATGTGCCAGTTGCCCAGTTCCCTCTAAAATGATTCCAAAATTATTGCCCCCTTTGAAAATTTAGTGCGGAAAAAAAATGATCATCCAATATCTCCCCTAGATGATTATCTTTAGTAGTTTACTAAAGAGGTAGGGTAGGTAGTTGGTTAACTAAGCATTCTCGTTAACTTTACCCGAATGTCGCAAGAAGGTCGGCCAGCACAACGTGCGAATCAGAAAGGTTTTCTGCTACAACCAAGACTTTCTTCTACGACACTCTCCTTTTTACAGAACTACCCGTCTACCAGAATGTTATCTACTAACTATGACTAACTACCTTACAAACCCATCCCCATTGTAGCCATCTTATTTTTTAATGCATATAAAATTTTGCCTTACATGCAATAATAGTAGAGCTATGGAATGCACAACAATGTACGAAATGGGATGATACCCGCAGATGAAGATGAAAATATATACCTGACTGAAGATTTAGTGCATATTTGACTTCTTTTAGAATAGAGCTCTTCCCACCTTTACCCGTCTTTAGAGGATCACCTACAATTTTATCAACAACAACATAGAGATGATAAAGAGTTGATAATAGTATTCCATATGACAGGCTGTTACTAGCAGAGGCTAAACGATACAACATTGGTAGTTCAAAATCTGATTCACACGAGCAAAGAAACATAAACGCTCACAACCTCGTAGCATCAACTAGCTTACAAGGAACAGAATACCAGCGGATAACATCATATACACCATATCATAGTAAAATAGTGAGCCGCATATAAGAATAAGCAAATGTTAAGTAATGAAAAATTATAACTACGACTAAACAGGTAGAGTATATCATAAATTCTGCGCGTCAATAAACTGACCATGGCGGAGGAGAGGAAACAAAAAGTAATTCACGTATTATGTAAGCAGGAACAAGAAATATCAAATTAAAAATAATGAGACACAAATTATCCAACTAACCTTAATATCCTTCCGTAAAACAAGCTTTGAAAGCTTAAAGTGTGTTGTAGGTCCATCAGGTAAGCCAATAATTAACAGAGCATCTACAGCCAAGATCATACCAACAATTATAGTTGTGCAGATTATGAACGATGCAATTATTTTATAGACAGGTGCACAAATTAGACAAATCGGGAACACAAGAACATTATCTACAAGGAAATTATGTTTCAACTAACCCGGTTCGCTTCAGTTTGTGTGCACAACAAAAAGGGAAGTATAGTCCTTAGTCGCATAAGTTACAATCTAGACATAAATTACAAGAAACCTATCAGATTCCAGGAGATACAAAACATACAGAATTTGTTTCCATATTGTAAATGAAACAGGTACTACCTTCTTCAATCATAGGTTCCTCTCTTATAATACTCGGAATTAGGAATCACTTCCAGTAGCTCTTTGATAAACTCAGGTCCCCTTTGTAGATTATGCAAAGAACTGAATTAACTATTACACGTCCATTTTAAGGAAATTGTCCGACAAATGATGAAAATGGGAACGAATGAATGTACACAAAACATCACAGGCTCAAGCTAGTTGATGATGTTCGAGCAAAGAAGCATAAACTCTTAGCTGTTGTAAATTATTGGCAAATTAACATGCAATCAATCAATCAAGCAAACAAATTAAACTATCTATAGAATAATTAACTAACGAATTAATGAAATAATGAACTAATAAAATGACACACAACCTCCTTTACCCAGAGAATAACCCTTTCCTCCAATTTCCGTCATGCTTCCATCCTTCCTTCCTTCCTTCCAATCAAATCTATCAAAATTACAAAATCAAAATAATTACAAACCCAGAAACACGAATGCAATCAAGCCCAATTGAGAAGCGTACACAAACTTACAACCCCAGAAACACGAATACACTCGAATAATACTTGTGTAAGACGGTTTTACAAAAATTAATCGTACTACTCGAACAACGCTAATAATAACCCAAAATTCATACTACCAAAATAGAGTAAGATCAGTAAAACCTAAATTATTAGTAAAAAACAAGATTAACAAAAATACAAACGCTAATTGTGATTTGCAACGTAAAAACGAGGGTAACGAAGCTTGAACAAAAACCATTAATCCAAAAGTCGACTAACCCTAATTTCAAAAATAGGCTTATTAAGCGTACGTAGATTAAAGAGGAAAGAGATTAAGTACTTACTTTTAGATGGTGACGGCACGAAAATTGCATAGTAAAACGATGATGAGAATGAAGGCGATTGGTGGACTACCGGAATTGAGGGGATGTGAAGTTGTGAACGAAGGCGATTTGTAGAGGGAGGGGTTATTAGGTTTTAGTCTTAACCGTGTTTTCTTATCAGTTGATGAACTTGACTGTGTGTTTTTTTTATTTAGTTTATAACAAAAACATCAGTTGTATATTAGAACTGACGCAAAAGTCTAAATAAAAATACATCAGTTGTTTTGAAAACTGATGTTTTTCATCAAAAACGTCAGTTTTCGAAACAACCGACGTATTTTATACGTTGGTTCTATATTAGAACTGACGCAAATAACTCGGCTATAGGGCAAAATTCGCCTCCCGCCAAAATTAAGTACTTTTTGCGTCAGTTTTTCTAGAACCGACGTAAATCTCTTGACGCAATAGGTGATTTTTGTACTAGTGATTTCTCCCATGGCACCATCACAACCTATCTAAGTACGGAAACTTAAACTAGGGACTATTATGTATCCCTTATTGATTACGAACTTCATAACAACTTTAATTGCGTATAAAAGGCATAAAAATCTAAATTACGATATATGCAATACATAACTATATACGTTCATGGCTTAGGGAACACATTCCGCATATCACTAGACATGGATTACTAATTTATATAAATCTGATCATTCATGTTCAAATACCAACAATATATTACATAGATACGATAATCATTTAAATGCCAGATAATCGTATGAACACTTCAAAATATCAAAATCATATGATCACATCACTCTAACCATGGCTCAACAAATACACCTCCAAACTCTAATAATTTCAATTCAATCATCCATATCATCAATCCACAGTTCATATCGCACATATCCTTAATCAAAACTCACATATATATTACTTATATCATTCTTCTCCTGCAAGAACGTTAGCACAATATAACCAGGTCACTTAGTAACAACTCGACCCGCCACCGTCGTAACACAAACCCAATAAGATGAGTGTGCACTTTTGGGCCCATTATTTGTCCTCACTTAAGCCCAAAAGCACAAGGCTTTGTTACTAAGTGGGGGATGAGAGCTATTATAAACATATCACAAGCCTCACATTCTACCAATGTGGGACAAATCTCCACACAAACTCATATCATACTCTTGGGGTGTTACAAACTCCCCCACTTAAAGAACACAACGTCCTCGTTGTGCCTCAAACTTAACCGCAACCAAGCCCAGAATCCTCCCCGCTAGGTGAGTGACCTGGGTACTCCCGACCACAGGCTCACCACACGGTCGCAGGGTCGCTCTGATACCATTTGTAACAACTCGACCCGCCACCGTCGTAACACAAACCCAATAAGATGAGTGTGCACTTTTGGGCCCATTATTTGTCCTCACTTAAGCCCAAAAGCACAAGGCTTTGTTACTAAGTGGTGGATGGGAGCTATTATAAACATATCACAAGCCTCACATTCTACCAATGTGGGACAAATCTCCACACAAACTCATATCATACTCTTGGGGTGTTACAAACTCCCCCACTTAAAGAACACAACGTCCTCGTTGTGCCTCAAACTTAACCGCAACCAAGCCCAGAATCCTCCCCGCTAGGTGAGTGACCTGGGTATTCCCGACCACAGGATCACCACACGGTCGCAGGGTCGCTCTGATACCATTTGTAACAACTCGACCCGCCACCGTCGTAACACAAACCCAATAAGATGAGTGTGCACTTTTGGGCCCATTATTTGTCCTCACTTAAGCCCAAAAGCACAAGGCTTTGTTACTAAGTGGTGGATGAGAGCTATTATAAACATATCACAAGCCTCACATTTTACCAATGTGGGACAAATCTCCACACAAACTCATATCATACTCTTGGGGTGTTACAGAACCGATTTGGGATGATTTGAGTCTTGTAGGAAAATGCGATTTTCTCGTGCAGGGACTCTGAGCCGGTAGGCTGACCGGCAGCCGGTCGGCCGGCTCAGAGTCGGAGTGTTTGTTTTTCGTATGTTCAGGGATTTAGGAGAAAAGGGTCCTGAGCCGGTAGGTCGGCCGCCGGTCGACCGGCTCAGGATGCTTATTGTGCATTTTGGAAAAATTTGCAAAGGCTTGGGAAGTGACTCCCAGCCGGCAGACCGGCAGCCGGTCCACCGGCTGAGAGTCACTCCTTATGTTTGGATTTTTGAAGATTGGCTATGGGAAGGGACTCCCAGCCGGCTGGCCGGCGGACGGTCCACCGGCTGAGAGCCTCTTCTCATTTATTTCAGATTTTGTAAAGGCTTATGGGAAGGGACTCCCAGCCGGTGGACCGGCAGACGGTCCCGGACCGGCAGACGGTCCCAGACCGGCTGAGAGCCCCTGTTCTCATTGTTTTGGTTTTAACTTTCAGACGATTATTCGGTTTTGTTTGAGATTCGTTCCGTGTATCTTTCATGTGTGTTTGAGGTCCCCGGAGGATGGGCGACACTATATTGGGTTCGGGAATGGAGAGAGGATAGAGACCCCCCGGTCGGTAACCAAAAGGGAAATCGGCTCTCCCTCAACTTAGTTCCCGGGATCAATTAGGTGTTGATTAGAAGTATAAGAAAGTAGAACTATAGATTAGTTCCTAGACTTGGATGATATTGTATTGATGCGTATTAAGGTATGCCTTAAGCTGGCCTCTGAGCTTAATACGTGAGTTGGTTGTCATATATGGGGATATGCCTTAAGTTGACCTCTGAGCCATATATGTGTATGGTTATCGTGTCTGGGATATGCCTTAAGCTGGCCTCTAAGCCCAGACATGTTTGATTGTGATCGCGTCGGAACATGCCTTAAGTTGGCCTCTGAGTCTGACGAGTAGAGCAGCTGCACAACGGGGTAGCTAAGGAACTGACACCTTTCCTGGAGTGCAGATGTTTGATGCTAGGACATGGCTTAAGCTGGCCTCTGAGTCTAGTGTCTTGTCATGTGGTGAAGGGACATGCCTTAAGCTGGCCTCTGAGTCCTTTACTTTTGGATGCTAGTCCATGCGTTGTGATGTCGCCTCTGAGTCTAGTATCTTGCTGATTGGCAGGTCTATGCCTTAAGTTGGCCTCTGAGTCCTTGCTTGCTGAATGATTGGTATTTAGGTTATGTCTTAAGTTGACCTCTGAAACTTATACTTGCTGAATGATTGGTATTTAGGTTATGTCTTAAGTTGACCGCTGAACCTTATACTTGCTGTTTTATATCTGTTTGCCTTGAGTTGGTACAGTGTCAGATATGCATGATGATAGTGATGTTTACAGTACCTTGACTTTGTTATTGTTCACCCAAGGCATTGGGTGACTCTTTAGTCAGTTTCGTAAATGGTTTGGACTGAAGTTGGTTGAGAGCCGTGCATTAGTAATTGCATGATAATATGAGATTCAGTTATTGAGATATTGTATGCTTCACATGTTTATATATGCTGGAGTATTCTGTTTGCTTTGTTGTGTTACGTGTCGTTACAAAAGGTGGCTAGGAGAACTCTAGTCACTCCCCACCGATTGTGGCGTACATGTTTTCATGTATGTAGGTACATGCAGGTTAGCCGGGGTTTGCTGAGAGATAGCGAGTGATGATCCACTTGTCATCTTATGACTTACACCTTTCGATTAGCTAGACTCTAGTTTTGATATTGTTTATCTTTTGGTGCCTGTAGGGATGTTCCATCCCATGCTTTGTATATATTTGGTTTCAGTACTTAGAACTGTTATACTTATCTATTTTGTTTATATCAGTTTCCAGTTTCAGTTTTAATTCACCTCACATGTTGTTTATGTCTAAAAAGTTTTAATTTCGCTGCATTTTTAGTACTTTGTGTGTTTATCATTTCCGCTTTCGCGAGGGGTTTTACAGGAACAGTAGGATAGGAATTGTCCAGACCCTCGTCAGGGTTATCTTAAATCTCAGGGCCACTCGAGGAGAATTTTAACTGGAAATGCGTGGCCACGCTCGGAAGGTATCTATGGTAGATAATTCCGGTCAAAGCAGTTAAATCTTCAGATCGAGAAAACCGCTCAAGATATGATCAAATGCAAGTACGACCTGCAAGACAGCTTGCATTGAGTGGGAGATGATGTAATAGGACAAGAGAATTGGTGACGCACACTTGTCGAGGACAAGTGGGAGATTGTTGGGAAATGTGTCCTCAACAATAGTGCAATCACGTCAATGATAATAATCATTGTCAAAATCTTATGAAAATAATATGCAAGGGATGATCCGATATTATATAGTCAACTGACCAACATTAATCGGTAATGATTGGCTGACTAGAGTTTGACATTACTGTCGTATGATGGTGGTGGTCAGTTGATCCCTTTAGGTCACACCTATAGGACAGACCTCTTAATTGATATATTGATCAATTGTATATGATATGAATTCATCAAATTCCTTAAAATCGAATATCTAGAAATCAGAGGTTGAATCTTAACGTAAGATTTATTTTTGAAATTGAAATGTGTCAATTGTCAAATAATAATCGATATTTTGAAAATTATCGAAAATAGAATATGAATGGTTCGTGGTTATAACAAACGTTGTATATCGTATTGACGATTATTATAATAACCATATATTGGGACGGTAATTACGAATTATTAAAATAATTTGTTAAATAATCAATTTGGAAATATTATTTATGTGATAAATATATATTTTAAATTAATACAATTTAATTATGTCACATAAGATGTTACATATTATTTAATTGTACAAATTACATTTGTAAAATGTTACAATGTTAGCCCTGTAAGTGGGCATTGTAAGGTAATATTATGTGATAATTTTATCTTATAATTATCATGATTATGTTAAGTTTTGATATGACCTAACTCTATGCATGTGGGTAAGAAAAATGGAATAAAACCCTTCCCCATGCTCTTGGTGTACACGGCAACCCAACCCCAACCATCACTCTCTCTATATATGTGACTAGCTCACATTACATTTGTTTTAACCCTAATGTTTAAGGATAACCGAATTCCGTCACCTAGCTCGTGTTCGAATCTCGGTTTTTAAGGGTAGGTCTTGGGTGCAATTTGAAGGAGGCAATCTACGTTGGTTGCTCCGTGGAGGATCGTCCTTAGCATTCTTGGACCGATTGTAAGGATTTTTATCTTTATATTTCCGCATTGTTTTTGCATGCATAAGATCTATAAATTAATGAGTTAATTTTGTTATTATAATTAGTAAGATTAATTATTCTGTTAAGTTAGTATGACTAATTTTACATCAATAACAGCTCATAGTATAGGCTCCATATATCATACAACATCATTCTCAAAGATATGATAAAACTATATATATATGTTGAAGAATATATTCATGACTTTGATTTGTTCACCTTGTCCTATATTGAACCCGACATAGATTTTACCATACCCCCTCAATTTGATGACGAGTTTTTGGGTGGAGATTCGGGTGATATATTATGGGATTTAGATGACAATTTTGTTAGGAGTAAGGAGAACGTGTTGGCTAAGATGACCCGATTGCATAAGGAACCATACTACCAGTATGTGATTATTTTTTAGGATTATTTCATAGGAATAATCCAACCTATGTCTCATCTTCTCATATTAATCCATACTAACGATTAACTAAGAAAAATCCAACCTATAACTTCATTTATCTTTCATTGAACTGTGACTATTTTTAAACACTTATTATCGGTAGGTTAGCACGTCACCTTCACTTAGTTTTTGTCCAGGAAGAAGGAAAAACAAAAAGTAAGTCAAGGTGACGTGCTTGCTTACCGAAAATAAGAGTTCAAAAATAGACAAAGTTCAATGAAAGATAATTGAGGTCATAGGTTGGATTTTTCTCAGTTAATCGTTAGTAGGGATTAATATGAGAAGATGAGGTATAGGTTGGATTATTCCTGTGAAATAACCCTATTTTTTATATGTCAATAGAATTGGAAAAAAATGGGTTTCATGATTATATCTTTATGAGTTATGTATGGCTTATCGTTATAAGTTTTATAATGTGTTAACTCACTCTTTTCATAGCTTATATGATCTTCTCCTACGGGCATTGACATGTTCCGATCTTAGTTTGATTATTGTGTTTGATTAAAGGGGTAGTACTGTGTGACCCCGTAATTGGTTCTTGAGCTTTAATGTGCGTCGTGTGGGACATTAAACCAGCGCTTACGGGAGGCAACCCGATTTTTTGTTATTTGATACTTTTGCTTTGGTTTTGAATAATATTGTTTGACATGGAGCTATTTGGGTGATGAGTTGTTGATGAAGGTGCATTTGTAAGTTTGGATGGTTTCTTTTGGTAGGTATAAATTGAAGAAAAGAAAAACAAAGAAAAAGAAAAAGAAACAAAAAAAGGGAAGAAACAAACGATAAACAGGGGAAATTGAAAAAAAAAAACAAGAACATAACAAACAGCAGGTGAAACGCAAGAAAAAGGAAAAGAAGGAAACAGAGGAAGCTTGGTGCGGCTAAAACAGACTCTCCTACACTCTTTTGTGCGGCCACAGCAGCTACTCGCGGCCATATCAACATCAAGTGGCCATACCCTAGTGTTCCTCGGTAACAACCCCAAGCTACAGTAGCCTCACCACCATCCCGCGGTTGCTTCACTTGCTCCTGCAGCCGCTACTCTCGGCCGAAACCAAACCCCCGCGACTCTTCTTCATGTTTCCCCTGCCACTTTCTGCGGCCACCGTCCCTCGCAACCACGCCCAACCCAGCGATCTCCTCTGCTACAAATCTACAACACCAGCACCCCACGCCTCCTATTTCTCGCGCCACTGCTCTCGCCAAACCACCACCTTGCGGCCACCATCAGCCCTTCGCAGCCACCTTCACTCCCTCACCACAGGTACTTCCTTCTTCTCTTACTTCTTCCTTCACACAAACAAAAACAAAATATAAAAAAAACAACAAAAACATAAACATCAACAGGCAGCAGTTATTTCCGATTTGTATACATGAACTCGAGATTGGCTATTCGAGATTGCTACTGGTGATTGGTTCTCATATTTCCTTACTCATTCCAATTTCCTGTTCCATTGCCATTCATTCAAACTTTGTGCCATTTTCGAGTTTATTGAAACTATATCAGGGGATTCGAAATTTCTCGAAATTAGTGTTTGATGGGGTCAAAAATTGGGTTTGTGTCACCAATACGGAGTATGTCACGTTGATTCTCGTCTTTAGGTGACCAATTTCTCTTCTTTTGGTTACACATATCATATTTTGCCTCTTTCTTTTCCTTATTGGCTTCACTTCTCATTTTGGCTTTCATTTAAGGGAAATTTAACAAATATAATCTCAACTATCAGCCTTCTTCTCAAAATAATCTCAACTATCAATAATCCCGCAATAATCTTTACTTTGATACCACCCTTCTCAAAATAATCTCAACTATCACTCTCCTTCTCAAAATAATCTCAACTATTAATATTTCCGCAATAAACATAACATTTCTTAAGACTTATTAGTCATAGTAAACTATTTTGAGAAGGGTGGTATAAAAGTTTGGATTATTGCGGGAATATTGATAGTTGGGATTATTTTGAGAAGAAGAGTGATAGTTGGGATTATATTTGTTAAATTTTCCTTCATTTAATAGCATTCTTTTTGTTTATTGAGAATTTGATAGTGAATTATCGGAATTTGGGATTGAAATTGTTGATTTTTGAGGGAGCATTGGAGTAGTAAGGGAGTTTGTTTGGTGTTGTTGTGTAATCAGGGATTGTTTTGTTGAGAATTGTTGTTTTTGTTGTTGTCGTTGTCGGGATGAGACCTACGTATTGCCAAACTACATCGTTTCTACCTCAAACCAACCCGAGAACAAAAAAACCAACAAAAAAAAAAAGCCAAAAAAATATGACCTCCACCATGTATTTCTTTCCCTTTTTCATACCTTATATTTTTTTTTTGTTATTCCTCACATTGAGGGCAATGTGAAGCTTAAGCATGGGGGATGGCATTTCATTTGTTTATACTTTAATTTATTCAAAAAAAATGAAAAAATGAAAAAAAAAAAAAATAACCCGGCTAGGTGAAAACCCGCAAGGGCGGGCGCTTAGGCAATATTGGGTAAATGGCCGAGGACGGAGTGAAAACCCGAAAGGGAGCTCCGGGTAAAATGAAGAATTGAGATGCGAGCCATGAGAGTAGTGTAGGAATAAAAGCTAGATTGAAAACCCGCAAGGGCGCACGATCTAGGCAAAATGAGAGATTTAGGGGAAAAAAAAGAAAAAAAAAAGAGTTACTTCGTTACTTGTTCTATCTTGGAGATGGCGACATAAGGAGGTTTGAAGGGTGGTTCGGGTTAGGTTTATTGTTTCTAAGGAGAGATAAAGAGGGTATGGGTGGTGATTGTTATGTATTTTGACATCTATTACATTTTGCTTTTCATTTTCATATGTGTCATGTAGTTGTTGTTAAGAGTTGGTTGATGATGTGGTCATTATTTTGTGAAGAGGTGTGTATGATTGTTGTGACCATATGCGTTTTGAGAGATGATATTAGGAGATGAGTGAAATAAGTTTGAGTGTTGAAAATATGAGGCATGAACTTTGGTGGGAGTAGTAGTGGGTTTGTGATGTTTTTGAGTTGGAGCAAGCTACTCACGTTTTGCTATATAGATCTTGGTGTGGGTCGTCATTGACTTATCTACGAGTTTTACTCGAGGACGAGTAAAGGTCTAAGCGTGGGGGAGTTTGATTAGCCTAGTTTAGTAGGACTTAATAAAGGTTATTTTGAGGGTTATTTGATGGGTTGAGGAGGATTTTATTGGATTTTAGTGCACATGTCTTTGATATTGGGTTGATGGTGGATTTACATGTCTTTATGGGATAATTAGATTAATTTGTTAATATGAATGGAGTAGGCTTCTTTAGAGGTTGTTGTTGGGCAAAAGATGTAATGCAATATGGTTTTTGAAGCAAGTCAAGGTCAAATTACTATGGTCCAAGCAAGTGAACATCAAGATGAACATTGGATTCCATAGATTTCATGCATTCAACTCATATTTTATGACACAAACATTGGATTCCAACTCTATTTTATGACACAACATTGGACTTAATGCAATTTCAACAACTCCTTAATTCTCATTTATTTTGGTAATAATACTTATAATTTAAGACACATTAAGGAGTTGTCCTTTGAAGACCTATATAAGAAGATGTTGACGATACTTTTAGGGGTGTTCTTTCATATGCCTTACATACTTTCTCTACGATTTTAATCATTAGAATACACAAATAATTTCCAATTTCTAGTTTGTTTTAGTTAGTCATTTTGTATGGAAGGCTAAGTTCTCAATTCTTGGAACAAAAGATTGAAACCTTCAAGCTATTTGATTGTAAGACTCTAATCTTTATTTTTTCATTTAAATATCAAGTATTGCTTAGTTTTAATATTTGATTGTTAATTTTACTTCTAGTTTGATCACCTAGTTGTTTTAATTAAAAATCAATTGCTAATTTGGGTAATCGAATCGGATTGTTCATTCACCTAAATATTTTGTAGCAACTATATTTCATCAATTCGTATGTCGTTTCATCGTTGTGGATTTATAGAAAGATAATACTCGTATGAATCAAATCGTATCCCGCTTGTGACTTTGTGAGTGTGTTCATTCATCTTTGTTAATTCTCATTGATTTTCTCTACGTTGTGATTAAACTTAGACGCTTGGATTAGGTTGTCATATTCGTAAGGGCTATTTACGTATGCTTTCGTAGTGATTAGCTATACTTAAGTGAGAATAGAAATTATGATTTAAATAACAAAGTATTCAAAAACAAAGTAAATCAATAGAGTCAATGATCAATCTTTAGTTTGTTGGTGGAAATCGTTTGTTCCGAGATTCCTTTTATTATTATTTACATCATTTTTATATTTATTGCATTTTATTTTCGTTTTAGTAGATTAGATCAATCAACACACCAAAACCCCCCATTTGGTTACTTAACTTTAACACACATTTAATGAACCAAAAGACCTTCCTTGTGGGATCGACCCCTACTAACACTTGCTACTAGTTTGAGTTTGTAGTGGATAAAATTGTTAATTTGGAGACTCACGACAAGTCTAGTCAAATTTTGGAACATAATAACAAGGCATAAACGTAAAAGCTCTGGCATTCACTTCCCATCGTTCTTCATCCACAACCTTACCGTCAGAACATCACAGCCATTTCAGTGAGTCATCTCGGTGCATATCTCCCCACTTACCGCAGCAAGGGGTACCTAGATCACTAATGTGCACATCCTCTCCGTGGCGGATCCCACGGAGAGCGATCATAGGAGTGAGATCCGTTTCCCGCAACGGTCCCACATATTACCTTTCAACTTATGTGACCACCACGTGACCACACTACCGTCGGTACCAACCACTTACAAACTCATAACACAGTAAAGCATCATCATAACATAGATATCGCATAATTAATACAAGTACTGGACTAAGTAGGATCACCTACTTGACATGCGTATTACCAATCCTTGCGTGACTTCGACATGGTATGAACGACCCCTCCCTAATAGAGTTTCTACCCGTTAATACACTTGCTATAATACTGATGATACGTTAACGTGACAGGGATGAGACACTTACCGCTCTCGTTATATAACTGGTAGGGGTTAGGTCTTGTGTCGGTTAGCCCTACATGGTAAGGTGGTAGGTAAACATTGAAGCCTAGGAAGGAGAGGGTGGCAGGAGGAAAGGATTTCTTTTTGTTCTATGGTTGTAGAAATGAGAAAGTGTTTAAATATAATTGGGTTTTACTTGGATCCCGACGCGAAAAGAACCGGCTGACACAAGGCACTTGGCCGAGTACAGTCCACTCGGCCGAGTAGGGCTCACTCGGTCGAGTACCATCCACTTGATCGAGTATGTCTCGTACTCGACCGAGTATGCTTTACTCGATCGAGTATCATTCACTCGAACGAGTCCACTCAGTCAGCTTACTTACTAAGGTCTTTCCTTCTCGCCCCATAAATTGGTTTCCAAGTTTGAAGTTTATAGTCCTTGGTCCAATTACCGGGTCTCTAAACCCGAGTGTTACACCGTCCGCCAAAGATAGAGTACTGGGTTGGTTTGTGAGCCATGGTACTCTCTGTTTTTGTCATTCGGGCTTGGTCAGCCCCGGTTGTTGTCAATTTTAGGGAGGGTTCTTTTAACAGAGTACAATTTCTCCTAACTGAATTCGCTTCTTCAGTCTTCTTTTCCTCGAAAATTTCCTCGGTAATCACAACCTTATGCATGTCGTTGGTTTTGCGACGCTTGTCGTCGACCTTGAGCACAAGACTGCTGGGTTGGGGTTGAAGTTGAAGAGAGGCAGGTGAAGAGGGTGATGGTTTAGAAGGTTAAATGGCGGATTTCGTGGATGCGGACCTGGTTGCATGTTTGGGTGTCATTGTTATTGCGGTTTGGGAGGTTTATGGATGGTTTTTGCTTTTTGGTCGTTTTGAAGGAGAGAGGGTGTTGATAGTGATGGACGGTTGAAGTGTATGGGGAAGGGAGATGGGTAGCGTGTACTTATGGAGCTAGTGGGGTAGGGCAGGTTAGGTAAATGATGAAATTTACTTTTGACTTGGGTGATGGTTAGGGCTATGGTAAAATACACTTTTGGTAAAATATGTAAGGTAGAATTAGGTAAGCGTATTTTGTCTTGGATGGTTAGCAATTTTGTGAGGATATATTAAGGTTTTATGGTATATAATAAGATAATATGTGTGTACACAATATCACAATAATCGTAACATAACTTGCGAATTTTCTAAGATCAGGTAATTTAGATTAAAAATCATGAGAATTAATATGCAGCAGAATATACAGACACGGTCATACAATCTTGTTCAATTCTAGTTAGTCATAGGGATGTATAAAATACTTAAGGAAACTTAGGCGGTGTCACCGATTAAACCAATTTCCCAACTCAAAGTCTCAAATCCTTCTCGCGCCAACGACTTAGTAAAAATATCTGCCTATTGTTTCTCAGTACAACAAAATTTTAACTTTATATTTTTCTTCTCAACATGGTTTCTAAGGAAGTGGTGTCGAATTTCAATGTGTTTGATCCTCGAGTGCTGAGTTGGGTTTTTTGATATGATTATAGCACTCGTAGTATCACAAAATATAGGAACACAACCAACGTCAACACCATAGTCGTCAAGTAATTGTTATTTTAGCCATAAGAGTTGAGAACATACCAACGCAGCAGCAATGTATTCAGCTTCAGAAGTACATAGTGCAAATGAATTTTGCTTCTTTGATCCCCATGAAATAATGCATGGTCCAACAAATCTTGTTGTGCCAGAATTACTCTTTCTATCAAGAGAATAGCCTGCAAAATCCGCATCTGAATATCCAATTAAATTAAAACTGCAATCCATAGGGTACCAAAGATATAGCTTAGATGCTCCAATTAGATAACGCAGTATACGTTTTACAGCAACCATGTGAGACTTCTTTGGTGCAAATTGAAATCTATCACATACACACACATTGAATATAATATTTGGACGACTCGCAATGAGATATAGTAAGGAACCAATCATACCTCGGTAAGTCGTTTCATCGACTAACTTACCATCTTCATCTTTGGTCAACTTTTTATCTGTAACCATTGGAGTTGACATAGGATGAGAATTTTCCATACCAAATTTCTTGATTAGTTCCTTGACATACTTCTATTGATGTATTTTTAGTCCTTCATCAGATTGTTGTATTTGAAGTCCTAGGAAGAATTTCAATTCTCCCATCATACTCATCTCGAATTCCGAAGTCATTAAATCTGAGAAGTACTAGCACAATTTTCGATTAGTAGAACAAAAAATAATATCATCAACATAGATTTCAACTACTAAGAGATCTGAGTTATCAAATTTGAGAAATAGGGTTTTGTCTACTGAGCCTCTTTTGAACCACTTTCAAGTAGGAACTTTGATAACCTGTCATAGCAAGCCCTAGGGGCTTGTTTCAATCCATATAGTGCCTTGTCGAGTTTATAGACCTTTGAAGTTTACTGTCTAGAAATCCAGGTGGTTGCTCAACGAATACTTCCTCTTGAACATATCCATTTAGGAATGCGGTCTTTACATCCATTTGAAATAGTTCCATTCCTTTATGAGTTGCGAAGGCTATTAATAGCCTAATAGCCTCTAATCTGGCTAAAGGAGCGAATGTTTCATCTTAGTCTATTCCTTCTTGTTGATTGTATCCTTATACAACCAACCTTGCTTTATTTCTTACGATGACTCATGTGTCGTCCAGTTTAATTCTGAACAGCCACCTAGTTCCAATAACAGTTCGTTCTTTAGGTCTGGGAACAAGATGCCATACTTTGTTCCTCTCAAATTGCTGAAGTTCTTCTTGCATAGCTATAACCCAATCAAATTCTCCTAAGGCTTCTTTGATGTTTGAAGGTTCTATTGTAGATAGAAATGAGTAGAATGAGCAAAAGTTGTTCAATCCTTTTCGGGTTTGAACTCCCTTGTTCAGACTACCAAGTATATTATTCAAAGGATGATATTCCTTGCATCTCCATCTATTTGAGGGACCTTTAATGGAACTAGTGCTGGCACCATTTTGTGATTCAGGATTAAGATTTATTCCCCCTGAATCTAATTCCAAAGTTGTAGTAGAGTTAGGTATAACTCTAATTTTAACATTCTGGTTTTGATTCAAAGTTATAGCATCATCAGTTATAACCTTGGAGGTAGGCTCTTTGCTAGGATTTGAAGTTAAAGTATCATCACTTATAACTTTCGTACTCTTTCCTTTATCTATGCCTTCGGGTTCTCTGATTTCTTCTTCTTCGAGCTCATGAAAATCATCTCTTGATAATCTGAAGTCAGGTTCGTCTAAGTTCTCTTCCTCGTCCTATATAGGCTTATCAAACGCATTATCTTCATGAAAAATAAAGTGAGTACTTTCTTCAATATATAAAGTACGCTTGTTAAACACTTTATAGGCTTGTCTATGATCTGAGTATCCTATAAATATTGCCTCATCACTCCTTGGTCGAATTTGCTTAATCAATTTCTGCCTTTGTTATGGACAAAACGCTTACTCCCAAAACATCTAAGGTGGAAGAAATTTGGTTTCTGACCACGAAGGAGTTCATACGGAGTTTTCTTTAGGATAGGTCTAATCAAAGCGCGATTATCTATGTAGTAAGCTATACTGATAGCTTCAATCCAAAAGTTACGAGCTAGACCACTACACAATAGCATCGTACGAGCCATGTCTTCTAGAGTTCTATTCATACGTTCAACGACACCATTTTTTAGGAGTGCGTGGTGCGGAAAAGTTATGCCCCACACCATTTACTCGACAATTTCAATGAAAGAAAGGTCGTTGAATTCCGTGTCGTGATCCGTACACATGGATACTAGGTTAGTCTTATATTTATTTTGGACTAACTTCATGAGACATACAAATTCTTCAAAGGTTTCATCTTTAGATTGAAGAAATATCGCCCATACAAACCTTGAGTAGTCGTCTACAAGAACAAAGACATACCTAGATCCTCCTCTTCTTCTTACCTTCATTGGTCCACACAAATCCATGTGAATGAGTTCCAATGCTTTGTTGGTACTTACCATTCTTTTAGGTTTAAAAGAGGATCTTACTTGCTTGCATCTGGCACATGTTTCACACATCTTTTCTTGGTCAAATTTTATCTTTGGAAGTCCTTCCACAATATCCCATCTTTTGAGTTTGTTTAGGTTAGATGAGCTTACATGACCGAACTGTTTGTTCCATAAGCAAGGGGTGTCGACAGTTGCTTTTAAACATGTATAAGAGTCAGTAGGTACAACATTTAAATCAACCATATAAATGTTCTTTTTGCGATGACCTTCTAGAATCACATTATTGGTTCCTTCTACAATGATTCGACACGTATTGAAATGAAAAACAACTTTGTTACCTTTGTCGCACATTTGAGATATACTTATTAAATTGTGCTTAAGTCCACATACAAGATATACGTCGTTGATGGCGTGGTCTAACGATAGACTGATCTTACCTATGCCAATCACCTTTCCTTTCTTGTTATCTCCAAATGTGACCCTTCCTTCATCGTATGGCTTAAGCGAAAGAAACAGATTTCTATCTTCGGTCATGTGTCTTGAGCATCCAATGTCGAGATACCATAAGTTGTTCTTTTTCGCTATTGCCTGTAAAAGAATCAAGTGCAATTTTTAGGTACCCAAGCTAAGTTGGGTCCTTTAGCGTTAGTAACTCTATAAACTAAGTCTTTCCTAACCCAAACTTGTCTCGTGACTTTATGAGATTTAATTTTTTGTTTAAGAGGTGTTTTAGGATAAGGCTTAGGTTTCTCTGAATTCTTTTGTTTTGATTGTCATGGAGGAGGTTTGGTTTTCTGAGGTTCATTCTGTTTTTGTCGTGGAGGTCTCTTAGGTGGAGGTTTAGATGGAATTGGGCTACTGTCATAGTCAAAGCTCATGTCATAAAACCATCTAAACTCATTGTTCATTTCCTCATCTTTGTTGGGCTCACTAGTGGAGGGAATATCTTCATCAAGAGGTATGTCGAAGAGTTTCACGAATTTTGCTCCAATCTCAAAATCCTTTGCATGTTTGACACAATTTTCACGAAATTGTCCTGTATGACCACAATAGGTGCAAATTTTGTATTCAGGTAAGTCAGCATATTTTCTTCTTCTGAAGTCTCGTTCAGAAGGATCTGATTTACACTTAGAGTGATCCCTACAACCATAGTATTCGTGACCTAAACCCATTTTTCATGTTGTTATCCGATTGTTTAGTTAGGAAATTTAATACTTTAGTACTTCCTTCCCATTTTTCATGAACTTTCCTAGCATGTAGGAGTAATTCCTTTAAGGAATCAATCTCCTTTTTACATGTAGAATGATCTGCATCATGATTTTCATCATTGTTAGCACAAGGTCTTGAAGGCGTTTGTTAAGAATAGCGATTGTTTCAGTGTGATGTTTCTTAACATTTGAGATGTCAGATTCAAGTTCTTTCAATTTGCATTGAAGGGAATCAAGTTCCTTCTTTTGGTATAAGATAACTTCATCTTTTGAAGCGATCTCACACTTAAAAAGTTCATTAGCCTTTTTCCATTCTAGGGTTATAGCATCATCAGTTATAACCTTCGCTTGGAGTTCTTTTATGTTGAGTTTCAGTTTTGAGGTTATAGCATCATGAGCTATAGCTTTAGACTCAAGAACCTTCTTCTCAGCACAGATGTTGTCCAAGGTTATAGTTGATTCAGCTATAACCTTAGATCTCATCTTTTTGGCTTTGGCTTTTAAGACCTGATTCTCTTCAGCAATATCGAGAATCTGTTCATTCATCTCTTTTACCTCAAGACTTTGTTCATGACATTGGTCTAGGGTTTACTCAAAGTATTCGATCAATGAACTTCTAGACAATCTTTTAACTTGTTTCTTAAATTCTATAAAGCTTACCTCTTCATCCTCATTTGATTCGGATTCACCTATTAGACATAATTCATTTTCTGAGTCTTGATTGACATTGTCACTATCTGAGAACAAATCAAGACTGACATTGCTTAGACATAGATTGACAGTTTGTTCTTCTTCTTCTTGGGAATCCTCATCATCCTCGCTGTCTAGATATCCCCAACAATAGGCCATCATCACTTGTTTTTATTCTTTCTTCGTCTTTTCTCGCTTGGATTTGTCCTTAATCTTTTCCCATGATGGACAATCCTTAATCATGTGCTCAGCCTTTTCACATTTGAAGCATCCTTTGCTAAGGAAGTTTGACTTGGATTCATTATTCTTTTTGGGATTGAATTTGTCATTGGATTTTGAAGCCTTTCCCTTAAACACACCCCGTTTAAACCATCTATCAAACAACACAGTATCATCTTCAAGATCTGGCTCCTTTTCACTTGTTGAGGCTTGAAGAGCCACTGACTTCCTTTGGATGAATCGTCATCATCTTTGTTTAGTATTATTTCATGGTCCATAAGGGACCCAATAAGCTCTTGGTAAGGAAGTTCGGTGAGGTCTCTAGCCTCCTCAATTGCAGTGAATTTAGGCTGCCATTTCTTTGAAATTAGGACTTCTCTAAATCTTTCTAACAATATCCTCGGACTCGAACTTCCTGCCTAGGTTTCGCAATTTGTTAATAATGCTTGAGAACCGTACTGACATGTTATCGATTGATTCATTCTTTTCCATTAAAAATAGTTCGTACTTTTGAATCAGCAAGTCTATACGGTGCTTTTTAACGATCGAAGTTCCCTCATAGGCTAGTTCGAGACCATCCCATATTTCCTTGGCAGAGTTGCATGACGAGAATCTGTCAAGCTCAGAAGTAGTCATTCTATTTTGAAGAAGACTCATTGCTTTGGAGTTTTTCTCGGCAACTTTGTAATCTGCCTCAATATAGTCATCTTCCTTTTTCTCATAGGTTGTGCCTTCGGAGGAAGCAACCAAAATCTTCTTTGGTCCGTTTAGTATGATCCTCTAGCACTCCCAGTCATTTCCCTTAATATAGTGAGTCATCATGTTTTTCCATAGACTGTAGTTTTTTTCCCATCGAAGATGGGACATTTCAAGTGCTTGGAATCCATGTCTCACAGAAAAGTTCAAAAAAATAAAAAGATAAAAAAAAATAATACACGGTTTAGCCTCTACGCAGTAAAGCAATCAAGAGCACGAGACTCTGATACCAATTGAAGAGTCTATTAATCTAATATACTCAAGAGGGGGGTGAATTGAGTATTTAAAAACTTTTTAAACTTTTTCGTTTCGTAACGGGTTTGTTTGTATGATCAATTGTATAAGTTTTATTGATCTAAACTTTAACCAATTAATATGCGTAATGAATAATAAAAGCAACGAGAAAAGCAAAAATAAAAAGGACACACGGATTTTTGAAGTGCTTCAGTTTCACAAGTAGAAACCTACGTCCACTATTCTCGATTAATAATTTTAGTACCTACTCCGGATTAAAAAAAACTATCAACCCACTTGTACAACTTACGGATAGTTGCAACTCTACAAGTACCGTTAAATTCTTGTTATTTCGAACACCGTTAAATGTTCTTACAAAATCAAATATCGTTAAATATTTGACAGACTACGAGTATCATTAAATACTCAGCCTATCTAACGTTAATAAGAAAGTATTTCAATTGTTCCTTGACGTTCACGAATAGAACGAATATGGAAACTAATTAAGCATTTTTGGTCAGATAACGATATAACAAAAACTGACACGAGTGTAGCACACGACCTTTCAAAAATCAAGACTTTGCAAAAATGAAGTGTAAAGCTGTAAAAATAGTTTCTGCAAAATACGTATTTGTTATGCGTAAAAAATGTCTAAAAGGCTTGAGTGTATTTTCATTTTTGTTCTTCTTATATAGGAACGATAGATTGTCTAGGACTCTAGTAAACCCTAGATGCTCGAGAATAGTGAGGATATTATTCTTTAGATAAAATATATCCTAAATCTTTTATTTAGGAAATATTAATCTTAAAAAGATAAAGAATATCTTAAAGATATATAATATATTTTCTAAACCCTTTAGATAACATAATAACAGAATAAAAAGATTTTATTTTAATATCTTAACTAATTTATGCATTTGTATGATTCTTAACCATTTATCTCATAAGATAAAATATCCACCATATATCATGATTGCGTGCTAAACCTAATTACCCATTGGGCCGTGACTAGAGAGGCGCGGAAAATGAGGCACTCGTTGTCTCTCCCATCCGTGGAAACCCTAATCATATTTTAGAGTGGATGAGAACAACTAGGATTATATATGTACGTAATATGGTAATTAGAAGAGGCATCAACTCATAAGTCAATCATACTTCATGATATTACCAAATTCGTACATCCCAAAAAAAATTTCCATATAAAAATATTTTACACTCTAAAGTATTTAAAATTAAATAGTTAGAAAGATTTGAAAAACAAAACAGATTTTTGTTGTCGTATGCTCTTTACCGTGTAATCAAGGTTATAACACTGAGCTATAACTTTGATTGTTTCTATACACAAGGTTATAGCTACCAGCTATAACCTTGACCTTATAAAAGCCAAGTTATAGTTATACCACTTATATGACACAAGAACCTATTCTATCTTGATCTTCCTGGAGATCTTCGGAATAATTTCTTGTCTTGAGTTCCCTTGATCTTCTCTTGATTGATTTGTAGTTTAACCCTTGAGCATTTGATCTTGATGCTTGGTGAAGTCTTGTAACATGTGATCTCTTCTTCCTTCAACAATCATGTATGCTATATAGACTAGATAAACAATTAAAGGCAAGAGATACACAATCATAATTACTAAACTTGTCACTATTAAAACATTATCATATTTTGGAAATAGTTGCTAAACAAGTGCCCCCAGTCGATCGGCCGGCGATCGGATCAGAACACAATGTACTTCTATTTTTATTTTTGGGGAAAAGTTGAGCAGGCCTTCCTTGCCGGGCGGCCGGAAGCCAGTTCACCGGTTGCGATACCCTCTTTGATCGTTTTGATGATTTTTGGAAACTTGGGAGACTGCACAGTCGGGTAGCCGGTAGTCAGTCCATCGGTTGGTCATGGAGGAGTGATTGTACGGGAGAGTTGATCAAATAGCCCAGGCCCCAAAAGCCCAACCCGATCCGATCCTCTTTTTTCTGGGCTTGGGCTAAACTCTCGGCCCCAAAAAAGCCTTAAGCCCGATCCATGCGGCCCATGGGAAAAATTGGGCTGGATTTGGGCTAAACTCTCGGCCCCAAAAAAGCCCAAAGCCCGGCCCCAATTTTAATAATTTCCGTAATGTGCAGTTGTGTACATTGTATAAGTAAGCAAAAATTCAAAAGTTGTTGATTATAGATATACTACTGCATACGGCCAAATTTTATATTCATATTTTCATATAAGTCTTGGTTCAATTTACTTGGAATTGTAAATTGAAATTTGCTAAAACCTTGTTTCAAGCCTTTTTTTGTAAAACCCCTCGCGGCAACGGAAATAATAAACAAACAAATATGCCAAAAATACGCGGAATTTAAACTTTTTAGCATAACTAAACATGCGAGGCGTAATACTACAATCTAAAATGCGGATGAACTGAAACATAATTAAATACTAAGTAATAAATACAAACACAACCCGGGATAGGATATCCCTACGGGTAACAAACTGTATCGAAAATATAAGTCTAGCTAACGAATCGGGTAAGTGAACTCGATGACGGGTCATCGCTCGCTAGCCTCAGTGAACCCCCTACAACACCTATCAAACCTACACACATGAAACATGTGCGCCACAGTCACTGGGGAGTGACTAGAGTTCTCCTAGCCACCTATTGTCAATGACACATAACATATAAGCATAATTATCATCCAACATACTCCAACAAAACAAAATGTCAAGTACACTTCATCAGTCACATCATAACATGCATCACTATGTAAATAGATCAGATACCGCTACACAGGCATATCTAGAACATATAAGCAATTATGATATGACATTACCCCGACTCAGGTATGCATACATATAACCTTCATTAAATATGACACTGTACCCCAACTCAGGCAAGCAGACATATAACACCCAATCAGCAACATCTGACATTGTACCCCAACTCAGGCAAGCATATGCAATCAACAGTATATAGGACTAACCCCGACTCTGGAAAGCACTAGACACACAATCAGCAGTGCCCAAGCCACACCCCGACTCAGGTAAACTTGGAACACAAGGTCAGCTAGCATACATCCATGAACCCCGACTCAGGCATGAATGGATACCGGTCAGCTAGTAATGGTTCAGAGGTCCCGACTCAGACATAACCATCACTCTTCGTAGTGAATCAGGATCCCGACACAGACCTGACTCACCACGGTCAAACAAACTCACAAAGGAATAGAGGTCCCGACTCAGACATATTCCAATGCATCATCCGTACACGTAACGGCTCAGAGGTCCCGACTCAGACATAGTTTGATACGCAACATACAACGATACGTATTGTACTCTAGAGGTCCCGACTCAGAAATATTTCCAATACGCATCCACATAGTCAACATCCAATTCTAACCTTAACTACTAAGATACCTTGTGACTATTATACCTTACACGTATATGAGAATAACCCATTTCGATTAAGTTCACTAGCCTTCTATGGCATATATTTAACACATCTAAACGATTATTACGATTATTCGAATTTTACATTGAAACTTCTAAGATATTTGACCTCCTTATTACTTGAACTGAATTGCCAACAAATCATCATTTCTATTCACTTAATACAACTAATGTGCAAAAATGATTAATTGAATAGGTTTTACTATACTTACCATCGTCACCAAATTAGAAACTTGCACAAGAACCAGCCCCGGCCCATACTATTACTAACATTAGACGAGTGTCTAATGGTGACTCATACAAACCCATTTGTTGTACTCATGAACCAATCAAAACTAAATGACTAAGAATACCACTACAAGAATTCCTTGCCCATAGTTTACAGAGATTCCTGATTTCCCATTCCAACCTTTCTATTCTATCTTTCTATAAATACCAACATCATTATATCGCGAAGAGGTGTAGCCCCCAGTCCACCATTACGCTTCTGAACTAATATTAAGTGTCAGCAGCAGTACAGTAGAGTAGTGAACTGTGGGCAGCAGGTGTATGCAGACCAGAGTAACATGTTGTAGCAAGTAATAGGGTAGCAGCGTAGTAACTGTAGTTCAACAGGAATAGTAACACGCATCAACAACTTCATACATCAACTTGATAGCATTAAACAACTTTACCATAACAATTAGTTAGCCACCAAGTATGTCAGCAACACTAGGCAGGAACAGAATTCGTAGCAGCATCAGAAAGAGTCTGGACAGTAATTAACTAGTAGCACGACAGAGGACTACGCATCAGTACCATTTCAGTTGTGCAGTAGCAGCAGTAAATGGCAGCAACATGCAGTGACAGATGCAGTATAACAGTTAGCAACGTGCAATAGTGAGTTGTGTAGTGTGCAAAAGGTAGTAGTGAGCAGTGGTAAGTAGCAGTAGCGTACGTAGTCAAGTGCATCAGTAGCACGTAGTATGCAGTGAAAAGAGTAGTATAGCAGTAGCAGTTATAGTAGTGCAGTGCGTAGTATATGGCAGATTCACATAAGGTAGTGCAGCACGTAGGAATAGATGTAACAGAGTAATGTAGCAGGCCCTATCTGCAGTGACAGACCAATGGGGTCTGCAGTGATATGTAGCAGTGAGTATAGGCAGAGTGATAGAGTAGTAGCAAGTGCAGAGCAGTTGGGTGTGCGTAGGTGCAGTAGCAGGTAGTGTAAGTACAGTGGGTTAAGGCAGCAGCAGTAAGTGTAAGTAGTGGTGTACTGTAGTAGTAAGTAAGGTAGTAACAGTAGCGAGCAGTAACATTAGTCTGCAGTAACATTAGTATAAGCAAGTAGTGGTGACTAAAAGTTGCAATAATGTGTGTATCGCAGTGGCATAGTGTAGTATAGTAATAGACCAGCAGTAGTTCATTATAGTAAAATTAACACGCATCACGACAGTATGAAAATGGTGGCAGTGTGCAGTAGAGTGGTAGACCAACAGAAGTGTAGTAACAGCAAAATAGTAGTAACAGTAGAGTGCAGGGATAACAGTAGCAATTAGTAATGGTAATAGCATTAGATAGCCAGTATCAGCAATATATAGTGTCGAAATCCATATGTTAGGCCCTGTTCTTTCTGGCTTTTTAGAGCTGAACTGAACTGAACTGAACTGAGCTGAGCTGAACTGAATCGAGCTGAGCTGGACTGAACTGAACTGAGCTGAACTGAACTGAGCTGAACTGAATTTAATCGAACTGAACTGAACTGAATGAAGCAGAAATTAATAGAAATAAAATGAATATAAATGTTTAATTAAAGTGTAATAACTAATAATAATAATATTATTATTATTAATATTAATATAAAAAAGTTTGATTAATACAAATTTGCGATTTTTAAAAAAATAATTATATTAAAAAAATTATTAATTTTCTTTTTCTTTTCTTGTTATACAACGTAAAATATTCAAGGAAGATAAGATTCAAACATGGATGATAAAGCACGGAAGAAACTCATGGACAAAGTTCGAAAAGAAATTGCAAAACAAATAGGGCGTGATATTGGTGTCTATAATGATCTCGATAATGAAGCACATCAAGACGATACGGAAGTCAATAGCGAAGCAACATAGATGATGTCTTTGTTAATGATATCTATATTTTCAAGATTATGATTTTTGATTGTGTTAACAAATATTATTATTTGAATGTTATCAAATTTTACTTCTCAATTACATTTTTCTCCACTCTTTCATGTTTACTATTACTACTACTATTATTATTATTATTATTATTATTATTATTATTATTATTATTATAAACAATAAAAATATATATAAAATAATAATACGATGAAGAAATAATAAAAACAACAATAATAATCATAATAATAATTATTAATTAATAATAATAAATAGAATAATAAATAAATAAATAAATAAAATAATAATAATAATAATAAAAACAACAACAACAATAATAGTAATTTCTCCATTATTTTTAATAAAAGGTCTCGGTTTATAAATAAAAATATATAAAAAAAAATAATAATAATAATAATGTGGGCTGAACTTAATAAAGTCGAGCTGAGCTGAGCTGAACTGAACTGAACTGAATGAAGTTGAGCTGAACTGAACTGAACTGAACTGGATGAAGCTGAGCTGAACTGAACTGAGCTGAGCTGAACTGAATTGAACTGAATAGAGCTGAGCTGAACTGAAACGGGCTGAAAATAAGCCAGAAAGAACAGGGCCTTAGACTACCAGCACTCAACCCAGGTATACCAGACTTAGAAGTTCTAACAAGGCAGGAACTTTACTCAGCAACAATATTACTCAACAACGTGTATTTCACTAAACCACTCACAACATGAACCAACCCGTAGCATGTACATACTATACTCGTCATCAAAACTACCTAAACATTCATAAAATACATGTCACATTAATTTAAGACAAGGTCGAGTTTTCTCATTATCGTCAGCTATTTAAGCGGTTTCCTCCAACGATTCTTCGATGATACAAGTATCCTTGTCCAAATCCACCAAATTCTCACCTCAAAACAGCCCCAAAATCGAATTGAACAAATTGAAAATCTAAAGAGATAGAAGGAACGGGTTCAAAGAGATGAACGCGTAGGAACAAACCTTGCTTCAAACGAAGGAGAAACGAAGTCGGGATCGGAGTTTTAGTGAAATTGTGAAATGTAACAATGGAGATGAAGGAGTAATCTGATTTCGTTTTTCCTTGAAGGACAAGGATGAGGAAATGTTAGGAAATAGAAGGGAAGGTTCCCTTACTACTTATTTGGGTCTTATTTGAGTCAGTTTAGCTAAGTGAACCGGGATTTAAGTGAATGACTCGGAATTTGATGAAACGAATTGCCAAGTGATTATTTCAAAACTTAACCTTATTAAACCTTAAGTCGGAATTTATGGGTTATTTTCATAAAAATATAGTTTACGAATTAAATAAAATATACTCCCTCCTATTCTACATAAGTGTCCCATTGTTTGAATATATAGGTGTAGTATTTTAATACAATGGGACACTTATGTAGAATAGGAGGGAGTATTAAATTCCGAAATCACTTTAATTTATTAAAATACGGTTTCATGAAATACGGGATGTTACATTTTTAGTTGTACTGTAATCTTGAATGTTAGAATTCCGTTGTATTGTTTTTCAATGTGTGTTTTTTGCGTCTTCACATTTTGAATGTGTCACGAGTCGTAAGGGCCAAAAAAGCCCAATCTAGCCCGAGGGCTCATTTAAGCCCGCAAGGGCTGGATTTGGGCTAAAGAAAAAGGCCCATTGACTTGGCCCGACCCGGCCCAACCCCAATGCATGGGTTGTTTTTAACATATTAGCCCGGCCCAAGCCTGATCAAGCCCGGCCCATGATCACATCTACTGTACGGCCAAGTGGCCGCCAGCCGGTCCACCGGTTGGGCAGTCATGTTGATTGTTTTGAAAAAAATTCTAAGTGATTGTTTGGCACTCGTAGTCGGTCAGCCGGCAGCCGATTGACTGGCCGGGTACGAGTACCTGTTTTAGACAGTTTTGCTTATAACATGTGTTTTATAATTCGAATTGCATTGACTCTTTTTCCGCATGATTCGTATGTTAGTATAATATCTTTTGAGATCTTATTTTGTCTTTTCATGTGAAGTTTATACTATGCATTGTTCATGACTATGATGTTTCACCCATTTTTATGTGTGTCAAGTTGTAGGGTTGACTACTTGTCTGCATGTCGAGTAGTCAAGTCTTAGATCATCTGCCACCGTCCTGCGGTTGTACTCGTTCTTAGCTAGATCAAGTCCTGGACATGCCCTTGGGGTATTTGTCGTATCGGGTTATTGTTGCCTGAGAATCTGGCCAGGTTTAGATTAGGACACCATAGTTTTGGCGTCGTCCTACCAAGGGATTTGATATGTCTAAGATTAAGTAAATGTGTCATGTAATAGAAATATCCCATGTTTTGACTTGTTGGTTTGTTGATTGTTGTTGGTGTTTGGACATGACGAGTGATGGCCTCTGAGTTAAATGCTTGTTGATTATTGTTGGTGTTTGGACATGTCGACTAATGGCCTCTGAGTCAAATGCTTATTGATTATTGATATTCGTACTTTGGTTAACCTGGTGCCTTGGCTTAATTTATTTATGTTATCTATCACATGGTCTTTAATATCGCCGTCGCATGATAATTGTTTAATAGCTAGGATTCACATGATTGATTGGTATTGAACATGTTTGCTTGTATATCTATATTATATGCATGCTTATATGTTTTCTGACGAAAAGTGGCTGAGAGGACCTCGAGTTACTGCCAATTGATTGTGGCATACATGTTTCATGTATGACAGGTAGGTGCTAATATGGGGATTCGTCTGAGAGCTAGCAAGAGATGTTATACATTAACATGACTACATTTCTTTATCGTTAGGTAGTTCCGTTTTATTTACTTTCTGCTACTAATGGGACATGTTATCCTTGTATGACGTTGTTTGTATTTATACCTAAACTTATGTATCTTGTTTTACTTTCCGTTTTCAGTTTACTTGGACGTTGTTTAGTTCATGTCAAAAGTTTTAAATCTGCGCATTTTTTCGCAAGTTGTGTGTTTACATTTCCGCAAATCGCAAGGGGGTTTACAGTCATGTTATAGAATAACGTACTCTCTCTTTTTTAGATCGAGGTGTGTGGTCCAAATTCAATAACATATGCGATAGTGTGTTTTGTGTGGTTGAAATTTAATTTCTTATTTCTTGTGCAAAAAGAAAAAAGGAAGAAAATGGTGAATAAAAGGGAGTATATAGTTTAGGGTTACACAACAGAATTTATAAAACGTAGGGGTACATCATAGAAAATCGGAAATCTCAAGGGTACACCATAAAATATCTCCTTTTTTGACATAAATAGAATTTTTACGTTTATCTTAACATAACATCTATATTTAAGTCTGAAAAATCTTAGCCATAGGTGGTTGTTACTAGATTCATGACTAAGCAAATATGTTGCCATGGACTAGATGTAAGTCGTGCCTAAAAAATATTTCCCACAGAATGATTTGTGGCTAAATATAGTTTTGCCACGAGTATGGCATAGTTCGTGGCAAAAATGATTATTAGCCACGACCGTAACCAAAATCTATAAGCCAGAAGACACGAAAATGAATTAGGCAAAGCATGTATAGTAGACCGACCTAGCCAAATCGGGAGATCGTTAGACTCGTTCTATGGTTGGAATGCTAAAGTTAGGAAACAGGTATTTAATAACCTAAACAATTGAACAATAATTTATCATCATTAGTTAATCATTTGTACTTCTATAATAATTTGCATGGTGACCCTAGCTCCCTAGATTGTCTTTTATTAAATATCTTACATCTTTTCATATATCTATAAAATCTTATTAAAAGGGTAAACTAAAATATCAAACTAATATGACATGGCAAAAATTAATTGTGACATGGCAAAATTTTATTGTGACAGGGCAAAAATTACTGTGATATGGCACTTATCTGTATAATATAAATTTATTAAACTAACCCGTTTCATATACAAATAAAATATGCTAAAATGTTTTACAAAAATGTCATTATTATCATCATTATTCTTAAATTAATTATGCATATTAAATATTTGATGAGTTAACAAATTCTAAAATTGATGTTACCTCTACAAAAATCGCACTACGTTACAACATTATATAAAAAAAGACTAAAAACTTCACTAACTCACGTGTCATTTAAAATTTATCTCCAAATATTATGAGTCACATGTTTACAAGTACAAAAAATTGAAAAATATTAGTTGCAAGCATAAAAAATAAATTAATACAAACTTTTTAGTTTCACTCACAACTTTGGTTTTTAATCTATCATAATCTATTTAACATTACTACTTCTTTTATTTAATGGTACGTTTTTAGTAACCATTGTTATACTTTATAGTTATGTTATCTTAATTTTTATAGCTTTTCATTCACAACTTTTTTTCTTCCCCTAAATAAATTGTTGAAATTAATGCAAGAATTAATTACCAAAATGATCTTATATAACTATGACATTAATCCTAATTTTTATTTTTATTTAGAAAGTTGGTAGGTAAAGTATACATAAAGAAATAAATAAATCGTTTCACTTTTTATTTTTTTTATGTTTTGAATTAATAGTTAGAGTTAGAATATAATTTAATTATCATTTTGTGTTGTTATTTAAATTGCAGAGGAGTGACTATTTTACATATCAATAGCACTACATGGAATTGAAAAATAGTGGTAATAGATATTATTTCCACATTTTTTGGTTTGAATATTTTTTTATTTTGTGTAGTTTTCCTTTTTTTTTACTATTGCGTGTGCAATATAAAATGGTAGCATGAATCTCTGATATATGGTGATGTAACCCTTAATTTATTAATAGACAAATTTTGTAAATTGTATTGCACTGTTTTCACTCTTTCACGCAGTTTAGTTTTCCATGTAAAATTTCTAATTCTATTTTATATTTTGTCAAACAGGTTATAAATCAAATATTTTGGTTGAAGTGTGGAAGTATGCTACAAATATGTCGATCTGACCTTTTAATAGTGTCATATAGTGAGTAAATATTATAGTTATCGGTTATAATACAATGCTCATTCTCCAATTCGTTATTTGAACTTTGAATACTTTCATGCTTTTAAATCATTTTTCTCCCAGCCTAATATGTTCATTTAGCACTTATAGTGTATATTTTTCTTCGAGATTTTTTTTAAAATTTGTGTATAATTTATTTTCTCATGAATCAAGAAAAGTAATAGTTTTGAAGAATTATAATAGTATTATTATGATTGTAATATTGGATAAATGAAAATAAAACAATTATGCTTAAATCGTACAAAATATATTTGAATCATATCATGTATGTTTAAACTCTAATGATTACACCATTTGAGAAAATGTGTTGTTAGTTTTGCTAATTTTCCACTACTAAATTGACAAATCCACTTTAAAAGTTTTACTCCTTACTTTAAATATTATCATAATTTTTTGTCTACTTTCAACAAAAAAAACTCTCTCGAATAAATTGTTGAAATTTATGCAATCAAATATTTATTACACATGTTTTTATGTAACTATCACAACAATTCTAATTTCCATCTATAAAATCCCTTTAAAGAGTAAATCCTCTACAATATTAAATAAAAAACAATACTAAGTATCTCACTAAGTCACGTGTCATTTAAAATTCATTTCAAATGGTATCAGTCACATGATAAGTAGAAAAAATATATAAAAAATATTAATTGCAAACACAGAAAATAAATTAATATCGACCTCTTATTTTCAATTTACAACTTTGGTTATTAATCTCTTATGTATTTAAAATATATACCTTTTATTTAATAGTATATTTGTTAATCACCATTATTATAATTTGTAGTTTTGTTATCATAATTTTTATCTTCCCTTTATTCACAAAACTTTTATTATTTTCCTAAATAAATTGTTGAAATTAAAGTGATAATTAGTGGGTACACATTAGACTATAAATATATTATATGAGTAAGTATTAAATCGATAAGCTAAGCTATATAAATACTTTCATCCAAGTAAATGATATATAAAAATCATTTGACTTCTCTAATTTTCTTGCTTATACGTTGAAAATCCATTGAAATGACAAGGAGGATGTTAAGATGATTTTGTACACGTATTTGCAGAAAATTTTTATCAAACTACATTGTATTTAAGAAAAAACATCTAATTTTTAGCTTGATTAGTAAGACGAAAATAAATTGTATTTTAACATAGCATTTTTTATGTATTATTCATATCGTCTCTAATAGACTAAAGACAATATAAAAAGTGATAAAATTTTATTACTATGCATTTATTTAGAGATTTTAAATGTTTACATTAATTTACGTATCTTTTCATGAAAAAAAGTTATGTAACAAGGAATATACTTAGATGTACACCCTTTGTTTCTTTTTCCGATATAGTTAGATTCAAAATTTTTAGAAAGCACCAAAATGACAACAAAAACAATAAAATAAGTACTAAAATACGAAAATTATTGGGTACAAAAACTAGTTGCAATTTTATTAGTTTTTATATTTATAATTTTATTTATAGTTTGTATTTATTGTTTTTCCAACATAACCCCAATCAAAAATATAGCACTGTGACTACCATAGATAGTAAAGTCTACTCATAGCATTTACATAGAAGAATATCGAGCGTCTCTGTGCATTCGACCCCGAGATACTACATTTATTTGTTGTACCTTAGGGTATTTTCGTTAGGTGTGCGATAGCCTATCAACTTGATAATGAAATATACACAGTGGCGGATCTTGAGGAAATTTCGAAGGGGCGCCAAAAAAAATTAACCAAATGATTTTTTTTCTTAATTTGGAATAACAATAAATTAACCTGCTAAAGTAAAAAAAGAAAAAAAAATATGTATTCAACATGTTAATTAACTATATTTAAATTACAAATCTAAAATTGTAATATAAACAAAGTAATAATTATTTGGTGCTCGCATTCAAATTCCAATTAAATATTGAAATAAATACTATGTGTCTTAATCATAAGAAGATTGCCTTTATCGAAGGTTTTTAAATATTTTGTATGAAGATTATCTTAATAAAAATACAAGAAAATACTGAGTAAATTTTGCTCGAGATCGTTTTACGTTAAAACGTTTCACAACTCTCTTTTGTTTGTCCCTTGTATAATTCGTTTATAAATATAGTCTTAACTTAGGATGGTCGTAAACAAAAACTTATGCAAAAAGTTTCTAGTAAATTGTGAGTATACTATAAATCGAACGACTGATGACCGAGGATAAGGAATGAAGAAAATAATAAGCTATTTATTAGCAATAAATTGTGTGAGACCCTTTCGCACTGTGAGACGATTCACTTGTCTAAAATAATAAGTTATTAGTAATAAATGAGCTATTATTTTACTCTGATGGACCGTCACACGTGTGAAACCATCTCACAATAAAATTTGTGGAAGAAATAATTTATTTTACTCCATATTATGTTTTCCGTCGGAAATTAGCTAGGTTTACTACGTAATACGTACCCCATATAACTTGGGCATCGGAATTGAGAAGGTTAAGCATATAATCAACTTTTTGTATGGGAGTAGATAAATAATGACTCTAGAATGAAATAGGGTAGTAGCCTAGTAGGCACTTATTGGACTACCTTACTTTATTATACGGAGGATTATATTACGAGGTATTATCTATTTAGTTTGATTAGCCTGATAAATTGGGGAGGGCCAGTTCTTTTATTTTTGTGCATTTAAAGCCCAACTTATGCAATGTTACACAATGGGCCAGAATATCAAGGGGGGCCAGGCCCCTGCCCGACACTACAGAGATCCGCCACTGAATATACATGAAACTTCCTGAAGGTTTAAGCTTCCCGACTCATTAAAATCAAGTCTTAGAGAGCAATATTGGATCAAGCTAAATAGATCTTTCTATGGTTTGAAACAGTCCGTGCGTATGTGGTATAACCGTCTTAGCGAATATTTGTTAAAAGAAGTTTATAAAAATGACCTTGTTTGCCCGTGCTTATTCATAAAGAGGTCAAAATCTGGATTTGTGATTATTGTTGTTTATGTTGATGATATTAATATTGTTGGAACTCCTAAAGAGATTCCAAAAGTTGTTGAATGTTTGAAAAAAGAATTTGAGATGAAAGATTTACGAAAGACAAAATTTTGTCTTAGCCTACAAATTGAATATCTTGACAATGAAATTTTATTGCATAAAGGGACCTATATTGATAAATTGCTAAAACAGTTTAAAATGGTAAAGCACATCCTTTGAATACTCATATGGTTGTAAGAACACTTGATGTGAAGAAGGACTCGTCCCGACCTCAAGAAGAAAAAGAGAAAGTCCTTGGTCCTGAAGTACCATATTTGAGTGCTATTGGTGCGTTGATGTATCTTGCTAGTGATACACGGCCTGATATATCATTTTCAGTAAATATCATAGCAAGATATAACTCTTCTCCAACACAAAGACATTGGAATGGAGTCAAACATTTACTCCGATATCTTCGAGGTACGTCTGATATGGGTTTATATTATTCTAATAAATGCAAAACAGAGTTAGTGGGTTTTGCAGATGCAGGCTATATTTTTTACCCGCAGAATGGTCGTTCGTAAACTGGCTATGTGTTTACTGGAGCGAATGTGGACCGAAATGAAGGAAATCGTATTTCCGAAATAAAATCATATCATATATGATTAACTTAATTTTAGTCATAAAATTAAATGAGATCTTATGCATGCAAAAACATAAGATAAGAACCCTTACATTGCAATGGCGGAATTAAGGGCACGATTATGGACACCTTCAAAAAATCGTTCTTGAGCTTAAAATGAATGGATGACCCGAGATTTCAAGAGTAAAAACCCTCCTTTGATTGCACCCAAGACAACACCAAACTTACTACAATATTCTTATTATGGTTGTAGTATTATCCTTACATTAATTAAAATACTACTCTTAGTATTGATATAGGACTTATTAGATTTGAGAGAAAAACTATTTTATCTCACTAACAATTTTATGAGAGATTATGAGGAAAAGTACACACTGTCTAATGATTTTGTTTAATTCATAATTAAAACAAAATCACACAAAATAACTACCAATGCATGCATATTACACGGCACACATGTGCCATACATGTGACCATTTTTAGCTTAAAGTTGTAAAATGTGTAATGTCACAAATGTGACATATCACACATAAAAATGTGATGTCTAATAAAACTTTGTTTAAACCTTTTAAACACAATGTTATAAAATTAATATTTAACCTTTAAATATCAATTTTCGACATTCACATTAGTTCAATTTTATTTTAATTAACCAACAACTATTAGTACGATAACTTTTATTGTTTCCGTTTAAAAATAACATTTATTCTAATTTAATCTCGTATAATCGTATTATACCGAGATCAAAATCTCTCACTAATTCGTCTATTATAAGGAAATTAATAAATTCGTATCCCATACAAATTATTAACTTAAAGTTTGGGTATTGTCCTATAGGTGTGACATAAAGGGATCAACTGATCACCACCATCATATGACGATAATGTCAAACTATTTAAAGTCAATCATTACCGGTAAATGACGATCAGTTGACTTAAAAATACCATCTCATCCGTAATTCAATACGCACATTAAGGCATATATGAGATTTAACTGGTTAGGGCTAAATCAGCCATGAACGCACTATTGTCGAGGACACTTACTCCAATAATCTCCCACTTGTCTGATACAAGTGTGCGTCACCAATTCTCTTGTCCTATTACAATCTCTCACTCAATACAAGGCATCATCACAGGTCGTACCTTGCAAGTGATCATATCTAGAGTGGTTTTTCTAGATCTGAAGATATAACTGTTTTGACCGGAATTTATCTACCTTAGACATCTTCCGAGCGTGGCCACGCATTTCCAGTTAACTGCTCCTTTAGTGGCCTTGAGATTTTGGATAACCCTAACAAGGGGTGGACAATTCCTAATCGTCCCATTCTCTTCGGCTAGACACAACCCATCATAACACAAAAGATGCCCTTATAACCCCATTCACGAAGGTGTTAGGACAAAAATCAAAGTTACTCTGGAATTATGCTACCTTAGCGGAATAGTCATTAATCAAAGAATCGACTCATTCAGAATACGGTAGAAGCTCCCGCCACGACCAGGCAAATTTATATAAATAAATGTATGCCAGAGCTCTATAAAGCGGTCACAAGTCCGATAGAGTGTTCTTAACCGTCTGCCTATGTGATCGACTAGTCATTACCTTATGACTCTATGGCACATTGAACTTGCCATCAATCGCCTCACAATATAGTTACCTTGAGACGTCACCTCATGGTGGCAACTAGGGACAATTACAATGTCAATCATAGTTCACTTTAATGGAGTTCAAAACTTATCTCTACAACCCATTTGGATATGACAAAGTAATAATAGCTTAAAAGACAAATGCGATTATGATATGACAATAAACAACACTTTTAATTTCATATCCCATAATCTAATAGAAGTTTGGCAATCGTCTCCGCCCAATGGAAACTATATTTCCTTCATGCTTTGCCTGCTATAAAGGCTTGGTGAGCGGATCAGCTTGTAACACCCCAAGTGTATGAGAAGAAAGTTGTACCACATGGGAAAAATATGAGTTTGTGTGGAGGTCTGTCCCACATCAGTAGAATGTGAGGCTTGCTATATGTTTATAATAACTCTCACCCACCACTTAGTAACAAGGCCTTGTGCTTTTGGGGTTAAGTGAGGATAAGTATTTGGCCCAAAGGTACACATCCCATCTTATTGGGTTTGTGTTACGACGGTGGTGGGTCGGGTTGTTACAAATGGTATAAGAGCGATCCTGCGACCGTGTGGTGAGCCTGTGGTCGGGAGTACCCAGGTCACCCACCCAGCAGGGAGGATTATGGGCTTGGCTACGGTCAAGTTTGAGGCACAACGAGAACGTTGTGTTCTTTAAGTGGGGGAGTTTGTAACACCCCAAGTGTATGAGAGGAAAGTTGTCCCACATAGGAAAAATATGAGTTTGTGTGGAGTTTGTGTGGAGGTTTGTCCCACATCGGTAGAATGTGAGGCTCGCTATATGTTTATAATAACTCTCACCCACCACTTAGTAACAGGGCCTTGTGCTTTTGGGCTTAAATGAGGACAAGTATTTAGTCCAAAGGTACACATCCCATTTTATTGGGTTTGTGTTACGATGGTGGTGGGTCGGGTTGTTACAAATGGTATAAGAGCGACCCTGCGACCGTGTGGTGAGCCTGTGGTCGGGAGTACCCAGGTCACCCACCCAGCTGGGAGGATTCTGGGCTTGGCTACGGTCAAGTTTGAGGCACAACGAGGACATGGTGTTCTTTAAGTGGGGGAGTTTGTAACACCCCAAGTGTATGAGAGGAAAGTTGTCCCACATGGGAAAAATATGAGTTTGTGTGGAGTTTGTGTGGAGGTTTGTCCCACATCGGTAGAATATGAGGCTTGCTATATGTTTATAATAACTCTCACCCACCACTTAGTAACAGGGCCTTGTGCTTTTGGGTTTAAATGAGGACAAGTATTTGGCCCAAAGGTACACATCCCATCTTATTGGGTTTGTGTTACGACGGTGGTGGGTCGGGTTGTTACAAATGGTATAAGAGTGACCGTGTGGTGAGCCTGTGGTCGGGAGTACCCAGGTCACCCACCCAGCGGGGAGGATTCTGGGCTTGGTTACGGTCAAGTTTGAGGCACAACGAGGACGTTGTGTTCTTTAAGTGGGGGAGTTTGTAACACCCCAAGTGTATGAGAGGAAAGTTGTCCCACATGGGAAAAATATGAGTTTATGTGGAGTTTGTGTGGAGGTTTGTCCCACATCGGTAGAATGTGAGGCTTGCTATATGTTTATAATAACTCTCACCCACCACTTAGTAACAGTGCCTTGTGCTTTTGGGCTTAAATGAGGACCAGTATTTGGTCCAAAGGTACACATCCCATCTTATTTGGTTTGTTTTACGACGGTGGTGGGTCGGGTTGTTACAAGCTATATTATCTTCCATGCCAATCTTAGAAATCGTCATTTTCTTTCTTTCAATAAAATCTCTAATTATATGAAATTTTCTAAGAACATGCCTAGACTTATTACTAGCTTCGGCTCCTTTGCCTGGACGATGGTCCCACTATTATCACAATATAGGGTAATAGGATCTTGCGCGGAAGGTAGTACTCTTAGTCTTTCCAGAAATTGCTTGATCCAAAGCGCTTTCTTTGCAGCTTCCGATCCTGCGATGTACTCAGCCTCCGTAGTAGAATCCACAACCACGGCTTCCTTGAAGCTTTTCCAACTCACAGATCCACCATTTAGCATGAAAATGAAACCTACTTGTGATTTCATATCATCTCTATCCGTTTGAAAACTCGAGTCTGTGTAACCCTTAGCACATAACTCGGAGTCACCTCCAAACACTAACATAGTATCCTTAGTTCTTCTTAAATACTTATGGATGTTCTTGACACCTAAACAGTGACGCTCAAGGATGTTCTTGACACCTATCCAGTGACTCTCACCTGAACAATTTTGGAATCTATTCGTCATACTCACAGCATACGATACATCCGGACGGGTGCATATCATGGCATACATGATTGATCCTATGGCGGAAGCATAGGGAATCAATTTCATGCGTTCAACATCTTCGGGTTTGGTCGGAGATTGAGACTTGCTCAAAATAATCCCACAACCCATGGGGACCAACCCTCTCTTGGATTTGTCCATACTAAACCGTCGAAGAATCTTATCAATATAAGATTCCTGACTCAATGCCAATATTCTCTTAGATCTATCTCTATAGATCCGGATACCCAATATATATGCATTATGCTTCTCCTAAGTCCTTCATCTGAAAAAGGTTTCCCAACCATCCTTTTACAGAGGACAACATCTGAACATCATTTTCGATGAGAAGTATGTCATCTACATACAAGATGAGAAACACAACCTTGCTCCCTCTGAACTTCATGTATAAACATGGTTCCTCGACACTTTGAGTAAATCCATTCTTTCTTATAACATGATTAAATCGATGGTTCCAACTCCTTGATGCATTCTTGCTTAAGACCATATATTAGATTGTTGTACTCTTTATTCATTTATTAGATTGTTGTACCATAGGATTTTTTCTATTTGAGGTTTTAACGAGGCATTTTCTCCGATGATGGACATCCAAGAGGAGTGTTAACTGTTAAGAAATATCTTTAGATATTATATGAATATCCATATATTGTTGATAATTATGTCACCTAAAAACGATGAACCCTCGTATTATATATAACCCCCTTCCCATGAATAAAACGATAAACTTTTCTAATCTCATATTCTGTCTACAACTCTTTGTTATTCACAACAAAAGTAAATGTAAGATTATTGCTAGTTTTGAGACAAAACTTTAGCAACACAAAACTATTAATAATCTACCAAAGCCTCAACAAAGTTTTAAGTTGAATTTTTGAAAATCCAAGACTCAATTTAACACTTTGGGTGAGTTTTGACCCCATCCCATTGGATGAGCACCAATTCTCATTTGTGGCAGAACTACCCGTCGCAAGCTTGCGACGGGCCAAATACGTACCACTTTTGTCAAAAACGGACCCGGGTCATGCATTAAATGAGAGTTGATGTGTGCCGCCTAAACATCAACATGAGTCATTTGCTTCCTCTCTCATATGTACTATATTCATAATTAATTCCAATTATTGGCCCACATTTATGACATATACACAATTCATCAAATACTCTCATACACTTACCATGCAAAGTGCCTGTCATTTTCTATCAAATGAAGAAATGAATGAGTTATTTTTCTTTTTCCTTTTTATCTCAAAATATTTCAAAAGAAAAAATAATCTCTAACAATTCCTCCTAAATCATTTATTACAATCAAATAATTTTTAAACATCTCTACGCAAGTCACAAAAATAACGATCATATAGAACATTATTGTACATGGTAATGACGGACGGGATTGGTTGCGGATCTGTTACTGATGAAGTTCAGGATCATTGGAGTGATGAAGACAATTTAAATCAAGAACTTTTGGCTAAAAATAGTATCATTAAAGGTTAATGACACTGTTTTATCAAAAAATGTATGGTGTATATAAAATGTTGGTTATTGTTGTGTTAGGGTTCTTACATGTGTGTTTTTTTTATTAATTGTTATTTCAATTTGTCTTGGTTTTCTCATACATGATCACTATATTGTTGTATGTTAAAATAAGCATGTCTCATACATCATCTTAGTTTTTGTGTTTTTCTCCCTTGTGTTTGTAGTATTCTTATTATGTAAAACATCTCATTGTTTTTTTATTTTCTCATAGATCATCGTAATATTGTTGTATGTTTCGATGAGCATAAGTAAACCCTTTAAAGTTTAATTTGTGTTTGTGCTTCATTGCTTTGGATTTGAAGTTGTTGGTCGCTTTTTTTGAGTGTGCTTTTGAAGTTTAATACTTAAAAGTTGCACGATGGAGAATAGTGAGGGTCTGAGGGATGTTAGAAATAATGTATTCAGTTTCATTGTCAATGTCACCCTGTCAAAATGTAGCTTAACAGCGCCTGTTGGTATATGTTTGTATTTTGCGGCATTTTGTCTATACTTATGTGTATAAGGTCCCCCTGTAATATTTTGAAGGTTAATCGTTCAGAAGTTTCATTCATACAACACCTTGGTTTGTCAGAAAAAAAATGTCATCATTTTCATTGTTTATGTGACCCTGTCATAACGTAGTGTGTCGGACCATGTAAATGTGGGATTACAGTTTGTCTGCATTTGTGTATACTAATATGGATAATGTTACCATGTATTTGTTCAGATTACTCAAGAACGCTAGAGGGTAGAAAAGCTGACAAATGGTAAGATGTATATGAAATGTACAAGAAGCGCTCGCAGGTGGTTGGATTCGGTGTCAGGAAATGGACATCTCGGCGGGTGGATGGGCCTGGTACTCGACTAGTTGAGAGAAATTTCGTGTGTTCGTAAGAGGGGTTCCATGTAAATGGTAGGCGACAAGCAGATGTCGGCCTACCACATCTCGCTAATAACGAAAAGAGGAATGCTGCAGTAACCTGATGCTAATGCAAAGCTAGTCTACGTGCGCATTTGAAAGAGGATGGACAGTGGCAAATTGTCAACATTATATACATCGTCATAACTTAGTTTATTTTTTAGGTACATTTTAAAAACAATACACGATATGTTACCATTCTAAGTAGTCTACAGAAAGGAGTAAACTGTCAACATTAGGGATCTCAATTGTCCGCTTATTAGATTTTATAGGTACCTCGTCATAACATATTTGATTTTGTAGATAACATTTTTATATTAGTTCAAGATGCTAAACTGTAGGAGTCAAAATGACTAAGACTACAAACATTAACTAAAAACAAGGTTACAAAAACAACATACCTTATGTACCCAATATCCTAACAAATGTAAGGACAATACAATTTCCACAAAACTATGAACATTTAAACAATTATGAATTGTAAATGTCGGCAGTACAATAAATGGGAACAATTTATTTACAACGTATGTATTCATATTTCTCGATAATGTAAACACAATTTAGTGGAAACAAAATCTAAATAAGCATCTACAAAATAGATTTAACATATGTATACAAGAATTCAAATAATGTAACACAATTTACATGGTAAACTTTAGAAATAAAAATAAATAAGACTATAAACAATAACAAAAAACAAGGTTACAAAAATAACATACAATATGTAGCCAATATCCAAACAAATGTAAGGTCGTAAGGACAATACAATTTCCACAAACCACAAAACATTTTAACATATAAGAAGTGTAAATGACAACAACAGTACAATAAATGGGAACAAATTATTTACTAAGTATGTATTCATATTTCTCGATAATGTAAACAAAATTTAGTGAAAACAAAATCTAAAAAGGTATGTACAAAAAAGATTCAACATATCTATAAAAGAATTCAAATAATGTAACATATTGAGTATGCTAATCTCTAGAAGTCAAAATAAATAAGACTACAAACATTATCTAGAAACAAGGTTACAAAAGTAACATAGGTTATGTTGTCAATATCCTAACAAATGTAAGGACTATACAATTTCCACAAACATCAGAACATTTCAACATATAGAAGTGCAAATGTCAGAACACATTATGCCCTTCTTGTCACCTTCTTCTTCGTGGGTGCTTTTGGTTGTTGCCCAACTTCTTCTGATACAACATCTTCTGCCACTGTCACATTATTGAAAAAGTTTGTCAGAACTTCATGTTCTAACCCCAAAAATAACAAAATGTAAAAATATAATCAGATCTTCATAATGCATGTTAAAACCCCCATAATCCTAAACCCAGAAATCGATTAACCATGTCCAAAACAAAAATACCGAGAAACGAGAACAAATTAAAAACATGATATATTTACCAGAAACACTAAAAATGTGTGTCAAATCTTCATGTTCTAACCCCAAAAATAACAAAAATATACAAGTAATAGTCAGATCTTCATAATGCATGTTCAAAACTCGAACTCCCAGAAATCGATAACCCCAAAAATAATAAAATATACAAATAATAAAATAAACGGAGTAATAAAATATACAAATAACAACAAACCCATAAATTATTGTAAACCTTAGTAATGAAAATACCGAGAAATGGTAAAAAAATTACAAACATAATATATTTTCTAGAAACCCTAAAAAACTTAAACCCCAAAATAACAAAATATACAAATAATAATCAGATCTTCATAATGCATGTTCAAACCCCGACCACCCACAAATCGATAACCCCAAAAATAATAAAATGAGAGGTAATAATAAAATAAACGGACTAATAAAATATACAAATAACAACAAACCCATAAATTATTTTAATAAAATAACAAAAATCGATTTTTTTTAAAAAATTTCAGTTATGAAAATATCGAGAAATTGAAAAAAAAGGAACCTTTTAATAAAATAACAAACCCATAAATGAAGACCGGTATGCATACTTTCATCTATTTTTTTTGTTTATTTCAGAGAGAAGTGAGGAAGTAAGAAGGGTAAGTTATGTTGGGATGTGAGGATTGAAATAATAGATTGTTAAAGGGACTGTTGTGGTATGCTATGTTGGGAAGTGAAGAATGAAAATCAAAGAGTGTAAAGGACCGTTGAGATATTTAGGTTTGGGGGAAGTGGAGGAGTTAATTATTTTTTATTCCAAAGTTGTCAACTCAAATGATGACATCATCCAACTTGTAAAACCTATATTCAGAATATGGTATGTATTCGGTACGTATTTGACCCGTCGCAAGCTTGCGACGGGTACGTGTCCGTCGTAAGAAAAACGGACACTTGGATGAGTGGTTGTCATGTATTATTTAGGTATAAAGTTTGAGATAAGCAATTTGAATAATAAAAAAATAATTAAAATTACTAAAAAGCAATGTCACACACTCACACATATTAAGACTTTGGAAAGTCTAGGATAATCTTGCACAAACAGAAAAAAGAGTCGACTAGGGTTTTGGTATGGTTTAAGAGTGTTGACCTCAAAACTAACACCATACCATAATCCCCAACTTCGTTATCAATGGCGTCTAACCGCAACCCTCATGAAACCCAACTCGACTTTGACGACGACGACGACGACGACCTCGATATTGATGATGACCATGGAAGTTGGGATGACTGGAACGCTGATGAAGCTGAACTAAGCGCTGATGATTGTGATTCCCACTTCAAGTGTTTATTCTGTGAATTCAATTTCTCATCTTTTGACACATTTCTCCATCATTGTTGCTCAACTCACTTTTTTGACTTTACCCTCTTGAAGAAAAACTTGAGTTTGGATTTCTATGGCTGTTTCAAGCTTGTCAATTACATTAGAGCTATGGTGTGTTTTTGTTTATTTCTCTTGTTTTATGATTCTGTCTCAATCATTTGGTTACCTTTGATTAACATACCCCTTGCAAAGAATATAATTGTTAAACAAATGATTGAGACATTGAGAATAATTGATTTTTGTGGAGATAGCTTGTTTATGAGTTTATGGGTAAGGTTGCATACATCTGAACTTCCTCGAACTGTGAATTTGTGCGCTGCGGCATGGTAATTGCTGTAGTTATAGATGGTGTTTAGTTTCAGTTAAATTGGTGAGTTGGTTTGTGATTAATTTTTTTTGATTTGGGTATGGGGCTAGCTTAACTGAAATTCGAATTGTGATTAGTCTTCATAAGCAGAACTTATTCACAGACTTTGTAAGAGAATAATGAGACTAATGCGGAGAAGCCGGATTTGGGAAATTTAGAAGTTATGCTGTAAAAACTCGAATAAGTCATACAATATCCCCATTCTTTACTATATACGTCATTTGATGAAACAATAATTACTACTTTCTATCCCACAGATTTACAAGCTACGGATTGCTATTAAAACTAGTAAAAAGAAGGAATTATACTACAAAGACGACAAATGCCAACTTAGTTTATGACTTTTTCCCAACCTATGCACTATGAAGTTATCTGTTTGCTGTGATTAAAGTGTTGTGTTTCCATATTTTTTGTTGGGTGTTTAAGTTTTTAGTAATCTAATGAGCATTACTGTGACAATAATGTTTAAAGGTGGCACAAAACACTTGTTGGAGTTGTGGCCAACGGTGCAAATCTAATCAAGAGTTACTGAATCATCTGCATGAAACAAGTATTTCGGAGGGTCTGAAGCTTTTGTGGGATGATGATAAGTACTTAAAACCATATATGGATGGGGATTCCTTGTTGTTTAACTTTGATCAAGATGAAGATCTGGAAGAAGATGAGTGTATGCCATCTGTTAATGAGGAGGAATTTGTGAAGATTTTCGGAGATGCACATATAACAGACCTCGATGATGAAATGGTGGTAGATTCAGAGGCTCGCCCATCTTCTGTTTCAGGGCAAGAACTAGCTTCTACTTCCAAAGCCTGTCCACATGTTGCTTGTTCCTCTGTAAAAGGAATGTCGAATGGTGTGGGTGAAAATGTTGGTTTGTCAGATAGAAAGCAAAATAATTTTTCTCTTAGAGCTTCTCTTGCAGCATCAGAGATCAAGAAAGTTAATGACGGCTATTTTGGATCATATAGCTCCTTTGGCATTCATAGGGAGATGTTAAGTGACAAGGTCATTAACAAAATTATTTTTGCAAACTTGTGTGTTCTGCATTTCCTTACTGTTATTGATGACTTTCATATTATAATGCAGGTTAGAACAGATGCTTATCAGCAAGCTATCATGAAAAATCCCTCTCTTATGAACGGTGCTGCAGTATTAGATGTTGGCTGTGGAACTGGTATACTTAGGTGAGACTTCTCTTCAAGCATGAATAGTAATTATTTATTCAAATTATATGTATGGTTTTCTTTTAGTTCAACATTGTGTGCTAGGTTTTCTGGAGCTTAGGAGACTGTACTTTGTCATGTGCCTGTTCGTTCCCTATTTATCTCCCTCAGTTTTTTCTTTTTAAATTACTAGCAGACCCATAGGTAGAGTCTTTTATTAGTGAAGACAGAAATTTCATTCGCGAATACGGAGTATCAATTTTTCAAAATATTTTAGATGTTGCTCGGTCACATGGATATTTACACTCTTTGTGGCAGACAAACGGAGTAGTAATTAATCTACTACGCGAGAGAAAGTGAGGTGTAGTATATTCAACGAATGGCATTTCCTGTAAATATGGGTGCATTATGAGGACAATGTTGACAGTTTTCCCCGTTTTAGGAATGGGTAAATTGGACTGGATTGTTCGAATAAGGAAAGTATTACCTTTGGATTGTATTGGAGAGAGTATTTTAAGAATACGAGTTTGTTTAAAAACCATTGCGTCTCCCGCGCATGAGACGCACACCTTTATTTGACACCGTGTGGCCCGTCACAAGATACCCTGATCGCCATGGTGTGCTTTATATAACCAAGATTTCTATGTTCCCGTGATCAACCTAACTATCAAAGACCTTCCTTGCTCTCTGTGTAATGGGAATGAAGGATTTGACTATGAGTATAAGGCATCATTCCTTACACATTAAATAGATGTTTTTACAGAGGAGTTTTAGCCTAATGGTTGAGACTGATGTCATGTCGACAATAAGGTTTGAATCCTTCACTTTATATTGTACCCCCATTCTGGCCTTGTGGCTCCACTTTGAGGTTCTTGCTATTTTAGATTTTTCTTTACTTTGAGGTTCTTGTTTAATTTTTCTCTCTTTCAGCTTGTTTGCGGCCAAGGCAGGGGCATCGAGGGTTATTGCAGTTGATGCAAGTGAGAAGATGGCTGCAGTGGCTACTAAGGTATAGCATACCGAACTTATATGTTTCAAAAATCTGAGCTTTAACTTGCATTATTTGGTTAAGTTCGCATAATTGTTTCTAATTATTTGGGTGTACTTAATAGATTGCAAAAGACAACGGCCTCTTACGCAGTGAGAATATTAGCTCAGGTAACAGGCAATGTACTGGTGTAATTGAAGTTGTCCATGGTATGATTGAGGACCTTGACAAGTCCATATCAATTGAACCTCACAGCATTGATGTATTGGTGAGTGAATGGATGGGATATTGTTTGCTTTATGAAACAATGCTCAGCTCCGTTCTCTATGCACGTGATAGATGGCTGAAGCCTGGAGGTGCCATTCTGCCAGATACTGCAACAATGGTGAGTTACTGTTAACCCCCTCCCCTCTTCCCTTCTTCTGTCTATAGGTTTCGAAGTTGAGGTAATTGAAATTTAAATGAGATACACCAAATGCAAATATATACCCTCCCTACTTCACATGAATGATTTTTATTACTCACAAACTTTTATTACTTTTTTTTGGTGGGTTCACCAATTTAGTAGTGTGATATTTCTATTGTTTACTTTGTGTAAGTCATCCTCACCTTTCGAAGCACTTCTATCTTCATTGTTGTTCATCATATATGTAGAAATATTATGAAAAGATTTTTCGCTAGGAATTCAATGATCCAAGCTTCATAATTTTAGCCTAAAAAATTAAGCTCCATAAGATTTCTCAAATTACATTTCTGTCAAATTGAAGTATAACCCCTCCCTTCTCTAAAATTTAAAACATAATTTGTAAAAATAAAAAAGGAAATATTTTCTTTTATTGTTAGATTGTTAAAATTTGATATATTGTGTTTCATATGAGAGACATGGTTGTTGATACAACATTTTTTTCTCTTTTGTAGTACAATATATGTACTTCATCCTAAAGTTTTGGGTTCTAGAAACATGTTATATCTGTCATGAATATATTTGAGGTTTTGATTTCTGAGAGTTTATAAACGTTGAGACTCATTTCAATGTAGTTTCATCTAGCTCATGATACCCGCTGAATTATTTTCTTTTTCAGGAGTGCACCACTTTTATTTTCTTGTAATTGATCACTTCTTATATTTTATGTTGTTTTTTTTGTTTTAGTGAAGGTTATTACTACATTTACTGATGTTGCAAGGCCTTATCTTGTTTGTCAATGTTCAGTTTGTTGCAGGTTTTGGGAGAGGTTGTACAAGTCTTCCCTTTTGGGAAAACGTGTATGGTTTCAATATGTCTTCTGTTGGTGAGGAACTGGTAAAAGATGCTGCTGAGTTTCCCATCATCGATGTTGTTGACAGTAATGATATAGTCACCGAAACTGCCGTGCTTCAGGTGTGCATGCCTTCTCTTCTTATTCCCTGCCCAACATTCATTGACGTTTCACGTTTTCAGTTCAATTTTTACTTAATGGATAGCCATGGAAGCCAAATGAGCCAAGTTCAATTTTTACTCTTCTCTTCTTATTCCCTGCCCTACAAATCCAAGTTCCCTAAATTATCAAAATCCGTGTTAAAAAAGTGGGACTGTGCTACTTGGATTTGGGGAGTATCTCATTTCCATGATCAATTGAAGTGCCTCCAATAAAACAAGTAGCCTGACTTAGCACTCCAAATTTCATACATAAATGGTGGCATCATGATACAGAGAATTAACTCTATACTCCAAACTTCAAAGAAATGGGCCTATAATTAGAGAAAACTAAATGACCCGATGATGACCTAGCGCGAACTTCAGTACACGATAAGAAGGGCCAAGGTTGTGAGAATCAGGATTTTACTTTAAATCGATAGAATGGTTAGGATTGTATCATTGAATCGTAAGAATCTACAAACTAATTTAAGACATAATGCTATTGTTACAATGTGATAAAAAACTTATATTTAAAAATCATCTCACTATACAAACATCTAAAGAAAGAAAATTGATCAGTAATATCTAACTTTCTGTAGACGTATAGCAATCTATATTATAGTTGAAAAAGAACATTTATATTTGGCCTGATGAAATTGGATTGTTGGGTCGTACGACCGATTGTGTTAGGACTCTATGATCCAATTTTCTTAAATAAATTGGATTGTAAGATCTTTCACATTTAAGATTTCTACCTAAGATTGGAATTGGTCATGATGTTTTAGATCGTAGGATGGTAAGATTCGAATTGGGATTCTTATAACAATGAGAAGGTGGCATTGACCTGATCAAACTGCAGTATGACTGTATGAGCATATGGCCCAGTCCGCTTAAATCCGAGACTGGCCTTACTGCCAAGTTTACATTGCTGCTCTATTTTAATTCATTACTTGGTGCTGTTCAGCTAGAGGTTTCCTGATCTCGTTATACTTTGTTTCAGAACTTTGACTTGGCAACAATGAAAGCAGAGATGATGGATTTTACTTCGTCCATTGAATTGCAATTAAAGTCAGATGGGACCGCAAAATCGAGCTGGTGTTATGGGGTTGTCATATGGTTTGATACTGGTTTTACAAGCAAGGTCTGTAAGGAAGTGCCAGCAAACTTGTCCACATCTCCCTATATACCCAAGACACATTGGTCTCAGACCATTCTGACTTTTAAGGAACCCATACTATTATCCTCGGAAAAATCTAATGCTGAGACTTTTGCTTTGGTTGGAACCGACTCCTGCCCAGCTTCAAAGATCCAATTGCGCATCAGTATTGTGCGAGCACCTGAGCACCGTGCTATTGACATATCGCTAGAGACTTGGGGAGTGACACACGATGGTCAAAGTCGAGCATGGCCTGTGCAGCTCTTTAACCTCTTGTGAGCAATGTGTTTAGACCTGACAAATTGGTCATCCAGTCGAGCATTGTTGTGTGATTTTAGATGTATTTTGTGCACTTTTGGTCAAAATCAATTCGAACATTTTAAGTACTGGCAGTTGTAGACTTGTAGTGTGATTAATGGTTGGATCATATGAATCTGAGTCTGCGGTTTTTACTCTTTGCTTCACATTCATTGTTTTCTGAGTTTGTCTTGGGAAATGGTCTAATCTAGTAATTCTGAGGTTGTGGTTTGGCTGTCTGGTGTTGTGGAGTTGTTATTTTACAAACTAACAAGCTGAGGTTCAAATTACGGTCCGCCCAGGAATATGCACTCCTAAACTCCAGTCCTCCCAGTAAAATGCACTCCTCTGTCCGAACTGTCTTGTCGAGTCGTTGATACTTTAATTTTAGTTTAGGTTGGTTGTTCCATTCTTTTTGGCTCTATTAAGCAGTTACTGGACTATATCACCAGATGTACAATGGTACATTCCGGGTTATTTTAGTCATTTTTTTAATTATTTTTGAAAAAAAAAGTTGGTAATCTCATTCTTCTCCATTTTTTTTAATGTAACCTCTTCCCTATTTTTCTAACTCATCTTCATCCATCATCAGTAATTGATTTTTCTCATTAATTGTTATATTTCCATCTTTCAATTTATTTAATTACTATGTCAAAGTAAATTTTTTTTTTTTATTAGTCCATATTCTTTTTACATTAATTCGTAATCTTATAATAATAGCTCGTATTCTTATATTAATAGCTCGTATTCTTATCTTAATAACTCATTTTTTTTATATTAATAATTCGTATTCTTATCTTAGTAACTCGTAGTTTTTTTATATTAGCTCGTATTCTTAGGGTAATAACTTGCATTCTTTTGTGCTCGTATTTTTTTAGTTTGTGATTTTCTTAAACTCGCATTCTTTTTACATTAGCTCATATTCTTATATTAATAGTTCGTATTCTTATTTTAATAGCTCGTATTCTTGTATCAATAACTCGTATTCTTATCTTAATAACTCATATTTTTTTATATTAGCTCGAATTCTTTTAATATTAGCTCGTATTCTTTTAATATTAGCTCGTATTTTTATTTTAATAACTCGTTATTTTTTATATTAGCTCGTATTCTTCTAATATTAGCTCGTATTCTTCTAATATTAGCTCATATTCTTTTTACGTTAGATCATATTCTTATCGTAAATATTCATTTGTTAAGTGCTTTGGGGTCAGAAAATTTATCCTAAATATATTCATTAGGGTTATGATTGGTGTAAATATTCATTAGGGTTATGATTGGCGTAAATATTTACCTCAAATTAGTATTGTGTGATGCGTTTTTCCTTCTTAATGTCGATGCAAATTGTTTCTCGTTCAATGAAATATTATTCGATGCATTTTTCCGCCTTGTTGAACATACCAATCGCTTCCCTTCTGCCATCTTCAAATCAAATTTTGGTGGGAGAGAAATTTGTTGTGACTGTCGTCAAGAGAAAATTAAGAAAATGTTTACGTTGATTGATAATTAGATATTTGTTTTGTATTGGGCTCTAATAGAAAATTATAAAATTATATATCAGGTGGGCCTGATGTACCATGCTTTTATACACCTGGGTGTAGGATCTTATTTGTGCTCTATTAAGTTCACCACATCATCATCCATAAATTTGAAAATTCTACTTTCAGGAAGACGAGAAACTATTTTGAATTAATGCTTTATCTACTATATGCGTACCATCTTATGCTTTGACGTCCTATTTTGCTGTTTTTTTAGGGTATTAACGTACGTAGTACAGGAAATTTTCTCTTTCTAAAAAGGAGAGAGAAAGCTTTCCTCTCTACTAAAGAGAGCTTTTCTATCTATTCGAGAGCTTCTTCCCCCTTATTGGTGGGCTGTCTTTCATGCTCTTTGCTTATTCGTTCTCCATTGTCATTGGTTCCGCTCTTCTCAAAGCTTTGGTAATCGATATGGGGAATGTAATTGAGTATTGATGGTGTAGCTCTGCAACTTCTTTGCGTGCGCACGCTTTACTCTCTCCTACACGCATTAAATTTGCAATCATTATGGGATTCGAAGGTTATTGGTTGCTCTGGATAAGTTTAGGGAACAACCAATTAATGTGTTAGCTTGTTTGGGGTTTCGATATCCGGTGATTGGGTGTGTGATGCTAGGGTTTCTTTTCTGCTAGTATATATTGATTTGGGGTTTGCATGCAAACCATTCTCATCTACAAACACAAATTTAAATCTTTGTTTTCCTTAATTTCTTGTTGTTGCTGTTATGGACTTTGAACATCAATTTGGGAGATTTGTGGGTGAATCTTCAAGGAATGTTGAGAGAGGGAGGGATGAGGGTATTCATCGTCATGAAAATAGGCAATACCAACATTAATCTGATCGAGCTGGGAACATGGGCATGCATAATGGGGTCTTTGATCCTGCTGACCCTGTGCATGCAAATGCATGGAGGTTTCCTCGCACAGGGGGTGGATCATATTGATCTTGCTACTTTGGGACTGTCCAGGGAATTCTGGGGTCAGTGTATCATTGGGTTCTTGGTGGATTATCGTCTCTTTGAGGCGGCTAAGGTTAGTAACCTTATTAGGCGAAGGTGGGACACAAGGGGAAATATCTCAGTTTTTTGCATGGGAGAATTCTACATCCTACACTGTGAAAATTATGAGGATGCTGAAGACTTGTTGAAAAGGAGTAGGGTCACTCTGGATGAGGCCATTATGGTCTTTGCAAAATGGTATCCGGATACTATTCTTAGGACTGTCCGTTTTCCTTTTGCAGAGATTTGGGTACGCGTATGTGGCTTACCTTTTGAATTCTTATCTGGTCATGTGGGAAATGTTGTGGGGAACTTGATGAGTGAACAATTTTATGTCGAGGAGTTTGACATGCATGCTTCCCAAGAATGATTACTTGCGAATCAAGGCATGTGTGAAGTTGAATGAACCTCTGGTCCCAGGCTTTTTTCTGGCATTGGATAGTGGTAGCCTCTTGTGGATCCAGTTTAGGTACGAGGAAGTCTTTAAATACTGCGTCCGTTATGGGAAGATTGGGCGCAGGGCTACACAATGTAAGGGCAATATCTTATCTGTGGTGGCAAATATTAATCATATGCTTGAAAAAACTTCGAAGAGGGGATTTGTAGTCTACCAAGCTGAGAGCAACCATACCATGTTTAATCTCGACTTGCGTGCCACTCCGTCTACCAATAAGTTTACTTCATCTTATATTACTTTTGGGACTCGTAGGAGGAAAAAAGGGAGGAGGTTGGTTGCGGAGGAGGACGAGGAGCGTATGGTTGATTTTGAGCTTGGTACTACGCATGGGGGAAGAGTTTATCCTAGAATGAGGTTCACTGTGACCTCACAACCCTTTGTTGGGCCTGTGATTTTCCAGAATGGCATGCAAGGAGTAAATGGTCAAGGTTTGAGGGAGGCTGTGGGGGAGGGTTCAAGTCAAGAGAGAAATCAAGAGGATGGGAGGAGTAGGGGTTTTGGGAGGGATGAACAATCTGGGCAGGCAGGGAATGAGGGGGAGGTTCTGCTGTGAGGCCGGGTCAGGGGGGTTGGGTTGAGAAGGAGCAGAGGCATGAAGATTTCTTTTCGGCATTTGAGGATTTTGGTAACCATTTCAATGATGCTGGTCAAGCTATGGAGATTGATCTGGGACATGGGATTGATCCTGATGTTGATTTTATGTGTGAATTTGGTGGCTGGGCCGTTTATGATAGGGATGCTGAGATACAAGGAAACATAGCTAGTAGGTTAATGGGGGATGGTGTTTGGACAAGAGTGGATAATGAGAATCGTGGGTATAGTTAGGTCTTTGAGCCTCCTGAGGGAGGGGTGTCTATTGTGTATCACTTCCTTGGAGGGGAACAAATGAGGGTGGAATAGTATGATAGGGTAGAGGAACAAAAAGGTACAGTAACGGAAGTGGTGGTGATTAGTGATGACTCGGGGTCTGGGGGGGATGGGGTGAATAATAATAATGTTATTTCTCCTATCATTTATAGCACGGGGACGGAGTCTGTCACTAGAAGTGACTCTGAAGTTGAATGTGGGCCTGGATGTGAATGCTGGGGACAAGGAGGGGGAATAATGAGGTCAGAAGTGAAGAAGAAAAGTCTATGGAAGGAATGGAGGTGAGTACTAATATGGGGTTGGGGTAGGGTGTGGGTCTGAGGGGTATGGAATCTATGGCTGTGGAAGCTGCTCAGTTGATTCAAGAAGCTCCTTAGGGAGGTTCCTATGTGTCTCATCAATAAGGAAAGGGAACTGAAGTTGTCTGCGGAGAAACTTCAAAGGAGCAGTGGCCTTTTGGGCAATAGGCTGACTGGGGATGTAGGTTCTGGGGAGGGATCTAGGCAGATTGGGAATAAGGGCCATGCAGGAACACATACTCAGGAGATAGTGTAGGAGCAGATACTAGGGGTTGATGCGGAGGGTCAGATTGTTCTGGTTCTAGATAAGGGAAGGGAAGGGAATTTGCAAGGGGAAAGGTGTGGAAGGATGGAGAGTGCGTCTGAAGGTCTTTGTGGGTATCAACATCTGATAGCAAAGACTAAATCTGGTGCATTGCTTCATAATGTCACCTCTTATGCAAAGAGGAAGTGTGCTACAGTATTTGATGAGTTTATGATACAGGAAGGGGTATTGGATTCGTGTGATCGTGCCCAGAAATACCTAGCTTTAATGGGGAAGATGAGGTGTCTGGAACCTGCGAAGGGGAAAGATACTATGCTGGAATCAAGGATGGATGCTGATGGTGCAACAAGGTTTGGGTTTCATCTCAAGGTGGGTGATATGGTTATTGAGCATGACATTGATCAAGACTCTGTGAATGGCGGTATGGGAGTTGCGGGTTGGCCCTTCCCAACCTCCTCATGGGAAATGATAGGCCTGATATGGAGTTGTAGGGGCTTAAACAACTCGCTCGACCCTATAATTCCGAAACTTAGAGCGCTTATTAGTAGTAAGAATTATGATTTCCTTTTTCTTTTAGAGACGAAATGTGATCTAAATAAGGTTAATCGTATGTTTAGAAATCATGGATTTAGTAGTTCGGGGGGATGTAGTTAGGGATGGCAACGGATCCTGGATCCGGTCCAGATCCGTTGGACCCGACCCTGCTGGACCGGATCTGGATCCTTAAAATTTGGACCCGTCGGATCTGGATCCACGAGTTTAAAAACGGATCTGGATCTGGATCTTGTTCACAAGACCCGAATCCGACCCGAAGACCCGTTTTTAATATTAAAAAAAAAAAAAAAAAATTGGACTGGGCCTCGCTTCCTCATTCATTTCTAATTTACAAATTCCTACTGATCTAACAATCTAACATCCTTCCTTCCTCTCTAAAATAAAACCCTAAATTTAACCCTAAATTCAAACCACTGCCCCTGCCGCCGCCGCTGCCTCCCTGCGCTGCCGCCGCCGCTGCCTCCCTGCGCTGCCGCCGCCGCCGCCGATGCAACGCAATCTTCATTTCTAGGTTAATTACTCTCAACAATCTTACCTTTCTCCTTCAATACCCAATTACCCAGGTTCGATTTTCCCTTAATTATCATGTTTTTAATTTTAATTCTTCAGTAATTTTGTTTGATTGATTTGGGTTATTTTGATATTGTTTCTAGTTACATGTTCTGTGATTTTAAATTGATTAAGTTGATTAATTGCTTCATGAATATGAACCCATTTGTACTTTGTTGTGATTAATTCGATAATATTTTCATTTTTATGTATTAATGGGTAATGTGTATGGATTAATGGGTAATGGGTATGGAACTATGGATTAGTTATTCAGTAATTTTGTTTGATTGATTTGGGTTAAATTGATATTGTTTCTAGTTACATGTTCTGTGATTTTAATTTGATTATGTTGATTAATTGATTCATGAATATGAACCCATTTGTACTTTGTTGTGATTAATTCGATAATAATTTCATTTTTATGTAATGGATATGGTTTGTGGTGTTTATGATGGTCAAGTAATGAACTTGTCCCAAGATTCCTAGATCATTTTAGCTATATTCCGTGCAAATGACTAGCTCTATTTTTTTTTCTGTTTTCAAAGTAGTATTTAATTGAATATAACTGCCTCTTCTTGAATAATCAGAATGGACGCTGAGCAATCAAAGTTTTCTTCTTTCTCCGTTGATAGTGAAGACGAGTTATTGAGTGATTCTAATAGAAATGTTAATGTGCTTATACATGACTTAGATAGTGATGGAGAAAATGTTGTCGATGAGGTAGTGAGTGATTCTACTAGGAATGTTAAGACTACTCAGAATACACAAATGAACTCAGTTTTGGTTGGAGTAGGAGGTAAGAAACTTACTTCACCGGTTTGGAATTTCTTTGATTTAGAGACGGTTGATGGTGTTAGGAAGGCTAAATGCAAAGCTTGTAAGAAATATCTTTCTTACAATGGAGCAAATGGAGTTTCTCATCTTAATAAACATGCAAAGAAGGCTTGTCCAATGAGATTTCTTGGAAATAATAGTGGTAAAAAGAAGTTAAGAACTATAGTTGAGAATGATGGCACTACTACTTTGGAACTAAAAGAGAAGTATAAGGAGTTTGATCAAGAGATTAGTAGGAGTAAATTAGTTACAATGGTGGTGTTACATGAGTATCCATTATCTATAGTTGATCACTTTGGTTTTAGGGAGTATTCGAAGAGTTTAAACCCTTCCTTCAAGATGATATCTAGGAACACGTTGAGAGGTGATCTCTTTAAGATGTACACTTGTGATAAGCTTTCTTTAAGACGGTTGTTGGAGTATAATGATAGTAAAATTGCGGTGACAACGGATATGTGGACTGCATCTAATCAAAAGAAAGGATATATGGTAGTCACCTCACACTTTATTGATCAGAATTGGAACTTTAGAAATCGAACATTAAGGTAACTACTAACTAGTCAATTTCTTTACTTACAATTTCAGCATTGTTTATTAGAAAATAAATAACCCTTTATGTTAATATTTATTCTTTGAAGGTTTTGCTTTGTGCCATGTCCACACACAAAAGGCGTTCTTGCAAAAGTCTTAATGGATTGCTTATCTCAATATGGTCTAGAGAGTAAGATTTCATCCGTAGTTGTTGACAATTGCACTACAAATGATGCGATGATGAAAATCCTTCTCAAAAATTTTGAGGAAAAGTGTCTTATGTTGGGAGGTATTTTCTTGCATTTAAGGTGTAGTGCTCACATCTTAAATTTGATTGTCAAGGATGGATTGGATGTCATTGAAACAGGAATTGTCAAAGTGAGGGATTGTGTTTCATTTTGGATGTCTACTCCTAAAAAGATTGAAAAATTTGAGGAGTCTTGTCGGTTTTTAGGCATTAATAACAATAAAAGATTGATTCTTGATTGTAAAACAAGATGGAATTCGACTTTTTCTATGCTTGAATCAGCTTTACCTTATGTTGATGTATTTGTAAGGCTAAAACGACTAAATCAAAAGTTGAAGTTTGATATTCCTTCCGATGAAGATTGGAAATTAGCTAGCCTTATTTGTAAGAAGTTGGGGATATTTAGTAATGCTACTAAGGTTTTTTCGGGGAGGAATTATCCTACTTCTAACTTATTTTTTAGAAAGGCTTGTGAGATTAAGCTTGCTTTGAGATGTTGGTTATATGATGATGAGGAAATTGTAAAATCCATGGCTAAGAAAATGATTGAGAAGTTTGATAAGTACTGGGAACATATTAATGGTCTTTTGGCCATTGCCGCTATTTTGGATCCTAGGAATAAGATGGATTGTGTTCGATATTATTTTGGTAGACTTTATGATGACAAATGTGATGAAGAGTTGGATAAGGTGAGGAAGCTCTTGGATAATCTTGTGGTTGAGTATCAACTTAGGAGGGAAGGGAGTAAGACACAAGAGGTGTCTAAAGGAAAAAGAAAAAGAGAGGATTATGTCTCTAATGTTGAATGTGAAGATGGGTATGCTTTACAAAAAAAGACAATGAAGAGGAAGGTCAATGTAATGGGAGAGGTGGACCATTACTTAGAGGACCACCCAGAGCCGGAGGATGCTAACTTTGACGTCCTTAGTTGGTGGAAAGTCAATCATAAATATCCCACGTTACGAGATATTGCGAAAGATATTCTTGCTATTCCGATTTCTAGTGTGGCTTCCGAAAGTGCCTTTAGTATGGGAGGAAGGGTAGTAAGTCCCCATCGCTCAAGGCTTCATGCCGACACCGTGGAAGCGTTAATGTGCTTACAAAATTGGAAAATGCAAGTTATTCAAGGTATTTCTTTGACTTAAGCCCTTAATCTTTTATCTTGTTATTTGATGATTATATACTTGTTTGAAAGCGATGGTATTATACTAGTTTGTATTTATTTTGAAGGTGAATTGGATGGCACGAGTACATGTTCAACCATCAATGAGGATTTGGATCTTGAAGGAGAAATGATTGATATAATTGACATGGTGAGTTTTTCTTACTTAGACTTTTTATTTAATAGGTGCACATATATTTAGTTTATCAACTTTAATTACTTGTTTGTATTTTTATAATTGGTGTATTCTTTATGACATTAGGATGTTGATGATATTGCTAAGGAAGACATGGAGGAAGATGATGATCAAGAAGTTTCAAGTGTTAACTAATCGTAGGATTTTAAGCTTCATTGTTATCTTTAAGTTGAATTCTATTTTGTAAGACTTTAATTGTGGGACTTTAATTTTGTAAGACTTTAATTGTGGGACTTTCATTTTGTAAGACTTATTCGTAAAATTTGTTAGTCGACAATGAAGATGAACATTGAAAAATTGTGTTTGTTAGTCCTACAGCCGTTAAGGGACTGGTATGTAGTATTTGTGATAATATATAGTTTTCAATTGGCCATACGCCCATACTTGTAGCATGTGGCTGCAATTTTAATTTCTTTTCTTCTTTTTTTTTTTCTCTTTTTTTTCATGGGACCCGCGTAAACCCGGATCCTACCCGGATCCGCAGGGTCCGGATCTGGATCTGGCTTTTCTGGACCCGTCGGATCCGGGTCGGATCTGGATCCTGTTGCCAAAAACGGATCTGGATCTGGATCCTACTGGATCCGGTCCAGATCCGGCCCGTTGCCATCCCTAGATGTAGTGTTGTGGGGGCAGCAGGTGGTCTCTGGGTGGGATGGAAACCCGAGGCTCGTATGAGTTTGGTCGTAACTTGTACGCATTTTGTTATTTTGTTTTGTGATAAGTATTATGACCGTTCCTTTTATCTCGTTCTCTTTTATGGAGCACCTTGTGTTGGAGACCGAGTTGAGGTTTTGCATTCACTTGGTGAGTGGTTGTGTAATTTGGATCATCCATTTTTAATTTTTCGAGATTTCAATCAAGTGGAATATGAGAGTGACAAGTTGAGCTCGTCAAAAAAGGTTATATGGGGGCAATGGAATTCAACTGTGGGAAAATTGATCATGAACTCGTGGATATTGCCTTCAAAGGACCCCAGTATACATCGTGTAATAACCGCAAGGGTTCAAAACGCGTTTATGAGCGTTTGGATAGGGCAATGGGATCAAAGGATTGGTTAGGTTTGTTTCCGAATACTGGGGTCCATCATTTTCCGATTCAGTTGTCGGACCATGCTCCGATCGAAATAGATTTCAATCTGACTTGGAATAGGTCATGTAGGGAGGCTGTGAAGGTGCAATGGAAACCCCATGTCATAGGATCTCCGGCCTTTTGTGTGACTAGAAAACTGGCGAGGTCTAGGCAAGTGGTGAGGAAATGGACTTTGGACAAAAAAATGGAGTGACGAAAGAAATGGGAGGATTTTGATGATGATCTTGAAAGAACCCTTGGTATTGCGGTTTCAACTGGTTGTGAAGAAGAGTACGTGAGGTCCCATGAGAATGTGCGGGAATTTTCAATGGCAGCTGCGAAATTCTGGAAACAGCGTGCTAAGCTTAAATGGTGTAGTGATGGGGATACTTGTACTAAATACTTCTTTAATCAGGTTAAAGGAAGGGCTAGTAAGAACTTCATTTATAGTGTCAAGGCTAGGGAAGGAATGTGGGTAACTAAACCGGAAGAGATTAGTGAGCTGTTTCGTGATTCTTTCGTGAGGTTGTACAATCCGGTGGTGTCAGGAAGTGGGGATGATCGATAGGGTTTGATTCGTGAGGTAGTTGGGGACATTCAAACCCGGATTAGGGAGGATGACCTGTGATCGGCTTTGCTCTCCTTATACGGCTAAGGAGGTTCGTCAAACGGTGTTTCAAATGGGAGCCCTGAAAGCTCCTGGTCCAGATGGGATCCCAGGTATTTTCTTTCAACGGTGTTGGGCTTTTATTAAGCATGAGATCACTAAAGGGGTTCTATCGGTTCTTAATTCGGGTAGGGTCCTTCGGGAGATGAATAGAACTTTCATTATTTTGATTCCAAAATGTGAAAATCCAGAGGTTACTGGGGACTATCGGCCTATTAGCCTCTGTAATGTCATAATGCGGATTATTTCCAAATGTATCGCTAATAGATTGACTAGGGTGATGAAATATTTGGTTGGTGACTTTCAAAACGCGTACGTGGCTGGCAGGCATATTAGTGATAATATTCTTCTGGCACAAGAGGCTATTCATAGGATAAATTCTCACCGCTATGGGAAATCTGGTTTTTGGCTTTCAAGGCAGACATGAGTAAGGCATATGATAGGGTGAAGTGGGATTTTCTCGAGGCGGTTTTAAAGGGCTTTAACTTTCCGCTTAAGCTCATTGGTTTAGTTATGAGCTGTGTTACTACGGTGTCCTATGAGTTGCTTTTTAATGGGGCTCCTACTACCCCTTTTAGCCCTTCATGTGGTCTGAGACAGGGAGATCCATTTCCCCGTATTTGGTTGTCCTGTGTATGGAAGTACTGTCTGGAAATGTTCTGCGCCTGGGAAGGCAACGTCGGATTAAGGGGGTGAAATTGGGAAGAAATGTACCTGACCTAAATAACCTTTTCTTCGCGGATGACTCGATTTTCTTTATCAAAGATAAGGGGTTGGCATGCCATGATTTGAACGAGACAATAAGTAATTACTGTGCAGCTTCGGGCCAGGTCTTGAATAAGAAAAAATCTGGTGTTCTGTTTAGTCCATCAATGACTTTGTCTAGGGTGCGTGATTTCTTACTTTTGTGTGGCATTCGTAATAATAAGGGCATATGGAAGTATTTAGGGATCCGATCTGATGTTCTGGATTCAAAACAAGAGTTTTATGCTGGGTTGCTGGATAGCATTACTCATATGATTTCTTCGTGGAATGGGAATTTCTTATCCGCAGCAGGAAGGCTAACGCTGATTTCTTCAGTTTTATCAAATCTCTCTATTTACTTTCTATCGGTCTTTAAGATTCCGGTAAGTGTGGTTACAAGGATCAATGCCTTGTTGGCTCATTTTTGGTGGGCCGGATGTAAATCAGCACGTGATATGCACTGGTGTAGCAAGAATTTTCTCAGTCTTCCTAAGAGTATGGGCGGTCTGGGTATCGGAAATGTTCAATGCTTTAATCAGGCGCTATTGGGAAAGAATGCATGGAGGATGATAAGATCACAAGATTCTTTTTTTGGTCAAGTTTTTCGACGCCTTATTTTTAAAGATTATGAATCGTTTGTAAGGATGGATTATGTGAAAAGGCCAAGCAGATCTTGGGGAGTGAAAAGTCTTATACATGGTCTGAATCTGATCAAGGATAATGTGGGATGGAAACCAGGTAGGGAATCGAGTCTAAATGTATGGTCTTCTAGGTGGGTTGACGGGGAGATACCGATCCCACGATTGGATATTCTCTCAACCCAGAGGATTCATCTGTATGATCTAAGGATTAATGACTTGATTACGCCTCAAGGGACATGGGATGAGCAAATGGTTTATTCTCTTTTTGATATTGACTATGCTCTGAAGGTCTTGGCTACGCCAATTGCCTCCCAACACCAGGAAGATTGGATGTGGTGGATTAGGACAGAGGATGGCGAGTACACGGTTAAGAGTAGGTATGCCATGGTAGCCGATGATTTCTTTGAGAGTAAAATGTATGATCGGGACAGGAGGCGCAAAATGGGATTATGTCCAACGTTCTTGAGAACTCGTTTATGGAAGCTTCCGGGGCCTAAATCTTAGCGTATTTTAATATGGAAGATCTTGACCGGGACTCTTCCGGGACTCTTCCAGTTGGGGAGGAGTTTGTTAAGTGAGAGATGGATTTTGGTCCTGCTTGTGCTTTTGTGCCGTTCTGACATTAGGGTTACTGAAACTTTGAGGCACCTGTTTCGGGACTGTCCAGTGGTCCAAAGGATTTGGAATGGATCTCCGCTTGATCTTAACTGGGAGGGCACAAGTATTATTCCTATTGAGTCCTGGATTATGAACTGGATTAATTTCTTAAGGAAGAAGGGGCCGGAGGATAGGGGTTTGATCTTCTTCCTGGCCATCATATGGAATGTCTGGATTCTGAGAAATAATGTGGTGTTTCGTGGTGTGTCTTTCTGTCCAAATATTTTCTTCAGAATGGTTCAGGAGTCTTTTGAACTAGCATGGTTGGCTGGCAATGCTCAGCGGGGTGATGTGGCTGAGATGAGGGAGAGGAATGAGAGGGAGAATGTAAACCAGGGGGTGATCTTAGGGTTGATTTAAGGGACTCAATTCCTTTTTGGGTGGTTGGAAAACAGCATGGGGATGGTCTTATGAGAATCAAGGTTGACGCTGCATGGCTCTCGATTAAGACTGGATCGGCCGGTTGGATTGCTTATGACTCCTCAGGGATGGTGGTGGCGAAGGAAGGTGCTAGTCTTAGAGCGGAATCTGCTCTTCAGGCAGAAACAAGGGGCATTTTAATGGCTCTGAAATGGGCAGTTCAAAGGTCGTTTTTGCATCTAAGTATTTTGTCTGATTGTTTGAAGGCTATCTTTCAGTTGATCGGGGTTGAAGAGGTTCACCATCAACTAAGGAGCTTTATTGAGGAGTTCGACACGCTTGCAAAAATAAAAATGTACATAGTACACAATTTATTCATCGCAATACACATTTGACTATTCTAGCCCTCGCATTTCACAAGTGATTGTAATACATGAGGAAAAAACTCAAAACTCAAACAAACAATACCACTGTTGTTACCACCCTAATTGTACCAATTAACCACCCTCAACCACCACAATTGACCACCCACCCCTGCCCTCCAATTCGCGTAGCCACTCTTCCCACCGCCAACAATCACCGACTCGCTGACAACAATTATACCCACCAACTTGCTCTTCTCCGGATCTCCTTGTGTAATACCCCGTATTTGTGGGGCCGTTAAAGTACCTTGAGAACCATGAGAGGGCTCACTAATGCCAGAAAGTAAAGAGTTGACTAGTTACGAGATCAAGTGGGACCCGTACTAGACCAAGTAGACTTGCGGTGGACCAAGTAAGAGAGTTCGGAAGATCGAGTGATAGTCACTCGGTTGAGTAAGTGACTCACCCGAGTGAACTCCATTCTGTTGGGTGAAATCCACTCGATCGAGTAAAACGGTCACTCGATCGAGTGAAATGGTCACTTAGTCGAGTGAAATCCGTCAGAATACGAGATTTAACCCTTTTTTTTCCCAAACCCTTATTTCATTCTTCTACAAGTTTATTCTCCTTCTCACTAAAATCTCCCAAACATCTTCTATGAAGATTCAAAACTAGACATGTATGATGGAACACCCTTCCTAATGTCCGATTTACCTTTGTAAGTCGATTTTCACCCTTTTTCTTATCTTAGTAAACCCCTAACCTTTGGGAGTTTTTTTATGGATAATTAATTTAGGGTAGATGATATGGCTAATTAGTGGGTTTTAATAAGGGACTTTGTGTTGTATAATAATATAGAATGCATAGTGATAATATTGTGTGTCTTGTATAGGATGTGATGATCTTACGAGACAGAATCGTGTCGGAATCGAGTTGCTTATGAAATATGCTAAAAGGTAGGTTAATTCTACTCGGTTTCAATACTGTGTATTATTGCATTTAGTGTAATGAATGTTACTTTGTCTCACATGGTTAGTGTAAGTGCGTTATAGAATTTTTAGCCCTAATGGATGTGATTAAGGGAGGATAATGATGACTAGTTCGTTAGTAATGGTAATTAATCATTATATGTGGGATGAGTCTCATATAGATATGAATAACATGATAATATGATAATTGTAAAGTTAAGGATGAATGTTTATATCGGAATTGGTTAGTAATTCACGATGGGTCGAAATGGGTATGACATGTCGCATCTTGCTTTTAATTGTGTTCTTTTATTTTGTGTTATCAAGGTTACCAAAGTTTAATTCATGATGGGTCGAAATGGGTACGACATGTCGCGTCTTGCTTTTATTTGTGTTCTTTTATTTTGTGTTATCAAGGTTACCAAAGTTTAATCAATAAATTTTAAGTAATCAATTTGTCACACCTTATACGTAATAATTTTTAAACAGGCGAAATTCGTATACTCAATTAACCCTCTCTTGAGTATTTTAGATCAATAGTTTTTTCAATTGGTATCCGAGCCTCGTGTTCTTGATTGCCTCACCGCATTGAGTCTGATTTGTCAATTGTTTTATTTTTTTGTCAGTGTGTGAAATGGATTCCAAACATCTTAAATGTCTCATAAACTATAGTCTTTGGAAAAACATGATGACACATCATATCAAAGGACGGAAATGATTGGGAGTGTTGGAGGATTATTCAGGATAGACCAAAGAAAATCTTGGTAGCATCATCTAAACGCACTACCTATGAAAAGAAAAAGGATGACTATATTGAGACTAATTACAAAATTGTTGAGAAAACTTTTGGGGTCATGAGTCTACTGCAAAACGGTATGATGGACTTTACTCTTTACACATAGACTTTTTTTATTAATTCTCCATATGATACCTTTTTGACATTTTTCTAAACCTAAAGAAACTAAATTTGTATAACATGTTGTCCTAAAATCGAAACTAATTGCCCTAAAGCTTGAATGAATTATAACTTTCATACTAGTGAAATAATTTTATTGTTTAGCAATTACAGGATTTGGTAAATGTTTATTAGTGGAATTTTTTTTTGTAGTAGTATTATATATCCCCCACAATCCCCTTTATGTCTTCTTCCTTTTCTATCTTCAATTCCTAACACAGACAATGCTCAGGGGAAGGAAGACGAGATTATGACATGTATGGTAGTCGCAGTAGTGGGGGAAGAGAGTGCGAGAGAGAGGCGAGTGTAGGGGGTTGGTCGTATGGTTACATGGTCGCCTGGGAGTGAGGTGTCGGTGGGTAGCCTGTGAGTGGCGATTTTGATCTAATTTTGTGTTATTTTGTTTGTCTTTTTTCTTTTCTTTTTTTAAATAAATTATACATAGTCATTAGGTTTGTTGTTATGTAAAAGGTAATAGTTTTTGTTTGTTTATTTTTTCAAAATTTTAGTTTGTTTGTTGGCGATGAGATTAACCACAGATAATGAACGAAGGTGGAGGTAAAGAACCGAATGAAGACGAGGTAAGGGAGGGAAAAATCATTCAGATGAGTGAATCAAAAAAATAAGAAGGGTAATATTGTAAACGTATGTATGTGAAAACCACAACCCTTATTTTATAAGTGATGCGTGTCGTTCATGCACCAAAGATAAATACCTAGGTCTACTAACTGGAAGCTAGTGGAAGTAGGGTTGAATCCTCAGGGAGACATGGTCTTAAGCAAAAGTCAGTTTATAGGTCACAAAATTGGGGGTTTTGTTTTTTATTATAACTAAGATAAAAATAAAAAGAAATTAAAACAAAGATGATAAGACGAATTTCAAGCAATAAAAAGAGGAATATGTCAGGATTCAGGTCGTCGCGGCAATGAATGTCACATAAAGATTAGGTTCGAAACAACAACGAAGTGGGAACGATCAATATCCTTTCGGTGTGAAATCACCCCTAGACTCCCCTATCAATTTTTCGATCTCTAGATAAGTTTCGTAAATTAACCTAAACAAGCCTACCTACCAATCTTTCGATCCAGGTAGGTTTTACTAGGTAAACTAGTCTCCTGCGTGCACTCATTTGACAAGTTTCACAATTATATTGTCTATGGGTAAACTTCGTCGTAAGGACGACTAATATGCAATTCCTATGACATAACTACCGCGAGTTCCTTCATCCTAACATATTAGGGGGATTAGCTACGCATACTTGGGGAAACTAAACTAACAACGATGATGATACTAATAACATTATTCAACATGGCAATTAAGGGGGAATAAAGATAAATCATAAAACAATGAAAATAAGAACAATAATAGAAAGAGTGAAAGTGGATTACAGTAATGTCAAAGGAATGAAGAAAAAGATCCGAATGCTTCCAAGATGAAAAACCCTAAGTCCCATTACTTAGAACTAAATTACTGCTTAAGTGTAAAGTAAAGTAAATTCCAAAAGTCAAAGGTAAAAGTAAAAGTAAAAGTCTCAAAAATAATAAGTGTTCTCTAAAGGCTGCTAACCTAATCCTTAAATAAGGATTAGGTTATCTCAAAAGAAAAGAAACCTAAAACGTAAACTGCGGAATCCGGGTCACTTAAGTGAGTTGCTCGATCGAGTGACTGAAACACTCGATCGAGTAACTGTTCTTCAAAAAGGGGTCGATCGAGTAACTTCGAGCTGGCAGTTACTCGATCGAGTAACCCTGGAATCCTCAAGGGTTGGGTCCTTCCTGCAGGCTCCTCGATCGAGTATAAAACTACTCGATCGAGTCTTTCTCCTCTAGCATCTACTCGATCGAGCTCTGGTGCTTACTCGATCGAGTACATGACAGATGCAGTCCTTCTTTTTCGCTTCTTTCTTGCTTTTGTAGTTGAGGTTAGCTGAACAAGCTCCTGTAAAGTCTACTAGTTCGTAAATGCCGAGTAGTTGAGAAGATGCCAAAGGATGTGTCTAAGAGCCTTGTTACAAGTCCCTTGCTCAAATGCATCCCCATTGGTCATCCTTATCCATTACCATCCTTATTAGCTTTTCCCCTCTCACAAACCCTCTCCTCCAATCACAAGCGAACACATCATCCTATTGTTCCCTCCCCTTCATTTTGGAGCCAACATGAGGAAGCCCACAAGCTAAGGAACCTCATGCCTATGCTTTTCCATGTTGGAGCTTGTGTCCTCCACATGTAGTGTGATAACGTCATTGCACATACCCTTGTACGGATAAGTGGGAGATTGTTGGGGCTGGTGTCCTTGACAATTAAGTACAATGACTTATTAAATCTCTTTAAGGATCACAAGGGCATACTTTTGTATTATTACCAGTTGATCCATGTTTATCAATAACGGTTGGCTTGCTAGATAAGTTTGACGTTATTGTCATACGGATGGCGGTGATCAACTGGTCCCTATACGTCACACCTATAGGACACGTTTGAGAGATGTGAAGGTATGAAAATACAGTCACATTTTGCCGGATAAGACTAAACAGTTAGTCAGAGGTATTGACTATTAAATTAGTCAATAAGATGTTGAGATTATTATTTAATACGGATTAAATAATTTTAGCTAATACGGATTACATGTTTAATTCGTAAATTAAATATAAACGGTTATATATTTAATTAAATATTGTATTCGCGAATTAATATAAACAGTTATATTAATTTGGGTAATTATACAATATCGTATTTTGTCAGACCATTATTAATATATCGACTGTATTGATATCTGATAACATGTTACGATTTATAATTGAAATCCCGCGAATAACTTATAGCTAAATGGGTCGAATCATGAATTAGAATAAGGTAAGAGTGGAAAGCCCACCCTCACCCTATTCAAATATTTCGGCCAAGTGTAGTATATAAGGAGGAGACTTCTCCTTATGTAAAAACACTGTTGTTGCACTGACTAAATAATTCTCAAGAAAATTAGGGTTTTGAGAGCATTCTTCTCCCAAAACCTCAGATCTCACATCTAAAACCTTAATAGCTCTCCCAATATTGCAAGGCGGTTGGAGAGGATTTCTAGCACACGCGGCCACGTCTCATTCTAAGTCTTGGGTGCAAGTTATAGGAGGGAATTTGTGTTAATTCCTGTTCTTAGGCCTTTCGCACAAGGACTCAAGGTTGTACTTCTTTTCTTATCCTTTTTAATCTTATGACTATAAACACAACTGTATTTTTCATTATAATCCTGCAAGTTTAGGGTGAATACATGCTATATTCCCCACAAGTGGTATCAGAGCCAGGCCATGAAAATTTTACTTTTGTGTTTTTCATAAGTTTATTTAAAAGTTTTTTAAAAATCTCGTTTCTGTCGCCGTGTCGGTCGGTCGACCAGTTTTAGCGGTCGGTCGACCGCCCCTGTGTGAGTTTTCTGTTTTTTTTAAAAACAGTTTCCTTTGTGAGTTTTCGATCTTGATTTTCGATTCCTGTTGATGTTAATTTTGATTTTCTTGTTTTAATCAAAGTTTAAAAGGTAAAAACTTGTTTTAATTTCAAAAAGTGCAGCGTTTTGCGTTTTCTGAAATTCGTTTTTACTGCATGTTGGTCGGTCGACCTAATTAATAGATCGGTCGACCGATTTTACTGTTGCAGAAATTTTCCGTTTTTCGGTTGGAGGTCGGTCGACCACATGTTTAGGTCGGTCGACCTCCCCCCCTGTAACAGACTCGTTTTTTTTTTATTTTCGAAAATAACATGTTTTATTTTCACATGGCTTAAAATAATATACTGTATACGGAAATAGTATATTATTTAGTGAATCGGTTCACCCTCGTTTGATACATATTGTTTTAAAACAGTTTAAAATAATGGATTATATGTTTATTAAAATTGGTGATTAAAGCGGTATAGTCACATAATTTTAATCTTAAAAGGTGGTTTGGTAAAAATTTATTAATCATAATAACAGTATTATGTCATGTATGAATTTTAATTTAGTTGATGCATTTTATTTATCGTCTTGTTGAATGTCTAATGAATGCTTTCAATAACGTATTTAATTTTGCAAACGGTTGTAACTTAGTGTGGCCTTAGAAGATTGTGTCACCGTAATGATGGGACACAGTCTTGCTTGTAATTTTGAGATCTTGAATCTCCGGTTTTGTGTTTTTGCCATGTAATTACTTTTGTATTTAAATTAGAATGTATCTAGGACTACTTTTGTAATTTAAATTAGTAATTTTGTGAAGACCAAAGACGGAGACCGGATGCTCACTCCCGCTGCAAGGACCAAGATGGAACATCAAGACAAGCTTCTAGGGTCCAACGGTGGATTCCAAGTTGTTTTATGTTTATTTTGGTAGGATAGACCACACTAGGACTTTTTATTTACGTTTATTGCTTTCATTTTATGCTTTCATCGATAATAGCTTGCATCATATTCCGCCTAAAACCAAACCACCTATATCATGCCTGAAAACTGACTCATGTAGAGGTTACGCGTTAGTTTTCTGTGACAATACAGATGTCACATGTCATTTGCAAAGCCATCACTTTATTTAATTCATTCACACATATGCTAGATATTAGTTCACTTAATATGGATGAATAAAAGTTGATGGGGTCTTCCTCGTATAACCAAAAATTGAGACTAGTCTTTATAAATCAGCCTCCCATGAATCCCTTCTTCGTCGGTAGGCATAATATGACCCCTTCTACGTCGGGTAAGTGGGAACAGATGATTTATTTTATCTCAACATCATGGTCACTCGATACTATCTAGTGACTGAGATGGACTAATAGATAGGATTTACGGAAATCTATCGACCAAGAGTTCCAACGATTGGAATTAGCCAAACTGTGGGCTTATCAATATACGGAAATTGAGTCTTGGGATCGTTTATATAATTCTTGAGGGAGATCAATTATATAAATGCATGAGTCTACGAGTTTAAATTCAATTTAATATAGACTTAAATCACAACAATGAGTTGCTTATATGGTTTTGTTTTATCTTCTTTTCAGTGTAGAACACGTTCATTAAAACTGCTGTATAACTAAAATGGCTGGTGAAGACCCAATGCCAAGTGCCAAGCTAGCACGTGAATTCTGGCTAAAGGCCTTCATGGACTCCATGAATCAGTCAACTAGACTGAGGAATGATGGGTCAAACTTCTCTGACTGGGAGGCAGCACTACGGAATGCTGCCATTGCTGACGGAAAGCTTAAGTATTTAACTGAGCCCATTCCGGCACACCCAGGAACTGGAGCTAGAGCCAACGATGTTCGCGCTCATAGCGACTTCGTCATGGAAGCGGGTGCGATAAAGAACGTACTCATCTATGCAATGAAATCCAATTTGCAAAGACGCTTCATAACCCATGGTGCAAACAAGATTTTCACCACGCTCACTAACGAATTCTCAAAGGCTCCGAGAATCGTTTCTTATGAGCATACCTGTCGCTTCTTTGAGGCGAAACTCCAGAAGGGCCAAGCTGTTAGCCCACATATTCTTCACATGATTGAGAATATCGAGAAACTGGAGGCCCTAAACTGCAAGATCAGTGAGAACATAATCGTTGATCGTATGCTTCATTCGCTTCATGATGGGTTCGCCCTCTTTAGGGCCAACTACTACATGAACGACATGAAGAAGACTCATCATGAGCTCCACTCCCTTCTCGTACAGACTGAGAAGGATCTGAAATTAAGTGGGAGCATGAAGCAGGATGTTCTCATGATCTCCAGTAAGGGAAAGGGTAAAGGGAAGGCTAAAGCTCAGGGCGACCTAGCAGTAGGTAAGCCCAGGTTCAAGAAACCAGGATTTACTAAGAGTGGGCCAGGTGAGTCGAGCAACTCACAGGGCAAGACTAAGAGCAAGGATATTAGCATGGAATGTCACCATTGCCACAAGACTGGGCATTGGAGGCGCTCATGCCCCGTGTATCGCGAGGACATTAAGGCAGGCCGTGTTACTCCTGTTGGTATGTCTTCTTCATCTTTTATTCACATGATTGAGATTAACCACGCAAGTTGCGGAACTTGGGTACTTGATACTGGTTGTGGTTCTCATCTATGTAATCATGTGCAGGGCCTCCGAAACCAAGAACCCCTAATCAAGGGTGAGGTGGACCTGCGTGTCGGGAATGGAGCACGTGTTGCTGCAGTCTCGAAGGGAACATACGTGATCCAGCTTCCAAGTGGATTCGAGTTATTTTTATATAACTGTTATTATGTTCCTAGTTTGTCCAAAAACATTATTTCAGTCTCTGCGCTTGACAAACTCGGCTTTTCATTTGTAATAGAGAATAATAGCTGTATTTTCTCCTTACACAATATGATTTATGGCAAGGCAGTTTCCATGAATGGAATTTATGTTTTAGATCAAACTACCGAGATATTACATGTGAATAACAAGAGATTAAAGGTAGGTGACAAAGATCAAACTTACCTATGGCATTGTCGTATGGGACACATAAATGAGAAACGCGTAAAACAGCTCATACAGAATGGAGCTATATCGCCCTTTGATTTCGAATCATATGGCACGTGTGAATCATGTCTCATTGGCAAAATGACTCGTATTTCCTTCAAAGGTGTTGGAATGCGCGCTGCCGACCTATTAGGACTCATACATACAGACGTATGTGGCCCTATGTCGATCAACGCACGAGAAGGCTATAGGTATTTCATCACTTTCACGGATGATTTGAGTAGATATGGCTATGTCTACTTGATGAAACATAAAAGTGAATCCTTTGACAAGTTCAAAGAATACCAGAATCGGGTACAGAACCAGCTGGGTAGAAAGATTAAAGCACTACGTTCGGATCGTGGTGGTGAGTATCTTTCACACGAGTTTGATCAACACCTTAAAGACTGTGGCATCGTGCTACAGTTGACTCTACCTGGAACACCAAAATTAAATGGTGTGTCCGAACGGAGAAATCGAACTCTACTCGATATGGTTCGATCCATGATGAGTCACACCGTCGTGCCTGATTCATTGTGGGGCTATGCTCTTTTGTCGGCCGCTCTAATACTTAACCGAAGTCCGTCTAAAGCTGTTGACAAGACTCCATACGAATTATGGAAGGGAACGGTCCCTAACTTGTCCTTTATACGGGTTTGGGGCTGCGAGGCTTATGTCAAGTGGAGACACGAGGATAAGCTCGGGCCGCGATCGGTCAAGACATACTTTATAGGCTATCCAAAGGGAACTTTTGGTCATTACTTCTACTCGCCAACCGAACAACGTGTTTTTGTTGCGGCTAGTGCGACGTTCTTAGAGAAAGAATTTCTCGGGAACAAGTCGAGTAATAGAACCTTCGAGTTATCGGAGGTTCAAGAACCAACTACCGAGCAACCATTGGAGGAAACAGTTCCTTCAACCGAGGCTGCGGTAGATATTCCTGAGGAACCTAGGAGGTCGGGAAGAGTCTCTATTCCTCCGGACAGATACATTGGTATGGTCGAGGAACGTGATATAGATGACGTCTTACTCCTAGAGGGTAATGAACCCACAACCTATAAAGGTGCCATGACCAGTTCTGACTCAAAGCTATGGCTAGAAGCCATGCAATCCGAGATGGACTCCATGTATGAGAACAACGTGTGGGATCTTGTGGACCTACCTGCAAAGGTACGTCCCCTTCAATGCAAATGGCTTTACAAGATAAAGCATGCCGTGGAAGGACAACAAGATATCCACAAGGCTAGACTAGTTGCTAAAGGTTTCACTCAAGTTCCAGGCTTGCACTATGATGAGATCTTTGCACCCGTAGTCATGCTACGTTCCATTCGGATTATCTTAGCGATCGCCGCATTTCATGATTATGAAATATGGCAAATGGACGTTAAAACCGCCTTCTTAAACGGTTATTTGGAGGAAGAGTTGTACATGGTACAACCCGAGGGTTTTATCGATCCAGCACATCCTAAGAAAGTTTGCAAGCTTAAGCGTTCCATCTATGGACTTAAGCAAGCATCGCGGAGTTGGAATCATCGCTTCGACCAAGTGATAAAAGAGAATGGGTTCATTCGATCAGTCGAGGAACCATGTCTCTATATCAAGTCGAGTGGGAGCAAGATTGTATTCCTAGTACTGTATGTCGATGACATACTCCTGATTGGGAATGACATACCTCTCTTATCTTCGGTTAAAGCATGGTTGAAAAACCACTTCCAGATGAAAGATCTGGGAGAGGCACAAAGAATTTTGGGCATCCGTATCTACAGGGATAGATCACGACGGATGTTGTCTCTCAGTCAGGAGTCTTATATAGATAAGATTCTAGAGAGATTCAGCATGACGAACTCCAAGAAAGGGTTCCTTCCTATGACTCCTGGGCTTCACTTGAGCAAGACTCAAGAAGCTAAGTCATTGGAAGAGAAAGAGCGCATGAGTCGGATTCCTTATGCTTCGGCAATAGGATCGATCATGTATGCCATGATATGCACACGTCCTGACGTTGCATATGCATTGAGTATGACAAGTCGATTCCAAGCTCATCCAGGTGAACAACACTGGATGGCCGTGAAAAACATTCTTAAGTACCTACGGAGGACTAAAGATTGGGGATTGACTTACGGAGGCGACTCGACGCTCTGCGCCATGGGTTACGCAGATGCTAGCTTCCAAACGGATCGAGATGACTCGAAATCTCAGTCTGGATTCGTTTTTACTCTTAATGGCGCTGCTGTCAGCTGGAAAAGTTCTAAACAGAGTGTTACAGCAGATTCTACGACTGAGTCCGAGTACTATGCCGCCTCGGAAGCAGCTAAGCAAGCAATATGGATGCGTCAATTCTTACAAGGACTATCAGTAGTGCCTAGTTCGAATGACCCAATCACCGTTTATTGTGACAATAGCGGTGCCATCTTCCAAGCTAAGGAGCATAAGTCTAGCAGCAAGGCTAGGCATGTACAACGGAAAGCTCATCTAATCAGAGATTACGTGGAGTAAAAGGAGATTTTCATTGATAAGATCGCTACGGATGACAACATAGCTGATCCTCTCACAAAAGCATTACCACGTGATAAGCATGAAGGGCACATTCATTCCATGGGAATTGGATGTGTTCCTAAGTTGTAGTACTCTTTTATGAATTCATGTAATAATTCATTTTCTCGTGTACTCTATTCAACCTTATTGTTATGATATAAAATGTTTTGTTTCTCATGTGGAATTGTACGCCAATTTTGAACACCACAAAGTGAACTGATTAACATTACATCGTTTTGGTCCTTGATTACCCACTTGAGCTGATAACTCAGGTAATCATTTTGTGACGTTGGTTGATGGTGGGTTCAACGAGCCATAAATCACGCGGCTGACTGACCAATCACAAAGGCGAGTTATACGGATATCTCGTAGGACACCCCGTGACAACGTTATGGAGTCCTAAATGTTTTATAACATTGGGTGCCTGGTCGTGGATAGGACCTCCATAGTGTTCCTTAGAGTCGAGTCTTTTGACCTTCAACTGTCTCTTGAGATTAAGACAGATTTTGGGTAACTTTGGTTTCTTTCCCACGGTCACCGTAACAGGGGCCAAGAGGATTTTTTCTGGGTTATTTCATGCTGGGCGATATCGGCAGGATTCGAGTTGAGGGAAATATCCAAACCCTTATCAGGATTTTATCATTTCTCAGGGCCACTCGAGGAGTAGTAACTGAAATGCATGGCCATGCTCGAATACAGATTCGTTTTATCAGTTAAGTTACTCTCTAGTCAGGGAAACCACTCTTGATACAGATCGCTTGTGAGATACGACCTTTGCGAATGCGGATTTGCAAATTGTCTTACATTGAGTGGGAGAAATTTTAAAAGGATATGAGATTCGGTTATCGCACCTACACTTGTACGGACAAGTGGGAGTTTGTTGGAGCTTGTGTCCTCCACATGTAGTGTGATAACGTCATTGCACATACCCTTGTACGGACAAGTGGGAGATTGTTGGGGCTGGTTGTAACACCCCCATTTACCTAGGAACCTGAACTAGGACTTCCAGGGTAAATAAGACTGTTACCATCCTGGTTAGACCAGGGTAGTAGATATACATAGTGAAAGAAACACAGAACTTTAAAATAAATAGTTAAACTGAAACTATTACATGTCTTAGTCCAACCTTCCAAAATACTGAAATCAAATAAATGTTCAACTATGAAAACAAGACTAAGTGATCTAGGTAACTAGGTAGGTCTAGTCCATGTCTCTCTTCCATGCCCGGTCCTAGCCCCGCTGTCTCTGACCTGAAAGATCTACTCCCCATTCCGGATCATCGTAGGTGAACACGAATACACTGTCAACCTCGCGGTTGAGTAGGATAACACAATAATAATAATGCAAACAACAGTAGATGCAAATGATCATGCTATGCTCGAGCTCAATCTCATTCTCTTTCTCATTCTCATTCTCATACCCGTGTCTCCCAGCCATACCGAACCTCCCGGCAGACTATACTCGGCCGTCGCCGAACACCAGCATAACAGCTGAGGTCACCAGGTCTAGCCCTGCAGAGCTAGCCTGGGCCCAATAATATCTCATCATCATCTCAAACTGTAACCGTACTCATGCCATGCTTATGAATGCAATAATAAGAACCAATACTGTATATGCATCTCATAAATAATCAAACTTGCATCCATAGCATCCAATTCACATATTAACATAACACAATACAAAAGTAGTCCCAGTGTAACCTACCTGTATAGCAAAACTGGACAAGCAATCACCGTCTAATAATACTCCTCCTCGAACTCCGATCCTATAAATATACTTAATATCAACTTCTATCGAATCAAACAATTACCACTACTACGTACTTGATCATGTCCCTAACAAGCTTACTTAAACACAAGGTGATAATATCCACATAAGGCATGCTCATATCATACGATTACCACTTACTAAAATTAACTTACCATTTTTAGAATTACTATTTTAGACTTACTATAAATAGCATAAGCTCAACCAAACATTTTATAATATAACAACAAATAAGGATATTTATTATTAACCACAATATAACCTTAATTTAGTAACCATTCCAACAACTACGAACATATGACTAATATTGTTATCGTACTATTTACATCTCATTCACCAATTCTTTAACGTTAAGAAAATAGTAAAACGACTACTAATAATAATACTCACATACTAAAATTGCCATATGTAATTAGTGCAATTATGCCAAAATTAACAAACACATAACACCATCTATTATTAATTAAAAATACACTTACTAAATTGGATCCTTAACAAGCTAACACGAGAACCCCAAAACCCAGCAGCCCCTTCGTAAACAACAACAGCCTCCCTGCCCACGACTTTTCCCGCCTGCCACCGTGTCCACAGCCGTTGCTAGCACCAGCCACGGCTACCACCTTCACCCCCTGGCACCACCGGACTCGCCACTGAGTCCTGGTGGTTCCCGTGGTGAGGGTACTAGCCGCAACCACCCAGCCTAAAGCTCATACCCGTTGAAACAACCCAGAACAACACGACACTGACACTGACCAGAGCACCGTGATCACCCAATTCCACCACCGTGGAGCACCACGACCAGCCTCTACCACCACCCCACGACTCTCTATACTACGCCCGTGGTTCTCATACCAAAACCCAGAACATAAAACAATGGTACAGGGATCGAAAACATGTATCAAAAGACTCATTCGCAAACTCTGTTTCTGCTAAACACAACGAAGGCAAGAACATCCCATACCCAGAAACGAAACCCCCTTAAACAAGATCTTAATTATGAAAGACGTCCCGTTGATGGTTGAAACATATAATATACATAATACAGATTATAAAAAGACTAAAACACGAGACTATAAACGTGTGATGCAACTATACTCAAGATCAGAACTTAACATGAAAACACGAAAACCACAACTTATCGAAACAGGTGTTTGTTCATACCTGTTTGCCCTTGCCAAAGATCACGCTACAACCCTATAACCACCGTGATAAACGTCCCCTTGTAAACCCAGTAATGGCGGCAGATGAATGGTAAGTGTGTGTGTGTGTGTCGATTAGGTCAGGAAAGTCTTATTTTGTGTTATAAATAGGACGGCTGAAAGAGAGGGTTCAAAACTCTGTTTTTCTTTTTCTTTTTCTGAATTAAGAACGTGTATGGGCTAGCGTTTTGCACGCATCCCTAGGCCCATACTTGCATCCACTCGTGCATGGGCCAAGCCCCTCACGCACTCCAAGACTCACTTAACGTATTCTAGGTACGGTCTCTCTTAAACGTTCGCATTCCCGACTCAAAATAAAACATGTAAGGTACCTTGTTCAACTAACTCGTTCTCGCTTATAACCTGTCGACATGCCAAAAATATAACATAAAACTTAAAACGACATCAAAAGAAACGGAGTATTACAGTCTTCCCTCCTAAAAATAAACTTCGTCCCGAAGTTCACCATCCCAAGGTCAACACACAGATCGATAAAGTATGTAACGAGCACAGAAAGTGACATCATAAAACATTAGAAGACTACTAAAAGTACTTAAAAACACGAATTGTCACATTCTACCCTCCTAAAAGGAAGGTTACGTCCTCGTAACATACCTCAATTAAACAACTCCGGATATTTTTCCCGCATAGAAACCTCAGTCTCCCAAGTAGCCTCCTCGATATTATGATTAGTCCACAAGACTTTCACGAGCGCGGTCTCTCCATTCCTGGTTTTTCTCACCTTCCTGTCCAGGATCTCCTTGGGTCTCTCCTCGTAAGTCAACTGCTCATCCACCTCGATAACCTCATGATCAAGGACATGCGATGGGTCACTGATATACCTCCTCAGCTGAGATACATGAAACACATTATGCACTCTGGCTAAAGCTGGAGGTAGGGCTAATCGATAAGCCACCTCACCAACTCGCTCCAAAATCTCGAATGGTCCAATGAACTTCTGGCTCAACTTGCCCCTCTTGCCAAATCTCATCACTCCTCTCATGGGCGACACTTTCAGTAAAACTTTCTCTCCTGCCTCAAATGTGATGTCACTCCTCTTCAGATCAGCATAACTTTTCTGTCTATCCTGTGCAGCTCTCATCTTCTGACGAATCACCTGGACCTGTGCTATCATCTCCTGAATCATCTCAGGTCCCAACGTCACTACATCGGCTCTATCATCCCAACAAACTGGACTCCTGCACTTCCTCCCATACAGTGCCTCAAAAGGAGCCATCCCAATGCTAGTATGATAACTATTGTTATAAGAAAACTCTATCAAATCAAGTTTGTCCTCCCAAGATCCTCCAAACTCTAGCACACAAGCCCGCAGCATATCCTCCAGTGTCTGGATAGTCCTCTCAGTCTGACCATCAGTTGCTGGATGGAATGCAGTACTCATCTTTAAAGTAGTTCCCATCAATGTCTGTAACTCCTGCCAGAACTTTGAAATGAATCTCGAATCACGATCAGAAACAATGTCCTTAGGGACACCATGAAGCTTCACCACATGCTTAACGTAAGCCTTGGCTAATTCCGCTTTACTCCAAGTCTCCTTCATCGGTATGAAGTGGGCTGACTTAGTCAACCTGTCAACGATTACCCAAATCATGTCATTCCCTCTCGAAGTCCTAGGCAAGCGTACAATGAAATCCATCGATATGCTTTCCCACTTCCACTCAGGTACATCAAGGGGTTGTAACTTCCCTTGTGGCCTCTTATGTTCTCCCTTCACTCTTTGACATACCAAACATCGAGAGACAAACTCAGCCACCTCCTGCTTCATTTTTGGCCACCAGAATGCTTTCTTCAGGTCTTTGTACAACTTATCCCCTCCAGGATGAACGGAATAAGGTGTAGAATGAGCTTCGACCAGAATCTTTCTCTTCAATTCCTCATCATCAGGTACACACCACCTACCATCGAATCTCAAGCTATCATCACTGTAAATCTCGAACTTAGAATATGGCTCGTCATCACTAGCTTTGTTCACTGCCTCACGCCATTTCTGAATTCTAGGATCACTCTTCTGTCTTTCCCGAATCTCAGCATATAACTCAGGCTCGATCGTCAAATCCCCCATGGTCTCACCTTTCCTTATCACTGCGATTCCCATCTGCCCCAACTCACGATACATACTCAATCTGGACATAGCTGTGCACAGAGCGTGAACAGACTTCCTACTCAATGCATCAGCCACGACATTAGCCTTTCCTTCCTTGTACAAAATCTCCATATCATAGTCCCCAATGAGCTCTATCCACCTCCTCTAACGCATATTCAGCTCTCTCTGAGTATAAATATATTTCAAACTCTTGTGATCGGAATACACCTTAAATGTAGCTCCATAAAGGTAATGTCACCACAACTTAAGTGCAAAAACTACTGCTCCAAGCTCCAGGTCATGCGTCGGATAATTCTCCTCATAAGGCTTCAGCTGCCTAGAAGCATAAGCAATTACTCTCCCGTTCTGCATCAACACACATCCCAATCCCTTCTTAGAAGCATCAGTGTACACTTCAAAATTCTCACTTCCCTCTGGCAAGGCAAGGATAGGAGCTGTGGTGAGACGCTCTTTCAGGTCTAGAAATGTCTTCTCACAGCTCTCATCCCAAACGAATCTGTTCTCTTTCCGCATCAACGAAGTCATTGGTTTGGCTATCTTTGAAAAGTCTTTCACGAACCTTCTGTAGTAACCAGCCAATCCCAAGAAACTACGAATATCGGCTACATTCCTCGGTCGCTCCCATTTTGATACGGCTTCAATCTTGCTAGGGTCAACAGACACACCCTCCTTAGACACCACATGCCCCAGAAAGGCAACCTTCTCCAGCCAAAACTCGCACTTACTTAGCTTGGCATATAATTGATGGTCTCTCAAAGTCTGTAACACCAAGCTCAAATGTTTAGCATGCTCTTCTCTATTCTTGGAGTACACCAAGATGTCGTCGATGAACACCACCACAAACTGGTCCAGATAAGGACTAAACACCCTGTTCATTAAGTCCATGAAGACAGCAGGTGCATTAGTCAGCCCAAATGGCATCACTACGAATTCATAATGCCCATACCTCGATCTGAACGCAGTCTTGTGAATATCTGCATCTTTAATTCTCAGCTGATGATACCCTGACCTCAGATCGATCTTGGAGAACACACCAGCCCCACTCAACTGGTCAAAAAGGTCATCGATGCGAGGTAGAGGATATCGATTCTTGATCGTCACATTGTTAAGCTCCCTATAGTCCACGCACAGTCGCATTGTCCCATCCTTCTTCTTTACGAACAACACTGGTGCGCCCCACGGGGACACACTTGGTCTTACGTACCCCTTGCTTGCTAACTCATCCAGCTGGTTTCTCAACTCTTCCAATTCCTTAGGTCCCATGCGATAAGGTGCTTTAGAAATTGGCTCAGCCCCAGGTTTCAGATCAATGCCAAAATCCAAGTCCCTCTTTGGCGGTAACCCAGGAATATCTTCGGGAAACACGTCTTCAAAATCTCTTACAACATCGATCTCCCGAGCTTGGGGTTTCTCTGCAGTAAGATCTCTCACATGGCACAACAGCATCTCATCACCCCTCTTCAAGCAAGTCTTCAGCGCATTGATGGTTATCAGCTTCAGTTTAGGCTTCACCGCATACCCTTTGTAGGATACCCTCACTCCTTTGGGTCCCCTCAAGGTAATCTTCCCTTGATAGCAGTCAATGTAGGCCTTATACCTTTTTAACCAATCCATACCCAGTATCACCTCGAAACCACCCAAAGGAAACTCTATTAAGTTTGACTCAAAACTTACAGCTCCTACTTGGATCATTACATTGGTGTAAACCCTATTACAAGCTATGGACTTCCCAGATGGTATGGTTACAGAATCAGCTATATTACGATATACATCAAGTCCTAAAACCTTAGCATGCTCTACAGATATGAATGAATGCGATGCACCGGAATCAAATAAAACGAAAGTAGGAAAAGAATGCACTAGAAATGTACCAGTGACTACATGAGCATCCTCCTCTGCAGCCTCTTTGCCCATCATAAACAGGGTCCCACTTTTCTTCACCCCACTCTGGTTCACAGATCCCGCACCGCTCTGGTTACTAGCTTCTGTCAAGGTCTTCTGGAAGTTACTATTGCCACCACCCTGATTTCCTTGGTAGCGGTTCTGGTTGTTGTAATTGTTGTAGTTCCGCTGATAGTTGTTCCCTCCAGATTTGTTATTCCCAGAGTAACTCGCATTCGGAGTTCTGAATCCTCCACTCTGATTTCCCCGATGATAACTGCTCCCAGCACTCTTGGTACCTGACCAGCACTCTATCTTCTTGTGTCCTGGTTTCCCACATTTAAAACATGTAGGAACTCCACCACCAGTTCTAGACATAGCTCGGTTACCCCCACGATTGTTGTTGTTCCCTTGAGCACTATTCGAGAAGAAAGAACGATACTGATTATTCGGCTTCTTAGTCCCTGAGCTTTCGGCTCCGGATTCCACTTTCCTCTTATCACCCTTAGTCTTCTCCTCCTCTTTAATCTGGTCAGCTAGCCTTTCCGCCTGGCCTGCCCTCTCATATATATCTTCTACAGTGGTGGGCTTAGTGGCCAGCATACTCCTCTTGATAGTGAGAGTCAGCCCTTTCTCAAACCTGGCTGCTAACATCTCCTGAGTGTAGCCTAAGTCAGCTACATTTTCTGCCAACTGCAAGAACTTAGTGTGATATTCCTCCACAGTCATCCCTTCGGCCATTTGGAATGAATCGAACTCTGCTCGCAGCTTCCCTTTTACATGTTCCGGCACAAACTTAGAGGATAAAATCCGTGAACTCCCCCCAGCGTACATACTCTAACCCGATTTCCTCTGCAGCTGCTTTGATTTCATCCTTACTGTTATTCCACCATAACCTAGCCGTACCCTTCAGATAGAATACAACTTGGTCCACCTTCATCGATTCTGGTACAAACAGTAGTTCGAAGATACTCTCGAACTCTCGGCACCACTCAGCAAGTAAACTCGGTGCTCCTTCCCCATCGTACTTAGTGGGGTTATGCCTAGAAATATTATTACTCATCTTTATGGCATCAGACTGAGTGTTTGCCCCAATCTGAGCTAGGAGAGCAGCGTTAATAGCGACTAGGCGATCGAATTCCTCTTGCGATACATTAGCAGTGTTGGGTTCTCTTCTAGGAGGCATCTTGCTACACAAGTGACAAAATTTTATGAGTATCCTAGGTCATCTCCTATTCTGACTTGGTCTTGCTAACATACATACTTAGCATGTAACTTCTCATACGATTGAATCCTTATTAAAGGTCTACCTAAAGGCTTAGGGATCACATAACCACATGCATATACTATTCTCACTTATAGACATCATTAAGATATAACTCATGTTCTCAATGCTTGAAAATAACACATATGCATGCCAATCCTCATGTAATATCACTTTCATGCCTTATAGTATACATGTATATACTCATCCATTTTTCACATCATAACTTACCTCATACCTTGGCGCTGAAAGGTTAGTACATGCAACATACATATATTATATATCTACCTTGGGTCCTTTCATACTACCCACACTCTTCCACGCTCAAGGTAATCAGGTTAGACTGAAAGGGCCAGCGGCTTGGTTTGAGGGGGTCCCTAACTCATCCCAATCCTATGAGGCTCCTAACAGTTACTAGCCCGGGGTTCATTTTATTTAGACACTCCTAAGTTCATTATTTTCATTTTAGTTTAGGCCTGAGGATCGTTCGCTCTGATACCACTTTGTAACACCCCCATTTACCTAGGAGCCTGAACTAGGACTTCCAGGGTAAATAAGACTGTTACCATCCTGGTTAGACCAGGGTAGTAGATATACATAGTTAAAGAAACACAGAACTTTAAAATAAATAGTTAAACTGAAACTATTACATGTCTTAGTCCAACCTTCCAAAATACTGAAATCAAATAAATGTTCAACTATGAAAACAAGACTAAGTGATCTAGGTAACTAGGTAGGTCTAGTCCATGTCTCTCTTCCATGCCCGGTCCTAGTCCCGCTGTCTCTGACCTGAAAGATCTACTCCCCATTCCGGATCATCGTAGGTGAACACGAATACACTGTCAACCTCGCGGTTGAGTAGGATAACACAATAATAATAATGCAAACAACAGTAGATGCAAATGATCATGCTATGCTCGAGCTCAATCTCATTCTCTTTCTCATTCTCATTCTCATACCCGTGTCTCCCAGCCATACCGAACCTCCCGGCAGACTATACTCGGCCGTCGCCGAACACCAGCATAATAGCTGAGGTCACCAGGTCTAGCCCTGCAGAGCTAGCCTGGGCCCAATAATACCTCATCATCATCTCAAACTGTAACCGTACTCATGCCATGCTTATGAATGCAATAATAAGAACCAATACTGTATATGCATCTCATAAATAATCAAACTTGCATCCATAGCATCCAATTCACATATTAACATAACACAATACAAAAGTAGTCCCAGTGTAACCTACCTGTATAGCAAAACTGGACAAGCAATCACCGTCTAATAATACTCCTCCTCGAACTCCGATCCTATAAATATACTTAATATCAACTTCTATCGAATCAAACAATTACCACTACTACGTACTTGATCATGTCCCTAACAAGCTTACTTAAACACAAGGTGATAATATCCACATAAGGCATGCTCATATCATACGATTACCACTTACTAAAATTAACTTACCATTTTTAGAATTACTATTTTAGACTTACTATAAATAGCATAAGCTCAACCAAACATTTTATAATATAACAACAAATAAGGATATTTATTATTAACCACAATATAACCTTAATTTAGTAACACCCCCATTTACCTAGGAGCCTGAACTAGGACTTCCAGGGTAAATAAGACTGTTACCATCCTGGTTAGACCAGGGTAAATAAGACTGTTACCAAGTGGGAGTTTGTTGGAGCTTGTGTCCTCCACATGTAGTGTGATAACGTCATTGCACATACCCTTGTACGGACAAGTGGGAGATTGTTGGGGCTGGTGTCCTTGACAATTAAGTACAATGACTTATTAAATCTCTTTAAGGATCACAAGGGCATACTTTTGTATTATTACCAGTTGATCCACGTTTATCAATAACGGTTGGCTTCCTAGATAAGTTTGACGTTATTGTCATACGGATGGCGGTGATCAACTGGTCCCTATACGTCACACCTATAGGACACGTTTGAGAGATGTGAAGGTATGAAAATACAGTCACATTTTGCCGGATAAGACTAAACAGTTAGTCAGAGGTATTGACTATTAAATTAGTCAATAAGATGTTGAGATTATTATTTAATACGGATTAAATAATTTTAGCTAATACGGATTACATGTTTAATTCGTAAATTAAATATAAACGGTTATATATTTAATTAAATATTGTATTCGCGAATTAATATAAACAGTTATATTAATTTGGGTAATTATACAATATCGTATTTTGTCAGACCATTATTAATATATCGACTGTATTGATATCTGATAACATGTTACGATTTATAATTGAAATCCCGCGAATAACTTATAGCTAAATGGGTCGAATCATGAATTAGAATAAGGTAAGAGTGGAAAGCCCACCCTCACCCTATTCAAATATTTCGGCCAAGTGTAGTATATAAGGAGGAGACTTCTCCTTATGTAAAAACACTGTTGTTGCACTGACTAAATAATTCTCAAGAAAATTAGGGTTTTGAGAGCATTCTTCTCCCAAAACCTCAGATCTCACATCTAAAACCTTAATAGCTCTCCCAATATTGCAAGGCAGTTGGAGAGGATTTCTAGCACACGCGGCCACGTCTCATTCTAAGTCTTGGGTGCAAGTTATAGGAGGGAATTTGTGTTAATTCCTGTTCTTAGGCCTTTCGCACAAGGACTCAAGGTTGTACTTCTTTTCTTATCCTTTTTAATCTTATGACTATAAACACAACTGTATTTTTCATTATAATCCTGCAAGTTTAGGGTGAATACATGCTATATTCCCCACATTCCAGCCAACCATGAAGAGGAACGAAGCCTCCTTTTCGCTCGTGACTCCTGCCAGCGCCAATAGGAACAAGCCAAGCACCCCTTCGATCCAACCGCCCCCTTTGGCGCCTATATATACTGGTGCCTTATTTTTTGGCAACTTTTATTCTCTTCAACAATAATTTGTATTATTATTCTAAAAATACACACAAACCTTCGATATTGTAATTTTTATTTCCATTTATCAAGCATTGTACAAGGGTGGTGCTCATTCATGGACGACATTTACTCTTTCATGGACGTAAATGTCCATTATACCCCTTTTCATTTATTTTAATTACTTTATTCTTTCATCATCAATTTCAATTTCTCACAATAACTACCACCATCCAAACACCACCACCCGCCAGTCGCCATCACCACACTCACCGCCGCCCCTACTCCACCGACCAGTCTGACAATCTCCTCGGATCGGTCATCAGACGATCTGATGACCGATCTCACGGACCGCCTCCCACCCCATACATCCCCTTCTCTAGTGTTTAGCCCAAAAATTGTCACCATGCTATTGGGCCCATAAGCACGCCAGGAAGCAAACAGTCCATGAAGAAAGCTAATCCATATGCAAAAAAAAAGACGTTGAAGGGAGTATGAAAGGGTCAAAACCATAGAAGCATATTCCCCTAGACTCACTCCTATATTCCCGGAGCTGACCAGGACCAGGGCCAGCTGACCAGAAGTCCACACCTATAAAAAAGAATTTAGCTCATTCAGAATGTATTCACTTTTACGTTGAAACTTTACTTACGCACGTCAACATTTGTACTTCGCTCAAAACAGTGATTATCCTCGAAAATAATGAAAACTTGGTGGGATTCCGTTCCCCCGCGGTTGTTTCCCTTATTGGGTTTTTCCGCGTCACCAAAAACTTCCCGTGTCTCATTCTTTCATTTTTGTTCTTAGCATTCGTTTTTAATATCATTTCGTTTATTGGTTGGCACTTTGACCCGCATCACAAATAACTTGACCCGGTAGAAATTTTACCAAAACATCTAACACAAAGGACCACGACAATTCATGAATACCGACAATTTATTCATATGGCTTCCAATGTCAATATATTATTAGCAAATGATACTATCAAATCCAGAAGAATAAGAACGAAATATATGATAATTACCATGATAATGTTTCTTGCACTTTGAATGCATCAAATCCTATCCAACTTTTATTAACCCTAATTTTTATAAACCCCCAATTTCATGAATACTAAATAAATTAATTAATCTTCTTAGTATAGTATAATTGATGCAAATTAACTAAGTTAGATTCATTATTTGATTAACTAATTTTCATAAACCTTGATTTCATTGAGTAATCAATTAGTTTGAGAGAAGGGATAGAGAGAAATTTTTTCTTCTCTTTTTAGTAGAAGGGTATGGTATGGAAAGTAAATGCCAAAAAATCCATGAAAAAGTAATTTGCGTACATGAAAGAGCAATTACGTTGTACAAATACTGTCTTATTATCAATAATATATAAATTATGTAATTTTAACGCTGCAACTCTTGTACATTTGCTACTTTCTCCTTTCTCCTTTCTATTCTCGAGTGATATCTATCAAAGACCTTACTTGTCTAATAACGTGCTAAAGAAGAAGTACGTGACAACCTTATTTAACAAGTTGGGTTGAAAGCGGTGACTTTAATTTACCTTACTAATTCAAAAGGTTGAAATATGTTGATCTTATCCAAGAAGATCAACCTACTTTTATTTAAAAAAAAAAAAAAAAAAAAAGAGTCGGTGATGAAAAATAAATACTGGGAGTCGGCATAGAATGAATTGAATGAGGCAGGAAGAGAGAGAGATGAGTTGAAATTTGCATATGAAATTGGGAAAGGGACAAGTGGCAAAGTAAAGGATACGCTACGTGCAAGATAGTAGGAGTAAGTAGTCATAAAGAATCCATCAAGCGTGCTACTTCATTCCATTTCCATTTCCATTTCCATTTCCATTCTGTAATAAAAACTCTCTGAAAATCAAATCAAATAAAATCTAATCTAAATGAACCGTATCTCATTCTGTATAAGAAGACTTAATATTCCCAAATTATCTCACCTTATTATCGCATTCATTTTCATCTCATTCTCATTCTCATACCTTAATCAAGAAGCAATCGCAACTGCAACTACTGGGTACTGCACTCAACCATCATCATCATCATCATCATCATCATCAGCAAACATGGCTACTCTGGGTGGAGTACGTGAAACTCAAGGCACTCCTAATGATCTTGAGATTGAGTCTCTTGCTCGCTTTGCTGTTGATCAACATAATACAAAAGAGGTCCTTTCTTTTAAATCATTCTTTACACTTTTTTTTTTTTTTAATTTAATTTTTGTCAATTTAATGAATGTCGGTCACACTTTAAACTACAATTTGTTTCACTGTCGGTACTAATCACTGAACTCATATACGTGCGTGTCACAGCAGAGGCCGTCCACCGACCACCACCCCTTTTTCCGTTAACCCCTTTATGTTTTTCGTAAACCTTCTATTCTCAATGCCGCCCTTTCATTTCCTGCATTATTTCATAATCATCCTCCTCTTTCATCACCACCACTGCCAAATCACACTTTCTGCTGTCAATCATTTTATTATACTCCTTCCATCCTTTTCTTTTCTATGTTGGGATGATTTAACAAAACATTCAAATACCAATCTTACCTTTCAATTAAATGAATAAGGTCACTGAAATATTTGTCTGAAAATGAGACTGTTTGAGTCGAATTGAAACAGAATATATATTAGAAGCCGAACCTCAAATCAGGTTGCGGAATCATTAATGTTTTTATTTGTATTATATTGTGCATAACAACAATTTGTGAAGAGCTTGGTAGATAGTCTCAAGTTTAGGCAAGATGGGCTCACTTTATATTTTTTGTTTAAATGTAGAATGCAATCCTCGAGTTTGGAAGAGTCATCAAAGCTAAAGAGCAGACTGTTGCTGGCACGCTTCATCACTTAACCATTGAGGCTCTTGAAGCAGGTAACAAGAAATTGTATGAAGCAAAAGTGTGGGTGAAGCCGTGGCTGGACTTTAAGGAACTTCAGGAATTCAAACATGTTGGAGATTCTCCTTCATTCACTCCTTCCGACCTTGGTGCTTGTACAGGTAATCATCAAACTTCTGTTTTAATTCTAAGCACTCTATTTGGGTAAGGACTGATTACAGATATCCGCAAATAAATACATTGAATTATATCATGTGTCTTCCTTTTGCTTTATTTCATCATTATCTGAATCACTGAATGAATGATTAGAAGCTAAGCTCAGGCTCTATCTCATATGAAATTGGATTTTTGTCATGTAAAACAACCTACTTACTTATTTTTACAGTGCTGGACAAAGATACTATTATAATTCATCTGTATTCTGCATTGTGCTGAAACTTAATTTTACTATGACATCAATAGTTTAACCTTATACCGGCTATATTACCGGAGTAGCTTACCCGTATACTTGCATCCAAACTAATCTGTGATTCTGTTATCAGAAGGACATGCCCCAGGATGGAAGGAAGTGCCCAATCATGATCCTGAAGTTCAGAATGCTGCAAATCATGCCCTCAAGACCATACAGCAGCGCTCCAACTCTCTGTTTCCCTATGAACTACAGGAAGTTGTTCATGCTAAGGCTGAGGTTTGTCCATCTTCTAATCTATTTGTTTCGTGATTTCCTTGACCTAACATGACTATTTCTTGATCGTTTTCATTTTTTTTTTTAAAAGTTTCCGCATTTTCTGAGCTGGAAACCACAGTCTCTTCAAAAAACTTTAGAATGATTTTGGAGCAGATGAAGCTTCATTTATTTATTTGAAAATATAGCAAAGTTAGATATATGGACTTACCTAACTACTTTTTCTCGGAATATGAAAAACGCAAACAAATTGGTTTGCTAAGCTGATATGCACTCATGTCCGATAATAATCGGTCAATGCAATTGTCATCATGGGAATTTAAGCATTACCTCTTTGTGTTTCCAAATATGCGCAGCGGAGTCCCTCTAACATTTTTAGGCATTAGGCGTAGTGGTGGACTCTACTATTTGAGGCATTAGACGGTGGCTTTGCGACTCTTTATTCTTTGGTTCGTAATATGATAGAATTGGCGAATGGTATGGTTCAATAAACTGGTTTGTGCTTCCTATATTGTGAAACACCTGCTGGGTAGTGCAGCTGCAGTGTTTCCAACTACGGTTGAGAATGCACTTCGGACCTCCCAGTGCTCTAAGACACATGCCTTGCTTAGAATAAGAGAATTACCATGGAAGTAATGGAGCACAAAAAAATGGCTTAAAGTGCTGGTAATGGAGGGTACATATGAAACCCAGAATGTCGAGTAATAGTTACCCATCTCCCATCTCCCTCCTAGGATAATGCACCTAATTCCCTATAGAGGAATCCTTCACCCCTTTCTCCACCAACTGCTGGCTACCGCTATTTACTGCCATTTTTTTTTCCTTTTGCGCTTGAGCTCTCGTACTATCGTAACAATTATTGTCATTTCAGACAACCGTAGCGAGTAATTTTTTGTGGATGGATGGATGGTGGTCATACATTGTAATTAAGCTGTGTATGTTGACATTTGGGGATGGATGGTGGTGATACATTCTAAGTAAGATGTGTATGTTGACAGGTTGCTGAGGACTCTGCAAAGTTCAACCTGCGTCTGAAGGTGAAGAGAGGAGAGAAGGATGAAGAGTTCAATGTGGAGGTTCACAAGAACAGTGAGGGGGACTACCGCCTCAATCAGATGGGTTCCATTCAGCCTGAGCAGTAGAGTAATGATACTGCTCGAGTGTTGGCCTTTTACTGTTTATAAGTACCTAATGCTCAGACTATGCTGACCTCAACTTGAGAACTATGACTTAACTTTAGTGATGGTTGCTCCAGTGTTTGCAGTGTGTATTATGGGTTTATTAATGTGGAAAAAGACTGTAAGAGACAGTTAACGTTGTACACTTGTGCTTTGTTGTTCCCTGCCGTTTATCTCGTAATGAAGGACCTTAGGTTGTGCTTTTTAAGGGATGTAGTTGCTTTCCTGCAGGTAGTATCAGACTCTGTTTAGGCATAGTTGAAAATACCTTTCTTTGATGCCCCTGTCCAGACTCTGTCCAGTCTTGGCATAGGCGGCATTCTTTGCTCAGTCTGATATGCTTAAATTTGCCGCAACAAAAATGGCCCTGAATAACCAAGGTTTCCAGGGGTTTGATTCTCGGTTTTGACAGTGGGGTTTGATTCTCGGTTTTTTTTTTGATAAGGTAAGGAAACAACTGATATGGGTCCTTGATATAGGTTAATTATATACTAGTCTTGGGTGTTGGGAGTACGATACACCCATAATAGTAAGATTATAAAAAAAAGTAAAAAAAACAAAATAGACTGGGCGATTTTTAGAAATAATGTTAAAAAATAGAGTAATTATCATTTTAGGCGTAGGCTCGAAGTTATAAACCTAGTATGGGGCATAAACACGTCGTACTAGGAATCTTCTATTGGACTTCTTTTTTCTGTTGAAGAGATTGGATAGCTTTAAAAAAACCTCCATACATTTAAATCGAGAGAATTAGGTGGTTGATGACTAATTTGAATGTTCCACTCATTTTCTGTGGCAGCCTTTCTGGAATCTTTATCCATATTTGTAATAGGAGGTCTTGCATTATCTTGTTGTATTAGTATTTTCTTACAATAATTTGCTAGTCATTTAACACATTCTTAATCAACATTTCTAGGTGACTTGCTTTGTGATAGACTTTATACATTTTGTTTCTGTTGTGCCCGCAATTCTTTTTTTTTTTTTCTTTCTCTTAGCTGGTACCTCCATTACAAATGTTCAAATACCTAGTTTGCCATCACATTAATTACTTCCTAGTTTGCCTTCACGAATTACTTCCTTGTTTGGATTCATATTTAGGTCTTGAAATAACACACATGAACATAACCTTACTTATAAATCTTTTTGATTGCACCCATCTATGAGGTCATTTTTCTTTTTTACCTACATAGTACCTTTGACTAGGTTTTGTTATAAAAAATCATTTTTCATCCATGCGCACTACATTACATTGATCCTTGAAAACATTTTTTTTGGTATGCATATTATATTGAAGTTGTGAAAGACATTAAATTAGTGTATCAAGTTTATTCTTATCTGTTAAGAGTGGCTTTATTGCATTTATATATGAATCAATGAGCTTTGCTATTACCTATCTGCTGACCGTGGATTGACTTTCACCCAACCTTTCCCCGACTCCATGCTGAGTAGTCCTCTTGCCCAATTCTAGATTTTCTAGTTGAGTTGTGTCAAAGTTAAGTCTACTTGGCATTGTTCTACTTTTTCGCTTGCTCTTGACATTGATGCCTTAACCACAAGCATGTTGTTTCTTTGCCAGATTCCAAATGTTTGTGACTGTTTTTCTACATACCCCAAAATGTGTTGCTACTTGTGACATTGAATCATGCTTTGGGCGCAAAAATGATATGTTTATAAATTTGGCTCCTAAACTGAAATTAGGTTCCAAATTTTCTACTCTTGCATTAAGGTACCTGATTTTGACATTTTAGTATTGGATGAAGGGTAAGTAATTTGGCTGATAAGAATGGAGAACCTTATCAACAAATCTGAAGTCCACTTACCGAGATTGCTAAAAATTTTTTCCGTCTAGTTGTAATTTATTAACAAAACAGTAAAGTATGTAATTTTATTTAGAAACATTTTGATATTGGTAAATGGAGGCCTGTCTCTATATGTAGGTTGTTAAACAACCTTCTTTTGTACTGTTACTGTATAATTAGGTGGTTGTCCTAATAAATCACATAGTTCTATTGGGGCCGGGGGCCGATAAAGCACAAGTGACCGACGACCGGCTCAGACAGTGTCGCACTCATCAAGTTGGATAAATCCGGAGGTAAGTCCATGCATGCTTGCAAGTTGCATGATTCAATTCTCTTAACACTATTTTTATTAAGGACAAGTTATGTATAGTATCTTCGTATTTTAAATACAGTACAGAAGTGAAGCTGTGTATGTATGTATTGTTTGACCCTGCCTTAATTTGGAGCCTTTGAGTGGTCGTAGCCCTTTGTATTCATGCTACATTGGTACTACATCTTAGACAGTCAACACAAGAAACTAATACTCCACATCAGATTACATTTACGAGTTACGACGTCGACATAATCTCTCTACACTCCAGAGCCTCAATCTATCTGTATATACAGTATATTACAAAATAATAAAGTACTGCAATTTTCTGGTCGAATCTTATTACAGGCCAGGGTTAAACTGTTACATAAATTTTGTTCAAAGTTACTGGAATTGCATGACAATGGTATCCTTTGTGTTTGTTTGTGCATGTGTACCAACATAGGTTCAGGTTTGAAATCAAAAGCTTAAATGTAATCAGCAAGAAGAAAGTGAGAATGACATCCATGATCCATTCACCAAATCTGATCCATAATAAGAGAATCAAATGGTAGGCAAGCAAGGCTAACTCACTGTTTTAATCATTCTTCTATTCTCCAGCTATCATCATCCGCCCCAGGCCATGACCAGATTGTTTTCGAATTCCTTGCTACTATTTCAGGCCAACCCTACACAATTCACACCAATATCTTCACCAACGGAGCCGGCCACCCTGGTGTAACCCTACTGATGGTTATCACAACTACACCCTTCAATGGACCCCTTTTTCTCTTGTGTAACTTTGTCAATTTACAGACTCGGTTTTATTGAAGCAAATTAATTTTAACATACAAACTGTTTGCGCTTCTTATGTTGTCACAATTTTCAACGCAATTTCATCGTTACCTTTCTCATCCCGTTTACTCCTATTTCTAACCCTTTAGTCACTCCTTTTAATTTCAGGTGGCTAGTAGACAGTGTACCAATAAGAGTATTCCGAAACTTCCATGACTCGGAAATCAACTTCCCATATTCACAACCAATGTACACATATGCCAGTCTCTGGAATGTAGACGACTGGGCAACTTAAGGTGGCCGAGTTAATACAGACTGTTCACTTGCACCATTTGTAGCCAATTTCCAAACCTACAATCCCAATTCTTGCTTCTGCCCGGACCAAAACTCACTGTGGAAATGCTCTAGCTATAATTCCGCTAACTGGTGGACTGACTCAAGTAAATACTACCAGCTAACTGAAACTCACTACTACCAAATGAAATGGATCAGAGACAACTACATCATCTATGACTATTGCCCTGCCACCAACGCCATTGGCAAATTCCCCAAGGAATGTTCTCTCCAACAAAACTAAGATGATAGGGCAGCAAACCACAATCTTCGAGCTTGAATATTACGAAAATTAATCTAAATTTCTTCCTATTCTTTCCAATATTATCTAGTACTCCAAGAACAATATTCTTTTGTGTTTACCTTGCGCTTTTCCTCAAGTTATTGGTTTTGTATACAACCACCCTTTTCTTTGGAACCTCTTTTCGCACTCCTTGAGGACCCTTTTATTGGAACTCCTTGCGGGATCCATTCATACACTCAGAACTGCTACCCATGACTAGACCTAGCAAAACTGACCTAACCCTAATCAAGTTAGGGTAGATTTGAATAACTTAACCCATAATGATCCTACTCAACACAACTTACCGAAAAGATATTCTGATTGAATTGACCAGAAACAGTCGTAACTGACCCAGTGTGCCTAATGAACAGACCTGTAGGCTGTAGCCACCTGAATAAACTGGCCAGACTTCAAACAAAACTAATCCGAGCTGTGTACCACAGAAATTACCCAAAAATTGCTTGATTGAGAATTTACCAACACAATGATGTACACCAAGGATGACAGAAATACATAAAAAGAGAGGTACTACTACAACATAACTTGAGTCAATTTGATGGAAAAAACAGTAGTGAACATATATACTGGCTCAGCTTTTTTGATGAGCAGCCAACTAGCTAACTGGTTTTAGCCACCTAATATGTAGTCGCTGAGACTGGATAAGGCCCACCTAGGGAAACAAGTCTGACCAGAGTTTCGAGCTCCACATCACAGACCACCCACCGTAATCCAAACGTCTTAAATGGCCCCTGCGACGGTGTGACCCACATATTCCATACTTGAATATGGACGATCCAGATTTCAACTCATTTCATACAACATCCAGCGCTGCAGTAATCTTTGGGACTTACTTAAGTTTCAAGTGCTCCTCGGAACTATGACTTTTGCACTGTTGAAAAATTGGGGTGTATCGATGACGACGAACTATAGCAATAAGAACAATTGAATTAGCAAACAGAAAGAGTAGGCTTGCAATCCAAAGTTGCAAGAACACATTCCTTCCTTTGAATTCTAGCAGATAGCCCCACATTAGCCAGTGAAGTTGAGTTCCCATCCAACCCAAAATACAGAAAAATCCTTCCCATTTCAGTTTCATCTTGCTCCATGGCAGTACCAAAGGTAGCAAGCAAAAGAACCACACGAAATATTGTGCTGTAATTACCTGCGTGGGACGGAAAAAATTAAATCAACAGTGATATGTGGTGCATATAATTATACTGGGAAACACTAAACCTAACCAATGACCCAAATTGACCTAATCTGATCCGTAGCTAGCCTAAACTTTGTAAGACCGGATATTTATCCATCAGAAATGTCCCATCCCCAAGCACCAGACAAAAATGACCAGATTTGAGATTGACCCAAAGTGACTAATTTGAAATTACATCTAAGTTTAGCTAAATTATACGGAGTAAGTGACAAAAAAATTAATAAACATGACCCAAGTCAGACCAAATGACCCGACCTGTAACTCCGCAACCACATGACCAGAAACCAATTGAGCCAAAATAGGCTATACCAAGAGTAACCAAGCTAACATGCATAATAAAGCCAAGATATTGAACCGGATGGCCTGTTTGCCAAGTCTACTTGGAATTACTAGTTGTAACTGCATGTTTTAGCTTCCAGGAAACATGATGCACAGCACAAACCTTATTGAATGCTACAAATGCCACCGTCTGCACCAGAAAGCAAAGAGGGAGATCTAACGCGAAGCTCTTTATCAAAACCAGCTGCAGTGTAAACTGTGGCAGGAAAGAGATGAGCTTTTCCGCAATTGACAAGTCTTGTTGGTAATGGAGGTAAATGTGGTAGAAATATATAGAGAAGTTGTGCCTTGGATCAGCGCGAGTGAGATGGTATAGCAGTGCTTCATGCAAAAACTCCCACCCATACAAGTAATAAAAAACAGCAGTGCAAGTAAGGAAAATAGAACCCGATATTAAAGCAAATAGGATTCTTGTGCGTGAGAAAAAGCTTCCCACTATAGTCCATAGTGTCCTTAACTCAATTCCATCTGAGATTTTTGTAGCATTTCCCGAATGAGAACTCCATTTCACAAGCTCAGGCTTCTGACCATATTGGATATAGTGTGGATCAAGAACTAATATGATGGGAAGTGCATATATAATGGGATATATCCTGAAGTGGACAATTAGTCCATACCAGATAGCTGCTTGATACATTCGACCTGTAAAAAGGAATCCGCAGAATTTAACGTAAATATTCAGAAGCTTGCCTCAAATTGCCTCAAGTTTCAACTGTATGGCAATAATAGTACCAACCAAGAAGAGAGTGTTTGAAGGAAATTTAACCACATACATCTTAAGTTTTTTTTAACTCCCGAGGACATAACGCTAAAAAAAACAAGTTCCTACAGGTCAAGGGAAGCATCAATCTGAGGCATGTTGCTCTCACGAAAGAGGAAGCATGGTAAAGTTGACATAAATCAATGCGAAGATATAGAAGAAAAATGCCAAATACAACAAAAGACAGTCCACAGTATATGAGAAAATAGATTAAGTTAGTTATCTTAATATAAAGTTAGTTATACTGTATGAAGAAAGTTAGTTAGGTATTTAGTCAAGTTTGTTAGAACTAAACTACCTATATAAGCTAATGTATTCATACCAATTAATAATATACATTCTGATTTGTATTCATCAACCATTATTTCTCTCTAATTCTCTCAATATCATGATCATCCCATTGATCATTATTTCATACAGTACAGACTACCCATTTTAAACACAGATAGAGAATGGCAAAGGTAGATTATACCCTTCATGATACAGGTCATGATCCACAAGATCGCTGCACAAACAATGGGTTCACAGTTCCCGCGGGTTCCAATGGTAAACGTAAATGGATTGAAGAGCCATGCCATTACAGAGTACAAGCACTTATCATCCGGTACCCCGCGGAGCTTCAAAATTGTGCGAATCAAGTAGCCAACTAGCAGATCTGCAAGGTAGACAGAGAGAAACTAAGTCTCTTTAAAATGAAGGCATGAAGCTTACATTTTCCACAAAGCTGAAAGTATAAAACAAAATGAGAGTAGATTAAATGACATTGACACTGAAGTCTCGACCGAAAAAATTGGCTGATTGATAAAAGTGGAGGAAGTAAAGGAGAGATGATGAAGTGAGATTGTATAAACCTGAAGCTGAGAAAAGATATTTCCCCCAAGAGGGATGGAAGATAACATTTGGTATGAGCAGGAAGGCAAGCAATGGAGAGTACCGATACGTGGTTCTCTTGAAGGGAGAGTCTCCCTTGGAGACCAAAGCAGCAGCGTCAGAGAAGACGAGGTAATCAACATCAGTATATCTGACCTCCATATGAGAGTCTTGCCAGTCTCCATAGATGATCAAGGCCACACGTAAGGCTGTTGAAAATACTAGCACTCTGCGGAAAGTAATCATCATCGCTGCGACATAAATGGAAAGCTAATTAATGGAAGTTGCCATACAAGAGCAACACAGGGTGGCACGTTTCTAAATAGAGTGAATCATATGTGAAACCAACCAACCAACCAACCCGAATCAGTGTGTATTCCTGATTTAGTTATTGATAGGATTAAATGCATGGTTAATGGGAAATGAATGTAACAGTTAGTAGTAGATGGAGTTGAAGGAAAATGTGGCAGTGAAGGATGAGTTAGGCTACAGTAATGATCTGTGATGTGATAATAAAGGTAAGTACACTGTTGGTAGTGGGTATAAGTGGGTGCAGGGAACTCAGATTAAGGTCCCTTGGTATCCTAATGTGCCTAATCACTCCTTCATTGATTGTCTAGCCGTTGAAGGTCGCTTGTTGAGTAAAGATAGGATGTTGGGTTTTGGTATTATCTCAGATGCTTTGTGTGATCTATGTATGCCCCATATTGAAGATCATCAACAATTCCCCAGTCAGGGAGTTGTTGATTGGTGTGTTTAATGGAGGTGTAAGGAGTTAAGACAAAGAGCGTGGTATAGCAAGCAGTTATTGGCATTAAAGAGGGTAGCTGTTGAGCAAAGAGCAAAGTATATAGCAAAAGGAGCATCAAATCAAATGTAACCCAGAAGAAGAATTGGAAAAAGAGAATGCCAACTCCTGTACTAGTACTACTCAGTTGTTAACTTGGTAACCTATTGATTCTCAAATGATGGAATTATGAAAAGAAACCCAAGAGGTGACATTTCCAAATTGCAACGAAATAGTATGATTAAATGAAATATAAATAAATAAGAAAAGTTGTTGACATATGAATGTTGCCAAATGTGGAACTTACAGCGGAAAAACCAAGGAGAGTGCAGTTGTTGTTGTTGTTGTTGTTGTTGTTGTTGTTGTTGTTGTTGTTGTTGATGATGATGAATTGATGATGATGATGATATGAAACAAGGGGAAACACAAGATCAGAGTAAAAGTTGGGAACATAAAAGAGTGATGCTGAATCTGGTAATAACCGATTGTGATCTCAACAAGGATTAGTTTGCACTGGAATTCAGGACTCACAGGGATGAATCTTGTCAATAACCCATTTGATTTGATTTTATTTGGTATGTATTTAATCCGTGTTATAAATTGTGTTACCTAAATACCCCCTTCCTCCATTTTTTAAAGATAAAAACTACTCTAGTTGGAAAGCCAGTGGTGTACTGGTGTTTTACATTTACACTCTGTATCCTATTTTGGTTGAATTTGCAAATCACTATGTTTCGTCAACACATTGATTTCATAGCAAACTTATTGGAATCGTGCATTCTTCATAAATCACATCAACTTGGGAAGCTTCTTCATGCCCACATTATTCGTTCTTCCATACCATCAAATACTTACCTTTTTAACCGTTTCATTGAATTTTATTCCAAATGTAATGACCCCATTTCTGCACGCCGTCTCTTGCATCAAATGCCTCAAACTAATATCTTTTCTTGGAACGCCATGCTTTCTGGCTTATGTATGCTTGACAATCTCCATGATGCACGCAACTTGTTTGATCAAATGCCTTACCGTAATGTCATGTCCTGGAATAATATGATTAGCGCTTTTGTTAAGGCCGGTCATCATGGTGAGGCGTTGGATATGTATGTCACGATGGTTTCGCAAGGTTTCGTGCCTACCCGCTTTACATTGTCTAGCGTTTTCCGTGCTTCTAGCGTCTTATTGGAGCTTCACTTAGGGAGGTTGTCTCATGCTCTCGCCATTAAGCTTGGGCTTGACAAGAATATGTTTGTCGGGAATGCGTTGCTTACGTTGTACTGTAAATGCAGATGTGTAGGTGAGGGAATTCGTGCATTTAAAGAGTTGCCCCAGCCTAATGAGGTGTCTTTCACAGCATTGATCGGTGGTTTGGTGGACGGCCGAAGAATTGAAGACGCCTTGGGAGTGTTTAAGTTGATGCATACATCTCGAGTTTGCATAGATGCGGTATCGTTGTCGAGCATTGTTAATACTTGTGCTAGAGGGGAGGATGATGGCTTGCCATTTAAAGTACATGGCAGATTAGTGCATGGTCTTTCTGTCAAACTTGGATTTGGAAATGATTTTCATTTCGTTAACTCTTTGCTTGATATGTATACCAAGGCTGGCGACATGGATAGTGCTAGTATTATTTTTCAAAATTTATCCAAACCAAGTGTCGTTTCGTGGAATATTATGATAGCTGGATATGGCAAAATTAGCAAGTGTGACAAAGCCATGGAGACTATGGAGAAAATGATGTCATCTGGTTACCAGCCAGATGAGGTGACTTTAATCAATATGATGGTATCATGTGCCAAATCTGGGGATCTTAGGCTTGGTTGTCAATTATTTGAAACAATGGCTAACCGAACTATAAGCTCGTGGAATGCTATGCTTTCCGGGTATTCACAGATTGAAAACTATGAAGAGGCAATCGTGCTTTTCAGGAAGATGCAGTTGCAAAATGTAAAGCCTGATAGTACCACGCTGGCTATTGTGCTAACCTCGTGCGTTGAGATGGGGATTCTGGAAGCTGGAAAACAAGTCCATGCTGTCTCACTTAAGGCAACGGTTAATTATGATATCTATGTTGGCAGCAGTCTTATCACTTTGTATTCCAAGAGTGGGAAGATGGATATTGCAAAGTATATATTTGATCAACTGCCGGTTGTGGATATTGTTTGCTGGAACGCTATCCTGGCTGGATTTTCCGTTAATTCTAGAGAAAAGGAGGCATTCGATTTCTTTAATACAATGAGAAGACGAGATATACGCCCTACCCAATTCTCTTATGCCACTATGGTCAGTTTTTGTGCCAAACAGTCCTTTCCATCTCAAGGTAAACAACTCCACTCTCTAATAGTGAAGTTTGGATTCATAAATGAAATATATGTAGGAAGTGCTTTGATTGATATGTATTGTAAATGTGGCAATGTATCGGGGGCTCGGGATGTATTTGATGCAATGCCTGTGAAAAATGTTGTCGTTTGGAACGAGATGATACATGGGTATGCTCAAAATGGATATGGTAACATGGCAGTGCATCTGTACTCGTGTATGATTAGTGCAGGGGAAGAGCCAGATAATATAACCTTTGTAGCTATTCTAACAGCTTGTAGCCATTCTGGTTTAGTTGATGAAGGGATAAAAATCTTCGAGTCAATGCTTCCAAAGCACAAAATCGAGCCATGTTTAGATCATTATACATGTATCATTGATGCTTTGGGTAGAGCTGGGAGATTACATGAAGCTGAATTGCTAATCATGAGATTGCCATGTAAGGATGATCCTGTTATCTGGGAGGTTTTGCTGAGTTCGTGTAGAGTTTACAGCGACATTTTTGTGGCCAAACGAGCTGCAGAAAAACTCTTTTCCCTGAATCCAAGAAGTTGTACACCTTATGTGCTTTTGGGCAATATCTATTCTTCAGAGGGAAGGTGGGAAGAAGCGAGGGCTATTAGAGAGCTTATGGATACCAAAGATTTAAATAAGGATGGAGGATATAGTTGGACGGATAACGTCGACAGGTTTAAAACTGGTGAAATAGGTTAATCTTTCTTGGCTCAATCACAATGTGGTTGATATATAGTCATATAAACGAGAGAGGTAGCACACAAACATTAACTTACTGGTAAAGTCATTGAGAGATGGTAATCATGACTCATGACCAGGGTTCGATGCGTATCAGCATACCTTTGTTAGCAAGGAAAAAAGAGTGTGTGGGTTGTGCTCATGATTACAATACGGAAGCTGTCAGCATAAAAACTTTCCTTGTTTACACCAAAATTGTTCTGTGATTGTGAAGCTGCAGAATTGTTGGAGTATTAGGCCGAATTAGGCTCTCTAGTTCTGTATGGGCTTTGACCCAACATGGTTTGTATTTATATCTCGCTTTAGCTTGAGAAGACAGAATAAGGCTTTATCCAATTACTACTCATAACATGGTATCAGAAAAAACCCTACTTTCCCACAAAAAAATACCCTAACGTTTATCCCTGTTTCATTGTTTCACGTTCAGATTCACAATGACAGGGACGGACGACTCCGCTTCCGCTTCTAATACACAAAAGATCGATTCTTTGTCTCCTTTTTCGCTTATTAATCAAGAAGGTCCTGGTCAAGCGATTACCCACATAAAACTCCGGAGCGATAATTATGAAGAATGGAGTCGCTCTATGCGTCGGTCTCTGAAATCACGACGTAAATTCGGGTTTTGTGACGGGTCCATTGCTAAGCCGACTGATGAGTTTCTCCTCGGTCAATGGGAGGTTGTTCATTGTACCATTGTTCAATGGATCATGAATTCCATTGATCCGTCTATTCGGGATAGTGTGTCAGATACAGAGGACGCTCATCTCTTGTGGTCTGAATTGGAGGACCAGTACGCTGTTGTCGATGGCGCCAAAATTCATAATCTTAAGACCCAATTACACGAGTGCCGTCAAACGAAAGGTATGTCGGTTACTACGTATTATGGTCATTTGAAAACTTTATGGGACGCTTTAGTTTCTCATGAACCACCCTTTACTTGTTCGACTGCCGGGTGTTCCTGTGGTGTCACAAAATCTGCTCTCGCTCGGCAGGATTCCGAACGCCTTCATCAATTTCTTATGGGCTTGGATCGGTCTCTTTATGGTCCTATTCGTAATCATCAACTCGCACTTGATCCCCTTCCGTCGTTAAGCCGTGTTTACCATGCGGTTTTGCAAGAGGAACGTTTGCTCGCGGGTCCTTCTGCTGCACCCGAGGTCCCTGATGTCATGGCCATGGCTGTTCGAGGTCCCTCTGGGTCTTTATCCACCCCTGACTGGCGTGCACTACGAGATGCCGAGCGACGTGAGCGAAATAAATTCAAATGCTCTCACTGTGACGTCTCTGGCCATGAAGTTTCTAACTGCTTTATTAAAACACAACGTTTTCCGGAATGGTGGGGTGATCGGCCGCGTACTCTTGAGGAGCTCAAGGCCCGAACCAAATCAAGCTCTTCTAGTACTCGGTCTCCTGCTCGTGCGAATGTTTTAATTGCTGATCCACACGGCTCTTTGTCACAGGATCGTCTTAGTGGTATGTCCCTTGATTGGATTATTGATACGGGGGCCTCGCATCACGTTACGGGTGACGCACGTTGGTTAACTGATTCTTATACTATTCCACCCTGCCCAATAAGCTTACCTAATGGCCACACAGTCTCGGCTACTGTGGCAGGCTTGGTTAAACTCAATTCATCCCTTATCCTTTACAATGTTCTGTTTGTTCCGAGTTTAAATTGCAATTTGCTCTCTGTTTCTCAACTTGTGGCTACCACTTCATGTGTCTTGAGTTTTACTAACTTGTCTTGTCACATTCAGGACCCTTCTTTGAAGACGAAGATTGGAGTCGGTGAGTTGCGAGACGGGTTATACTATTTGCGGGCAATGGAGCGTGTAGCAGTACATCGTGTGAGCTCCCCTGTTTCTGTTGATACTTGGCATATGCGTCTCGGTCACCCTTCGAATAAAGTTTTGCAATTTTTGCCCGATGTTAGCAATTTTAATTCGTCTCATTTAGACCATATTTGTGACGTTTGCCATTTAGCAAAACAATGTCGTCACAGTTTTCACTTGAATCCTAATAAAGCCGTTGCTATTTTTGATTTAATTCATTGTGACTTGTGGGGTCCTTATCGTACTCCGTCCTCGTCTGGGGCGAAATATTTCTTGACCATAGTCGATGATTGCTCTCGGGCAGTTTGGGTTTATCTTTTGCTCAACAAAACTGAGGTCTCTGAAATGTTTCTCAATTTTTTAGCAATGGTTCATACACAATTTTCCAAACAGGTTAAAATTGTCCAATCTGATAATGGCACGGAGTTTAATGACATGGCCGCTTATTTTCTTAAACACGGCATTCTCTTTCAAACTTCGTGTGTCGGTACTCCTCAACAGAATGGTCGTGTCGAGCGTAAACACCGTCACATTCTCAATGTTGCTCGCGCTCTTTTGTTTCAAGGGCACTTGCCGGTCTCTTTTTGGGGTGAATGCGTCTTAACGGCGGCTCATTTAATAAATCGTACACCTTCCCCTATTCTACAAAATAAAACTCCCTATGACATTCTCTTTGGTTCGCCTCCTTCCTATTCTAATTTACGGGTTTTTGGGTGTCTTTGTTTCGTTCATAATCAAAATACCAAAGGTGATAAATTTTCAAAACGGAGTCGTAAATGTGTCTTCCTTGGATACCCTCACAATAAAAAAGGGTGGCGTGTGTATGACCTTGCTACCGGGGAAATTTTTGTGAGTCGGGATGTTCGTTTTTATGAGGCCTCCTTCCCGTTTGCCCCTTCCACTGTTGGGTCTACTGTTTCGGGTGGGGGTGTCCTTAGTGAGGGCGAAACTGGGGATATTCCCGTAAAGACTACCACCCACGGCGATGCTGACACAGCCTATGTCGAAGACATGGCTGCCGTTGAGGGGGAGACAGGCCCTGTCGAGGACATAGTTGCTGTTGAGGGGGAGACAGGGGAGAGTCACTTGAGTCCGACGGGTTCGGTAGTTGACACAGATATGGGCCGTGGTAAGCGAACAAAACGACCTCCACCTCATTTGAGTGATTACTTGGTTGGTTATTCTGCTGTTACACCTCCTGCTACGCCCACTACCTCGCATCCCGATTCTCCGTCTTCGTCTTCAGGTACACCTTACGCCCTTGCTAATTATCTCAGTTGTGATAATTTTTCTTCTCGTCATAAAACTTTTCTTGCCGCCATTACTGACGGTGTTGAGCCTCCTAATTTTCGTACGGCAATTACTGATTCCCGTTGGTGTAAGGCTATGACGGAAGAAATAACTGCTCTTGAGAATAATGGTACATGGGAATTAACTGAGTTGCCTCCGACTAAAAAGGTTCTTGGATGCCGTTGGGTATACAAAATTAAATATAAGTCTGACGGGAGCGTCGAGAGGTATAAAGCAAGGTTGGTCATTTTTGGCAATCATCAGATTGACGGTATTGATTACGGGGAAACTTTTGCACCGGTAGTCAAGATGGTTACAATACGCACCTTGCTTACTATTGCTGCTAGTAAAAATTGGGAGTTACACCAGATGGATGTTCATAACGCTTTTTTGCATGGCGACTTATCAGAAGAAGTGTATATGAAACTTCCACCTGGATTTAGCAAGGGACAAGTTGGTAAAGTGTGTCGATTACGCAAGTCCTTGTATGGGTTACGACAGGCTCCTCGTTGTTGGTTTGCCAAGCTCACTTCTGCTTTGCGCCAATATGGTTTTTCTCACTCTTATTCAGATTATTCTTTGTTTTATTATTCGGCCGGTGAGGTATGTCTTTATGTCCTTGTTTATGTTGATGACCTTGTTATCGCTGGAAATAATTCTGATGAAATTGCAAAGTTCAAGAGCTATTTGAGTTCGTGCTTCCATATGAAAGATTTGGGCATTTTGAAGTATTTTTTGGGCATTGAGGTCGCCCGTAATTCCGAGGGTATTTGTCTTAGTCAGCGGAAATATGCCTTGGAATTATTTCAGAGACCGGTCTTTTAGGTTCAAAGCCTAGCTCCACACCCATTGAATTTAATCACCACTTGGGTGAAGCTACGGGTGATGTTATTACAGATGTGGAGTCTTATCGCCGATTAATTGGGAGACTTGTCTATCTTGCTGTTACTCGCCCGGATCTCTCTTATGCTGTTCATATCTTGTCTCAATTCTTGAATCATCCTCGACAAGAGCATATGGATGCTGCGCTTCGGGTTGTCCGTTATCTCAAGGGACGGCCAGGACAGGGTATTTTTGCTTCGTTCGGATAGTACACTTAATGTTTCGGGATGGTGTGACTCTGATTACGCAAATTGCTCATCCTCGCGCCGTTCTCTCTCCGGTTGGATTGTTTTTCTCGGTGGTTCTCCCATATCTTGGAAGACTAAAAAACAGCCCACTGTGTCATTATCTTCCACTGAGGCCGAATACAGAGCTATGGCTGCGGTCCTTTGTGAAATGAAATGGCTCGTTGACTTGTTCTCTGGTTTTGGTGTCACAATACCCAAGCCTATGTCCATCTACTGCGATAATAAGTCCGCTCTTCAACTTGCCCAAAATCCGGTTTTTCATGAACGCACGAAACACATTGAGGTGGCATGTCATTTTATTCGTGATGCTATCGTGGACGGTTTGGTCTCTCCTTCTTATGTTGCGACGAATGTACAATTAGCTGATATTTTTACTAAAGCTTTAGCGTCTTCACAGTTTGATTTTCTCCTTCGCAAACTGGGCATTATTGATCTTCATGCTCCAGTTTGAGGGGGAGTATTAGGCCGAATTAGGCTCTCTAGTTCTGTATGGGCTTTGACCCAACATGGTTTGTATTTATATCTCGCTTTAGCTAATGAGAAGACAGAATAAGGCTTTATCCAATTACTACTCATAACATGGAGTTCCTGTGATGCTATTGTGCTGACTATCTGTGAACTTGTGTTTCTCTGTGTCATGCTTTATGTTGGGAGTTTCACAATTTACGGGAGCCTTTGAGGCACCGGGGTAGTGTTGTTGTTGGTCTCTGTGACAAGAAGGCTTAAAGGTAGCACAAAACACTTGTTGGAGCTATGGCCAGCGGTGCAAGTGTAATCAAGAGTTACTCAATCATCTGCATAAAACAAGTATTTCTGAGGGACTCGAGTTTTTGTGGGATGAAGATATACTTAACAAGTCACTGATAGATGAACCGTCTCAACCAAAACGTTAAGGTGATGGTTGAGGCCCAACTATTATTAATATTCCTAATACGCTCCCTCACTCAAACGCCCATTGGGCTTGAAGAGTGGTTAGTTTGCACAGGCCCACCCATACCGTGTGCTGGTTTCCACTTCGTGGTTCCAGGATTCGAACCGTGACCTTCGGTCACACTGGCTCTGATACCACGATAGATGAACCGCCTCAACCATCACCTTAAGGTTATGGTTGAGGCCCAACTATTATTAATATTCCTAATAGTCACAACCATATATAAATAGGGATTCATTGTTGAATAACTTTGATCAAGATGAAGATCTAGTGAAGATGAGTTTATGCCATATGTTGATGTGGAATTTGTAAACAAGGATTGAAAATCTCTGTTTTGGATAAACAGGGCATCACTGTATGATAAACATGAAGGGAGGGGATTTAGAGGGATCTTTTTCACTTTTTATTAGGATATTGGGCTTATATGTTAGACCCATCTATCATTAGGGTTCTATAATCCTAGGGTTCTATGAAGGAGATGTATTATAAATACATCGTTCCATTTCAATGTCAAACACACAATATCAATAATATATTTCTCTATCAATAATATTCTCTCAATATAATTCTATCATGGTATCAGAGCCTCACGCTCTTGAGGCCTAAAAACGACATTCCGCTGCCCTGCCGGAGGGTCTAATAAACTATGGTGCCCTCCGGCTGGATTTTAAAATAATATCTATTTTATTTTTTTTAAAAAAAAAAACCCAAAAAAAAAGAAAAAAGTTCCTTGTTTTTCTATTCTTCAATCCGATGACAGATCTAAAAATCTAATTTCTTTAATCAAGTTGGTATGAAACAAAAAAAAACTGGCGAGTTACGCACGAAAAAAACTGGCGAGTTACGCACGAAAAAAACTGGCGAGTTACGCACTGAAAAAACTGGCGAGTTACGCACTGAAAAAACTGGCGAGTTACGCACCAAAATTTGTCTGGCGAGTCCTTTTTATATTGATTATGTTTTTTTTTCTTTTGTCTTTTTTTCTCCAATCGTAAAGTTCGTACAACTACTGTCTTTACGATTGCGGGAGGGTATTAGGATATTGGGCTTATATGTTAGACCCATCTATCATTAGGGTTCTATAATCCTAGGGTTCTATGAAGGAGACGTATTATAAATACATCGTTCCATTTCAATGTCAAACACACAATATCAATAATATATTTCTCTATCAATAATATTCTCTCAATATAATTCTATCACTTTTGCTATCGAAACAGCCCGATCACAGAATTCAGCAATGTAGTATTAAAATACAGAGGTTGATGACAGAACTCGAGAAAATCCAGGGACATTGTGTTACTGGAATACCGGGTACTCTTGACTTTCATTCAAACTTTCCTTCCCATTTATTTAATACGTAGCACTCCTAAAATGGTGGAGTAGTTAATTAATTCCCACAGATGTTGCTCGGACATGGTTCGAAGTATCCGACATGGGTACGTGTCCAAGTGTCGGATTCTTCTATTTTGTGAAAAAATTCATGTTTTTGGTCTAAACTAAAGTGTCCGAGTGTCCAGTGTACGAGGTCATATTTAAGAGTCCGAGCAACGTAGTTCCCACTAACCTCCTGTAATTTTACTCTGTTTTCTTGGCTCACTTATTTGTTTATTTGACTTACCTCATATTTTATGAATTCTCCTTCTGATTAATCAAATAAACAATAGATTATATGCTGTCCCTAAAGTGACACCCATTAGCTCCAGAGCTTTCAGTCGTTCGTGAGTATGTATATATATCATCCACTTCTTAACTTAATTTATTACTCCCAAGTTTATAGTTAATTATACTATGTTTTTCTAATGTTTTTTTGGGTTTAATCATTGTTTTCTGTGTCTATCACCAGCTGTCTTTTGAAATCTTCGTGGGTCTTCTTAGTTAAATTTCGAGTTTTATGACATTATCTGTATTTATTGAAATTTACTTCTTTTTTTCCCCCTTCAAAATTTGGCCCCATATTCCCTGCCTTTTCCTGCTGTTGTGCAATGGAAATGGAAATAGGGGGAAAATACCTTTCTTTTGAGCTAGAACTGGATAAAGTAAGCTTTCATTGCTCACCACTCTGTTTTCTTTTTCACAAATACTAGTGCAAGGAAACTTTACACATGTAATTTGTAAAACGGATTCTTTGATAATTACTTTCACAAACATGGGCATGCCTTTCTTATGACTTGTAACAGTTTGACACCAAAAGACTAGTTGATGATTTATTATAAATTATAATAGCTTCAATTGACTTTCTCACAGGTGCAAAAGGTCAGATCACCATGTTCTAAGAAACTGGCAACCTGTGGAAGCCAAACTAGTAGAGAACTAAAGTTGTCCTTATTGCAAGATGTATTTAACATATACCCCCATTTTTTTTCTCTCATTAAGGTTGAAATCTTCTTTGGGTCACTGTATTTGTTGTAATTGAATTTGCAGGTTGGCAAGCTGAAGAAGAAGCTCAGAGATGAAGAAAACATTCACAGGGCTCTAAAACAGGCCTTTAACAGGCCTCTGGGTACGCTGTCACACCTGTCTCCGTATCTACCTCCAAATGTTAGTTATTACCAATCTTTGTTATCTTTGATCTCTACGTCAATGATTGCAATTGGTAAACACCAGTAGATGTCATTATACTACGTTATCCTAGTGCCTTAAGGAACTGTGCATATGACACGTTAAGGGATTCAAATATCACTCATATCACTTTGAGACTTCGACAATTATATGAACTCTAGCTTTCTTGTGATTGACAATTATATGAAGCTCCCTTTACCCCGCCCCCCATAAAAAAGTAGTTTTGTGCTGATGATTGCTAGTGATTAGTACTTGGATCAGTATAATCAAATCTAGCAATGTGATTCATACTTGGTAGAGTTAATTAGTACTGCTGAAAGGGATTCATTTGGTCTCAGACACAGGAGCTTGTTGCCGAGATTGCTGTCCTAGAAGAAGAGGTGACTCGGCTTGAGGAGCAGGTTGTAATTCACAGGCAGAGTTTATACCATGAAGCTGTCTTCATTTGCTCAAAGAGGAAATCAGATAATCCAATGGAGTACTTCGAGCAAATTATGACTCGAGCTTCTAGAGAAAGCCGATCTGATTTAGAGGCATCTCCAACATCAGTTGTTAGAACGGTATCGGTGGCATCTGACCAGTCTTCACAGTCATTGGATAGACTTTTTGATCATCCCGAACAAAATCTCGGTGATTTACATCATGGAAGTCGATCTACAAATGATATTACTTCCACTGACGATATTTTGGAAAGGTGTAAAAGTTCAGGGATTCAGTCACATGAAAGTTCCAGATCTTTGGTGAACTCTTCTAAGAATGAAAAAAGGGAAGAAACTGTGCAGTTTCCAGATAGGAAACTTTCCAGAGTAAAGACGCCTTTGCAAAAGTCGTCTTTCAAGCGTCAACCATCTGAGAAATCACAAAATTCTCCTCAAAAGCAGGTATATACCATAATCATCCGAAAAACTTATACGAGACGTTCTTATATGTGAGACAAACCCATCAATCCTATAATTAAATGAGGAATATACCTAGGATTTGGGTTAGTTTCATTTCACACATGAGATTGACTCGTATAAAACTCACTGCTGAATCAGTGGTCTTTAGACCTTGTTACAGTTCTGCTTAGACATCATTCTGACTATTCCATCTTTCAGCCTGTAAACAAGGCATTAGGAGGAGACAGCGAACCAAACAAAGTCTCAGAGGATACACTGAAGTGTTTGTGTAGCATTTTTACAAGGATGAGCTATAAAGATGAGAAAATAACACAATCATCTTGTCCCTTACCCTTTGTTTCTGATCAAGATTTTGAAACCCAGGATCCTTACGGAACTGGTGCCGAATTCAAGGCGAGAGACGTTGGTGTTTACAAGTTCCTCTGGATTGTGGATGCAAACTCAATTGATCTTAAGTGGAAGAAAAAGGCTTTGTTCTTGCTTCACAAACTAAAGTAAATTTCCCGTCTTTTTTTAGCAGTTGCTTAGTTTAATAAAGTGTTTTTCAGGTAAAGGGAACCACAAAGGATAATTTAACGTTTGACGGTTTCAAACCATGTTATAAGTACCGTTCTTCAATGACTTTTCCGGCTATGCTAGGTGACATGTGTTGTTTATATATACTACTTGTGTTTTGTGTTCACTTTACAAAAATGTGTTCAGGCTCCTCCTTGGAAAACTAGCCAAAGTCAACTTGGATGGTCTTAGCCACCAACATAAGCTTGCATTCTGGATAAACACCTACAACTCATGCATGATGAATGTGAGTAACCATTATTGAGTACAATTTTGAATTTTCAACTTCACTTGGTATTTTTTCCTAAATTATCCCGGTTTCAGGCTTTTCTGGAGCATGGTATTCCTGACAGTCCTGAAAAGGTCGTCTTACTGATGCGAGAGGTATGATTTCTCCAATTTTGATTGAATTCATTGAGCTAGGATCAAATATTAGCCTGTATATGTTATGTATTGTTGATGGTCAAGCTCTGAGATTTATTATCGAATGATAGAAAAAATGTTTTGCAGGCAACAATAACTGTGGGAGGTGAGAAAATGAGTGCAATCACAATAGAGCATTTTATTTTGAGATTGCCATTCTATGTGAAACAGGTACGTTGGTGAGTATTACCATCATTTTGATTTTGTTTTCCTTAACCTGAGCAGTTGGCACGTCATTGATGTTGCTACGCATGTATCTCCCCAACAGGGTGGGAAAAGAGGTGCTAAAGGGAATGAGCTGAAGGCAAGCAGCATGTTTGGTTTGGAGTGTGCAGAACCTTTGGTTACATTTGCATTGTCCTGTGGAAGCTGGTCATCTCCCGCTGTAAGTGCTTGTTGCTTTAGACGTTATATATTTATCCTGAGTTGGGTTTGATGTCTTTTTACTGGTTCTTACACTTGTATTATCGTATCTACAGGTGAGGGTGTACACGGCATCTGAAATCGAAAGCGAGCTGGAGGCAGCAAAGAAAGAATATATACAGGCAGTAGTAGGCATAACAAAGGAGGACAAGTTTAGAATACCGAAACTGTTGGATTGGTATCAACTAGAGTTTGCCAAGGATTTAAAGTCATTGCTAGAGTGGGTGTGTCTTCAGTTACATGATAAGCTCAAGAAAGAAGCCATTTGCTTTCTTGAAACAACCAAAGATGTGCCTCTTTCAGAATTACTAGATGTAGTACCCTATGATTTCAGTTTCAGATACCTTATTCATGCCTAACTGCATAACCTTCTTTTTCACTTTTTTTTTTTTTTTTTTTTTTTGTTTTTAATTTTATGCCCTTGACCCGTAATTTTATGCCTAAGATTCATATTTTTGCTTTTGTAATTGTGATTATTAACCGTATTTCATTCGTATTATTATCTATTAAGCTTTGCTTAAAATTAACGTAATTAGATAGAGGTAAAAATACAAAAGAATGCAGGAGTCGTAACTCGTAATGGCGGTGGCTGGTGAACAGAGAGGGGGGGAGGGGGAACAAACATTTACATCATTAGGGCTTGCCTGGTACACCCTTAACAATTGAGGGGGAGATTTGTGTGGGAGAGATAATTACCCAACAAATTTATTATACCTGAGATTTTTCTCTGCCCTTTGGTTTGGCATTACTTAGGAATAATTACCGCCTTAACAATTCCTTAGGTTTGGTACAAGAGTAAAATTTCCAACATCTCCCAACAATATCATATTTTTCAATCTATTACATTGCTCAAAAGATCATAGTTAAACAAGAGTTCTCCAAATACGAAATGAAACGAAATTTTTCAATCTACTACATTGCTCAAAAGAACATTTTTTTAGTTAAACAGGAGTTTTCAAAATACGAAATGAAACGAAATGGAGTATGAACAACCATGTTTATGCTCATAATAATCTCCATTTAAGAAGGTCTATTTAACACCATGGCTAAAAACTCATACTTCTCGTCTTCATCTGTCAAGTCACGGAAAACGGCAACATCGCTCTCGGTCATAGTCGAACACAAAGTAAGAATATTGACCCTAGGAATACCTTGAACCTTGCCTAGTTCTTCACGCAAACCAACCTTATAATTCTTTGGTGCTTCAAGCATGGCGGTCAATTGAGCAATTTGAGCATTGCTATTCTCAAGCATGGTTCCCATTAAATTTTCGAAACCCTTTTGTATATTCACAAGTTCTTTGTTTTTCCGCAACTTTTTCTTGGTTGGTTGGGTCAAACCTCCATCTCCACCTCTTTTACTAGTTTCCGATTTTTCACTTGAAACTTCACCGATTTGAACTTCTTGTACATTTTCACTTATCTCATTAGTGACTTCTTGATCATCCCTATCAAGAGGCATATTACCCTTAGCACCGGTTGCCCTATCTTTAGCATAAATTTCCTCCATAGCATCAAAAAATGGAAATGGTTTCCGGTACATGCCCTTAGCATCTTTGTGAGACTGAAAATTTAAAAGAGAAATAAATTAGTATGCTATATTTTTTTTTGATGGAAGGTAAGTAAAATATATCAAAAACCAAAGTCAAAATACAAGAAAAATCTATGATACAAAAGACTGATCAAGACCAAAGAAGCTCATTTCGGAACTCACGGAACTGTCGCCCATTCCAGATACATTTTAAATACCCAATCATAGGCATTCCACCCAGCATCTATCTAAACTCAGTACATGAGACTAGTTGCTGAAATTCCAAACGTATGTTTCAGGATAGGTTGAAAATAAGGCTGAAAATAGGAATAAGGCTGAAAATAAGGCTGAAATTCCAAACGTACAGGAGCTTTTATGTGTTCTCAACTTAGGAATAAGGCTGAAAATATCATACCCTCCTACTGATAGTATGCTATATGGGTTCAGCACAGAAAACAGCACACTGATAGCCACAAAATCAAGAAGGGAAAAAGTAGGAAAAGTGATGCGTACCTTACACCATTCGTCGTACAATTTGCGTTCACCGGTTACCATTTTTAGACCATCGTCCCATCCAAATCCGCTACCCTTCAGTTTAATCTCAAGCAAAGCATTAAACCGCTTTTTCAGATAAGCAAGTCTTGATTCAATATTAGTTGCTTTAAGCCCCGCATCTGGCAATTTTTCTGAAATTAATTTCTCCAAATGAACCAAATAACCAGATTTGAACCCACCCTCAGCCTTCCATCTTCCATCCAAATGCAAGGATGACAACAATTCTACCAACACAGTATCTTCCTCCACAGTCCACCTTCTCGGACCAATCTTTTCAGTAATAGCTTCAATTTCGGTTGTCATAAAGACTATGCATCAAATTTGCTTAAATGGGTCAGAAATGTTAGAGAATTGTGTGAACATTAACTCATACAATGTAAGATGCTATAAATTGATAACATTAAGAAATGTCAGAGAATTAAACTCACGACCAATAAAAAAGATAATGTTGAATCAGAAAAATTGCAGAAAAAACATGATTAACCCAATGAGTACATAACTGATCATTGTTCTTTAAAGCAATCAAACGTAATTTATAAACTCAAAAGGCCTACGAAATCGCCAACTATCATACATTTCTTTAGCTAGTTTTTCTCTCCACTCCGTCCAAGACTCAGACGTATCAATTGCAGCTATACGATCTTCATTATTATTCATAAACTGCCTACCATAGTCTGTATCTAACAAAGCTTCCATTGGATCAAAACTCATTTCTCGACGGATCAAATTATGAATAAGACAACAGGCACTTATAATGTCGGTATGAGTATCCGGGTCATAAAAACTATAATTTCTAAGTATTGCCCAACGCATTTTCAGCAACCCAAAACACCTTTCAATGACATTTCGTGCTGATGAGTGTTTCATATTATAGAATTCCATGTGGTTAACTGGTTGTCGGCCATCTTTCCATTCATTGAGATGATATCTTGTTCCTCGATAAGGTGCAAGAAAGCCTTCACCGTTTGTAAAACCAGCATCAACTAGGTAATAACTACCTATCAAGTTGAAAAGTTCACAAGTGTAAATTATTTATTTACTTCCAACATAGTTTTTTTAACTAAAAAACAGTGGGAAACATTCCTCACCACGAGAAACTATAAGAGGATGTCGTCTACTGATAGCATCCTGAAGGACTCTACCATCGGCTGCCGAACCTTCCCAGCCGGGCAAAACATAGGTAAATTGCATATCCTTAGTACAAGCCGCTAAAACATTTGTAGCTATTTCTCCTTTTCTTGTACGATATTTAGGTTTATCGGTGATAGGAACCATTATCTTTATGTGTGTGCCATCTAAAGCTCCAAGACAATTCTACATACCATTGCACAAAGAAAGTGAATAAAAAAACCAACAACCTATGGAAAAGGGCTTTAAGATGATTAAAATTTACCTTAAACCATTTCCACCTTGAATCACCGGTATCCTCTTCAATAGGTTGTGGAGTCTTTATCAAATACTTATACAAGCGTAAAATTGCTCTTAAAATTTGACGGAAGTTTCTACTCACGGTTTCTTTTGACCTTTTCAAACGATGCACAAGCATTCGTTGTTTCTGGTCATGTGCTAATATATTTAAAAATATAGCAACCCTTTCTTCCAAAAACATGTTTTTAGACTCTTTAAGAAGACCATGAGTTCGAATTAACCCACACAACACATCGAATGTAAACCTGTCCATTCTAAGTTGATCTAAGCAACTTAGATCAGAATGTAGAAACTCATGTATATTTTTCAATCCTTGACTCATGGTTCGTTTTGCTGTGTGAGAGGTTTTCTTACGAGGAATTTTCATAGTTTCTAATATAGCTATCATGTAATAACAAAAGGATATCAAGATCATAGATCTCATTCTAATAAACCAAATAAGACCAACTATGGATTTTTGCTTCCGTGATAATAACCTACGCGCCATAACTGCGTACAAGATCATAAAAAACATGTAAACTAATCAATAGGACATGTAAACAATCAACTCAGAAAACAACACAAATGAAAACAACCATAATTTAACAAAATTACTGTTTGGAGAGACTTGAGGATTTCAATATGGAACTGCGTAGAATTTGACAGGAGTTTATGGAAAGCTTGTACTTTGTTTTATTTGGAATTAATGTGCATATCCCGAAACTTTTTATCCAAAAATTATGGAGACTGTCATTCTTTGCTCTCTCACTCATATTGCTCAAGTTGTAGAGGTGGATCAAGAATGCCTTTTAAAAACAACAGAAAACTTCTCTTATCTTTACCTTCCTTACACAAAAAGTTCACCAACATATTATAAATCACAACATCCGCCTTAAGCTTCTTTTTCTTCTTCATTTCAAGAATAAAACTTTTTGCTTCATCAAATTTTCCTTTTCGAGCAAGATCAGTAACCAAAACCCCCAAATTCACAGTCTTTGGTTTACACGCTCTATACTCCATATCAAACATGTTAAGGGTGTACGAGGCAAGCCCTGGGTGAGATAGATTATAGTGCGGCAATGAACACCAAAAACAAACGAAGGAATTTATATAAGACCAACCATTGTTTTCGCTTCCGTCACAAAAAAATCACCACCAAAAACAAGAAAAACAAATAATAAAATAGATAGATAACAATCATCAAGAAATCGTCACAAAAAATGGTGTTCAAGCATAAAAAAATGGTGCATAAAAATGGAGGAAAGTGTAAATACCTGATTGTTGATGGAGAAGAAGAGGAGAGATTCAGAGGAAAGGAGGAGAGTTTTTGTGCGGCGGAATAATTACTGAGGGTATGAGGTAGGTAATGTATTACCTCTCTTAGGAGGTAATAGTTACTGGGCCGAACTAATTACTTCCATACCAAACCTCAACAAAAAATCCGTAACAATTAAGTTGGACTTTTTCAGGCCTATTACCTCCATCCCAGGCAGGCCCTTAGGGCTTGCCTGGTACACCCTTAACAATTGAGGGGGAGATTTGTGTGGGAGAGATAATTACCCAACAAATTTATTATACCTGAGATTTTTCTCTGCCCTTTGGTTTGGCATTACTTAGGAATAATTACCGCCTTAACAATTCCTTAGGTTTGGTACAAGAGTAAAATTTCCAACATCTCCCAACAATATCAGATTTTTCAATCTATTACATTGCTCAAAAGATCATAGTTAAACAAGAGTTCTCCAAATACGAAATGAAACGAAATTTTTCAATCTACTACATTGCTCAAAAGAACATTTTTTTAGTTAAACAGGAGTTTTCAAAATACGAAATGAAACGAAATGGAGTATGAACAACCATGTTTATGCTCATAATAATCTCCATTTAAGAAGGTCTATTTAACACCATGGCTAAAAACTCATACTTCTCGTCTTCATCTGTCAAGTCACGGAAAACGGCAACATCGCTCTCGGTCATAGTCGAACACAAAGTAAGAATATTGACCCTAGGAATACCTTGAACCTTGCCTAGTTCTTCACGCAAACCAACCTTATAATTCTTTGGTGCTTCAAGCATGGCGGTCAATTGAGCAATTTGAGCATTGCTATTCTCAAGCATGGTTCCCATTAAATTTTCGAAACCCTTTTGTATATTCACAAGTTCTTTGTTTTTCCGCAACTTTTTCTTGGTTGGTTGGGTCAAACCTCCATCTCCACCTCTTTTACTAGTTTCCGATTTTTCACTTGAAACTTCACCGATTTGAACTTCTTGTACATTTTCACTTATCTCATTAGTGACTTCTTGATCATCCCTATCAAGAGGCATATTACCCTTAGCACCGGTTGCCCTATCTTTAGCATAAATTTCCTCCATAGCATCAAAAAATGGAAATGGTTTCCGGTACATGCCCTTAGCATCTTTGTGAGACTGAAAATTTAAAAGAGAAATAAATTAGTATGCTATATTTTTTTTTGATGGAAGGTAAGTAAAATATATCAAAAACCAAAGTCAAAATACAAGAAAAATCTATGATACAAAAGACTGATCAAGACCAAAGAAGCTCATTTCGGAACTCACGGAACTGTCGCCCATTCCAGATACATTTTAAATACCCAATCATAGGCATTCCACCCAGCATCTATCTAAACTCAGTACATGAGACTAGTTGCTGAAATTCCAAACGTATGTTTCAGGATAGGTTGAAAATAAGGCTGAAAATAGGAATAAGGCTGAAAATAAGGCTGAAATTCCAAACGTACAGGAGCTTTTATGTGTTCTCAACTTAGGAATAAGGCTGAAAATATCATACCCTCCTACTGATAGTATGCTATATGGGTTCAGCACAGAAAACAGCACACTGATAGCCACAAAATCAAGAAGGGAAAAAGTAGGAAAAGTGATGCGTACCTTACACCATTCGTCGTACAATTTGCGTTCACCAGTTACCATTTTTAGACCATCGTCCCATCCAAATCCGCTACCCTTCAGTTTAATCTCAAGCAAAGCATTAAACCGCTTTTTCAGATAAGCAAGTCTTGATTCAATATTAGTTGCTTTAAGTCCCGCATCTGGCAATTTTTCTGAAATTAATTTCTCCAAATGAACCAAATAACCAGATTTGAACCCACCCTCAGCCTTCCATCTTCCATCCAAATGCAAGGATGACAACAATTCTACCAACACAGTATCTTCCTCCACAGTCCACCTTCTCGGACCAATCTTTTCAGTACTAGCTTCAATTTCGGTTGTCATAAAGACTATGCATCAAATTTGCTTAAATGGGTCAGAAATGTTAGAGAATTGTGTGAACATTAACTCATACAATGTAAGATGCTATAAATTGATAACATTAAGAAATGTCAGAGAATTAAACTCACGACCAATAAAAAAGATAATGTTGAATCAGAAAAATTGCAGAAAAAACATGATTAACCCAATGAGTACATAACTGATCATTGTTCTTTAAAGCAATCAAACGTAATTTATAAACTCAAAAGGCCTACGAAATCGCCAACTATCATACATTTCTTTAGCTAGTTTTTCTCTCCACTCCGTCCAAGACTCAGACGTATCAATTGCAGCTATACGATCTTCATTATTATTCATAAACTGCCTACCATAGTCTGTATCTAACAAAGCTTCCATTGGATCAAAACTCATTTCTCGACGGATCAAATTATGAATAAGACAACAGGCACTTATAATGTCGGTATGAGTATCCGGGTCATAAAAACTATAATTTCTAAGTATTGCCCAACGCATTTTCAGCAACCCAAAACACCTTTCAATGACATTTCGTGCTGATGAGTGTTTCATATTATAGAATTCCATGTGGTTAACTGGTTGTCGGCCATCTTTCCATTCATTGAGATGATATCTTGTTCCTCGATAAGGTGCAAGAAAGCCTTCACCGTTTGTAAAACCAGCATCAACTAGGTAATAACTACCTATCAAGTTGAAAAGTTCACAAGTGTAAATTATTTATTTACTTCCAACATAGTTTTTTTAACTAAAAAACAGTGGGAAACATTCCTCACCACGAGAAACTATAAGAGGATGTCGTCTACTGATAGCATCCTGAAGGACTCTACCATCGGCTGCCGAACCTTCCCAGCCGGGCAAAACATAGGTAAATTGCATATCCTTAGTACAAGCCGCTAAAACATTTGTAGCTATTTCTCCTTTTCTTGTACGATATTTAGGTTTATCGGTGATAGGAACCATTACCTTTATGTGTGTGCCATCTAAAGCTCCAAGACAATTCTACATACCATTGCACAAAGAAAGTGAATAAAAAAACCAACAACCTATGGAAAAGGGCTTTAAGATGATTAAAATTTACCTTAAACCATTTCCACCTTGAATCACCGGTATCCTCTTCAATAGGTTGTGGAGTCTTTATCAAATACTTATACAAGCGTAAAATTGCTCTTAAAATTTGACGGAAGTTTCTACTCACGGTTTCTTTTGACCTTTTCAAACGATGCACAAGCATTCGTTGTTTCTGGTCATGTGCTAATATATTTAAAAATATAGCAACCCTTTCTTCCAAAAACATGTTTTTAGACTCTTTAAGAAGACCATGAGTTCGAATTAACCCACACAACACATCGAATGTAAACCTGTCCATTCTAAGTTGATCTAAGCAACTTAGATCAGAATGTAGAAACTCATGTATATTTTTCAATCCTTGACTCATGGTTCGTTTTGCTGTGTGAGAGGTTTTCTTACGAGGAATTTTCATAGTTTCTAATATAGCTATCATGTAATAACAAAAGGATATCAAGATCATAGATCTCATTCTAATAAACCAAATAAGACCAACTATGGATTTTTGCTTCCGTGATAATAACCTACGCGCCATAACTGCGTACAAGATCATAAAAAACATGTAAACTAATCAATAGGACATGTAAACAATCAACTCAGAAAACAACACAAATGAAAACAACCATAATTTAACAAAATTACTGTTTGGAGAGACTTGAGGATTTCAATATGGAACTGCGTAGAATTTGACAGGAGTTTATGGAAAGCTTGTACTTTGTTTTATTTGGAATTAATGTGCATATCCCGAAACTTTTTATCCAAAAATTATGGAGACTGTCATTCTTTGCTCTCTCACTCATATTGCTCAAGTTGTAGAGGTGGATCAAGAATGCCTTTTAAAAACAACAGAAAACTTCTCTTATCTTTACCTTCCTTACACAAAAAGTTCACCAACATATTATAAATCACAACATCCGCCTTAAGCTTCTTTTTCTTCTTCATTTCAAGAATAAAACTTTTTGCTTCATCAAATTTTCCTTTTCGAGCAAGATCAGTAACCAAAACCCCCAAATTCACAGTCTTTGGTTTACACGCTCTATACTCCATATCAAACATGTTAAGGGTGTACGAGGCAAGCCCTGGGTGAGATAGATTATAGTGCGGCAATGAACACCAAAAACAAACGAAGGAATTTATATAAGACCAACCATTGTTTTCGCTTCCGTCACAAAAAAATCACCACCAAAAACAAGAAAAACAAATAATAAAATAGATAGATAACAATCATCAAGAAATCGTCACAAAAAATGGTGTTCAAGCATAAAAAAATGGTGCATAAAAATGGAGGAAAGTGTAAATACCTGATTGTTGATGGAGAAGAAAAGGAGAGATTCAGAGGAAAGGAGGAGAGTTTTTGTGCGGCGGAATAATTACTGAGGGTATGAGGTAGGTAATGTATTACCTCTCTTAGTTACTGGGCCGAACTAATTACTTCCATACCAAACCTCAACAAAAAATCCGTAACAATTAAGTTGGACTTTTTCAGGCCTATTACCTCCATCCCAGGCAGGCCCTTAGGGGTAATAGTTACTCATTCCCCAAAAATAATGGACACGTATTTTGCATCATACCGAGTAGTCCAACCCCTTCTAATTACGCTTAATCCGAGCAAGCTTTGAGATGAAATCAACTTTTCTCATGTGAATTTGCCTACACTTAATACTATAAACTACTGCTGACCGCAATTTTCTATCATACTATCCGAAAACAGCATAACACAAATTTACCATCGTAGCAGGAGGTTAATGCCAGTGTGGTACGCTGCCCTGGGAAGATCTCGGATCAGAAAAACAGGACACATGTAGAGGACAATTTATAAACATATGCTGCAGGCAACAACGGTTCAAAAACATTAACCGTCGATAAAGAATTATGTATGAATTGTATATACATCATGTCTAAAAATGACTGAATCTGCAATACATCAAATGAACTATAAAATCAACTAGGTGGAAGATACCCGGAATACACAGGTCATCTAACATTAGTTTTTGCTTTAAATACGTTAATAGAACACAGTGCTAGAACATTGAAGAAATATTACAAGCCGTATTACACAATACCACACGCAATCGCAACACTGTTACCACCAAGGAAAGGTTCCTGATAGAAGTACATATATGCAGCTAACTCACCAGATTAATTATGCCCGACAAACCCATTTCTCAATCCACAAAATCAAAAACAAAATTCAGATTCTGGAAAATTACACACCAAAAGGCGAAAAGCTCAGCCAAATGGTGAAGGAACGGGTCCTGCCAGAGAGTCCGATCTTTTGATGCTTCCCATGCCACAAATGATGCACCCCGGTGATGATAGGGCAGCAAATTTTGCCCCGCACAAATCACAAACATCATACCCAATGGTCGATAAACGGCTAAGAGTGGCAGCACAAAACTGAGATGGGTCTTCCACGGGATCCATGGACTTGTTGGTCAAACCCCTTTGGACACACAAGTCAATCAAGCTCCTCAACTCCTCTCTTTTACCTGGAGGTGCTTTTGAGAAGAGGAGATCAAGCATTTGTTTAGAATATGCATAATTCTGGACCTCCATGTTTCGTTTTATTGCTGTTCGTATGCAGCTTATACGATGTTTTGCTAGAAGGGGCAGTGATCCAAGATGCCGGGATAATCTAGCCATCTCATCTTTTGCACTTATAGCAGCTGCGCCTTGGACCCTTTGTAGCCGTCCGATTTCCTGACCGATAGATATAAAGCTTGGATGAATGATACGAAAAAATATAGGAAGAACGGAAGTAAGAAATGAATTAAAAATATACTCCCTCCGTCCCAGTCATTTGGTTACCTATTCCATCTATATATGTGGGTGACTCGTTCATTTGTTTATCATTCTATATTGGGAATATATTTGAAGGGTAATTTGATCATCCACATAACCTATTGTCCTTGTCACTCAATAATAATACCCACAAATGGTCCCCTCCTCTTTCCTTGGTCTTTGTGTCAAAACCCAAAGGTAACAAACAACCGGGAGGGAGCGGGTATGATTTTGTCACTCGGACAAAAAATGCAGACCTTGGGATACTATGTACACAAACTAAAAGTTACCATAGAAAAAAAAGCAAGCCTTGGGGTGACAATGAAAACTCCGAGTATTTCATGAACTTTTCCCAGGTTTTCGGGTTCAATAGATGGGCGTAACTGTAAAAGCTATACCTGAAGAAGAGTAACTCCAATCTTATACTGCGCACAGATAGTAGCCTGAGCCTTGATATCAGAACCGCGTGATTGATCTTTGGCCAAAGCCAGAAAAGCTTCGTCAAAACAAGATAGAGCATCTGGTAGCTGATTCTGCTCAAGATGTGCCAATCCCGTCTTGAAGCATAATGGAGCAGCAGCACCACGTGGAACCTGTTCAGTGTTGGGGAAAACATGTAATACACAACAAAGAAAAGAATTGCAAACTCTACGCATGGAAAAGGAGGTTCTTAGTGATGAGAATTCACCCTACAACAAAACTTAAATTGTTGAAATCAGGTCTTGCTAAACAAGAAAGCCTTGGGCCGAAATGATTAGGGGTAAAGCTGGCAAAAGCTGACCCCGACCCAAGGGACACGACCCCACCTGCCCGAACCGACCCGATACAACCCGTAAATTGGAATGAACCGAAACCGACCCGACCCTATAACCGGTAGCAGTCTTATTTTTTCCGATCTGGACCCGACCGAACCAACCCGTAACCCAATATATTTGCAACCCGGTAATGAACTAGCTTGGTTTAAATAACACCAAATTAACATTCATCTTAATTATTTTCACTTAAAACTACAATTAATATGCCTACCCTTTATTTAACATAAAATTACCATCTAAAATTAAATAAATAAGATAAAATATATACTGATAACTTAACCCGCTAATGACTCAACCCGACTTGATACCCGTGTGATGACCCGACTCGAAGATGGCCCGGCATGAACTGAACCGACCTGAACCCGACACTGACCTGACATAACCTGAACCCAATATGACCCGGCTCGCTTTCACTTGACCCGTAACCGACCCTAGTGACCCGATTGCCACCTCTAAGGCTTTGATTGGATAGAGGGACGATTTGGAGGGAAAGGGAGGGGAGGGAAAGGGAGGGATCAACTTTCCCTTGTTTGGATACAATATTTAGAGGGAGAGAAATGAGGGGGGAAAGAAATGGAAGGATGTATTTTCTCTCTTTTAGACCAAATTAATTTCTTTCCTTGGGAGGTAAGATTTGGAAAGAAAACTCATTATACTCTCATTTAAATTATGAAAAGACAATTTTGCTCTTATTAAAAAATGTAATACTCACAATTGGGAACAATCAAATTATATAGGATATTTTTACCCCATCATATTTCATAGCATCCTCCATCCAATATATCATGTCCCTCTTCCATCCCTTCAATTTCCCTCTTAACAATTTTATTATCCAAACAACCACATTTCCCCTTCCCTCACCTCCCTTTCCCTCTTAAAATTGTAACCAAACACACCCTAAGGGTTTTGTTGTAGGGTGAATTATCATCACTTTGTTGTGTATTACATGTTAAGGACATAGACAAACAAGAAAACTCACCTGTCCAGGGCGCACAGAAGCTGGAGGAGAAGTGGGTTGTGCAGGATGCTTTCCAGCATCTACTCCACCGGAAACTCCTAGTATACTAAGATCCATAGGCTGAGAGGAAATAGGAAGCTGAATGGGCTGAACCTGAGACAGTGGCTGGCCCACGGGCTGTACTGTGGATTGAGGTGGGACCCCACCATCAGGAAGCCCAAATGAGTCAGCTGGAAATGTGGGCTGTTGAGTTGCTTGAGGTGGAACACCACCACCTGCGAGTCCAAAATTAGATGGAGATGGATTTGGTTGAACAGGTGCCCCTTGGAAGTTCGGATCCAATTTAGATACAGCCCTTGGAGGAGCCAGTGATGCTGCCACATGAATAGATGAGATAGTGTTCTGGAAAAAGTCTTCCGGGATTGGACCTGCAGTAACTCCGGCACCAGTAACCACTGGAGGTGGCTGTGAAATGGCAGGCGGCTGAGTTAAAGAGACGGTAGCAAAAGGATCCATAGGAGTAGTAGAAATTGGGGGAGTTGAAACAGGTTGCAACGTGGGGCCCATATCCTGAAATCCACCAGGAGGTTGCAATGACTTGGTCCTACCCAATGGTGGGGCCAAACTAAACTGCCTTGTGGCTTCCTTTATCTTATTGACATCAACAGTGGTAGATGACACAGGTTTGTCTCGGATTCTAATTTGGAATTTTTTAGTTTTTGATTCACCCTCTTCATCATCACTACTATCACCACCAGAAGCTCCATATAGAGACCTTTTGAACTCTTCTTCGGCTTTTGCTTGTTCATCGGCAGCTGCAGATCCCGAAGGCTGCTTCATGAGTGCTTCCAGACCCATCAAAGAAGCACCCTTTGAATCAATAGTAGGCGCCCCCTTGCTATACATGGCATCTGCCAACGAAGTCGAGACTCCATTCGGTTTAACTATGACATCACCATCGGAAGATGTAATAGCTTTGACCAAACTATCTTCTCTCACTTCAACCACATTGCCCCGTCCTTTTATACAACCCAGGTAAACACCAATGTGATCTGTCACAATTGCCGGGACAGGTCCATCATCCGTTTTCATGTATGGCATTACCTCAGCAGCAAGTTCCCATTGAGGAATATCCTTCATATTTGTTGGTGTTTTAATTTCCCAATTTCCACCTCCCCATTCTGGTCCTTTGGGAACCATGCTTTCAGCCGCAAAGTTGGCAAATATGCCTTGGGTCCACCCTGTCGAACGGATTCGCAAGATCCTTTCACAGCATCTCCTTATCTCGGGATCAGCACCATCTTCTTCTAGTTTCTGTGCAAGACGCCGCATTGCACTAGGGTTGAGATGACATATGAACAGATCAAGCATGCTTTCATAATCTGAAATGATTTCAAATGTTTCCTTTGCGCTGTCAAATTGACCGTACCTGAAAGGTTTTTAAAATTAATAAGTTGCGCAAAAGAAACCTACTCCCTATAATCTAGTACAACTATTACCAACAAAGTGCCTTTGAAACTTTACTAGGATTTGGAAGGTAATTTTACTCTCAATAAGTATCATTCAAGTTGGATAACAATGAGGTACCAAAAAAGGTATCTTGCGGATAACATGGAGAAGAAATTCATTTTGTTGATACTTTCAAACAAAAAAAGTCGATAACTTTAGAACGCTAATTTCAATTTGATTAAAAGAAAATAAATGCTAAGGGTTTCAAGTGCAATTTCAGATAGATGGACAAGCACTAAAAAAGTCAACTCGATCTTGCCATCCCGGTAAAAATAATTACAACAGAAACTCAAGATGCTTAGAAGATTATATGGAATTTCAGTCATTTAGTTTTGAAAATGTTAGTAACCTCAGGTGACGTCTGATGCCACGTTTTTATTTGCGTTTATGGTTTTCTTTATGAGGAGAACGGGGCAGCTCTTCCTTGCTTCAAAGAAAACTACTTGATTGGAGAAGAGCGGCAATATTATAAGAGGGGTAATATAATGACAATAGATACTGGTTAAGAAATATAATGCAAGAGCCAATAGTTAGAATCATGAAAGCCTTGACCCAGCCTTACTGCACTAATAGTTAGCCAGAGCGGGTGAACTAAGTTGGACAATATGAGCAATAAACTACAAAATCACTGCAAAATATACAAATTTATGCTCGAGGTCCCAAGACAGAGAAGGTTCATATAACTCTTATGTTTAAGTCTAAGATTTCCCCCTTACCCTCTGTGTTGGCTGTGATTTCACCCTTCACAAAACCGAATCTATTACCAGTTTTGGACAGGGAAAAGCAAGACATTCAGTTTCAAACTCATTGACATTTTCCCTAACCAGCAAGACAGCAAAGAAAATACTTTATCCACGTACATCTTGTTAAAATTGCATTATTTAGTCGAAAGGGAAAAATGTAACTCCGTATATAATCTGGCTCATAGAGAAAAGTGACTGCTAAACAACTACAAGGCTCAAGTCAAGTAGCATACAAAAACATGAGTCTTGAGAAACTCTGAAAATGTACAATAATATTCCAGGTATGGGGAAGGAAAAATCAAGGCCGTTTGACTTTAAAATGTTAAAACATGAGGTACAAAGAAGCAAAGAAACGAATATAGACCCTGATAGAGACGGCATTAATTGCCACATATAAAGCTTTAACTTCCTTCAAAATGGAAAATTGAAAGACACGATGCAATCCACATACTTGATACAGGCATATCCCAACTCTCGGAACCGATGAAACAAATGAGATGTTGGGGGGCACTGAGGATAATCCCTTGAACGCAGGTATTCATCCTTTAACACCGATAAAGCAGTCGAGAATCGTAGGGCCTTGATGGCATAAACACCTCGCAATACCTAAGTATATCAGCACATATACCAGTCAGATAAATTTCAAGTATAAAGCAATTACAAGATTGTACACTTTCGCATATACGCAGTAAACTATTAGTTACCTGAGTGAACTGTGGACTTGCTTGGGACAATGAGACGGCCAGATCTCCACAAACAGGAGAGCCCCTAGATAATATATCAAGGGATCTTGGAGTAATTCGTAGGCTATCAAACCTTCACAAAGATTAAATAGCAAGATTAATTTAAAAGCAGGTAACATTTCTATTAAAAAATTACAGAAACAGCAGGAAAGAATTCCTTTTGTTAAGGCACCTTGATGTTATCTGGTATAACGTTTCTGGTAGGTCAAGCTTCTGCTCAAAGTATTGTTGCATAGTTCCAAAACCAATCAGTAGAGGCTCAAGAAGTCCAACAAGACAGCTCTTTATCTCAATTTTCTTCTTTTGTTTGGGATTTATTTCTGTTGGGTTGGCTAGTAACAAGCGATCATTTAAGGCACCCACGAGAACTGCAAGAAAAGGTTAACAACCACCAAGAAACTTTTTTTAATCATTTACTGTAATATTTTTTGTGAAACAATGTGTCTATTAAGTTTGGGTACATCTGACACCCCCTCCCTCCCTCTCCCTAGGTGGGAGATTTTAGGACGTAGGAGTGATGTTACTGTTTATAACTAACCCATCAAGGAATGATACCTGCATTTGGCAGACTAGTGGACAAGACTGTTCTCACTTTTCCATCCCACCCAAGCACGCCAATTGCCGTAGCAGTGGAAAAAAGTAAAGCCGGACCAACCCACAAAAGGGATCTATAGTAAAAACGCAGTCAAGGGGCACATTTATGGAGCTCTGTATTGATAATGGAAGAAAGAAAGTACAGACAAAAAAATGTAAAACACACAAACCGCAAACCAATGAACGTAAAAGGATATTGGAGGAATTCCTCTATCAAATTTTGTTACGCTACTAGCCAAAATTTCCAAATCCGCTGAAGCAATAATAACTCTTTGAGTAGTCAATATTCCAGCAACATTCCCTCTAAGAGTTTCTTGCCAATGAACCTGTAAAGAAAGACCCCCAATCCATGAACACAAACTGAAAATTAAGGCACTAATAGGATATTAAACAAAAGAGACCAAAGAAACCTCATCTGAACTGAATGCACCTACGGCAGCAAACAATTCAAATCCATGAATGCCAACTGAAGATTAAAGAGCTAATAGAATATTCTGACAAGGTAGCCTACCATTAATTTAGCCTAGGAGAGTAGGAGGCTAAAAGCGTAACTTTTATTTTCTTCTACGATTGGCAAAAAAAAAGATATCCTCTATTTTACTTGTAACTAAAAAAAAGGATTATTTCATGAGAATAATCCATCATATGGGTGCCCTGCAAATATCACTCCATCCTATCAATAATTCCAAATTAATCCATCCTATTCACCCTTCTTACCATAACAGTCTAAGGATGAATTAAATCCATCTTATTCACGCTATCAATAATTCCAATTAGACTGTTATGGGAAGAATGATGAATAGGATGGATTAATTTGAAATTATTGATAGGATGGAGTGATATTTGCAGGGCACCCATAGGATGGGTTATTCTCATGAAATAATCCAAAAAAAAAAATGCAATAGATTGATCATGACATCTAATTTTGAAAGTGTTGATGAATTGTCCCTAAGTAAAAGGTCCATATATTGTGGTTCAATAAGTCTCCCTTGTGACGGGTATATCCGTCGCAAACTTGCGACGGGTCAAATACTACCCATGTGAATAGATAAGACAAAATAAATTGGTATTCCCTAAGCACTCTCCTCTTGTCTTATCTACCCCACATGGGTAGTATTTGACCTGTCGCAAGCTTGCGACGGATATGTCCGTCACAAATGAGAATTTGTGATTGTGGTTTGGGGTTTGCACTATGCAAGTATGCAGTAAGAGGTGACCCAAAAGACATACTACCTCTGATTCTTTGGAATTGCTCCATTTGCTTTTTACACAAGGGTAAAGATTGTGAGTAGGTGGTGGGTCTCACCAATAAAGTAGGGTGGTATTTTTACTAACAAAAACATGCTTAAAACAGAAATGGAGCAATTCCAGTGAATCTGTGAGAAGAGGAATATGGGATAATTCCTAAGAATCAGAGGGAGTAACTTCTAACTTACTACTCGCTCAAAACTTGGTTATAATTTAACCCCGTTCTCGTGACCATAGTTTACAATCTGGGGATTCTGGGCCGTTTCACTGCATCATGGCCTGGCACTAACGTTTTGCAAAGGTTTTAAAAATTACTACGATTCCACTTTAGAGGAGGTATCATCAAATTTATGGCGCCACGGCCAAGATCAAGCAGCAGAGACTCTTCTAGGATCAAGATTGCTACCCGCATTTACAATGCTCTTAAAGCTTAGTGCATCTATGACCACGTCTAATAAGAGTTTCAGCTCGACTTGAGTCTATAGCGGACAACCGAGTTTAGCTTGCCTTGGTCATCAAAAGGAAGAGTACATCAAATATAGCGGACAACGGGGTTTCAGCTCGACTAGAGTCTGGGCTTGTGCGTAAGTGGTGTATTGGTTGGTATTTAGATGGGGCTAGTGTGAGTAGATGGTGGAGCGGTGGGTGTGGAAGGAGAGTGGGGTATTGATGAGGGAGAAAGGTGGGGAAATCAGTGAAAAGAACAGAAATAGGTGAAGGTAGACCTGTAATCTTGACCCAAGCGACCAAAACCCAAAATGACCCGTTAATTTAGGGTCGAAACTTGGCCCAACCCGATGGTTAAAGATAAGTTTATGCTAAATGTGAATATAAAACATATAAAAAAAATTAGTTTTTATAAGCCATAACTTATCATTAAAACATTGGTATTTATATATTAATGTGATAAACAAAATATATTGATCTTCGTACGTTAAATCAAAACATGATTAAAAAATCAATTTAATATCACTATTCAATTGATTTTTATTATTCTTCGATACAAGTATTGTAAGTAATGAATATTATTAAAATATTAATATCAAATATTCCCTCCAACTCGGAAATACCTTACCTTCCATTTTTCACTATTTGGCCGTCTCTGAATTACATTCCAATATCCCACTTGCATTCATCTCAACCACACATATAGCCATATAGATAATTATATACCCCACTTGGCCTACTTGCATCATTATATGTGATCCTTATTGTTTATATTTATACTCGTTAAATCCTACATTTTTCATATTTTGGAAAGTAATTGTTGGTTGGAAAAATGTGAGTATTTTTTTATTTATTAAAAGATAGTAAAACAAAGACATCAAAAACTATTTTTCCCCATATTCTTACCCTTACCCGACCAGTGGCACGTATAACCTAACCCGTGTATGACCCCACCCATATTCAACCCAATTTGATCCGACCCATTTGACAGGTCTAGGTGAGGGTGAGGGTAGAGTAGTTTGTCCATTTCTTACAAGTGAGGAAAATGATATGGCCAGATACACAAATTAGAGGGAGTATTTTTTTTTACAGGATCATTCACACCATTGTTCTTGGAGAGACTTTCGACTCCTCGAGTATTAAGCGAATACAGGTTAGTGCTGTGCAAGCCCACCCACCAAATACCATTGTTGGTTTTGAATGGCAGCAGACTCTTTCAACATTAGAAGTTTTCAACTGTCAGTATAAAATGAGAATAGCAGAATACATGATGAATAGAAAATCATACACTATACTTAAAAGGGTAAGGTTATGTTCTAAGATTCACTGAGTTCCAAGAAAAGGACTTGTTCAAATTAAGGTAATAATAATCATTATAAATAAAACTTCGGCAAATTACCTGAAGAACTATCTCATTCACTCTCAGCTTTATTGACTTTCTTCCTTCAGCTGTTGTTGGTATATAATGACCATGACCATCGCCGTTGGAAAGGCGATATCCATGAACAAGCTTTGCCAAAGCAATCTGATTTCCATGAGAAGCAAACAACACGGTTGATTCTGCAGTCAAACAAGACAGAAATCAGCAAGATATTTCTAACGGAAGACACAACTTAAAAATCATAATATCGTATATCGGGGGATCACCTAACGGAGTAGAGAAGATACGATCAACTTCAGATTCAAACATAAATTGCATAGGTCCTTTGACTGAATTTGGCGCTGCATCAGCTGTCGGATTTTCTTCAAGAGCCTCTTTATTCTTTTCATCAAGTTCTTTAGGAGACGTTCCAGGAAGGATATATAAGGCAAGTCCCGTTTTATCATTTTCAAGAATTACAAACTGGTTGTCATTCGGACCCATGAAAGCTGCATCTCGACCTACAACAATCCGATTCCTAACTTCAGTGTCGTCAAAAAAAATCCATATAAATCAAACTACTGTCCATCAATCAAACCTGAATTTGGTGAGGGTAGTATACCAACCTTTCACAGTGCTGTCTTTACTATTTGCCAATTGAGAATCAGTATTTTCCCTGTACAGAACCACCTCGTGGACTCCACCATTCAACTCATAAACAACAAGAAAAAGATTCTGCTTTTTACTGTATGCAACATTCTTCGGATGATACTCTACACTGCTAGAAACCTGAAAGCGGCAAAGAGGAGAACTCAACATGATGACTCGCCATATAGAGTATCATATTACACAATCCACCAAATTAGCACAGGCAAAATAGAATCCAATTTGGTACCGTGGTGTAAAGCTTCTTATAAACACTATCGGCTCCAGAACATAGATTGTACGCCATAAGATTTACACCATCTACATAGAAAGCCCTGACAGGATAATGTAGAACTCGGTTTGCTTTATTAAAGAAATTAAGCTCCAGGTGAAATGGCTGAAAATAAATACAAACTGCACAGTAAGATAAGTCTAATACAAGCACACAAGTACTAGATATCCAACTGGATGGTTTGGTGCAAGACATACCTGGCAAACAGGAAGGTCTCTCAGATGATTCCTTGTATCAAGAATATTTATGAGAGGCAACCGAGCTATTGGTGCACTTTTTGCGTGTCCCTCCAAGAAATGCTGTAAGAACATGAAAATTGTAGGAGGAAAAAAGGAAAGCATGATAACGAAAGAGAGAAAAAATAAGGCCACAAACGAACGGAAGAACACATGCTTAAAGCCACATATACCACGAAGAAAGGAGCACTAATTAAGTTATTAGCATATATTCATGTATTTATAGATCATAAAAACAATTGCTGTCTGGAAGGTAATTTCTATACTGCATATGTGAAAGTATTTAGGTTATATTCATCAACAGGTTTGTGTATTAACTATTGTACGTTGAAGAACGAGCACGGGTAAAAAATGATCTAACATCTTATACAAGCTATACTGCATATTAAGACCATTTGATCATAGTAGAAGCCAACTTAGTGGTAATTGTTCCCAGTGACCACAGCTTTAAAGTTGTGAATAATTAATTAGCAATGTATAAGGTCTGCTTCAACATTAAAATCCTGAATTAAAGCTAAGATGCACCTACTACTAATATTACATACCAAAAGACTAAAACAGCAAGGCAATCCCAAAAATCCAGGTGTGCCTTTTTTGCTTCAGTTAGTTTATAACAAACAAAACATTGCAAGAAGGAAATGCCATAAACTACCAGAATATCAAGTAGTAAAAGTAGAAGCATACACTGTACAAAAATGCCTTCCGGGCAATATCTGCAATTGTCAACTGATTATGGCTGACATAAACAAATTAACAATATATTAGATAAAAAAATCAGAGAAAGAGAGGGAACTCCAAAACACGGCAGGCTTTCCCTGCTAAAGGAGATGAATAGCCTGTCTGCTAAAAAAATGAAAGACATATTTTCAATTCATCTCATAGAAGTATCATAACCCAAAACCATTCAAACCATTTCATATATGCACCAGATGTCCTTTATCAGAAAAGTAAATTGCTCAGAAAGGATAGGTTATTGAAGTTAGTGATAACAATGACCAATGCCCTTGCTTCACATGGTAGAACTTCAGGAACTCTATACCTCAAATAAGATACTTGAACTAATTAATCTTCCAAATTGTGGGATTTATTACTTCAATGAATGAATAAGATGCTGATGTTGGGCATAAAATGATGAATTACTTTTATAACTACACCGCAGTTATGATTTCCCTATTTGGGACCATCTAGGCCAATTTGAATAAACAACGAAAATTATCTTCGAAACCAACATATGCAGCATTGCTTACACGGTTACACCAATTGTCAGGTATAAGGCAATTTATAAAAAATATGGTGCGACTTAAGATAATAATAATAAAAATATACAAATAAATAAATTCTGTTTCTTTTTTTATAAAAGCTGGGTGATATGGCTGAATCTTAAATGCATAAAATTGTTGAAATGCAAGACAGCCCCAGTGAATATACTTCGTATTAAAGATATAATGGGAGTAATATCAGCTTTACCCACCCCTTCAAATGATGCTCTTGCAATTGTGCTTGAAGCTGATGATCAGCCAGTACTCCAGATGAGCCTAAAGCAGCAAGCTTTTCCTTCAAAACAGATGCTGCAGTTGACAGGAAACAGGATAGATGGGTAGTCATTAATATCCAACAGAAGTAGCAAAGGTAGTATGGTAAAACCTAGACGAAACAAGACCCACAAAAATGTTGAAAACAAGTGTCCAAAAAAGATACGAAGTAGCATGTAAATCACATAACCACTAGAAATTTAACTTCCACCACAATAGTTTTATTTATTTTTGTGCACCGAACTTTCCTTTTGGATGGACAAACCCCACATAAACAGCCCACTTGCTCACTGGAATACCAGAAAAGACACAGCTTATAAACGCAAGAGCTTTTTAAAGAACTTGAAATCTTGAATGCGTACTCTTAGTCAATATGGCATAAACTGAAGCTCAAATAGAACAAATAGCCATTGCAAGGTAGAATAAAAAACAAAGAAACAAGCACTGAATTTCGAGATAGCATACTTGTGGAAAGCCAAGCATTTGAAATGGTGTTAAAAGTAGAAGTAGAAGATGACAAAGCTTTTCTGTAATAATTAAGACAAATCTCTTTAACTAAATGACAAACCTATAAGAACTTGAAAGTTCACTCTGTCCCAGACCTAAATGTTGTATCCATGTTTCTAAAATGTGATGTTGGTCGTGGATACGCTAACAGTTGAGAAATCCCAATATAGATATATACGGACTGTAATGTAAAAGGTCAGCTCTTCCAATATTGCCTGTAATTATAATATAAAAATGTGAAAAGTGAAATTTGGGACTACCTGAAGATCCCCTTGCACTTTGAAGAACAGCAAAGAGCTGTTTCCGTCCTTCTCTAGTGAATGCAGCCCTGTTTTTCGCATTGTCTACACTTCCCGTATTCTGATAGAGAATAAAGATATTATATCTTCAAATATAGAGTAATAGGTTCAAAAGATCAGTTAAATGAAAACCACTCAACTGCAAAAGTTAATGCTGCCATATTTAGTTTAGGATGTACTTCCAAAGCTCGAACACGGGGCAACGGATAAGCAACCTCACCACCTTGCTGAGAAAGAATTTTTGGAATATCGAGGGACTCAATTGCTACACAGACATATAACAAATTGTACAGATAAGAGAGAAGTAAATGACAGCAACTTCAAAACAAAGCTCATAACAGCACAACAAACTTTTGGAACCATTTCTTCTAAGTTTTGTGCTAAAGCAGACCCGAAACAAAGACATGGTCAGTTCACGGTATTAATTCTTGAATATTAACTCGCTGTAGTCCAAACCCATAAATGAAAAGGTCAAATTTCCAACTTCAACAGGGGTATTTAAATGGAGTCAGAAATCAGAATAGTTGGTTTGCACACTTTCAAGCTGACACTAAGCTGTTATATTTCAACAGTCTGTCACCCTTAATCTAGAATAACAGATTAATAAAAAAAGGGCAGCCCGGTGCACGATGGCGTCCCCGCTAGGCGAGGGTCCGGGGAAGGCCCCCACCACAAGGGTGTAATGGGGGCAAGCCTTCCCTTGCCATTTTGGCAAGAGGCCGCTCCCAGGGATTGAACCCGCACGGTCACAAAGCAACACCTTACCCGGTGCGCCAAGGCTCCCCTTCCTAGAATAACAGATTAATATGCCGGAAAAAAAAAAGAGAATTTAATTTTAAAAAATATAACTACAAATACTCCTTTGTCTTAAGAGGATTAATGAAGATCAATTGCGTCTAATTATAGGCCAATCATAGGAACATACGGTAAATACAATTTTCCATTGTTGCTTCATTTCTTGGTCGTGGTATTTCTTTTGGGTTATCTGGATACAAGTAAGCAAGCTCTCTATGTTTCTAACGGGGTAAGGCTAGACCTGGCATGCATAAAAAATCTGAACCCATAAAAGTGATCGAGATATATGAATCGGAATCTGATCGAGGGCTCAAAACGAATAACCTGAACCGATTTAACTAAAAAGTTCCATTTTCCTGAGACACCCTTTCACTTTATGAAATGGATAACTGGTGCACAATTCAACCATATTAAGTTGAATGTTTAGAAGTTTTAATTTTTAGCGAAAAATATTACCAAAACCTCCAAGTTGAATGTCACTTGATCTGAAATTGGCTTGAATCAAACCTGTGCCCACTCTAAATAGCTTAAACCAATTCGAATGCGTGACCGAAACAAATCTGAACTGAATTGACACACAATCGAATTTAAGGCTCACCCGAAAGAGACCGATTTGGTTTCAACTGAACTGAATGACATGTTTGCCAAGTCTAAGTAAGTCTATGTATGTCTGACTCCCTTTACCTCCCAATTTGTGGGAACCCTTGAGACACTAGCAGTAACGTTGTTATTGTGGATTTCCTTATCTACACCTTTTCACGTTTTTCCTTCGTCACATGGGCAGTTGCATAAAACAGTTTGGGTCTAGCCTACCCCAAATCATTTTAGTTTTAGGCTATGTTGTGCATTACAACCTCTGATTCCTTAGAATTGCCCCATTATTTTGCACAACTATTAAAAAATGTTGGGTGTGAGTGGGTGGGTAGGTCTCACCATCACAATGTTGAATTTTAACCACCCAAAACATGCTCATAATAGAATTGGAGCGATTTAAAAAAATAGGCCAAAAGTCGAAATGAGACAATTCCTACGAAGTACAGGTAGTATTATACCAATGGATATTGATGGTAACTATCTCACACTAATTTTCCACGGAAATATATTAATCACAAAGATCTCATTGTCAAGTTAATTACACTTGAAGGACAAGCAGCCAAAAACCTAGGAGGAAGTTACCCAAAAGTTCAAGGGTAAACAATCAGGAAAATAGATATTTGGAATATGATATTGTAAACCACGAAAATATGTAACAAACAAACAGATGAAAGGTCAAATAAACAGCGATTAATGACAGGACAAAGATCAATGGCAGATTTACTGACCAGCAGGTTCAAAAAAATTCGCTAACATGGGTGCCCTATTAGTATTATATATGATCCGCGTCTTCCAGACTTGTAGAGCACCGTCTTTTGATAGCGTAGCAAGCAACTCCAATGTAGGGATCCAAGCAACCGATGTAATGGGTTGAGATCCTACTTGTGTTCTGAAATCAATGTTGACAGAGCAATTCATACACTAAATATTCTGCATGAACTTTGGGCCATTAGTGCAGCAATAATTTACCAAGGAAAAAAACAGCATCTTATTGATGATGAAGAGATGAGGGGAGACTTTCATAGCTAAATGCATATCCAACAAGTCTCTAGGGCCATAACAGTGTTGCATACTAACAAATGCACATAGCACATTAAATATTCTCCTCAGCTAAGCAACATCGTAAGGTCATTGGGTACCAGTACTCATGATCTAGGTTCGAACTAGCAGGCTCAAAATCGCCCGTATGGCTTCCTTAACACCAAAGACGAAAAATATATTGCTTAAAATAGAGAGAAATTGTATTTTACATTCCAATCATATTTGGTCTCTCCGTGGAGACATCCCATGCCAATAGTGTGCCCCGCCGATCGCCCACAAACATCCTTTCTAACTTTGGATGGAAAGCGAAGGCACCAGCACCAAGAAGCTTAATTGTATTATCAACTGCGAAACGACATATGAAATGTTTATGAATCCATGATAACTCGTCAAAATCATCAGAGGCCAAAGATAAAATGATATTCATGTCTTACGTTGTAGTGTATAGAGCACGGCATATGTATGAATATTATAAGCTCTTATCAATCCTTCTGCATAAGCTACATACTGATATTAAGCCAGGAAAACAATCAGGGATGTTTATACACCAGCTAAAATCACCAATTCGAAAAATTCAATGCATCCAATTGGATTACCAAGACAGGGAATCGCGGATGACAAGCAAGATTAACAATAGGCTTCTTAAGATCTGTTTTTATTTTGGTTGGTGTTCTGCCTCCTTCCACAGTGCCCACAACTGCAATAAAATGGAAAACAAGTGAATAGCTGACGGAACTTCGCCAATATCTACAGCGGCAAAGATATGTCAATCTGCAAAATACCCACACAATGGCTTTATTTGAACATTATAATTTATAACAACAACAACAAGATTACCCTAGTGCCCCTAGGGCACACATAAATAGCAAAGGGAGTCGTATGTGTGCAGCCTAACCCTCGTGTTATCAAGCAGATGCTATTTATGGATGGCCCATTATGAAAATTGCACTCAGAGTAGCATAGAAGTGTTGTTTTCTTTATTTCATCACAATCTAGAGGCGAAGAATATGGAAACGCAGGGGAAAAATCACATTGAACACTTTAGTGAGCCATTTCACTTTATTCCATCATAATCCAAAAAAAAAGAGTAATGAGTCTTTGGCTCCATAGAAAAATGGAAAAGGAGGACGAGAGACGTAAGAAAATATAAATAAAAAAAAAAAAAAAAGATATGTATACTCTCACTGCCTCCAATTCATTCGGTTCATTACAGTTTTACTTTTTTGTGAGGAGTATTTTAATCAAACTTACATAATCAAATGAATCAGAGGATGTCACACAAACTTCAGTATCACTCTGCACATGCAAAATCGTCTCTAATGCATGGAGAACAATCATACAACAGCATCCTTCCGTGTAGAAGAATACCAGCACTTTAACCATATATACTGCAATCTCGTGTAACATATCAATTATCTATTAATTTATCTTCACAGCCAGCAACCACATATGCATGCACAACATGTCAGACAGACAGTGGTTTGATGCACAAAAATTGATCAGATAGCAATGACCCGAATGGACGTTTGCTTGTCTTTTTATGACTACTACGAAGAAAAATACCTGTAACACTCATCCTCTTGTGAAAACCAAAAAACACCACAGGTTGAAGAGGAGTGAGCGCAAGATGAACTTCTGTTTCAGAGGAGATTGGTTCCATTTTCTTCTCTGGCGAATGAAGAACGCAAGTTTGCTCTGCATCAAAATCGCAGGATCGGATCGTACAATCCTGTAAAAGGCAGAGACGCACATCTGAATTCCAGAGATTCATGAAGACAACAGATTACTCCAACTCATTCTCATTCACCAAAGTCCAAAGAGCCTCTGAGGTTCTCATTAAAAAACAAAAAATTGTCCGAGTAGTAGTCTTAAGTTCCAAAAATATTGTCGTCAACGAGAGAGATCTTGTTGGTCATATTTGCGAGAGTGCTTGGTCAGTTTGTCTGCTGATGGATTCTGACAATCTGACTAACAGAAATTGAACTGACCAAGAAATCCATAAGACCATCCCCAAGCAGTGGTCACGCTAACTAGGTCACGACCCGATTTTACCGTTAATCACAACTTAATTATCTCGACCTACCTTCACCCTCTCAAGCAAAAGGTCACGACCTAGGTCATCAACCCAATCATTTTTCACTTTATATCCTTCTCAATCATTGAAAATTCAACCATTAATTAATGTTTTTATTGTTTTTTTATTTTTCAACCAATTACAAGTGGCCACATAAGTGGTCACAAATATGGTCATGATTGTTTCCCAAAGGTCACAAATTGACCTTGGTTGGTCATAAGGTCACAAATTAGTGAATTTGGTCACCAATTAATTCTCTTAATTACCCATTAACCATGACCAAACAAGGTCATGACCTATCTCATGACCTTGCTTGGGGATGGTCTAAGAAGTGCGTATGCAAAACCTACACCAAACTAACCTCTATCGAATCAATAGAAGGACAAATGATTCACGGCACAAGCTACCCCCCACCCAAACTAATCCAACAAATGAATCAATAAAACGCCAAATGATTACCAAATCTAATATAAAAAAAAAAACACAATAAGAATGTTACCTCAAGGATAGCAATAACAACATGGCCACTAGTGGGACTATACGACATACGAACAACCGGTGCACCAATGTCAATAGTTGAGATCTTACTCCCAGTAATTGCATCAAATTCTACAACCAAACATCCATTACTCAATAAAAGACACTAAACCACATAGCAAAAATCACAGCAACATCAGAAATGAGGAGCTTAGGAGTTAAGAGACGATACCAATTATGTATTTTCCGACCGCGGCAGCGATAAGAGACTGATTGGGGTGAAATGCAACAGCATGAGGCTGCAATGGCTTGGCTTCTCGACCCACATGTCGAAGATCCAAGTGTTGTATTGTTGCCCATTCCATTTTTGCTTCAAATCCCAGAACTGTTTTCGCCTAAACCTCTGAAATTGCATGAAAAAACATCAATTATGATCAATTGTCAGCAAATAACAAAGATCGGAACTTTCAAAGTTGAGGGAAGTAAATAAGGGTGGATCCATGAAGTTATGCAACGTGGTTTTTTTCTGAGATTTGAACAGAAGATCAATTGCTCGAGGGTTTTACCTGATGTGATCAAAGATGGATTAACAAAGTGAAAGAATTCAATCTCATGTTATAGTATTGACGATGCAAGGAGGGAAGAAGAACACCCTTTTAAGTCCTTTTACCAAATTTTCTTTCCTATAGGCTATAGGAGAAAGGATTGCAGTACACTAGACTTGTCAATCGGGTCAAACGAGCCGGTTACGGTCGGGTAGATACGAGTTCAGATAAAATACAAGTTGAGTTTATTTCGGGTCGGGTAAAAAACGGGGTCAGTGAATGCGGGTTACAGGTCGAGTTCGGGTAAAAAAAAAAACGGGTCAATCGACATCTTTTTTCGCAATCTTTAAAATTTATTGGGTTTTTTTGTCAAACACCACATTTAAAAAAATAAATTGACAAATACCACATTTAATAAAAAAAAAATTTTGTCAAACACCGCATTTTGGCCAAAGTTTCAGCGTTTGTAATGGGGTGACTTTCAGTCGATGGTTGAGATAGCAAACGAGGTCGGTTTGAAGTGTTTTTGAACTCGTTGGAAATGTGGGAGTATATATAGGCTTTTCAACGGTTGTCAAAGGTGTCCTTATGTGGGGTAGATTGTTATTAAAGAATGAGCTAGAAGTTTGGGTTTATAACAAGTTGTTAGAGGAGTTTTCAAAGTCTTTAAAAGGGGTTATGATGTTTGGTTTGGTTTGAAATTTGGTATATAGGTTGAGGGGAGGGCAAGGTATGTCGCAGTTGTGTTCTCTGTGGTGGTCGTTGGTTGCAAGTGATGATTCAATGGGAGTGAATTAACCCACGAAAAATCCTACTTCAACGTACATTAACCCCCATGTGACTAGCCTTACTTTACACATCAATCCACCCCACATAAGGATACCTCTAACCACCGTGATGACAACCGTTGGAAAGAATGTACTCCCACCTTTCCAACGAGTTCAAGAACATACCTCGTTTGCTATCTCAATCATCGACTGAAAGTCAGCCCATTACAAACGCTGAAACTTTGGCCAAAATGTGGGGTTTGACAAAATAAAATTAGTAAACGTGGTGTTTGACAATTTATTTTTTTAAAGGTGGTGTTTGGAAAAAAAAAATTTTTTAAATGTGGTGTTTGACAAAAAAAAACCCAAACTTATTTTATATCGTAATTTCTGTCATTTATACGTTATCTCGCATCTTGCTCGTCTTAGTCAACTTAATTGTTACCATTCTCGCCATTACCACCAACATCACCAACGTTATCGTCATCATGCATCACCCTCACTAACTCGCTAAATCCGACAATAAGATTCAAATAAGATAACAATGATGACGTGGCATATAATCTGAGGTGATGAGGTGGCAATGATGATATGGAATGGGGTCAAAGTGTCAATGAGGCACACATTTCAAGGTGACGACGTGATATATGGTCCATCGAAATGATGAGGTGAGAGTGCTAACGTAGAATGTAATTTGACGTACTACACTGAAAGTGACGACGTGACACACACTTTGATGTAATGACGTGGCATGTGGTACAATGTGATGATGAGTTGTCGGTGCAGACGTGGAATGCAATTCGATGTACTACGGTGAAAGTGACAGCATGACACACACTTGAGATGATGACATAGGATGTTGTTTGAGTTGATGACGTGACATATCGCATATATATACATATTTCTCCTTAAAAAATTGAAGTTATTAATACCTATATGACATTATATATTTTAAAAATGATATATTGTCCCCACGTGGTGTTAGTCTAGTGATAACTGAGTTAAACCTTAAAGCTTGCGGAAATGTAGGAGTTGAGAGGCCTCAAGTTCGATTACCAGTTGGGGCGATGACCACTTGGCCACTGCAGCTCCCAAACGGGGTGGCTTACATGGTCCATGTGGTGGTGCGGGAATGCATGGGCCCGGGGATTAATGATGAGTCATATTCCTATACACTTTTATGCCTCCCCTTTAGTTGTTTTGAGATGATTCTTGTGCTAAATTGTGTCATTTATATGCTATTTATATTAGAATGACGATACTTCCGCCTTTCAGTGTTTAATGCAGGATTGATGCATTTATAGAGCAAAAGATGGATTGGAGCACCGCGGACCCGACATGAAGGAACACACGTAGCATGGCACGAGGATCTAGGAAGGAAGAGCTAAGGAGATTATCGAAGGCAAGCACAAAGAAGAGCTCCATATAACTAGTACCTAATTTGGAGAGCCATATCTCGAGTTCTACACATGATAATCAGATGATTCCAACTGGAGTTAAAATCTCATCCTCTTAGCTTTCCAACGCCACAAAAATCACTTGATTTGGACAAGTAACGAGGAAATAGCGACCGTTTGAAGTTCAGTGCGCGAAGCAGAAATTACGCGCTGAGAGCACTCGATCGAGTGCCTTGAGTGCTCGATCGAGTGCCTTAAATGCTCGATCGAGTGCCTTGAGAGCTCGATCGAGTGCTTTAATTTACCCCGAGTTTCCATAAATTGTTTAGTAGTTTACTATAAATAAAGGCTTCGTAGCCTATTGTTAGATACACTTTTATTACTCTAAAAACCCTAATTATTACTAGTAGCTCTCTAGATTATTATTTAGCAATTGCCTTCGGATCTTGTTCTCCTTTTTACGGTATTTAATCATAATCTCTACTTTATTGTTCTTCAATTATTCTTGTTCTTAGTTTATTGCTTTATTAATTATGTTTTCAATCAATATTGTTGTAGTTAGATCCTAAGCCATGCGTAGCTAATTTATTTGTCTAGGGTGAAAAGGGATCTAGGTAATTAGAAGGGGGAATCAAACTTTAATGATGTTTAATTGTTAAACTGCTTATTATTATTGTTCTATTGTTGTTTTAAACCTGATTAATTAATTACTGGCCAGGATTAGTTAATTAGTCTCGCAAATTAGTCTTAGATCCGACCGTAGACTAAGACTAAGATAGGCCACAACAATTGAATAGACTGACCTAATTATAGCGACCGCATGTTAGGTTTAGATCTAAAGATTATATGAATACCGACCGGACATATGATCTTAATAATAATTTTGCCCAATTAAATTAGTTAAATCCCATTCCCCTGGATAATTGCCTATGTGAACTTGATCCCTAGATCTTTCCTAATACTTGTTTACATCTTTATTTACTTATTTTGCTATTAGTTCATTAGAAAATAAAAACAACCAAAACAATCCACTTGTTACTTTAGACTTATTTACTTTAGCAAACAATTTATTACCGCCTCCCTGTGGATTCGATACCTTTCTTACCGCTAGCTATTAGTTAGTAGTATCCTAAGGATTACTTTGATTTAGGGTGACGACTTTACCCTTATCAAATTTGGCGCCGTTGCCGGGGAGGCAACAATTTATTTGTTTGTTACTTGTTTAATTTGTCTTTTGTCTCACGGAACTCCAGTTCCCTGAGACTGTTTTTACGCTTTTCTTGTTAGTTCCTTGTATGCCCAGGTCAAATCGGTCCGAGATCATTGATTTTGATCCTGAACCCGAGAGGACTTTTCGCTACAGAAGGAATTTTAATAGAGAAGTGGGTCAAGTAGAAGACTTGAGTATACTTGACAGGATTGAGCCTTTAATTACCTCAGAAAATTCATCTTCTGACGAGGACGATATTGTTTCTGAGACCATTGTCTCTACACCAAAGATGGCTGCACCCAATACAGCTACTTTGGCAAGCTACAACGAGCCTACTTTGGCTTCTATTCCAACAGGATTTATACCTCCTCCTACTGATGCTGAGGAGAAGCCTTTTGATATCAAGCCTTCTTATCTTGCGTTGGTGGAGCGGAATATGTTTGGAGGTAGATCCGGGGAAGATCCTGCGAAACATATGGATAAGTTTGTCACTTATTGCAGCTCCATTCCTTTGCCAACAGGAGTGACCTATGATCAGGTCAAGTACCGACTTTTCCCTTTTTCTCTACAAGATGATGCTAGCGAATGGTTACGCGAGTTGGATTTGACTGCTCATGCCATTACTGATTGGAATTCCCTAGCTCTTACATTCTACAAGAGATACTTTCCCCCACAAAAGACAAACAATCTCAGGAATCAGATTACTAACTTCAAGCAAGGAGGTAATGAAGATTTTAATGAGGCATGGGTACGTTTCAAAAGATTAGTTCGGGCAGTTCCTCATCATGGGTTTCAAAAGTGGTTTCTTTGTAACCAGTTTTACAACGGGTTATTCGATGATCATAGAGCTCTTTTGGATTCTTCTGCTAACGGAAGATTTCAGAATAACACCACTGATGATACAGCTTATAAATTGATTGATGATATGGCTACTCATACTGCCGAATATGGAAATCCAAGAGGCTCTGCGAGGGGAAGTGGTACAGATAGTGCCGTCGCAGCCCAGTTAGAAGCTTTGAATGCTAAGATTGCTTAGATGCAAACAACACAAGCTTTGGGTGGCCAACACCAAGTAGTTAATATGGTTCAACAAGGGGAAGTAACTCTCTGCGGAAAATGTGGTATAGAGGGTCATATTGCTGAGGAATGTATAAGTCTTATGGAACAAGTACTTGCTTTCCAATCCTACAAGCAAGCTAATCCCTTTTCTAACACCTATAATGAGAGGACAAGGGAACATCCCTTCCTTCAGTGGTCAAGCCAGAATGTTCAAAATCCTACCCCACCTCAGTAACAACCAAATTCAAATTATGTGATTCCTCAGAACCGCGGCCAACAGGGAAACTATAGACAGAATCAAGGAGGTCCTCAGTTTAACAATCAGCGCCAACAGCAGTTTCAACCTTTGGTGCCACCTCCACCACCCACTGCCAATAATGATATGTCAGAGATTAAAGCTATGTTGCAGCAAAGCCTTAAAGCTCAGATGGAGCAAAAGGCACAGATTACTCAGATACTAGCTCACAATAAAATATTGGATACTCAAGTTGCCCAACTAGCAGGCCAAAATACAAATAGGCAACCTGGAAACCTTCCTCCCCAAGGACTACAAGCTCATGAACAAGCACATGCCATCCACTTGAGGAGTGGTACTTCTTATAAAGAGCCGGAGATGCCCAAAGATGATAGTGAAGTGCCTTATGTTTCTCGTAAGGGTTTAGGGCATCTCTCTTTCAGCGATGATGAAGAAGAAGCAAAGGAACTAGAGAAAGCTCGTATACATGAGAACAACGAAAAAGAAAAACGAAAAGAAGCGATGCGATCTAAATCCGAGACACTCGATCAAGCTCGCAGTGCACTCGATCGAGTGTCAGCCGCACTCGATCGAGTGCCTCATCCGCGTACTTCTAATTCTTCTATTTCGCTTAATGCACAGGTACCCGATACTACTATTCCAAGCCAGAGTTCTCCAAAGGTCTCTAAGGATGCAAAGGAAGCTGAACCAGTAAAGATTATTCTTCCATTCCCAACCCGACAACAGAAATCAAAATTTGATCAACAGTTCGGGAGATTCATGGAAGTTGTGAAGAATCTTCAAGTAAGCGTTCCTTTTACTGAATTGATTACTCAGGTACCAGCTTATGCAAAGTTTATGAAGGATATATTAACAAAGAAAAGAACTTTCAACGAAGTGGAGACAATTGCATTCACTAAGGAGTGTCATGCCGCGCTGCAAGACAATTCTGTGGGGAATATAACGTGTATTCGCCCTATACTTGCAGGATTATAATGAAAAATACAATCGTGAATATGGTCATAAGATAAAAAGGATATGAAAAAGAGTACAACCTTTAGTCCTTGCGCAAAAGGCCTAAGAACAGGAATTAACACAAATTCCCTCCTATAACCTGCACCCAAGACTTAGATTGAGACGTTGCCGCGTGTGCTAGAAATTCTCTCCAACTGCCTTGCAATATTGGGAGAGCCTTTTGAGTTTTAGATGTGAGATCTGGGTTATGGGAGAAGAATGCTCTCAAACCCTATGTAATACTCCGTAATTTATCGTATTTTATCTTAATATTTGAACCACCAATGTTCGATAGTTACTCGAGCATGTTTGTGTGTTTAGTGTATTTTAGATGTTAATTGGGTAATGTCGGGTTTGAGTTTTAAGTCGACGTTTGGGGCTTTGTTTTGTGTGCAACTACGGGAATACAAACAAGTAATAAAACCGAGTCTAAGTGATGACGTGGGCCTTGGTATGCGTGCTGAAACTACAGCCCACAACACGTTTAACATTCATAACACAAACCTCACAATCTCACTCTCAGCCGCCTTATATAACCTATGACCTAACCCTACCCTAGACCAAAAACGAGGCTCTCACTCTCTCATACACTCACTGCCGCCACATCAGAGTACACAGAGGAGGGTTCACACGGTGGTTTAGGGCTGTCGTTGGTGGTTCGTTTTGCGTCTGAAAGTGGGTACGCGCAACCTTCTCTCTGTTTTCCAGTTTTCTGTGTAATTTCAATTCGTAATTTCAATTCGTATTCATAGTTATAGTTTTGATTTCTCGTATGTTAGTGATCTGTGATGTCAGTAGTCGTTTATGGACCATAGTCATGCCACCTTTGACCGCATAGGACCACCAGTCACGGCCGTTTTTGGTCGCCTGCTCAGATCGTTTTTTTTACTGTTTCGAAACAGGGTCACGAACATGGGTGTTTTAACTTGGATTCGATGTAGTTGCTGTTAATGTCGGGTCTGGATGTTAAGGGTTTTGTTTTGGTGGTAGTCAGGGTGTTGTTGGGGTGGTTGTCATGGTGGTTATGATGGACCGTGTCAGATGTTAAGGCGGGGTTATTGGAGGGTGGCTGTTGCGTAAAAGAAACAGAGAGTGTAGTGGTGCTGGGTTTGTTTCAGGCAACCGGCGGTGGTGGTCGAAGTCGACGGCCGCTGATCTTCCCTCTGGAACCACCGTGGCTCAGGGGCGAGCCTGGTGGTGCCAGTAGGGATGTCGGTGGTTGCAGTCGGTGGTGGGGCTGTTGTTTTACGGTGGCTGTCAGTTGCGGAAGTACGGGGGCTGTTGTTATCACGAGTCTTGGGGCTGTTACGTGGGTAGGTTGGGTTTTGTGTTTGCTTGTGTTATTATTATTATTATTATTATTATTATTATTATTATTTCAATTAAACATTTTAACCTTAGTAGTATTATTATTATGGTTATTACAATTATCCATAGCATTATTGTGGTTATGTGGTTTTACTAGCATAAGTATACTAATAATTATTGTTACATGTTTTGTACAATTGATTGGCATGATGGGTATATATAATTAGTTAATGACAATTAACCGTTTATGAGTATATATATTATGATTAATATCAATTGTATTGTTGTTATTATGTCTATTCTAAATTTATTTATTTATTTATTTATTTATTTTGATGATATTGATGATTTAGTAATAATCAATTAATTGATTAGGATGCTATATTTAGTAGGTCTATATTTAGTAAGTTTATGATTAGTTAATAGTACTTGGTTCATATTTAGAAATTGATGTAAGTAATACTTATAGGAACGGATTTTGAAGAGGAACACTACTAGACGGTGATTGCTTGTGCAAATTTACTACTACAGGTAGGTTACACTGGTGCTTACTCTGTGTTAAGTTATGTGTGGTTGTGCATTGCCTGTTGAATGCAAGTTTGAATTCTGAGCATGATAGTTTATAATTATTTATTTGGTGTTGCATTCATACTCATGGCATATGCATTTGTATTTGAGAAAGATTTGGATCAGATAATGTTCTGATGTAAAGCCCAGGGTGGTTCTGCAGACCAGGCCTGGTGTCTTATCAGCTGTTGAGCTGGTGTTCGGTGACGACCGAGTATAGTCTGCCGGGAGGTTCGGTATGGCTTGGTGCAAGGGTATGAGAATGAGATTTTGTTTGAGCTCGAGCATGTCATAAGCATCTGCATATCTTTATAAGTTGCATTATTATTTATTATTGTGTTATCCTACTCAACCGCGAGGTTGACAGTGTATTCGTATTCACCTACAATGATCCGGAATGGGGAGTAGATCTTTCAGGTCAGAGACAGGTGGAGTAGGACTGGGCATGGAGGAAAGACATGGACTGGACCTACTTAGTCACTAGATCACTTAGCCTTACTTCACAGTCGAACATTTGTTTTAATTCAGTTGTTGGAAGTTTTGGACTAAGTTTTGTAATAGTTCAGTTTAACGACTTATTTTAAAGTACTGCGCTTCTTTCCCTATGTATATCTACTACCCTGGTCTAACCAGGATGGTAACAGTCTTATTTACCCTGGAAGTTCTAGTTCAGGCTCCTAGGTAAATGGGGGTGTTACAAAGTGGTATCAGAGCGAACGATCCTCAGGCCTAAACTAAAATGAAATAATGAACATAGGAGTGTCTAAATAAAATGAACCCCAGGATAGTAACTGTTAGGAGCCCCATAGGGTTGGGATGAGTTAGGGGCCCCCTCAAACCAAACCACTGGCCCTTTCAGTCTAACCTGGTAACCTTGAGAGATAAAGAGTGTGGGTAGCATTAAGAAAGACCCAAGGTAGAAACGTATATATATGTTGTACTAACATTTCAGCGCCAAGGAATGAGGTAAGTTATGATGTGAAAAATGGATGAGTATATACATGAATACAGTAAGGCATAAAAGTGATATTACATGATGAGTGGCATGTATCTGTGTTATTTTCAAGCATTGAGAATATAAGTTTATATAGTAATGATGTATATAAGTATGCATGTGGTTATGTGATCCCTAAGCCTTTAGGTAGACTTTTAATAAGGATTTAACTGTATGAAAAGTTACATGCTGAGTATGTATGCAAATAAGACTAAGTCAGAATAGGAATTTACCTAGGATGCTCATAAAATTTTGTCACCTGTGTAGCAAAATGCCTCCCAGGAGAGAACCCAACACTGCTAATGTATCGCGAGAGGAATACGATCGCCTAGTAGCTATGAACGCTGCTCTCCTAGCTAAGATTGGGGCAAACACTCAGTCTGACGCCATCAAGATGAGTAATAATATTTCTCGGCATAACCCCACCAAGTACGATGGGGAGGGAGCACCGAGTCTACTTGCAGAGTGGTGCCGAGAATTCGAGAGTATCTTCGAACTGCTGTCTGTACCAGAATCAATGAAGGTGGACCAAGCTGTATTCTATCTGAAGGGTACAGCTAGGTTATGGTGGAATAACAATAAAGAAGAAATCAAGGCAGCTGCAGAAGAGATCGGTTCAGAATATGTGCGCTGGGAGGAGTTCAGGGGGATTTTATCCTCTAAGTTCGTGCCGGAGCATGTAAAAGGGAAGCTGAGAGCAGAGTTCGATTCATTCCAAATGGCTGAAGGGATGACTGTGGAGGAGTATCACAGTAAGTTTTTACAGCTGGCAGAGAATGTAGCTGACTTAGGCTACACACAGGAGATGTTAGCAGCAAGGTTCGAGAAGGGACTGACTCTCAATATCAAGAGGAGCATGCTGGCAACCAAGCCCACGACTGTGGAAGATATCTACGAGAGGGCTGGCCAGGCAGAAAGGCTAGCTGACCAGATTAAGGAGGAAGAGAAGACTAAGGGTGATAAGAGGAAGGCGGAATCTGGAGCCGAATGCTCAGGGAACAAGAAGCCAAATAACCAATATCGGTCATTTTTCTCCAACAGTGCACCTGGAGGAAATGGCAATCGAGGTGGAAATCGCTCTATTTCTGGGACAAGTGGTGCCAATCCTACATGTTTCAAGTGTGGGAAAATTGGGCACAAGCAATCCAATTGTTGGTCGGGAACACAAAGTGCTGGGAACAGTTACCATAGAGGTAATCAGAGTGGTGGATTCAGGACACCAAATGCAAATTATTCAAACAACAACAGATCTGGAGGTAACAACTACCAGAGGAATTTCAGCAGCTACAATAACCAGAACCGCTACCAAGGAAACCAGAGTAGTGGTAATGGTAATTTCCAGAAGACCCTGGCAGAGGCTAGCACTCAGAGTGGAGCAGGATCCGTGAACCAGAGTGGGGCTAAGAAGAGTGGGGCACTGTTTATGATGGGCAAGGAGGCTGCAGAGGAGGATGCACATGTTGTTACTGGTACATTTCTAGTACATACCTTTCCTACTTTCGTTTTATTTGATTCTGGTGCATCACATTCTTTCATATCTGCGGAGCATGCTAGGGCTTTAGGACTCGATGTATATAGTAGTATAGCTGATTCTGTAACCATACCGTCTGGAGAGTCCATAGCTTGTAATAGAGTTTACACCAATGTAATGATCCAAGTAGGAGAAGTGAGTTTTGAGTCGAATTTGATCGAGTTTCCGTTGGGAGGCTTTGAGGTGATATTAGGCATGGATTGGCTGAAAAAGTACAAGGCCTACATTGATTGCTACCAAGGAAAGATCACCTTGAGGGGACCCAAGGGAGTGAGGGTATCCTACAAGGGATATTCTGTAAAGCCTAAACTGAAGCTGATAACTATCAATGCGCTGAAGACCTGTCTAAAGAGGGGGTGATGAGATGCTGTTGTGCCATGTGAGAGATTTGACGGCAGAGAAACCCCAAGCCAGTGAGATCGAGGTTGTAAGAGATTTTGAAGACGTGTTTCCAGACGAAATTCCTGGGTTACCGTCAAAGAGGGACTTGGATTTTGGCATTGATCTGAAACCTGGGGCTGAGCCAATTTCTAAAGCACCTTATCGCATGGGACCTAAGGAATTGGAGGAGTTGAGAAAGCAGCTGGATGAGTTAGCAAGCAAGGGTTACGTCAGACCAAGTGTGTCACCTTGGGGAGCTCCGGTGTTGTTCGTTAAAAAGAAGGACAGGACCATGAGATTGTGCGTGGATTATAGGGAGCTTAACAATGTGACGATCAAGAATCGATATCCTTTACCTCGCATCGATGATCTTTTTGACCAGTTGAGTGGGGCTGGTGTGTTTTCCAAGATCGATTTGAGGTCAGGGTATCATCAGTTGCGAATCAAAGATGCAGATATTCACAAGACCGCGTTCAGATCGAGGTGTAGGCATTATGAATTCGTAGTGATGCCTTTTGGCCTGACTAACGCACCTGCTGTCTTCATGGACTTAATGAACAGGGTGTTTAGTCCTTATCTGGACCAGTTTGTGGTGGTGTTTATCGACGACATCTTGGTGTATTCAAAGAGCAGAGAAGAGCATGCTAAGCATTTGAGCTTGGTGTTACAGACCTTGAGGGACCATCAATTATATGCCAAGCTAAGTAAGTGCGAGTTTTGGCTCGAGAAGGTTGCCTTTCTGGGGCATGTGGTGTCTAAGGAGGGTGTGTCTGTTGACCCTAGCAAAATTGAGGCCGTGTCAAAATGGGAAAGACCAAGGAACGTGGCTGACATCCGTAGCTTCTTGGGTTTAGCTGGTTATTACAGGAGGTTCGTAAAAGATTTTTCAAAGATAGCCAAACCGATGACTTCGTTGATGCGGAAAGAGAACAGATTCGTCTGGGATGAGAACTGTGAGAGGGCTTTTCTAGACCTGAAGGAGCGTCTCACCACAGCTCCTATCCTTGCTTTACCAGAGGGAAGTGAGAATTTTGAAGTATACACTGATGCTTCTAAGAAGGGATTGGGATGCGTGCTGATGCAGAACGGGAGAGTGATTGCTTATGCTTCTAGACAGTTGAAGCCTTATGAGGAGAATTATCCGACGCATGATCTGGAGCTGGGAGCGGTAGTTTTTGCACTTAAGCTGTGGCGACATTATCTCTATGGAGCCACCTTTAAAGTGTATTTTGATCACAAGAGTTTGAAATATATCTATACTCAGAGAGAGCTGAATATGCGGCAGAGGAGGTGGATAGAGCTTATTGGAGACTATGACATGGAGATTTTGTACAAGGAGGGAAAGGCTAATGTCGTGGCTGATGCATTGAGTAGGAAGTCTGTTCACGCTCTGTGCACAGCTATGTCCAGATTAAGCATGTACCGTGAGTTGGGACAGATGGGCATCGCAGTGATAAGGAAAGGTGAGACCATGGGGGATTTGACGATCGAGCCTGAGTTATATGCTGAGATTCGAGAAAGACAAAAAAATGATCCTAGGATTCAGAAGTGGCGTGAGGCAGTGGGCAAAGCTAGTGATAACGAGCCATATTCTAAGTTCGAGATTTACAGTGATGATATCTTGAGATTTGATGGGAGATGGTGTGTACCTGATGATGAGGAATTGAAGAGAAAGATTCTGGTCGAAGCTCATTCTACACCATATTCCGTTCATCCTGGAGGGGATAAGTTGTACAAAGATCTAAAGAAAGCTTTTTGGTGGCCAAAAATGAAGCAGGAGGTGGCTGAGTTTGTCTCTCGATGTTTGGTATGTCAAAGAGTTAAGGGAGAACATAAGAGGCCGCAAGGGAAGTTACAGCCACTTGATGTACCTGAGTGGAAGTGGGAAAGCATTTCCATGGATTTCATTGTGCGCTTGCCGAGGACTTCTAAGGGAAATGACATGATTTGGGTGATTGTAGATAGGTTGACCAAGTCAGCCCATTTTATACCAATGAAGGAGACTTGGAGTAAGGCTGAATTGGCCAAGGCTTATGTTAAGCATGTGGTGAAGCTTCATGGTGTCCCTAAGGACATCGTTTCTGATCGTGATTCCAGGTTCATCTCTAAATTTTGGCAAGAATTACAGACATTGATGGGAACTACCTTGAAGATGAGTACTGCTTTCCATCCAGCAACTGATGGTCAGACTGAGAGGACTATTCAGACACTGGAGGATATGTTAAGGGCTTGTGTGCTAGAGTTTGGGGGATCTTGGGAAGACAGACTTGATTTGATAGAGTTCTCTTATAACAACAGCTACCATGCTAGCATCGGGATGGCTCCTTTCGAGGCATTGTATGGGAGGAAGTGCAGGAGTCCAGTATGCTGGGATGATCGAGCAGATACGGTGACTTTGGGACCTGAGATGGTTCAGGAGATGATAAAACAGGTCCAGGTGATCCGTCAAAAGATGAGAGCCGCCCAAGATAGACAGAAGAGTTATGCCGATTTAAAGAGAAGTGACATTACGTTTGAGGCAGGAGAGAAAGTGTTACTAAAGGTGTCACCTATGAGAGGAGTAATGAGATTTGGCAAGAAGGGTAAGTTGAGCCAGAAGTTTATTGGACCATTCAAGATTCTGGAGCGAGTTGGTGAGGTAGCTTATCGATTAGCTCTACCTCCATCGTTAGCCAGAGTTCATAATGTGTTCCATGTCTCGCAACTAAGGGGATATATCAGTGATCCTTCGCATATCCTTGATCATGAGGTCATCGAGGTCGACGAGCAGTTGACCTACGGGGAGAGACCCAAGGAGATCCTTGATAGGAAGGTGAGAAAAACCCGAAATGGAGAGACCGCGCTAGTCAAAGTAATGTGGACCAATCATAACGTCGAGGAGGCCACTTGGGAGACCGAGGTTTCGATGAAGGAAAAATATCCTGAACTGTTTAATTAAGGTATGTTACGAGGACGTAACCTTTTTTTTAGGGGGGTAGAATGTAACACTTCGTGTTTTAAAGTGTTTTTTTAGCTTTAAGGTTATATAATGTCACCTTCTTTGTGTTCGTACATGCTTTATTGATCGGTTGTGTTGACTTGGGATGGTGAACTTCGGGACGAAGTTAATTTTAAGGGGGGAAGACTGTAATACTCCGTAATTTATCGTATTTTATCTTAATATTTGAACCACCAATGTTCGATAGTTACTCGAGCATGTTTGTGTGTTTAGTGTATTTTAGATGTTAATTGGGTAATGTCGGGTTTGAGTTTTAAGTCGACGTTTGGGGCTTTGTTTTGTGTGTAACTACGGGAATACAAACAAGTAATAAAACCGAGTCTAAGTGATGACGTGGGCCTTGGTATGCGTGCTGAAACTACAGCCCACAACACGTTTAACATTCATAACACAAACCTCACAATCTCACTCTCAGCTGCCTTATATAACCTATGACCTAACCCTACCCTAGACCAAAAACGAGGCTCTCACTCTCTCATACACTCACTGCCGCCACATCAGAGTACACAGAGGAGGGTTCACACGGTGGTTTAGGGCTGTCGTTGGTGGTTCGTTTTGCGTCTGAAAGTGGGTACGCGCAACCTGCTCTCTGTTTTCCAGTTTTCTGTGTAATTTCAATTCGTAATTTCAATTCGTATTCATAGTTATAGTTTTGATTTCTCGTATGTTAGTGATCTGTGATGTCAGTAGTCGTTTATGGACCATAGTCATGCCACCTTTGACCGCATAGGACCACCAGTCACGGCCGTTTTTGGTCGCCTGCTCAGATCGTTTTTTTTACTGTTTCGAAACAGGGTCACGAACATGGGTGTTTTAACTTGGATTCGATGTAGTTGCTGTTAATGTCGGGTCTGGATGTTAAGGGTTTTGTTTTGGTGGTAGTCAGGGTGTTGTTGGGGTGGTTGTCATGGTGGTTATGATGGACCGTGTCAGATGTTAAGGCGGGGTTATTGGAGGGTGGCTGTTGCGTAAAAGAAACAGAGAGTGTAGTGGTGCTGGGTTTGTTTCAGGCAACCGGTGGTGGTGGTCGAAGTCGACGGCCGCTGATCTTCCCTCTGGAACCACCGTGGCTCAGGGGCGAGCCTGGTGGTGCCAGTAGGGATGTCGGTGGTTGCAGTCGGTGGTGGGGCTGTTGTTTTACGGTGGCTGTCAGTTGCGGAAGTACGGGGGCTGTTGTTATCACGAGTCTTGGGGCTGTTACGTGGGTAGGTTGGGTTTTGTGTTTGCTTGTGTTATTATTATTATTATTATTATTATTATTATTATTATTATTATGATTATTTCAATTAAATATTTTAACCTTAGTAGTATTATTATTATGGTTATTACAATTATCCATAGCATTATTGTGGTTATGTGGTTTTACTAGCATAAGTATACTAATAATTATTGTTACATGTTTTGTACAATTGATTGGCATGATGGATATATATAATTAGTTAATGACAATTAACCGTTTATGAGTATATATATTATGATTAATATCAATTGTATTGTTGTTATTATGTCTATTCTAAATTTATTTATTTATTTATTTATTTATTTATTTTGATGATATTGATGATTTAGTAATAATCAATTAATTGATTAGGATGCTATATTTAGTAGGTCTATATTTAGTAAGTTTATGATTAGTTAATAGTACTTGGTTCATATTTAGAAATTGATGTAAGTAATACTTATAGGAACGGATTTTGAAGAGGAACACTACTAGACGGTGATTGCTTGTGCAAATTTACTACTACAGGTAGGTTACACTGGTGCTTACTCTGTGTTAAGCTATGTGTGGTTGTGCATTGCCTGTTGAATGCAAGTTTGAATTCTGAGCATGATAGTTTATAATTATTTATTTGGTGTTGCATTCATACTCATGGCATATGCATTTGTATTTGAGAAAGATTTGGATCAGATAATGTTCTGATGTAAAGCCCAGGGTGGTTCTGCAGACCAGGCCTGGTGTCTTATCAGCTGTTGAGCTGGTGTTCGGTGACGACCGAGTATAGTCTGCCGGGAGGTTCGGTATGGCTTGGTGCAAGGGTATGAGAATGAGATTTTGTTTGAGCTCGAGCATGTCATAAGCATCTGAATATCTTTATAAGTTGCATTATTATTTATTATTGTGTTATCCTACTCAACCGCGAGGTTGACAGTGTATTCGTATTCACCTACAATGATCTGGAATGGGGAGTAGATTTTTCAGGTCAGAGACAGGTGGAGTAGGACTGGGCATGGAGGAAAGACATGGACTAGACCTACTTAGTCACTAGATCACTTAGCCTTACTTCACAGTCGAACATTTGTTTTAATTCAGTTGTTGGAAGTTTTGGACTAAGTTTTGTAATAGTTCAGTTTAACGACTTATTTTAAAGTACTGCGCTTCTTTCCCTATGTATATCTACTACCCTGGTCTAACCAGGATGGTAACAGTCTTATTTACCCTGGAAGTTCTAGTTCAGGCTCCTAGGTAAATGGGGGTGTTACACCCTAATTTTCTTGAGATGTTATTTGTCAGTGCAACAAGAGTATCTGACATAAGGAGAGTCCCTCTCCTTATGTAGTACACGGCCGAATTGGATGTTGGGTAGGAGTGAGCTTCCCACTCTTACCATATTCCAATGCGTGATTCGACCCAATTAGCTATAAGTTGTCCGCGGGTTTTATTTATAAATCGTACACGTGTTATCAGATATTAATGCAGTCGATATATTAATAATGGTCTGATAAAATACGATATTGTATAATTACCCAAATTAATATAACTGTTTATATTAATACGCGAATACAATATTTAATTAAATATAACCGTTTATATTTAATTTACGAATTAAACATGTAATCCGTATTAGCTAAAATTATTTAATCCGTATTAAATAATAATCTCAACATCTTATTGACTAATTTAATAGTCAATACCTCTGACTAACTGTTTAGTCATATCCGGCATAAATGTGACTGTATTTTCATACCTTCACATCTCTCAAACGTGTCCTATAGGTGTGACGTATAGGGACCAGTTGATCACCGCCATCCGTATGACAATAACGTCAAACTTATCTAGCAAGCCAACCGTTATTGATAAACGTGGATCAACTAATAATAATACTGAAGTATACCCTTGTGATCCTTAAAGAGATTTAATAAGTCATTGTACTTAATTGTCAAGGACACCAGCCCCAACAATCTCCCACTTGTCCGTACAAGGGTATGTGCAATGACGTTATCACACTACATGTGGAGGACACAAGCTCCAACAAACTCCCACTTGTCCGTACAAGTGTAGGTGCGATAACCGATTCTCATATCCTTTTAAAATTTCTCCCACTCAATGTAAGACAATTTGCAAATCCGCATTCGCAAAGGTCGTATCTCACAAGCGATCTGTATCAAGAGTGGTTTCCCCGACTAGAGAGTAACTTAACTGATAAAACGAATCTGTATTCGAGCATGGCCATGCATTTCAGTTACTACTCCTCGAGTGGCCCTGAGAAATGATAAAATCCTGATAAGGGTTTGGATATTTCCCTCAACTCGAATCCTGCCGGTATCGCGCAGCATGAAATAACCCAGAAAAAAATCCTCTTGGCCCCTGTTACGGTGACCGTGGGAAAGAAACCAAAGTTACCCAAAATCTGCCTTAATCTCAAGAGACAGTTGAAAGTCAAAAGACTCGACTCTAAGGAACACTATGGAGGTCCTATCCACGACCTGGCACCCAATGTTATAAAACATTTAGGACTCCATAACGCTGTCACGGGGTGTCCTACGAGATATCCGTATAACTCGCCTTTGTGATTGGTCAGTCAGCCGTGTGACTTATGGCTCGTTGAACCCACCATCAACCAACGTCACAAAATGATTACCTGAGTTATCAGCTCAAGTGGGTAATCAAGGACCAAAATGATGTAATGTTAATCAGTTCACTTTGTGGTGTTCAAAATTGGCGTACAATTCCACATGAGAAACAAAACATTATATATCATAACAATAAGGTTGAATAGAGTACACGAGAAAATGAATTATTACATGAATTCATAAAAGAGTACTACAACTTAGGAACACATCCAATCCCCATGGAATGAATGTGCCCTTCATGCTTATCACGTGGTAATGCTTTTGTGAGAGGATCAGCTATGTTGTCATCCGTAGCGATCTTATCAATGAAAATCTCCTTTTGCTCCACGTAATCTCTGATTAGATGAGCTTTCCGTTGTACATGCCTAGCCTTGTTGCTAGACTTATGATCCTTAGCTTGGAAGATGGCACCTTTATTATCACAATAAACGGTGATTGGGTCATTCGAACTAGGCACTACTGATAGTCCTTGTAAGAATTGACGCATCCATATTGCTTCCTTAGCTGCTTCTGAGGCGGCATAGTACTCGGACTCAGTCGTAGAATCTGCTGTAACACTCTGTTTAGAACTTTTCCAGCTGACAGCAGCACCATTAAGAGTAAAAACGAATCTAGACTGAGATTTCGAGTCATCTCGATCCGTTTGGAAGCTAGCATCTGCGTAACCCGTGGCGCAGAGCGTCGAGTCGCCTCCGTAAGTCAATCCCCAATCTTTAGTCCTCCGTAGGTACTTAAGAATGTTTTTCACGGCCATCCAGTGTTGTTCACCTGGATGAGCTTGGAATCGACTTGTCATACTCAATGCATATGCAACGTCAGGACGTGTGCATATCATGGCATACATGATCGATCCTATTGCCGAAGCATAAGGAATCCGACTCATGCGCTCTTTCTCTTCCAATGACTTAGCTTCTTGAGTCTTGCTCAAGTGAAGCCCAGGAGTCATAGGAAGGAACCCCTTCTTGGAGTTCGTCATGCTGAATCTCTCTAGAATCTTATCTATATAAGACTCCTGACTGAGAGACAACATCCGTCGTGATCTATCCCTGTAGATACGGATGCCCAAAATTCTTTGTGCCTCTCCCAGATCTTTCATCTGGAAATGGTTTTTCAACCATGCTTTAACCGAAGATAAGAGAGGTATGTCATTCCCAATCAAGAGTATGTCGTCGACATACAGTACTAGGAATACAATCTTGCTCCCACTCGACTTGATATAGAGACATGGTTCCTCGACTGATCGAATGAATCCATTCTCTTTTATCACTTGGTCGAAGCGATGATTCCAACTCCGCGATGCTTGCTTAAGTCCATAGATGGAACGCTTAAGCTTGCAAACTTTCTTAGGATGTTCTGGATCAATAAAACCCTCGGGTTGTACCATGTACAACTCTTCCTCCAAATAACCATTTAAGAAGGCGGTTTTAACGTCCATTTGCCATATTTCATAATCGTGAAATGCGGCGATCGCTAAGATAATCCGAATGGAACGTAGCATGACTACGGGTGCAAAGATCTCATCGTAGTGCAAGCCTGGCACTTGGGTGAAACCTTTAGCAACTAGTCTTGCCTTGTGGATATCTTGTTGTCCTTCCACGGCATGCTTTATCTTGTAAAGCCATTTGCATTGAAGGGGACGTACCTTTGCAGGTAGGTCCACAAGATCCCACACGTTGTTCTCATACATGGAGTCCATCTCGGATTGCATGGCTTCTAGCCATAGCTTTGAGTCAGAACTGGTCATGGCACCTTTATAGGTTATGGGTTCGTTACCCTCTAGGAGTAAGACGTCATCTGTATCATGTTCCTCGACCATACCAATGTATCTGTCCGGAAGAATAGAGACTCTTCCCGACCTCCTAGGTTCCTCAGGAATATCTACCGCAGCCTCGGTTGAAGGAACTGTTTCCTCCAATGGTTGCTCGGCAGTTGGTTCTTGAACCTCCGATAACTCGAAGGTTCTATTACTCGACTTGTTCTCGAGAAATTCCTTCTCTAAGAACGTCGCACTAGCCGCAACAAAAACACGTTGTTCGGTTGGCGAGTAGAAGTAATGACCAAAAGTTCCCTTTGGATAGCCTATAAAGTATGTCTTGACCGATCGCGGGCCGAGCTTATCGTCGTGTCTCCACTTGACATAAGCCTCGCAGCCCCAAACCCGAATAAAGAACAAGTTAGGGACCGTTCCCTTCCATAATTCGTATGGAGTCTTGTCAACAGCTTTAGACGGACTTCGGTTAAGTATTAGAGCGGCTGACAAAAGAGCATAGCCCCATAATGAATCAGGCACAACGGTGTGACTCATCATGGATCGAACCATATCAAGAAGAGTTCGATTTCTCCGTTCGGACACACCATTTAATTGTGGTGTTCCAGGTAGAGTCAACTGTAGCACGATGCCACAGTCTTTAAGGTGTTGATCAAACTCGTGTGAAAGATACTCACCACCACGATCCGAACGTAGTGCTTTGATCTTTCTACCCTGCTGGTTCTGTACCCGATTCTGGTATTCTTTGAACTTGTCAAAGGATTCACTTTTATGTTTCATCAAGTAGACATAGCCATATCTACTCAAATCATCCGTGAAAGTGATGAAATACCTATAGCCCTCTCGTGCGTTGATCGACATAGGGCAACATACGTCCGTATGTATGAGTCCTAATAGGTCGGCAGCGCGCATTCCAACACCTTTGAAGGAAATACGAGTCATTTTGCCAATGAGACATGATTCACACGTGCCATATGATTCAAAATCAAAGGGCGATATAGCTCCATTCTGTATGAGCTGTTTTACGCGTTTCTCATTTATGTGTCCCATGCGACAATGCCATAGGTAAGTTTGATCTTTGTCACCTACTTTTAATCTCTTGTTATTCACATGTAATATCTCGGTAGTTTGATCTAAAACATAAATTCCATTCATGGAAACTGCCTTGCCATAAATCATATTGTGTAAGGAGAAAATACAGCTATGATTCTCTATTACAAATGAAAAACCAAGTTTGTCAAGTGCAGAAACTGAAATAATGTTTTTGGACAAACTAGGAACATAATAACAGTTATATAAAAATAACTCGAATCCACTTGGAAGCTGGATCACGTATGTTCCCTTCGAGACTGCAGCAACGCGTGCTCCATTCCCGACACGCAGGTCCACCTCACCCTTGATTAGGGGTTCTTGGTTTCGGAGGCCCTGCACATGATTACATAGATGAGAACCACAACCAGTATCAAGTACCCAAGTTCCGCAACTTGCATGGTTAATCTCAATCATGTGAATAAAAGAAGAAGAAGAAGACATACCAACAGGAGTAACGCGGCGGCCTGCCTTAATGTCCTCGCGATACACGGGGCATGAGCGCCTCCAATGCCCAGTCTTGTGGCAGTGGTGGCATTCCATGCTAGTATCCTTGCTCTTTGTCTTGCCCTGTGAGTTGCTCGACTCACCTGGCCCACTCTTAGTAAATCCTGGTTTCTTGAACCTGGGCTTACCTACTGCTAGGTCGCCTTGAGCTTTAGCCTTCCCTTTACCCTTTCCCTTACTGGAGATCATGAGAACATCCTGCTTCATGCTCCCACTTAATTTCAGATCCTTCTCGGTCTGTACGAGAAGGGAGTGGAGCTCATGAGGAGTCTTCTTCATGTCGTTCATGTAATAGTTGGCCCTAAAGAGGGCAAACCCATCATGAAGCGATTGAAGCATTCGATCAACGATTATGTTCTCACTGATCTTGCAGTTCAGGGTCTCCAGTTTCTCGATATTCTCAATCATGTTGAGAATATGTGGGCTAACAGCTTGGCCCTTCTGGAGTTTCGCCTCAAAGAAGCGACAGGTATGCTCATAAGAAACAATTCTCGGAGGTTTCGAGAATTCGTTAGTGAGCGTGGTGAAAATCTTGTTTGCACCATGGGATATGAAGCGTCTTTGCAAATTTGATTCCATTGCATAGATGAGTACGTTCTTTATCGCACCCGCTTCCATGACGAAGTCGCTATGAGCGCGAACTTCGTTGGCTCTAGCTCCAGTTCCTGGGTGTGCCGGAATGGGCTCAGTTAAATACTTAAGCTTTCCGTCAGCAATGGCAGCATTCCGTAGTGCTGCCTCCCAGTCAGAGAAGTTTGACCCATCATTCCTCAGTCTAGTTGACTGATTCATGGAGTCCATGAAGGCTTTTAGCCAGGATTCACGTGCTAGCTTGGCACTTGGCATTGGGTCTTCACCAGCCATTTAGTTATACAGCAGTTTTAATGAACGTGTTCTACACTGAAAAAAAAGATAAAACAAAACCATATAAGCAACTTATTGTTGTGATTTAAGTCTATATTAAATTGAATTTAAACTCGTAGACTCATGCATTTATATAATTGATCTCCCTCAAGAATTATATAAACTATCCCAAGACTCAATTTCCGTATATTGATAAGCCCACAGTTTGGCTAATTCCACTGTTGGAACTCTTGGTCGATAGATTTCCGTATATCCTATCTATTAGTCCATCTCAGTCGCTAGATAGTATCGAGTGACCATGATGTTGAGATAAAATAAATCATCTGTTCCCACTTACCCAACGTAAAAGGGGTCATATTATGCCTACCGACGAAGAAGGGTTTCATGGGAGGCTGATTTATAAAGACTAGTCTCAATTTTTGGTTATACGAGGAAGACCCCATCAACTTATATTTATTCATATTAAGTGAACTAAAATCTAGCATATGCGTGAATGAATTAAATAAAGTGATGGCTTTACATGTGACACGTGACATCTGTATTGTCACAGAAAACTAACGCGTAACCTCTACATGAGTCAGTTTTCAGGCATGTTATAGGTGGTTTTGTTTTTAGGCGGAATATGATGCAAGCTATTATCGATGAAAGCATAAAGATAAATGCAATAAACGAAAATAAAAGTCCTAGTGTGGCCTATCCTACCAAAATAAACATAAAACAACTTGGAATCCACCGTTGGACCCTAGAAGCTTGTCTTGATATTCAATTTTGGTCTTGCAGCGGGAGTGAGCATCCGGTCTCCGTCTTTGGTCTTCACAAAATTATTAATTTAAATTACAAATATAACCTATTTACATTCTAATTTAAATACAAAAGTAATTACATGGCAAAAACCCAAAACCGGAGATTCAAGATCTCAAAATTACAAGCAAGACTGTGTCCCATCATTACGGCGACACAATCTTCTAAGGCCACACTAAGTTACAACCGTTTGCAAAATTAAATACGTTATTGAAAGCATTCACAAGGCATTCACAAGACGATAAATAAAATGCATCAACTAAATTAAAATTCATACATGACATAATACTGTTATTATGATTAATAAATTTTACCAAACCACCTTTTAAGATTAAAATTATGTGACTATACCGCTTTAATCACCAATTTTAATAAACATATAATCCATTATTTTAAACTGTTTTAAAACAATATGTATCAAACGAGGGTGAACCGTTTCACAAAAATAATATACTATTTCCGTATACAGTATATTATTTTAGGCCATGTGAAAATAAGAAACAAGTTATTTTCGAAAAAGAAAGCCTGAAAGATGAGCACTCGACCGAGCAACAAGGACACTCGATCGAGTGTCAGTGTCACTCGATCGAGTGCAGCAGGGGCTCGATCGAGTGACTCGTTAAAACGCAAACGCTGCACTTTGGAAATCAAAACAAATTTATATCTTGGATTTAAAACGTGTAAATCATAAATAAACAACAACAAAAGATTCACATATTGCTAAAAATATCGATTAATTAACAATATGCAAATAAGAATCGAAAACAAGATCGATTACAGCCCAAAAACCACACGCATGAAGCCTGGTACGAGGACACTCGATCGAGTGCTACAGACACTCGATCGAGTGTCGAGGCAGAATGCATCGAATTTTCAAAATTTTTAAATCTTACGAAAAACACAATTGTAAAATTTCATGGCCATAGGCTCTGATACCACTTGTGGGGAATATAACGTGTATTCGCCCTATACTTGCAGGATTATAATGAAAAATACAATCGTGAATATGGTCATAAGATAAAAAGGATATGAAAAAGAGTACAACCTTTAGTCCTTGCGCAAAAGGCCTAAGAACAGGAATTAACACAAATTCCCTCCTATAACTTGCACCCAAGACTTAGATTGAGACGTTGCCGCGTGTGCTAGAAATCCTCTCCAACTGCCTTGCAATATTGGGAGAGCCTTTTGAGTTTTAGATGTGAGATCTGGGTTATGGGAGAAGAATGCTCTCAAACCCTAATTTTCTTGAGATGTTATTTGTCAGTGCAACAAGAGTATCTGACATAAGGAGAGTCCCTCTCCTTATGTAGTACACGGCCGAATTGGATGTTGGGTAGGAGTGGGCTTCCCACTCTTACCATATTCCAATGCGTGATTCGACCCAATTAGCTATAAGTTGTCCGCGGGTTTTATTTATAAATCGTACACGTGTTATCAGATATTAATGCAATCGATGTATTAATAATGGTCTGATAAAATACGATATTGTACAATTACCCAAATTAATATAACTGTTTATATTAATACGCGAATACAATATTTAATTAAATATAACCGTTTATATTTAATTTACGAATTAAACATGTAATCCGTATTAGCTAAAATTATTTAATCCGTATTAAATAATAATCTCAACATCTTATTGACTAATTTAATAGTCAATACCTCTGACTAACTGTTTAGTCATATCCGGCATAAATGTGACTGTATTTTCATACCTTCACATCTCTCAAACGTGTCCTATAGGTGTGACGTATAGGGACCAGTTGATCACCGCCATCCGTATGACAATAACGTCAAACTTATCTAGCAAGCCAACCGTTATTGATAAACGTGGATCAACTAATAATAATACTGAAGTATACCCTTGTGATCCTTAAAGAGATTTAATAAGTCATTGTACTTAATTGTCAAGGACACCAGCCCCAACAAATTCTCCACCCAAGCTTAAGGATCCAGGGAGTTTTTCTATTCCTTGCACTGTTGGTTCTCTTGATTTTTCTAATGCGTTATGTGATTCTGGGGCAAGTGTCAGTGTCATGCCGTATACTACTTGTAAACAACTTAACATGACCACACTTAAATGTACCAATATGACCCTCCAAATGGCTGACAGGTTCATTCAGCGCCCTATGGGTGTCTTAGAGGATGTACCGGTTAGGATAGGAAAATATTTTGTGCCCTGTGATTTTGTAGTGATGGACATGGCAGAGGACGCTGAAATACCTATTATCCTCGGACGACCCTTCCTTAGTACCGCTGGGGCTCTTATTGACCTTAGGGAGGGTAGTCTCATTTTTCGCATCAGGGATGACACCATCACTTTTCTACACAACCAAGCACCCCGTCCTCCTGATTTTCAAGCTACATGTCATGTAATTACCATTCTCGATCCTTCTTTTGATTCTTGCCATGCTTTGTGTATTAACAGGAATTCATTTGACGCTTCTACTACTGCGTCGCATCCATGGGAGCTAGAGGTGGATGAGTTCGAGAAGTTGATCTACGAAGAAGAGCCACCTCCTATTTTGGATTATAGCTGTGACGGAAGTGTTGACTGGGAGGCTGAGTTAGGTGCTTGGGAAGCCGAAATTTTCAAAGACGACTACCTCTCTAAGGAGCCTGAAGATACTGTGGATCTTGCTGATGATCCACCTTTGAGTTTCGTTTTTCAGAATGACAGAGAACTTTTTTATGCTTATAATTTGGATTTTACTCCCTTGAGACTAAACTTAGACAATTCGTTTTGATATTTGTGTATGTTTGTATTGTTTCATGGTGCTACCTAAGCATGTGGGTAGCACACGGAATGAGTTTCGACCTTCTTCTACGGGCATTGAATTGCCTTGATACGGCAGCATTGGAGCTTTGAAGTCACAAAAAGTTGCCTTGGTTACGTATGAATCGTCAAGACCCCCGCTTTGCAGCTGGTTTGGGGGAGTTCTTATGCTTTCCAGCTGGTATTATCCTTCTTTTATTTTTTTTCCTTTATTTACTTTATTTTTAGTGTGTTATGTTTTCTCCTTTATTTCCGTTTGTCAGTATTGTCCTTTAGGGTGCTAGTTATATTTTTTATTGTGCCTTTCATGTTGCTTGGGTCACAATGAGGACATTGTGACATTTAGGTTTGGGGGAGAGTCTTTATTTTATGTTGTGTTCTTAAAAAAAAAACAAATATCCAAAAATATGTTTTTTCTTTCATTTTTCTTTTATTTTTAGGTCGAGTCTTGGTGAATTAAATAGCAATGATGACTAATTTGCATTGGTTTTGCATTTGAATCCCAAATAGTTATCCATGTACATTGTTTTGACCCGTTAGCCTATGAAAACAAAGCTCAATGATCAAGTCTTGACCGTAATTGACATGCCTTATATTGATTAGACTTGACAAATTAAGTTGGTAAGCTACTTGAATTCTGAGGTCTATAGAGCTTCCTAGGCCAGGAACATTAATAAACTGGTCTCATTATCAATTAGGCTTGAGTGTGGTTTCTCCTCGTGGAATATGTAATATCAAACTGCATAAGTGTGAAATTGATTGCTTGATACTTTTATGTGAATGTATGACAAGTACATGGGGATAGGCGGTCCTTACCCTTCAAATAAGTTTCACATAGCCAAAATTTGCCTTTCTACCTTTAAAACCAAATTCCCTATGGAAAACCCGTTTGAAGCGTTGTGGCATGTTTTGTGTTTGAATATTTTTAAGCCACAATCCTACAATTTGCCTACCTTTTCGGGACAGTCGCAGTTGCTTGGTTTATCACGATATTTCATTACTATGGTTGGGAAGGGACTAATTTTGTCCAAGTGGGTGTAGTGAAAATTTGGGAACAATTGTGTCAATCTCTTATGTTGAAAAAAAAAAAGAAAAATATGAAGCACAAGAAAGAAGAAGAAAGAAAAGGGACAGAAAAAGAAAAACTTCAAAAAAAGAAGAATATTTGTGATTCGAAAAAAAAAGAGAATGCTTCATTGGCTTTTGTTAAGAGATTTAAGGAGACTATCTAGAGTCTAATGTTTATTTGGAGAGTAATGTTATAAACTCTCATGTTCTATCAAGTTAAGATAATTTCTCTAGTTTTGGGTTGGTTTATCTTTCATTACAGAAGTGGTTTTGGTTTTAGCGCTGCGACTACCGTCTTAGCTCCACATATCCATAACGTGCTTTGGCACAAACCATTTCTTTACCCTTACCCGCTCACCTCCTTGCCGTCTTGATACATGTACTTTGTCCATCTATACATGCATAATTGTTGGGGAAATCTCTATCACACTAGATTGCATGCATGTTTCATTAAGTTGAGTGAGTGTTCTTATTTCTTTCTATCTTCACATATAACTCACCCTTACATATACTTATGAGCATGAGTGAATCCGCGAGAATCCGACTAAAATTTGTCTTGCAAGGTCGAAAGGTATTTGGTTTTGTCTATATTACATCGTCATATCAACCTTGTGACTTGAGCTGCGTTTTCTATCACCCGTACCTTTGAATATGTTTTATTGGTACATTTGGTCATTACTTTGTTATAGATGTGGACAACTTGGGATTTGTATGTGCACTAACATTAGCTCTGAGTTATTTATTCACCATTTGTATGATTGCCTTTTGTACTGTGTGTGATGCTTTGCTTGAGGACAAGCAAAGGGTTGGTTTAGGAGTGTTTGATGAGTCATATTCCTATACACTTTTATGCCTCCCCTTTAGTTGTTTTGAGATGATTCTTGTGCTAAATTGTGTCATTTATATGTTATTTATATTAGAATGTCGATACTTCCGCCTTTCGGTGTTTAATGCAGGATTGATGCATTTATAGAGCAAAAGATGGATTGGAGCACCGCGGACCCGACATGAAGGAACACACGTAGCATGACACGAGGATCTAGGAAGGAAGAGCTAAGGAGATTATCGAAGGCAAGCACAAAGAAGAGCTCCATATAACTAGTACATACTTTGGAGAGCCATATATCGAGTTCTACACATGATAATCAGATGATTCCAACTGGAGGTGAAAGCTCATCCTCTTAGCTTTCCAACGCCACAAAAATCACTTGATTTGGACTAGTAACAAGGAAATGGCGACCGTTTGAAGTTCAGTGCGCGAAGCAGAAATTACGCGCTGAGAGCACTCGATCGAGTGCCACAAACACTCGATCGAGTGCCACAAACACTCGATCGAGTGCCTTGAGTGCTCGATCGAGTGCCTTAAATGCTCGATCGAGTGCCTTGAGAGCTCGATCGAGTGCTTTAATTTACCCCGAGTTTCCATAAATTGTTTAGTAGTTTACTATAAATAAAGGCTTCGTAGCCTATTGTTAGATACACTTTTATTACTCTAAAAACCCTAATTATTACTAGTAGCTCTCTAGATTATTATTTAGCAATTGCCTTCGGATCTTGTTCTCCTATTTACGGTATTTAATCATAATCTCTACTTTATTGTTCTTCAATTATTCTTGTTCTTAGTTTATTGCTTTATTAATTATGTTTTCAATCAATATTGTTGTAGTTAGATCCCAAGCCATGCGTAGCTAATTTATTTGTCTAGGGTGAAAAGGGATCTAGGTAATTAGAAGGGGGAATCAAACTTTAATGATGTTTAATTGTTAAACTGCTTATTATTATTGTTCTATTGTTGTTTTAAACCTGATTAATTAATTACTGGCCATGATTATTTAATTAGTCTCGCAAATTAGTCTTAGATACGACCGTAGACTAAGACTAAGATAGGCCACAACAATTGAATAGACTGACCTAATTATAGCGACCGCATGTTAGGTTTAAATCTAAAGATTATATGAATACCGACCGGACATATGATCTTAAATAATAATTTTGCCCAATTAAATTAGTTAAATCCCGTTCCCCTTGATAATTGCCTATGTGAACTTGATCCCTAGATCTTTCCTAATACTTGTTTACATCTTTATTTACTTATTTTGCAATTAGTTCATTAGAAAATAGAAACAACCAAAACAACCCACTTGTTACTTTAGACTTATTTACTTTAGCAAACAATTTATTACCGCCTCCCTGTGGATTCGATACCTTTCTTACCGCTAGCTATTAGTTAGTAGTATCCTAAGGATTACTTTGATTTAGGGTGACGACTTTACCCTTATCAAATTTGGCGCCGTTGCCGGGGAGGCAACAATTTATTTGTTTGTTACTTGTTTAATTTGTCTTTTGTCTCACGGAACTCCAGTTCCCTGAGACTGTTTTTACGCTTTTCTTGTTAGTTCCTTGTATGCCCAGGTCAAATCGGTCCGAGATCATTGATTTTGATCCTGAACCTGAGAGGACTTTTCGCTACAGAAGGATTTTTAATAGAGAAGTGGGTCAAGTAGAAGACTTGAGTATACTTGACAGGATTGAGCCTTTAATTACCTAAGAAAATTCATCTTCTGACGAGGACGATATTGTTTCTGAGACCATTGTCGCTACACCAAAGATGGCTGCACCCAATACAGCTACCTTGGCAAGCTACACGAGCCTACTTTGGCTTCTATTCCAACAGGATTTATACCTCCTCCTACTGATGCTGAGGAGAAGCCTTTTGATATCAAGCCTTCTTATCTTGCGTTGGTGGAGCGGAATATGTTTGGAGGTAGATCCGGGGAAGATCCTGCGAAACATATGGATAAGTTTGTCACTTATTGCAGCTCCATTCCTTTGCCAACAGGAGTGACCTATGATCAGGTCAAGTACCGACTTTTCCCTTTTTCTCTACAAGATGATGCTAGCGAATGGTTACGCGAGTTGGATTTGACTGCTCATGCCATTACTGATTGGAATTCCCTAGCTCTTACATTCTACAAGAGATACTTTCCCCCACAAAAGACAAACAATCTCAGGAATCAGATTACTAACTTCAAGCAAGGAGGTAATGAAGATTTTAATGAGGCATGGGTACGTTTCAAAATATTGGTTCGGGCAGTTCCTCATCATGGGTTTCAAAAGTGGTTTCTTTGTAACCAGTTTTACAACGGGTTATTCGATGATCATAGAGCTCTTTTGGATTCTTCTGCTAACGGAAGATTTCAGAATAACACCACTGATGATACAGCTTATAAATTGATTGATGATATGGCTACTCATACTGCCGAATATGGAAATCCAAGAGGCTCTGCGAGGGGAAGTGGTACAGATAGTGTCGTCGCGGCCCAGTTAGAAGCTTTGAATGCTAAGATTGCACAGATGCAAACAACACAAGCTTTGGGTGGCCAACACCAAGCAGTTAATGAATAACCTAATTGTGGAAGTCAATTGTCAAAGAGGTTTAAGACTAACAAACACAGATAATTATATTAATATCATGAGAATGTTAAAAAATAACATCAACTAGATCAAACATATCACAAACACAGTAGTTAACACTAATAGTCTAATACTACCTCCAACCAAATTCATTGTCACCATTTAACTTTTGTTGTCAATCCTTTTCTTCTTCACCAATAGTTTTTCCAAATATGTAGAGATGCCATGTAAACTTTATCTAATATGAATTATCAAACCAATTATTTTCGTATTACGCTTTCAAAAAAGTCGTACCTAATGTAGAGTTGTATTGTGAGACCATATAAATACTTCACGCATTGTAAACTATGCTGTAATTTAGTCTTAAGAAATATGTGTGAAAATTAAAATTAAGAATGAACAAATCAAATGACCTGTCTTAGTCCTTCCTTGGCGACAACAACAATTTCTGGTGCGCAACATGTTAATGACTTGAAGAACATGGATATAATCTTTGACCGCAGCTCAACATGATTTGCTGTTTTGAAATCTGCCCATGCCATGGCTGAGCAAAGTAGCTCAATGCACGTAGTTGGAAGTTTATTTAAGGATGTAGCCACTTTGGAAGTAAAAAACTACACAGCCCATACTGTCTTGCAAAGCCTCTTGCGACTTCATATTAACAAAAGAAAGTTGAATATGAATAACTCGATCAATGTATGAAGCGGTATCTAAAAGACATTGACGTGCTCAATAGTCTAGATGTCTGGTCATAAAGGAAAAGGCACGACTACAACGTGTGGCTTAGGAGTTATTCATATTCAACTTTCTTTTGTTAATATGAAGTCGCGAGAGGCTTTGCATTAAAAAAACTCGAAAATCAAAATGTTAATAAGGCATACTGATGTAACAAGGCAAGAAAACAACATCAAATAGCAAATTTCGTTAACCAACGCATGAAATATGACCACGTAACTAACAAATTACAATCTCTAAGGTAGTACCACAAACTAATAGAAGAATAGAAACAGAAGTAATAAACCCATTGCTAACACTTACAAGTTGTTATTGCACTCAAAACAGTTTCAAAACATTGAAAGTAGTGTAAGTAACTATTCAAGATCAATGTCAGACAATGTGCAAGTATTTGAACAAAAAACGGAGAAAGTAAATACATGAACCTTATAATCTTTGTGGTAACAATAAGAACCCACTACTAAAGAGCGTCAAAGAGGATATGTGTATTATACTAACCTTCACCTTATTTAGTAAATCTTTGTTATTGTTATCACTAGAAAAAGGATCCCATACAGGCTGCATGTAAGAAAAAATAAGGATCAAACATAAATAAAACATGAAATTGTACATTTAGCATTAAACAGGACAGTGAAAGGAACTTAATTCGTCGGCCTCACAACAGACTGAATCTCATCCGAATTAATAATCCTATTCAAATCCCCAATCAACATCTTAGCGCTTGGCAACAAATGCTTCTTCTTCTCACTCTTCTGATCAAACCCACTCAAACACAATAATTGGGGATGGGGATTGCAGTGTTAGACGAAAAAGAGAAATTCGAAAGCAACTCAGAAAATCGCAAACAGAAAACCCCCAAATTCAAAAAGGACGAACTCTAATTTCGAAAATAAAAGCTAAAACTAGCAAATTAAAGATGAAAAAGAAAGGAACTTACTTGGTGATGTAAGAATCCACAATAATGCAATTAAAACAAAGGAGAATATCGAATTTTTGACAAAAACTCGATGATTGGCGTGTATGATGGCAGCAGTGATCTTCCCCAATTGCTCCCTAGTGTTGATTGGCGAAGACTTTGCATCGTCAGTGGTATACATGGCGGCGTCGTGGTGAAGGTGATGGTGTCGTGTTATAGGTGGCGGTGAAGACTTGGCGTCGTAATGTTGTTTTAGAGAGAAACGAGGAGTATTGTAGAGACGTTTTCAATATGAGTTGTGGTTGGGGGTATGTATGTGTTAAGCACTAGAAATGGACATTTGTTTAGTTAGAAATCCGATGTAAATAAGCAGGCAATGGACATGGGTTTTATAAAATATCCGATGTCCATTAATATCATCACTCATGGACATAGGTTGTAAAAAACAACCGATGTAAATAAGTTTATAAGGACATTGGATTTTTGAAAAGACGTGATGTGCATAATTATTACAACGGTTTTTATTAAAAAGCGATGTGCATTTACTGATGTAGTTAAGATGTTTTATAGTAGTGGTGGGGGTGTCATGGCGGCGACGATGGTGGTGGTCACGACGTTGGTGGCGGTGGGGGTGTCATGGCGATGGTGGTGGTAAAGATGACATAGCGATGACAGTGGTATTAATGGCGGTGGTCACGACGGTGATGATGATGAGGGTGTCATGACAGTGATGGTGGTGAGGGTGTCATGATGGTGGTGGTGGGGATGACATGGCGGTGGTGGCGGTGGTAGCGGCAGTGGCAGTGGCGTCATAGTGGTGGTTTGGTGGTGGTTATTGTGGTGGTAATTGCAAGTGTGGTAGTAGGTGAAGAAAATGGTTGAAGGGTAACAAGGGCAATGAAATCTCATACCCTATAGGGGGTCGGGGGTAAGGAATTAGATGGATTGAGTGGTAAAGAAAGGAGTTTCATTCCCTTTGTTTATGTTAAACAAACACCAACAAAGGAAATGATTAATTTTGTTCTCCTTTCCCTTTCTTATAGACCCCCAATCAAATGCCCCCCAATCAATCTGGATATATGTTATGTTCACCTCTGGACCAAATATTAGTGATTATATTCTTATCATATCATATATCGTATGTTATTCATCTTGAAGGTTAAGTGGCTGCATGTTTCAGTTAAGTATAGCTATCACATGTTGATATATTGTCCTAAATGCTTCACATGATATTCATTTATGTTGGAGCATGTTTATGTGCATAACGTGTTTTATCTGCTCACGTTTTTATTGACAATAAGTGGCTGGGAAAACATCTAGTTCCTCCCCATGTTTTCATGTATGTAGGTTGATGCTGATTGGGGATATCATAGACAGCTAGCGAGCAATGCTATGCATCGACATGATTACACTTCTATATATCTTTTAGCTAGTTTCAGTTCATATTCTACTTTTATATTCGTGGGATGTACCATCCTCGTTTGGCATATTGTATCTAAATATAATAATTCATTTAATTAACTTTCCGCATTTCTGTTTAAGTAAATCACCTCGCATGTTTTATATTCTTGTAAAAAAGTTTTAATTCCGCGCATTTTTCGCATGTTGTTTAGTTTATATTTCCGCTTCATGAGGGGTTTTACAGTTCGTATCAGTAAGGTGGAGCAAAACCGGTTATCTAAGCTAAATTTCAAAATCGGATCGAATATCCAGTTTTAAATTTCGAATTTTGGGGATCCAGATCCGATCCGAATAATTCGGATATCCATAAATCCGGAATCCGAATATCTGGATATCTAGATTTCGGAAACCGGATCTGATCTAGTTTACATCTTAATTGACTTTTTTTTGCTAAATCTCCATTTGATGGGTTATATATTGTGTTGGAGTAGTGTCCTCCACAATAGTGCGTCTACATAATAAATCTCGTACAAGGAATATGTCAGGGATTTATTTTACATATATGTCAGCTGGTCAACGTTAATCGGTAATGATTGGCTGACTAGAGTTTGACATTACTGTCGTGTGACGGCGGTGACCAGCTGATCCCTTTAGGTCACACCTATAGGATGATGCCCAAATGGAAAAACTAATTATTTGTATTAGATACAATTAAATTAAATCCTTGTATTACATGACTTTTAAATAAGTCATGTGAATATATATTTGATGACAAGTTATGAACTTGGGCCAAGGGGATTTATTATTTAGTTATTTGATAATTAATTAATAAATATAAATGAGATTTTATAATAGTTAATTATATAAATTTCTACGACATGTGTATATGTTTTAGGCGAAGATAAATAGCTATTTAAACTTACAAGAGATTGTAAAATTAGCTAATAAGGGTTCATAAGTTATATTTTATACTGATAAAATAGTTTAATAAGAGCTTAATTGTTAAGTGGTTATTAATTGTTGATTTCTATTATTTAATTGTTAAATGATCAAATTAATAATTAATTATATAAGATAATTAAATATAAGACTTATAAACATTTGTGGGACAAATGTCGGAAATCGAAATGGATCGAATTAGGTCCATTTGAACCAAAATATACAAGGTCTTATAAGACATTTTTTGTCAAAGTTTGGTGGTGTAAACACATGGCATGTTCCCATGAATTGTTTACATTTCAAACCCCTATATATACTCCTCATTGTACACATAAATCTCTTAATTTTTAAGAGAGAAAAATCCTCATAATAATAAATATATCATAATATTATTACTGCAATAATATTATCACATAATACAAGATTTACTACTAAATTTACCTAGTCAGTAACTTAGTAGTTTTTTGGGATAATCTTGGGTGTATCCTTAGGACACCACCTTTTTTGTGGTTAGTAGTCTTGGAGGATCTTTCTTATTCCATAGCTCAAGAACAACAATAAGGAAGGAGTCCTTGTGTTGTACCCATTATCTTGTTTTTACAATGTAAAGATTTTTTATCTTAAGATGGTTTAATACCATCTTTTATACTTTTGTATGCATGCATGTAGATTTAGACCATTTTAGATTATATTGTAATTTTAAGATCACAATATGAGTATTAATATGGTTTAATTAACTAACAAGTGGTATCAGAGCAATGTTACATACATGCATGTCATTGTCTTAAGACGGTTTTTGTAATTTATGAGATAAATTAGTAAAATTGATATTATGTCACTAAAATTAGTTTTTTATCACATAATATGGTCTTGCATGTATATAATATGGTCTTAGAATGATATGGGACGAAAATTTGATTTTTTGTTATTTTATTTATTTTTTATGACTTTAAATGACATAAAATTACGTTAAAATGCATTAAAACTAATTAAAAGTTAATTATGTTTGGTTGCATGTTAATTTTATGCATCTTTATTTATAAATAACCACATGCATGTTCTATTTTTTAGAAAAATAAAAATTTTAAATTAATGTGATTAATTTATTTAGTTTAATGATTTTTATTTGATAAAAATGGGCAAGTAGTGGTTATTTTGTAAATAATTATTGATTTAATTTTTGGGCTCGAAATTTTTGAATTTTTAGATCCTGGAAATTATTCCAAAATATATAAAATTTGATTTTAAATTTATTTAAATTTTTATGGTTTGATTTAGAATTAAATCGTAAAAATTGTCCGTATTACCGATTAAATTATAAAATCGTTTTAAATAAATTTCAAAACTAAAATTTTCACTTGCATGGCATTTTTGGTGTAAGACCAGAATGTTCGTGGCTTTGAAATTTAATTTTCCATAAGTTTTTAAATTAAATGGAATTTTTATAAGATAATTGTGAATTATTGTATATTTTTATCATGATTATGTTTTAATTCCCATATAATTTCAAGATAATTGTTGAGAATAATTATTTTGATAATAGACCAGATTATTATGATGAGTAAGTCTTAAAATTGTTTTAAGAATTAATTGTGAATTTTTATTGGTAAAAATTCCGTCATTACGAGCTCAAATGATTGTTGTTGCTTGTTGGTAAGTAAGACGATTTGGCATGTCATTTTTACATAATGCATTTTTACTATTCATTTAGATGGATGTTTATTAGCATTATAATTATGTAATTTTCCTAATATGGCCATAGGTAGAAATTGGTATATCCCGTAATGTAAGGGAATATCGATTTGTTTTGTAATTAATTGCGATTTCGTATCGCCTAATTTGTAATTTATTAATAGTTTTATTTTAATTTTATTAAAAATTGTATAATAGGTTATTGCAATGTAATTTAATTAATAGTAGTTAGATGAAGCATCTAAAGATGGATTTTTCATGAAGACGGTGGTTTTCGGAAAGGAGATCCGAAATCCTAAAGAAGGAGGGCAATTTGTGAAGACTCAAGGGACCAAGGAGTTGGTTTCCGATGTGTAATAATTTTAGTTAATTATATTAACTAGGTGGCCATATTAGGACTTGCTAATTTACATTTATGTATTCATGCCAAATCGTCAATAGATGTTTATTTATTTCGATGTTATCGATTCAATTGTCTATCATTCACCTTTTTTTTGTTCACTTAAAAGTGATAGACAATTAAATTGATAAGATCTCTCACTTTTAAAATTGAGATAAAGTCTTACCAAGTATTAGCAGCTATAAATCCCTTCTTCATTAGAGGTAGGCTCGGCTCACCGGGGTACTCTCTTTTACGTTGGGTAAGTAGGGTAATAAAAGTTGTTACACGTGAAAATTGGTTGGACTCAACGGGATTAATGTGGGATGAATCGGCCTCACCGTGCCCATAGTTGATTCCGGGGCTAAAATGATAAATTTTAAGAAAATTCATCAACCAAGAGTTCTATTCAGTAGAATCAGTCAAAATGTTGACTCACCAAATTTATATAAATATGGGATGAAACGGCCTCACCGTGCCCGTGTTTATATTATAAAGATGGGTCTTGGAATCGTATAATTCAGTGGGAGATTATTATATAAATGTCAACTTGTTAAAATTGTTTTACAAGTATTTTTACGATAAATGTTGATTCTCTTTCCATTCCCGTTTTGTAGTAAATCACAATGGCTTCTTCTAGTTAAACCGCTACGATTTCTAAAGATTCATGGCTCCGCCAGTTCATGGACAAATATGTTTTAAATGCTAATGGTAGTAATTTTAAAGATTGGGAAGAACAACTTCGATTAGCTGCTGCAGGTGATGGTAAATTACGCTACCTTGTCGATCCTTCTCCCCCTCTACCAAGTGCTAGGGCTACTCCTGATATTAGGGACGTATATAATGATTATAAAAGACAATCCGCCGCCATTAAACATGTTTAATATTTGCGATGGAAGCGTCCTTACAAAGGCAATGTGTCCGCTTGAAAGATGCATATGAGGTAAACTCGAGGCTCTCTGCCATGTTTTCTCAAGCCCCGAGGATACTTCAATATGATGCTGTTGTTCGCTTCTTTGAGGCTAACCTTAAGGAAGGGCAATCTGTTAGTGCCCATATACTCAAAATGATTGAGTATGTGGAAACTCTAGAAGGGCTGGGATGCAAGATCCCCGAAGAGCTTATTGTGGACCGAGTGCTTCACTCCCTCTCTATGGTCAAAGGATTCACCCAATTTCAAGTAAATTATAATATGGCCAACATGAAGAAAAGTCTACATGAACTCCATTCTTTGCTTGTGCAAGCAGAGAAAGGCATGGGGTTAAGTGAGAACACTAGGAAAGATGTCCTAGCTATTAATGTAAAGGGGAAGAAGAAGTTTAAAAGGAGTGGTGGTAAGAAACCCGTGCAGGTTGAAGGTAAAGGGAAGACTATTGCGAATGACCCTTCCAAACCAAAATCTAAGAAGGGAAATCATCTCAATGATACTTGTAATTATTGTAATATCAAGGGACATTGGAAGCGTAATTGCCCCAAATATCTAGATGACATCAAAGCTGGTATTGTGAAGCAAACATGTAAATTCTCAATCAAATATTTTATGATAGACATATATTACGCTACTACTACAACTTGGGTATTAGATACTGGTTGTGGTTCTCACCTGTGTAATCATTTACCGGGCCTAAAAAGCGTAAGGAAGTTAAACCAGGGTGACGTGGATCTACGGATGGGAAACGGATCTAAAGTAGCCGCCGTATCTGTTGGAACCTATGTACTTAGTTTAGCGTCAGGTTTGCAGTTGTATCTAAATAATTGTTATTTTGTGCCAACGTTGTCTAGGAATATAATATCAGTATCTGTATTAGACACGAAAGGGTTTCGTTTTGTAATTAAGGACAAGTGTTTTACTTTTTCCCTTAATGGGATTGTATATAGTCAAGCTATTTCTATCAATGGTATTTATATTCTAGACACTTGTAACGATGTTTATCATTTGGATAATAAAAGACTCAAAACTGGTGATACTGATCTATCTTATTTATGGCATTGTCGATTAGGACATATCAACGAGAAACGCATTAAAAGACTAGTGTCGACTGGTGTTATTAAACCTTTTGATTTCGAATCATTTGGTACATGTGAGTCTTGTCTACTTGGCAAGATGACTCGTTCACCTTTTCGAGGAAGAGGATCTCGAGCTAATGAGTTATTAGGTTTAATACATACCGATGTATGTGGTCCAATGACAGTCATTGCTAGAGGTAATTATGACTATTTCATTACTTTTACCGATGACATGAGTAGATATGGGTATATCTACTTAATAAAGTATAAAAGTGAAGCTTTTGATAAGTTCAAGGAGTTTCAGAATGAAGTAGAAAACCAATTAAATAAGAAGATTAAAACATTACGGTCAGATCGTGGTGGTGAATATTTAAGAAATGACTTTAGAGATCACCTTAAAAACTGTGGTATTATATCTCAGTTAACTCCTCCTGGCACACCACAATTGAATGGGGTGGCTGAGAGGAGGAATCGAACTTTATTAGATATGGTTCGATCAATGATGAGTCAAACTGAATTACCTGAGTCATTTTGGGGATTTGCTATCTTATCTGCAATATGTTCTTTGAACAGGAGTCCCACTAAAGCTACCGACAAAACACCATATGAGATATGGAAAGGGAGGATCCCTAATCTACAATACTTGAAAGTATGGGGCTGTGATGCTTATGTCAGAAACAAGTGTGACGATAAGCTTGCACCTCGTTCTGATAAATGTACTTTTGTAGGTTACCCTAAGGAAACCCGAGGTTATTACTTCTACAATAGTCACGAGAACAAAGTGTTTGTAACTCGTGAGGCTGTCTTTCTAGAAAAAGAGTTTATTTCTAGGAGACAGAGTGGGAGAAAATTTGAACTTGATGAAGTTCAAGAGCACAAACTGAGGTGACTGCACAGGAAAATGTCGCTTCTTCGTCAGATTCGGTTATTATTCCTTCTGAACCTAGGAGGTCAGGAAGGGTAAGTCACCAACCTGATAGATACCTTGGTATCATTGAGGAAGATGGTGACTATGAGGTATTACTTTTAGAAAGTGACGAACCTAAAACCTACAAAGCAGCTATTGCTAATTCTGACTCTAAGTTATGGCTTGAAGCCATGCAATCCGAAATGGATTCCATGTATGACAATCAGGTATGGGATCTGGTTGAATTACCTAAAGATGTCCGACCTCTTCAGTGTAAGTGGATTTTTAAGATTAAAATCGGCATGGATGGACATAAAAATGTCTACAAAGCTAGACTGTTGGCGAAAGGGTTCACTCAGGTTCATGGTTTACACTATGACGAGACCTTTGCACCAGTTGCTATGCTGAGATCTGTTCGGATAATGTTAGCGATTGCTGCATTTCATGATTATGAGATATGGCAAATGGATGTCAAGACCGCTTTCCTGAATGGGTTTCTGAAAGAGGAAGTGTACATGACACAACCTGAAGGTTTTGTAGATCCTAAAAATACTAACAAATTATGCAAACTTAAGAGATCCATTTATGGTCTTAAGCAAGCATCAAGGAGTTGGAATCATCGTTTTGATCATGTGATTAAACAGAATGGTTTTTCTCGAAGTGTTGAGGAACCGTGTTTATACATGAAGTTTAGTGGGAGTAAAGTTGTTTTCTTACTTTTATATGTGGACGACATACTACTCATTGGGAATGATACAGATATGCTTACTTCTGTTAAGAAGTGGTTAGAAACCACTTCCAAATAAAAGATTGGGGAGAAGCACAGCGCATCTTGGGTATCCGGATCTATAGAGATAGAACCAATAAGGATATTAGCATTAAGTTAAGAAGCTTATATTGATAAAATTCTTGATCAATTCAATATGAAAAACTCTAAGAAAGGTTTTATGCCAATAGGTAGTGGGATTACCTTGAGTAAATCACAGTGTCCCACGGAACCTAAGGATATTGAACGCATGAAGTCGATTCCCTATGCTTCCGCTGTTGGATCGATCATGTATGCTATGATGTGCACTCGTCCTGACATCTCGTATGCTTTGAGCATGACAAGTCGTTATCAGAATAATCCAGGTGAGAGTCACTGGATAGCCGTCAAGAATATTCTTAAATACTTGAGAAGGACTAAAGATTCATTCTTAGTGTTTAGAGGAGAATCTGAGTTACGTGTAAGAGGTTATACGGATGTCAGTTTCCAAACCGATAGGGATGATTTAAAATCTCAGGCTGGTTTTGTCTATATGATGAACGGAGGGGCGGTTTGTTGGAGAAGTTTTAAGGAGTTTGTGACTGTTGATTCTACAACGGAAGTTGAGTACATTGCAGCATCTGAGGCTGCTAAGGAAGCTGTTTGGATTAGGCAATTTTTGGAGGGACTGAGAGTAGTTCCGACCGTCGAGGATCCTATCACATTATACTGTGATAACAATGGGGAAATTTTTCAAGCTAAAGAGCCCAAGTCTAGTAACAAGTCTAGACATATACTTAGGATATTACATGTAATTAGAGATCTAATTGAAAGGAAGGAATTATAGTCTGTAAGGTTGGGACAAGTGAAAACATCACTGATCCTTTAACCAAGCCATTGTCTCAAGCAAAACATGATAGTCATGTAGATTCTATGGGGTTGAGACGAATGACAGAACTACTGTAAATTATACGATATGTAATAATTTTAAATATTGTACCAATTATTTCATATATTATAATTACATTTATCGTCGTATTTAGTTGTTGTCTACATTCATATACTTTGTTTTATCCAAATAGGTTGTAATGACAACGTCGAACCCTATTAAGTGAACTGGATTAAAATTGTATTTTGTCCCTAGTCACTTAATGAGGTGACGTCTCGGAGTAACTAGATTGTAAGGCGATAGATGACATGTTCGACTGTCATATGGTCATAGTGATGATTTGTCGATTACATAGGCAGATTGTGAGACAATTTGTCGAACAGTGACCATTTATAGAGTCTTTTTGTTGCTAGGTCGTGGCGAGGATTTCTATTTATTCCTTCGAGTCGATTCTTTTGACTGGAGACTATTTGTCTGAGTCAGTACAGTTTCCGATTGACTTTAGGATTTGCTTAAGGTCGTGCCATAACAGGAGGCAGATGGGCATCTTCTGGGTCATGGTGATCTGTGATTGAACAAAGAAAATAGGTCAACAGGATTGTCCACTTATGTCAAATTTTTATCTCAAGGCCACTCGAGGAGAGTTGACTGAAAATGCGTGGCCACGCTCAGATAAGGTCTATAGTAGATAATCTGGTCAGACAGTCATTCTCCTGATCGAGGAAACCACTTTATGATGAGATCACGTGCAGGAACGACCTGGAAGACATCTTGCATTGAGTGGGAGATAACTTTGGACAAGAATCGGTGGCGCACACTTGTGTCAGACAAGTGGGAGATTGTTGGAGTAGTGTCCTCCACAATAGTGCGTCTACATAATAAATCTCGTACAATGAATATGTCAGGGCTTTATTTTACATATATGTCAGCTGGTCAACGTTAATCGGTAATGATTGGCTGACTAGAATTTGACATTACTATCGTGTGACGGCGGTGACCAGCTGATCCCTTTAGGTCACACCTATAGGATGATGCCCAAATGGCAAAACTAATTATTTGTATTAGATACAATTAAATTAAATCCTTGTATTACATGACTTTTAAATAAGTCATGTGAATATATATTTGATGACAAGTTACGAACTTGGGCCAAGGGGATTTATTATTTAATTATTTGATAATTAATTAATAAAAATAAATGAGATTTTATAATAGTTAATTATATAAATTTCTACGACATGTGTATATGTTTGAGGCGAAGATAAATAGCTATTTAAACTTACAAGAGATTGTAAAATTAGCTAATAAGGGTTCATAAGTTATATTTTATACTGATAAAATAGTCTAATAAGAACTTAATTGTTAAGTGGTTATTAATTGTTGATTTGTATTATTTAATTGTTAAATGATCAAATTAATAATTAATTATATAAGATAATTAAATATAAGACTTATAAGCATTTGTGGACAAATGTCGGAAATCGAAATGGACCGAAATGGGTCCATTTGAACCATAATATACAAGGTCTTATAAGACATTTTTTTGTCAAAGTTTGGTGGTGTAAACACATGTCATATTCCCATGAATTGTTTACATTTCAAACCCCTATATATACTCCTCATTGTACACATAAATCCTCTTAATTTTTAAGAGAGAAAAATCCTCATAATAATAAATATATCATAATATTATTAGTGTAATAATGCTATCACATAATACAAGGTTTACTACTAACTTTACCTAGTTAGTAACTTAGTAGTTTTTTGGGATAATCTTGGGTGTATCCTTAGGAGACCACCTTTTTGGTGGTTAGTAGTCTTGGAGGATCTTTCTTATTCCATAGCTCAAGAACAACAATAAGGAAAGAGTCCTTGTGTTGTGCCCATTATCTTGTTTTTACAATGTAAGGATTTTTTATCTTAAGATGGTTTAATACCATCTTTTATATTTTGTATGCATGCATGTAGATTTAGACCATTTTAGATTATATTGTAATTTTAAGATCACAATATGAGTATTAATATGGTCTACATAACTAACATATTGTTCCTTATCCCGTCTTTCTTTGTATTTGGTTTTTCGAACACCAATCAAATTGTTTTTCCCCATTGTTTTTACTTGACAAATTTCTCACTCCCTGAAAAATTATCATCGTAAAGATTTATCAAACATGTTAACGCTCAGTTAGTTCTACACGAATGTATCAAGAAACAAATTACAAACACGTAAATCCTATAAGAACAATATAATATCCTTTTAAGATTACCAAGATTTGGTATTGTCAAGTCATAAGAAGCTTCTCGACAAGTTTTCTTTTTTTTAAAAAAAAAATTCGGATCGGATTCGGATATCCGGTTTTAAGAAAATCACAATCTACATCCGATCCATTTTATTCGGAAAAAACGGATCGCATATCCAATTTAAACGGTATCGATATATTCATATTTATATTTTCAGATTTCGGTTCAAATCCGGAAAAAAAAATTATTTCGGATTTCTTTTCTCAGCCCTTGGTATCAGAGCGTTATCACTCCCAACGCACTCATGTGATCCCCGAACTTAACTTGACCAAGAATTTAAAATAATGAATGAAAGATGGGTAGACTTAAGGATAAGTGGTAGTCTGTTTTATGATTGCTTTTATTAGGTTCTAACGTGTTTGTTGATTGTCATTGATTTTACTTTTATGTCTTTGAATTGACGAACCGTGAGCTTATACATTTGGCGATCAAGACCGGATTCTTCTTCCGAAGATGGAGGATTCGTGCTACTTTTGGAGAATGCTTCTAAGTCCCTGAAGATACTCCTCTCTCTTTATGCATCCTCTTTTTCTTTATCTCTTGATGTATATCCAGTCTTCTTGAACTTTTGATCGCTTTCCCGAGGTAACTTGTAGGTAATCTCCCCTTTGATTGGATTTTGAGGAAACTAATTATAGGATAACCGTAACCCATGTTTTGAGAAATGTTTTTATTTGAGGAAAACCTAAGAGGTATTGTGAGACATGTTTTGGTGATCCAAGTGCCTATTTGACTATCCAATTGGATGAGCGAATGTGAGTGATGGAGTTTTTAGTTTAAGGTTGAGTTGTATACGTGGTATTCAGTGGAACTTAGTCTTGGGAATCATACTTGAATTGTGAAAATTAGTATATTGAAAGGTAACGTTCAAGGAATTAGATGAGATACTTGAAGTCATAGATGAATTAGGAAGAATATACTTAAGGTGTTAATGATGATGAACGGATGAGTGAGGTAAGTTGTTATTACTTGACCTTGAGGATATGTTGGAATTAAAGAAAGACTTTACATTGAGGAATGAGAGTCATTGGTAATGGTATGTGAGTATTTAAGGAATTTACGATTTAAACTTGGAGAAATTGATTAACTATTTGACCTTAAGTTACTTAACGGATCTTAGTGTTTATCTATTAGAGTACTTGAGGAATTTTGAGGATGTATCACTAGTTTATGGATATGATATGGTAATTCGTTTGAAGATAGAAGTTTTGAGACTTTATGATTTAAGGGTTGTTAACGAATTAGAAGTGATGTTTATAAAGTGGCTACTGTATATGGATTTATAACTTGGAAGTGTATAGAATTATCATTCGGGACAGAGTTAAGATATCTAAACCTTATGGAATAGTTGGATTTGGGATGATGAGGTTTCTTGAACTTAGAAAAGTTACTGTATAGTGAGCCGTTTGAGCAAATGTCTCTCTAGAACAAATAATTGGCTTGCTTGATTTTGAAAGTGAGAAATGAGAACCTTGTGAGAATTTTGAAAACCCGAGCCTTGGGAAATCTGTTGGTCGAAATCTTAATCTCTCATTTATGCCGCTTCTCTACTCATTTCTCCCTTGCTTCTCCCTCTGCTCTTGGCTTCACTTTTGTTGGAGTCCATATCCTAATGTTTCATATCCTATCACCTTGTGTGTTACTCAGGTCATACTCCTTGTGTCTCTCCCGAGTTTGTTATCGCGTTGGTTCTTGACGTTCGTATCTTATTTCTTCCCCTGTGAGACTTGTATTATGCCCTTTCATTTCTATTAGTGGTGAGACTAGCCTATTGTTAGTGTAACACCCCATTTACTTAAGAGCCCTTTAACAAGACATTCTCAAATAAATAGAGTTGTTACCATCTCGGAATGTCCGAGGTAGTGAATAACAAAGTATAACAAACCAAAGTACTTTATATAAAACTGATTAAATTTAAAGTTTTGATATTACAATTACTACGCATCGAATAAAGGTACAACTGATAACATCTAAGTATGTGAACTAATTCTAAGTAGGCCCAAACCATGTCTCTCTCCATGCCCAAGCTCCTAATCCATTTGTCTCTGACCTGTATAATCTACTCCCCATTCCGGATCATCGTAGGTGTACACGAATACACTGTCAACCTCGCGGTTGAGTAGGATAACACAATAATTATAATGCAACAGATAAAAATATGCAAATGCCATGCCATTACTGAGCTCAATCACAACCCGAAACACCAATCATAACCCGAAACACCAACCCATACCGAACCTCCCGGCAGAGTATCATCGACCGTCGTCGATTACCAGCATAAAGCTGAAGACACCCGGCCTGGCATGCACCACCCTGGGCTTTATATCAGAACAATCCCCTTATCAATAATGCAAATGTTATGCTCATGAATGCAACATTAAACAATCAATACTTAAATACCATTCTCATATAAATATGCTTGCATTCACAACACGTAACACAACCATTCGTGCATATAACCTTCACAGAATACGGTACAAGTGTATCCTACCTGGATAACAATATAATCCAATAGCAAGCCATCAAGTAAACAGAGTTATGCCACTTCAATACCGTCACCTAACAAATATATTATATAAAAAAAATCACTAACTAATATAACTACGTAAACAATCATAATATATCAATTATTCAAATTAATGATTTAAATAATATATCACGCATAACGAGATCGTATTAAACATGACTACTTCAATTAATGTAACCAACCCGACCTTATTACTTTTATAACTAATTCCAAATTAATAAACGAACATAGAAAATATAGTAGAACTATTGATAACCGTCACATCCATGTATAATAAAATTCACTTAACACTTTAATAATTAAAAGTATGAGCAATATTGTTATTAATAATAACCATATTATTACGAATAATAATAATAATAATAATAATAATAATAATAACAACAATATTACCAATAATAATACTAACATATAATATCAATAATAATAATAACATATTAATAACAATAATAATACTAGCATTAGTATTAATAAAAGTAATAACATCATAACATAATAACAATGATAACGATAATAAAACTAACATATAAACATAATATAATAATATAATACTAACAATAATAATATGATAATATTAATGTTAATTATAATAATGATAATACATTAACCAAAAAACACCAACAACGTTGTAACAAAGACAAGGTTAACGAAACAGTCAACCTCTGACAGCCCCCGACACCTTCCAAAATAGCCCCAAAAGACACCCCTTCAGCCACCTGCACCACCACCAACCATTTCAACCACCGCACCTCGACGCATCCATTGGCACCAACCACAACCCCTGACTCGTCCCCAACAACCCTCGATACCAGTCACAAACACCCTACCAGAAACCGACATGTACAACCCTTTCCCCGCACCTGTCTCACCCCCTTCTATAACCAGCCCCTAACTACTTCATAACACCGCCATAACCACAATCAGTCACCACCCTAGATACCACACACCACCCTCGACCCCCTGGTGAAAACTCCAGCCATCGACACCATCTCAACCCCCTAGAACAACCGCTCAAAAACTCCCGCCCCAACCCGAGTTTCTGCAACTTTCTGAGACCCCAGAAATACGACTCTATCCCCCCTTCGTTTTCCGACCACCACCCAACACACTACAACCACCACACTCTCTACCAACATCCTATTACCACCCCTCATGGGCTCGAACTCATAAACAACCCCATATACATCTGATTTGAACAGTCATAAACGAAGCACACAAACAGAGTCTTAAAAACATAGTATAAAACATGTACTATTGTCCACTTTCATGGCGATTAAAGCAATAATCACGGTGGTCCTACGATAGTTTAAAGATGATAATTATGTTATTCATACTACAAATATTAAACACTACCATAACATTCTGATTCGATGGCATGGAAAACCACAAAAAACTACTTACAAACACCCAAGCACGCAAGGATAAACGATGGTGATGATGGGTTGTTCCTGTTGCATTTCCTCTTATTGTCGTCCTTAATTCTCACGGTGGTCAAGGTGGTGTTTAGGGTGGGGTTGTGGAGGCAGACGAGATGTAAGGATTAGCAGTAGTAGTGGTGTTTTGGTGTGTCGATGGAGGCAGGTTATGGGGTGGGGTGATTAGGGTTTGATGTTTAGAAGCTAGGGATTGTCGATGGATTTGTGTTCTCATTTCTCACTACCCAAACCGGATATGAACCCAAGCCCAACTCTATTGATCCATCGCGCATCTCGAGGCTATATCCCGTTCTCAACCCGTAAGTTAAAATAAACGAGTACGTATAATTTATTTATACTAATTAAATCAATTATGAGAATATAATCTTATTAGAACTAAAGTAAAAATATATAAAATTAGGATTTAAATATAATTATGACGTAAATAATAAAACAAGTATAAATGAGATATAAATATAGAATATGAAATATATTTAATTAAAATATATCATCAAAATAAAGAAAATACGAATAAACTGTCATTTTATGAAATAATCATCAAATACAAAATGGTTATGAAATACGAATTAATCGTAAAAATACGATTTATAAAATAATAATAGTTTACGTAAAATACTTTATTAACATTCCATTTGAAATACTTGCATAAAACATGGTTTGACTTTTGTTGACCGAGGCTAAAATACGGGGTATTACAGTTAGAGTAGTGATACGTGCTTTGAGGATCCTTGGTTTTGCGTATCAAAATGTAGTTGAGAGAGGTTGTGTTAATGATATTCGGGTGATACAAGATAGTGTGTCGTCTTGAGAGTTTGATGTTAAAGATTTAGATGTACGAGTGCTACTTGTGGATTTGATGTCAACCGTGAGGTTAATGATGACTCTATAGTTCTGAGAGAGTGGTAATAGTCTTATGGAAACTTTCTGAGTAAAAGTTGTTGCTTCTTTGAAGCCTTCCTTCTGGGGTGTTCGCTTTTAGTATCGAGGTTTTGAAACTTGAGGATTTGAAAGTTGTTACTTCTGTAAGATCTTATTTTTAGAATGTTCACTTTACGGTAACAAGTCTTGGAAATTGAGGATTTTGAAATACTTCTGTGAATTGACTTGATGGATTTGAGTTGTTTAGGACTGAAGGTTTTGGATGGTTGCCTCATGGACCTACATTTAAGAATATTTATCATTTTGAGAATATTGTATCTTTGATTTCTGAGACTTGATATTATGATAATGGAATACTGGTTTAGAGCTTTGGAAGTACGTGAACCTCGGTCTAAGATCTGTTGCTTAGGCCTCTACCTTGAGTGAAAATCCTTAGCTGACGGTGAACAAATATGAGTGTGATCTAATCTATGTGGTTGACCACATCTTCGTGGAAGTTGCATGATAGGGTGTGATGAGTAAGAGTTTTAGAATCCCTTTTGGTGGGAAGTACCTTATTCCCTGGAAAATTTAATGGCAAGTGACGTAAGTGAGATCGAGGAATCCTTGCGAGTTTAGAGGCTTCATGACTCGTTCCTAAAGGTTGCTTGAGGAATCGTTGTGGTGACATTTCAATTGTGGACTAAACGGTTAATGCCTTCTGTAACCCAAATATTTGTCATCCTCCTTAACCTTAATCTGGTTGTTTTCACTTCTTTGATCTCTCCTTGTACGTTTCTGTTAATTGTGAAAGTTGGTAGCTTGTGATGCTTTGTACTAAGTGTAATTCATGTTGTTGTCTCTATGCTTCTTATAACTACTCTAAATTGTTTTCCTTTCTATTGATAGTAAACATTTGTTATTTTTGCAAACTTTACTCATTTCAAGAATTTGGAAATAAAAGTTGCTTTTGGAAAGTCTGGTTTTAAGAAGTTTAATGTTTTACGACTTTGATTAATTTCAGCGTTGATTTAACGTTAGAGCTCGTTATCGGATACGTCTGATAACTTGTACTATGATCATCGGTGCCTAATCGGTCTAGTTTGAATTTTAATTGATTCGACTTTGGACTTGTCTCTGATTTGGAGTGTCGGGCTCTTGAATACGTAACGAGAAACCTAACACCCCTTGACGAATACTTGTGCCTTATAGAATTATTTCGAAATTTTTGAAGGAAATCTAAGTTTTGAAATAACGAATCTCAGTGAACATTTTGGTTTTGTAACACCCCTCTCATGTACATGCTGAGTTGTGGACCAACTCGACCGAGTCAGTCGAACTCGGTTGAACAGGTCGAACTAGGTCAAGCAGGTCGAACTCGGTCGAGTAGGTGTTACTCCGCCGAGTAAGTGCAACTTGGCCGAGTAGGTGTTACTCGACCGAGTGAGTCTTACTCGGCCAAGTGTGTATGTCCAGAGGTCAGACCGTGGTAATTATATGAGTTAAACTGAGGTTAAAAACCTCATTTACCTAAATCAGAAGAAGACGGAAACCCTAATCCCCTTTCCTTTTCTCTACCTCAAATCCTTCAAGAGTGTTTAGCAAAGGTTTAGACTCGCCGATCATATACCTTAGCCTGTATTCTTTCAAGTAAGTGTTACCCTACCGTATTATTATCATAGTTTATGTTGTTAAGTGCATAATCCGGATGTATGTAATCCTTAGGAGGAGGTTTCGTAGAGGAGCGTTGGTAGGATGATTGTGGATTCCATCCTTCTGTGATTGCTTTTGAGATAGGGTTTCCCTACCCAGTTTCTGTGTGATTTGATTGGAATAGTATTGTGACTGTTATTTTCTGATATCACTGTTTTGCTATTGGGATCTGATTGAGAAATAATGTGTGGGACCTGATGCGTGTCGTTATAGACCAAAAATAAGACCTAAGTCAATTAACTAGGTAGCTAATGGAAGTAGGTCGATCTCCATAGAGAACTAACATCTATATGCGAACTTAGTTTGTTCAGTCACAAAAACAGGGGTTTGGATTGGTTTTTGTCTAAACTAATGAAAGGATTAAAAAAGGGAAATTAACAGAAACAAATAATAAAAAGTCTAAATAGAAGAGAGGAGAATATGTCAGGAATAAGGTTACCACGGCATTCATATTATCAGATCTATTAGGTCAGTCAATCTTTTAATAAGGAGGGTAGTGATTATCTCCTTTCGGTCTCAAATCACCCTAGACTCCCCTAAATAACTTTCGCTCTATTAGGTTACGTCTATTACCCTAAGCAAGCCCTTCCTTTCAATCTATCGATCTAGGTCGAGTATTAGCTAAATAAACTAGTATCATGCATGCATTCAATAGACTAGGTTCAAGATTTAATTGCTTATAAACAACCATTATTCGAAACTAACTAAACATGTGAATCAAATTACATTACTACCGTGGTTTCCCTCATCCCAACATATAAAGAGGTTAGTTACACATGGCTTGGTTTTTCCTTATTCAGGACAAACTATTATATGAATGACATGAGGAAAGTCCTCATGAGCTACACTCCCTTCTGGTACATACCGAGAAAGATCTTAAATTGAGTGGGAGTATGAAGCAAGATGTTCTCATGATTGCTAACAAGGGAAAAGGTAAGGGAAAGGCTCAAGGAGAGCTAACTGTAGCTAAGCCTACTAAGTTCAAAAAGGTCGAATTCAAGAGTGGGTCTTGTGAGACAAGTAGCTCACAAGGCAAGACTAAGAGCATAGACGGTAACATTGACTGCCACCATTGCCAGAAGACTGGGCATTGGAGGCGGAACTGTCCAGTGTAGCGTGAGGACATAAAAGCAGGCCGCGTCGCTCATGTTGGTATGTCATCTTATATTCATATGATTGAGATTAACCATGCAAGTTTCGGAACTTGGGTACTTGATAGTGGTTGTGGTTCTCATCTGTGTAATCATTTGCAGGGCCTAAAAAAACATCACACCTCTCGCAAAGGGTGATGTGGACCTGCGAGTCGGGAATGGAGCAAAAATTGCTGCTGCTTCCATGAGAACATATGTAACATCCCGTATTTTCATAAACCGTATTTTCATAAAATTAAAGTAATTTCGGAATTTAATATATTTTATTTAATTCGTAAACTATTTTTTTATGAAAATCTCCCATAGTTCCGACTTAAGATTTAGCTAAGCTTAAGTTGTAAAATGTTCACTCGACAATTCGTTTCATTTAAAACCCGAGTCATTTACTTAAAACCCGACTCATCAAATAAGGATAAAAGTTAAGTGAGGAAACTTCCTAGTTACTCCTCACAAAGAACCCTCATACTTGTTCACCAAGCTCTCCAAAATCAAAAGAAATTAGAAATCATCTTCTTCATTTCCCATTTTCACAAAATCCCTAATTTGTTCATCCCGACTTCGTTTCTTCTCCATTTGAGGTAAGAATTCTTCCATCGCGTTCCTCATCTCAAGCCCGTTCTTTCTACCTCTTTCGATTTCTATTTCGTTTGAATCAGTTTTTGGGCTGTTTTGGGTTTAATTCGAAAACAGTCCTTAATCTTTGTTTTTATGTTGTTTTGAGGTGAAAATTTAGAGGATTGTGACAAGGATTCATATATCATTGAAGAAACCTCGAAGGAAGACGCTTAAACAGGTGACAATGATGAGAAAGACTCGACTTGTTATTTTCATGTAATGTGTGTTTATGTGTGTCATTTTGGGTACATTGAAGTTTAAGGATACATTGATGATGTTATTAGAGTGATTTCAGAATGTTATATGATGTTATTATGGTGATTACAATGGTTTTTGGATGAGTTTTGTATATCCGTCGCAATTTGAGTTTTTGAGCAATTGATGAATCTTGTGCTTGATTTCTTGTTAGATTATGTTTAAGATGGAATAAGAATACCACTTGGTATTGCTATGGGTTATTATGTCCTGATAGTATAGGATTTATGCTAGAAATCATGGTTTAGAAATGCTTGTCGGAGACTAGAGTGAATTGGCGAATTGCAGGAAACACGCATTAGTGAACCTGGCCCGTGCTTGGGTGCAGGTTGCGCCTCCCATGCGCAGGCTGCGCACCCCCTTGCGCAGGCTGCGCAAAAACCGCTGTCACATTTTGTTCGTTTAATCGTTTTACGGACTGTTTTGGGTGTTTGTTTCCCAATTGTTTTAGGATGTTTTAAGTGATGTTTGGTGGTATATATACTTGGTTTTAAATGTATATTGGATCTAGTTAAGTCATCATAAGAAGCGTGGTTATCCGTCTCGAGTCGATTAGCTCATAAGGAATTGATTACGGAAATTGTGCATGAAGATAGTTAACTTCTTGGGGTTTGCTTGTTAAAAGTCTTAACATATTTTAATCATGTTGTGAGGCTCATGTAATTAGTTTGAGATGTATATTTACTTAATATGATACTCGTTAATCGAATTTACATTCGTTCTATGTTAATTAATCGCATGATTGGTGTTAAATAGTCATCCGTTGAGTAATAACTTATCTAATATGTATATTGGGAAGTTGTAAGCTCATTTATATGAATCTAATTGATGGTATTTGATATAAGGTTTCTTATTGAGTTCCGATAATATTTCACATGTTAATGTATGGTTGATTTAAATAAGTCTCGAGTATTTCTTATTACTTGTTTCCTTGAAATTCATGCTAAGTTTATTAATTGGTATTGGATGTTTGGTTGTATATTCACATGAATGATATGCTTGTTTGAAGTCCAAGAAATTGGGCGGCACTTGTGTCGGGTTCAGAAATAAGTTTGAGGAGAAAGACCCTCGGCCGGGTAACCGGAAGGGAAACCGGCTCTCGCCTCAAATGGTTTCCGAAGTTGGCCAAGTGTTGAATGCATGTATAGAATAGAATATTGAATCACTATTCGAGTTTGTTTGTAGTCCAAGAAGTTGGACGACTCTTACACCGGGTTGGGAAATCGATTGAGGAGAAGACCCCCCGACCGGGCAACCGGAAGGGAAACCAGCTCTCACCTCAAATGGTTTCCGAAATTGGTTAAGGTTGAGTGGAGTCTTAGAAATGGAATAGTAGAACTGTTGATCAAGTTTTAGGTCACGGTTTTATTGTGTTTCATAAGTATACTACATCTTGGGGTGATGTGTTGTGAATTCATGTGGAGGTTATATTATGAGTTGTTATATGACTCTTGTTCTCACCATGACCGGGATATGTGGTGGTATGACCGTTGACTGTGTGTTTCCAGTCAGGTTTCAGATCGTCCGCCCGACTTAGAGGGTATCTCGTTCCTAGCTAGTTCGAGTCTTGGAGGTATCCTGCGTTGCGGATACTTGTCGAATCGAGGAAGGATTATACCTCGAGAGTTTGGCCATATTTAGATTAGGACCGTATATAGTTTTGTCGTCCTACCAGGGGATAGTATTCGCTGAGACTAAGTAGACATGTTGTTATTGTATAATGGAGTCGTCATATGTCATCTTCCGTGTTTGTGATGATTGTTTGTATCTAACTTGCCTGCGTTATGGTACATTGTCTGATACTGCTTATGTGTATTAGTTAGACCTAAGTTATGGTTTATGAGCTAAACACTATGTTGGTGAATGTGAAAATATGCTATGTTTGGTTATGTCTTAAGTTGACCTCTGAACCTTCATGGATGATGAAAGTGATATTGAAAGTATGTGTATGCTTATATGGATGATATATATGAGTGAGGCATGTTATATTTGAGGATATTGAATGCAAGATGATGATTACTGATTATTGTACTTCATATATATAATGTGGTTATGAGTGGAGTATGCAGTTTTGAGGATTTACTCATATTCATATGTTATGTGTTTGTGGCGACAAGTGGCTAGGAGCATCTACTCTAGTCACTCCCCCACTGACTGTGGCGCACATCTGCGAAGCTATCCATGAGAAACTACCAGGACGATTAGCCTCGTTGCCTGGCGGTGGAGGAAGTGGAACATTCCCGGCTTGCTGTCTCTGAGTCTCAAGCAAATGCTGAATTGCTTGCAGCACAATGTTATCAGCAGCCCTAGGTCTCACCATCCTTCAAAAGAGAAAGCAAGTATTAGCTTAACAATTAACAATCACAAACAGACTACAAAATAAGTCCTTAGATCTACCCATCTCTCATACATTATCTGTTTATTTGGTCAAGTTAAGATTGGGGGTCACATGAGTGCGTCGGGAGCAATAATGCTCTGATACCAACTGTAAAACCCCTCGCGAAAGCGGAAATATAAACACACAAAAGTACCAAAAATGCAGCGGAATTAAACTTTTTAAGTAAACTAAACAACATGCGAGAAGTCTTAAACTGAAACATAAACTGAAACTGAAACCAAAATAGATAAGTAACAGTTCTAAGTATCAAAACCAAATATGTACATCAGCCTGGGATGGAACATCCCTACAGGCACCAAAACGAAAGTAACAACTACGAGTCCAGCTAAACGATATAAGGTAAGTCATATGATGACAGCAGGATCATCACTCGCTAGCTCTCGTGAACCCATCTCCAACCAGCATGTACCTACATACATGAAAACATGTACGCCACAATCAGTGGGGAGTGACTAGAGTTCTCCTAGCCACCTTTTGTGACAACACGTAACACATAAACAATACAGAATACTCCAACATATATCAACATATGAAGCATAAACATCTCATCAATTGATCTCATATTAACATGCGATTACAATGCACGGCTCACAACCAACTTCATAAACCGTTAGGAAGGAGAGCCGGTTTCCATACTGGTTACCCAGTCGGGGGGTCTTTCAATCCAACTATTTATGAAACCGAACTAAGAGTCACCCAATGCCTTGGATGATCAAACCATAACTCAACAGATATACATTTACTCATCACTATCGATATCTATATCTGACACGTACCCACTCAAGGCAAGCAGATAAATTCAGCAAGTAAAAGGTTCAGCAGTCAACTTAAGACATAACCTAATACCAAAACGTTCAGCAAGTGAAAAGGTTCAGCGGTCAACTTAAGACATAACCTAAACACCAAACAATCAGCAAGCAAGGACTCAGAGGCCAACTTAAGGCATGGACCTGCCAATCAGCAAGACACTAGACTCAGCGCCCAACTTAAGGCATAGACTAGCATCCAAAAGTAAAGGACTCAGAGGCCAGCTTAAGGCATGTCCCTTCACCACATCACAAGGTACTAAACTCAGAGGCCAGCTTAAGGCATGTTCTAGCACCAAACATCTGCACTCCGGGCAAGGTGTCAGTTCCTTAGCTACCCCGTTGTGCAGCTGCTCTACTCGTCAGACTCAGAGGCCAACTTAAGGCATGTCCTGACGCGATCACTATCACACATGTCTGAACTCAGAGGCCAGCTTAAGGCATGTTCCAGACACGACAAACATACACATATAGGGCTCAGAGGCCAGCTTAAGGCATATCCCCATATATGACAAACAACTCACGTATTAAGTTCAGAGGCCAGCTTAAGGCATAACTTAATACGCATCAATACAATATCAACCAAAGTCTATGAACTAATCTGTAGTTCTACTTTTCTTATCCTCTAATCAACACTTAACTGGCCCCGAGAACTAAGTTGAGGGAGAGCCGGTTTCCCTTTCGGTTACCCGACCGGGGGTCTCTATCCTTACTCCATTCTCGAACCCAATAAAATGTTGCCCATCCTCCGGGGACCTCAAACACATGACACGGGTATACAAAACGAGTTTCAATCAAAAACCGATCAACCGTTTGAAAGTTACAAATAAACTTCGATTTCAAAAATAACTTACAGGGGTCCCCAGCCGGTCGGCAGGCAGCCGGTCGGCCGGCTGGTGATCCCTCAGCCTACGCTTCTTTTCCAAAACCGAGAAACACCACAAAGGACTCCCAGCCGGTCGGCAGGCAGCCGGTCGGCCGGCTGGGAACTCCATACCCTAGCCTTCACAAAATTCGTATCCATCCCCATATGCACTCCCAGTCGGCTGGCAGGCGGCCGGTCTGCCGGCTGGGCTCCTTTCCTTCCTAGGTTTTTCGCAAAACAACACTAGTCACATTGACTACCAGCCGGTCGGCAGGCAGCCGGTCGGCCGGCTGGCAGTCCAAGGCCAATATTCCAAAATCACGAAAAACGTACAAATGCTCTCCCAGCCGGTCGACCGGCGGCCGGTCGGTCGACCGGCTCAGAGAGCCTGATCGCAAAATCGCAGAAACGCAACCTATGGAAAACTTCAATATTTCGACACAACAACTCAAGCAAGACTACAATTGATGATTTCCCAACATTATCAAACACTAAAACCACTAATCTAACAGCACGTAATTCCCATAACAATCCTCAAGCAATTATATCAAGTATCCGTCTTAACTTTGTGAAAAACTGAAAATAGCATATGAATATGTAACAACATCATAAGACATGGATTTCTCACATAGGAACAATCTTAGGCATGCTTCTAAGTTCATTAAACATAATCCTTTGAACAAAATCAGAAACCATATGGAAAATCACAACAAAAGTGCTAATATACACATAAAGGCCGAGTTTCTCATTATCGTCACCTTTAAGCTTATTCCGGTAGATGATCCTCCTCAATCACGTAACTATCGGTGTCGGGATCGTCCAAGCCAACCCCTACAACATAGAAAACGGATTTTAAGTTCTTAAAACGAATTTTAAGGAAAACAGCCCGTTTTTCAAAGTCGACGAAATGAAAAATGAAAGTGACGGATGACTAGGAAATCGAACGAGGATTCCGAAAATGTACTTACTTTTGCAATTTGAAGAACGGATGATGAAGAATTTCTCAAAAGAAGATGATGTTTATGGAGGTTTTAGGAGAAAAGTTGTTTACAGTGGAAATGTTGTGAAGGATGAAGATTATGTCGACATATGTGATTTTAGGGGTTTAAGTAATTGTCTTTTCCGTAATAAATGAAACGGGTTAGGATACTTGAACGGATATTTAAGTTGGGAACTTAACCTTACCAAGTTTGTATTCGTCTTAAGGACTTAAGGTTCTTAAGACGAATCTTACTTTTAATTTAAAATCTTTCGAAACAAATTATTAAAATATTATTTTATACGTAAAATAATTTAAAACGCTTAAATTAGATTTTACGAAAATACGGGATGTTACAGGTGTTGCTGGGGGTTTCACATGAGGCTTGCGAGCAGTGATCCATCATCGAATGTCACTTACCCGATTCGTTAGCTAGACCTTTATTTGATGCAGTCTTGTGCCTGTAGGGATATGATATCCCGGGATGTGTTGTATTTATAGATTTAATACATAATTATGGTTCAGTTTACTTCCGCATTTCAGTTTTGTAGTAGGACACCTCGCATGTTTAGTTATGCTAAAAAGTTTTAATTCCGCGTATTTTTGGCATGTTTGTTTGTTTATCGTTTCCGCTTTCTCGAGGAGTTTTACAACATATGTGATCCAGTACCGAGCGGATTCGAGTTATATTTGTATAACTGTTATTACGTACCCAGTTTATCTAAGAACATTATTTCAATGTCCGTACTCGATAAAGACATATTTTCATTCTTAATAAAGGATAATAGTTCTATTTTCTCTTTAAATGGAATGGTTTATGGTAAAGCAGTTTCAATGAATGGTATATATGTCTTAGATCAATCGACTGAAATATTACACGTGAATAATAAGAAATTTAAGGTTGGTGACAAAGATCAAACATATCTATGGCACTGTCGTATGGGACACATAAATGAGAAACGTGTAAAGCAGCTAATATAGAATGGCGCTATATCCCCATTTGATTATGAATCATTTGGCACACGTGAATCATGTCTCATAGGCAAGATGACTCGTATTTCCTTCAAACGTGTTGGAATGTGCGGTGCTGACCTATTAGGCTTCGTACATACAGATGTATGTGGACCTAAGTCAATCACCGCAAGAGATGGCTATAGATATTTCATCATTTTCACGGACGATTTAAGTAGATACGGATATGTCTACTTAATGAAGTATAAAAGTGAATCGTTTGAAAAGTTCAAAGAATTCCAGGCGAAGGTTGAAAACCAACTGGATATAAAGATTAAAGCACTTCGATCAGATCGTGGTGGCGAATAACTTTCGAATGAGTTTGATCAACACCTTAAAGACTGTGGTATTGTACTACAGTTAACTCCACCTGGAACACCACCGTTAAATGGTGTGTCCGAATGGACAAATCGAGCACTACTAGATATGGTTCGATCCATGCTGAGTCACACAGTTGTGTCGGATTCATTATGGGGCTTTGCTCTTATGTCAGCTGCTCTTATACTTAACCGAAGTCCGTCTAAAGCTGTTGACAAGACTCCATATGAGATATGGAAGGGAACGGTCCCTAACTTGTCCTTTATTCGGGTTTGGGGCTGCGAGTCTTATGTCAAGAGGAAACACGAGGATAAGCTCGGCCCGCGATCGGTCAAGACATACTTTATTGGTTATCCAAAAGGAATGTTTGGTCATTACTTCTATTCGCCTACGGAACACCGCGTTTTTGTTGCGGCTAGTGCGAAGTTCTTAGAGAAAGAGTTTCTTGAGAATAAGATAAGTAATAGAACCTTCGATCTGTCGGACGTTCAAGAACCAACTACTGAGCAATAACCAATGGAGGAAATTGTTCCTTCATCTTCTGCTGCAGTTAGTATTCCTGAGGAACCTAGAAGGTCGAGTAGACACTACATCCCTCCTGACAGATACATCGGTATGGTCGGGGAACTTGACGGAGTTGACGTTTTTCTCCTGGAGAGTAACAAACCCGTAACCTATAAAGGTGTCATGACCTGTTCTGACTCAAAGCTATGGCTTAATGACATGCAATCCGAGATGGACTCCCTGTATGAGAATAACGTATAGGAGTTGGTTGATTTGTCTGATAAGGTATGACCTCTTTAGTGCAAATGGCTTTATAAGATAAAGCGTTCTATCGAGGGACAACCAGACATCTATAAGGCACGACTAGTGGCAAATGGTTTCACTCAAGTGCAAGGGTTGCACTATGATGAGATTTTTGCACCCGCAGTCATGATGCGTTCCATTCGAATTATCTTAGCGATTGCTGCATTTCATGACTATGAAATTTGGCAAATGGATGTGAAAACCGCCTTCTTAAACGGTTATTTGGAGGAGGATTTGTACATGGTACAACCCGAAGGTTTCACCGATCCTAAAAATCCTAAACAATTGTGCAAGCTTAAGCGTTCCATTTATGGATTTAAGCAAGCATCTAGAAGTTGGAATCATCGTTTCGACCAAGTGATAAAAATAATGGTTTTATTCGATCGATCGAAGAACCATGCTTATATATCAAGTCAAGTGGGACCAAGATTGTCTTTCTGGTGTTGTATGCCGATGACATACTCTTGATCAGAAATGGCATCCCTCTCTTATCTTCGGTTAAAGTATGGTTAAAGAACCATTTCCAGATGAAAGATCTGTGTGAGGCACAGTGTATCTTGGGGATCCGTATCTATAGAGATAGATCACGACGGATGTTATCACCGAGTCAGGAGTCTTATATAGATAAGATTCTTGACAGATTCAGCATGACCAACTCCAAGAAGAGGTTGCTTTCGATGATCTCGGGGGTGTATTTGAGTAAAACTCAGGCACCTAAGACACCGGAAGAGGTCGAGCGCATGAGTCGCATTCTTTATGTGTTAGCTATAGGATCGGTCATGTATGCCATGATATGCACACGTCCATACGTGGCATATGCTTTGAGTATGACGAGTCGGTACCAAGGCAATCCAGGTGAATCACACTGGATGGATGTGAAAAACATTCTTAAGTACGTACGGAGGACTAAAGATTGGATATTGACTTATGTAGGAGGCATTGAGCTTTGCGCAAACGGTTACGCAAATTCTAGCTTCCAACGGATCGTGATGACTCGAAATCTCAGTCTGGATTCGTTTTTACTCTTAATGGCGCTGCTGTTAGTTGGAAAAGCTCCAAGCAGAGTGTTATTGTAGATTCTACAACTGAGTCCGAGTACTATGCCACTTCGGAAGCTGCAAAGGAAGCTATATGGATGCGTCAGTTCTTACAAGGACTAATCGTAGTTCCTAGTTCGAATGACTCAATCACCATATATTGCGACAATAAAGGTGTCATCTTCCAAGCTAAGGAGCCTAAGTCTACCAACAAATCTAGACATGTATCGCGGAAAGCTCACATGATACGAGACTACATGGAGCAAAAGGAGATAGTGATAGACAAGATTGCGACAAATGACAACATCGTAGATCCTCTCACGAAACCATTAAGATATGATAAGCATCAAGGGCACGTTATTTCAATGGGAATTAAACGTCTTCCTAAGTTGTATTAGTACTTATATGGATTGGATATTGTATCTGTTTCATATACTATTTATAACACCATCGATTATGTTTTCATATTTTGTTTTTCATGTGGATTGTACAGACAACTTTGAACACCACAAAGTGAACTGAATTACATTATATTTTATTTTGGTCCGTAATCGCCTACATGAGCTGATAACTCTGGCAATTATTTTGTGACGTCGATTGATGGTGGGTTCAATAAACCATAAGTCAAACCATTGACTGATCGATCACAGATACGAGATTATAAGGATAACTCGTAAGACATTTTCGTGACGACTCAATGGAGTCCTAAATGTTACTGAACATTCGGTGTCGGGTCGTGGATAGGATGTCCATAGTGTTCCTTGAGTCGATTCTTCTAATCATCGACTGTTTCTTGAGATAAAGGGCAGTTTTGGGTGACTTTGTTTCTTTCTCACTAGCTGACCGTAACTGGGGCTAGGCAGATTTTTTTTGGGTCATTTCATACTGCGCTTACATCTGCAAGATTCGAGTTGAGGAAAATATCCACCCCTTATCAGGTTTTAATATTTCTCAGGGCCACTCGAGGAGTAGTAACTAAAATGTATGGTCATGCTCAAATAATGATTCGTTATCTGTTGAATTACTCTCTAGTCGGGAAAACCACTCTTGATACAGATCGCTTGTAAAATACGACCTTTGTGAATAAAGATTTGCAAATTGTTTTACATTGAGCGAGACAAAATTTAATTGGATATGAGAATCGGTTATCGCACATACACTTGTACGGACAAGTGGGAGATTGTTGGAGTTAGTGTCCTCCTCAGTTAGTGTGACAACACGAATAAATCTCTTAAAGGAACACAGGGTATACTTTGTATTTTAGCAAGTTGATTCACGTTTATCAATAACGATTGGCTTGCTAGAAAGTTTGACGTTATTGTCATACAGATGACGGTAATCAACTGGTCCATAAGAGTCACACCTAAAGGATGAAATCTGAGAGATATGATTAGATGAAAATGTAATCATATTGATATCCTATACGACTAAACGGTTAGTCAATGTAATGATGATGTAATTATTTAATACTCATTAAATAATATTAGTTGAGACGAATTAAAATGTTAATTCGTAATTAAATATAAAATGTTATACTTCCTCCATTTTTATATAATGTACCCATTTTATTAAAATACTACACCCATATATTCAACAAATGGGAACATTATATAAAAACGGAGGATAGTATTTAATTGGTGTGCAAAGAAATCATTTAATAAGGATTAAATGATTCAGTTAAATATAAAAGGTTATATTTAATTGTTAAATTATAAATATAAGATATTTATAAGATAAACATTATACACAACAGAGGATAATAACCGACTTTAAGCAGTTATAAAATCAGTTACAAGACCGAAACATATAAGAATTTCGGTCAGATGAGAGGAGAATTTCGGTTAGTTGGGTGTGCCAAATAGATTAAGGTTGTTACATGTTTAGGCAGTAGTTTAGGTAGACTCAAATACTGATTTGGGAGTCCTATCTAAACTATACAAGGTGGTTAAGAGATATGCTGACTATCGAATACTACCCTGCTATAAATAACCCTCACGGCACAACTCCCAACACTCCCGAGTTCCACACACAAACCGAGATTTCCTCTCTCTCTCTCTCTCTCTATTTTCATCATTCATAAAGTTAACGGTAATTTTGCAGTTTCTAGCTCAGGAAAGGGTATTTCTTGGAACATCTTGGGTGCAATAATTAGGAGGATATCTATTTTGATATCTGATCTTAGGCCTTTGCAAGGACAGAAGGTTAATTCTTGTTCCCAATCTTTGTATCTCGTATTTCGTTTATGACTATAAATCGTACCTTATAAATTCGTTATAATCCTACATATAAAGAATTGGGAATATATACAGATATTTTCCCACATTGGCTACTCAGATGTGATAATCACACTTGTCGTTTTGATTTTTAAATAACTTTCTTTTTCATTACTTTGTCTAATCCAAATGGGTTGTGGAGACAAGCTTTGAACCCCATTGAATTAAACTATGATTGACATTGTAATAGTCCCTAGTTGCCACCATGAGGTGACGTCTCAAGGTAACTAGATTGTGAGGCGATTGATGGCAAGTTCAATGTGCCATAGAGTCATTGACTAGTCGATCACATAGGCAGACTGTTAAGAACACTCTGTTGGACAAGTGACCGCTTTTATAGAACTCTGGCATACATTTATTTATATAAATCTGCCTGGTCGTGGCGGGAGCTATTACCATATTCTGAATGAGTCGATTCTTTGACTAATGACTATTTCGCTAAGGTAGCACAGTTTCAGAGTAACTTTGATTTTTGTCCTAACACCTTCGTAAATGGGGTTTATAAGACAACTTTTGGGTTATGATGATTGGTATGGTTGGTTTCAATTTTTGGTGATAATGTTTGAATATATCATTTTATTAATTTAGTAATAATTTATTATTTGGCTTGATGCTATATTTAGTAAGTCTATATATAGTAAGCCTATATATATTAAGTCTCTAATTTGTAAGTTTATAATTGGCTAATGATGATTTATATGTATAATTAGTTAATATTAATTAGTATGTATATGAGCGTGTTGCTATGTATATTTACAATGTGTGATAAGTAAATCAATTATAAGCATGATGAATGAGTATTTAGTAGTGTTGCTAGTGCATGAATAGAATTTAATAGAAAGTACTATTTATAGGAACTGAGCTCGAAGTGAAATATTTCTAGCAGTTGTTCGGTTGTCGTTCTGCAAATTGAGGTAGGGGAATGGACTGTCATTTATATTCACTTCATGAAATGAGATTGTTCGTTTACTATATATATATATATATATATATATATATATATATATATATAGGGTTGTGATCCGGTGAGAACCACCTTACAATGAAAACCGGTGAGAACTCTTCCATTTTTAAAAAAATTAATGACGTGACTGGATTCGGCATGGAATTTTATGGCCAGAGAACATATTTCTTGGTCTAGAAAATAAATACTAGTGGCGGAAAAAATGATAGATACGAAAAAATAGATAGTAGATGCATGCAAATAAATAAAACATATCTCACCTTGATTTCCGTCACTAGTATTTATTTTCTAGACCAAAAAATATGTTCTCTAGCTATAAAATGCCATGTCGAATCCAATTATGTTATTAATTTTTTTTTAAAAAGTCCGTAAGGTAGAGTTCTCACAAGGTTCTCATTGTATGATGGTTCTCACCGGATCCCAAGTCTATATATATATATATATATATATATATATATATATTGTTGAATGTTACTGTTGAGTTGTTACTATATTGCCTTGAATATTATTGTATGATGTGGAGAGGAGATGTGGGTCTTGTGATATTGGGACTTGTGTTATGGCCATCGGAAGAGTAGGGACTTGTGAATGAGATGTGAGTCTTGTGATATTGGGACTTGTGATATGGCCATCGGAGGAGTAGGGACTTGTGATTGAGAAGTGGTGTTTGATCGGGAGGTGGTTGCTGAGACGGTATGGAGATGGAAGTGTGTTGTATTCTATTGTTGTTTATATTTTTATTTATCTTCCTACTCAACCTCGTGGTTGACCCTGTAGATTCGTGTGACACCTACGATGATCTGGAATGTGGAGTAGATTCTACAGGAAAGAGTCAGTTGAGCTAGGAGCTGGGACGTGAATGTGAGATGCATACATGGGACCGACTTAGAACTATATCACATATAGAGTAGTCATCAGTTGTACTTTTATTCTCCTGTGTAGTTTCTGTAATATCAAAATTTAAATTTTATCAAATTCATATAAAGTACTTTGGGTGTTTTTACTTTGTTATTCACTACTTCGGTCATTCCGAGACGGTAACAGTCCTATTTATTTGGGAATGTTTGGCTAAAGGCTCTTACATAAATGGGGGTGTTGCAGTTTATAAGGGCAACTTTTGGGTTATGATGGTTGTGGCTAGCCGAAGAGAATATGGCGATTATGAATTGTCCACCCCTTGTCAGGGTTGTCCAAAATCTCAAAGCCACTCGAGGAAAAGTTAACTGGAAATGCGTGGCCACACTCGGAAGCTATCTAAGGTAGATAAATTCGGGTCAAACAGTTATATCTCCAGATCGGGAAAAGACCATTCTAGATGGGATCACTTGCGAGGCACGACCTGGGATGACGTCTTGCACTACTACAAAATATGGCAAAGAAACCTGTTGAAAAAGGCCTTAGAAACCGGTTTATAACAGGTGTCTAGGTCATAGGTGTCCTTGGTTAAGAAACCAGTTGGAGGAACTGGTGTCTTATTTAATAATTAAAGAAACTTGTTTTTATTAATAACCGGTTTCTTTGACTTGTACCTGTTATTAATTATGTCCGGTGTCTTTGGTATATAGCTATGAGACCATGCTTATCTACAACCGGTGTCTTTGGTATCTAACTATGAGACCACATCCATCCACAACAGGTGTCTTTACTTAAAAAAAAAATACGGCTACATACAGCACCTGCTATATTTGGAAATACATACGAAATACATACATATATATACAGTTGCACCTCATAATCATTCTTTTTATTCAATATCAAAATAAGTCGAGCTTTTCCAAATTCGATATATATCCAAGTCTTCTAATCAAAACAACAATTGTTTCCACTAAGAAAGAAATAATCTCAACATAGTTCGTATTTTTCAACTAAGAAAGTTGGACAAAAGCACACTAGCTACCTACTAATAAACTAATAAATTTAACAAATTCTGACAACTAATATAATCTATTCACGCTTGACGAGTACCCATCTTGTTGATGGCATCGATGTTCATCTTCTTCGTCATTGAAGAAATATTCCGCCCATAAATCTGGCGACAACGCAATCAATGTTATACTGAAATGACAATTACGATGGCGGAGAAATTGGCTCTCAGAATCTGAAAGAAGATATATGTCAATGCTCCATGAAATATGTGAAGTAAATGCTAACGTCAATGCTCGATGAAATGTGTAAGGAATCACAGGACAAATTCAAGTCATTCCATCCCGTACAATTGAATTAATAGAACACTTGAGTCTTAAAATAGAACACACATTTAAATATTTAATGAACAAATTCTTGTCTCAACACTTGATCAATAATTATACACAACAATGTTAATGAAAAGATTTTTCAAATTATACCTATGTTATTGGATCCTATTACTCAAAAGTGCGGTAATTTAGATGGAGATGATTTGGTTGAAGTTAACGACTGGCACAAAGTTTAGGGAGGGATAGTGGTTGTTCAACAATGTCACAATTAGAGTACACAGTAATCTCGTCAACTCTGTTATAACTCCTGATATTTACTTTAATATTGCTATAAAATAAAATATCTAGCTACAAGTGCACAGAGTATTTATCTAGGCAATCTACACCTTATACTACAATTCAGGAATTAGATACCGAGCACATTGCACAGTGCACACAATCAAATATTCTAGCATTTGTAAACACAAAAATTGGACAGCCCTTACCAGACTTATTTTCCCTTTTGTTATTGATTTCCTTCTGAGTGTCAAATTTTTCCTCTGAGATTTTTTACCCCTGCCACCGGATGATCTGCAATTTGAAAAGCGAATTCACAAATACTGAAAACTTCGCTTCCCAAAATGTAGAGAGATCAGATTATGGCCCTCAACTCTTGTTTAATTCCTTGTCACCTGATTCCTCTGAAACCTTACTTTTCTTGTCTGTCTTGCTAGGTAATCTGTAACAAGCAGATTAATAACATAAAAATCCACTTTTTATACGCTATAGTATCACACTCGTACGTATTCTAGGTTTAAATTGAAAGACGAACTAACATGCTGAGGAAAACTAAAATTTGCCTAGAAGGACTCTTCATAGTGTTGGTTGTCTTCTGCAAGCAAAAAAAAAAAAAGAAGGGTCAGAAATGGTGTACGAGCTCTGCAATTCAGTAAGCAAAAAGGATCTCACATCATATAAAATTCGTACTAATTCTAGACACGATCTTCAGGAGTTTAATTGTGTCTGTAACATGTAGCACCACTAAACTATGCCTCGAAAGTCATCCAGCGTCAGCGATGTGAGACAAGCTAAGCATCAGAACTAGCAAATTAAAGCAACAATCAAAAAATGCAATGGCATCAAAACTAGCAAAGCAACAATCATTTTGGGATTAAGGCTCTCATGTTGTTGTCCTACTCTATAAAGAAGAGTGATAGAAGAATGAAAACCCAGGAATACAGCCAGCACATAATGTGAGCATTCATGTTAGAATTCTAATGACTACCTTTCCATCACGATCACTATTGAAGCAGCGAATCATATCAGTCTGTCAAGTTAAAATCATGAGTAGCAGCCATTCGTTCCACATCTCTTACTGTGATGCCTCCCTTTCCAACCTCTGCATCTCAATATTAAGTAGCATCAGGAATACAAGGTCCAGTGAGTTACATAAATTGCTCTCACATGTGAAATCAGCCAAATCCTTGCGTATTCCTTATTCAATGGGTGTTCAAATGACACATATGTCTCGGCTCTAGCTTTCGAGTCAGCCTCAGCTGCCATCTATCCCTTCACCCTTGGCCCTTGCTTTATTAATAAACCACTGAGCAAGTGACCGATAACGTCAATAGACAGTCATATGCAAGTTCACAATCAATCAAACAACATAGTCCACCATTTAAAGTCAAATGGCAATACACATTTGAATCCATCAAAGAAATAAACTACCTCACATCCAAATTAACCCCAGCTATATATTCAGGGTCACCAGGTTTGGCGTGGAAGTCCATCTCCGGTCCATATCTACGTACACAAACGCACACAATTTACCATACACGAAAAAAAATCAAAATAAGATGCAATGATGCAATGATGCAATTATTACACCCGAATTTTATACTGTCGATCAGTCGGTAGTACATGAATTTTTTGTTTTGTATATGGAACTCAATCCCAAAAAATTCAATACTACCAAACTCAATTTCTCCATATTTGATAAACAATTAAATCTTGATCAAACATTAACAAAAAAATCAACTTAAAGCAAATTATACAACACCATATACGAAACCCAATTCATTGAAAGCAATTATGGAAAGCAGAGGCGATTAATTATATGTGAGATTTGAGGAACACAAACCTACAGCAAGTAGAGGCGATTAGTTGCGATCCCTATTGAATTGAAAGCAATCAGCAGATACAACCGTGGCCGAGAAGAATGGAAAGCAGTATGTGTATTAGGGTTTAATTATACAACCGTGGCCGAGAATGAAAAATTTGCCGCACGCAGGTTGAAGATGGTAGGGTTTAATTATATGAATACAGTGAATATTCTTGATAGTGTGTGTATTAGGCGGTGGGGTTATTGTAGTTAATTAAACAAGATTATATTTTCAAGATTAATTTATGAATATTAGTTAATAAATAAATTGGAAATTAAAATATAGGAAATCAGATAATGAATGACAGGTTTCTTATTTAAATATTGGAAACTAGTTATATTAAATCACCGGTGTCTTATGTTAAGAAATCTGTTAGGAAAAAAACAGGTGTCTTTTAATTGATGTCTTAGGCAATTTTTGTAGTAGTGTTGCATTGAGTGGGAGATTGTAATAGGACAAGAGAATTGGTGACGTGCACACTTGTATCGCACAAGTGGGAGTTTGTTGGAAAAAGTGTCCTCGACAATAGTCACTACAACGAAAACACAGTCGGGCGACAAATATTGGCGACTGAAATCTGTCGCAAAACACCTATTGGCGACGGACAACAGTCGCCAAACAGTTGTCGCTGACTTTTGTCGCCAAAAAAATTCGGGCGACTGAAATCCGTCGCCAAATTTGGCGACAGACATGATAGTCGCCAAAGACACAATTTGGCGACAGACAGGGCAGTCGCCAAATTGGCGACAGAAGTGAAGCAGTCGCCAAATTGGCGACAGACTTCAGTCGCCAATTCCCCCTGTTCAGTCGCCAATGCTCCTGACTTTCCAGGAGCTTTGGTTTCTTGTGCTCTGTTTTGGCGACTGATTTCCGTCGCCATTACTTCATTTCAGTCGCCAAAATTCCTGAGCATTTTTCATGAAAACCATTATTTCGTTTTTGCCAAATCCAATACGAAATAATATCAGTACACCTGCAACCAGAAAGTAACCAGCAATTGGTGACGAACACCTTTTGAATCAACAACCAAATCTCCTTTTATAGAAAAAGAGAACCGTTATCAAATTACATGAACACGTTAACTAAACTAATAAATCTCCACTTTCGACAATGCTAGCTCCTAAGTTACTAAACTAATTAACTGCTTGAAATCCCATGCTAGCTCCACTACCGTCGCCTCCCTTTCCTCTTGGATCATTAGGATCTTCATTAAATGGCCATGGACCGGGGTTGCAAGAGTAGAAATATGTCTCCATAGCTTTAAGACGTTCTCTCATCAACCGCATATCCTCATCTCTTTCCGCATTTGCGGCTCTTTCTTTCTCAAGTTCGGATTGCAATTGACTTACAATAGACGGCTCATAGGTTTGTCGCGGCTCATATGAGGACCTTCTAGCCGGTTCTTTGTAAAACACCCCATGAGCTTGTCCAGCCCCATATACCATACCCTTCTTGTAACCATCCACCAATTTGAACCAAATTTCATTATCATCCCGCTCAGGGTGGGCCTCTTTCTCTGCCTCATATTTCTCCTATAACATTAAGAAATAAAACTATTATTAGTTAAGCAAAAACAATCATTGACGAAGGTAACAAAAAAACATCATTAGTTGAGAGAAACTATCTTACATATAACTCTTTGTCCTTCGCCTTAATCCATATTCTTCTCTGCGTCTTTTCGTTGACCTTGGAATGCGTGTCAAGGAAAAGTTCGGGCATCGTCATCATCGGCTTCTTGCCGCCGTTTTTGTAACCTGAGCCTCTTAAGATCAACACATCGACGAAAATCTGATGCATATCCATCGGGGAATTTCAGATTTCGTAACCACTCACACAATACCTTCCTTTGTGGTTTGTCAAGAGTGTAAATGGCTTTTGGCTTGGACCCATCATTGCGAATATGTAATTTGGGACGATCACAAAACAACTTCAAGTCTTTTCTTGATCCAATAGTGTCACATGAATCGCCTTCGACATCCATGATCATGTCAATTAATTGCTCAAAAAAATTCTTTTCTATATGCATCACATCCAAGTTATGTCTGATTAACATTGTTTTCCAATATGGAAGGTCCCAAAATATGCTTCTTTTAAACCAACCATTTTTCTTCTTTTTGAGTTCTTTAAACTCTTCTTCAGTACCATCAATAGAAGATGGGAAATCACATATCAACTCCCATACCTCATCACCCGGAAGATGATCCGGGGCATCATCAAGTACCTCTTTCCCTTTTTTGAAAGCTTTCTTGTTTCTCCTAAGAGAATGATTTAGTGGTAAAAAGCATCTATGACAATCAAACCAACTAATTTTCTTGGAATTCGGAAGCCAAAAAGCTTTACTTTCACCCATGCAACGAGGACATGCTTTTTGTCCCGCAGTAGCCCAGCCAGATAGCATACCATATGCGGGAAAATCGTTTATTGTCCATAAAAGTGAAGCTCTTAGTTGAAAATTCTGCTTTCTGAAAACATCATATGTTTCCACCCCAACTTCCCACAATTGTCTCAATTCTTCCACTAATGGTTGTAAATAAACATCCAAATGGCCTTTCGGATTTTTAGGACCGGGAATAATGAGAGACAAGAAAATGAATTCTCTTTTCATACATAACCAAGGCGGTAAGTTGTATGGTGTGACCATTACGGGCCAACAAGAGTAATTCTTGCCAAATTGGGTAAAAGGACTAAATCCATCCGTACACAAGCCAAGTCGCACATTCTGGGGTTCCTCGGCAAATTCAGGATAGATTTGATCAAATCGTTTCCATTCTTCCCCGTCACTTGGATGACACATCTTCCCAGGAGTACGTGGATTTTCTTTGTGCCATGTCATATGTTCGGCAAGTTTTTTGGTAGAATAAATTCTTTGAAGTCTAGGGGTAAGAGGAAGGTAAATTAATTGGTTTTCTGCTATTGGTTTCTTACACTTTTGACCCCTATTACCACTCTTGTTGCCTTTTTTTGTTTTGAAAACAACATCTCCATCGCTTGTCTGAAATCTATCTCTTCCACATTTTCTGCACTTGTCAAGTAACGCATCATCTTTCCAAAACAACATACATTCTTCGGGACAAGCATCGATCTTTTGATGTGGTAACTGAAGACCTTTAACTACTTTTTTGGTGTTGTAGAAACTTCGAGTCATGACGTTATCTTCGGGGATAGCATCCTCAAGGAAAGAAGCAATACCATCAACGGCAGGAAATGGCATATTATACTCACACTTCAAGGTTACTATCCTAGAGGCGGCTTGTAATAATGACATTCTGCTCCCTTCGTATAAAGGTTGTTCCGCAGCTTTTAACATGTCAAAAAAGGCCTTTGCTTGGGGATTTGGAGGTTGCTCTTCATTCAAGGCTACATGGTCATCGTCATTATTGACTACATTAAACTCCAACGCATCAACAACCATATCTCTATATGGGTTTTCGTCAACATGTTCGATGTGAGGTTGTTCGTGAATTGGGGAATAGGCTTCTCCATGAGAAATCCAATTATAATAATTTGGACGAAACCCATTTGTATAGAGATGTTCTTGTACCTCAATGACATATAGGTATTTCATATTTCGACATTTGCTACAAGGACACCTAAGTTTATTTTCTAACGAGTCATACTCCTCTTGTTGCTTAGCAAACTCAATAAACTCGGCAACACCCTCTATAAACCTAGCATTAGAACGTCTCTTCTTATTATCTAATAACCCTCCATCATACATCCATGAACGTTCCAATCTCTTCATTTTAATCTAAACAAAAAAACCCAAAAAACAATTTTCAACACTAAAATTACATATATCTAAATTAAAATTACACTCACTTAATTAAAGAACAACCTCAATCACATAATAATAACAATTTATTAACAACAATTTCCAATTATACAATTAACCACAACCTAATAAGCTAATTTAAGACGGTCTTAATAAGCTAGTATAATCTAACTAACATCCTAATAAGCTATTAAACATCCTAATCGACTACTTTAATCTAATTAACCAACATCAATAAGGCTAACAACATCGTCTTATACAAACTTCTTATAAACCCTAACCCACAATTATCTAATTAATATGCTAATTGGCTTCTAATACCTAATTAATCACAACCTAATAAGCTAAGACGGTCTTAATAACCTACTACAATCACTAAATGTACAAAACAAACCAACAATCAATCAAAAAATTGAAATTGAAATTGAATTATGAAGAAGTAAACAAACCTTAAATGAGTTGAATGAAGGGAAGAACAAGTAGGGTTGTGGTGGTGGTGGCCGGAATCCGGTGACAGTGGTGTTGAAGGTGGCCGGAACACGTAGGGTAGGGTGGTGATGGAGGTGTTTTTCGCCGGAGGAGGTAAATTGTGTGTTTGTGTGTTTGTTGATTTGCGAATGAGGGATACCGTCTGATTTTCGCTGTTTCTATAAAAAGGATTGGCGACGGACTGAGCAATTTGGCGATGGAATAGGGTCTGTCGCCAAATTTGGCGACTGATTTCTGTCGCCAAATTTGGATTTCAGTCGCCCGTGTGTGTCGGTGGTGGGAGATTTGGGAAATTGGTTCTGTCGCCAAATTGGCGACTGGCTTCAGTCGCCCGACTATTTTAATCCGTCGCCAAATGGGCGACTAAGCTTTGCAGTCGCCAAAAACGGTCGCCCGATCTAGTTATTCTTGTAGTGAGTGCGATCACATGATTTTATTATTTATTATAAAATCGTAAAATCTCATATATATTTATACATTGAATACGAAAGGGATGGTATATTATTAAGTCGATTTATCGTCATTTACCGGTAATGATTGACTTTAAATAGTTTGACATTATCGTCATATGATGGTGGTGATTAGTTGATCCCCTATGGTCACACTTAAAGGATGTTACCCGAAATTGTTAAGATTAATAATTCGTATACGATATGAATTTACTAATGCCCTAATATGAACGAGATAGATGAGAGGCATATTTCTCGTTATAATTTGATTATACGTGATTCGTTTATAATAAAATAAGTAATTATTTTATAATCGATAATAGTTATCGTATATTTTATTGGTAAGGGTTATCGATTAGTAGTGATTACAATAGAGTTGTGAATCACGATTGATGAATATGAAATGACGAGTTTTACGAAATAAATTGGTAATTTCTACTTAAATGCTGTTAAGTAATATTTATGAAGTGCAAAATTGTATTTAAATTGGTTAAATACATATTTTAAATTGCTTAATGTCATATTTCATGTGATATGTCACACATGTGACATTTTACATTTGACAAATGTAAAACTTAAAATGGAACCCATTTTATGGTATATGGGTGTCGTGTATTTTGAGTAGACCTGGCAAATAGATCAGGTCGTGTCGGGTTCGTGTCCGTGTCCGTGTCCCACATAAATGGGTCATAAACCCTCTGACCTGAACACGACCCGTTTAATTAAACAGGTCAGCATCCCTCACCTGAACCCGACCTGTTTGCATATCCAATGACCTGAACCCGACCTGTTCAAGCCGCGCTTTTAGTATACAACTCTTTTTTAACCTGCTCAACCCAACTAACCCAAAAGACCTGTGTAACCCAAATACTTTTATTTCAAACTAAAAATCAAAACCAGAGTATATCAAAATTCAAAAACAAGCATTGGAAAAATCCAAATTACATGCTAAAATCCTTTAATAATAAGCTAATGTACTAGACAGTACTTTTATTAATAGTCTTAAAAACTAAAACAGTAGCTTCCTTCTCAGTTGGAGTCAATCATTAAGTATGAGATGTCTTGGGTACACTCCCTATCTCATCTTCCAAATCTCCCGACTCATCGCCAACATTTATCTTCATAATTTCACTACAAAGTTCTTCTATTTCCGGTTGCATTGAATCTGAAATTGCAGAAAATCCTTTTAATATAATATGAATCAAAAAATGATGATCAACCAATATGTTTGCATGTGCTAATACTAAAGACTGCATTATTACAAATAAAAACATACTGCGAGCACCCTCTCAATTAAAAAATGATGATCAGCCAATATGTATACATGTGCTTAAACAATAGGCAATTAGACAATAAAATAACATATGTTAGACAAATAATACTACATATTCGCACCCCCTTCCAGCATGTCAGTAGACAATATTTAAGAACATAGTAAGATGAGTTCAGGCTGATGAATAAATGCAGAGTAACATGATACATAAATGGTAAACATTCTTGTTAAGCTAAAGTTTATGGTAAAAAATTTGCTTCAAGATGAGTTCAGGCTGATGAACAAACATCTACAAGTAACAAGCTAAACAAATTACTCACGAAATGATGAATCAGGCTTATGAACATAAAGTATGGTGAGAACTAGAATTACCTTGATTAAATGCCCAATCTCTAAGGCATACAAGAGCTTCAACAGTAGAAGGTTTTAAAGAGCTTCTATATGGATCAAGAATTCTACCTCCAATGCTGAAAGTTGATTCAGACGCTACTGTGGATATAGGAATAGCCAAAATATCCCGAACCATGAGAGAAAGAACGGGATACCTCACACAATGTGTCTTCCAATACTTAGGCACATTGACATCAGCAGTACGGGGCAATATAGCTTCTTCCAAGTATAATTCTAACTCGGTTTTTCCAGCAGAGGTAAGCGCATTGCTTGAGTAACAATCATAATCCTATTTACATTAAATATGGAATATACAAGAGTAAAAAACTTGAAAAAAAAATTGATGGAGTATGTAAGTAACTCAATGCAGGAACTTAGAGAGGGTAAATAAAAAAAACTAAAAAAATATTAGATTTACACCAAACTTACCATCATAAAGACGTCGGATGTTGGATCGACATGAACATTGGAACCATTAACACCATCAGAAGTTGGTGGAGTGTAGTCGCTTGCAAAGGAAACATATTGGTTGTACAACTCAAACAGTTTGTCCTTGAACAACTCCAACTCAAGACCATACGACTCACCAAAAACATTTTTATAAGCCCAATCAACAACGTTAAATTTATATCTAGTATCAAAGACCACAACAATTGCCATAATTGTACTAAAAGTCAATCAATATTTGTCAAATTTGACAAACATCTTAGTAGTCATGCCTCTTATGAATCCATCTTTACTTCCCATTTCTACTTTAAGCAACAACCTCACCCTCAATACTTGGTGAAATTCAAATTTGCAGTAGGAAACTTGGTGCCAGAAAAAACACAAGTTACATCATAGAAAACTTTCAAGAACTTGCAAATTTTACCGATCCTATTTCGGTCGGACAATGTAAGTAGTTCAAGTCTGTTTTTGCAAGATTATTAAAAGCTCTCCGATAGTATAGTGCATTTTCCAGCATGTGAAATGTGGAATTCCAACGTGTTGGAACATCTTGCCTTAATCCCCGAACTGACTCTAAATTAACGTGTTGGACAGAAGACAAAACCTTTGTTTCCTTGATTGGGATCCCTTGCTATACTTGACACTCTCTCTCACTTTAATGATTGCATCGTTGATGGCCGGCTTTTGCCGTCACTACCGGCATCAAACACATTTCTTATACCTTAAGATGTCAGACTTAATTGTATTCCTAACAAAAAACCTAACATCTGGGTTAAGATAAGAAAAACAATTTCTTATACCTTCATACTCTACTAATTGAAGAGGTAAGTTATTCTTAGCAATAGCAACAGCCAACAACTCACGAAAATCATCAGAATTAAATTTAGGAGTTTTAGCGGCCAAAGAACCAGAATTGCTTTGTAAAATAAACTGCCCAATATCTCTATATGATTTTCCTTTACAAGCTTTCCAATGTCTTATCAAGTTTTCAGTTCCATTCTTACTTTCAGCAATGAAGTTTTTACCACATGATTTACACTTACAAAGCAGATTACCACTACCATCAAGTTCATCAAGTATTTCAAACTGACTCCACACAGGAGAAGTTAGTTTTCTTTGACGTTTAGGACGCTTACCAGATACCTTGGGTTTGTGAAATCTGGACATTTTTTGCTTTTTTATCGTCACCTCATCCATCTCATCACCATAGGGAACATCGATAGGGATCGAAGTATTTTCGATTAAACCGTCCATCCTATTAACAAATGAAAACAGTATTATCTAAGTGAACAAACAGAAAATTGATAAAAAAAATTCTGGAAAATAATTCATAAAAGGAAAAATGATAATGCAAATAAAACAAATTTCAACAATTCTGTAATCAATGGTATTCATTATAGTAGGCAAGTCACTTGGATAAACATCCAACTAAATAAAACAGAGGTTCACCCAAGAACAATGCATATTTACTTTCCCAGACGTTAACAAAAGCCAAGTTCATAAATAAAAACAAAGATGATAAACAATTCATCCAACCAAATTAAATCAATGATTGGGACTGAGGGAATATTAATTAATAGCTAGAAATTAAGGAATTAAAATGATAAACAATTCTGGAAAATAATTCATACACTTGGTACTCGGATTTAGGTATTAAAATTTAAAACCAAGAAACAATGAACAATTATGAATTAAAACCACCATTTTTATTATTATTACAACGAAACTTTTACAGATCAAAATAATACTCAGCCATTACATGACAAATCAATTATACTAACAATGAACAATTGTGAATTATGATTAAAAGAAGCAAAAAAAACAAAAAAACAAGTGAAACAACGGATTAACTTACAAGTATGGAGGGAGTAGAAGAGTCCAGAGAGGTGATGAAGTAGAATAGTTGGGTAGGTTAGCAATTAATCTATACTTTTATAAGTAAACGAAATTTGTTAAATTAGGATAAATATATGATTTTGATTTTTTCACACTATTCAGCCGCAAAAGGTAAATGAAGGGTAAAATTAGGGATTAGGGTAAATGTAGTGTATTAGGTGGTTTTGGACTCTTGGTTAGACGGCCCAATAGGCCAATATGTAGAGTTTAGAATTAACTCAGGTTAAACAGGTTTTCGTGTCAACTCGACCTGATTATGACCCGTTTAATTAAACGGGTTATTCGTGTCGGTTCGTGTTTGACACCTCAAGCCTAACCCAACCCAATTAATTTTCGCGTCGTGTTCGTGTCGACCCACTTACTTAAATGGGTCATTAAGTCCTGACCCAAACCCATTTATTTCGTGTCGGGTTCGTGTCGTGTTGTCGTGTCGTGTTGACTTTTGCCAGGTCTAATTTTGAGTGTGCATGTGTAATTCATGTTTTAATTATTTCTTATAAGATAAGTAATAATTACCTAAACATGATTAAGCTTACACTAGATGTGACTTAAACTTATGGGTAAGACAAAAAGGAAATTTGGTCTTCCCCATTGCATGCATGTGCCGTGTGCACACTAGAGAAGAGAAAGAGTTGTTTTCTTCTCTATATATTACATGCCTCATACTCAATACACTAGTTAGTCATTCTTATTATTTGTTGGTCATATTCACCTTAAATATTCTCTCATAATATTACAATCTATTTCATAGTAAGTAATGCATTTTACTAAGTGTAGAAAAATCGATTTTCATAAGGCATATTAATACTACATAATAAGATTATTTAGTATTGTAATTTCAGGTTCATCTTGGGTGCTTACTTGGGAGGACTTCTATTCTTTGGGTCTCGGTTTTTCATCCCGTTGCGGTTTTTGGTAGGTGACCAAAACCGTGCCCTTAGTGCCATTTCCGCAATGTAAGGTTTCGAACTTACTCTTGCATGCCTAAGATCCGAGTTTTATTTTATAAGTCAAATAAAACATACACATAAGATATGTTAATAATTTCTGGAAAATCGTTTTCCTTCAGACCCTCTGCGTGTGATAACTGTGTATTGGGATATGTGTTAAGTTCACCTCTGGACCCAATGTTTGTGTGTGGTAATGGGATATGTGTTAAGTTCACCTCTGGACCCATTGCTTGTGTATGTATATCGGGAGATGTGTTAAGCTCACGTCTAGACTCATTACTTGTGTATGTTTATCGGGATGTGTGTTAAACCCACCCCTGGACCCGGTAAGTGTGGTAGAGGGATATGTTTTAGGATAACCTCTGGACCCACTACTTGTGTTATAGTATCTGGATATGTGTTAGGTTCACCTATGGACTATATACTAATAATTATATTCTTATCATATCATATATCGTATGTTATATTGATTCATCTTGAAGGTTAAGTGGTTGCATGTTTCAGCCCTGGACCCGGTAAGTGTGGTAGAGGGATATGTTTTAGGATAACCTCTGGACCCACTACTTCTGTTATAGTATCTGGATATGTGTTAGGTTCACCTATGGACTATATACTAGTAATTATATTCTTATCATATCATATATCGTATGTTATATTGATTCATCTTGAAGTTTAAGTGGTTGCATGTTTCAGTTAAGTATAGCTATCACATGTTGATTTATTGTTCTAAATGCTTCACATGATATTCATTTATGTTGGAGCATGTTTATGTGCATAACGTGTTTTATCTGCTCACGTTTTTATTGACAATAAGTGGCTGGGAGAACATCTAGTTGCTCCTCACTGACCGTGGAGTACATGTTTTCCTGTATGTAGGTTGGTGCTGATTGGGATATCACAGAGAGCTAGCGAGCGATGATATTCATCGACATGACTACAATTCTATATATCGTTTAGCTAGTTTCAGTTCATATTCTATTTTTATATTCGTGGGATGTACCATTCCCGTTTGGCATATTGTATCTAAATATAATAATTCATTTAATTAACTTTCCGCATTTTTGTTTAAGTAAATCACCTCGCATGTTTTGTATTCATCATGTCAAAAAGTTTTAACTACGTGCATTTTTCCGCATGCTGTTTTGTTTATATTTCCGCTTGGCGAGGGGTTTTACATGAAGGATGCGAGTATGGTTAGTATTCCCCGGGTTGAAGAGAATAGAGTTCTGAGTGATCCAGATAGCCCGAAGGATATATAAGAAGTTGATAAGAGGAACATCCGTCGAACCTGGGATGTGGTGAAGATAAGTAATAAGATCAGCTAACCAACGGGCAAAAGGCACATATGGATTAGCCATGGAATTGATACCCAAAACGGAAGAGCGCCAAACGTGCTGGATTATGTCATATGAGCGGAAAAGGTGATCAACAGTTTCAGGATGATCATGAGAGAAGACACATAAATTCAAAATCCTTAATCCCCGGTAATTTAAATTTGTTTTCCTAGGTAAGATGTTGTGAGAAAGACGCCAAACAAAGAGTGAAAATTTCTTAAATAAATGCAGTTTCCAAACGATTTTCCAAGGGAAGGTAGAAATTGCAGCCGAAACATTTGCAGAAATTTCATTTGAGAGGAGAAAGCAATAGCCAGACCTGACCGAGTAGCTGCCATCCTCAATATATTTCCAATAAAGAAAATCGTCGGAACCTAATACCAGTGCTTCCATAGCTTGAATTTGGTCCGTCGTTGAGGATTGGAAAAACTGGAAAATTTGTTGGGGATTCCGGTTTCCGTCCTCAAGAAGGAGAGCCGAGATAGATATGTTTGAATGTGGGTCGAAATGGGAGTTGAGAACTGTGTGACATCCAATAATCCATTGGTCAAGTAAAACATTGACCTCATTCTCGTTACCAACTTTCCATGCCATACCATCACGACACTTGTTTGCCATTTTACATATCCCCTGTCATGCATATGAGGAGTTTGACACCTTAGATTTAACACTTGGAAAAAGGAAAGCCTTTTCTGTATTTGAGTAACAAATGTTTTGCAAGCAATCATTTACAGTCATGATTCAAACGCCAATAATTTCTTAAAAGCATATCTTATCTCAAGATGGTTACCGATTTTATTCCTAAACCACCTTTATCCGTGGGAAGATATAAGAAATCCATGTTGAGCCAGTGTATCGATCGAGTATGAGCATTCTTGTGCCACCAGAAAGATGCAATTAACGAGCCAATTTTCCTAGAGACTGTGAGAGGTAGAGGAATAGTGGCAAGAATATGATTTAGGGAGCTGATCAGAACTTAGTTGATAATGATAAGCTTGCTTGCCTGCTTGGTTTAATGAGATGAAGTAAGGACCAAGCAGTGACATGAGCTGTTAGTTTATCCAAAAGATCCCGAAATGCAGATGATTTCGTTTTTGGTAGGTCGATACTCGATAGGTACACCCGAGTATGAGCCAAAAGAAGAGCAAGTTTTCATACAGAGAATCGAAGATACATGTGCCTTGAAACCAGAAGGAGAATTTGGACTGAACTTAATAAAATATTTGTCAAGATTGACCATCTGACCCGATACCAGCTCAAATTCACCAAAATGGAACGTATTACAACAGACGAATGCATCATCGACGTAGAACAAGTGAGAAATTGGTGGGGCGTACTGTGAAATCTTGAGTCTCGAAATCTGACCTTGACATTTAGCCTCTCTTAGTTGATAAGACAAAATCTCCATACTCATGATGAAGAGATAAGGAGAAATTGGGTCACCCTGTCTAAGGCCAGCAGAAGGTTTAAATGATGCAGAGGGTTCACCATTAATCGATACCTGATATGAAACAGTGGAAGTATAATCCTAAATAAGGTTACATTAGGAAGGTGGAAAACCAAGGCACTTCTTAACCGACATAAGAAAAGGCCATGATACCCGATCAAAAGCTTTTGGCACATCAAGCTTTAAGACGGCGTATGAGTTGGTTCCTTTTGTTGTTTTGTTGATATAATGCATTACTTCAAGATCAATAAGACAACCATCAGACATAAGGCGACCATGGACAAAGGCTTGCTGAGTGTTAGATATAAGGGAAGGAATCACCTTCTTGAGTCGGGAGACAATGCATTTAGAAGTTATCCTGCAGATGACGTTGTATAAGCTAATTGTCCGGAATTGCGTGACATCTTCGGCTTGTCAACTTTTGGAATAAGGGTGATAAGAGTGTTATTGCATTCCTTTAACATGACACTAGTGTTAAGAAAACGGAGGATAGGAGATACAAATAGTGGTCCAGTGTCTGGCCATAAGCTATGTATTTTTTTTGGCGTAATGCCAGGTCCTGGTGACTTAGATCCATCCATAGTACGAACAACATGGAGAAGAATTTCTTGTTTAGAAAAGGGATTGAGAAGAAAGGAACAACTCGAGTGATGCAATTAAGAGAAGTTGAGACGAGACGATAAAGAGTAATCAGTAGAGAAGAAGAATCAAAATTTATCCGATTGACGTCACACGAACTTGACACGAACTTGAAATCTGTTTAATTATATAGTGGGGTAGGGTGGAATAGGAGGGACGAGGGAGTTTAAAAAATCAGTAGTCCTCGTTCCTCCCAACTTAAAATCGTCTTCCGAATTTAGGGTGATTCCAATCCCCATCTTTCCTGACATACACAATTTCATACTTGTTTTCCTAAATGCATCCTTCCATATATATTCATACTACTAATTTACATATAATTAATCTTCTAGGGTTTCTGCTCTTATCTATTCCTTCTTCACATTATGTATATTACCATTTTTATTGATTTTTGATCATTGATTGATTACTCTCATTCATCCAATTTCCTGTCATTTCCAGCTTATTCTTTATTAATTTATGCGGCTCTTAATCTAATTTATGATTGTATAATTTTAATAAGATTATTATTGTTATTATTGTATTTTAATTTATTCCATGGATTCGAATAATTGGCGGCCTCCTCAAGGTGACGCACAACCTCCGCCGGTTGACGCCGGTGATTGGCGCTCTCAACTTCACTCTGATTCCCGTCAAAGGATCGTCAATAAAATGTCAGATTCCTTTTCACTTGTTTTTCTAATAAATAATCGTATTTTTGTTTTTATTGTGCGAATGACTGTGTTTTAGGAATTGGGGTGATATAGTGTTAAAACTGATTTAAAGGGATTCATGTTGGTTGTCATGATCGTCTTTGTTGTTTGTAATTATAGCGGTCTCGAGTCAAAAGATGAATTTCAATTAAGGACGTTACAGTTAGTGGAATTTGAAGTTGGTTATATGGTTGTTCTGTAGGATTCTGGCAGTTAGGGGTAAGAGTTGCATACTTTAAGACCTCCCCTTCTGTGGGTTGCCATGTTTATTGGGATTCTGTGTTTTTTTTGGTGGTTTTGATCATTGTGGTTATCATCTGTGTCTCACTATGTCGACATTGTAGATTAGATTTGTGGTGGTTAGACGTAAATTGGGATGTTAATTGCTGCCATTTATGTATGTTCGTTGTCCGATTGAGAAGTTGAGATATTCAATATCGTATCTTTGCATAATGGATTATATCCCATTTTGGGATATGAAATAAGCGTGGAAACATTCCTTCCTAATCGAGGAAAAAGAAAAGGGATTTTATGAAAGAATGGAACTTTGAGGTGTTGTCAAAGATCAATGACTGAAAATGGAAGCTTGGGAAAAGGGGCTTTGAGAAAGAGTGGTACTTGGACGAGTTTTGGAGATTAATGAGCCGAAATGGAATGTTCTTAGTTAGCGCTTTTCCTTTGGGATTAATTAATTATTTGAATCTTAACTAGTCGTAAAAATGACAACTTTTGGTGGAAGTGGGTTGTGTTCACTAGTAATTATTTCACATTTCCATAGCCGTTTTTGTCATTTGATTTAATATAAGGTCATATGTGACCATAGAATATTGCCACTCCAAAGGATACCATTCGTATTTGATAGTGTGGGCTTCTTAGCGTAAGAGGTTCCCTTGTTTTAATGTTTTGTGCCCTAGTTCTTTGTGATGGTAAATTAAAGAAAACATTTTGTATTTGAGCTTATAAATTTGCAGTGTTGTTACCATTCCTCATTTTCTTACCTTTTAGGACCCTTTTCCTACTCACAAGTTAACATGTATTTGCTTTATCAATCATATAATGAAATGCTTGTGTAGTGGAATTTCACTGTCCTGGCTATACAATTTATTCTGGATAAGAGTTGCAAGTTATAGTCTTTCTTCTTGCTAGTTTCATTTTGGATTAACGGACCCACTCAAATGGGCTGCTAATCCCAAATCTATTTGCAATTTGTTTGTGTAGTAGATCACTTCAATTCGTGACTCTATTCTTCTACTCACGTGCCACTAAGATCAAATCGGCTTCTCTGGTAGCGTAACATTGCGTCAAATTCGCCACAAGTAGCAAATTGTGTTGAATTCGTGACACATAGCAAATCATAAGTGATCTTCAATACACAAATTACTCCTTTTAGTTAATAAGAGTATGAAATACTTTTATTTACAAGTTTTTTATGCACAAAATACTGCATCTGCTAAAATTACCCTATTTAGCATAGCAAAAATGCATTCCTCGTCATGTCATTAATATCTTTTATGTTTGCTCACGGTAATTGTAGCTTCTCGGGAGAATCAATGACTGCATCTTTGATGCACTGCTAGTACATCCGAGAATTATTAATTGACTAGTTGTAAATATCCCCGGGACTTTGGAACAAAAGATTATCCCGGACCTACACCAAGGTATTGATGGAGATTATCAAATAGCACATAACAGAATGAGAATGTGACGCGATACGATGAGATAGAAAAAAAGACACGGAAGAGGTTACCCACTTAGCTACTCTTAACAGTCAAAGCGAGCCTATTCATTCTGAGATTTGATTTTTGTTTCAAAAAAAGATAAACTTTGTATTTCAGCCTTAAAAAACAATGAGAAAGGAAGATCTTGAATAGGCCAAGTATATTGGCGAGGAATAAAAATGAATATTTGAAGAAAGCATTAACCCCTTTTCGTAATATGTGAAGGAGAAAGTGAAATTTTGATATAAGATGGTGTAGATTTCTAGACTATAGAGGGCCTAGAGTGCAAAATAAAAGCAGCTGCGTTTTTACATTTTGTCATTGCTATTTTCATTGTAACATAACCCTATCAAAATAATGTAACGTAGGATAATTAATATGATCAGTTTATCTTTGCCTGATTCTGTTATATCTTAAAGATTGCCTAATTAGGTAGAGGGGGAGAAGTTGTATGAGGCATGGAGTTGTGGATGCACGCAGTAGCAAAAACAAGGAGATTAACCAATAGTGTGATTACCATTAAATTTTCAAAGTTTGCGTGCCTTTATTTATTTTAAAGCTTGTTTGGCAACTTGGGATAGATGAGAAAGGTCGTGGGAAGGCCAACATAGCAAGTGGCCTCCATTGAAAGAACAAAATCGCTGTAAACTTGTTCCTTGGAAATCTGTTGGACTTTAAATGTTTCCTATATTAATCATTAGAGTTCAGTCCTCTTATCAAAAGCTATATTTTAGCACAATACTAAAGTGTAGTAGTACTCTAATGCGTCTTGTGCTATTGTTTTGTCCCAGCTAAGCAGTAGTACTTTTTTCCATGTTACTTCGGACATGGGAAGCTAGAGTGTTGAATCTGATGTGATTTACTACGAGAAGTATAAATGAGCTACTTGAAAAGGATTGGATAATGTGTTGGAAATACTATTCCCTTGCTACCGTGGAAACGGGAAGCTAGAGTGCTGAATCTGATGTGATTTACTATGAGACTTATAAATAAGTTACTTGAAAAGAATTGGATTAGCGTATTGGAATCGGATATATTAAAGAGAAAGAGCAATGGGTCATTGGTCATTGTCATCGTGAAGTTGTGAACCATTATAAGATCATTACTAAAGTTTCGAGGGCACTCAGAACTTGTGCAGTGATGATCAGAAATGGCGTTCAATCTCGTCTTGTTGAAATTATAGTCTCATGCTTTGACTAACCTTACTTAAGACTCTTGAGAAATAGCTCTTGATATCCAGAGCTGCCAGAGAACAGCTAGCTTATTACATCCTCAAGATATTTTTCTGAAAAGCACTATCATGAGAATTTAGAGGAAAAAAAGTGTTGACACAAAGGTACCTGTTGTTCAGTAGTAATGGTCACACATTTGAAGCTAAAATACGTAGTATCTAACAAAAATACCTATATATATAATATATATATATATATATATATATATATATATATATATATATATATATATATATATATATATATATATATATATATATATATATATATATATATATATATATTTGTTGTTTGTCTTGAAAGTGGGATGGCGTCTATTTAGTTCACTTTTGGAGGAAGCTCAATATCTAGTATTTGCATTTCACTTTCACCAGGTGTAGTGAGAGGCCCTTTGATGTGCTTATCCCAGATTCCATGTTTGGTCTGGATTTATTCTTGGTGGTGGTGGCATAAAGGTTGGCTGTTGGCCCTCGTGAGGGTTAGTTTCGCTTCGTGAGAAAAATAAGTTAAATGCAATAGGCGGTTAGTTTGCTCGCTTTATTTAGAGTTGACATTGGAGACCTTACGTGGTCAGTGACCACTGGCACGGTGGGTTAAGGAGATAACCTACTTAGCCCATTCTCTTATTGTGTATACTCTTGGTCTATGGTTTACCCTTATCCTGGCTTACACATTCAATAGAATGTTATTTTTATTATTGTTTTGGATGCAATGTTAAGGAGAGGCCCTTTTGGAGGAAGCTCAATATCTAGTATTTGCAATGTTGGTTCCTTTTGTTTTGGACACCAAAATAAGGAAATGATTTTGGACCACACAAAACACGCTACCCCACATTGAATTGATTTTGGACCACAAAAAACTTAGCAAAAGAGGAATGAGGAATCAACACTACACTAGCCTCGAAAGGGAAAGAGGAACCAAAACCCCGAACGGGAGGGAGTATAAATTACTGGATGTACATAATTGAGGTGTCTTTTGCGATTGTAGAATGGAAACACTGAAACGACACCTGCCATTTTCTGGCCAAGACGGGCTGCAAGAGCTCAAGCAGATTGCTATAAGATTCGAGGAGAAGATATATAGTGCTGCTACAAGCCAGGTATGTGCTTTTATATGGATGCCATCATGTCATTTTTTAATCATAATATTCTATTCATTTGTAATTTAATTCTTCTGAGAACTTCTCTCTTGTTCAGTCTGACTACCTGCGGAAAATATCCTTGAAAATGCTTACAATGGAGTCAAAATCTCAGAGTTCACTTCCTAATGCTATGCCTTCCAACTCTGCTGGTGTGAGCAGCAATCCGCAAGATCCAGGTTCTCTTTCTCTTTGCTTTCTTCATTTTTCTTCTTTTTTTCCCCTCACAATTATATTTAGGCCCTATTTGTTTTGACTAAGAATTATGTCCTGGGAACTGGTATTCCTTATTTCTCCTGATTGGTTTATGAGGGACAAAATGGAGAAAATCTAAATCCTCTTGTGTAACTTATTTTCCTTTGTGAACACGAAATGCCAGTTTTGACCTCCTCTTCCCCCTCTTTTCTCTTCATGTTTTCTGTAGAACCAAACAGAATTTTGCTCAGAGCGCTATCTCCACTCCAAAACATTTTCAGTTTTCTGCTAAAATACTATTTGCTTGTATCTTTTTAGTATCTTTTTAGTGGATTAGATTTTCGAAGTCAAACAGAGGCTAGAGAACAATTATTCTATTCTTCCACGTCTTTTTTCCTTGGTAGTACAATGTGATTATTTTTACTATGGCATTAAATCTGGTGGAGCCATTCGGAAACTTTATTCCATACTGCCAATGTTGCCCAAGACTCATCACTCTTTGGTTCTTGATTGAAATGGAATAAATCAAAATGACTCACTAATGTGGCTGCACTTCTTTCTCTTGTGAAGTAGCGGTCCTCTGATGCAGGTATCGAGGCGATGAAAGGGTCATTCGGAAATAGCCTCTTTGTGTTACTAACACAAGGGTCAGGCTGCGCACATCCAACCCCCCCTTACCTCGCAATTCAGGGGTGCCATTGAGGCACTGGGGTAATGTTGTTGTATTAATAAAGTTTTGAACTTTACCTCGACCTCAATACAAAGTGTTATTGGCCGTATTTATAGCACAACGCCCGAACTCATCTGCAATGGTCGATTTTTAGATTTCCCGTGATTATTTTCTATTTTATATACCTTATTTAGTCCACCTTTTCATTTTCTTTCAGCGGCTTCTCAAAATGTCCAGACCCAAGTGCACAAGCAAAACCAGTCTGCGTCTCTCCAAATGGTGCCTAATCAATCTCAACCTCGTCAACAGCTTTCGACTCAGAGCACTCAGAACAATGTAACATCTACTCCAGCCAGCTTGCCAAATACTCTGGCAACTAATGGGTTAGCACAAAATACTACGCCAAATGTTGGCCAGAATTCTAATTTGCAGAATATATCTGGCATCTCACAAAGTTCCATGGGAAATACAATGAATCAAGGGACTGCTTCCAATATGTTCTCCAATGCGCAAAGGCAACTACAAGGAAGACAACAACAAGTTGTTTCTCAGCAACACCCACAGCAGACTCATAATTCACAGCAGTACATGTATCAGCAACAATTTCAGCATCAAATGTTAAAGCAGAAGTTTCAGCAACAAAATATTCAACAACAGTCTGCCCAGCAGCAAATGATGCAAACTTCTTCTGTTATGCAGTCTTCCATGATTTCCGGGCTGCAACCAAATCAACAACAATCGTCTATACAACAAGTCCAACAACCAACTCAGTCTATGCTTCAGCAGCATCAACAGTCAGTTATCAAGCAGCAGCAACAACAGCAGCAACAACAGGTATTGTTGCCGTTCCCGGTGGCACCTGAATATTGTCCCTTTATAGAAAAGATTGGTCGTCGTCACTAATTCTCGTGCAAAAGATAATCATGATAACATGATCACGAGACTGGACCATTTATTAGGAAGTTAGTTTTATTTTTTCAGTGGTTTAATAGGAATGTGGGTTGGGTTTCTAGTTGAATTGGGTTGGTCCCACATAAGACTAATTGATTCACGATATCTGAAGTGCATAATCTTTTCCCTATTATTTTCTATATTGGTTTCACCCCCTTGTGTCTTTATACATGAGTATCACCCCTTTGGTTCCCTTGTGTAGATAACTTGTATCCCTTACAAAAAAACAACAGGTACTGGGTCCACAAGCAAATGCTGGGAACATGCAACAAAGTCAACTGATTAGTCAACAACCAAATTCTGGGAACATGATGCAAAGTCAACTGATTGGCCAGCAACTGAATTCTGGGAACATGCAACAAATGCAACTGATTGGTCAACAACCAAATTCTGGGAACTTGCAACAAAGTCAACTGGTTGGTCAACAGACCAATATCTCAGATATCCAACAACAGCAGCAACAGCAAAGGCTACTAGGGCAGCAAAACAATGTTTCAAATTTGTCACCCCAACAGCCAGCTAACCAGCAGAACATGCCACAGCAACAACATTTGATGGGTCAGCAAAGAAATCTTCAAAACATGCATCAGCAGCAGTTGGTTCACCAGAGTCATGTTGGTGGGCAGCAACTTATTGGAACACAATCTGGTATACAAAATTTACATGAGATGTTTGTATACTTCAACCAAGCGATTTAACGTTGTATTTCTCATTTTAATAATAGGGCTATTCCCTCACACAAGACTCACTGAATCAGGTAATGCAAGTATGCAGACAAATCAACACTCCATGCACATGATGCCACAATCAAAGGTACCCGTGCAACAACAGAACCATAATACTGCTTCTATATTACCAGGTGGTGGGCAGCAACAGCAGCAATCACAGTCACAACAGCAATTGATGTCACAGCTCCAATCTCAGTCGACACCAGTACAACAGCAACTGGTTATGCAGCAGCAACAGCCAAACTCTATTCAGCATAACATGCAGCAGCGGATTCAAAATATGAACCCACTGCTTCAACAGCAAAACCTGATTGATCAGCAGAAGATGTTCCAATCACAAAGAGCCACTCCAGAGGGACCGTCCAGTATGTATCTAACTCCTACAATTTGCTTCTGCTGATCTATATTACTCAGACTCCCAAGTCTAGAAGTATCTTTTGCGTACTTGCATATTCAAGTGTCGCACTTGGCTATATATGAATAGTCTACATGTTTTTGGCTTAAAATGAAGTGTCCAAGTCTCACAGTCATTTCTGAGTGTCGAGCGTCAAACACAGGTATGCGAGCTAATAGGAGTGGAGTAAAAGATCTGTTGATGCTTGGGTAATATTGTGTCTTTCTGCATTTGTTTCCTTCTTTTGGCATCTGTGGGAACTTATCCCTTCGCCTTTATCAAGTGTAGCAATGCACTGTCTACAGTCATCAAATCATGACTGTTTGATTATGCCAATCCCCACTTGTTCATTAGAAGGAATAGGTACTTAGTTTTGTACGATCTCGCTCTTAGTTTTAAAAAGTGCACCTCAGCACCACTTAAGCCTAGGACTCAACGAGGCACTAGCCAAAATGCCTCCATGTGCGTTGTAGACAACGCACAACTAACCTGGCGCACTACTACGCAATTTTTGATCTAATATTCTTCTAGTTCTTTCAATATGCCTTTCTCTTTGGCACAGTATCTCTAATGTTTATTTCTTTACATGTTAACCCTCTAGAGAATCCGAAAGGGGAAACATAGCATTAATATTATCTATAAAATACAACTTTGTTTGTAAAACTGTGCACCTCGTGTCTATAAGATGCGCACTTGCGTCTCATACCTTAGAATTTGTTGCCTCGGCCCCTTCTCGGCTCGTACGGCTCATGCCTCTTGAAGCTATGGCCTATGAGTACACTTATTTGCTTCATTTTGTATGGCTTTTTGTAAACTACACTGTAAACAATCGGATGAGCTAGAAAAATATTTTCCTGTTTTTATCTACATGATAACTACAATGACATTAAAAAAAAATGTATATAAACCAAGTGCTCTTGGTCTAGTGGAGATCCGGGTTCTCTCAAAAACATTCAAAGGATGGACTGCGAGGTTTTGGGTTCGAATCGCCCTAGATGATGAGACTTGGCCACATGTCTTCCACTGAGGGGTAACCCTGTGGATTGAGCTTACATGGTACGTGGTGGTTAGCATGATATTGTTGCGTGTCCAGGGGAGGATCAAACCTCCTCGTCATCAAAAAAAATGTATATAACTAAAAAATATTTTTTTACATAAAGTTGAGCGAAAAAAGTTCATAAACCTACTTTAATCTTGGTAGTAGGTAGTTTTGTTTTAAGTTGACAACCGATTTTTTGTTTTAATTTTGAGCCCACGAGACCCCGGGTCGCCCGCCTATTTAAGTGGACGGGATTGGACAATCAAACATGGCCCGCTATAATGGACATGGGCAACAAAATTAGGCCCGCTGGACAATTTTTTCAAGTTTAGGCCCGTCCATATCTGGCCCAAACCCGTAAATGATCACCTCAATGGGTTATACGTCATTTTGTCATCTTCACGTCTCTCATTTGACGAAAGAAACATAGTGTTTTGAAAACCAAATCTGACATTGGGTTCTTGTGATTTCTGAGAAGCCTCTTTGGATTCTACTGCTCAGACAAGTAGTGCGAATGCTGGTGATTGGCAAGAAGAGGTCTATCAAAAGGTAATTAATTTATTATCCCCTATCTCAGTTATGCAACATTTATACCAAGATGTCTACTTGGCTATCTCTCACGAGAGATCCAAAGCCTGTTTCGTTGCACAAGTTCCGAGCTTGTCTTGTCAGAGCTCTTTGCATTTCATATTTTCAGAGAGCTTGTTATACTGATTTGTAGAAATAAGAGTGGTACTAGACATTTGTATTGTTGTGATTTGTTAAACACTCTTTTTACCTGTCATGTCAGTATGACCTGAACAATTGTCAACAAAACTAAGTCTCTCTTAGACCGCTTGGGTCTTGAGCTTCTTGATTTTTCTTTGCAGCATGCACCTCTGTTTGCTGATAACAATTTTCTCTTCTGTAATTTACTCCCTCGCAACTCGCAAGAGGTGATTCATACATGATACATGTATCACACGAGGAACTTTCTGTTCATGTCTTTGATACATCTGAAATTTCGGGTTTGCTAATCTGTTTATTTAACTTCAGTTACAGTAACGGAGGACGATATTGATTACTGTAATCAGGTTTACACTAGCTAAAAAATTATTTTCCAAAGCTGCTTTAGACCGGATAGTTTTTTTTTTTTTTTCAAGTAACGAGTGAAGATTGAAAGTATAACCTTTAGTTCACATTGTGTTTAAATGAAGAGGAGGAACACTTTGTTCTGAGTAGGGCCCGTGTAGGAACCAGTGCGTGATTATTTCTTTGGCTATTGGTCAGTGGATGGTAGACACCTGGGTTCCCTTCCCTTGGGCAGAACAAATTGGTTAAGCAGAGGAGATTTGGTGAAGTATTGGGCACGATTAATGTACATTGGTTAACTTGTTATAGTCCAATAGGGGCTGCAATTTTACAACAGTGGGGCGTATATAGAGTCCTGATTGTAAAAAGAGCCTGGAATGATACTGCAGTCTGATACTGTTGCTAATACGAATAATAGATGGGGTATGGTAGCAGATTTCAGCACATTTTTTGTTATTGATTGTTCTTGTTGATGGGTTGATGTCGGATGATGGAGGTTCCTATGAGGGTAAATATCTTTGGGACATGGTGGCCTTTGTTGGATAATCTGAAGGTGTCATATCCTGTACAATTGGAGATTCGAGTCATTTGTAATGGAAACACCTACCATATATTGTAAGAAACGAGGTTGTTTGGGGAAGATATTGACATGTTAGTGATTAACCCAAGTCACGGTATCTTACAGAAGTTCAAGATCGCAATAGGACAGATTTTTAATACAGTAATTGAAAGAGGTGGCTATTTCTCCTAATTTTCCTTCTGAGGTGCTTGGTGGCTGATAACAGCATGCGTCCTAATAGTGTTGGGATTTTACCTACGTGTGCCTGTATTGCAGTTTGGTGCAATCTCTTCCTTTACTAAGGTGAAAAAAATAATTGGGAACCAAATCTCCGAGACTTGATGCAATCGAAGTTGGTTGATTCCATGGGGAAGGAGTTAGGATCGACTAGTACTCATCTTTATTTTAGGAACAGAAGCCGGAGTCAGGAATTTAAATAATCTGAAATCAGGTATTAAATATGAAAATAAAGGTCTTTAGAAAGGTTCTCTTATTTAGGAGTTGAAGTTGTTCCTCCCTCATTTCTCTCCTTTTCTTTAAGGATATCTTGTTTGCTTATTGTCCTCTCTCGTTCTCTCCTATAAAATCATTGTCTTGTTTGAAAATTTTATTTATAAACATAATTATAATGAAGGAGATATTCAAAGCATGCTTAAAAACTGCTATCTTTGTACGCTCTGCTAACTGTGAATAAAATTAATTGAAGGCATCAGTAGCATATTATATATGTTGTGACGTCTGCTAAATGTGAATAAAAGTAATCACTAGACATATCGGTGGTGCTTGACTTATGTTTTCGTTGTTTTGGAGACCGATGTCTGACTGTAGCTTTGTAATGATTGCCAGATTAAGTCTATGAAGGATTTGTACTATGCTGACCTTAATGAGATGTACCAGAAAATTTCTATTAAACTGCAGCAGGTATTTCGACTTTTATGCTGTTTCTTTATAAACTATTTCACCGTTACTCTCTACATTAAAGATGTCCACCGTGTTTCTGTTATGGTTAAGTTCATTTGGAATCTTGAAAAAAAATAATCCATCTGAATTGAATTAGAATAACCATTTGCAGATATTCTCTGAATTGACTTTTTTTTTTTTAGATAAGATTATGCATGGTAGTTTGAGAGCATAATTACCTACCTTCCATTTTGTAAATGGGTGTCGCATACGGGGTGTCTTTTTGTAAAATGTCGCCACCTCCATCGTGTCTTTTCGTAAATGTGCTCCACCTATATGATATCTTTTGTACACGGGTGTCATGACTCATGGCTGTCACTCCTTTTTATAAGTATTATATTTTACTTATAAAAAAACCTGGACAACACTTGGCCATTAAACATAATAGGGGGTCTTGTAACATTTGATCGAAAATGTCTTTAAAACTGAAGCATTATCTCACTCCAGTCATTTGTATCATCAAGAGTGTGCATGTCCGTGAGCTTTGTCTGAACTAGGACCAACCTACAGAACACAATCATAGGTATATATATTACTATATTAGTATATAGTCTCTTTGTTCCTCTTCCATCCCATTAATTTCCCCTGCCCCCTTGGAATTTATTATGCGTTCTGTTGCTACATATTATTTCTTTCCCTTTGCTCTCTTCTTTATCATGGTAATGTAGACCCGGGGTTGCCTGCCAATTATGTGTGAAATGTGGGAGGACGGATTGACAATCATTTCGTGAGAGCAATGTCACCTATCAATTTTATTGGCTCCCCTATTATGTCTATACTCTATACGACAAGTTCTTATAACAATTGAAATATTATGTTGCCATAACATTGCTAAAAGTAATTGTCTATTTGTGTTGTAGTTACACTGGACAACGGAAATTATGGATCTAATCAGCAAAAACTAAGAATTGGTACAAACAGTGAACCTTAAAAAATTTCAGGAGTTCATCATATGGTGTTCAAACTTAATCACAATTGGTACACAATTATGATGTGATTTCCATAAATGAATTTCTGTGTTCTTTAGGTTTGAATTAGTTTGGCTGGGTTATCAAAAAAATATACTGACTAAAACTGCCTTACGTTTTAAATTAAGTTATTGATGCTTACACTAGATAAAATATAGAGCTTGGGATAACAGAAATGATTGTGTTGGGTGAGCATATATGAAGAGTTTCCATATGAGTAGTTCTTATATTTCTTTTCGATAAGTAAATTTATCATTTTTTAAAATGGGAAAGTCACAAGCAGAGGAATACATCATAGATCTGTTGCTGGGAATTAGGCTTTCCTTGTTCGTGCGGTGTGCCTCATCTCTTTATTTTGAGAAAACTGAAAATAATTTATAGTATGTGCTCTGTTAATGTACTTCTCTTATTCTTATTCTCTATGCATTAACCAGCACGATGCCCTCCCTCAGCAACCAAAGATTGATCAAATTGAAAAGCTCAGAGTGTTCAAACACATGTTGGAGAGACTGATGCAAGTCCTCCAAATTACAAAGAGCAACATTTTACTTTCTCACAGGGAAAAGTTGCCATCATTCGAGAAGCAGATTGTAACCTTACTTAATTCAAACAGGCCCAGGAAACTTGTTCCTTCAAATATGTCTCCCCAACTTCCTTCTATGCAGCAGTCCCATTCTCTAGTTCCTCAAGCACAATCACATGATGTAGTCAACCCTCAGTTGCAGTCTATGAACTTCCCAGGCTCTATTTCTACCATTCAACAGAGCAGTATGCCAAGCTTGCAGCAGGGTTCTATCCCTTCATTATCTGGTATTACTTCTTCTCAACCGCCCAGTTCTAATTTGGACTCTGGAAAGGCAAACACACCAAGTTCAATGCAGCAAGCTGCAATTTCATCCATGCAACAAAATATCACGTCATTGCAACCCAATAGTGGAGTTTGTTTGCCACAACCAAATGTGAATAATCTCCAATCCAATTCCAATATGCTTCAAAATCAACACCTAAAACAGCAGCATGAGCAACAGACAATACAAGCCCAACAGTTGAAGAACATCCAGAATAAGCAAATGCAACAACATTTTCAAAAACAGCAGTTGTTGCAGCAGCAGCAGCAACAGTTACATCAGCAAGCGAAACAACAACAGGCTTCGCAAATGCAGGCTCATCAGATGCCTCAACTTCTTAGATCGGGTGCTTTTCAGCAACATCTCTCGTCAACGCAGCGTTTTGTGAATCAACAGCTAAAGCCTGGGGCATCTTTCCAGGTATCGTCTCCGCAACTGCTTAATGCAGTGTCACCCCAGATAAATCAGCATTCTTCTCCCCAAATGGACCAGCAAAATCTCCCACCAGTGTTTCCGAAAGGGGGGACCCCCTTGCATTCAGCAAGTTCACCTTATGTTCCGTCTCCATCAACGCCACTGGCCCCATCTCCTATGCCCGGTGATAGCGAGAAACCCGCTGTTTCCTCACTATCAAATGTTGGCCATCAACAGACAAGTGGTGGTGCACTTGCTGCACCTCAATCACTTTCAATTGGTACCCCTGGGATATCTCCATCTCCTCTGTTTGAGTGTGCGGGGCCAGATGGTACTCATTTTAATGCCTCTACCACTGTTTCCGGAAAATCCGGTGTAACAGAACAACCAATCGAACGCTTACTTAGAGCGGTATGTGGGATTCAATTACTTACCATTTTAATATTAATTTTTTTTATGGATTTCAAGCCCATAGGAAGATTATTCTATATAATTCTTTCATGAAAACAAATTCCTTCTTTCCAGGTGAAATCACTATCGCCGAAAGCTTTAAGTGCAGCGGTCAGTGACATGAGTTCAGTTGTCAGTATGGTTGATCGCATCGCTGGATCGGCTCCAGGTAATGGCTCTCGAGCCACAGCTGGCGAGGATTTGGTTGCCATGACTAAGTGCCGGTTGCAAGCTAGAAATTTTCTTGCACAAGATGGCTGTAGTGGAACAAAGAGAATGAGACGGTATACAAGTGCAATGCCCTTAAATTTTGGGCCACCTGTCGGTAGCATGAATGATAGTTTAAAGCAACTGAATGGGCTGCCAGGCACACCTGAGCTAGAGTCAACTGCAACATCTGCTATCAAGAAGGCAAGGATTGAGGTATTTCCTGATTTGCCGATCCCTTGTTGCTGAAAGTGTATATTCCATGTTGCCGAAAATGTATATTTCCACTTGAATTTTTTTCTTCTAATTATTACTCCCTCCATTTCACTATGATCTTCCTGCTTTCCACATTCGGCCGTTTCTCTAAGATGTTCCTCTTTCCCTTATGACACAATTTGTAGTTAATATTAACCCATCTCTTACCCACACATGCTTCTTAAAAAAGAACCACATATTTGTTTTTCCTTCAATATTAGTCCCAAAAGTAATAGGAACATCAAAGTGAAATGGAGGTGGAGTAGTATGAACATGCTGCCAGTTTGAGCGGGACGGGATGGAATGGATGTTTGTGCTGGCATGTTTGAGTACCAGGTTCTGCTTGATGGTGCAGGTTAATCATGCTCTTTTAGAAGAAATCAGGGAAATAAACGAGCGTCTTATTGATACCGTGGTCGATATCAGTGATGAAAGCATGGACCCTTCCTTGGTAGCACTAGCTGCAGAAGGTAGTGAAGGGACCATTGTCAAGTTCTCTTATAATGCTATAACTATCAGTCCAAGCCTCAGATCACAATATATGTCGGGTCAAATGGTGAGTATTTTACTTACGTTTGAAATGGGTGATATTGTGGCATTGCTTAATGCATAGTTGCAGATTAATATCCATTGGTTTGTTTTGTGCTTGCAGTCTCCAATTCAGCCATTGAAGTTACTTATCCCCACCAGTTATCCAAATTGCTCACCGATTTTGTTGGACAAATTATCTATTGGGGACAGGTGATCTTTGAGAAAACTATCCATCATATGTTTTTGTCTTCGTTACTTAGACTTGTGTACGTATTCAAGTGTAGTACTCAGAACGACTCAAGCTTTGATAGATAGGGATCTATCATAGAACGAGGGAACAACTACGAGAATACGTCATCAACAACATTAACCTGCTGCCCCGGCTTTTGCAAGTTGCGGGGTAAGGGGGGCAGGTGTACGCAACCTTACTCTTGTGTTAACATCACAAAGAGGTTGTTTCCAAATGACCCTAAATGAAAATTGCGTTGCGAACACGTTAAAAAGAGAAAAGGTTTTTTTAGAATTGTTAACGTGAAATGGAGAAATGTTTGAGACATATAAGGCTTAAAATCGATAATATCATACTCCAGTATATATTTCACATTCCGGTGTCTTTCCTTTTGTCATGCAATCTTCACTCTTCCTCGGAGGAAGCGTCGGATTGGAAAGTGTTGTGTATAGATTTCATACTCATATCCTTGAGTGTCGTGTTAGACACAGGTATTTGTTTTGTATGTTTCTTTCTTACTCATGATATTTGTGCGGTTCACTTGTCATTTTTGTAATTGACTTGTATGTTGAAAGAAAGAATCATCAGACCTTCTATAATTGGCAGTCTTGTTTCATTTGTATTTTTGGTAAATTTGACGGGAATCACCCCAAGTTTGGACTATCTTCCATTTTAAAACCTATGTTTGAGTCATTTATTCCGTCTTTTGTCCCTATCTAACCGGCGTTGGTCTTTCTGTCAACCCTTTACCTTCCCCGAAAAATTGAAACCCATATACATGATGCATAATTGCATAGCATATTTCCTTCCAAAAAAGATCCCAAGTACTTACTTTTCTTTTTCTCTTTTTTCTATCTTAGTAATGAGCTTGGAGATCTTTCCGCCAAGGCAAAGTCAAGGTTTAGCATCTCTCTCCGATGTCTCTCGCAGCCAATGTCACTGAAGGACATAGCGAGGACTTGGGATGCTTGCGCTCGTGCTGTCATTTGTGAATATGCACAGCAGAAAGGTGGTGGGAGCTTCAGCTCAAAATATGGGACTTGGGAAAATTGCTTGGGCACAGCTTGAGCCACCCTTTACAGCGCTTGTAATTAAACCTTTTGAAGTCCAGCATGAAACCCATGTCCCTGAGGCCTGAACCCATGTGATCCTTGGATATACAATTTTGACATCGCTATCAGACTGCCGGGTTGTAGGATCGTAAGATTCTACAAATAAAGTTTATATACCCAGCATCGATCCTACATAGAATCTTTGATACGCGGGATTTTATGGTGGTTTTGTTTTTAACCATACATGGGTAGATACGAAACAAATGTTGTCTTTGTCCTAGCATTGACAATGATACATGTAACTTTTGTACAAGTACGGAAGAAAGAGTCATTAACAATGATATATGGTACTGACATGGAGTGCTCTTTCTATATATGAGGTTTAGAGTTAATACACAAGGGGAAGTAGCAAATAAACTTGATATGTATATGTGCAAATCACCCCATCGCTTGATATGTGCATATTAGCCTCCCAAGTTCACATTATGGTGTAAATCAATTCTAATTTATTTTTTTTGTATTATATAAATATGAAAATTAAATTAACATAATTAATGAGTATTCTATTCCATATATTATTAGTATTTTATTAAAACTCAAATTTACCCTCTTTTTTATCACCACACCACTACATGCCTCCCACCGACCACCACATTACTATCGACACCTACATCAAACATGAGATTAGTTCAAAATCACCATCAACCAACCGTGAATATTGCTACTTTTTAGAAGTTGTGGGGTTAATTTGTAGCTCTTAGAAGTTATGAGGGTAGTACATAGAAGTAAACGTATGAGGTTATTTGCTACTTTTCCCAACAATAAACATATAAGCCACTTGTATATTATATCTGACCCATTTGCTTTTAAAGTGGTACTATTGGATCGTGTTCAACTTAAAACGGATAACGTGGGTTTGTGTATTATATATGAGGAGCGTTATGATAAAATAGAGTAGCAGTGGCAGAAATGGGAAGCATGAGCAAAATAGGAATGTGTGGTTATTGTCCTACCAAGCTTATTACATGTTCATCTAAACTCAAACCTTCATCATGCCATTTTAAGAATAATGTAATCTGCACTTTATCTCCTCCTCATATCAATACTCTTTCTCAGATCCAAACTTGTGGGCTCATTGCATGCCTTCGTGCTCCTAGGTAATTTCTTTAATGATCGACTACTACTCTTCCCCATTAAAATTGATTTACGTACGTCCAGTATTGAATTATGATTATGATTATGATTATGATTATGATATAAAAATGTAGGTAGTTGAGTTGAAGCATTGAATTTTGATTGGCGAATAAATTGTGGATAATTTAGACAGCTATTGGCTTAAAGTGATTGTGCTCATTGTGTTGTATATATGTTTCAGTGCGGAGCTAGCAGTTGGAGCTGCACGAGCTGCATTAAACACTGGAATTATCCAAGTTGTCAGTTTTTCTTTTCATACCCACAACCCACCTTCCATGTTTCCAATGCTCTCTATTTTTGATACTCTTTTCAATTTCAATTTCAATTTCAATCTGCAGTTGGAAGTGCTGATGTCTACTCCAGATGTATTTGAGGTTCTTCTGCATGCTCACGTCATTTCATTTCCTCCCTTTTAATCAACTAACCTAATTGCCCTTTCCTCTTTGTCCTAGGTTCTACACCAGTTAGTGAAGGAGTACCCAACAATCACATTAGGGGTAACATTACCTTTACCTAGGATCCTAAACTCACTACATAATTCGCAGGATTATTCAATTCTCATGTCTTTTAGGTTGGAACTATTCTAAACCCCGAGGATGCTAAAGAAGCTATCAAAGTTGGTGCCAAATTCCTCATGAGTCCTGTATTCATTCAGGTACCCTCTCTTAACCGTTAACCTACATTACTGCCTTGTGCCTATCAGTATCCGACACTTGATACTCAGACACCGCCATCACTGTATTATATGCTTAGACACCTCACTCTAACCCAAAGCTATGTCAATTTTCGTTAGTATAGCCCACGTTTAACACTTGACATGCACCTGTCACCTGTCACCTGTCACCTGTCTTATATATTTCTAATTTCTACATAGACTGCGCAAACCTGACCTTATCTGCTATTCTGATAACTATTTTAATGGCCCTGAACTAACTGTGAAATTCCACAAACCGATCTAGGCAATAATTTTTTGGGTAAATAAGCTTATTTGACCAACTAATTTAAGTATTGGGGTTGGTTTCAAACTATTTAAGGCCAATGGGTCCACCGGCTTTTCCCTTGTCATTTGGCCAGAACTGCTGCAACTTTTAGAAAAAGAGAACAAGGGAAACCATTGGTGAAGCTAGCGCGCGGCTTCTAGTGGTTGTCATTTCCCATGAGCTACTGTAACTTTGGAGTTAGAATAAAAGAAGAAAAGCCACTTGTATAGCCAACGGCTTGCATGAATTGCAAATATTAAAAGTTATAACAGCCGCTTTTGTCATTCTACGAGAATAAGAAAAGTAAAACCGCTAGTTACACCAACGGCTTTGTTTAAAAATAGGAAAACAAATCAGAGTGAAGACGTGGACCCATTGGTCTTAAGAAACCAACCCAAAACGCTAATTAATTTGTCAAATAATCCTTACTTTGCCAAAAAAAATTCTAGGCAATTCCAAAAGAATGAAAGAATATCACTTTTACCTTTATAAGCCCCCACACGAGGTTCCATCTCAAAACCGATTCACAATGAGTGAAGCATTTCATTGATCTTTTAACTTTTTCCTGATGTAGATACTTACACGTGACACTTAGAGGGGCAGCTAATCTGCTATTCTGCACATATTTCTTCACAGGTGTTCTCCCGATGTAGATACTTACACGTGACACTAGAAGTCGGATTCCTCCTCTAGTTGCAATTAGTTAATAGCTGCAATCTCACAGAAACCTTAACTAAGCAACTCTCCTCATCTTGCTCCAACTAATTAGCCTCGTCTCACTTTATAACACGGGTCATATTAACATCCAAAACATAACCTGCACGAAGGACCCGCCTGCCATGTCTACTTCTAAGTGAATCCGAGTATGATAGGTTGTAGTTACTCTTGAAGTAAGAAAAGACTTATTTTGTTGTTCGTCTACTTTTCTTGTAAAGCATATGACAAGATTTTACATATTTGCTCACACTACAATAGGATGTTCTCTCAACAGGATGTACTATTGACTATCCAAGATGAAGAAGTATTATACATACCTGGTGTGATGACTCCAACAGAAGTATGGTTAAGTGTTTATTTTTGAACTCACAGTAGAATAGTTCTTTTGACTCTGAACATTCATAATTTAATATTAATTCCATTATTGGTTTTGCAGATATTGACTGCTTATAATGCCGGTGCCTTAATAGTCAAGGTGCATTTGTCTTTCTTGTTCCAAAGTTGCTTTACCCTTTGGTATCCTTATTTCGAGTTCAGGCCATATTTGGGTCAGGACGGTTTTGTTATACCTAAACGTCGTTACACATAATCTCGTAAATAGGACAATCAAGGGAACTTATAACATGCTCTTGTTCGGACAGCTCTACCCTGTGTCTGCATTAGGGGGTGCTGAGTACATTGCGGCTCTCAAGAAGCCTTTCCGTCATATCCCGATGGTTGCTTCTCAGGGAATCAGTATAGGTGCCAACTCTCATTCAAATTCTGTCAATAAATCCTCCCATTTAAATTTCGCACTGCTCCCTTTTATTTATACGCTCTGTCTCATTTGTTTGCGTGTTTCTTTTGGACTGTCTAAGTCATATGTTAATATTTCCTATTTAATTCACTTATTTAGGCGTGACCTAATAGTATGGATTGTGTTGGCAAATTTCTGAGTTTATCTTACCTTTTGTAGGATAAATAATGTACATCATTTTTCTTCATTGAAGGTCAAATTCGGGAATACATCATACGAGGAGCATCTGCGGTAGTCGTATCTGATGCCATTTTTGAGAAAGAATTTGTTAAACAAGGCAACTTTGAATGTATATCTCAACGAGCGCAGCTTGCAGCTTCAGTGGCCAATGAAGCTGTGAAACATCGTAAAATGATACAAGGTCTATGACCTTGTAGCTTCAGTTCTCTTGGGGCATACTTGTATTAGCTGAGTTTCTGACATATGTGTACGTTTGCTTCTGAATGACTGAATCGGTCTGCTATCATCTTACAAGCAATTGCAGTAGGAGTATTATAATAGTTTGTTAAAGTATCACAATAGTGAGGTCCTCCGCCCCCGGTCATATCTCATATGGGTATACCCCGAGGTCTTCCTGAGCACGAACGCTCACAAAAAAAAAGAGTAAGGTTATCTTCAATGTGTTGGTAATTTAAGTGTAATTACCGGTTCATTTTTCGTAATTTGGGTGTGGTTCAGAGACGGGCGAACTTATAAATAATAAAGCTAGTTCGGGAAGTACGGAGTGTACACTAGCCTTTTATATTATAAGTTCGCGGGGGTCTCGCTGCCCGGTCAGCGAGTCGGGGTCCAGGGGCGAAGCGCCCTGGTTTAGGGGTTTGGGGACGCAACGTGGTCCCCGATGGGGGTTCGGGGGCAACGCCCCCGAAACTTTGGCGCCAAATATATTACCCGAATAAAACGGATTTTGGCGGGTGATTTCCGAAGAGTTGCGACTCTTCAGAAATCTGACTCAAAACCCCTCCCTTTCCCCTTTCATTCTCCTATATATATGGGATGATGTACATCAGTAAGAACCCCAAGAAACTTACTGAAATTGTTCGATCTCTAACAGAAAAAGCAAATTACATATTATTACTTCGAAATTATATCTTTGTTTTCTTGCCAAAAATAGAGGAACGCCGTCTTATCTCTGTAAAAAATTCGGAACATCCCAGGCATCAATCTAAGGGACGAATTGTTCTATAAGGAAAGCGTCAGCGATTCGGTGTTGTTCATTGTCTCATATTCTTTGTTTTACAGTATATATATAACAATGTTTAAGGCATCAACTGTATGGCAAAGAATGAGTTCATTCTACATGTAATAGACCTTTTGATTTTTTATGGAGTGCCCTTTAAATTTGCTTAAACTTATAGGTCATGTCTTTATTATTGGTAAATAAAGTTCAAACAATGGAATCAAGTGTTATGTGCAACTATTAGACTTGATTTGGTAGATTGACGAGACTTCTGTAAATCAGGATCAGTTATACTTTCTCCATTCATATCTCATGTCATTATTTCTCCTAACAACACATTAGCATATTCAGATATAATATTACTATTTTTATTATTTTTAGTGTAATGTGTTAAGATCTGGGACGGTACATAAAAGTGGGGCAGTCTTTCATCTAACATCTTCCTATGTAAAATAAAGTTGTGTAATTTCAACATTTCCAGATTTATAATGTAAATTATTTTCAATTTTTTAAGGAAATTAAGCTTTAGGTTATGGAGTTTGTTCTTAAACTGAAATTAAATAAAAAGGACTTGGACTTCATACTATAACTAATGGAAATAATCAACTTTATACGGATAAAGTTTCGACACTATTAGGGATTTTAAATTTTGAATTAGACAATTTAAGATTCTAAACATAATTGAAAAAAGATATTGAATAAACCAATGAAATATACACCCTCTAAGTTAGTAGACAAAATGCGTCAAATTTTTTGAAGAGGAGTGTAACATCCTTTTAATTGTCGTATGGGTAACTCGGTCAGTTGACCATAGTATGTTAGTTGCGGAGTTGATGTAACTCGGCCGAGTTGATTGCTCCGTGTTCAACGTCGCGGTTACTTATAAAAGAAAAACTGAAGGTTAAAATATTATTTTACCCTAAAACCAATGCAGTTTTATCCTCTTTCACTCATCTTTCTCTCCCGAAATCTCCTAGAGGTTCTTAACAAGTCTAAGCCGCGCCGACCATCTAGCCTAGCGTCGTTGTAATCAAGTAGGTCTCGTTCTTCTTGTTAGTATGTCGTTAAGATAAAGTAGTTATACCTATGGTTAGCAATTCTTGTGTATATTCTTAGGAGGAGACTCTGTAGAGGAGCGTTGGTAGGAAGCTTTCGGATTCTACCTTTGTGATTTTGCTTTGAGGTAGGGTTTCCCTACTCAGTTCTGGTAGATTGTCATTGTGACGATTTGCTTGTGTATAACTGATATCACTCTTATTGATATTGATTGATTGGGAACATATGTTTGAGACCGTGACGGAAAACGGCTCTCAATACTACGATAGCCTTTTCGTGGTTCCCGCCACGGAGAGGGAGTACACATTAATGTTTTGGGTATCCTTATCGCGAGCAAGTAAGGGATTGGATGTGGGGCTAGAGGCCGCCACTTGTGATTTACGAGATGGTGATATCAGTTGGTTATGATATATCAGTTTATGGTTTTGTTATTGCTTGTAACTATGACCGTCTTATTTATCAGATACTGACGCTTGTTGTATATTACTGTGATGATCCATGTTATGGTGAGCAGATTCTTAGGTACAACGTGGTTGTTGATGCTGGATTTGGAGGATGGGTCACCTCACTTTTTGTAGCGTCATAGTTATTCAATATTTTAGCTTCTGCTGTACTTTTGGCTTTTGCGTATCTTGAGAGTTGTAAACGCTATAACTATTATTTATAATAAAGTTACTTTAACGTTTACTTTGATATTATGCCTCAGGAAACTGAGATGGTAGCACTTTCATAGTTTGATGGTCGTTCATAAAGGCCTTGAATTATGAGGATGTTACAAATGGTATCAGAGCGACAGTCTTGGAACCTGAACCAATGAACCCAAATGAATTTAGGAGCGTCTTAACTAAAATGAACCTCAAGTAAAAGTATGTAAGGCTACCGTAAAGGTTTAGGAGACGTCCCGGAACCGCGAACTTGCTTACATATCTTATGTTTGGTCACTAAAGGGGTAGATTAGGATGTATCCTTGTGGGTGTGATATAACTGTTGGAGCTTGTGTCCTCCACATGTAGTGTGATAACGTCATTGCACATACCCTTGTACGGACAAGTGGGAGATTGTTGGGGCTGGTGTCCTTGACAATTAAATACAATGACTTATTAAATCTCTTTAAGGATCACAAGGGCATACTTTTGTATTATTACCAGTTGATCCACGTTTATCAATAACGGTTGGCTTGCTAGATAAGTTTGACGTTATTGTCATACGGATGGCGGTGATCAACTGGTCCCTATACGTCACACCTATAGGACACGTTTGAGAGATGTGAAGGTATGAAAATACAGTCACATTTTGCCGGATATGACTAAACAGTTAGTCAGAGGTATTGACTATTAAATTAGTCAATAAGATGTTGAGATTATTATTTAATACGGATTAAATAATTTTAGCTAATACGGATTACATGTTTAATTCGTAAATTAAATATAAACAGTTATATATTTAATTAAATATTGTATTCGCGTATTAATATAAACAGTTATATTAATTTGGGTAATTATACAATATCGTATTTTGTCAGACCATTATTAATATATCGACTGTATTAATATCTGATAACATGTTACGATTTATAATTAAAAATACCGCGAACAACTTAAAGCTAAATGGGTCGAATCACGAATTAGAATAAGGTAAGAGTGGAAAGCCCACTCCTACCCTATTAGAATTTTCGGCCAAAACAACTATACATAAGGAGGAGGACTCTCCTTATGTCAGTTACTCTTGTTTCACTGTTTAAACAAATCTCAAGGAAAAACTAGGGTTTTGAGAGTTTTCTTCTCCCAAAACCTCAGATCTCACATCTAAAACCTAAATAGCTCTCCCAATATTGCAAGGCAGTTGGAGAGGATTTCTAGCACACGCGGTCACGTCTCATTCTAAGTCTTGGGTGCAAGTTATAGGAGGGAATTTGTGTTAATTCCTGTTCTTAGGCCTTTCGCACAAGGACTAAAGGTTGTACTTCTTTTCTTATCCTTTTTAATCTTATGACTATAAACACAACTGTATTTTTCATTATAATCCTGCAAGTTTAGGGCGAATACATGCTTTATTCCCCACAAGTGGTATCAGAGCCAGGCCATGAAAATTTTACCTTTGTGTTTTTCGTAAGTTTTAAAACCTGAAAAATCGTCTTCTGCCGCTAAGTCGGTCGATCGACCCCCCGTTGCGGTCGGTCGACCGCCTCCTGCGTGTTTTTCTGTTTCGACAGTTTATCTTTTGTGAGAAATCGTGTTCAGAAACTCGGTTTCGTGTTTTGTGGTCGGTCGACCTGTTTTTCGGGTCGGTCGACCATTCTGCTTTAAAAAAAAAAAAAAAAAAAAAAAAAAATTTTTTTTTTTTCGTCAGGTGGTCGGTAGACCTGTTTTTTAGGTCGGTAGACCACCCCTGTAACAGACTCGTTTTTTTTTTATTTTCCGAAAATAACATGTTTTATTTTCACATGGCCTTTAGTAATATACTATATACGGAAATAGTATATTATTAATTTTGTGAAACGGTTCACCCTCGTTTGATACATATTATTTTAAAACGGTTTAAAATAATAGGATTATAAACTTATTAAAATTAAAGTGGTTAAAACGGTATAATCACATAATTTTAATCCTAAAAGGTGGTTTGGTAAAAATTTATTAATCATTATAACAGTATTATGTCATGTATGAATTTTTAATTTAGTTGATGCATTTTATTTATCGTCTTGTTGAATGCCTAATGAATGCTTTCAATAACGTATTTAATTTTGCAAACGGTTGTAACTTAGTGTGGCCTTAGAAGATTGTGTCACCGTAATGATGGGACACAGTCTTGCTTGTAATCTTGAGATCTTGAATCTCCGTTTTGGGTTTTTGCCATGTAATTACTTTTGTATTTAAATTAGAATGTATCTAGGACTACTTTTGTAATTTAAATTAGTAATTTTGTGAAGACCAAAGACAAGACGGAGACCGGATGCTCACTCCCGCTGCAAGGACCAAGATGGAACATCAAGACAAGTTTCTAGGGTCCAACGGTGGATTCCAAGTTGTTTTATGTTTATTTTGGTAGGATAGGCCACACTAGGACTTTTTATTTACGTTTATTGCTTTCATTTTATGCTTTCATCGATAATAGCTTGCATCATATTCCGCCTAAAACCAAACCACCTATATCATGCCTGAAAACTGACTCATGTAGAGGTTACGCGTTAGTTTTCTGTGACAATACAGATGTCACATGTCATTTGCAAAGCCATCACTTTATTTAATTCATTCACGCATATGCTAGATATTAGTTCACTTAATATGAATAAATAAAAGTTGATGGGGTCTTCCTCGTATAACCAAAAATTGAGACTAGTCTTTATAAATCAGCCTCCCATGAATCCCTTCTTCGTCGGTAGGCATAATGATACGTGTCTATTTTATGATGTTTTACATCTATTTTTACACGTATTTGGTCGCTCATTTACTATGTTTTAGCCTTTATTTCCCACAAATTGTGTACTTTCGTATTTTTATGCACTTTTGCAGATTTATGCGGAAAAGAAGCAATTTAGCACCAAATTCGTATCCTCAAGTCTCTTGCTTAATTAAGGAATAAATGGAAAGTCAACTGGAGTCAAAATCAAGTACCAAGAGTCAAAACAGAAGAAACCCGAAGACTTCCGTACAGAAGCGGTCGACCGACCACCCAAACGGGTCGGCCGACCAGGCCTGATTTTTATGAAGCCCAATTTCCAAGAAAGGCCGGAAATAAAAGAAGCCCAACAAGAAGTGGTCGACCGACCAGTTATACGGGTCGGCCGACCAGATTAAAGCCCATACGATTTCTTTTCTTTTTCGGAAATAAAGTAGAATTAGAATTGAATTTTAAGGAAACTCTTAGTTTTTACCCTATATAAGCCAATCTTGTGATTAGGGTTTGGCATCTGGGATTATTTAGATCTTTCATCTATCGAATCTTTTAGTATCAAGTCTTTATCATATTCAGTTTTATTCAAGCTTTAGTTTTGTAATCTTTCAATAGTTCTCAAGCATTCAATAAAGTTTATTCAGTTCTGCCTTAATTCCAATTGTGGTAATTCCTCTTTGATCTAGTTTTATTATTGTTCTTATTGCTTTTTTACAATTGTTAAGTTAGAATCCCAAGTTTTATTGAATCTTGCATGCTTAGTTTATTTACTATGTTCTCCATGTTTATTCCCAATTTTATATTCGTCTTAACAATTATGAGTAACTAATTTTCATATGTTAGGATGTAGGGAATAATATGCATAGGTAAATAAAATCCGAAAAACCCGACCTGTAGCAGGACCCCGGTCGGCCGACTGGAATAGTCGGTCGGTCGACCGAGGCCGTGGTCGGCCGACTGGAGTAGCCGGTCGGTCGACCACTCGCGTCTGTTTTCTTATTTCGTCTTTTCTTATAAATTATAATATCCTGCAATGAGACCAATAGGAGACTTGTAGGATGTTAGTAATGACCTACCCAAGATTGAAAAATACGGGAAGGGCATTGGTTTACACCTTAAGACGGATAGGTTACTCAAGGCTGAAAGGTATGTAACCTGGGATTTAGGAATCACCCTTATTGTTGACACCCAATAATTGTGAGACCTAGGAACTAATAGCATAGGCCGAAAGGAGCTATTAGGTAGCATAGACCTAAAAAGATATGTTACATCCCCTTACGCGACTGCAATACATGTTGACCTTAGGATTTATTTTGCCTTAGCTAATTATTACCCAAACATCCTAGCATCCCCTTTAATTATATTTTTATTCCCATCTTTTAATTCTTGTTTTATTTTTATCTTTGCCTTAGATATAGCATCAACCAATCAAATCCCCAAAACTTGTTACCTTTAAACATTAACATTAAGACAATAAACATTCCCCACCTCTTTGTGGTTCGACCCTGACTTTCACTATCTATTGTTAAGGTTAGGAATTATAAATTTATCTTTGGTACCCTCAACGACGGGCATCAAAATTTTGGCGCCGTTGCCGGGGAGGTGACGCCAGTGTTTATTGTTTTTTGTTTTTGTTTCTCTTTGTTTAAGGAACTTTTTGTTCCTTAAACCTTCTCACCTTTTTCTTGTAGTTTCCTCTTATGCGCAGGTCAGTTCAAGGAGAACTCCTACCACTTGATCTAGAAATTGAGAGGACTTTAAGAGAAAGAAGAAAGCAACTTCTAGCAAATCAAGAGGGAGGGTCACCATCCTCTTTATTTCAAGAAGACCTTTTCGAGTTACCACCATCTTCACCAAAAACACCACCTTCACAACCAAATTCACCCATCAATCCACTTTCACCAAAAACACCACCTTTTACCCACTTTCCAGTTTTTCCTAAAGAAGAAGATAACATGACAGACGAAGCTACTATTGCCAGTCACTCTATGCCTCAGGCAAAGGACCTATACAAAGGGTTCACTTTACCTGCAGGTACTGGGAAGCCATTCGAGGCCAAGCCTGCCTATATTACTATGGTTGAAAGAAACCAATTCGGAGGCTCGGCCAATGAGGATGCAGCTAAGCATATTGAAATCTTCACAGATTACATATGCTCTATAGCACCCCCAGAAGGAGTGACGCAGGACCAGATTAAACAGACCATGTTTATCTTCTCCCTTAGGGACTCTGCGAGAGAATGGTACAGGGACCTTGACCGCACTGCTGCGGGAGTTACAGATTGGAACACCTTAGCCCTAGCTTTCTACAGGAAATACTATTCTGCATCAAAGACTAATGCCTTAAGAGCGCAGATTACTAATTTCAAGCAAGGACCCAATGAAGATTTCAGCGAGGCGTGGGACAGGTTCAAGAGACTTGTTCGATCCATACCACATCACGGATTCGAACAATGGTTCCTTTGCAACCAGTTCTACAATGGCCTCTATGATGACAACAGGGCCTACTTAGATGCTGCAGCTAATGGAAGATTCCAGGATAATTCAGGAGAAACCAAAGGTCTCAAGTTAATAGAAGATGTTGCTGTGCACCGCGCTGAGCATGGTACTTCCAGAGGAAATCAGAGAAAATCAGAGTACAACCTGGCAGCAATTGAGGCCTTAACGGCCAAACTAGAAAAATTTGAGGCTGCAGGAAAGCTCGATCTAGGGAGTGGAAGCAAGGGAGGAATTTACCAGGTGAACGCCGTTCAGGACGGACCCTTTGCTTGTGAGAGGTGCGGTGGAGAAGGGCATGTGTCAAAGTTCTGCACTTCATCTAATGAAACATGTGCCGCTTTTCAGCATTACCGTGGGAATAATTTCTATGATCCAAATAATAACAATGTCCATCCCAACTTAAGGTGGACAAGCCAGAATGTTCAAAACCCACAACATATGCAACCTCAGCAAAATTCCACATATGTACCCCCACATAAACAGAATTTCCAAAGACCACCTTTCAACCCTCAACCACCTTCTAATCCACCACCCAACACAGATACTCTTATCCAAAACCTTATAGGGTTGGTTCAGAAGGAGTCACAGGCTAGAGAGGCGGGGATGAAGATGTTAGAGTCCCAGATTGCTCAAATCGCGAGCAAGAATGATACTAGGGCTCCGGGTCAGCTTCCAACTAAACCGGACCAGAAGAAGGAGACTCTAAACGTCGTAACCCTGCGAAGTGGAGCTAAAGTGGGGGCTGAAACAGAAAGAACAGCGAGTAACAGCAAAGTCGGTCGACCGACCGAAAATTCTGGTCGACCGACCACAGAGCAGGATCCGGAAATTTTTCCAGAACAGGAGACTGGTCGACCGACCAAGGATACTGGTCGACCGACCACTGAAGCAGAGTCCGAGGTTCCCTTTCGTCCAGAATTGCCGAATAACTTAAGGGATTTCCTTTTCAGGGGTGATAAGACCCCCAGGTTTTTAAAAAGGGCTGCAAATACGGAATCCTCAGCTGCTCCCTTCCCAGAGAGACTCGTGCCTTCGAAGGATCAGGTATCTTTTGATAAATTCAAAGATGTAATTCGTTCATTAAATGTCCAAGTTCCATTTTTAGAATTAGTTCAACAAGTTCCTTCTTATCTTAAATTCATGAGACAGCTTTTGTCAAGAAAGAGGTCTCTAGAAAAGGTTGAGTCTGTGGCTCTCACTGAAGAGTCATCTAGCTTTTTAACTCATGTCATTGCCCCCCATAAATTAGAAGACCCTGGAAGTTTTTCTGTCCCCTGCAATATAGGAACCTTCCCAGTCAAAAAGGCTTTATGCGATTTAGGTGCTAGTATAAGTGTCATGCCCCTAAGCGTTGCCTTAAAACTAGGAATGACCGAATTTGCAGTGACCAGTATGACAGTCCAGATGGCTGATCGCACATCTATGGAACCTATAGGGGTGTTAGAAAACATCCCTGTGCGTATAGACAGGTTTTTCTTCCCAGTAGACTTTGTTGTTTTGGACATCCCAGAGGATGCCCATATACCCATCATTCTAGGAAGACCCTTTCTTCACACTGCAGGTGCCATTATAGATGTAGGCACTGGAACTCTAACCTTCAAAGTAGGCAAACATTCTATCATCTATGGCCTATCCTATAGGAAGAAGGATGCTATGACCCCCATTACATGTAATGCTATAACTTCTGAGAAGAAGTATGAGGTTATCACTACTTCTCCACCTTTATTACCTGTTCCTGTATCTGTTTTTACACCTCCGCCCCAGATTGGGAGCAATAGGGAGGACACTTCTATCGTGACTATTGCAGGAACTGGTTTGGGGAAACCCAAGGAGAAGGAAGTTATCATCCAGAGAGGAGGAATGGGATGCCTAAGCTATGGAGAGGATGAGGATCCAGACGTCGTGGATCGAGAAGAGAAAAGGAAGAGGAGGCAGGCTCAAGAAGAGAGACCGTCGCATATGCTTTGCGATGGAGGAAAGAAGATGTGTTTTGCCACTAAAGCGAAAACAGTGGAGACTACGGCGTGCCGTCAGAAGCCGTGGTCGGATATCCTCCGCATCTTCAGCGGATAGTTATTTTTAAATTGCAGTTTTAAGACAATTTATTTTATGTTGTGTGAAACTTTTTAGTTTGGTTTGCTAGTAGTTAAGACTTTTAGAATCGTTTTGGCATCTCGCGCATTATTGGGCGCGCATATTTTCTTGCTTTTTCAGGACTCCCGAGAAAAAAAAACGAAGACCTCCAGGACTCAGCTGGTCGACCGACCAGAAACATCGGTCGGTCGACCAGATGCGCTGTATCGCGGATTTTTCCACTGTTCACAGGAGGTCGATCGACCAGAAACACCGGTCGGTCGACCTACTGTCCGTCGCAGTCTTTCGTTTCTCTTCCTCGGAAATCATGCGACCATCTTGGGTACTTGAGTGGCACTGCTGGCCACCAAAACCTCCCAGCTTACGCTGGTTTGGGGAGGTTTTTCTCATGCATCTTTTAACCCAGTGAGTTCTTTCCAGTTTTTTCCTTTATTTTATTTTACTTGCATTTGTCTTTTAATTTTCTGAAACCTTTACTTAGGCTAATGCACAATGGGGACATTGTGCGGGTTGGTTTGGGGAATGGTTTCGTGTTACATACATTACATTTTGTCACACGTTTATTGCATTTCTGTCTTGCATCGTTCTTTTCTTTATTTTCCTTATATATACAAAAATCCAAAAAAATTAAAAAAATTTCAAAAAAAAAATCCAAAAAAAATGCACGTTTATTTTAGCATATAGGTCGAGTCGGAACGAAAATATTTCAAGGATGATTTAGCTATCTTACATGTTTATGCCTTTACCTTGCCTTGTCAACTTGTTTTAGTATGAAAGTCTTTTGCATATCTACGAGTTTTTGTCAACTTGCATATCTTGAGACTTGACTTATACCTTGGCGACCTACTTATACATTCTAAGTTTTAGAGCTTTATTTCCTGGTTTCATTCTTAAACCAGTTGTCTAGGATGTGAGTAGTACTCCCCTTGGAACATGTTACATCAATATGCATAAACATGAACTTGAATTGCTATATACTTGTTTTACTTTCTCGTTTTTGTGAGTCTTGATACGTGCATTTGGGATCCCTTCTCTCATATTTACCCATAAGCTTCACATAGCCAAATTTGCCTTTTTATTCCCCCAAAACTACATCCCATACTTAGCCTACCCTTCCAAGCTAGTATTTGTGGTCATTCGATTATTTTTTGAGGCATCTTGGTTTGTGTGCTATTATGAGCAAAAAGAGAAAAGAAAGAAAGAAAGCAAGAAAAGAAAATATATATTCAGAAAAGAAAGAAAGAAAAGAAAAAAAAAAAAAAAAAAAAACGAAAAAAAATCCGGAAAATACAGAGCCAGTCGACCGACCACCTCTATAAGTCGGTCGACTAACTGGCACCATCAGAAAAATTCGTTCCAAAAATTGGAAATTCCTTTCTTTTATATGTTATCACTCCCGTACTTCATTCAAAATATTTGGGAGTCCTTTCTTATTTAATGTGAGAATTGTGCTACAAAAGAGCATTTTCTTAATATCAAAAAGTTGTGAAATATGTTGTTGGGAAACGGTTTTACTAGCTTGGCTACTAACCCCACATATCCAAAAACATCTTAACCACTTTTACCTTTTACCTCACTTATCTTTCATTACCTCAATTGCATGTATCTAGGCCACTTAATAAGGTTGTTATACAAAGTTGTAGAATTCTTGTTCATGTTAGATTGCAGGCATGTTTCCATGGGTCGCAGTTAGGTGAGTGTCTCTACAAAATTACTTCTTTCTATCTTTTACATATACTCACCCTTTGCTTCATGAGTGTCTCGAGCGTACCGCGAGAGTCCATGGTATAAGTCTCTATAGTTTCTTTATTTGCAAATCTGACAACCCTATAACTCGTTTGCATGATTTGAATATTATCTCATTTTGTTCTTGGCATTGGTATAGGCTAACATGTAAATTTCGCTCTGAGATTGAAATCGTTCCATTAGTTAAGATCGAGTCTATTTCTTGCTTGAGGGCAAGCAAGGGTTTGGTTTGGGGAATTTGATACGTGTCTATTTTATGATGTTTTACATCTATTTTTACACGTATTTGGTCGCTCATTTACTATGTTTTAGCCTTTATTTCCCACAAATTGTGTACTTTCGTATTTTTATGCACTTTTGCAGATTTATGCGGAAAAGAAGCAATTTAGCACCAAATTCGTATCCTCAAGTCTCTTGCTTAATTAAGGAATAAATGGAAAGTCAACTGGAGTCAAAATCAAGTACCAAGAGTCAAAACAGAAGAAACCCGAAGACTTCCGTACAGAAGCGGTCGACCGACCACCCAAACGGGTCGGCCGACCAGGCCTGATTTTTATGAAGCCCAATTTCCAAGAAAGGCCGGAAATAAAAGAAGCCCAACAAGAAGTGGTCGACCGACCAGTTATACGGGTCGGCCGACCAGATTAAAGCCCATACGATTTCTTTTCTTTTTCGGAAATAAAGTAGAATTAGAATTTTAAGGAAACTCTTAGTTTTTACCCTATATAAGCCAATCTTGTGATTAGGGTTTGGCATCTGGGATTATTTAGATCTTTCATCTATCGAATCTTTTAGTATCAAGTCTTTATCATATTCAGTTTTATTCAAGCTTTAGTTTTGTAATCTTTCAATAGTTCTCAAGCATTCAATAAAGTTTATTCAGTTCTGCCTTAATTCCAATTGTGGTAATTCCTCTTTGATCTAGTTTTATTATTGTTCTTATTGCTTTTTTACAATTGTTAAGTTAGAATCCCAAGTTTTATTGAATCTTGCATGCTTAGTTTATTTACTATGTTCTCCATGTTTATTCCCAATTTTATATTCGTCTTAACAATTATGAGTAACTAATTTTCATATGTTAGGATGTAGGGAATAATATGCATAGGTAAATAAAATCCGAAAAACCCGACCTGTAGCAGGACCCCGGTCGGCCGACTGGAATAGTCGGTCGGTCGACCGAGGCCGTGGTCGGCCGACTGGAGTAGCCGGTCGGTCGACCACTCGCGTCTGTTTTCTTATTTCGTCTTTTCTTATAAATTATAATATCCTGCAATGAGACCAATAGGAGACTTGTAGGATGTTAGTAATGACCTACCCAAGATTGAAAAATACGGGAAGGGCATTGGTTTACACCTTAAGACGGATAGGTTACTCAAGGCTGAAAGGTATGTAACCTGGGATTTAGGAATCACCCTTATTGTTGACACCCAATAATTGTGAGACCTAGGAACTAATAGCATAGGCCGAAAGGAGCTATTAGGTAGCATAGACCTAAAAAGATATGTTACATCCCCTTACGCGACTGCAATACATGTTGACCTTAGGATTTATTTTGCCTTAGCTAATTATTACCCAAACATCCTAGCATCCCCTTTAATTATATTTTTATTCCCATCTTTTAATTCTTGTTTTATTTTTATCTTTGCCTTAGATATAGCATCAACCAATCAAATCCCCAAAACTTGTTACCTTTAAACATTAACATTAAGACAATAAACATTCCCCACCTCTTTGTGGTTCGACCCTGACTTTCACTATCTATTGTTAAGGTTAGGAATTATAAATTTATCTTTGGTACCCTCAACGACGGGCATCACATAATATGACCCCTTCTACGTCGGGTAAGTGGGAACAGATGATTTATTTTATCTCAACATCATGGTCACTCGATACTATCTAGTGACTGAGATGGACTAATAGATAGGATATACAGAAATCTATTGACCAAGAGTTCCAACGATTGGAATTAGCCAAACTGTGGGCTTATCAATATACGGAAATTGTGTCTTGGGATCGTTTATATAATTCTTGAGGGAGATCAATTATATAAATGCATGAGTCTACGAGTTTAAATTCAATTTAGGGATATTCTACACGGTACCCCTCAATTTTTCGACTTTCTACATGATACCCCTACACTTCTTAAAACATACATGGTACCCCTAATTGTTGTCATTATCACTACGTGTACCCCTAAACTTTATTTTCCGTCAATTAAACTCATTTTTAAGCGTTAAATAATTACTTAGGCGCATAACCAAACTTCACATTTATCATCTCATGACAGAGGGACTCTATTAGAATTAATATCCATTCTTCGGACGTGATAATTTGGCAAAGATCAATAATTTTTCCTTCGCCTTTTTTTTAGCCCATACATATCTATAAATATTAGGATCGAGATTGATATTGAGCCTAATAGAGTCCTTATGTCATGTGATAATAAATGACAAACTTCCTTACGCGTTAAAGTTATCACATAAAGCTTAAAAATGATTTTAATTGATGGAAAATAAATTTTAGGGGTATACGTAGTGATAATGACAACAATTAGGGGTACCATGTATGTTTTAAAAAGTGTAGGGGTACCATGTAGAAAGTCAAAAAATTGAGGGGTACCATGTAGAATATCCCTTCAATTTAATATAGACTTAAATCACAACAATAAGTTGCTTATATGGTTTTGTTTTATCTTCTTTTCAGTGTAGAACACGTTCATTAAAACTGCTGTATAACTAAAATGGCTGGTGAAGACCCAATGCCAAGTGCCAAGCTAGCACGTGAATCCTGGCTAAAGGCCTTCATGGACTCCATGAATCAGTCAACTAGACTGAGGAATGATGGGTCAAACTTCTCTGACTGGGAGGCAGCACTACGGAATGCTGCCATTGCTGACGGAAAGCTTAAGTATTTAACTGAGCCTATTCCGGCACACCCAGGAACTGGAGCTAGAGCCAACGATGTTCGCGCTCATAGCGACTTCGTCATGGAAGCGGGTGCGATAAAGAACGTACTCATCTATGCAATGGAATCCAATTTGCAAAGACGCTTCATAACCCATGGTGCAAACAAGATTTTCACCACGCTCACTAACGAATTCTCAAAGGCTCCGAGAATCGTTTCTTATGAGCATACCTGTCGCTTCTTTGAGGCGAAACTCCAGAAGGGCCAAGCTGTTAGCCCACATATTCTCAACATGATTGAGAATATCGAGAAACTGGAGACCCTGAACTGCAAGATCAGTGAGAACATAATCGTTGATCGTATGCTTCATTCGCTTCATGATGGGTTCGCCCTCTTTAGGGCCAACTACTACATGAACGACATGAAGAAGACTCCTCATGAGCTCCACTCCCTTCTCGTACAGACTGAGAAGGATATGAAATTAAGTGGGAGCATGAAGCAGGATGTTCTTATGATCTCCAGTAAGGGAAAGGGTAAAGGGAAGGCTAAAGCTCAGGGCGACCTAGCAGTAGGTAAGCCCAGGTTCAAGAAACCAGGATTTACTAAGAGTGGGCCAGGTGAGTCGAGCAACTCACAGGGCAAGACTAAGAGCAAGGATACTAGCATGGAATGTCACCATTGCCACAAGACTGGGCATTGGAGGCGCTCATGCCCCGTGTATCGCGAGGACATTAAGGCAGGCCGCGTTACTCTTGTTGGTATGTCTTCTTCTTCTTTTATTCACATGATTGAGATTAACCACGCAAGTTGCGGAACTTGGGTACTTGATACTGGTTGTGGTTCTCATCTATGTAATCATGTGCAGGGCCTCCGAAACCAAGAACCCCTAATTAAGGGTGAGGTGGACCTGCGTGTCGGGAATGGAGCACGTGTTGCTGCAGTCTCGAAGGGAACATACGTGATCCAGCTTCCAAGTGGATTCGAGTTATTTTTATATAACTGTTATTATGTTCCTAGTTTGTCCAAAAACATTATTTCAGTTTCTGCGCTTGACAAACTCGGCTTTTCATTTGTAATAGAGAATAATAGCTGTATTTTCTCCTTACACAATATGATTTATGGCAAGGCAGTTTCCATGAATGGAATTTATGTTTTAGATCAAACCACCGAGATATTACATGTGAATAATAAAAGATTAAAGGTAGGTGACAAAGATCAAACTTATTTATGGCATTGTCGTATGGGACACATAAATGAGAAACGCGTAAAACAGCTCATACAGAACAGAGCTATCTCGCCCTTTGATTTCGAATCATATGGCACGTGTGAATCATGTCTCATCGGCAAAATGACTCGTATTTCCTTCAAAGGTGTTGGAATGCGCGCTGCCGACCTTTTAGGACTCATACATACCGACGTATGTGGCCCTATGTCGATCAACGCACAAGAAGGCTATAGGTATTTCATCACTTTCACGGATGATTTGAGTAGATATGGCTATGTCTACTTGATGAAACATAAAAGTGAATCCTTTGACAAGTTCAAAGAATACCAGAATCGGGTACAGAACCAGCTGGGTAGAAAGATTAAAGCACTACGTTCGGATCGTGGTGGTGAGTATCTTTCACATGAGTTTGATCAACACCTTAAAGACTGTGGCATCGTGCTACAGTTGACTCCACCTGGAACACCACAATTAAATGGTGTGTCCGAACGGAGAAATCGAACTCTACTCGATATGGTTCGATCCATGATGAGTCACACCGTCGTGCCTGATTCATTGTGGGGCTATGCTCTTTTGTCGGCCGCTCTAATACTTAACCGAAGTCCGTCTAAAGCTGTTGACAAGACTCCATACGAATTATGGAAGGGAACGGTCCCTAACTTGTCCTTTATACGGGTTTGGGGCTGCGAGGCTTATGTCAAGTGGAGACACGAGGATAAGCTCGGCCCGCGATCGGTCAAGACATACTTTATAGGTTATCCAAAGGGAACTTTTGGTCATTACTTCTACTCGCCAACCGAACAACGTGTTTTTGTTGCGGCTAGTGCGACGTTCTTAGAGAAAGAATTTCTCGAGAACAAGTCGAGTAATAGAACCTTCGAGTTATCGGAGGTTCAAGAACCAACTACCGAGCAACCATTGGAGGAAACAGTTCCTTCAACCAAGGCTGCGGTAGATATTCCTGAGGAACCTAGGAGGTCGGGAAGAGTCTCTATTCCTCCGGACAGATACATTGGTATGGTCGAGGAACATGATATAGATGACGTCTTACTCCTAGAGGGTAATGAACCCACAACCTATAAAGGTGCCTTGACTAGTTCTGACTCAAAGCTATGGCTAGAAGCCATGCAATCCGAGATGGACTCCATGTATGAGAACAACGTGTGGGATCTTGTGGACCTACCTGCAAAGGTACGTCCCCTTCAATGCAAATGGCTTTACAAGATAAAGCATGCCGTGGAAGGACAACAAGATATCCACAAGGCTAGACTAGTTGCTAAAGGTTTCACTCAAGTGCCAGGCTTGCACTATGATGAGATCTTTGCACCCGTAGTCATGCTACGTTCCATTCGGATTATCTTAGCGATCGCCGCATTTCATGATTATGAAATATGGCAAATGGACGTTAAAACCGCCTTCTTAAACGGTTATTTGGAGGAAGAGTTGTACATGGTACAACCCGAGGGTTTTATCGATCCAGCACATCCTAAGAAAGTTTGCAAGCTTAAGCGTTCCATCTATGGACTTAAGCAAGCATCGCGGAGTTGGAATCATCGCTTCGACCAAGTGATAAAAGAGAATGGGTTCATTCGATCAGTCGAGGAACCATGTCTCTATATCAAGTCGAGTGGGAGCAAGATTGTATTCCTAGTACTGTATGTCGATGACATACTTTTGATTGGGAACGACATACCTCTCTTATCTTCGGTTAAAGCATGGTTGAAAAACCATTTCCAGATGAAAGATCTAGGAGAGGCACAAAGAATTTTGGGCATCCGTATCTACAGGGATAGATCACGACGGATGTTGTCTCTCAGTCAGGAGTCTTATATAGATAAGATTCTAGAGAGATTCAGTATGACGAACTCCAAGAAAGGGTTCCTTCCTATGACTCCTGGGCTTCACTTGAGTAAGACTGAAGAAGCTAAGTCACTGGAAGAAAAAGAGCGCATGAGTCGGATTCCTTATGCTTCGGCAATAGGATCGATCATGTATGCCATGATATGCACACGTCCTGACGTTGCATATGCATTGAGTATGACAAGTCGATTCCAAGCTCATCCAGGTGAACAACACTGGATGGCCGTGAAAAACATTCTTAAGTACCTACGGAGGACTAAAGATTGGGGATTGACTTACGGAGGCGACTCGACGCTCTGCGCCACGGGTTACGCAGATGCTAACTTCCAAACGGATCGAGATGACTCGAAATCTCAGTCTGGATTCGTTTTTATTCTTAATGGCGCTGCTGTCAGCTGGAAAAGTTCTAAACAGAGTGTTACAGCAGATTCTACGACTGAGTCCGAGTACTATGCCGCCTCAGAAGCAGCTAAGGAAGCAATATGGATGCGTCAATTCTTACAAGGACTCTCGGTAGTGCCTAGTTCGAATGACCCAATCACCGTTTATTGTGACAATAGCGGTGCCATCTTCCAAGCTAAGGAGCATAAGTCTAGCAACAAGGCTAGTCATGTACAACGGAAAGCTCATCTAATCAGAGATTACGTGGAGCAAAAGGAGATTTTTATTGATAAGATCGCTACGGATGACAACATAGCTGATCCTCTCACAAAAGCATTACCACGTGATAAGCATGAAGGGCACATTCATTCCATGGGAATTGGATGTGTTCCTAAGTTGTAGTACTCTTTTATGAATTCATGTAATAATTCATTTTCTCGTGTACTCTATTCAACCTTATTGTTATGATATAAAATGTTTTGTTTCTCATGTGGAATTGTACGCCAATTTTGAACACCACAAAGTGAACTGATTAACATTACATCGTTTTGGTCCTTGATTACCCACTTGAGCTGATAACTCAGGTAATCATTTTGTGACGTTGGTTGATGGTGGGTTCAACGAGCCATAAGTCACGCGGCTGACTGACCAATCACAAAGGCGAGTTATACGGATATCTCGTAGGACACCCCGTGACAACGTTATGGAGTCCTAAATGTTTTATAACATTGGGTGCCTGGTCGTGGATAGGACCTCCATAGTGTTCCTTAGAGTCGAGTCTTTTGACCTTCAACTGTCTTTTGAGATTAAGACAGATTTTGGGTAACTTTGGTTTCTTTCCCACGGTCACCGTAACAGGGGCCAAGATGATTTTTTCTGGGTTATTTCATGCTGGGCGATATCGGCAGGATTCGAGTTGAGGGAAATATCCAAACCCTTATCAGGATTTTATCATTTCTCAGGGCCACTCGAGGAGTAGTAACTGAAATGCATGGCCATGCTCGAATACAGATTCGTTTTATCAGTTAAGTTACTCTCTAGTCGGGGAAACCACTCTTGATACAGATCGCTTGTGAGATACGACCTTTGCGAATGCGGATTTGCAAATTGTCTTACATTGAGTGGGAGAAATTTTAAAAGGATATGAGATTCAGTTATCGCACCTACACTTGTACGGACAAGTGGGAGTTTGTTGGAGCTTGTGTCCTCCACATGTAGTGTGATAACGTCATTGCACATACCCTTGTACGGACAAGTGGGAGATTGTTGGGGCTGGTGTCCTTGACAATTAAATACAATGACTTATTAAATCTCTTTAAGGATCACAAGGGCATACTTTTGTATTATTACCAGTTGATCCACGTTTATCAATAACGGTTGGCTTGCTAGATAAGTTTGACGTTATTGTCATACGGATGGCGGTGATCAACTGGTCCCTATACGTCACACCTATAGGACACGTTTGAGAGATGTGAAGGTATGAAAATACAGTCACATTTTGCCGGATATGACTAAACAGTTAGTCAGAGGTATTGACTATTAAATTAGTCAATAAGATGTTGAGATTATTATTTAATACGGATTAAATAATTTTAGCTAATACGGATTACATGTTTAATTCGTAAATTAAATATAAACAGTTATATATTTAATTAAATATTGTATTCGCGTATTAATATAAACAGTTATATTAATTTGGGTAATTATACAATATCGTATTTTGTCAGACCATTATTAATATATCGACTGTATTAATATCTGATAACATGTTACGATTTATAATTAAAAATACCGCGAACAACTTAAAGCTAAATGGGTCGAATCACGAATTAGAATAAGGTAAGAGTGGAAAGCCCACTCCTACCCTATTAGAATTTTCGGCCAAAACAACTACATAAGGAGGAGGACTCTCCTTATGTCAGTTACTCTTGTTTCACTGTTTAAACAAATCTCAAGGAAAAACTAGGGTTTTGAGAGTTTTCTTCTCCCAAAACCTCAGATCTCACATCTAAAACCTAAATAGCTCTCCCAATATTGCAAGGCAGTTGGAGAGGATTTCTAGCACACGCGGCCACGTCTCATTCTAAGTCTTGGGTGCAAGTTATAGGAGGGAATTTGTGTTAATTCCTGTTCTTAGGCCTTTCGCACAAGGACTAAAGGTTGTACTTCTTTTCTTATCCTTTTTAATCTTATGACTATAAACACAACTGTATTTTTCATTATAATCCTGCAAGTTTAGGGCGAATACATGCTTTATTCCCCACAATAACGTTTGGCACAATTGCGGGTGAAATACGATGATAAGCATGTGATTTCATGGGAAATGAAGTGTTATATATATTGGCATGATTATATGAAGTTGATGTAAAGTTTTACTGAAGTTGCATATATTTCCTACTTGTTGTTTGTTGTAGTACGCATATAGGATTATTTGATGCATAGGATAGGTGAAGGGCGATTTCCCCTTCACAAAGCTGGACTGACGTAATGACTCGGCCAAGTTGGGTGACATCGACCCAGTGGGTGTAGTTCGGCCGAGTTGGGTGAACTCGACCGAGTATGAGTAATTCAACCGAGTAGGGGTGAATGCGGCCGAGTTGGGATAACTCGACCGATCCAGGTACCTCGACCGATCCAGGTACCTCGACCGAGTTGGATATATTCGCCTGAGTTAGTTTATAAACCTGCTGTCTTTTGAGCCGTAGGCTGTGAGCTTACGTTTACCTCTTTCATATAGTTATGATGGCTCCAAAGAAACAAACCCCTGCCCAAATCACCGCCGTTGCTATGTCCTTGGATGAGGTACCACACCTTATTGAGACCAATGAGTCTCTGAACATAGCCATTAGGAATTCTGAGACAGCCATAGTGCCGCCTGTTAGTGCGCATGGTATCAGCAATGCCATATCGCGTTATCGTCCTACTGTATTTGATGGTACCAGTATGCCAGGGCTACTGGAGGATTGGTTGAGGGAGATGGAAAGTGTATTCAAGGTTGTCGATTGCCGTGACGACCTCAAGGTGTACCAAGCCGCGTTCTACTTGCGTGGTTTGGTTAGGGGCTGGTTGGTGAAGGCTCGGGATTACTTCCTGGACCTGGGGCAGGAGTATGTGCCATGAGAGTCCTTTAAGGGGGCGATGAGACGAGAGTTTATGCCGGAGCACGTCTGTAGTCAGTTGAGGGCCGAGTTCGACAGTTTTAGGATGTCGAATACTATGACAGTCTCGGAATACTATGTCAAGTTTAACAAATTGGCAGGGCAGGTGGAGGATATGGGCTGACCCATTAGGCATTAGCCTTGAGGTTGGAGAAGGGGCTGACTCTCCGTATCATGGTGAAGTTGCTCGCTAGAGTGCTGACTGACCTCAAGGAGGTCAATGAGAGAGCTGGGCATGCTGAGAGGTTAGCTAATCTAGCCATGAGAAGTGGAAGAAGGAAAAGAACAAGAGTTCCGGGGAGGCTACAAGAAGGGGAGTTATAGTCATGGTCGTTCTTATTCTGAGGGAGCTGGGTATGGTGGTCGAGGGGGTCGCAATCTTAGTGACATCTATGTTGCGAGATATTTCAACTGTGGGGGTGCGGGGTATAAGAGGCTGAAGTGTAGAAAGTTTTGGGGAGCTATCATGGACCTTCCAATGGAACTCAGAGCTTTGAGAGCAGTCGTCCCGCGAGTACGTGTCGCAATCAAGTCAAGCAGAACTACGTTAACTGCAACCGTAAGGGAGGTTATCAGAGACCTAATGAGGGAGGCAGCCAGACATCAGCGGCTAAGCCTACCTCATCCGCGACGACAGTGTAGGATGATCGTCAGAAGAGTAACGACAAACTATTCGCGCTGGGGAAGCAGGCTACCGCAGACGACGCCCATGTAGTGACTGGTACATTTCTTGTTAATGGTCGTCCTAGTTTCATTTTATTTGATTCTGGGGCAACCCATTCATTCGTGTCTATAAGCCATGCTAGGAGTTTAGGGGGCTGGAGTCGTATGAGGTAGCTAGTGATGAGGTATTTATACCTTCAGGCGAGTCGGTGGTGTGTCAAAGGGTGTATATAGGTGTATCGTTTGTAATAGGCCATGTTAATTTTCCTGTTGATTTGTTTGAGTTTTATTTAGATGGTTTTGAGGTCATAGTCCGAATGAAACGGTTGGATCGGTATAAGGCTATGACTGATTACTATGAGAAAAAGGTGACGATGAGGGGACCAAAGGGCGTCAAAGTGTCCTATAAGGATTTTTTGGTTAGACCTAAGGTCAAAATCATATAAGTCTTAACTCTAAAGTCTTATTTGAGGAAGGGGTGTCCGTTGATTTTGTGTCATGTGAGGGATACCAGGGTGGAGATGTTGGAGTAAGTGTCCTCAACAATAGTGCGATGACATGATTCTATATAATCATTAAATCTCATATATATATTTACATATATTGAGTACGGAAGGGATAATTATTATAAGTTGACTGATCAACATTTATCGGTAATGATTGACTTTAACTAGTTTGACATTACTGTCATGTGATGGTTATGATTAGTCAATCCCTTAAGGTCACACCTAAAGGATGTTGCCCTAATCATTGAGATTAAAAATTTCTATATGATACGAATTGATTAATGCCTTAATATGAACGAGTTAATTGAGAGGTTCGTGTCTCATGATAATGCGATTATATGAGACTCGATTTTAATAAAATAAATAGTTATTTTATTTATAGTCGATAAATTTTATCGTTAAAGGTTATCGGTTAGTCGTGACTGCAATTGAGTTGTTGATCACATTGACGAAAATGAAATGACACGTTTTATACATTAAATTAGTAATTGGTACTTAAATATTAAGTATTATTTACGAGATAAGAATTTGTATTTAAATTGGTTAAATACATATTAATAATTACTAATTGTCATATTCCATGTGATATGTTACACTTGTGACACATTACAAATGACAAAACATAAAATGTAATATGAAACCCATTTTATAATGGGTGTCTTGTGATTGTGAGTTTATGGGTGGTTATTGGTTATGATTATTTATCTTATTAAGAATAAGATGAAAGAGTGCACCCTAAATTAGACCTAAGCTAAGGATGTGACCTATGCTTGTGAAAAATAGAAAAATCAAAGGGAACTCTTCCCCATTTGCATGTGGCCGGCCAATATGAAGAAGGGGGAAGGGGTTCCTTTTCTTTATGAGTTGTTGGTCACATTTCTATAAAAACTCACTTGGTCATTTACATTAAAATTTCCTCTTTCTAATAATTATCTCTAGAATTTTTTAATAGTTCATTATTATAATGTTACATAAAATATACTAGGGTAGTATTATTTGTAATATTAATTTTAGGGCTTACTACTTTAATAATTAGATTATTTTTAGTAGTTTGACTGTGGGACCATCTTGGGTGCAACTAGAGGAGGACTTTTATATTTGAAGTTTGGATATCACCCTTACATATTTAAGCTCAAGAACGGTTTTGGAAGGAGTCCATACCGTGCCCTATTTCCAAATCCTCATTGTAAGGTTTCGATTATCTTATTCTTGCATGCATAAGATCAACATTTATTTTTATGACTAATATAAACTTTGTCATATATGATATGAGTTATATTTCTGGAAATATGATTTCCTTCAAGAGGAGGTGTCGTTTGAGAGCATTCGGTGGTGGGTGAGTTTGGAGATGTCTTTCTAGAGAAATACATGGGTTATCGCCCAAGAGAGATATAAATTTCAGTGTTGAGCTGAAACCGGGAACGAGACCTATTTCTAAGTCCCCTTACTGGATGGGACTGAGGGAGTTAGAGGAACTTATCTAACAGTTGAGTGAGCTGTTAGATAAGGGGTACATTCGACCTAGTTTATCGCCTTGAAGAATAGCGATATTATTCGTCAAGAAGAAGGATGGGAGTATGAGGTTGTGCATAGATCGATTATCGGGTTCTGAAATGTAATTTTCACTGAACCGAATACGTTATTCGGGTGGGGTAACCTGAGGCTTAATCTGACTAGTACTTAAAGGGATTGAAAGTACCACTCATATCAACCAAGTACACTTTCTGTTCTTGTTATGCATTCAAAAGAACTCCACAGTTAAGCATGCTTAACAGGGAGTAGTCTTAGGATGGTTGACCTCCTGGGAAGGTTCCTAGGATGCGCACGAGTGAGGAAAAGATGTGCTGGAAATGACCCGTGTTGATATGTGGGCCATTTACACTGCCCGACGAGCTACCGTGGCTAACATTTCTGATCCTAGAGGTCGGGGTGTTACAAATAGTATCAAAACAACCCTGCGACCGTCTAGTGAGCCTGTGGGCTGGAGTACCCGAGTCACCAACCTAGCGGGAGATGATTCATGGTTTGGCATAGCTGCGGTCAGATGCTGCCAAGCGCAACGAGGACGTTGCATTTTTCAAGTGGGGGTGTGTAATATTCAACTGAACCGAATACGTTATTTGGGTGGGGTAACCCCTTGAAGAGGTCGATCGATAGGCTTAATCCGACTAGTGCTTAAAGGGATTGAAAGTACTACTTATATCAACAAAGTGCACTTTCTTTTCTTATTATCCATGCAAAAGAACACAATTAGGCGTGCTTGGCTGGGAGTAGTCTTAGGATGGCACGAGTGAGGACAAAATGTGTTAGAAAGGACCCGTGTTGATCTGTGGGCCATGTACATAGCCCAACGAGCTACCAGTCTAACATATTCGATCCTATATTTTTGTTGGGGTGTTACATAAACCATGTGACATTGAAGAACCGTTCTCCTTTGCCTAGGATAGATAATCTGTTTGACCAGTTGATTGGAGCTGGGGTGTTCTCGAAGATTGATTTGAGGTTGGGTTACGATCATTTGAGGAGTAGGGATGGACATATACCTAAGACTGCATTTAGTTCTAGGTATGGACATTATGAGTATGTGGTGATGCCGTTCGTGTTGACTAATGCACCTGCTGTGTTCATGGATCTGATGAACCGTGTGTTTAGTCCGTATTTGAATAAGTTCGTGGTCGTGTTTATTGATGATATCTTGATCTACTCTAAGATCAAGGAGGAGCATGAGGAACATTTGAGGATAGTGTCGCAGACATTGAGGGACAACCAGCTTTATGCTAAGTTGTCCAAATGTGAGTTCTGGTTAGAGAAGGTAGCGTTTTTCGAACATGTGATATCTAAGGAGGATGTAGCAGTGGATCCTAGTAAGATAGATGTAGTATAGAACTGGGAGGCTCTCCAGAATGTTGCCGAGGTGCGTAGTTTTCTAGGTTTAGTAGAGTATTATAGGCGATTCGTGAAGGATTTTTCTAAGATTGCTAGGCCAATGATTGCGCTTATGAGAAATGATACATGATTTCGTTGGTATGAGGGTTGTGAGAAGGCGTTCCAAATCCTTAAGGAACGTTTGACTACATCCCTTATTCTAGCTTTGCCAGAGGGGATCGATACTTTTGAGGTGCATACTAACGCTTCGAAGAATGGTTTTGGATGTGTGTTTATGCAGGACGGGAAGGTGATTTCTTATGCATCGAGACAACTTAAGCCATATGAGAAGAACTACCCTACTCCCGACTTGGAGTTGGGTGGTCTGGTTTTTACATTGAAGATTTAGAGGCATTACTTGTATGGAGTAACCTTTAAGGTGATCTCAGACCATAAAAGTCTGAAGTATATATTTACCAAGAGGGGGCTTAATATAAGGCAGAGGAGATTGATATATTTTATTGGTGATTATGATATGGATATTGTGTATCATGAGGGGAAGACGAACGTGGTCGCCGATGATTTGAGTAGGAAGAGTGTGCTTTCCTTGTGCACATCGATGTCTTTTATGTGGCTGGGAGATGAGGTGGATCAGATGGGCATTCATGTGATTAGGAAAAGAGATACGATGGGAGATTTGATAGTGGAACCTGAGATATATGGTGAGATACGATACAGTCAGCTGTTGGTTCTCAACTTCGTGGAGTGGAAGGCGAAGTTAGATAAGGGTGGACCGTCGAGGTGTTCTCTTAGTGCAGATGAGAGTCTTCGTTTCGATGGGAGATGGTATGTTCCAGATAGTGCTGAGTTGACGAAGAGGATTATGACCGAGGCTCACAGTATAAGTGCATAACCTATTCAGTGCATTCAGGTGGGGATAAACTGTATAGGGACCTGAAGTAGACTTTCTGGTAGCCGGGTGATGCCCGTCGTTGAGGGTACCAAAGATAAATTTATAATTCCTAACTTTAACAATAGATAGCGAAAGTCAGGGTCGAACCACAAGGAGGCGGGGAATGTTTATTGTTGAATGTTAATGTTTAAAGGTAACAAATTTGGGGGTTTTATTGGTTGATTACTATATCCAAGGCAAAGATTAAAATAAACAAAAAATAAAAGATGAGAATAAAATATAATAAAAAGGGATGCTAGGATGTTTGGGTAATAAATAGCTAAGGTAAAATAAATCCTAAGGTCAACATGTATTGCAGTCGCGTAAGGGGGTGTAACATATCTTTTTAGGTCTATGCTACCTAATAGCTCCTTTCGGCCTATGCTATTAGTTCCTAGGTCTCACAATTATTGGGTGTCAACAATAAGGGTGATTCCTAAATTCCAGGTCACATACCTTTCAGCCTTGGGTAACCTATCCGTCTTAAGGTGTAAACCAATGCCCTTCCCGTATCTTTCAATCTTGGGTAGGTCATTACTAACATCCTACAAGTCTCCTTATGGTCTCATTGCAAGATATTATAATTGACAAGAAAAGACGAAATAAGAATACATACGCGGGTGGTCGACCGACCAGCTACTCCAGTCGGCCGACCACGGCCTCGGTCGACCGACCAGCTATTCCGGTCGGCCGACCGTGGTCCTGCTACAGGTGGGTCTTTCGAATTTTATCTACCTACGCATATTTATCCCCTACATCCTAACATATGAAAATTAGCTACTCATGATTGTTAAGACGATTATAAAATTGGGAATAAACATGGAGAACATAGTAAATAATCTAAGCATGCAAGATTCAATAAAGCTTGGGATTCTAACTTAACAATTGTAATAAAAACAAGAACGATAATAAAACAAGATTAAAAGAGTAATTACCACAATTTGGAATTAGGGCAGAAAGAAACTAACTTTATTGATGAATGCTTGGGAACTATTGAAAGATTACAAAACTAAAGCTTGAATAAAACTAAGTATGATAAAACTTGATACTAGATGATTTGATGCCAAACTTGATAATAAACCCTAGCTACAAGATTAGCTTATATAGGGTAATAGATTAGAGTTTCCTAAAGACTCTAATTCTAATTTATTTCCGAAAAAGAATCGTATGGGCTTCTGTTGTGGTCGGTCGACCTACTATATGGGTCGGTCGACCGTTTCTTGCTGGGCTTCTTTTATTTCCGGCATTCCTTGAAATTTGGGCTTCATTAAAATTCAGGACTGGTCGGCCGACCCGTTTGGGTGGTCGGTCGACCGCCTCTGTACGGAAATCTTCGGATTTCTCTTGTTTTGACTTTTGGCACTTGACTTTGACTCCAGTTGACTTTCCATTAATTCCCTAATTAAGCAAAAGACTTGAGGATATGGATTTGGTGCTAAATTGCTTCTTTTCCGCATAAATCTGCAAAAGTGCATAAAAATACGAAAGTACACGATTTGTGGGAAATAAAGGCTAAAACATAGTAAATGAGCGACCAAATACGTGTAAAAATAGATGTAAAACATCATAAAATAGACACGTATCAAATTCCCCAAACCAAACCCTTGCTTGCCCTCAAGCAAGAAATAGACTCGATCCTAACTAATGGAACGATTTCAATCTCAGAGCAAAATTTACATGTAAGCCTATACCAATGCCAAGAACAAAATGAGAAAGTATATAAATCATGCAAACGAGTTATAGTGTCGTCAAACTTGCAACACTAGAGACTATAGAGACTTTATACTATGGACTCTCGCGGTACGCTCGAGACACTCATGAAGCAAAGGGTGAGTATAAGTAAAAGATAGAAAGAAGTAATTTTGTAGAGACACTCACCTAACTGCGACCCATGAAAACATGCCTGCAATCTAACATGAACAAGAATTCTACAACTTTGTATAACAATCTCATTTAAATGGCCTAGATATACGCAATTGGGGCAATGAAAGATATGTGAGGTAAAAGGTAAAAAGTGGTTAAGATGTTTTTGGGTATGTGGGGTTAGTAGCCAAGCTAGTAAAACCGTTTCCCAACAACATAATTCACAATTTTTTTTTTGATATTAAGAAAGTGCTCCTTTTGTAGCACAACTCTCACATTAAATATAAGAAAGGACTCCCAAATATTTTTGAATGGGGTGCGGGAGTGATAACACATAAAAGAAAGGGATTTTTGGAACGAAATTTGCATTTTGATTCTGCCAGGTGGTCGGCCGACCCATGAAAGTGGTCGGTCGACTGGCTCTGTATGTTTTTGACTTTTTCGTTTTTCTTCTTTCCTTTTTTTTTCTTTTCTGGATCTTTCTGTTCTTCTTCTTTTCTTTCTTTCTTTTCTCTTTTTTTTTTTTTTGCTCAAGATAGCATATAAACCAAGATGCCTCAAAATACAATCCAATGACCACAAATACTAGCTTGGAAGGGTAGGCTAAGTATGGGATGTAGTTTTGGGGGAATAAAAAGGCAATTCTGGCTATGTAAGGCTTATGGGTAAATATGAGAAAAGGGATCCCAAATGCACGTATCAAGACTCACAAAACGAGATAGTAAAACAAGTATATAGCAATTCAAGTTCATGTTTATGCATATTGATGTAACATGTTCCAAGGGGAGTACTACTCACATCCTAGACAACTGGTTTAAGAATGAAACCAGGAAATAAGCTCTAAACCTTAGAATGTATAGTAGGTTGCCAAGGTATAAGTCAAGTCTCAAGATATGCAAGTTGACAAAAACTCGTAGATATGCGAAAGACTCTCATACTAAAACAAGTTGACAAGGCAAGGTAAAGATATAAACATGTAAGATAGCTAAATCATCCTTGAAATACTTTCGTTCCGACTCGACCTATATGCTAAAATAAACGTGCATTTTTTTGGAATTTTTGAATTTTTTTAATTTTTTTTTTTGGATTTTTTTTTTGTATATGCAAGGAAGATAAAGAAAAAAAATGCAAGACAGAAATGCAAATAAACGTGTGACAAAATGCAATGCATGTGACACGAAACCATTCCCCAAACCAACCCGCACAATGTCCCCATTGTGCATTAGCCTAAGTAAAGGTTTCACAAAATTAAAAGACAAATGCAAGTAAAATAAAAACTAAGGAAAAACTGGAAAGAACTCACTGGGTTAATAGATGTATGAGAAAAACCTCCCCAAACCAGCGTAAGCTGGGAGGTTTTGGTGGCCAGCAGTGCCACTCAAGTATCCAAGTCAATTTCGCGATTTCCGAGGAAGAGAAACGAAAGACTACAGCGGAGAGCAGGTCGACCGACCGGTGTAACAGGTCGACCGACCTCCTGTGAATCACAGAAGGATCAGCGATACAGCGACTCTGGTCGACCGACTGATGTTTCTGGTCGGTCGACCCTCTGCGTCCTGGAGGTCTTCATTTCTTCGTAAATCCTGAAAAAGCAAGAAAAATATGTGCGCCCAACAATGCGCGAGATGCCCGGAACGATTCTTAAAGTTTTAACTACTCAAACATAAAGGAAAGGATCTAAAACTACTAGAAAACAAAATTAAAAAGTCTCACACAACATAAAATAAATTGTCTTAAAACTGCAACTTAAAAACAACTATCCGCTAAAGATGCGGAAGATATCCGACCACGGCTTCTGACGACATGCCGTAGTCTCCACGGTTTTTGCTTTAGTAGCAAAACACATCTTCTTTCCGCCGTCGCAAAGTATTTGCGACGGTCTCTCTTCTTGAGCTTGCCTCCTCTTCTTTTTCTCCTCCCGATCCACGACGTCTGGATCCTCATCCTCTTCATAGCTTAAGCATCCCATTCCTCCTCTCTGGACGATGGCTTCCTTCACTTTGGGTTTCCCTAAACCAGTTCCTGCAATAGTCATAATAGAAGTGTCCTCCCTATTGCTCCCAATCTGGGGCGGAGGTGTAAAAACAGATACAGGAACAGGTAATAAAGGTGGAGAAGTAGTGATGACCTCATACCTTTTCTCAGAAGTGATAGCATTACATGTGATGGGGGTCATAGCATCCTTCTTCCTATAGGATAGTCCATAGATAATAGAATGCTTGCCTACTTTGAAGGTTAGAGTCCCAGTACCTACATCTATAATGGCACCCGCAGTGTGAAGAAAGGGTCTTCCTAGAATTATAGGTATATGGGCATCCTCTGGGATGTCCAAAACTACAAAGTCGACTGGGAAGAAGAACCTGTCGATACGGACAGGGATGTTTTCTAACACCCCTACAGGTTCCATAGATGTGCGATCAGCCATCTGGACTGTCATACTGGTCACTGCAAATTCGGTCATTCCTAGTTTTAAGGCAACGCTTAGGGGCATGACACTTATACTAGCACCTAAGTCGCATAGAGCCTTCTTAACTGGGAAGGTTCCTATATTACAGGGGACAGAAAAACTACCAGGGTCTTCTAGTTTATGAGGGGCAATGACATGCGTTAAATAACTGGATGACTCTTCAGTGAGGGCTACCGACTCAACCTTTTCTAGAGACCTCTTTCGTGACAAAAGTTGTCTCATGAATTTAAGATATGAAGGAACCTGTTGAACTAATTCTAAAAATGGGACTTGAACATTCAATGAACGAATCACATCTTTAAATTTGTCAAAAGATACCTGATCCTTTGAAGGCACGAGTCTCTCTGGAAAAGGAGCAACTGAGGATTCCGTATTTGCAGCCCTTTTTAAAAACCTGGGGGTCTTGTCACCCCTGAAAAGGAAATCCCGCAAGTTATTCGGCAAATCTGGACGAAAGGGAACTTCAGGTTCTGCTTCAATGGTCGGTCGACCAGAATCTTCGGTCGGTCGACCAGTCTCCTGTTCAGGCAAAATTTCTGGATCCTGATCTGCGGTCGGTCGACCAGATTTTTCGGTCGGTCGACCGCCTTCGCTGCTACTCGCCTGTTTTTCTTTCTCAGCCCCCACTTTAGCTCCACTTCGCAGGGTTACGACGTTTAGAGTCTCCTTCTTCTGGTCTGGTTTGGTCGGAAGTTGACCCGGAGCCCTAGTATCATTCTTGCTCGCGATCTGAGCAATCTGGGACTCTAACATCTTCATCCCTGCCTCTCTAGCCTGTGACTCCTTCTGAACCAACCCGATAAGATTTTGGATAAGAGCATCTGTGTTGGGTGGTGGATTAGAAGGTGGTTGAGGGTTGAAAGGTGGTCTTTGGAAGTTTTGTTTATGTGGGGGTACATAAGTGGAATTTTGCTGAGGTTGCATGTGTTGTGGGTTTTGAACATTCTGGCTTGTCCACCTTAAGTTGGGATGGACATTGTTATTATTTGGGTCATAGAAATTGTTCCCACGATAATGCTGAAAAGCGGCACATGTTTCATTAGATGAAGTACAGAACTTTGACACATGCCCTTCTCCACCGCACCTTTCACAAGCAAAGGGTCCGTCCTGAACGGCGTTCACTTGGTAAATTCCTCCCTTGCTTCCACTCCCTAGATCGAGCTTTCCTGCAGCCTCAAATTTTTCTAACTTGGCTGTCAAGGCCTCAATTGCTGACAGGTTGTACTCGTTTTTTCTCTGATTTCCTCTGGAAGTACCATGCTCAGCACGGTGCACAGCAACATCTTCTATTAACTTGAGACCCTTAGTCTCTCCTGAATTATCTTGGAATCTCCCATTAGCTGCAGCATCTAAATAGGCCCTGTTGTCATCATAGAGGCCATTGTAGAACTGGTTGCAAAGAAACCATTGTTCGAATCCGTGATGTGGTATGGATCGAACAAGTCTCTTGAACCTGTCCCACGCCTCACTAAAGTCTTCATTGGGACCTTGCTTGAAATTAGTAATCTGCGCCCTTAGAGCATTAGTCTTTGATGCAGAATAGTATTTCCTGTAGAATGCTAAGGCGAAGGTGTTCCAATCTGTGACTCCCGCAGCAGTGCGGTCAAGATCTCTGTACCACTCTCTCGCAGAGTCCCTAAGGGAGAAGATAAACATGGTCTGTTTAATCTGGTCCTGCGTTACTCCTTCTGGGGGTGCTATAGAGCATATGTAATCTGTGAAGATTTCAATATGCTTAGCAGCATCCTCATTGGCCGAGCCTCCAAATTGGTTTCTTTCAACCATAGTAATATAGGCAGGCTTGGCCTCGAATGGCTTCCCAGTACCTGCAGGTAAAGTGAACCCTTTGTATAGGTCCTTTGCCTGAGGCATGGAGTGACTGGCAATAGTAGCTTCCTCTGTCATGTTCTCTTCTTCTTTAGGAAAAACTGGAAAGTAGGTAAAAGATGGTGATTTTGGTGAAGGTGGATTGCTGGGTGAATTTGGTTGTGAAGGTGGTGTTTTTGGTGAAGATGGTGGTAATTCGAATAAGCCTTCTTGAAATAAGGAAGATGGTGAGCCTCCTTCTTGATTTGCTAGAAGTTGCTTTCTTCTTTCTCTAAGAGTCCTCTCAATTTCGAGGTCAAGTGGTAGGAGTTCTCCTTGAACTGACCTGCGCATAAGATGGAAACTACAAGAAAAAAGTGAGAAGGTTTAAGGAACAAAAAGTTCCTTAAACAAAAAGGGAAACAAAAACAAAAAACAATAAACACTGGCGTCACCTCCCCGGCAACGGCGCCAAAGTTTGATGCCCGTCGTTGAGGGTACCAAAGATAAATTTATAATTCCTAACTTTAACAATAGATAGCGAAAGTCAGGGTCGAACCACAAGGAGGCGGGGAATGTTTATTGTTGAATGTTAATGTTTAAAGGTAACAAATTTGGGGGTTTTATTGGTTGATTACTATATCTAAGGCAAAGATTAAAATAAACAAAAAATAAAAGATGAGAATAAAATATAATAAAAAGGGATGCTAGGATGTTTGGGTAATAAATAGCTAAGGTAAAATAAATTCTAAGGTCAACATGTATTGCAGTCGCGTAAGGGGGTGTAACATATCTTTTTAGGTCTATGCTACCTAATAGCTCCTTTCGGCCTATGCTATTAGTTCCTAGGTCTCACAATTATTGGGTGTCAACAATAAGGGTGATTCCTAAATTCCAGGTCACATACCTTTCAGCCTTGGGTAACCTATCCGTCTTAAGGTGTAAACCAATGCCCTTCCCGTATCTTTCAATCTTGGGTAGGTCATTACTAACATCCTACAAGTCTCCTTATGGTCTCATTGCAGGATATTATAATTGACAAGAAAAGACGAAATAAGAATACATACGCGGGTGGTCGACCGACCAGCTACTCCAGTCGGCCGACCACGGCCTCGGTCGACCGACCAGCTATTCCGGTCGGCCGACCGTGGTCCTGCTACAGGTGGGTCTTTCGAATTTTATCTACCTACGCATATTTATCCCCTACATCCTAACATATGAAAATTAGCTACTCATGATTGTTAAGACGATTATAAAATTGGGAATAAACATGGAGAACATAGTAAATAATCTAAGCATGCAAGATTCAATAAAGCTTGGGATTCTAACTTAACAATTGTAATAAAAACAAGAACGATAATAAAGCAAGATTAAAAGAGTAATTACCACAATTTGGAATTAGGGCAGAAAGAAACTAACTTTATTGATGAATGCTTGGGAACTATTGAAAGATTACAAAACTAAAGCTTGAATAAAACTAAGTATGATAAAACTTGATACTAGATGATTTGATGCCAAACTTGATAATAAACCCTAGCTACAAGATTAGCTTATATAGGGTAAGAGATTAGAGTTTCCTAAAGACTCTAATTCTAATTTATTTCCGAAAAAGAATCGTATGGGCTTCTGTTGTGGTCGGTCGACCTACTATATGGGTCGGTCGACCGTTTCTTGCTGGGCTTCTTTTATTTCCGGCATTCCTTGAAATTTGGGCTTCATTAAAATTCAGGACTGGTCGGCCGACCCGTTTGGGTGGTCGGTCGACCGCCTCTGTACGGAAATCTTCGGATTTCTCTTGTTTTGACTTTTGGCACTTGACTTTGACTCCAGTTGACTTTCCATTAATTCCCTAATTAAGCAAAATACTTGAGGATATGGATTTGGTGCTAAATTGCTTCTTTTCCGCATAAATCTGCAAAAGTGCATAAAAATACGAAAGTACACGATTTGTGGGAAATAAAGGCTAAAACATAGTAAATGAGCGACCAAATACGTGTAAAAATAGATGTAAAACATCATAAAATAGACACGTATCACCGGGCATGAAGAGGTATGTTGCATAGTTTGTGGCTAGGTGTCTGACTTGTTAGAGAGTTAAAGGGGAATAACATCGACTGCAAGGTAAGATTCAGTCCTTAGAGGTGCCACCGTGGAAGTGGGAGTCAATATCTATGGACTTCATCGTGGGGGTTACCTCGATCTCAGCGAGGTAACAACATGATTTGGGTTATCGTGGACCGTTTGACTAAGTCGACTCCTTTTGTCTCCATAAAGGACACTTGGAGCAAGGTTGAGCTAGCCCTAGCTTATCAGAAGAATGCGGTCAGATTGCATAGGATACGTAAGGATATTGTATCAGATCGAGATTCTAGTTTTATTTTTAGGTTTTGGCAGGATTTGTAGGAGATGATGGGTATAACATTGAAGATGAGTAAAACTTTTGACCCAGCTACAGATGCTCATACTGAGCGGACTATTAAGACTCTTGAGGAAATGTTGAGAGCATGTGTGATAGATTTTAGGGGTATTTAGGAGGAAACGTTAGACTGATTGAGTTTTCCTACAATAGTAGTTATCATGCTAGTATTGGGATGTCAGCCTTTGAAGCCTTGTATGGGAGGAGACGCAGGAGTCCGATATGTTGGGATGATAGTTTCGAGGCTGAAGTGTTGGGTCCTTAGTTAATGCAGGATATGATCGATTGGGTTAGAGTGATTCGACAGAATATGAGGGCATCTCAAGATCGACAGAAGAGTTATGCGGATTTACAACGCAAGGATATTGAGTTTCGGGTTGGGGACAAGGTATTACTTAAGATTTCACCTATGAGAGGTATGATGAGATTTTTGAAGAGCGGCAAGATGAGCCAAAATTTTATAGGGCCGTATGAGATCCTTGATCGAGTGTGAGAGGTTGCTTATCGCTTGGCGTTATCACCAGCCTTAGACTGAGTTCATAATGCTTTTCATGTCTCGAGTTACGGAAGTACGTTAGTGATCCATCCCACATTCTTGAGGTGGAGCCGGTAAAGCTTGATGAAGCTCTATCTTATGTGGAGACCCCTAAGGCCATACTCGATAGTAAGATCCGTAAGACCAGGACGGGACAGACCAAGGTTGTTAAGATATTGTGGTCAAACCACGATGTTAAGGAGGCTACTTGGGAGTCTGAGTCTGCAATGAGGGATCGTTATCCTCAGTTATTTGATCAGGTATGTGAGGTTATGGGGGGGGGGGGGGGTAATCTGTTTCTCTTAGGGGGATAGGAGATGATCGCGCGTTAGATTTCAAGTCTTTATTTGAGCCTTATTTTGTTGTTTATGTGTCTCACCTATGGAGTTGTTTTATAGATAATGATATGTGTCCGCGACACGTTATGTCACGATGATTGTGAGTCTTTCTTTTCAGGTCAGTAGGTTGTGAACTTCGAGGATGAAGTTCGTTCAAAGGGGGGAAGATTGTAACACCCCTCTAATTGTCATATGGGTAACTCAGACGAGTTGGATGAACTCGGTCGAGTTGACCCATGGTATGTTAGTTGCCAAGTTAGTCAAACTCAATCGAGTTGATATAACTCGGCCGAGTTGGTCCAACTTGGCCGAGTTGGCTGTTCCGTGTTCAGCATCGCGATTACTTATAAAAGAAAAACCGCAGGTTAAAATATTATTTTACCCTAAAAGCTAAACGCATTTTTACCCTCTTTCACTAATCTTTCTCTCCCGAAATCTCCTAAAGGTTCTTAGCAAGTGTAAGTCGCGCCGATCATCTAGCCTAGCGTCGTCATCAAGTAAGTCTCATTCTTTTTGTTAGTATGTCATTAATATAGAGTAGTTATACCTATGGTTAGTAATTCCTGTCCATATTCTTAGGAGGAGACTTTGTAGATGAGCGTTGGTAGGAAGTTTTTGGGATTTTGCTTTGAGGTAGGGTTTCCCTACTCAGTTCTGGTAGATTGTGATTGTGACGATCTTATTGCTTGTGTATAACTGACATCACTATTATTGTTATTGAATTGATTGATTGGGAATATACGTTTGGGACCGTACGGGAAACGCCTCTCAATCCTACGATCGTCTTTCGTGGTTTCCGTCGCGGAGGGGATGTGCACATTAATGTTCTGGGTACCCCTTGCCGCGAGCAAGTGTGAGATTGGATGTGGGGTTAGTGGCCGCCACTTGTGATTTAGGTGACGGTGATATCAGTTGGTTGTGATATATCAGTTGGTTGTGATATATCAGTTTGTAGTTTTGTTATTACTTGTAACTGTGATCGTCTTATTTATCAGATACTGACGCTTGTTGTATATTACTGTGATGATCCATGTTATGGTGAGCAGATTCTCAGGTACCACGTGGTTGTTGATGCTGGCTTGGGAGGACGGGTCACCTTACTTTTTATAGCGTCACAATTGTTCAGTATTTTAGCTTCCGTTGTACTTTTGGCTTTTGCGTATCTTGAGAGTTATAAACACTATAACTATTCTTTATAATAAAGTTATTTTATCGTTTACTTTGATATTATCTCAGGAAATTGAGATGGTAGCACTTTCATAGTTTGATGGTCCTTTCTAAAGGCCTTGGATTATGAGGGTGTTACAAGGAGTGACGGAACCGAAGCCGATAAACTTGACGATGATTAAGTAAAGTAAAAAAATTCATAGACAAAAAAGTAAGGTGTGTTTATTAAGTGGGTGGTAGGTGAAATAATTTAGTTAATGTTGTGAAATATTATTTGTATAATATTATATGGAGGTCCATATCTTGAAATATTATAGGGTGTATTATCTTATGGAAACTCAACCTCATTGTATGTGTATATATATCCCTCATAATGGAATAAGAATACAATTTTGTCTCTAAAAAGTACATTTTATATACAATTTTACCCCCATATTTAGATCGATTTTATACGCTTTTTGCACTTTTATTAGTGTTTCTATGAGCTAATTGTTTGTTTTAGATGTATTGTGCATATTAAGTGTGTTTTGTAGGAAATGTAGCTATTTTAGCTAATTTACCATCAAATATGCAAATCTCAAGAGCAAATTAGCTAAGTAGAATTAGCTAGAATGATCAAGCATACATGCAATAAGACTAAGCAAGTGATGAAGAAAAGTTAGTTTGCATGTACATGGTAAATATTAATCACAAAACGAAGTCAACCATGCAATCAAGGTTAAAGTGTAAACAATTGAGTAATGAAGACTTGATGCACAAGATTTCTTAAAATCCAACATTGGATCCAAAAAGATATTTTATGCTCAAGAAATAAAGTGTTTATTGGGCAATTAAAGGCGTCATTTATTCCATATCTTTGGATTCCACGGGCAATTACTCGGGGATTTAAGGCATTAAACCAAGAACATCACGACCCCGATCAGGGCTAGCCACTTTTAGGTCCTTTTATTATTTCTTACATTTCACTTAGTTTTTAGTATAAGAGGAGGGCTTACCCCGACCTTCTAAGCATATTTTTTTATCATCTCTTATTATCTCTTTTCATATATTTTCTACCTTATTTTAGTTCATTATTCTCTTAGTTTATTTTACATATAATTTAGCTTTTGTAATTCCTTTACATTTCACTTACAATTTCAATATAAGCATTTGATTACTATTTCTATTCAAGCTTTGATTCTTCATTTGAGTTATTCATTTCGAGGTTCATTTCCATATGATATTTCTGTTTTTTTTTATGTTATTTAGTTTGTTATCATTTTCATATGTAGTTTCTTATTTTGTTATTTAATTTTATTAATTAGTTTTAGTATTAATCATGTCTCATTTTATACATTGCATTTTCTTTTACAATTATGAGTAAGTAGTCATTTTGTCTAGGAAAATGGGAGTCATGCATTAGTTTATAATTTAATATTTTATGTAAATATGTTTTAGTAATTGTTAAATATGTTTCTATCACATGCTTGTTATGTTTTGTTAATCTTTGTTTATTGATCACAAACTTAGATTATATTCGTTAATTAATTCTATAAGTTGAGAGGCATGAATATGAATTTCACTAAACATGTGTTACTAGCTAGGACGGCGATCTAGCAAAAATTGAGAGGCAGTTAAAACGCGGTTTGTGGTTGGCAATGAGGTCGAGAGATGGTTGTCTATAAGCCTAAACATCTACCAATTTCTATTACATTAATTATCTTAATGTTCATAATTATTATTGATGAACGTGTGACCCGATCCCCTAGACTTATTTTAATAAAATACAATTTACATCATTTTTATAGGGTTAATTGATGAGAATAATCTCAACTATACCCGTCTTGCTCAAAATAATCCCTACTATGCAATAATCTGGAAAAATCTCAACTATGACATCAATTAACTTATATTATCTCAAGTGAACGGCGACATGTTCAGAAGGTCGCTGACGTCGCTCTACATATTTACTCAGTTTATAAACCCTTTGTTTCACTTAATTTACCTATTCATTTCCTAAGTTTTTCATCTTCACTAATTTTTCTCCCTTTTTGCCATCAACATTTTAGTAGACGTCGAATTCCTTTATCCTAATAGCCATAAACAAGTTTTGCTGAAATAAAAAACCTGAAAATTAATTTAACTAAAATAAACAAAATCATAAACTAAAACTGCTTATATGAACACAACTCAGACTTTGTAAACCCATAAAAATTTGTGAACATGAAAATCCCTAATTAATCAAAGCATTCACGTGTTTTAATAGAAAGAAAAGATAAAATAAAGGAATCTATTTAAAAAGTGGACAAGGATTTTTGTTGAACGTTGGAGAAGGAATTCCGCTGCTTTTGATTTTGGGAGTGAGATAAAGAAAGAGATAATTAATATACAGAGGAAAAGATGCAACATCAGTCCATTCCAAAATTTGGCAGCAAGGTAAGCCCTTGATAGTTAAATAAAAACAATTAATCCGCCAAATTTCCAGTTATGCTAACAGTATCCAAAATCCCCTAATTTCCCCAAATTTCTGAATTAGGATTCATCATCTCCAATTTTACAATATACCCAGATCTTCGTCGACTTTTTATTGCTCAAATCTGTAATACCCCGTATTTTAGCCTCGGTCAACGGCAGTTAAACCATGTGTTATACAAGTATTTCAAATGGAATGTTTATAAAGTATTTTACGTAAACTGTTATTATTTTATAAATCGTATTGCTACGATTATTTCGTATTTCATAATCATTTTATATTTGACGATTATTTCTTAAAATGAAATTTCATCCATATTTCTTTAATTTGGATATATATTTATAATTAAATATAATTCCTATTTTATATTTATTTCTCATTTATACTTGTGTTATTATTTAAGTCGTAATTAAATTTAAATTCTAATTTTATATATATTCTTATGTAATTACTAATAATTTTATATTCTTATAATTAATTTAATTGATATCTACTAATACTAATTATATAATTGAAGTAATATAATTAGTTATATGTAATTGTTAATTTATTTAAGTTACGAGTCGGAAACGGAGTATAAGACATTGAGAAGCGTGATGGGCTTGGGCTCGAGTAGAATATGAGAAACGTGTCTAGGCAAACACAACAAAACCTATGCAAACCCTAGTAAGACGTCTACCTCCATCGACATACCTCATCCATCGACTTTTTACACTTTCACAAACCCTACTTCCCCATATGCTAACTGCCTCCAAAATCTCGTAAAACCCTATTCACATCTACCTCGCCTGTCTCCATACTCTTGCCTCAAACAATAGCATAACCACCGTGATATTGAAGGAAAACAAAGAAGAGGAAACACGCAGAAATAGCAGCCTCACCATCATCGTTACTTTGTGCAGCCGTGTTTGTAAGTAGTTTATCATGTTATTTTGTACTTTCGAATCTATACACTAAGGTTGTATGTAATCCTTGTTGTATGAATAATATGTTTGTCATCCTTAAACCACCATAGGACCACCGTGTGTGTCCCTAAAACAGTCCTGAATGTCAACAGTAACACGTGTTTTACTCTATTTTGTTTATCCGTGTTGGTTCAGTTCGTTCCTTGCTTATTCGTTCATATTGTGGTTGTGGGTCGTGGCTACTGGTAGGGGTGTGTTATTAGGTTGTTTTGGTGGTGGTTATAGGGTGTGTGGTGGCCGGAGGAGGTTGTTTTGACAGTGGGTATAGGGGTTTCTGAAACAGGGGTTTTGCAGCGTGTTCAAGAGTTTTGTGGGGCTGTTTCGGAAGGTTTTAGGTGAGACGAGAGGAAGGTGGCACCACCACTGGAACCACCGTGAGTCAGTGGTGTCCAGATGCGTTGTGGGGCATGGTGGTGAGAGAAATAAATGGGTGAAGGAGGGGGTGTACACGAGAGTGGCTGGGGAACGGAGTATACGGGTTGTGTGGAGGCTATTTCGACAGCCTGTTTAGAGCGGTTATGGTGGCCTCTGGTGGTGGCTAATTGGTGGAAGTTGTAGTGGGTAGTACGTAGTTGAGGTTGAGTATAGTGGTGGTAGGTGTCAGGGACCGGGCTGGTGGTGGTGGTGTCGGGAAAAGGGCTGCAGCAAGCCGTTATTCACGTTTGCTGGTGTAGTTTTGCGTACGGTTTTTTTTAAAGTTGTTGTCATTGCCTGTCTATGTATTATTATTACTATTATATTATTATTATTAATATTATATTTGGTTATGTGTTGTTGCTGTTGTCATTGTTTGCCTTATTATTATTATTATTATTATTACTATTATTATTATTTTATTATCTTTTATTGTTATTAGTATATTATTGTTATTACATTATTATTACTATTATGTGTTAATGTTATTATTAGTATTATTGATATTATTATTATTATTATTATTATTATTATAATATGTAATTGTTATTGTTAGTAATATTATTATTATCATTATAATAGTTAATATCATATTGTTAGTATGGTTAATATTATTAGTGTTGTTCATGCTTTAATTATTAAGTTGTTAAGTGAATTTTCTTTATACAAGAATGTGACGGTTATCAATAGTCCATTTTTTTCAATGTTCGTTTATTTAATGGAAGTTAGCTATAAAAGTAATATTGACGGGTCGGTTAAGTTAATTGAGGTAGTCATGATTAATACGGTCTCGTTATGCGTAATATATTATTTAAATCGTTAATTTGAATAATTGATATATTTTGTTTACGTAGTTATATTAGTTAGTGATTACGTATATTATATTGTTAGGTGACGATTTTGACGTGGCGTTATTCTGTTTACCCGCTGGCTTGCTTTTGGACTATATTGCTATTTTAGGTAGGATACACTGACCCTATACTTTATGATGTGTTATGAATGAATGTTGGATTGTGTGTTATGGATGTTGAGCATGATTTATATGAGAATGGTATTGGTTGGATTCATTGTTGTTTATTATTATTGGTACGCGCATTGCATTATTTGATTGCATGATTGAATAATTATATCGTTGCATACATGAGCATAGCATATGCATTGGTTACTGAGAAAGTTATGGTCAGATATTGTTCTGATATAAAGCCCAGGGTGGTTCTGCAGACCAGGCCTGGTGTCTTATCAGCTATTGAGCTGGTGTTCTGTGACGACCGATTATAGTCTGCCGAGAGGTTCGGTATGGCTTGGTGCAAGGGTATGAGTTTGAGATTGAGAATTGAGATTGAGATTGAGATTGAGCTCGAGCATATCATTGCATTTGCATATCAAAATTGTTGCATTATAATTATTGTGTTACCCTACTCAACCGCGAGGTTGACAGTGTATTCGTGTACACCTACGATGATCCGGAATGGGGAGTAGATTCTACAGGTCAGAGACAGATGAGCTAGGAGCTGGGGCAGGAATGTGAGATGCCTACTTTTGACCGACTTAGAATTATATCACATCTAGAGAAGTCATCAGTTGTATTTTCATTTCTGTTATGTAGTAACTGTAATAACCAAGTTTAAATTTTATCAGTTTTATATAAAGTACTTTGGTTGTTTTACTTTGTTATTCACTACCTCGGACATTCCGAGATGGTAACAGCTCTATTTATTTGAGAATGTCTTGCTAAAGACTCTTAAATAAATGGGGGTGTTACAAAGTGGTATCAGAGCGAACGATCCTCAGGCCTAAATCAAATGAAAAATAATGAACATAGGAAGAGTCAAATAAAACGAACCCCAGGCTAATAACTGTTAGGAGCCCCAGGATTGGGATGAGTTAGGGGCCCCCTGAAACCAAGCCACTGGCCCTTTCAGTCTAACCTGGTAACCTTGAGTGATGCAGAGAGTGGATAGTAACAAATAAAAGATCAGACCTTGTCTATATTGTACTGACAGTTTTGCAGGAGCGGAATGAGGTAAGTAATGATGTGATACATAGTTAATGATGTGCAATGAAAGGATATGGTTGACATTGGCATATTGAATTATTTGAATAGCTGAGTGACATTTTAGTGTATGGATGACATGAGTTGTGAATTATGAACTATATGATGATATGCATGCGGTTTTAGGATCCCTGAACCCTTAGGTAGAGATATCGTCTAATGATGTGTGTAATGAGATGGTGATAGAAGCACTATAAATTATAGCTACCTAGGAGGTTAGATATAGGAGAGATATGACCATGATTGACTGGAATGGTTAATAGAGCTAGCCTAGCAATGTTGTTACAGGACGAGGAATCAAGTTAAGTCTTTTGTGTAAAGCTAGTAGACCGAAACGAGTGTCGTGTCTGTTGATAATTGTTTTGTTGCTCTTATGAGTGTGTATATACTTCTTATTTGAATTCCTTATTCTTTGCAAGAGTTTGTTGTTTGGCTTACTAGGCAAATGTGATCGAATTTTGAGATTTATGATTGTTATTATCTTACTAAATGCCTTAGCAATCCATGTCTAGTGACATGCGGAATGTGTTACCCCAAACTATGAATGTTATATAGTTATGTGTAGGTTATGTTTTATATTTACATGCCAATTTCATATTTATTTATGCATATATAACTAGTGAATTATCTAATTGATTCTACTTTCAGTTTCAAAATCTTTACTGTGTACTAGATGACAATTATAGTTGAAATGAAGAATGAATGTTAATATGGTGCAAAGTGATGTCTATGTTTCAAATATTATCACAATGTACTTTGGAAGATGAATGGTTGAGTTTCGATATAGTAATGTGAAATTGCAAAGGAACTAAAATTTTGATAAATTTCCAGAATGTTACCTTGTTTGCGCGAGCTGTCATTTAAAATGTGTTCCATACATGAGTATGAAAATTTTATGTATGATAACCTTCTAAGTTAGCCTCCCAATGCTTTAGGTTTCATGTTAATAGAAGTTATATTTTGAGAGAAATAAATATTTTAGTCGACAGTCGTCAAATTGTTACTACACAGTTCTGTTTTGACCCATGTTTTTGTAAAGAAAGTCATTTAAAACGTATTTATTATTTCTGCATAATTTCAACTTCACTGTTTAGAATATTCATTCATGTTTTCAAAAATGATAAGCCACGTAAAATCTTAACGAGTCGTTATTTAATGGTGATTTTTGCAAGATTACCTAGTTTTCTGTCTAATTGCTGTAAAAATTTTGTCCAGACCTGTCGCGTTGTAAAAATTGATATAAATAATTTACTTAAGGTTTGCAATTGATTCTTTTTCCTATGATTAGTTAATTCATAATATTTTCTAAAAACTATAATATCTCACAAAATGTCTGAGCGGTTATTTATTTATAATTTTTTTGAAAGTTGCTGCATGATGTTTGATTGTTGTGTGAGTTATGTAGGTTTCATATAAAAGTTTAACCAAACATGAATCATACGATGTAACCATGTAATACTCTGATATGTCATTAGTGACATGAAAAGTAGGCATATGATACGAATATGGAACTTATTATATAATAATATAACCTTAATTATTTTGGTGAGTTTTTACATAAAGTTAGTTTCATTTATACCGACACTAATGTTATACCACAAGGCGAATTGCAAATTGTTATGTTCAAATCTGATCACAATATATTGAATTAGTATTTTGGTTGACATGTGAATTGTGGGAATGCTAGTTTTGTTTTCGATCTGTAACTTGTAAAATCGTCAGTGATTCGTGTTTATAAACTGTCATTAATTACAATTTCATCGTTTTGAAAGTTCAAAATGTTTTCAAAGTGATAATCCATGTCAAAGCTGATGTTTGATAATTATGGTAATTACTTTGCAACATAACAGAACCTGTAGCTATATGTTGATGAAATTTTGCTTGAATATGAAATTGTTCCACATAATATAAATCTCTTATGTTGCAAGTTATATTCATTACTAGTTTCATGATAAATGATGTAAATGTGTTAATTTTGTCAAAATTTCCAAGGGTCGATAAGTGTTAGTTACCTTGATTTTACTGCATAGCATGAAATTGACAAATATGTCTTGTTACTTAAAAACTTGGGTGCTAGTTGTCTAGTATAGATTAATTAACTTATCACATAATTTGTGACGCTTGTTTCAGTGATCTTCTTGAGCTTTGGGGATGTGGAATTTATAAGGGGTTACGGGGGCGTAACCATGTTTTAAGGAGGATAGGATTGTAAAATCTTGATGGTTTATGATCTGGCTAAGTGGTATGTTATGTTTGGCTGACTGAGATTGACCATGCATGGAATCTGCTGTTTTAATTTGTTATGTTTTGGTCAATGTCGCGGTTCTTTAAGTGTCTTGTAATTCTGTCGTACGTTAAACTTTGGGGACAAAGTTTTCTTAACGAGTGTTGAATGTAACATTTCGCGTTTTGAAGCCTATATAAGTGCTACTTGTGTTTGTCTTATGCTTGTGGGTGTTTTGTTATCGTTGCGGGGTGGCGAACTTCGGGACGCAGTTTATTTTAAGGAGGGAAGACAGTAATACCCCGTATTTTAGCCTCGGTCAACGGCAGTCAAACCATGTGTTATACAAGTATTTCAAATGGAATGTTTATAAAGTATTTTACGTAAACTGTTATTATTTTATAAATCGTATTGCTACGATTATTTCGTATTTCATAATCATTTTATATTTGACGATTATTTCTTAAAATGACATTTCATCCATATTTCTTTAATTTTGATATATATTTATAATTAAATATAATTCCTATTTTATATTTATTTCTCATTTATAATTGTGTTATTATTTAAGTCGTAATTAAATTTAGATTCTAATTTTATATATATATTCTTATGTAATTACTAATAATTTTATATTCTTATAATTAATTTAATTGATATCTACTAATACTAATTAAATAATTTAAGTAATATAATTAGTTATATGTAATTGTTAATTTATTTAAGTTACGAGTCGGAAACGGAGTATAAGACATTGAGAAGCGTGATGGGCTTGGGCTCGAGTAGAATATGAGAAACGTGTCTAGGCAAACACAACAAAACCTATGCAAATCCTAGTAAGACTTCTACCTCCATCGACATACCTCATCCATCGACTTTTTACACTTTCACAAACCCTACTTCCTTATATGCTAACTGCCTCCAAAATCTCGTAAAAACCCTATTCACATCTACCTCGCCTGTCTCCATACTTCTGCCTCAAACAATAGCATAACCACCGTGATATTGAAGGAAAACAAAGAAGAGGAAACACGCAGAAATAGCAGCCTCAACATCATCGTTACTTTGCGCAGCCGTGTTTGTAAGTAGTTTATCATGTTATTTTGTACTTTCGAATCTGTACACTAAGGTTGTATGTAATCCTTGTTGTATGAATAATATGTTTGTCATCCTTCAACCATCGTAGGACCACCGTGTGTGTCCCTAAAAAAGTCGTGAATGTCAACAGTAACACGTGTTTTATACTCTATTTTGTTTATCCGTGTTGGTTCAGTACGTTCCTTGCTTATTCGTTCATATTGTGGTTGTGGGTCGTGGCTACTGGTAGGGGTGTGTTATTAGGTTGTTTTGGTGGTGGTTATAGGGTGTGTGGTGGCCGGAGGAGGTTGTTTTGACATTGGGTATAGGGGTTTCTGAAACATGGGTTTTGCAACGTGTTCAAGAGTTTTGTGGGGCTGTTTCGGAAGGTTTTAGTTGAGACGAGAGGAAGGTGGCACCACCACTGGAACCACCGTGAGTCAGTGGTGACGATAGTGGTGTCCAGATGCGTTGTGGGCATGGTGGTGAGAGAAATAAATGGGTGTCGGGAAAAGGGCTGCAGCAAGCTGTTATTCACGTTTGCTGGTGGTGGTGGTGTCGGGAAAAGGGCTGCAGCAAGCCGTTATTCACGTTTGCTGGTGTAGTTTTGCGTACGGTTTTTTTTAAAGTTGTTGTCATTGCCTGTCTATGTATTATTATTACTATTATATTATTATTATTAATATTATATTTGGTTATGTGTTGTTGCTGTTGTCATTGTTTGCCTTATTATTATTATTATTATTATATTATTATTATTATCATTTATTGTTATTAGTAAATTATTGTTATTACATTATTATTACTATTATGTGTTAATGTTATTATTAGTATTATTGATATTATTATTATTATTATTATTATTATTATTATTATTATTATTATTATTATTATATGTTATTGTTATTGTTAGTAATATTATTATTATCATTATAATAGTTAATATCATATTGTTAGTATGATTAATATTATTAGTGTTGTTCATGCTTTAATTATTAAGTTGTTAAGTGAATTTTCTTTATACAAGAATGTGTCGGTTATCAATAGTTCATTTTTTTCAATGTTCGTTTATTTAATGGAAGTTAGCTATGAAAGTAATATTGACGGGTCGGTTAAGTTAATTGAGGTAGTCATGATTAATACGGTCTCGTTATGCGTAATATATTATTTAAATCGTTAATTTGAATAATTGATATATTTTGTTTACGTAGTTATATTAGTTAGTGATTACGTATATTATATTGTTAGGTGACGATTTTGACGTGGCGTTATTCTGTTTACCCGCTGGCTTGCTTTTGGACTATATTGCTATTTCAGGTAGGATACACAGACCCTATACTTTATGATGTGTTATGAATGAATGTTGGATTGTGTGTTATGGATGCTGAGCATGATTTATATGAGAATGGTATTGGTTGGATTCAGTGTTGTTTATTATTATTGGTACGCGCATTGCATTATTTGATAGCATAATTGAATAATTATATCGTTGCATTCATGAGCATAGCATATGCATTGGTTACTGAGAAAGTTATGGTCAAATATTGTTCTGATATAAAGCCCAGGGTGGTTCTGCAGACCAGGCCTGGTGTCTTATCAGCTATTGAGCTGGTGTTCGGTCACGACCGATTATAGTCTGCCGGGAGGTTCGGTATGGCTTGGTGCAAGGGTATGAGTTTGAGATTGAGAATTGAGATTGAGATTGAGATTGAGCTCGAGCATATCATTGCATTTGCATTTCATATTTGTTGCATTGTAATTATTGTGTTACCCTACTCAACCGCGAGGTTGACAGTGTATTCGTGTACACCTACGATGATCCGGAATGGGGAGTAGATTCTACAGGTCAGAGACAGATGAGCTAGGAGCTGAGGCATGAATATGAGATGCATACTTTTGACCGACTTAGAATTATATCACATCTAGAGAAGTCATCAGTTGTATTTTCTTTTCTGTTATGTAGTAACTGTAATAACGAAGTTTAAATTTTATCAGTTTTATATAAAGTACTTTGGTTGTTTTACTTTGTTATTCACTACCTCAGACATTCCGAGATGGTAACAGCTCTATTTATTTGAGAATGTCTTGTTAAAGACTCTTAAATAAATGGGGGTGTTACAAAATCGATTACTTTGTAAGGAATATATATATATGAGGAATCATTAAAATTTGTGAGGAAGCATATATGCTGATGAGAATGAGGTGGTTGGTGACTGGTTTGTGATGGGTGATTGGAATATTGAAAGAGTTAAGGGGTGAAAATTGGAGGAATAAAATAGAGTGAGAATTTGGAGGGATAAAAATGGTGTAAGATTATAAGAACAAAGGAAAGGGATCAAAATTACAAGAACAAAGGAAAGAGATGGAGATTATAAGAGCAAAAGTCAGGCTAGGAAAAGTAACCTGCAAAAAAAAAAGTTAGTCTTATCGGTGACAATAGGTAAGTTAGAGAAGGATAGCAATTGAATTTAAATGATGGCATAATTGAGATTTTTCTAGGTTATTGTAAAGTTCGGATTATTTTGGGCAAGACATACATTGTTGAGATTAATCCCATCAATTATAATTGATAAGAATAATCTTAACTATACCCGTCGTACTCAAAATAATCCCTACTTTGCAATAACTTGGAAAATCTCAACTATGATATCGTTTAATTTATATTATCTCAAGTGAAGGGCGATTGTTCAGAAGGTTACTCTACATATTACTCAGTTTATAAACCCTTTATTTCACTTAATTACCTATTCATTTCCTAAGTTTTTCATCTTCATTATTTTTACTTCCTCTTTGCCATCAACATTTTAGTAGCAGTCGAATTCTTTTATCCCAAAAGCCAAAAACAATTTTTTGCCGAAATCAAAAACCTGGAAATTAATTTAGTTAAAATAAAGAAAATCATAAACTAAATCGGCTTATATGAACACAACTTAGACTTTGTAAACCCAAAAAAAATTGTGAACATGAAAATCCCTTATTAATCAAAGCATTCACAGGTGTTTTAATAAAAAGAATAGATTAAATAAAGGAATCTATTTGAAAAGTGGACAGGGATTTTAGTTGAACGTTGGAGAAGGAAGTCCACTCCTTTTGAGTGTGGGAGTGAGATAAAGAAAGAGATAATTAATTGTACATAGGAAAAGATGCAACATCAGTCCATAAATTCCAAAATTTTGCAGCAAGGTAAGCCCTCTATAGTTAAATAAAAACAATTAATCCGCCAAATTCCCAGTTATGCTAACAGTATTCAAAATCCCTTAATTTCCCAAATTTCTGAACTAGGGTTCATCATCTCCAATTTTACTATATACCCAGATCTTTGACGATTTTCTATTGCTCAAATCAAATACTTAGTAAAGAATATATAAGAAGAATCATTAAAATTTGTGAGGAAGCAAATATGCCGATGAGAATGAGGTGGTTGGTGACTGGTGACTGGTTTGTGATGGGTGATTGGAATATTGATAGAGTTAAGGGGTAAAAATTCGAGGAATAAAATAGAGTGAGAATTTGGAGGGATAAAAATGGTGTAAGATGATTATAAGAATAAAGGCAAATGGATTAAATTTACAAGAACAAAGGAAAGAGATTGAGATTATAAGAGCAAACGGAAGGTTAGGAAAGGTAACCTGCAAAAAAATTAGTCTTATCGGTGACAACATGTAAGTTTGAGGAGGATAGCAATTGAAGTTAAATGATGGCATAGTTGAGATATTTTTAGTTTATTGCAAAGTTCAGATTATTTTGGGCAGGACGTACATTGCTGGGATTAATCCCACCAATTATAACTGATGAGAATAATCTCAACTATACCCGTCCTGCTAAAAAAGATCCCTATTTTGCAATCTCAAGTGAACGGCGACATGTTCAGAAGGTTGCTCTACATATTTGCTTAGTTTATAAACCGTTTGTTTCACTTAATTTACCTATTCATTTCCTAAGTTTTCAATTATTCTCCCTCTTTGCCATCAACATTTTAGTAGACGGTCGAATTCCTTTATCCTAATAGCCATAAACAAGTTTTGCTGAAATCAAAAACCCGAAAATTAATTTAGCTAAAATAAACAAAACCATAAACTAAATCTGCTTATATGAACACAACTCAGACTTTGTAAACCCATAAAAATTTGTGAACATGAAAATCCCTAATTAATCAAAGCATTCACGTGTTTTAATAGAAAGAAAAGATAAAATAAAGGAATCTATATGAAAACTGGACAGGGATTTTTGTTGAACGTTGGAGAAGGAAGTCTACTCCTTTTGAGTGTGGGAGTGAAATAAAGAAAGAGATAGTTAATATACAGAGAAAAAGATGCAACATCAGTCCATTCCAAAATTTGGCAGCAAGGTAAGCCCTTGATAGTTAAATAAAAGCAATTAATCCGCCAAATTTCCAGTTATGCTAACAGTATCCAAAATCCCCTATTTTCCCCAAATTTCTGAATTAGGATTCATCATCTCCAATTTTACAATATACCCAGATCTTCGTCGACTTTTTATTGCTCAAATCGATTACTTTGTAAGGAATATATATATGAGGAATCATTAAAATTTGTGAGACATATATGCTGATGAGAATGAGGTGGTTGGTGACTGGTTTGTGATGGGTGATTGAAATATTGAAAGAGCTTAGGGGTGAAAATTGGAGGAATAAATAGAGTGAGAATTTGAAGGGATAAAAATGGTGTAAGATTATAAGAACACGGAAAAGGGATCAAAATTACAAGAACAAAGGAAAGAGATGGAGATTAGAAGAGTAAAAGTAAGGTTAGGAAAGGTAATCTGCAAAAAAAACATTAGTCTTAGCGGTGATAATAGGTAAGTTAGAGAAGGATAACAATTGAATTTAAATGATGAGATAATTGGGATTTTTCTAGGTTATTGTAAAGTTCAGATTATTTTGGGCATGACGTACATTGTTGAGATTAATCCCATCAATTATAATTGATGAGAATAATCTCAACTATACCCGTCGTGCTCAAAATAATCCCTACTTTGCCATAACTTGGAAAATCTCAACTATGATATCGTTTAATTATTTATATTATCACAAGTGAAGGGCGATTGTTCATAAGGTCACTCTACATACTTAATCAGTTTATAAACACTTTATTTCACTTAATTACCTATTCATTTCCTAAGTTTTTCATCTTCATTATTTTTTTTTCCTCTTTGCCATCGACATTTTAGTAGCTGTCGAATTCCTTTATCCCAAAAGCCATAAACAATTTTTTGCTGAAATCAAAAACCTGGAAATTAATTTAGTTAAAGTAAACTAAATCAGAAACTAAATCGGCTTATATGAACACAACTTAGACTTTGTAAACACATAAAAAATTGTGAACATGAAAATCGGTTATTAATTAAAGCATTCACATGTGTTTTAATAGAAAGAATAGATTAAATAAAGGAATTTATTTGAAGAGTGTGTTGGTAATTTAACTGTAATTACCGGTTCATTTTCCGTAATTTGGGTTTGGTTCAAAGACGGGTGAATTTATAAATAATAAAGCTAGTTCGGGAAGTACGGAGTGTACACTAGTCTATTATTTAAAAGTTCGCGGTATAGTTGCCTTACGAACGACTATGCGGGGGTCTACTCAATCCCTTCCCTTTTCCCTTCATTTTCCTATATATATGATAGAAAATGGATCAGAATTTTCTTAAGAGAAATTCTGATAATCAATCTTCTTGAACAGTAAAACGAATTACACATAAATGCTTCGAAATTACATCTCTGTTTTCTTGCCAAAAACCGAGGAACACCGTCTTATCTCTGTAGAAAATTCGGAACATCCCAGGCACTGATATACGGGACGAATTGTTTGTAGGAATATTTCTTAAATTTCCATTAAAGCATTAATCTAATTAATATTGCCAAGGATTATATCAAAAGACGATTTGATGCTAAAACTATAAATTGAATTAAAAAGACATGAATGTAAAAATAACCTTTAGATCTATGGAGAATCGGCCTAAGAACAACCTAGTAAACCCAAATTTCAATGTAGAAATTCTCCTTAGATTGCACCCAAGATGACCGAGAAAATTGCCCTTAAAGTTACCACCTTGATTACTATTAATTTTGGAGGCTTTTGTTTTAGGGTTTTTAGATGATGAACTTCACTCTTACAAAATAAGAGAAAACTGTTCTCTTATATCTTTGTGATTTACACGGCCCAAACTACTACCGAGTTAGTAGTCTTACACGGCCTAAACTACTACCCTGTGATTTGGTCTATTTATTTCACCTATCCAAACTTCTATTAAAATATCTACATATATTTTAATGCATGTACTCGGAACTAAATATCTCATATTAATTTCCGGAGAACATTTTCGGAAATGTAACATAAACATAATTTTAGGAGAATGTTAATTAATTATCTTATAATTAATTAACCTAATTATATTATTCTAAAATATCATACATTAAAATATATAATTAATAAATGTAACATTTATATATATTTGCTAGAATTAACATTTAATTCATTTCTCCTAATTATTATTTAATCATATTAAATGTTCATCATCTATTTAACTACATTTAGCTAAGTTTGACATTTACGTGATTATATAAATATATAATCACATTTCTCAGTGTTATCCTATAGGTGTGACCTTTAGGGATCAGCTGATTACCGCCATCATATGACAGTAACGTCAAACTTCTAGTAAGCCAACCGTTACCGATAAACGTTAACCAACTTATTAATATACTAAGTATTCATGTGTGATCCTGTAAAAGATTTATTCAAATAATCACACACTGTCGAGGACATTTATTCCAACAATCTCCCACTTGTCCTACAAGTGTGTGTGCGATTACGATTCTCATATCCATAAATTTCTCCCACTCAATGGAAAGCAAATTGCAAAGTCCCACCTTACGAGGTCGTATCTCCCAAGTAATCATCTCAAGAGCGGTTTCCTCGACTAGAGAGTACATAACTGAAATACGAATCACATTCGAGCATGGCCATGCATTTAAGTTACTACTCCTCGAGTGTCCCTGAGAATATATATATATATATATATATATATATATATATATATATATATATATATATATATATATATATATATATATATATATATATATATATATATATATATATAGAGTTGGGATCACATGAGTCCACCCTAAATATTTGAGTTCATGAGTCTAACAATGATATCACAAGTTATATAAAAAAGTATCACGTTTTTTCAATATCAAATTGTTTTTTCCTTTTTTTTGTTTTTTCTTTTTAAATATTACTTTTTTTTCCCTTATTTTTGCCTTTTCTTTTAAAATGACATTTTCTTTATTAAAAAAATTCCCTTTTTCCGTATGCACTTTTTTTTAAAACAAACACGTTTTTTTTTTTAATAAAAGGCGTTTTTTCTCGAATTTTTTCATTAAAATATCACAAGGTACTCAATACAATATCACCGGTTCTTCAAAACAATATCACAAAAAAAATTCCGAGAAAAAAATATTTCGGAAAAAAAATTCGAGAAAATTAGAAAAAAAAAATTTGAAAAAAATATTTCCAGAAAAAAAAGTTCTTGAAAAAATTTCGTGATATTGTTTAATATAGTGCGTGATATTGTTTAACAAAAGGCGTTTTTTCTCAAAAAAATTTTTTGATTTTTTTTCAGTACAATATCACCGGTTTTTCAAAATAATATCACAAAAAAAAATCTGAAAAAAAAAATTCGAGAAAAAAAATTGAAAAAACAAAATTCTGAAAAAAAAAAAATTTTGGGAAAAAAAGTTTTGGAAAAAATTTCGTGATATTATTTTATATAGTGCGTGATATTGTTTCATGTGATATTGTATTGAAAAGGTTGTGATATTGTAGACTTTCTAGTGTAAAATAAAAGTGATATTTTTTAATACAACTTCTGATACTCTAAATGGACTCATGGACTCAAATATTTAGGTGGACTCACCGGATCCCACCTCTATATATATATATATATATATATATATATATATATATATATATATATATATATATATATATATATATATATATATATATATATATATATATATATATATATATATATATATATATATATATATATATATATATATATATATAACCTGATAAAGGCTGGATATTTTCCTTGATTTATAACCTGCCGATGGAAGCACGGCATGAAATGGCCCAGTAAAAGTCTGATTGGCCTCCTTTTACGGTGCGACCTAGGACAGAAACCTAAACCACCCAAAAACTGTCTATATCGCAGGAAATAATCAATGGTCAAAAGAACCAACTTTAGGAATCACAATAGATGTCCTATCCACGACCAGACACCTAATGTATCTTAACATTTAGGACTCTATGTAGTGGTCACCATGTCCTATGCGGTATCAGATACCCATATTTGTTATTGATCAGTCAAGCGTTTGACTTATGGCATATTGAACCATCCATCCTTCCACTAACAAAATAATCACCTGAGTTATCAACTCATTATGGTGTTTACTGACAAAACAAACATATAAAGTAAAACAGTTCAATTTATGGTGTTCAAAATTGTCATACAATCCACATGAAATACAATATAAAGAAATTCAATGATTTTATTAAGTAGTAATTGAAATGATCAAACATCAATCAAATAATATCTAATACAACTGGAACACGTTTTATCCCCATGGATGTGATGTGCCCTTCATGTTTACTATGCGGTAGTGCCTTAGTGAGCGGATCTGCAATGTTGTTATCTGTTCCAATCTTGCACAACGCTATCTCCTTTTGCTCCACGTAATCTCTTATTAGATGAGCTTTTCTGAGTACATGTCTAGATTTGTTACTAGACTTAGGCTCCTTAGCCTGGAAGATATCACCACTATTATCACAATAAAGGGTGATTGGATCTTTCACACTAGGTACTACTTTTAGTCCTTGTAAGAAATAACGCATCCAAATAGCTTCCTTTGCAGCTTCGGAAGCTACCATGTACTCAGACTCTGTTGTAACGCTTTGCTTTAAACTCTTCCAGCTGACTGCTCCACCATTAAGAATAAAGACAAAACCCGACTGAGATTTGGAATCATCACGATCGGTTTGGAAACTAGCATCTGTGTAACCTTTAGCACATAGCTCCGTGTCTCCACCATATACCAGAGCCCTGTCCTTAGTCCTTCGCAAGTACTTAAGGATGTTCTTGACGGCCATCCATTGACTTTCACCTGGATTCTTTTGGTAACGGCTGACCATACTCAATACATATGCCACGTCTGGACGTGTGCACATCATGGCATACATGATCGATCCTACTACCGAAGCATAAGGAATCCGACTCATGCGTTCAGTTTCTTTCGGTGTTGTAGGTGATTGAGTCTTACTCAGATGCACCCCATGAACAACAGGAAGGTAACCCCTCTTGGAGTTTGTCATACTGAATCTGTCAAGAATTTTATCTATATAATCTTCTTGACTCAATGCTAACATCCTTTTCGATCTATCTCTATAGATACGGATGCCTAGAATCCTTTGTGCCTCACCCAAATATTTCATTTTGAAATGGTTCTTTAACCATGTCTTAACCGACGAGAGCATGGGAATGTCGTTTCCAATCAGTAGTATGTCATCTACATACAATACTAGGAACACGATTTTGCACCCACTTGACTTGATATACAGACATGGTTCCTCGACCCTTCGAATGAATCCGTTGTGTTTTATCAAGTCATCAAAACGATGATTCCAATTCTGTGATGCTTGCTTAAGTCCATAGATGGAACGCTTAAGCTTGCACACTTTCTTAGGATGTTTAGGATCCATGAAACCCTCAGGTTGTATCATATACAGTTCTTCTTCCAAAAACCCGTTTAGGAAGGCGGTTTTCACATCCATTTGCCAAATCTCATAATCATGAAATGCGGTTATCGCTAAGATAATCCGAATAGATCTAAGCATAACAACTGGAGCAAAAATCTCATCATAGTGCAACCCGTGTACTTGAGTGAAACCTTTTGCTACCAATCATGCTTTATAAACATCTGGTTGTCCATCTAATACGCACTTTACCTTATAAAGCCATTTGCACTGAAGGGGTCTTACCTTCTCATGTAAATCAACCAAATCCCATACTTGATTCTCGTGCATGGAATCTATTTCGGACTGTATGGCTTCGAGCCATAGCATAGAGTCAGAACAGGTCATGGCTCCTTTGTAGGTAGTTGGTTCGTTACGCTCAAGGAGTAAATTTTTTTCTACACCACCCTCCTCAACCATACCAATGTATCGGTCTGGGGGTGAGAAACTCGAAACGACCTCCTAGGTTCCTATGGAATGGATACCATAGCAGATGTGGAAGGAACACTTTCTTCCATCACACTGTTGGTTTCTGGTTCTTGAACCTCTGACAAATCAAAAGTCCTACTTTATTTGTTCGACAGAAACTCTTTCTCTAAAAACTTTGCACTAGCCGTAATAAAAACTCTTTGTTCGGTAGGTGAATAAAAGTAGTGACCAAAAATTCCTTTCGAATAACCTACAAAGTAAGTCTTGACTGATCGTGGGCCTAGCTTGTCTTCGTGGCTCCACTTGACATAAGCTTCACAACCATAAATCCGAATAAAAGACAAATCAGGAACTTTTCTTTTCCACATCTCATATGGAATCTTGTCCGCTGCTTTAGTCGGACTTCGGTTAAGTATTAGAGTAGCCGATTGAAGAGCAAATCCCCATAATGAATCAGGCACAACCGTGTGAATCAACATGGATCGAACCATATCTAATAAAGTTCGGTTTCTCCTTTCGGATACACCATTAATTGTGGTGTTCCAGGTGGAGTCAACTGTGATACAATACCACGGTCTTTTAGGTGTTGATCAAACTCAGTCGAAAGATATTCGCCACCACGATCAGATCGAAGTGATTTAATCTTCCTATCCAATTGGTTCTCAACCTTGTTTTGGAATTCTTTGAACTTGTCGAAGGATTCATTATTATGTTTCATCAAGTAGACATACCCGTATCTATTCAAATCATCCGTAAAAGTGATAAAATATCTATAGCCGTCTCTTGTTGTGATTGTCATAGGACCACACACATCTGTATGTATGAGTCGTAAAAGATCACTAGCTCGCATCCCAATACATTTAAAGGATATACGAGTCATCTTTCCGATGAGACATGATTCACACATACCAATTGATTCGTAATGAAATGGTGGTATTGTCCCATTCTTAATGAGTTTCTCTACACGTTTTTCATTGATGTATCCCATTCGACAGTGCCATAAATACGTTTGTTCTTTATCACATGTTTTAACCTTTTTATTATTCACATGGTAAACCTCAGTGGTTTTGTCTAAAACATATATTCCGTTTATGGAAACAGCTTTGCCATAAATCATATCGTTTATTGAAAAAGTACAACAGTTGTGCTTAATATTAAAACAAAATCCTTCCGTATTCAAAACATAAATAGAAATAATGTTTTTCGACAAACTAGGAACAAAACAATTATTCAAAAATAACTCAAAATCACTAGGTAGTTTGAGTACATAAGTTCCTATGGAGACAGCTGCAACCTTTGCTCCATTTCCAACGCGAAGGTCTACGTCCCCCTTCTCAAGTTTGCGAACGTCCCTTAAACCCTGCAAGTGATCACACAAGTGAGACCACAACCAGTATCAAATACCCATGTTGCTGAATTTGCATGGTTTATTTCAATCATATGAATAAATGATGATTATACCTGTAGTTGTCACACGTCCAGCCTTGATAACATCGAGGTACTTACGGCAGTTCCTCTTTCAATGCCCGGACTCGTGGCAATGGTGGCACTCTCCCTCTTTCCCTTTTCCCTTAGCTTTGCCCCTTGAGTTACTGGTCTCACCAGGTCCACTCTTGGGCTTAGGCTGCTGCTTCTTCTTGAGCTGTGGCTTCTTAACATTTAAGGAAGCCTTTGCCTTTCCTTTCCCTTTTCCATTTAGATTGTATGACGATGACGTCCTTCTTAGCACTCTCACTCAAATTGAGATCCTTCTCAGCTTGCACGAGCTGAGAGTGGATTTCATGAAGACTCTTCTTTATGTCATTCATGTTGTAGTTCACCCTAAATTGAGTCAACCCATCATGAAGGGAACGCAAGATACGGTCGACAATGACTGACTCTTCAATCATACAACTAAGAGACTCCAGAACTTCCACATTCTCAATCATCTTGAGGATGTGTGGGCTAACAGCTTGGCCCTTTGTCAGTTTTGCCTCAAAGAAGCGAACTGTTGCGTCATACCTCATGATTCTCGGAGCTTGCGAGAACTCATTGGTAAGGGTGGTGAAAATCTTATTTGCACCTTGTGAAATGAAGCGGCGCTGCAAATTGCTTTCCATTGCATATATAAGTACATTCTTAATCGCACCTGCTTCACGAAAGAACTCATCATATGCAGTTCGTTGGGCTCAAGTCCTGGCAGTTGGTTCAACCGGAATCGGCTCAACCAAATACTTCAGCTTACCATCAGCAATGGCAGCATTCCGTAATGCTGTCTCCCAATCGGTAAAGTTACTCCCATCATTCTTAAGGCGGGAGTTTGATTATAGGAGACGTGGTCCATGAAGGAGCGTAACCACGACTCCCTTGTGAGGGTGGCACTAGGGCCCGGAGTTGCATTTGGATCAGTCATTTTTAAAAGCGGATATTAAATGATCTACAAATGAGAAAATAAATAAACATGAGTAATCATAGAATTTAAAATCTTTTAATCAAAGATATATAACATAATATAATCGATCTCACTCAAAGAATTATATAATGTATGCCACGACCCAAATCCCGATTTGGTGAGTTAACCTTTTAACTGGTTCTACACTAGAACTCTCAGTTGTCAAATTTCTTAAATTTGTCTTTTAGTCCACAATGACTTTAATAACTTGATTGAATCATCGTGTTGAGTTCAACTAGGTCACAACCCACTACTTACCCGAGGTAGAAGGGGTCCATATGGAGATAACAACGGGTCCTATATGCCCACCGACGAACAAGGGATTCATAGTGGTTTTGACTTAGAAAGGCTAATTTCTCAATTTTATGTAGAGTGAGATCCCATCATCATTTTAAACTCATTTAAGTGAACTATTTAAGGTGAGTAGGAATGACTGATGGCAAATATAAAACATCATATGTCAAAATGCAAAATAAACTACATGGGTCATTTTACATGCATATAGGTGGTTTGGTTTAGGCAGAATATAATGATATGCAAATACAAGCAATGAAAAGAATAAAACATAAAATTCTAGTGTGGCCTATCCTATGAAAAACAGTAAATACAACTTGTGAATCCAATCACATGGACCCGGGAAGTTTCGTGGGATCACCGTTCTTCATCTTGTGATGTAAAATGGACATGGCACTTGAAATGAATGCTTCAATCTCCTCTTCTTATTCCTTATTCTAAGCTATTACAATGCAAATCTTATTTACATTTAGTCTAAAATAAAGAATAAATAAATTACAATGGGAGATGCGAGATCTCATAAAATACATCACCTGATTACTTTCCATCATTACCGAAAAGTAATCCAAAAACTAAGGCCACACTAGATTACATCATTAAATATTACAACAATTGCCAAAATAAATGAAAAACCTTTACTGTAAAGCTATATCATTAACAACATAATAAAAACATTCATAATGCAATATCATCCAAACCACCATTAAACTAATAATGTTAAAATTACATGTCATACATGTAAAACATAATCCAATTAAATTCTAAACGATTTTAGAATCTAGTGAGTATCATCAAATTAGATATAATAAACATTTTAAAATAAATAAATGATTTAAAAAGACCGAAAATTATCAAATAACTCTCGCCCCTTTTCCTGGATTCTCACGACAATTTTCTTTTTTAAAAAAAAAAAAATTGTCATAATTATAAGTCATTATTTATAAATTAGTTAATACAAATATTATCCTATAATATAAGTAAAAACGAAAACAAATCAATTAACCCTAAAATCATATTTCATGGTTTTAACACCCTTTTTATTATCTTTATACATTTGTTCTAATTATAAATCTATATTTATAATTAATTTGACATAAACATTATCATATAATATTAATAATAACAACAACAGCATAACAATAAATAAGGGCCGAAAAAAAAAATTTAGGAAAAAAAGCTCACTTTTTTTTTATTATTATTTTAGGCAATCATACATACTATCAAATAATAACATGTAAATCGACATCTTCATAAGAAATCATACTATTTCCTTAAATGGTATAATCAAGGTAGAAATAGATTTTGGTAACTTTACTAATTCGTGAATTTTCTTAAAATTACTCATAGTAGCACAAAAATCATCTCATAATTTATGTATTATAGTTCTAATCATATTAGATCTGAAAAATTACCAAATATTGGCATTAAGATTAATCTTTAAAATCACATGATCAATATTCATTCATCTTAACAATTTAAAATAAAAAAAAACTAATCAAAAACTCATTATGTCGATTGGTTTTTTTTTAATAATCATTGATCTACATAAATATTATGCATATCATCATATGAAGATTATTTTAACAATTAAAATAACAAAACCAAAACATTAAAAACCAAAAAAAATACCGAAAAAAACGTGAAACCTAAAAAAAATTGGACCGTGAAGGAGGAAAATTGTCGTGAGAAGAGAAAAAAAACTGTCAACTTAATTCTCAATTATCATCAAAACAATTTTTGAATCCGGCTCTGATACCACTTGTAGGAATATTTCTTAAATTTCCATTAAAGCATTAATCTAACTAATATTGCCAAGGATTATATCAAAAGACGATTCGATGCTAAAACTATAAATTGAATTAAAAAGACATAAATGTAGAAATAACCTTTAGATCTATGGAGAATCGGCCTAAGAACAACCTAGTAAACCCAAATTTCAATGTAGAAATTCTCCTTAAATTGCACCCAAGATGACCGAGAAAATTGCCTTTAAAGTTACCACCTTGATTACTATTAATTTTGGAGGCTTTTGTTTTAGGGTTTTTAGATGATGAACTTCACTCTTACAAAATAAGAGAAAATTGTTCTCTTATATCTTTGTGATTTACACGGCCCAAACTACTACCGAGTTAGTAGTCTTACACGACCCAAACTATTACCCTGTGATTTGGTCTATTTATTTCACCTATCCAAACTTCTATTAAAATATGTACATATATTTTAATGCATGTACTCGGAACTAAATATCCCATATTAATTTCCTGAGAACATTTTCGGAAATGTAACATAAACATAATTTTAAGGAGAATGTTAATTAATTATCTTATAATTAATTAACCTAATTATATTATTCTAAAATATCATATGTTAAAATATATAATTAATAAATGTAACATTTATATATATTTGCTAGAATTAACATTTAATTCATTTCTCCTAATTATTATTTAATCATATTAAATGTTCATCATCTATTTAACTACATTTAGCTAAGTTTGGCATTTACGTGATTATATCAATATATAATCACAGTTCTCAGTGTTATCCTATAGGTGTGATCTTTAGGGATCAGCTGATTACCGCCATCATATGACAGTAACGTCAAACTTCTAGTAAGCCAACTGTTACCGATAAACGTTAACCAACTGATTAATATACGAAGTATTCCTGTGTGATCCTGTAAAAGATTTATTCAAATAATCACACACTGTGGAGGACATTTACTCCAACGTTGTTCTATAAGGAAAGCGTAGCGTTTCAGTATTGTTTTCATTGTTTTCATTTCTTTGACAGTATATCAATAACAAAGTGGACAGTGATTTTTGTTGAACGTTGGAGAAGGAAGTCCACTCCATTTGAGTTGGGAGTGAGATAAAGAAAGAGATAATTAATTGTACAGAGGAAAAGATGCAGCATCAGTCCAGAAATTCCAAAATTTTGCAGCAAGATAAGCCCTCTATAGTTAAATAAAAACAATTAATCCGCCAAATTCCCAGTTATGCTAACAGTATTCAAAATCCCTTAATTTCCCAAATTTCTTAATTAGGGTTCATCATCTCCAGTTTTACTATATACCCGGATCTTTGACGATTTTCTATTGCTCAAATCGATTACTTTGTAAGGAAGATATATGAAGAATCATTAAAATTTGTGAGGAAGCAAATATGCTGATGAGAATGAGGTGGTTGGTGACTGGTGACTGGTTTGTGATGGGTGATTGGAATATTGATAGAGTTAAGGGGTGAAAATTGGAGGAATAAAATAGAGTGAGAATTTGGAGGGATAAAAATGGTGTAAGATGATTATAAGAATTAAGGCAAAAGGATCAAATTTACAAGAACAAAGGAAAGAGATTGAGATTATAAGAGCAAAAGTAAGGTTAGGAAAGATAACCTGCAAAAAAATTAGTCTTATCGGTGACAACATGTAAGTTTGAGGAGGATAGCAATTGAAGTTAAATGATGGCATAGTTGAGATTTTTTTAGGTTATTACAAAGTTCAGATTATTTTGGGCAGGATGTACATTGCTGGGATTAATCCCACCAATTATAATTGATGAGAATAATCTCAATTATACCCGTCCTGCTCAAAACAATCCCTATTTTGCAATAACCTGGAAAATCTCAACTATGACATCATTTAACTTATATTATCTCAAGTGAACGACGACCTATTCAGAAGGTCACTTTACATATTTACTCAGCTTATAATCCCTTTATTTCACTTAATTTAGCTATTCATTTCCTAAGTGTTTCATCTTCATTATTTTTTCTTCCTCTTTGCCATCGACATTTTACTAGACGGCCGAATTCCTTTATCCCAAAAGTCATAAACAAAATTTGCTGAAATCAAATACCTGGAAATTAATTTAGCTAAAATAAACAAAACCTGAAACTAAATCTGCTTATATGAACACAACTCGGACTTTGTAAAACCATAAAAATGTGTGAACATGAAAATCCCTAATTAATCAAAGCATTCACAGGTGTTTTAATCGAAATAAAAGATTAAATAAATGAATCTATTTGAAAAATGCACAAAGTTTTTTGTTGAGCGTTGGAGAAGGAAGTCCACTCCTTTTGATTTTGGGAGTGAGATAAAGAAAGAGATAATTAATTGTACAGATGAAAAGCTACAACATCAGTTCAGAAATTCCAAAATTTGGCAGCTAGGGTAAGCCCTTGATAGTTAAGTAAAAACAATTAATCTGCCAAATTCCCAGTTATGCTAACAGTATTGAAAATCCCTTAATTTCCCCAAATTTATGAATTAGGGTTTATCATCACCAATTTTACAATATACCCAGATCTTCGACGATTTCCTATTTCTCAAATCAATTACTTTGTAAGGAATATATATGAGGAATCACTAAAATTTGCGAGGAAGCAAATATGCCGATGAGAATGAGGTGGTTGGTGACTGGTTTGTGATGGGTGATTGAAATATTGAAAGAGTTATGGGGTGAAAATTGGAGGAATAAAATAGAGTGAGAACTTGGAGGGATAAAAATGGTGTAACATGATTATAAGAACAAAGGAAAAGGATCAGAATTACAAAAACAATAGAAAGAGATGGAGATTATAAGAGCAAAAGTAAGGTTAGGAAAGGTAACCTGCAAAAAAAATTAATCTTATCGGTGACAACAGGTAAGTTAGAGGAGGATATCAATTGAAGTTAAATGATGGCATAGTTGCCTTTCATTTTCTGTTTCACTCCCCTTCCATTTTTTCCTTTTCTCTCTTTTTTCTCTTTTTGAGATGAGAGTTCACTCATGCCAGTTCCAAAGGATGATTCATGTCAGCCGACTCCAAGATATTTTGAGACTAAGGCTCTGATATTGTTGTTGTATTCTATAGTTCAGATTATTTTGGGCAAGACGTATATTGCGGTAGATTAAAGTAAGAAAAATAGAAATCGATTATAAATTATAAATTGGAGGAATGTTTTGATTATAAATTGAGAAGTTGAAGAATAATGAGGTGGATAACTAAGAAGTGATAAGAAAAAGTGAGATGGGGAGTATTGGGCATGGTTGGAGATGGTCTAAAAATGACGTATTTATAACATAAGACCTATCACTCCCAATGGCGGGTTTAGGATTTTTTTTTAAATTGTTATTGCCTTCCTTAGTAACTCTAAACACAGCATTGGCAATAACGTGTTTTTTCCGTATTCCAGATATTAAAAATCCGAATCTACGCGGATACCATTTTGACAAATAATTTTAAAACCAACCCAAAACGATAAATATTTTATTTTTGAGCATTATTTTAAAAAATCATTCCTAAAAAACTAGCCTAGAAAAGCAATCATCACAAATACAGCAATCAAAGGGTTTATCCCACTTTTATTTACCCAAAAAAAAACACAAATTCTTATTTGCAACCGCACTATCCGTCGCAAGCTTGTGACGGATACCGTTTTCTCTTACAAAATACCCACTTTTTTCTCTCTCTCCAACACTATTCTTGTGGTCCCCTTTCTCCACTAACTCTTTTTATATCTATTTTATCTCACAAAATACCCGTCACTATGACGACCCGTCGCAAGCAAGACTTACTAAAAAAAAAACTAATACAGCAATCAACAAAGTGTGGCCTTTTAGGCATAATACAACCTTATCCTTGTACTTTCAAGCATCCAAGTCAAAATGATACTCCTGCCCGTGTTTCAAACCAAGTTACTGTAACAGTCTTCAGGGATCACAATCCGGAAAGAGGGTTACAACCAGCGAGATCAAACACAGGAGCCTTGGGAATTGAAGAACAAAGCTCGGATGAAGATCAATGGTGATTTTATTGCTTAAGGAATGATTACAAATGTTGAATGTACAAATGTAAACAGTTCACTTAATTGCTAAAGATTACAGAGAATTGTAAGAAGAAGAAGAAGTTGTGTAACAGAATTTCTGAATGAAAATATCTGATTCTTCTGTCTCTTATTTATAGTAACTAACAATTCTAACAACTTTGACTTTGCTTAACCGTCTTTGACTTATTGTAACAACTTTTGCTGATGTGGCAGTCTTATTGTTTGAAGGTTGTTACAATTCTCGCCCCTTAGAAAAACACTTGACCTCAAGTGTTACTCAAATTGAAATCAGGAAATCTTTTAACAAAGTCATCAAACTCTTCCCAAGTAGCATCCTCGTTAGTCCCATTGGACCACTGTACCAGCAGATGTACTACATAGCCCCTGCCTTTTCTGACCATCTTTCTCTCCAAAATTGTCAAGGGTTCAGCTCTCAACTGTAAATTGTCGTCCACCATTGGCAAGGTTGCTGTCACAGGTACTGGGCCATGATGTTTTCTCAATTGCGAGACATGGAACACAGGATGTATTCGAGCATGGGTAGGCAGATCCAACTTATAGGCCACCTCTCCTACCTTAGCCATGATTTTGAAAGGACCAAAATACTTGGGTGCTAATTTGTTGCAGGACCTGTATACTACAGAATGCTGCCTATAAGGTTGTAATTTAACATAGACCAATTCATCAACTGTCAGTTGTACCTCAGACCTATGCTGATCACTCTGGCTTTTCATTCTGTTCTGTGCTCTTTGCAAATGGAATTTTAGCATTTTGATACATTCCTCCCTGGCTTGTAAGCTTATGTCCACTGCAGCCACAGGACTATCCCCACAAATGTAAGGTATATGCAGATGGGGTGGCTGTCCAAACACCACCTCAAAAGGAGTAGTGCCCGTCGATGTATGAAAGTTGTTGTTATACCACCATTGAGCCAAAGGGATCCATTGAGACCAGTTTTTTGGATGCTCACCAGTCATGCATCTAAGATAGGTTTCCAAACATTTATTTACAGCCTCAGTCTGACCATCTGACTGTGGATGGTAAGCAGTAGACATACATAATTCTACCCGTTGACACTTAAACAATTCCTTCCAAAAATGGCTCAAAAAGATTTTGTCTCTATCACTGACAATTGTTCTGGGTGTTCCATGTATTTTAAACACCTGCTCGAAGTAAACTTTGGCCACAGTCTTTGCATCAAATGGATGACTTAGCAGCAAGAAGTGAGCATATTTGCTGAGCCTATCTACTACCACCAGAATTGTGTCCTTCCCTTGGGACTTAGGTAATCCCTCCACAAAGTCCATGGAAATATCCATCCATATTGCTGCAGGAATGGGTAAAGGTTGTAATAATCCTGCCGGGGCCCTTAGAATTGGCTTATTTTTCTGACATGTTACACAATTTCTCACCGTGTTCCTCACATCCTATTTTAGATTCTTCCAATAGAATAGAGCTGAAATCCTTTTAGCAGTTACATGAGCACCAGAATGTCCACCCATAGATGATTCATGCATGATAGAGATAATTTCCTTCCTTAAGGCTTCATCAGAACCTACTACCAATTTCCCTTTCCTACTTAATTGCTCATTCTCCCATTTGAACTTAGAGTTTGAATTAGGCTGTGCTACTAAAGACTGAATCATTTCCTGACATTCCTGTTTTTTCCAACTATCACTGACTTTTTGCAACAAATCTGTTCTGATCTGAGTTACAGCCAAAACCAGTAACTCCCCACCAGTAACCCTAGAAAGGGAATCAGCAACAGTATTTTCTTTTCATTTCCTGTAAATCACCTCATAGTCTAAACCTAACAGCTTAGGCAGACATTTGCTCTGGAAAGCAGTGGTAATATTCTGTTCCAGTAAGTATTTTAAACTAAAATGGTCTGTTTTGATTGTAAAATGTCTGCCAGTGAGGTATGGTCTCCATTTTTCCACAGCCATAATCACTGCCAGCAGTTCCTTTTCGTATGTTGACAATCCCAAATGTTTCTCAGATAAAGACTTACTCAAGAATGCAATTGGGTGTCCCTTCTGAGCTAACACAGCCCCAATACCCTTATCACTTGCATCAGTTTCTACTACAAAATCTTCCTGAAAATCAGGTAATGCAAGAACAGGAGCCTGACTCATGGCTACTTGTAATTCTTTGAATGCTACAGTAGCTCTGTCATTCCATACAAACCCATTTTTTTTAAGCAAATTTGTTAAAGGTTTGCTAATGATCCCATATCCCTTAACAAACTTCCTATAATATCCTGTCAACCCTAAAAATCCTCTCAACTCCTTAATGGTTTTAGGCAAAGGCCAGTCAATCATGGCTTGGACTTTAGAAGGATCTGTGGCCACTCCTTTCCCTGAAATCACATGCCCTAGATAATCCACTTCCGGTACCCTAAAGACACACTTACTCTTCTTGGCAAATAATTGATGTTTCCTTAAAATGTGTAAAGTGAGTCTCAAATGTTCCTTGTGAGTTTCTAAGTCAGGACTATATATGAGGATGTCATCAAAAAATACCAAAATGAATTTCCTCAAGTAAGAACTAAAAATGGAATTCATTAAGCTTTGGAAAGTTGAGGGAGCATTTGTGAGTCCAAAAGGCATTACTAAGAATTCATAATGTCCTTCGTGGGTTCTGAAAGCTGTTTTTGGTATGTCTTGAGGTCTCATTCTAATCTGCCAGTACCCCGCTCTTAGGTCTATTTTAGAAAAGATTGTGGAACCGTGCAATTCATCTAGTAACTCATCAATAACAGGGATGGGAAATTTGTCCTTGACTGTATGTTTATTGAGTTCTCTATAATCCACACATAGTCTCCAAGTGCCATCTTTCTTCTTAACTAGCACTACCGGTGAAGAGAATGGGCTTTGACTATGCTGCACCACTCCACTTTCCAACATTTCTTTAGTAATTAGTTCAATAGCATCCTTCTGTATGACTGGATATCTGTAAGGTCTAACATTTACAAGTACTGTACCAGGAATTAAATGAATTTGATGGTCATGAGATCTGTGTGGAGGTAAAGTTATTGGTTCATCAAAAATATCCTGGAATTCTCCCAAAACTTCTGTCAACTCTCCTGCACTCTTATCCTCGCCCACATCAGAAATTTTGTCCTTCATTGGCTGGACCTGTAATGCAAACATCTGTCCATCCCTACAACTCTTTCCCATTTTTTCTCCATTCAACCAATAACAATTTCCACCTTTTATTCCCCTAAGAATCACCTTCTTTTCCTTGTACACAAAGTCCATTTTCAACTCCTTAAAATCCCAACTGACAGGTCCTAGTGAAGCTAACCATTGTATTCCCAACACCATTTCACACGCTCCTAAAGGAACTATCATCACATCAGCTGAGAATTCCACTACATGCAACTGCCAAGTAAACTTCTTACAGACCTTAGTGGTCACAATCTTGTCACCATTTGCCACCGACACCTCCAAAGGGTAAGTGCCAGATATCCTACAACCAAGTTTTTTAGCCACTGCCTCATCCAAAAAATTGTGGGTGCTTCCAGAATCAATTAATATATGTACACTCTGAGTCCTCACCTTCCCTGTCACCCTCATGGTCTGAAAAGAGTTATGGCCAGCCATAGCATTAAGAGAAATCCAGGGTTGTTCTTCCACCACCTCCTCACTACTGCTAGGTACTGGATTACTGTCACACTCCCCTTCTATCTCCTCACTTTTCCCTTCAGTACCCTCATTCTCCTCAATTGGAACTACCTGAATTTTATATAGTTTCCCTTTACATGTATGACCAGCAGTATATTGTTCATCACAATAAAAACAAAGATTCTTCCTTCTTCTTTCCTCCACGTCTACAGGTAAAGGTGGTCTGTTTCTGTAATTTGATCTATAATGAGTCGTATTAGTATTATTCTTTTGATAATTTTGGCCTGCAGTGGTAGTTTTTGTGTCACTTTTTTGGTATGTTGATGGGCCAGGTCTGTATTGTGTTTGGAAATTTGTGTAATTAGTTTTTGTTTGAGGTGCAGGTGGTTTGTCAAGTAAAGGTTTGTTAGTTTTTATTGTAGAAATGGTTTCTTCTTGCAGTCTTGCATACTCTACTGCTTCAGACAATGTCACAGGTTTAAAGGCTTTAACAAAAGGTTTAACATCAGGTTTTAATCCTCCAACAAAACTGTCTAAGAAATACTGATCAGGTAACAACCTATTCCTTTGCAACATCAGACCTTTAAGATGTTCAAATGAATCTAAATAATCCTCCAAAGAACCAGTTTGTGACAATTTATTGAATTCTTCAACCACATTGCTGTCAATAGCTTCTTTAAATCTAATGCACAAGTCTATGGCAAAGTCATTCCATTCCACATTTGCTCTGACTGACATATAAGATTGGACCCAGGGTTCTGCCTTCCCAATCACATACAATGAGGCTAAGTCTGTTTTTTGATTATTAGGTACTTTACACAAATCAAAATATCTATTGCATTTCTTAATCCAATTCCTAGCATTTCTACCATCAAATTGGGGAAACTCAATCTTAGGGTTAAAATTGAAATTTCTAGGGTTTTGGATTATACCTTCGTGATTTCCATGTCCCTCATTGATTCTGTTATTGTTCAAATTCGTCTGGAAACCCTGTAGAAGCAGCTCAATCCTCTGATTTTGTTCCCTCATTGCCCCCATGGAATCCTCGACCAATTTCATTCGTTCCTCCATTTGTGCTTGTAACTGAACGATTGTTAGTTTAGCCAGCTTAAATCTTGGTCTTTAATGGTGATAACAATGGCGGATCATAAAAGAAGACAGGATTAACCGTCTCTGATACCAACTGTAACAGTCTTCAGGGATCACAATCCGGAAAGAGGGTTACAACCAGCGAGATCAAACACAGGAGCCTTGGGAATTGAAGAACAAAGCTCGGATGAAGATCAATGGTGATTTTATTGCTTAAGGAATGATTACAAATGTTGAATGTACAAATGTAAACAGTTCACTTAATTGCTAAAGATTACAGAGAATTGTAAGAAGAAGTTGTGTAACAGAATTTCTGAATGAAAATATCTGATTCTTCTGTCTCTTATTTATAGTAACTAACAATTCTAACAACTTTGACTTTGCTTAACCGTCTTTGACTTATTGTAACAACTTTTGCTGATGTGGCAGTCTTATTGTTTGAAGGTTGTTACAGTTACGCATACTATTGGGCAATTTTTCCAACCCATGCCCGTGCTTCGGTAATAAAACACAATAATACGGTATTTTTGTGGGAGAAAATAGAACTATTACTATTAAACACCTAAACATCAAAAACAGATAAGTTGGGTAAACATTAGATTGTACAACGTAGGAGATATTAACAAAACAAAAAAGATTACTTGAATAAGTGCTCTAATGTTCAAAGGCAATGATCTAGAGAAGATTGAACACTTAGTTGGACCATACATGAACAAGACCATGCTTGTTTCCGGTATATATTTCATTGCGTTCCTCATCATAAAAGAGAGCGGTAATGTCTTCCAAGGCCTCGGCAGGTGTGCTCCTTATGCTTGCAACTCTTCCTCGGCTCTTGCTGCTGGTACCACTGCTACTGCAATCATCTTCGACAATGGCACAGTTATCCGATTTTATTTTCGCAAGGCATTTCCCAGTTAATATATTACTCACATTAATAGACCCCGCTGCATGATTCATAAATTTCCATTAGAGCAAAAACAAGGATTCATAAACAGACACAGTTAACCCTAAGTACACGAATTCCATGACAATATGTATTTCCTTATGAATATTGTCTACTTTGATCCCCTGTGAATGGAACTAATTCCACTTCGGATCTTAGGATATCAAATATCAATGATACTATCCGGAAATTGATCTTAAATTCTTAACAAATTATTAAATGAAGGAGATTTTTGCATTTCATCACGCTAAGACTTCACTAGTTAAGAATGTAATATCTGATGTGATACAACAAACCAATAAGAACTTAATGTCTGCTGTAGTTTTCACTAAGCCAGGCGAACGGATCAATAGGATCTTGGGTGCAGGTCAGCTCATTTCGGGTTAGATTGGGTCAGGTCCTTTTAGGTTTGGGGCATTTCCCGGTTTATAATTATTTAGGGATGATGGCCCGTACGCAGCAATAAACCTTCGGGCCAGATCTGATGGGTTCGGGTTAATTAAGGTTGCGGGCCAAATATGGATGCTCTGTTAGAGTGTATGTTGGGTATGGGTCTAGCTTTTCAGCATTCAGGTCTGGTAAGCTTCTTTAGGTCTAGTTTTTCCCTATATAGCCTCCAAGCTCCATCATTATATTTATGGAATAAGATATAATAATGTCAGACATTAACATGGTTGATATGGTCTGTTGACCACAGGAATAATTTCTCCAAGGTGGAAAACCATCTAAATCAGAGGGCACAATAAAAAACTACAGGCCACCAAAGTGAAATCAGCTCGAAATATTCCACCAAGGAAACGAGGAAAGTATAGGTCTTTTCAATGAAATTCGTAATGAATCATACTAATCACTTAAAAAAGGATTTAGATGTGATAATCTACTATCGAAACGTTGGAAGGGAAGAGAAATATTAAATCTCAAATTTTACCATTTACTTCAGGCAACACGTCCTCAGAATCTGCCTTGCAGTAAGAAATGATAAGGTCTTGGTCACTTGTGATATATATGTTGTTTGTGTTGCAGTCGGGATGCCACAAGAGGTGGTCCTCGAAAGACGTTACAAGCTCTCCACGGAAATTCCACACTGCCACAGTTCTGTTCCTAAAAGTCAGAAACAATTGGTTCTCATATAGGAAAATAAAGGCAGATGGAGTCATAAAGTCAGTTTTGCTGACTTCAGTTATCTCTGAGTTACGAACCTGTAAGAACCAGTAAGATATTATCAGCTAGACCGGTAAAAATAATAAAAGCTGCTGAAAAAACTTGAGGGAAAGGGTTCACATATTCTTACATCAACAATTTGAAGATTCTCATTTTCTTGCTTGACAAGAAGCTTCTCATTGAATTGCTCAATGAAATCAACCTTCTTATTTCGATTGATGAGCTGTTTGAATGATTTGAGAACTGTACCATCCTCGATAGACAAAAGTTTCAGAGGAACGTGGCTAGATTCTTTTGTAAATATCAATAACATGATTCCCGGGCTGTTATAATAAAAAGAGAAAACCATTACTACAATCAATTGACAGCAAAAGTCTCCCGAGAGAACACCTGGCATAAAAAGAGTGTGATATGCAATATTGCATTCGATGTATTAATGGGTAATCTGGGTAAATGGGAAGTTCAGTACTCAGCACAAACACCGTAAGACTGTTTCTAAGAAGAACTTGTGTTCCTAGATTCAGGTACATGTAAAACCTATACTTTACCCAACTTCTCTGCTCGCTGCACATTGACCCAACTTTTGTAAAGTATATTTAAGAAAATGACAATTTCAAAACAATTGTTCACATTGACCCAACTTTTGTGAGGTCACAAAAGTAAACCAGCTAAACTATGATCTCAAAACACCAAAGGCACAGGGGAAACCAAATGGCAGCATACAAGACCGTCCTGTTAAGTCATTACAGCAGAGCAGACACAAACTGATAAATTACCATGTATTCCCTCTGTGTTTAAAGAAAGTTCACTCTTTCCTTCTTGGGCCATCTCAGCCCTCAGGCATATACTTCCCGTGCTTTCTCTTTCATTTTTTTGGGTAAATGTCCTAATAGAAAGTTGAAGTTCACACACGCATTCACCTTTCACTACAAAATTACCACAACATCAACCGAGTGCCTACTTGTGGCAAAAACATGCATTCACTTTTCACTACTTTACAATATTTCATTACCAACTATTTTACCATAATACCATATTTCGTAAGACTCATTCCCAAGTAGCTGTGAACCTAATTTAAAGAAGGAGTAAGTACATGATATGAATTAGGATAAATAGGTATTAACCAACAAAAATGAAGGCACCAAGCCAGGAAAAAAATAAACAAGTATAACAGGAAAAAGTGTTTTGAGATGGATTAAGAAAGTTACCTGATTTTAATCTCCTGAACATTTTTGTCAGAAATGGAATAGAGCATTGTGTAGTTCTTCAAGTCAAAGACCTTGTAAACACTACATTGTTTGCACATCACACACCATTTAACATTTACACGGGCAATAAAAAAATAACATAACGTGTAACTACAGCTAGTGAAGGGGCAGACTTTACCTGTCCTGAGCAGAATAAGTGAGCACCTTGCCATTTACATCATCAAACTCCACAAAACCAGGCCATTTCAGTGATTCAGACTCAAAAAGAGCAAACCCAGCGTCAGGTTTTCCTCTTTTTATGTATCTGTAAAATTTTCACAAACCATATATCACAAAGGAAATTCTGCTCAGCAAGAAAATCAAACTGAAAAACTTTTTTTCATTACTTCCATGGATAAAAATTAGAATTACAGACAATTAATAAATTATTTTCAATTCACTTTCTTTTGAAAGCCGCCGAACAGAAAATCTCATAATCATAAGATCTTAAGAAGAGAAAGAGTTACATACTCGATCCTTGTCGTTCTGCACTTCAAAGAGCTGAAATTGTCAGAAGCGTATACTGAAACGGTGATAAGGGAATCATTATTTTTGTTGTAGAACAAACTTCTTATAACTTCGTCTGAACTGATATTCAAGAAGCAAATCCTCTGGTTTGTTTCTGAAATCAAAATGTATCATCTAGGTTCAAATACTTATCAACATCATTTCAGTATATGATTAAGATAATCAGAGGAAGTCACAATGCATTTCTAGCCACTAACCTCGACTAAACGCTGCACATATACCAGACTGTGCAAGAGCAAAAACAATATCATGTGCAGCTACAATTTCGATGATTTTTGATCTCTTCCTCAGAAACGGCAAGATTGTGGGGCACTGGTCTTTAGGATCATGTGTATCATACTCTTCCTGACACAATATGTTGTAGCATTGAGATAAAGGTAGCATAAACTGAAGGGACGGGGATACACTGTCTACATATCTTTAATTAAGGCTTGAGTACAGTATGTCCAATTTATGACATTAATACTACCTGCATATACAACTTTCCGAGTTCGATATAATATAATCCCTCCATTCCACTTCATTCTGCCACTTTTCAAAATTCCTCTCACAAGTTTTGAAAAATGTGGAGAATGTAGCGAAACAAAGATCAGCAGGCGTTTTGTAATTAGATTTGCTGGTTTTCTCTTTTTTTTGTCTTCTGCCTTTTCTTCTCTTCACACTTTTGAGCTTACCTTGGTTCACGTTTCCATTCTCTTACTTTGTATTTTTTTTTTCATTTTTTGCCTCTAAACTTTAACCCATAAACGCATTCTCCGCGTTACGTTCCTTATCAAATACTAAGCAAAGGCGTACAAAAAGGTGGACAACTAGGTCTTCATTGTCCATCGTCTACAACTAAGATAGGGACAATAAACTAAATAATTTGCTGGAGCCCTACAAGCAGGTGAGGTAATTTTGGGTTCATGTCTACATCGAATTCATTCTTTAAAAATGATGTCCTGCTTAAGTACTCTCAATGGCTATGAATACTTCAAACCAAGGTTTTGGCTTGTCAAAAGATAATGTTATTATGATCTGTTTAGAAATCAAGTACAAGCTACCGAGTCTCATCGCAAAAATGCCACAGGAAGAAGGAAACATGAAACATCCTCCATCAGTCACAAACTCAAAACCCAAATATAAAAGAATAAAAGAATAAAAGAAAACAGACCACACCAGCATGTAACTGGCTCATTTTTCTGCAGTAATCTAGACAACGAAAGTAAAAAAAATGACTATATCAGGCTCAACAAATGTCAAGCAATACTAAGGTCACAAATATTGTAGGGCCACTAAGCATTTCTACCCAGATAAGGGCTAAGGCCCATTACAGCACAAACTTCATCCATCAATTTTTTACACTTTACAGCGCTTACCATAAAGATAGACTTGCAGATCGTACTTAAAAAGGAAAGGTCTCATAGAAGTAGATCAAGGGATACAGGGGCATTGCTTAGTTGTTATAGGCACAAGATACGCCAAGAGTCCAAAACGACAAAGGCTCGTGGCGACAAAGCGAAGGGCATACCCGACATGGTAGAGAAAACGAAGGTGTGCTAGCTACATGGTTAGCCCAGCACAAAATAAGGAAGGAGATGGTCAGAAAAATCTCTCAGCGAGTCTAAGACAAACTCCACATTTATCAGCATTAAGAATTTATGACCCCATTTGCTTGCGATATTTGATTCTCTCCCACAAACCCTAGTTTGTATCCAAAATAATAAATACTCCAATATAAAACATGTGCTCTTACAATTGCATTGGTTAGAATGGTGTAATTAAGCAACAGATCTTAATGACATTCCCAGCTTATCAAAAACGTCAATCTTAATCACCCATAATCAGTTGGTCTTCAATCATAAGAATGAAAATTCTTTCATCAGAGAACATAATTGCAAATAGCAAACGTCATTCCCAGCTGAACCTTTTCATGAATACATTGCAACCAACTACAACTGATACGAACTAACAGATAAAACATACATTTCAAAATTATGACTCAAAGCTTTCCCTAACTTGGTCCTTTAAATACATCACATCAACACTCATAAATCAAACAAAGTGCTGTTGAAACATTTGTAAAGCTCATACTTGCTTTTAGCAACTTCTTCCTCTGTAACAACTCTGTCATTCATAAGAGAACTATAATTCAGAAGCACTATGTGGGGGTGGGGGTGGGGGTGGGGGTGGGGGTGGGGGGGGATGGGGGGTTCAAGCAAGGGTAAGGGGATTACAGGAAAAGGAAAAGGATTACCCTTATCTTCCTCATATGTTTGGTTTGAAATTAAAAGAGAAAGGGAATCAGCCATCCTCAACCACTGTCATCAACACTTTCATCCAACACAGCCTCGCAACACCACTTCCCACCCAGGCTTAATTTCCGAAGCCGTTAGCACCCTTCATGTAGCCGGATATCTCTCTCCTAGCCCGTCAAAATCCCCTACCCACAACCCCCCTCCCCCCACCACCACAAACACACACCAGTTCCAGTCATAAAGTCTTGGGGTAACACTCACAAAACTTGCTACACCAAAGTCCCAGATCAAAACCAAATACAAAACAAGCCAACCTCTGGGAAGTCACAACATAGTGATGCCATCTGCCGAGCATGCCATTAAGCACAATACTTTATCTAACTTATATTTTCAGAAACCACCATCACTGAATAAAATCTACAAAGATCTGATTATCTGGTAAGAATCATACTACAACCACCCTTTTCTCCTATGCTGCAGCTAAAAATAACTTAAACTAGAATCCGAACTTGTCGGCCCTAATTGAGACTACCACACTCCCGAATTTCATCCTATTCTACTAATTCGTCATGCAAAAGCTCGCACTATTTTATAAGCACCAATAAGAGAAAAAGCCACGGTGAGCAAGCCATGGTTCAATATTGCACACCCAAATTTTGATCAAGATTCAACTAGATTGCAGACTTGGCACATCTACATCAGCACCACCACAATCTCAAATGCGATTACATCTTAAAACACGCAAACTGCAAACTATAGCACCACTAACAACAAACAAAAATACTTCTAAACTCGCAAGTAAACACGAAATTAAGGCGTGCCAGAGTATTCATCCAAATTCAATTCTATCATACATTTAAACCAATCACATTAGCAACACACCAAAATCCCAAATGCGCGCACATCTCAAGCGATAAAATCAAGTTTAAGCGTTGAATAATTCGAGATTCAAAGCCATAAAACAGAAACTATAAGTAGCCAAAAACATTAGGAAAAAACAAAACCTGCAAACAAATGTTGCGAAAGCGTTCCTGGGCATCACTCATACTAAATGAACGATAACGCTTGGAGCAAATTTCTCTCCTTTGCAATTTCCTGACGCTATTAACAAACCCTTCAAGGCCGCCTCCTCGCGGTCGCTTCTTCGCCACAATTCGACGGAATGTGCAAGGCCTGGGGCTCGCCGATATCCTCCTTCCATCCATGTTTCCTCCTCTCTCTCTCTCTCTCCGACACACCCCAACTGCAAAAAAGTTCCCAACTTTAGCCGCTAAAATTGGAGTATGCCCATCAAAATTAGGGTTTACGTGAAGTTGAAATAAAGAGTTTTAGTGAGAATCAGACACTAAAAACATGGGGGTTTTGAAATTTGAATCAGATTTAATCTGGGTTTTTGTTGTAATTGTTAGTTCGTGATGCCTTTACTCTGATTTAGAGGAGTAGAAATGGGAGATGAAATGAAGTGAAGTGCAGTGCAGTGAAACGGAGAGTGTTTGGAGGGAAATTAGAAGAGGGAAGGAATGTTCAACACTTCGAAGGGCCGGGGGGAAGACTTGATCATTGATCATGGCCGAGTTGGGATCCGCATTGTATACAAATAGACCTCGCAAATGGGTTATAAACATTACAACTCGGGTTATTTTCGGGTTTCTAATCAAATCAAAACAGTCGCTCACTTTTAAGACCGGTTGTCTTTATAGCATAATTTGCGTAATAAAATTGTTATCAATTTTAAATTTGGGTCATTCTTTTTGTCAGTTTGGGAATTTCGAGCTTGGCCTTTTAGTTATTTGGTCTTATAGAAGCACTTTGGGTCATTAGAAGTCTATCGAGGTCATTCTGGGTCATTTTGGGCCAGGTCACCGCGATTCCAGACATTTTCGGCATATATCACATCAGTTTCTATTTGAGTCAAGTTTGACACATTTTTCACGTCATTTTCAGATCTTGGCATGGATTAATCGAACTGGGTTATTGTTGTCAGCTCTATTAACACAAATATTTGCATAACACGGTATAACACCTCAATACACTTTGCAAGATGCGGCAATGCCATTTAAATTATCTTGAATGTAGTGGTGATTCTCAAAACCTTTAGCTAATATATGGTCCTACTATTCTACAATACATGTCTTCCTTTTCTCTCATAAAAAAATGTGTATGACCAACCTTCCTTGTATGAACAAGAAATTGACCAAACAAATAAAGATGAAAGACCAAAATATATATATATTTTTTGGTACATAAAGAGGGGCTCTAACTAATTATTCGCTATTACGCGGGAAATAGCTACCCCAAAGATGTCCTCTTTAAGAATCGTTCGCAGTTCTACATTTGGAACTTGTACATGTTGGATAGAGGTGCTTGAGTAGATGCCACGATTTGCTAGGTAATCAGCTACTCTATTAGTTTCTCTGTAGGTATGTTCAATTCTGATTGCCCAGTGAGGTTCATTCAATAACTCCTTGCAGCGCTTGGCAATAAACTTTAAGCTGTTGCTGGCCAACTGATCTTCGAGGATAATCCCGACTGTTGAACCATATATTAAAATATATATATTAAGTATATATGTTTATGTTTTGATAATGACAAGTCTAGCTAAATATATTATATACTCGTGCGTATAATCGTGTGCTAAGTGTACAGTTTATAGAATTAAAAGATCTCGTTAATCAATATAAAAGATTCAAGATTATCAGTCAAAGAGTCGACTAATCGAAGATTGATAGAAGATCGCAAGCTCCTTTCAAGTCTTGATGAAGATTAGTTAGGATAAATATACTGTGACGGAAGTTGACTAAAGTTATACTTATCAACTATAACTTTAGTGTGACATTGCTTCAAGTTATAGCTCATAGCTATAACTCTATAAAAAGAAATGATCGGAAGAATAGTAGTGGTTGAAATGAGTTTGGATTCCAAAGTCGACGTGAACAATTAATAATTGGTTAATATAAAATATCCAATAGTTAAAAAAGGAATAAATAATTTTCTTATGAGTTAATTATTTATTTCTAATAAACTAAGGATTTCTATTTAATCATAATTGTCAAATAAAATAATCTAGGGAATCGTGTGCAACGGTTTTGGAAATTGTGCCCTAGTCACACGTTCCATACTTATGAGGGATTAAATTAAATAAATATGATGTTTTTATTTAATTTCCTAAACAAACTAGATTATGTTATGGAAATATAATTTATTATATTTTGACAAGGTTTAGGAAGTTGATCTTAATAAGGTTATTATTTATTTATTATATAAGATATTTCCTAAATATAAATTAGGAAATTGATTCTATCTATAATACATAAATATCTTATTATAATCTTTCCTAAATATATTAAGATTAGATTTCACTACAAAAAAATACTGCCCTTGCGACGGAATATTTGCGACGGACAGAAATTCCGTCGCAAAATTAGTTTTGTGACGGACTTTGCGACGGATTTTTTTTTGCGACGGAATTTGCGACGGACCGGGATTTCCCAGACCCGCGAAGTAAAAGTCAAATGGCGGGAAAGTTTGCGACGGAATTTCCGTCGCAAATATTGACTTTTGCGACGGACTTTCCGTCGCAAACCTATTGACCAGACTTGACCAAAAGTGGGTCAAGGTCAAATCTTGACCAGATTTGCGACGGAAATTCCGTCGCAGGAGTCAATATTTGCGACGGAATTTCCGTCGCAAATCTGGTCAAGATTTGACCTTGACCAGATTTGCGACGGAAATTCCGTCGCAAAAATCCGTCGCAATGGTTTTTTATACAGACCCCGCGGGTCTCCTTCTTTTCCCCAAATCGATTTCAAAATTAAAAAAAAAGAAAACCCTAAGGCGATCGGCGATTTCATTCACCACCACACCACCACCCTACCACCCTACCCTACCCCCTACCATCCCCCGCCGCCGGAGCCGCCGGAGCCGCGCACCACCTCCTCCTTCCTCCTTCCTCCTTCTCCTTCCTTCTCCTTCCTCCTCCTTCTCCTTTCTTCTCCCTTCCACCTACCACCTCACCGCCGTCAACACCTCACCGCCGCCACCTTCCCGCCGCCACTTCTTTCTTTATTATGTATGTTTACTAACTTTATTAATATACCGTCTTAATTTTTTATGTTTAATCCGTCGCAAAATTCCGTCGCAAATTCCGTATTATTGTTTTTTTATTGTTATTAGGAATAGTTAGTTTAGTTTAATTGTTATTTGATTAGTTTAGTTAGTATTGTTAGGTGGTTAGTGATATTAGGTTAGTAGCTAATTCCGTCCCAAATCCGTCGCATATTGTTGTTAAGTTGTTTAGGACGATTGTTTTTTAATATAAAATTTGCATTGTTGTTGATTGTTAGTGTTGTTGATTTTTTTAGAATATTCTTGAATAGTACCCGTTCAATAATTACACATTAGGTGTAATTGTTGAATAGTCCCCGTTTTGGGACTGTCTTTGAATCTTTCATGCCATTTAGGTAGTAAACATTCTTATATTTTCTTGATTGTAATGAAACAAAAATTGGGCAACACTTCCTTATTGTTCTCCAAATACATTCTATATAATGTATTTGGAGAACAATAGGGAAGTGATGCCCAATTTTTGTCTCATTACAATTAAGAAAATATAAGAGTGTTTACTAATGGTATGAAAGATTCAAAGATGGGTTTAGGCTGGAGAGATAAGGACCCCAGACCAATATATGTAAATTGTTCTTTTTTGCAGGTTGGTGTTGGTGTTGGTGTTGGTGTTGGTGTTGTTGTTGGTGTTGGTGTTGGTGTTGTTGTTGGTGTTGTTGTTGTTGTTGTTGGTGGTTGTTATTTAATTGTTGTTGTTAATTAATTGTTATTGTTGTTAATAAGTTGTTAACTAGTTTTTGTTGTTAGTTGTTGTTATATATATATATATATATGTAGTTGTTGTTATTTAATTGTTGTTGTTAATTAGTTGTTGTTATTGTTTGTTAAAATATGTAGATTTACTATGAAGAGATTAGAAAGAAAATGGATGTATGAAAGGTTGGATTCTAGGAAAAAAATAAGGCAGGATTTCGTAATTGGTGTTAATGAATTCATTAACTATGTTAAGCAACAAGACGAATACGTTAGGAATAGAGAAATTAGGTGTCCATGTTCTAAGTGTAAGAATACAAAGTATTTAGTTGAGCAAGAAGTACGGAAACACCTTGGTTTGAGAGGGTTTTGTGATAACTACTACGATTGGGTGTGTCACGGAGAGAAATTCTCCGTTGAGGAAGAGGGAAGCTCATCAATGCACTCCGACAATCCTTATAGAGATATGGTAGAAGATGCGTTACGCGATAGCATTGATCAAATTAGGGAAGATGCTCTAAACGCCGAGGTAGTCGATGAATCTCCAAATCCTAATGTATTAGCTTTCTTCCAAATGCTAAAACATGCCGAACAACCTCTTTATGTAGGAAGTCGTATGACATTGCTACAGTCGGCTTCAAGGTTGATCACTTTAAAATGTGAATTCAACTTAGCTGAAAAATGTGTAGATGGTTTTGCGTCATATATCGGAGATATGATTCCTGAAAATAATCTTATGACGCGTAACTACTACGAAACTAAAAAAGTTCTTAAAGCTCTTCAACTTCCCCATCAGAAGATAGATGCCTGCTCGGTAGGATGTATGCTTTTCTGGATGGACGACGCTCACCTTGATAAGTGCAGAAAATGCGGTACGAATAGGTACAAATTAGAGAAAAATGCAAATGGCAAAAGAGTTCCCGAAAAGTTCTTAACTTATTTTCCATTAGGACCACGGTTGCAACGCTTTTATGCCACAAAGCACATCGCGGGCGAAATGCGTTGGCATTATGAAAACCCTCGTGTTAGTGGAACAATGTCTCATCCAAGTGACGGGGAGGCTTGGAAACAGTTTGACCGGCTGCATCCTGATTTTGCATCTGAGCCTAGGAATGTCCGTCTTGGACTTTGCACTGATGGTTTCGCACCGTTTAGTCAATTCGGGAAGCAATATTCATGTTGGCCGGTGATACTTACTCCATACAATTTACCACCCTGGCTCTGTATGAAAAGACAGTTTATGCTCTTAACATTACTTATTCCCGGTCCCCACAATCCAAAGAAAAACCTTGACGTCTATTTGCAGCCTCTTATTCACGAGTTGAAGCAATTATGGGAGACGGGGATCTTAACCTATGACGTTTCCCTGAAGCAAAACTTTGATCTTAGAGCCGCACTCCTATGGACGATCAACGACTTTCCTGCATATGGCATGTTATCTGGTTGGACAACTCAAGGTGAGCATGCATGTCCATATTGTATGAAAAATGAGACTAAGTCAATTTGGCTACAACATGGCAAAAAATGGAGTTGGTTTGATTGTCATCGACAATTTTTAGACAGTAATCATGTTTTTCGTAACGATAAGGTGCATTTTAGAAAAGGGAAAGTTGAGCACGATGTTGCTGCGAAGAGGTTAACAGGCAATGAAGTATGGGATTGTGTCAAACATCTACCGAAAATTGTGGATGGATCTGAACGTGAACATAATTTGCTTAAAGGGAAACGGATTGGGTGGTGGAAACAAAGCATCTTTTGGGAGCTTCCCTATTGGAGCACGCTACTAATTCGACATAACCTTGATGTCATGCATATTGAGAAAAATTTCTTCGAGCAAATAATTAACACTGTCATGGACGTGAAAGGAAAAACGAAATTAAACTCAAATGCAGAGAAAGACATGTTACTTCTTTGTCCGAGTAGAAGAAAAGGGGATTCGGTCGTTTTGAAAAAGGAACAAAAGAAGGTCCTATGTGAATGGGTATACAAACTGAAGTTTCCCGACGGTTATGCTTCAAATTTGAGAAGGTGTGTCGATATGAATGAATTGAAGATACACGGTTTGAAAAGTCATGATTGTCACGTCTTCATGGAGCGATTACTCCCAGTTGCTTTGAGACATCTTCTTCCAAAAAATGAGTGGAATGCCATAACTGAAATTAGTCAGTTTTTCAGAGATTTGTGTACTTCATCAGTACAGATTGAAAAAATTACAAGTCTCGAAAATAACATTGCGGAGATTATCTGCAAATTAGAGAAAATCCTTCCACCTTCTTTTTTCAACTCAATGGAACACCTACCTATTCATTTGCCCTATGAAGTAAAAGTGGGTGGTCCTGTGCAATATAGGTGGATGTATCCTTTCGAGAGGTAATGTCATCATCCTTATTCAATTCTTTATATTACATAATACATATTTTTCATCATATTTTTCATTCTAAATTAATTTGTTTGTAGGTTTTTGAATCATTTGAAAAAGAAAATCAAAAATAAAGCTCATGTTGAAGGGTCTTTATGTAATGCATATTTAATTGAGGAAATAGCAAATTTCTGTTCCCTATACTTTGAAGATCATATAGACACCAAGGCAAAGGACCTTGACGTTGGTTCAAAAAAGCCGACACAATCTAACTTGCCTGAGATATTTCAAGATCATGATGGCACAACTTCTGGAAAGTGTCGTGAAAGGTTTTTAGAGGATAACGAATATGAGCGTGCACACCTCTACGTTTTATCGAACTGCGATTCTGATGAATTGAAACGAAACGAAGTGTAAGTGGTGAATCTAAATTCTTATACTTGAATTCATAATTATTAGTTGTTCAAAAATTAATAATTCCCCTAATTTGAATATAGGTTGTTTGAAAATTTTATCATGAGAGAACATCCTGAATGTGTCGTAGGCAATGATGTTTGGGAAAAATATGAAACAAGATTTCCCAGATGGTTTAGATCTCAGGTTACTAATATAGAAGATCCAGTTCTAATTGCCTTAGCAAATGGTCCCTCAAGAAGAGTCAGAACATGGAAACGCTATTCCATCAATGGCTACAAATTTCGAGCTTTCATTCAAGGAAAAGATTTGGAAAAGTGCACAATTAACAATGGAGTTTGTGTGAGTTCCACTGAAGGAGCTGACTACTATGGGACCCTTGACGAAATTGTTGAAATGACTTATACAGGCCCACAAAGCACTTACAAAGTCATTTTGTTCAAATGTAGTTGGCTAGATAACTCCGAAAGAGGCATGCAAGTGCATAAGGAATATAAGCTTGTGGATGTTAACCGGAGTAGAAAATTTGCAAAGTACGACCCATTTGTGTTGGCATATCAAGTGGAACAAGTTTACTATAGTCCTTATCCAGGTATAAAAAAGGATCAAAGTCAATGGTTAGCGGTATTCAAAACCAAGGCTAGATCACATGTCGATGCCCCCGTTGATGAATCTTTCTTTCAAGAAAATGTTACTAATGGTGAAACAATACTGTCACCAATTGAAGTAGAAGAAGAAGATGAAGATGAAATTGTGGAGGAACCAGAATACATTCAAATTGTGACAGTGAGGCGACATGAGGATGAGGACGAGGACGAGGACGAGGTTGAGGATGAGGATGAGGATGAGGATGAGTATGAGGATGAGGATGAGGATGAGGATGAAGATATTATAGATTCTCTTTGTAAGGATGTAGGAATAAATTGTTCAAGTGATGATGATGATGATTAGGACTACTATCTATTAGATTCGATAATCTTGTATTTGTTGAAATTATTGTAGATGCCGTATGTCTTAATGTCAATGGAATTATCTTATTAATCTTATTATTCAAGTTTTTAATTACGTAAAGCATTTCTTTCTAATTGTTGCTATATTAGTTTGATAATAATATGCCGGGCAGAAGACGACGAGGTGGTGGTAGTCGTCAGCCCGAGGGAGGACGATCGGGAGCTAATCATGATGAGGACGAGATTGTACCTGAGACTCAGCCGCCTACACATCGAGTACACCTCGATCCGACTGATTACGAAGGCGCCAAGTGGTAAGTATCTTATTTGTTTACGGATAATTGATTATATATATATGAATATATTGATTATAATATGATTACTTGTTGACTATTTTATTTTCACATTTAACTCTTTTTCAGGTTCAGTGACAAAGACGTTTCTAATATTATAACACAGACCATTATTTGCAACTACAAGGAGTATGCGCCCAACTGGTCAGAAGCGTCGGATTACATTAAGGAAGAGTGGTGGAATTGGTTTGAGGTATTTATTAACTGTTTACTACCTATTTCCGTTTTATTATTTATTACCTATTTATTGTTTCATATTTATTTAACTATTTTTTTCTTGATACAGAAAAAAGTTACCTTTCACCCTCGTGATAGAGCAGCGGTTAGGTCGGCGTGGGAAGACATGATGAAAGACCGCCTTCGCAAAAGAATCCACTACGCTATGCAGAAACCAGCGGAGAAAAGGCCGCAGTGGATACCGGCGGATATTTTTGAAGAACTGAAGGGTAGAAAGGACAATCCAAAATTCCAAGAGAAATCCGACAAAAACAAGACCAACCGGATGTCGGGAAGTACCGAAAAGGGCAAGGCCTTAGGTACTCACATTATGGGTCGTAAAAACACCCTACAGATGATGGATGAAATGGTAATTGTTTAGTTTTTACTTCACTTTTTCTTGTCCTCAATAATTTTCACCCTTTGATAATCTTGAATGTTTTTTTCAACAAGTGTCGTTGGATTTAAATTGCAGGCTGGAGAAGATGGGAGTGATGTACCATCGGCCTTGAAGTTGCTTGAGAAGACAAAAAAACATCCCAAGAAGGGTTGGCTATCAACGAAACCCAAAGCACTATTTGTAAGTTAACAGAAACTTTTCTTTATATTTTAGTAATTTGGTTTACTAATTAATTAACGTATACTAATAACATTTTATTTTTGTTTTGTAGGAAAAAGTTTTTTCAAGAAAGAACAAAATGATAAGTGAAGGGATCCCGGAGCAAGATATCGACGACAACGAGATCTACTTCAAAGAAGTAGGCGGTTTCAACAAGAAAGGGTTGATACTCGGTATGGGAAATGCAGCCCCAGTCATTTACGAGCGTCGTCGTCACTCAAGTGCTGGGACCCAATCATCATACACCCCAGGTTTGTATTTTATAGTTTATTAAAAATTAAGACTAACCAATTATTTAACCATTTACTAAATGAATATAATATCATGTTTGACTATTCATTGCAGGTATCGTCGGCAGAGTTCTTCGAGAGAATGCTCAGCTAAGAGAACGTGATCTCGAGACATCCCAAAGGCTGAAGGCAATTGAAGAGTTCTTAAGTCAGCGGGGGGAGTTCACTACTCAGAGCTGCAACCCGGGAGGCTTTTCTCAGCCGAGACGCGACTTTGACGATGATGGCGGCGACAACGCTAGGGCGGCCAGTCATTTCGCCACCCCACAGCCCACCGACACGACCGTTAGATAGATTTCATTAGGTTGTTTAGTTGATGTACCGCGGACTATGTTTAGTTTTTAGTTGGATTATCATTTGTAAAACTTTCTTATTAGTTATGAAAAGACGTTTTAAAACCCTTGTCTCCGACAAGTTTTTGTTGCTGGGTTGTTTTTCTGAAATTGCAGGTTTACAGATCATGCAAAAGGGAAAAAATAAATCATTTCAATGGAAATGGGGAGCTGGAAAAACGGCTGAAACCCGAAAATCATACAGGCATTTGCGACGGAAATGTCTCAATTTGCGACGGAATTCCGTCGCAAACCTTGACCAGAAGTCAAGGTCAGTCAAGATTTGCGACGGAAATTCCGTCGCAAATGGTCCTCTTTGCGACGGATTTTCCGTCGCAAATCTTGACTGACCTTGACCAAAAGTCAAAGTCAATCAAGATTTGCGACGGAAAATCCGTCGCAATTGGTCCTCTTTGCGACGGATTTTCCGTCGCAAATCTTGACTGACCTTGACTTTTGGTCAAGGTCAGTCCGTCGCAAAATGGGGTCAATCCGCCGCAAATAGTGTGCGACGGAAAAATCCGTCGCAAATTAACATTTTGCGACAAAAATATGGGACAGATGCAGTCCGTCGAAAATCCGTCGCAAAAACATGATTTGCGACGGATTTCACCCTTTTTGCGACGGAAAATTCCGTCGCAAAGAGAGCACTGTTTTGTAGTGTTTATGGATATATATTACTAAAAGACTAGAAGTCTTGACATTGTAATATTCCTAAAGTCATCTAGGGTTTGAATACCTAGAATATAATTCTTTATAAATAGAATACTCATAATACATTGAGAGACACGAAACCACGCTTGCACGCTGTTGAACCATATATTTAAATATATATTAAGTATATATGTTTATGTTTTGATAATGACAAGTCTAGCTATTTATATATTATATACTCGTATGTATAATCGTGTGCTAAGTGTACAGAACATTAGTAACAAGATCTAATCAATCAAGTATAAAAAATTCAAGCATGTTAGTCAATGAATTGACTAAGTCGAAGATTGATAGAAGATCACAAGCGCGCATAATGAGCTAAAGTTATACTTATCAACTATAGCTTTAGTACAAGTTTGGTTCAAGTTATAGCTCGTAGCTATAACTCTATATCTATGAAGAAATGATCGAAATATATGTGTTTTGATGAAACGATTGTTTCCAAATTAGTGTCGTGTACAAACTAGTGTTTAATTGGTATTCTATTTTAAATATGGAATTGTTAATCTTGATAGGATTATATAAAATATCTTTAGGTTAAATAAGGAATAAATAATTGTCTTATGAGATAATTATTTATTACTAAAATAAACTAAAGATTTTTATATAATCTTAATTGTCAAAAATATATAATCTAGATATAGTTTGTTACGATCTTGGAAAACGTGTAATATGTCACGTTACCATAAATTGTGTAGGATTAGTTTAAATAAATATTATGTATTTATTTAACTTCCTAAATAAACTAAGATTATATTGTGATAATATATTTTATTATCTTTGACATGGTTTAGGAAATTGTTTTGATAAGGATACTAGTTATTTATTATATAAAGATCTTTCCTAAATATGAATTAGGAAATTGATTCCTTATATAATACTTATAGTATATTATTAAATCTTTCCTAAATATATTAAGATTAGATTTAAGGTAGTATTACTAAAAGACTAGTATCCTAGTTTTAGTAATATTCCTAAATCATCTAGGGTTTGAATTACCTAGATACATATTCTATATAAATAGACTACCTATGACACACTAAGACACACGAAATACACATACACATATTCACGCAAATCGAGAGAGAGAAACCGCCGATCATCTACTTCAATATTCGAGCTTTTCATTGTCATATCCGATTCAAGATTCAAGTGCTCAAGCATTGATCTTTTTCATTCAAGATTGTGACACCAAGAAAACATTGAAGACTTTATCTTATTAACGTAAGATAGATCGAACGAGTATTTAGCGGTACTCATTGTAAGACAAATATTTAACGGTATTTGTCGTAGCTAGATATTTAACGGTATCTAGATAGAGTTGCGACTAACATCAAAGTTGCACGAGTAGGGTTGATAAAATTGTAATCCAGAGTTGGTACTAATTTTATTAATCGAGAATAGTGGACGTAGGTCTCAAAGTGTGAGACTGAACCACTTCAAAAATATTGTGTCCCTCTTTATCATTTGGTTTACTCGAAGATCATCATACAACCATACACACATCGAAGAAGATTTAAAAAGAAGGCATACACAATTCAACCCCCCTTCTTGAGTATATTATATCAATAGACTCTTCAATTGGTATCAGAGCCTCGTGCTCTTGATCGCCTAGCCGCGTGAGTTTTGATCCTTCTATTGATTCTATATTATATACTCTATCATCAATGGATTCCAAGCATCTAAAGTGCCCTATCTTCGATGGCAAAAACTATAGTCTATGGAAGAATATGATGACTCATTACATCAAGGGATGTGATTGGGAATGTTGGAAGATCATCCAAACTGGACCAAAGAAGATCTTGGTCGCTGCCGCCAATGGAACAACCTATGAAAAGATGGAAAGCGATTATATGGAAAGTGACTACAAAATTGCAGAGAAAAACTCTAAGGCCATGAGCCTCCTACAGAACGGTATGATAACCTCAGAATTTGATAGATTCTCATCTTGTAGTTCCGCTAAGGAAATATGGGATAGTCTCGAACTTGCTTATGAAGGAACATCCGCAGTCAGGAAACATCGTATAGACTTGCTCATTCAAAGATATGAACTTTTCAATATGGAAAAGAATGAATCTATTGATAGCATGTCTGCACGATTTTCTTGTATTATTAATGAACTGCGGAACCTTGGCAGAAAGATCAATTCTGAAGATATCATTCGAAAGATTCTTAGGAGTCTCACCAAAAAATGGCAACCAAAGGTCACGGCCATAGAAGAAGCACGTGATCTATCTCAGATTACTTACCAAGAGTTGATTGGATCTCTAATGGTACACGAGATCATACTAAATAAAGACGATGATGATTCTAAAGGGAAAGGAGTCGCCCTACAAGCCTCCACAAGCGAAGTATGCGAAGAGGAACTTGAGGACGAAACAGTTCTATTCGCAAGACGATTTAAGAAAGCAGTTTTCAAGGGTAGATACAAAAACCCTAACAACAAAACGGTCGATAAAAAGAAAACTGACACCAAACAAACATTCTTCAAAAGAGGATGTTTTAAGTGTGGTCAACAAGATCATATGATCAAGGATTGTCCAAGCTGGGACAAAATCAAAGACAAGTCAAAAAGAGAAAAGACCAAAACAGAGTTCAAGAAAGTAATGCTTACGTCATGCTGGGGAGAATTAGAATCTGAGGATGACGAGGACTCAGAAGAAGAAGAGGTAGCACACCTGTGCCTAAGCAATGTCAGCCTAGATCTAATCTCAGACGACAATAATGAAGATGATGCAACTAATATGTGTCTCCTTGGAGAATCCGACTCAGACGACGACGACGAAGAGGTAAATTTTCTTCAACTCAAAAGTCAAGTTAAAAATCTATCTAAGGCTATGTTAATTAAATATTTTGAGGAAACCCTAGATGTAACACCCCCATTTATTTAAGAGCCTTTAGCAAGACATTCTCAAATAAATAGGACTGTTACCATCCCGGAATATCCGAGGTAGTGAATAACAAGGTAAACAAACCAAAGGTAATTTATATAAATACTGATTAAATTTGAACTTGGTATTACAACAATTACGAGTTCCAAACTTGATAAAGTGAAAGTACAACTGACGATATCTAAATGTGATCTAACTCTAAGTAGGTCCATGCCATGTCTCTCTCCATGCCAAGCTCCTAGTCCAATGTCACTGACCTGAAAAATCTACTCCCCATTCCGGATCATCGTAGGTGTACACGAATACACAGGGTCAACCGCGAGGTTGAGTAGAAAGATAAATAAGACAACAATATAATATACTCCGCACCGATCCAACGCCAAATAAACTCCGCACCGATCCAACACCAAATAAACTCCGCACCGATCCAACACCAAATAAACTCCGCACCGATCCAACACCAAATAAACTCCGCACCATATCACAGACCCTTTATCTCCGCACCAAACACAGACCCTTTATCTCCGCACCAATCACAGACCCTTTATATTCACATCGTATTATATCACAGAATAATATAGATAACGCTATATACGATCACATGGTATTATATCACCAACATGCTTAAAACAAATAAGAACAGTTTACACATCGTCATATACCAGTATCTCCCCTACCTCAATTGCGGATTGACAACCGAACAGCTGCTAGAAATGTTCCACTTTGAACAGTCGAACTCAGTTCCTATAATTAGTATTGAATATCAATTTCTACTCCGACAATTAAACAATTATTCGATCATGTTCATAATTGATTTGCTTATCACACATTGTAAACATACATATCAACACACTCATATACCCGCCAAACAATATTAACTAATTATACCTATCAATCATCCTTAGCCAAATATGAACTTACTAATTATAGACTTACTATATATAGACTTACCACATATAGTATAAAGCCAAATAATCGATTATTACTAAATCAATAACAATAACCATATATATAATTAGTATTCATCACAATATTCCTTAATAATATAATAACCATAAATAACTCATTACCATATAATTACAACTCATAACAACAATAATAATACAACTAATAATAATAATATAACTAATAACAATAATAATAATAAACAAACTACAACAAACAAACTACAACAAACAAACTACAACAAACAAACTACAACAAACATCCAACCCGTGTTCTATTCTCGACTCCCCCAGCCACATAACCACCGCGACCACTGCCGACAACCACTGCCCAAAACTCTACACCACCTACTCCACCCCCGGCAGCCCCCAGGCCCTTCGACTCCTTAAGGCGAGGAGAACCGAGGTCCCCAAACACCCTACTCCATCCCGTAACTCCCAAACCCCCTGAAACAACCCCATTGCAGCCACCGTCTGCTGCCGCGACAACCCATGAGACCACCACCACTGACACCCCCGACATCAGACCAGCCAACAAAAGTGGTACCACTGTGTCGACCCTCCCCTAGTCGACAGTGGTACCACCCCAAACCCCCACGACAGAACAGCCACAACAGACCCCTTCCTGACAACCCGTGTCAAAGCCTCCTATTCCGCCCTAACCAGACACCCCTGACCACCGTGACTTCCTCCACCCTCACCACTAAACTGACACTTGACTCAAACGCCGCAACCCATACAAATCAAACAACTGAACTCATCCAAGAAACGTAATCAATTAACATCATAAAATCTGTACAGAACGTGTTAAGACAACAACATCCCTGTCAACGTGTTAACCACCCTGCACGACGGTTAACGACGGCCAACGACACCCCTCTAACAGCCTACATATGTTCTTTATACGACCCATTACACAATTAAGCAAAATCAGTAAAGATTAAAACATGTTAGCCTCATCTAAACAACGTGACAAACTGCGAGTACAACCAGGGATATAACAACGTGATGAACATACCCGTTTTACGGCCAAAACGAACCACCCCACGTCAGCCTACAACCACCGTGTATAGCCTCTTCCTCTCCTTTGATGTGACGGCTGCGTGCTAGAGGTGTTTGAAAGAGAGTTAGGGTAAGTCTTAGGGTTTGGAAAAGGGCTTGAAGGTGACGGCAGGCATAGACTTATGATAGTGTTTTTGAAATAATGCTCAAACCAGCCGTGGGCTTGGGTAATGGCACGCCTAACGAGGCCCATGCCGTCATGCTGGAGGTCCAGGGATCGAACCCCAATATTGACATTGTCATTGTGCGAAAGGTCTAGGGATCGAACCCTCACAACAACATAGCTACATGACTTGATAACTACTTAAACATAGTTACTTAATATCGTAAAACAACTATCGTCATTAAATAACTTAGTTATCGAGACTAAGTTTTCGAGGTATTACACTAGACCAATGTCATGAACAAAGTCTTGAGTTAGATGAACTGAAGGAACAGATCCTCGATATTGCTGAGGAAAATCAACTTTTGAAAGCCAAAGCTAAGAAACTGAAATCCAAAATAAGCATTGAAGCAAATGCTAAGTTGGAAACAGTTATGTCTGAGAAAAAGGTTCTTGAGTCTAAAGTTATACCTAATGAAGCTATAACCTCAAAACTGAAACTCAACATCAAAGGGCTTCAATCTAAAGTTATAGCTAATGAAGCTATAACTTCAGATTTGAGAAAGGCTAATGAGCTTCTAAAGTCCAAATCTTCGATTATGGTCGAAGATGAGACTCATCTAGAAGAAGTTGAGATCCTCGTAAGCAAGATTATGGATCTAGAATTCAATCTATCTAAAATCAAGAAGGAACATGCCAAAATTGTGTCCGACTTTCATAAAGACATTCAAAACCTAAAAGAGTCTAACAACACTGACCACAGTGAATGTAAGAAAGAAATAGACTCCCTAAAAGACCTCCTTCTTCATGCTCGGAAGAAGGTTCACGACAAATGGGAAGGAAGCACTAACGTTCTAAACTTCCTAACTGAACAATCCGACAACAACATGAAGATGGGGTTAGGACACGAGTGTTATGGAAGAAGGGATCACTCAAAGTGTAAGCAAAGCCCAACAGACAGAGACTTTAGAAGAAGAAAATATGCCGACCTTCCTGAGTATTTAATATGCACTTATTGTGGCCATACTGGACAGCTCCGAGAAAACTGTGTAAAACACGCACAAGATTTTAAAACCGGAGTCAAGTTTGTTAAATCCTTAGGAATTCCAAACGACACTATTTCTGTCTCTGATGGTGATGATAACAAAACTGAGGAAAGAAACATTGACCACAGATGGTTCTATGACATGACATTTGACTACGAAGAAAAGAAAAATAGAACCAAACAAACTCCTCAAACAACACACAAAAATTGGTCACCGAGAGTCCAAACTAAGACTTACACAAGAAAATCAAAACCCAACTATTACCAATATAGAAAGACCTATATGAGACAAGTTTGGGTTAAAAAAGAAGATGTATTTGTGATTACTAACAACAAAGGACCCAAGTATGCTTGGGTACCTAAATCCTGTCTTTGAACTTATTCGTGCAGTTTTGTCGCCAAGGAAAATAACCTATGGTATCTCGACAGTGGATGCTCAAGACATATGACAGGCGACGTAAATCTTTTCCAAACCCTAAAACCCTTTGATGGAGGTAAAGTCACATTTGGTGATAACAAAAAGGGAAAGATCATCGGAATTGGTAAGATAGGTATTTCATCTTCCCATGCTATAAATGATGTATACCTTCACTAGTAGAGAAATGACATTTGGCAAACACCTTTGGCTACGGTTGTAGTTAATAACCGTAGCCGTAAAAATTTTGACAATAGGCTTTTAGTTTTGGCTATGGTTGTTTTCAAAAAACTGTAGCCAAAACTATTTGAAAAAACTAAGGCTACGGTTGTACTTAATAACAGTGGCCAAAACTATTTAAAAAAATAAAATTAAAAATTAAAAAAAAACTTTTTTTTCCTTCTTTCTTCTTTCACTCTTGCGTTTAGATTAATTTACTACTCTTCTTCCTTCCACAGTTCCACCTGCGATATTCGTCTTCCCCTTCAAAATTTTGCCATTTTTACCAGTAAAATCACAAAGCCAACACAGTTACTTTATTTATTGGTGTAAATGAAACAAAAGTCCTCTAAATTCCATCCTTAAAATTCAATTTTTTGAGTGATTTACATTTTAGGGTTTGCGAAAAATCGAGTTTTTGTCAAAATTCGTTATTCTCCTTTGTTTTAATTGTATTATTATGGATCATCCGTCTTCAAGTAAGTATTTTTATTTCTTTTTCTCCTTTAATTTGTTAGTATTTAGCTTTAATTTTCGAAATTAGGGTTAGTCTTTTCGATTTGGGGGTTTTGGCTTTGTGATGTTTTCAAGCTTTCGTCTTCCATCTATCATTGCTTCCCCATCCCCAGTTTTTGAATTAGGGTTTATACTAATTTCGAAATTAAGATTTCGAAAATTAGGGTGAAGCTAGTAGTAGTGTAGTGATAAGCAAAGACCACCCTTTGGAAATTAAGATATCCACTAGACTCTATTAATTCAGAATTCAGAATGGAGTCTAAAAAATATTGGATGTTGGAAACTCCAGTGACTGGTACTAATCTTGGATTCTTAGGTGGGATGGGGTGGGGTGGAATGGAGTGGAGTGGTAGCTACAGGACTCCACTGTAACAAGTGAATTGGATTCGTTGTATAGAAGCCTACAAGTTGTCCTTGCACAACGATTGCATCTTTTATTCTTCTTTTCAAATATTCATACCAAAACAAGTAAAAAGAGAAGGGTAATTAGCTGGTAAATTTGTCAGTTATTAGATGGAATTCCATATATTACAGTTTTATTGAGTGTAGAGTGTAGACAGACAAAACTGTTCTGGATTTTAGCATGTGGTTTTATATCAAATGCCCTGGTCAGTCCGCGCAATGTCCTTCCGTTGGATATAGTATTCCAGGAAGATACTATATAGTATTCCAGCATATTATTGAGATAAACGAATTTTGTTTGTGAGAAGGTCCTTGAATACAGCTTAGGTTGCGTATATCTAATGGCTCTTACTACAGCTTAAGTAGGAGCCCTTGAGATGCAAGGGTAACGTTGTTCTGGTTCGTAAATGTCATGAACATGTGTTTATAAATCGTAATGTGGTGCTTTTGCTGCTATTGAGAGGATAAATTCTATACTATCAGGTTCAGAAATCGATGAAGCTCTTGCCTATGGTTTACGAAAACAGATTCAACCAAAGGGCGTGGAAGATGAAAAATTTAAATTATTTAACGTCAATGGATTTGACGAGAACCATCGATCTAATAACGTGCATTACATGTCAAACTTGGGGTCATCAAGTGACGTGTCTAGCCTAGCTTGGTCGGGTGACATTTGCATTGAAGGTAAGTTTACATCTCCGTTTCAATTGTCGCATGCTGTGTATTTTTTTGGAGAATGAGGATGGTGATACGATTTTTATTTTAAGGTAATTAGTTGGAGTTTAGCACTGTGCTCAACAGCACAATTGTGAGACCTAGATTAAGATGTCTGGTTGTGGGCATGCCTTTTTCTGGCCCGTGTTTGTGTAGGTGACACAGCCCAGACGTCTCATTAATAATGGTCTTGAATATTGTAAGAAACAGCAGCATGGTCTTTGTTACAGTCATGTAGAGTACTAGTTACTGAACAACATTTTCTAAAGTCGACAGTGCCTCTCAGTGTTCTCTCGTGAAAGAATCATTGAAAACCTTTTGTAGTTCAGTTATTTTGGTAGTCAACCCTTTGTCATTACTAATGATTAGGATAAGACTTTCACTGTAGATATAAGACTTTGTCAGTCTTTTTACTCTTTTTAAAAAAATTATTTCCATTCCCAATGACTTGTGTCCCTTGCTCCATTTTTCTACAGGTGATGTTAAAAATGATGTACTAAAAACTCCCCCAAAGTACGCTTATTGTTTTTGCTTGATAATAATTTTCTTTTGTCATCACTGATCATCCATCCTTCAAATTTTTTCAAAGGTTATGTCCTGCATCTTTACTGATTTTAATATACAGGTTACATACATTAGAGGTCCTGCCTCAAGAAACCTCATGCCTTATTGAAACAGTTGGTGGTAGTGTTTTAGTCTTGTCTCTCTGCTACTTTTCTTGTACAACAAATTTATGGAGAATCATTCACAATTGTTTCAGTTATCTCTTATTACTTTTCTAATCACGTGTACATAGGAGAAGTTACAAAAGCAAGATATGTGGCCAAGCTTCACAGCTGATTGTTGTTTCAGATAATGACTATGAGAGTTTACCTTCTTATATGAAAAGCTTAGCTCCATGGGAGGTATGAACTTCATTTTATGTACAACTACCTCAATCCCATTGATATTGTGTTTTCATGGTTTTTACATTGTATTTCTCGTGGATTTAATATTGTATTGCTAGCTGTTTTTAGCCTCTCGGTAGCTCACAAATTATAATAGTACTCACCGTTAGTGGACCACATAAATATGTGTGTTTGTTTCTTTATCGTTTCTTTCTCACATATGTTATAACAGTAACACTACTTTATTTGTCTGACCTTATAATATCAGTTCTTTAAAGACCGGCATGACCTGGACAAAGAATGGGGTCGCTACCTTACTGTAAGTTTTAATGCGAATGGAGTTTGTTTCATGTGTTGCTTGAATATTTCATGGAGTTGCCTAATTTGTAGTTTTATCAACTTATATGCATGTTTCAGGGAGAAGGCATAGAAGTTATTCTAGAGTTTTCTTTCTTGTCTTCATCTATTTATTCTACAAACATGAAGTATTTGTTTTTGTTAGATTACTGCTCACCTGAAATCATTTCATTTTGGCGCTGAGACTCTACTGTTGCTCTCATGTATTTAGAGTTCTAAACCAACTCGAGATCGTATGTTAACAATTTTTTATTATTGTGCTGCTGCTGGTTATCTCTATGCTTTTGTTTGTTTTTGTGTAGGGTACATACGTGCTACATGCGTTTAAACAGTTGAGCATGACTGAAGTTAGAGAGGGGACGTAAATGCTTGCTACTTTTGCCTTGCGAAAAGGTGAAATAATTTGCATATATATTAGTAGTTACACATGAGGGTTTTCTTACCTGTACGCAGAAATGCCCGGGTCTCAGATGTATATGTTTTCATCAGATGAAGCGCTAAAAGTCATCCGTTTTTCCACTGTTCTTATTCTGCTCCGGTATGCGATTGGGACTTGGCTGCGAAACCTACTGCTGCTGATCTTGCTGGTTTTATTTCTTGGATTCAGCACCTGTTTAAGGGTCCTGCAACAACAATCATTGCTGTAATTGCACCATTATTGCTACTATTTATCATCTATGGCAAGAACCTGATGCACAACTTAGTTATTAGATTAAGTACGTTGTGAATGTAAGGCTGTAGCTCGTGTGTTGTAGTTTTTTCAGTCTGTTTTATTATTTAGATGCATAGTCATTTGTAAATCTAAAATGATTTGTATTTTGTTTAATTTGAATAATTTTAGTTGAGGATGTTCACGAAGCAACCCTTTTTTTTTTTAATTTTTTTTGTTTAGAAATGGCTACGGTTCTTATTATAAAACCGTAGCCTTTTCCTATTTAAGGCTACGGTTAATAGTATACAACCGTAGCCTTTTCTTAGCATTTGGCCACGGTTTAAGTAAACAACCGTAGCCTTTAATATTTTGGCTACGGTTGTTAATTCATAACCGTAGCCTTAAATGGACCTATGGCTACGGTTCACAACCGTAGCCATTTCTCCACCACTTAAGGCTACCCCTTGATTTGCTACGGTTGCACAACCGTAGCCATATGGCTTTTTTAACCGTGGCCGTATACCATTTTTGTACTAGTGCTTGTAAGTGGTCTCAAACACAATCTTATCAGTATATCTCAACTATGTGATAAAGGAAACAAAGTGGTTTTTCATTCAGATATATGTCGTAAAATCTTAGAAGGCACCAGTAAAGTAATACTTGAAGGTCACAGAATGAAAAATGTTTATATGATTGATTTAAATGTCGTACCTACTGATTCTCTATCATGCATGAAAGTTACGTTAGATGATCCATGTCTATGGCACAAGAGATTTGGTCATATTAGCTCACCTATTCTAAGTAAGCTAAAAAGATGGGACTTGGTCGAAGGTCTTCCAAAGATCAAATTTGATCAAGAAAAGATGTGTGACACATGTGCACGATGTAAACACGTCAGATCATCCTTTAAACCAAAAAGAGTGGTAAGCACAGAACAAGCTCTTGAACTAGTACACATGGATCTATGTGGCCCTATGAAGGTAAGAAGCAGGGGTGGTTCCAGGTACGTTTTTGTTCTAGTTGGTGATTACTCTAGATTTGTTTGGCCAATCTTTCTTCATTCTAAAGACGAAACATTCGATGAATTTGTTAGTCTCATGAAACTTGTTCAAAACAAATATAAATCAAACCTAGTAACAATCCGTACTGACCATGGAACTGAGTTCGACAATCATGCTTTTATTGAGTTCTGTAAAACCAATGGTGTTGGACATAACTTATCGGCCCCTAGAACCCCACAACAAAATGGAGTCGTTGAACGAATGAACAGAACCCTAGAAGACATGGCAAGAACAATGCTTCTTTGTAGTGGCCTACCTAGAAACTTTTGGGCTGAGGCTATAAGTACAGCTTGCTATATTCATAACCGTGCTATGATTAGACCTATCCTTAAAAAGACACCTTATGAACTTCTTCGAGGTCGTAAACCAAACATATCTCACTTAAGATGATTTGGTAGTAAATGCTTTGTTCACAACAATGGTAAATACAGATTAAGCAAATTCGACCCTAGAAGTGATGAAGCAATCTTTATAGGATATTCAGATCATAGTAAAGCCTACAAAGTCTTTAACAAACGTACTTTATGCATAGAGGAAAGTATTCATGTTATCGTTGATGAGAATAATGTCTTCGATGAGCCATTACAGGATATAGAGGAAAACCTAGACGAACCTGATTTCAGGTTATCAAGGGAAGATCCTCCTGAAATGGAAATTGAAGAAGGAGAACCTCAAGCAACTCATGATGAACTCAACTTGGGATAAAATGGTGCGAGAGATGAAAATACGGTTGATGATACTGTAGATAACTCTCAAACTAATGACTTGGAACCCAGAGTTACAGCTAATGAAGCTGTAACTTTGAATCAAAACCAAAGGGAAGAGGCCAGAGTTATACTTGACCCTACTATAAGCCCAGGTTTGGATTCTGGCGGAACAAGTCAAGATCCCGAGTCAAGTTCAGGTAACGCTAATAATCAATCAAGGAACTGGAGATACAAAGGCTCTCATCCTTTGGACAATGTCATAGGAAGCCTGACAGATGGAGTTCAGACTCGAAGGAGCTTAAATAACTTTTGCTCATTCTACTCCTTTCTCTCCACCATTGAACCTTCAAATATCAAGGAAGCTCTCGCAGAACCAGACTGGATAGTTGCCATGCAAGAAGAACTCCAACAATTTGAAAGAAACAAAGTTTGGCATCTTGTTCCTCGACCTAAGGACAGAACTGTCATTGGAACTAGATGGATATTCAGAAACAAATTAGATGACACTGGAGTTATTGTGCGAAATAAGACCAGACTAGTGGTTCAAGGATACAACCAACAGGAAGGGATCGATTATGACGAAACCTTTGCTCCTGTTGCTCGTCTTGAGGCAATAAGACTACTCATTGCATTTGCAGCACACAAGGGAATGAAGCTTTTTCAGATGGACGTTAAGACTGCCTTTCTTAATGGCTATCTCCAAGAGGAAGTATTTGTTGAACAACCTCCTGGATTTCCTGACAGCAAACTCATGGATCATGTATTTAAGTTGGACAAAGCTCTCTATGGCCTGAAACAAGCACCTAGGGCATGGTACGACAGATTATCAAAGTTCCTATTGGAGAGTGGATTCAAGAGAGGGTCTGTGGATAAAACCCTATTTCTTAAAAGCGAAAACTCAGATCTACTAGTCGTTCAGATCTATGTTGACGATATTATTTTTGGCTCAACTAATAAAAAGTTGTGCAAGTACTTCTCTGAGTTGATGACTTCTGAGTTCGACATGAGTATGATGGGAGAACTAAAGTTCTTCCTTGGACTTCAAATACAACAAACTGAAGAAGGAATCAAAGTTCATCAACAAAAATACGTCAAGGAGTTGCTAAAGAAATTCGGGATGGAAACCTCTCATGCAATGCCTACTCCAATGGTCACAGATAAGAAGTTAACCAAAGACGAAGATGGTAAGTCTGTAGATGAAACAACTTACCGAGGTATGATTGGCTCACTTCTTTATCTTACAGCAAGTCGACCAGATATAATGTTTAGTGTCTGTGTCTGTGCGAGATTCCAATCTGCACCAAAAGAATCACACATGATTGCAGTTAAAAGAATATTAAGATACCTAATCGGAACCTCAAAATTATATCTATGGTATCCTATGGACTGTAACTTTAACCTAGTAGGATATTCAGATGCGGATTATGCAGGATGTTCCTTAGACAGAAAAAGTACCTCCGGACTTGCTACCTTTGTAGGTCGTTGTATTATATCTTGGGGATCCAAGAAACAAAATTCTGTCGCCCTCTCAACTGCTGAAGCAGAATATATTGCAGCCGCACTGGTATGTTCTCAACTTTTATGGTTAAAGCAACAATTACATGATTATGGTGTTGATGTTGGATGTGTGCCTATTTTATGCGATAATACGAGTGCTATCATTATATCTAAAAACCCAGCCCAACACTCGAGAACTAAACATATTGAAATTAGACACCACTTTCTAAGAGACCATGTTGAAAAGAAAAATATAAATTTGGAATTTTGTAGTACGGAAAAACAATGGGCAGATATCTTCACTAAACCATTGGCTAGAGAACGCTTTGAGACTTTGCGATTGGAAATTGGTTTAATCGGTGGCACCTAATCAAATCTTAAAAGCAAAAATAACCCAATGATTGACTAAGGTTTAGATGAGATTATATGACTGTGTCCGTATACTCCGCTGCATATGTACGTATGTACTCGATGAAAAATTATGTGATCATATTTATATTATGCAATTTACATACGAATGTGTGCACAACCGATTCTCAAAACAATAATATGTCACATATTATAATTTATCTTACGCACATATTTACGTTACACCTTCTACAAATTACTAATACATATTATTTAAATATAAACTAAAACCAAAACTTACCTTATATACACACTTAAACCGTGTGTACTACCCCAAACCCATGTGACGTCACCCAACCACTTGCCCCACTACTCACCTTCACCCACTGACACGTGTCCCTATACCCTTAGCCTCACTTATTACCCCAACCAATCCCTTTTACCTCTATCACTAACCTCACTCAACCCCCATTATTACCGTCCCCAAACCCAACTCCCTCAACTTACCTCCCACTACTCCCATTATTAACTTCAAAACCTCAAACTTCCATAAAATTTACAAACCACCATTAAAACTCACCCAAACCTCTGCTACAACCTCAACTCAAAACCACCATTTTCATCACCACATTGCCACCATCTCGCGCCACACGCTCTCAACAAAAGAAACCCTCTCCACCTTCACCAACCCCGTCACCACCGCCCTCTCCAACTCCGATAGCTACCACCACTCCCACTCCCGACCAAAGCAAACGAAGCAAACTTAATCGTGTTTCTTCCCCTAATTTCGACGACATGCAAGAACTCGACTCCCAAGTTCCTCGCCCTATGTTTCCAGAGTACTCTGTCGAAGCCACTCGTGAGGGTCTTGAGAAAGTTCGCATGACCAAACAAGAAGGTATGTTAATCGATCGTGTTTTACCTTACGCCATTCATGCGGGTCGTTTTTATCCTAAGTCATGGGTCAATGGGTCTAAATCTTTGAGATTCTTTAAAGATTTTTTGACATATCAAGGGTGGGAATACATAAGTGATTTTTCGGGTTTGCTATTTCCCATCGAGTTTGTTCAGTTCTTTGCTTCAGTTAAACCTTGTGATGACGGAATAAGGGGTGTTGTGAATGGTAGAGATGTTGTTGTGACTAAGTCGGATATTTGTGACATTTTTAAACTTGATCAAGACGGGTTAATTCTTGACCCCAAAAAGGAATGGAGTGTAGTTTCTAAAGAATAGAAATTGGTAATTAAAAAATACTTTGATGAAGATGCTACTGAAGTCTCGCCTCTGCTCACCGTGTCTTTTAACCCTAAATTGAAATTCTTCTTGAATTTTCTCTGGAACACCGTGTTACCTCGAAGGGGTGGCAGAGATAAACTCGCAAGTGTCGAAGCCGTTGTGATATTTAGTTGGTTGGAGGGTCAGAAAGTCGACTTGGCATCTCTTATTTGCCATAAAATTTGTCAAGTTTCTAGTATTCTTGTTAAAGAAAAGTTTTGCTCCACAATTGACATTCCATATGGAATGTGGGTGTCCGAATTGTTGCTTAAAAAAGGTGTTGTTGACGACTCAAGTTTTGGGATTAAACCACGTGATCGAATGTGTGATAGGTTGTTAAAATTAATGGGGATTTGCTTCGAAGGGGTTGATCTTACGTTTGGTAAGAATCTTGGTACGGAACCCGCTTCAAATTCATCACCATCCTTCGCAGGTCTTGAGGCAAAAATGGACAAAATTATTGGTTTGTGTGAAGGGCAGAAGCGCAATGATGAGGCAGGGGGTAGTCGTACGAAGAGGGGACGTGATTTTGAAGACGATGTTAAGGTTTGGATGGAAAAAGTTGATAAGCACTTGGTAAAGATTGGGTCAGAGGTCTCGGTGGTATGCTCCGAATTGCTCGCCATAAGTGATCGTTTGTCTTTTATCACGACACAAGGAGGGGCAATGGTGCGTGATCATGGCCTATTGAGGGAAGATGCATCTCAAGCACTTGAGGCCGTCAAGGCACTCTCACTCAAAGTGCTAAACTTCGAGATCGCGCTTAATGCTCAAGGGAGAAACGTGAATAGTTGCTTGGATAGGTTGGAGACACTCGAGTTTCGTACCCGACCCGATTACGTGAACCCTTATGCCAAGACACCGGGCTCCAGTTCTCGTTCTTGACCATTCATATCCGTCTCTGTTTTTCGAACTTAAAGTTGTTTTGTTGTTGTTTTGCTCGAGTCCGGTGGTGGACTTATAAACACTTTAGATTTGTGGCCCAATTGCTTCCTTAGCCCATTAGGAATCCGAGGCTTTCTCTCGTTTTGCCTTCCTCGGATTTCTTATTTCTAACCGGCCCAATTCGTATCCTTGTTTTGATGCGGCCCAACTTGCTATTTCTTTTTGCCTTGGCCCATCTTATTTGTTATCTTTTGCAGGCCCTTATCCACTAACCCTAGCCGGCCCAATTTTCTTAAAACACTTTGTTCCTCATTCGGCCCATTGGCTTAGTACTTTCAAATTGGTTGTGTATATTTTAACATTTCGTATGTGCTTGTATGATATTTTCTATGTTCGTATCTTTTGACTCGTTTTATATGCTTGCTTATGTTTCGTCGTATATTATTCTAGTCGTTTCATGTCTTTGTTCTCATCTTTTCGATGATGTCAAGAGGGGGAAAAATGCGACTTAGATTAGAATTTGCCTAAGCTTACTCCTTGTCGTAATTCATTGTCTCTTAGGGTCCTTAAAGGATATGGGATAGATAGAAGATAGAAACCCTAAGTAATTCTTTGCTATGAATGACCATTATTATATTGAGGGGGAACAAACACTTAGTCACAAATCTAAGAAGACTTGCCATCATCAAAAAGGGGGTATTTGTTGAACCATATATTTATATATATATTAAGTATATATGTTTATGTTTTGATAATGACAAGTCTAGCTATTTATATATTATATACTCGTATGTATAATCGTGTGCTAAGTGTACAGAACATTAGTAACAAGATCTAATCAATCAAGTATAAAAGATTCAAGCATGTTAGTCAATGAATTGACTAAGTCGAAGATTGATAGAAGATCACAAGCGCGCATAATGAGCTAAAGTTATACTTATCAAGTATAGCTTTAGTACAAGTTTGGTTCAAGTTATAGCTCGTAGCTATAACTCTATATCTATGAAGAAATGATCGAAATATATGTGTTTTGATGAAACGATTGTTTCCAAATTAGTGTCGTGTACAAACTAGTGTTTAATTGGTATTCTATTTTAAATATGGAATTGTTAATATTGATAGGATTATATAAAATATCTTTAGGTTAAATAAGGAATAAATAATTGTCTTATGAGATAATTATTTATTACTAAAATAAACTAAGGATTTTTATATAATCTTAATTGTCAAAAATATATAATCTAGATATAGTTTGTTACGATCTTGGAAAACGTGTAATATGTCACGTTACCATAAATCGTGTAGGATTAGTTTAAATAAATATTATGTATTTATTTAACTTCCTAAATAAACTAAGATTATATTGTGATAATATATTTTATTATCTTTGACATGGTTTAGGAAATTGTTTTGATAAGGATACTAGTTATTTATTATATAAAGATCTTTCCTAAATATGAATTAGGAAATTGATTCCTTATATAATACTTATAGTATATTATTAAATCTTTCCTAAATATATTAAGATTAGATTTAAGGTAGTATTACTAAAAGACTAGTATCCTAGTTTTAGTAATATTCCTAAATCATCTAGGGTTTGAATTACCTAGATACATATTCTATATAAATAGACTACCTATGACACACTAAGACACACGAAATACACACACATATTCACGCAAATCGAGAGAGAGAAACCGCCGATCATCTACTTCAATATTCGAGCTTTTCATTGTCATATCCGATTCAAGATTCAAGTGCTCAAGCATTGATCTTATTCATTCAAGATTGTGACACCAAGAAAACATTTAAGACTTTATCTTATTAACGTAAGATAGAACGAGTATTTAGCGGTACTCATTGTAAGACAAATATTTTAACGGTATTTGTCGTAGCTAGATATTTAACGGTATCTAGATAGAGTTGCGACTAACATCAAAGTTGCACGAGTAGGGTTGATAAAATTGTAATCCAGAGTTGGTATTAATTTTATTAATCGAGAATAGTGGACGTAGGTCTCAAAGTGTGAGACTGAACCACTTCAAAAATATTGTGTCCCTCTTTATCATTTGGTTTACTCGAAGATCATCATACAACCATACACACATCGAAGAAGATTTAAAAAGAAGGCATACTCAATTCAACCCCCCCTTCTTGAGTATATTATATCAATAGACTCTTCACACGCAAATCGAGAAAAACCGCCGCCGTTTATTCCATTCAAGATTCGCGCTTTAATTGTCATATTCCGTTACAAGACTCAAGAGCTCAAAAATTGTTCTTATTCGTTCAAGATTGTGAACACGAAGAATTCTTTGAAGACTTATCTTATTTAAGTAAGATAGATTGAGTATTTTTACGATACTCGTTGTAATTAAGTATTTCACGGTACTTGACGTAGCTAGGTAAATTACGGTATCTGGAGTGAGTTACAACTAACATCAAAGTTGTACGAGTGGTTGATAAAATTGTAATCCGGAGAGAGGTACTAATTTTATTAATCGAGAATAGTGGACGTAGGTTTCGATTTGTGAAACTGAACCACTTCAAAAATATTGTGTCTCTCTTATTTATTGTTTGCACGATACCAACATACACATAGAAGAAGAATCGGAAAAGAAGGTGTAATACTCCGTGTTTTATTACGTTTTTTATTTTATTATTTATTTATTACTTTGACATTTTGCTAATAATCGATCGTTTGTTTGGTTAATCGAGTTAATGTTTTATATTTTATATGTTATAAGTAAGTGTCGGGAGCGGGTAATTAGTTATCGATGTGGTTATGGGTGTCATACGGGCCTCGGGATGCGTGCCAAAGGCTGAAAAGCCCAACTCGACACAAAACCTTACACGTTCAACTAAAGTAACAAATTCTATCTCAGCCACCTATATAAACCTACCTCAAAAACCTAACCCTAAACCTACAACGCCTATCACTCTCACATAATCTCACAGCCGACACATCAGAGTACAAGGAGGAGGGATCACACGGTGGTTTGGGGTGGTCGTTGGTGGCTCGTTTGGTATCTGAAATAGGGCACACGCGTGATTTCTCTATTCTTTTCAGTTTTATGTTCAACTTCAGTCGTATATTTTGTGTATATAATCATGTTTATATAATCTAATCTTTGTCTAGTTTTCATCTATGAGGTTCAGTAGTCTTTTTTTTATCAGAGTTGTGTCACCGTTGGTCCCTAGGACCGCCGTGCGTGGTGGTTAAAACGCCATGTCAGAGTCGTGTTTTAGTTAGTTTCAGAATGTCGTTTGAACTTGAATGTTTACAATTGTTTTTGAAGGAGTTATAGATCATGTCGGTTATGGGCTTTTGGTTTTGTTGTTTGGTTGCACTCACGGGAGTTGTGTGGTGGTTGGGGGTGTGTCGTGAGGGTGTTAAGGCAAGTTTCGTTTGGGGGACAAGGGCTGTTAGGGTGTCGTTTCAGAACAGTGACTCTGGGCAGGAACTTTCGTATGCTTTTTCTGATGCGCTGTTTGTTCTTTTGAGTTGGGTGTTAGGGTAGGTTGTTAGGGGGTAGCATGGGGTCTGTAATGGTGGCTGTCACTGAGGTTCATGGTGGCTGAGGGAGTTCTTACAGCAGGTTTTGTTTTGTACCAGAGAAACGTAAACCATGTGTTGTGGTGGTGTTGCTGGGATTGTGCGTCTGCTAGGGTGTCGTGGGAGGCTGAGGATGGCCACTGACCTTCTCCCTGGGATCACCACCGCTCAGGGGCGAGCCTGGTGGTGTCAGTGGGGAGGCCAGGGGCTTCGGTGGGTGTTGGTAGTGGTGGTTGATAAGGCTGTCGGCAGGTCTGTTTGTTCGCAAGGGCTGGTCTGATGCGTGTTTCACCGTGGGTTTGCGCGTGTTAAATTTTGGGTTTTGGTGGGTTGTAATCACTCTTTTGATAACCATGATTATTATTAATCATGGTGATGATTATTAGTATTATTATTATTATTATTAATGTTATTTATGATTATTACTTATGGAATTATTAGAATTTGGTGATTTTGGGTTAGTGATATTATTAGTTGTATTAGTCATGTTTGTACTAAGTCTAATTATTGTGAGGTTATTCGTAATTATATTCTTGTGATATTGATTTAAGTATTAATCGTTTAATTGGTCATATGCTATTTTTAGTAAGTGTTATTTTAGTAGGTACTACTTTTAGTAAGTTTATAATTGGCATGAAATGAGCATGATCAAGTAATCGAGTTAGTGATGTTAATTGTACGAATAGCTTTTGATTTAAGTAATATTTATAGGAACTGAGTTCGAGGAGGAATACTTCTAGACGGTCTTTGCTTGTTTGCAGATTTGCTACGCCAGGTAGGATACACTAGAACTATTTCTGTAATGTGTTATGTATGTATGTGATTGGATGTTATGAATGCAAGTATGATTATTATGAGATTGATTTTCAGTGTTGGTTCTTTAATATTGCATTCATAAGCATGGCATGAGCATTGGTTACAGATTGAGTTGATGATGAGATATTATTGGGCCCAGGCTAGCTCTGCAGGGCTAGACCTGGTGACCTCAGCTGTTATGCTGGTGTTCGGCGACGGCCGAGTATAGTCTGCCGGGAGGTTCGGTATAGCTGGGTGTTACGGGTTTGAGAATGAAAAAATGAGAATGAGAATGAGATTGAGATTGAGCTCAAGCATATCATGGCATTGCATATCATTTATACTTGTATAACACCCGTGAAAATTCACGGGGTTGTTTATTTCCGACTTTTAAAGAAAATGATCAAGTAAATTTGTTAGATAATCTAATAACTATTCGTTGTATATGAGAAGGCTTTAATAAAATTAAATGAAAAAGTAAATATATAATAAAATATATAAGAACTTCTTTTACGAAAAAGTTGAAAAAAAAGTTAAAGCAAAAAATAGCGAAAATAGTCTATATAAAATTATGCGTTATTTAGAAACTTGTTTTTTAAAAAATGTCGGCCATTGAGTGGGAAGCAGTAATAGAAATTTGAATTATTGTTTGAAAGTAAAAAGAGCGGTAATATGACACAACAACATGTGATTTATTTTTAAAATCACGCAACACACTAAACGTTTGACATTTAACTTGAAAAAGTTTAACATATATATATATATAAGAAATGTAAAATTATTGTTTTCCAATGAAAATAGGTTTGAGTTAAAATGTGAAATAAATGGTTTTACAAAACTTATGAATTGAAAATTAATTAAATTAATAATAAAAAAAAAATACGTTATTCCGAGATACGTTAAAAAAAACCCAGATCATCTTCCAATCCCCTTTCTTTGAATTGACAACAAATTCTCCTTACACAAAATTTTGTGGAAATTTTGAGTGTATATACAACGTATGAAAGTAGAGTATATACCTATTGTGAGCGAAAGTTTAGGAAAACCTAACTGATATCACCACATTATTCAGTCAACTATACTAATTGCATAAAGAAACAAAAGGGTTATTGAAAATATAATGGTTGGTTGTATAATTGATGTTTTGTTGGTAATTACGTTATGTAATTGATAGTATTATTATTGTTTCGGCTTTGAAAAGTGAAATTTAGTTTTTAATGGAAACCTTGAAAATCTAATTAGGTATTAGGTATTATGTAATTAATAGTATTATAATAATTATAATAGTTAGATGTAAACTTGCTTGTAATTGATTGGCCTAATTAAAACTAAGTTTGTCAAAGTGAATGAGAAAACTTTATTAGGGAAATTCTGAAATCTTGTTGCGCCACATCAGCGGTTTTACATTTTTCTTTTATATATATAATGATTGTATTTTATTATTGTGTTATCCTACTCAACCGCGAGGTTGACAGTGTATTCGTGTTCACTTACGATGATCCGGAATGGGGAGTAGATTTTTCAGGGCAAAGACAGACGGACTAGGATCTGGGCTTGGAGAGAGAAACTTGGATCAGACTCACCTAGTTATAGAATCACCTAGCTTGTAATAGTTCGTTGTACCTTCCTTATGTTGAGTTTTGTTTTTTGGTTATGCATGTAATAGTTCAGTTTTGACTCTTGGTTAAGTAATTGGGCTATCCTGGGCTATCCAGGATGGTAACAGTCTTATTTACCCTGGAAGTCCTAGTTCAGGCTCCTAGGTAAATGGGGGTGTTACAGAAGGCATACTTAATTCAACCCCCCCCTCTTGAGTATATTCATATCAATACTCTTCAATTAGTATCAGAGCCTTGTGCTCTTGATCGCCTAACCGCCTGAGATTGATCCTGCTATTGATTCTATATTATATACTCAATCTACGATGGATTCCAAACACCTCAAGTGTCCTATCTTCGATGGTAAGAACTACAACTTATGGAAGAACATGATGACCCACAACATCAAGGGATGTGATTGGGAATGTTGGAAGATTATCCAAACCGGACCTAAGAAAATCTTGGTCGCCGCCGCCAATGGAACGACCTACGAAAAGATGGAAAGTGACTATGTGGAAGCCGACTATAAGATAGCCGAGAAAAATTCAAAGGCTATGAGTCTCTTACAAAACGGTATGATAACTTCAGAATTTGACTGATTTTCATCTTGTAATTCCGCTAAGGAAATATGGGACGGTCTTGAACTTGCCTACGAAGGAACATCAGTAGTCAAGAAACATCGTATAGATTTGCTTATTCAAAGATATGCACTTTTCACTATGGAAAAGAATGAATCTATTGATAGCATGTCTGCACGATTTTCTTGCATTATTAATGAACTACGAAACCTTGGTAGGAAGATCGATTCTGAAGATATCATTCGAAAGATTCTTAGAAGTCTCACTAAGAAGTGGCAACCCAAAGTCACAGCCATTGAAGAAGCACGTGATTTATCACAAATGACTTAGAACTCATAGGATCTCTAATGGCTCATGAGATCATATTAAACAAAGATGATGATGACGGCCTTATAGGAAAAGGCGTCGCACTTCAAGCCTCCACAAGCGAGGAATGCGAACAAGAACTAAAAGATGAAAGGGTTCTATTCGCAAGACTATTTAAGAAAGCGGTTTTTAAAGGAAGATATAAAAACCCTAATAACAAGACAATTGACAAAAAGAAAACTGACTCTAAACAAACATTCTTCAAAAGAGGATGTTTTAAGTGCGGTCAATAAGATCACATGATCAAGGATTGTCCAAGCTGGGACAAAATCAAGGATAAATCCAAAAGGGAAAAGACCAAAACTAAATTCAAAAAGGTAATGTTTGCTTCATGTTGGGGAGAATTAGAATCTGAAGATGACGAGGACTCAGAAGAGGATGAAGTAGCAAATCTATGCTTAAGCAACATCAGTCTAGATCTAATCACCAATGACCATGATGAAGATAACGCATCACAAATGTGTCTCCTTGGAGAATCCGACTCTGATGATGAAGACCAAGAGGTAAACTTTTTACAACTTAAGAGTCAAGTCAAAAATCTGTCTAAAGCTATGTTAATTAAATACTTTGAGAAAACCTTAGACCAATGCCAAGAACAAAGTCTTGAGATAGATGAGGTGAAAGAACAAATCCTTGATATTGCTGAGGAAAATCAACTTGTTAAAGCCAAAGCTAAGAATCTGAAATCCAAAATCAACATTGAAACAAATGTTAAATTGGAAACAGTGATGTCTGAGAAAAAAGGTTCTTGAGTCTAAAGTTATAGCTAATGAAGCTATAACCTCAAAACTAAAACTCAAAATTAAAGAGCTCCAATCCAAAGTTATAGCAAATGAAGCTATAACTTCAGAATTGAGAAAGGCTAATGAGCTTCTAAAGTCCAAATCTACAACGGTTGTTGAAGATGAGACTCATATAGAAGAAGTTGAAATCCTCGAAAAGAAAATCATGGATCTAGAATTCAACTTATCTAACATCAAGAAGGAACATGCTAATATTGTTTCTGACTTCAACAAAGACATTCAAAAACTAAGAGAATCTAGCAACATCGACCACAGCACCTGTAAAAAGGAAGTAGATTCTCTAAAACAGCTCCTTCTTCATGCACGAAAAGTTCACGACAAATGGGAAGGAAGTACTAACGTACTAAACTTCTTGACTGAAAAATCTGACAACAACATGAAGGTGGGACTAGGACACGAATGTTATGGTAGAAGGGATCACTCAAAGTGTAAACAAAGTCCTACAGACCGAGATTTTAGGAGAAGAAAATATGTCGATCTACCTGAGTATTTGATATGTACTTATTGTGGTCACACTGGACATCTTCGGGAAAACTGTGTAAAACATGCACAAGACTTTAAAACCGGAGTTAAATTCGCCAAATCCTTAGGTATACCAAACGACACTATGTCTATCAATGATAGTGATGAAGACAACATAGAGGAAAGAAACATTGACCATAGATGGTTCTATGACATGACCTTTGACTACGAAGAAAAGAAAAATAGAACCAAACAAACTCCTCAAACCTCACCATACAAAAAATAGACACCAAAAGTACAACCTAGGGGTGGTCAATAGTGCGGATCGGCCGGGTCCGGGACGGGTCGAGGGGCGGTGCGGGTTCAAGGTATGAGGACCCGGACACGGCCCGGTGTCAGGGCGGGTCCGGGACGGGTTGGGCCCGGTTCTTGGAAAGTGTAACCCGGACCGGGCCCGGGGCAGGTTGGGGGAGGGTTGGGGGCGGGGTGGGGCGGGTCTGGCGGGTCTTGGGCGGTTCTACGGGTCAGCTTCCGGGCCGGGCTACCCGACCCGCCACTGAACCCGGATCTAACCCGCCCCGCCACACCCGGGTCCAAGCCCGTCCCGGCCCGTGTATGTGATGTAACCGGGTCCGGTCCAATTTCTGGAGCCCGGCAGAAATTGGACCGGACCCGGTTACATCACATACACGGGCCGGGACTGGTTTGGACCCGGTTGTGGCGGGGCGGGTTAGATCCGGGTTCAGTGGCGGGTCGGGTCCGGGTTGCCAATGCCGACCCGCACTCTTGACCAGCCCTAGTACAACCTAAGACTTACACAAAAACATCAAAACCTGACCACTACAAACACAAAAGATCTTACATTAGACAAGTTTGGGTTAAAGAGTAAGATGTATTTGTAATTACTAACTACAAAGGTCCCAAGTATGCTTGGGTACCTAAATCATGTCTTTGAATTTATGTGTGCAGTTCGTCGCCAAGGAGAATAATTTGTGGTATCTCGATAGTGGATGCTCAATACATATGACAGGCGACGTAAACCTATTACTATCCCTAAAAACATTTGACGGAGGAAAAGTCACCTTCGGAGACAATAAAAAGGGAAAGATCATAGGAATCGGTAAGATAGGTATTTCATCATCCCATACTATAAGTGATGTATACCTGGTAAGTGGTCTCAAATATAATCTAATAAGTATATCTTAACTATGCGACAAAGGAAACAAAGTTGTTTTTCATGCAGATATATGTCGTATAATTATGGATGGTACAAGCAAAGTAATCTTTGATGATCCATGTTTATGGCATAAGAGATTTGGTCATATTAGCTCTCCTATTCTAAGTAAGCTGAAAAGATGGGACTTGGTCGAAGGTCTCCCAAAGATCAAATTTGATCAAGAGAAGATGTGTGACACATGTGCTCGTTGCAAACACGTCAGATCATCTTTCAAGCCGAAAAGAGTGGTAAGTACAGAAAAAGCTCTTGAACTAGTACACATGGATCTGTGTGGCCCAATGAAGGTAAGAAGTAGAGGTGGTTCCAGGTACGTCTTCGTTCTAGTTGATGATTACTCTAGATTTGTTTGGCCAATCTTTCTTCATTCTAAAGACGAAACATTTGATAAATTTGTTAGTCTCATGAAACTTGTCCAAAACAAATATAAATCTAACCTAGTAATAATTCGTACTGGCCATGAAACTGAGTTTGACAATCATGCCTTTATTGAGTTCTGTAAGACCAATGGTGTTGGACATAACTTCTCAGCACCTAGAACCCCACAACAGAATGGAGTCGTAGAACGTATGAACAGAACCCTAGAAGACATGGCTAGAACAATGCTTCTTTGTAGTGGTCTACCTAGAAACTTTTGGGCTGAGGCTATTAGTACAGCTTGCTATATTCATAATCGTGCTATGATTAGACCTATCCAAAAAACACCTTATGAACTTCTACGAGGTCGTAAACCTAATATATCTCATCTAAGATGTTTTGGGAGTAAATGCTTTGTTCATAATAATGGTAAAAGCAGATTAAGCAAATTTGACCCTAGGAGTGATGAAGCAATTTTTATAGGATATTCTGATCATAGTAAAGCCTAAAAAGTTTTTAACAAACGTACCTTATGCATAGAAGAGAGTATCCATGTTATCTTTGATGAAAATAATGTCTTTGATAAGCCTTTACAGGACGAAGAGGAAAACCTAGACGAACCGGATTTTCGGTTGTCAAGGGAAGATTCTCTTGAGTTAGAAAATGAAGAAGGCGAGATTCAAGGAACTCATGATTAACTTAACTTGGGAGAAAACGGTACGAGAACTGAAGCTACAGTTAATGATACTGAATATCATTCTCAAACCATTGACTTGGAACCCAGAGTTATAACTAATGAAGCTATAACTTTGATTCAAAACCAAAGGGAAGAGGTCAGAGTCATGCCTGACTCTACTATAACCCCAGGTTTGGATTCAGGGGGAACAAGCCAAAATCCCGAGTCAAGTAGAGGTAACGCAAATATTCAATCAAGGAACTGGAGATATAAGGATTCTCACCCTTTGGACAATGTTATAAGAAGCTTGATAGATGGAGTTCAAACTTGAAGGAGTTTAAACAACTTCTGCTCATTCTACTCCTTCCTCTCCACCATTGAACCTTCAAATATAAGGGAAGCACTCGCAGAACCAGACTGGATAGTTGCTATGCAAGAAGAACTCCAGCAGTTTGAAAGAAACAAAGTTTGGCATCTTGTTCCTCGACCTAAGGACAGATCTGTCATTGGAACTAGATTGGTATTCAGAAACAAACTAGATGACACTGGAGTCATTGTGCGAAACAAAGCCAGATTAGTAGTTCAAGGATACAACCAACAAGAAGGGATCGATTATGACGAAACCTTCGCTCCTATTGCTCGTCTTGGGGCAATAAGGGTACTCATTGCATTTGCCGCACATATGGGAATAAAGCTATTTCAGATGGACGTTAAGACTGCCTTTCTTAATGGCTATCTCCAAGAGGAAGTATTTGTTGAACAACCTCCTGGATTTCCTGACAGCAAACTAAAGGATCATGTATTCAAATTGGACAAAGCTCTATATGGCCTAAAACAAGCACCTAAGGCATGGTATGACAGACTATCAAAGTTCCTATTGGAGAGTGGATTCAAGAGAGGATTTGTGGAAAAAACCTTATTTCTTAAAAGCGAGAACTCAGATCTACTAGTCGTTCAGATCTACGTTGACGATATTATTTTTGGCTCAACAAACAAAAAATTGTGCAAATACTTCTCTGAGTTGATGATCTATGAATTCGAGATGAGTATGATGGGAGAACTAAAGTTCTTCCTTGGACTTCAAATTCAACAAACTGAAGAAGGAATCAAAGTTCATCAACAAAAATACGTCAAAGAATTACTTAAGAAATTCAGCATGGAAACCTCTCATCTAATGCCTACTCCAATGGTCACAGATAAGAAGCTGACCAAAGACGAAGATGGTAAGTCTGTATATGAAACAACTTACCGAGTTATGATTGGCTCACTTCTTTATCTTACTGCTAGTCGTCCAGATATAATGTTTAGTGTCCGCGTCTGCGCGAGATTTCAATCTGCACAAAAAGAATCGCATATGACTGCGGTTAAGAGAATACTAATAAGATACCTAATCGGAACATCAAAGTTATATCTATGGTATCCCATGGACTGTAACTTTAATCTAGTAGGATATTCAGATGCGGATTATGCAGGATGCTCATTAGACAAAAAAAGTACTTCGGGACTTGCTACTTTTGTAGGCCCATGTAAAATATCTTGGGGCTCAAATAAACAAAATTTTGTTGCTCTTTCAACTGCCGAAGCAGAATATATTGCACTCGCACTGGTATGTTCTCAACTCTTATGGTTAAAGCAACAATTACATGATTATGGTGTTGATGTTGGATGTGTGCCTATTTTATGTGATAATACGAGTGCTATAATTATATCTAAGAACCCAACCCAGCACTCGAGAACCAAACATATTGAAATTAGACATCACTTTTTACGAGACCATTTTGAAAAGAAAAATATAAAATTGGAATTTTGTAGTACGGAAAAACAATGGGCAAATATCTTTACTAAACCATTGGCTAGAGAACGTTTTGAGACTTTGCGATTAGAAATTGGTTTAATCGGTGGCACCTAATCAATCTTAAAAGCTTAAATAACCCAATGATTGACTACGGTTAAGACAAGATTGTATGACTGTGTCTGTATATTCCGCTGCATGTCTATGTGTGTACTTGATGATTGAATACGTAAATCAATTATATTATGCATAACTTGTACGATTGTGCTCAACCAACCTTCACGAAAATTAATAACACACATATTATACATATTAATCTTAACATATTATACCAAAAATAAATAAAAACAAAAATCTAAACTAACCTTACCTTATTACACACCTAAATCGTGTCCATAAGCTACCCCACACCTCCTTGCCACGTGTCACCTCACCATCAAACCCATTGACTTTTACCACCCTCCACATTTACTACCCCTAACTCCCTCACACTCTACTTACCTCCCTCATCCTCACTCTTACCGTCCCCAACAAATCCATATTCCCAAATAATTACCTCACCCCCGTTAAACCTCCATTACCAAAACCAAAGAAACCTCCACAAAAAATCCGATCATGCCTCCAGCAAAAGCAACTCGATCAAACCTTACAAACCAAAAACCACCATCTCTACCTTCCACTACCCTGTCACCTCCACCATCCCCAACACCCATTTCCATGTCCATTCCGACGACCGACACCGGCAAACGCCGCAAGTTAAACCGAGACTCACCTGTCGTCCCCGAGCACTCGCCGGAGTTCGTCTCAACCGAAAAAGGATCTCGCTCTCTGTTTCGAGAATATTCCTTAGAAGCCACGAAAGAAGGACTCGACCGTGTTCGTATGACCAAAACCGAAGGTATGTACATTGACCGTATCTTACCTTATTCAATTCATGCGGGTCGGTTTTATACGTCTTGGGTAGACAGGTCGAAATCCCTAGCCTTGTTTAAGGGTTTCTTGGCATTTCAAGGGTGAGAATATATAAGTAATTTCTCGGGTTTGATTTTTCCTATTGAAGTCGTTCAATTCGTTTCCTCTGTTAAACTTAGTGATAATGGTTTGAGTGCGGTGGTGAGCGGTCGGGATGTGACTATTTCGTTGTCGGAAATTTGTGATATTTTTCGTCTTAATCAAGAGGCTCTTGACCTTGATCCTCGAAAAGAATGGAGTATTGTGACCCGAGAACAGAAAATGGTTATTAAGACCTACTTTGATGACAATGCAACCGAAACCAGTCCCTTGTTGACCGGTTCTTTCTCACCTAAGTTGAAGTTGTTTGCTAATTTCTTGTGGAACACAATATTGCCGCGTCGGGGTGGTCGGGATCGGATAAACTTTCGTGTTGTGAAGCTGTGGTACTATACAATTGGTTGGAGGGGACGAAAATGAACCTAGCATCATTGATTTGTTTCAAAATGTGTCATGTCTCGAATGTGTTGGTTAAAGAAAAGATGTGCTCGACAATCGACATACCCTACGGTATGTGGGTGTCAGAGCTTTTGTTCAAGAAAGGGGTTGTGGATGAGTTGAGTTACGGAGTCATTCCGTGAGACCGTATGTGTGGCAAACTCCTTAAACTAATGGGTATTTGCTTTAATGGTGTTGATTTAACCTTTGGTAAAAGTGTAGGTGGTGAACAAAAACCGGGTGCTTCTCCATTGTTTGAGGGATTGAATGCTAAGATGGATTGGATTCTTGGTTTATGTGAAGTTATGAAAGAAAAGGAAAGCGCGGGTGGTAGTGGTGGTAGTGGCAATCCGAGTTTTAAAGCCGAGTTGAGGGCGTGGATGGAAAAGGTGAATAAGAGGATTGAGAAGGTTGGCGTGGGTGTTCAGATACTTTGTGATGAGCTCTTCACCATTAGTGACCGTATTCGTTACTTGACAATTCAAGGAGGAGGCTTGGTAAGGGACCATGTATGGGTTGCTCCGGGCAGATGCGAGCATGACACTCGAAGCGGTCAAGGCCTTGTCCTTGAAGGTGCTTAACTTTGAAGTGGCTCTGGATGCACAAGGGAGGAACGTGAGCAGTTGTTTGGACCGCCTCTCCACACTTGAGTTCCGTACCCGACTCGACTATGTCATTCCCTATGCCAAGAAGCAGTGATCCTTGCCTTCGTCCGTGCTCAGATTACTTTGTTGATACTCTGTTCTTCAATTTGTTTCGTTTTTGGTTGTTGTGGTTAAGTCCGGGATGGACTTATTAAACTCTTTCATTATTATGGCCCAACTAACAAACATATCTTTTGTTTTGGTTAATCCGCGGCCCAATTCGAACCTTACCCTATCTTTTGCTCAATCCGCGGCCCATTTAACCAATGTCCTTTGCCGGCCCAATTTTCTAAACACTTGTTTTATAATTCGGCCCATTGGCTTAGGCCCTGTTCTTTCTGGCCTTTTAGAGCTGAACTGAACTGAGCTGAACTGAATGGGGCTGAGCTGAACTGAACTGAACTGAACTGAGCTGAGCTGAACTGAATCGAGCTGAGTTGAGCTGAACTGAACTGAACTGAGCTGAACTGAACCGAACTGAATTGAACTGAATTTAATCGAGCTGAACTGAACTGAGCTGAATGAAACAGAAATTAATAGAAATAAATTGAATATAAATATTTAATTAAAGTGTAATAACTAATAATAATAATATTAAAAAAGTTTGATTAATATAAATTAGCGATTTTAAAAAAAATAATTATATTATTAAAGTAACCATATCTAGGCCAAAATGACCATTTTATTGAAATATTATTATTTGAATGTTATCAAATTTTACTTCTCAATTACATTTTTTCCACTCTTTCATGTTTACTACTACTACTACTACTAATAAGAATAATAATAATAATAATAATAATAATTATTATTATTATTATAAACAATAAAAAAATATATAAAATAATAATAAGATGAAGAAATAATAAAAACAACAACAAAAACAACAATTATAATCATAATAATAATTATTAATTAATAATAGTAAATAGATTAATACGAAGTAATTAATAAATAAAATAATAATAATAATAATAATAATAACAAAAACAACAACAACAACAATAATAATAATAATAATAATAATAATAATAATAATAATAATAATAATAATGTGGGCTGAACTTAATAAAGTCGAGCTGAACTGAACTGAACTGAATTGAATGGAGCTGAGCTGAACTGAACTGAACTGAACTGAACTGAACTGAATGGAGCTGAGCTGAGCTGAACTGAACTGAACTAAACTGAACTGAACTGAATAGAGCTGAGCTGAACTGAAACGAGCTGAAAATAAGGCAGAAAGAACAGGGTCTTAGTATACTCAGTTTGGTTGTGTATATTTCTAACATTCGTACTTGTTTGTGTAAGATATGGTTTGTGTTTGTGTATTACGTCTTTGATGCATGCTTATTCGTGTTCGTAGTAGATTATTCTAGTCGTTATATGTCTTTGTTCTTGTCTTTTCGATGATGTCAAGAGGGGGAAAGATGCGACTTAGATTAGAATTTGCCTAAGCTTGCTCCTTGTGGTAATTCATTGTCTCTTAGGGTTCTTAAAAATATGGATTAGATAAAAGATAGAAACCCTAAATTGATCTATGCTATAATTGACCCTTATTATGTTGAGGGGGAACTAACACTTAGACACAATTCTAAGAAAGACTTGCCATCATCAAAAGGGGGAATTTGTTGAAACATATATTAAAATATATATATATATATGTTTATGTTTTGATAATGACAAGTCTAGCTAACTATGTTATATACTCGTGCGTATAATCGTGTGCTAAGTGTACAGTTTATAGAATTAGAAGATCTCGTTAATCAATATAAAAGATTCAAGATTATTAGTCAAAGAGTCGACTAATCGAAGATTGATAGAAGATCGCAAGCTCCTTTCAAGTCTTGATGAAGATTAGTTAGGATAAATTTACTGTGACGGAAGTTGACTAAAGTTATCCTTATCAACGATAACTTTAGTGTGACATTGCTTCAAGTTATAGCTCATAGCTATAACTCTATAAAAAGAAATGATCGGAAGAATAGTAGTGGTTGAAATGAGTTTGGATTCCAAAGTCGACGTGAACAATTAATGTTTAATTGGTATTCTATTTTTAGAATATAGAATTATTAATCTTAAATTGGTTAATATAAAATATCCAATAGTTAAAAAAGGAATAAATTATTTTCTTATGAGTTAATTATTTATTTCTAATAAACTAAGGATTTTTATTTAATCATAATTGTCAAATAAAATAATCTAGGGAATCGTGTGCAACGGTTTTGGAAATCGTGCCCTATTCACACGTTCCATACTTGTGAGGGATTAAATTAAATAAATATGATATTTTTATTTAATATCCTTAACAAACTAGATTTTCTTATGGAAATATAATTTATTATATTTTGACAAGGTTTAGGAAGTTGATCTTAAGGTTATTATTTATTTATTATATAAGATCTTTCCTAAATATAAATTAGGAAATTGATTCTATCTATAATACATAAATATCTTATTATAATCTTTCCTAAATATATTAAGATTAGATTTATGGATATATTACTAAAAGACTAGAAGTCTTGACATAGTAATATTCCTAAAGTCATCTAGGGTTTGAATACCTAGAATATAATTCTTTATAAATAGAATACTCATAATACATCGAGAGACACGAAACCACGCTTGCACGCAAATCGAGAAAAACCGCCGCCGTTTATTTCATTCAAGATTCGCGCTTTAATTGTCATATTCCGTTACAAGACTCAAGAGCTCAAAAATTGTTCTTATTCGTTCGAGATTGTGAACACGAAGAACGCTTTGAAGACTTATCTTATTTACGTAAGATAGATTGAGTATTTTACGATACTCTTTGTAATCAAGTATTTCACGGTACTTGACGTAGCTAGGTATTTTACGGTATCTAGAGTGAGTTACAACTAACATCAAAGTTGTACGAGTGGGTTGATAAAATTGTAATCCGGAGAGAGGTACTAATTTTATTAATCGAGAATAGTGGACGTAGGTTTCCATTTGTGAAACTGAACCACTTCAAAAATATTGTGTCTCTCTTATTTATTGTTTGCACGATACCAACATACACATAGAAGAAGAATCGGAAAAGAAGGTATACTCAATTCAACCCCCCCTTCTTGAGTATATTCATATCAATAGACTCTTCACCGACACATGATGCATTATCCATATAGATTAATAGCTTCTTAATATTGAGCGATTTCGCAGGCTCCAACCCAGCGAGAAGTTCTGACTTTATGGAAGAGCAAATACCACAAGAAAGATAGAAACCAGAGATAAAATTACCCGTTTCGTCCCGAATGATACCGCCTCCTCCTGCTTGACCCATGTTACCCTTAGATGCTCTGTCGGTATTTAATTGAACCCAACTGTGAAGGGGTGGTAGCCAACGCACAAATATCTTAGATCTAGGTGGTTTGGGATGAGGTATGAAGATGTTGTACATATCAAAAGCTTGTTTTGAGCTCGCAAATTGTTGGAAGAGGAAATCCAAGGACTCCGTAGGATTCTCTCTACTTCTTCCGAAAACAATATTATTTCTCCATTTCCAGATCCACCAACAAGTAATAGCAAATTGCATTGGCCAATCAACATCACGGTGATTGACCTCGTTACAAGCATTCTTGGATAACCATATTGAGAAAGGAGTGGTATACTAGAGTGATGGATACCTAGCATATGCCATAATTGTCTGGAGACGGGGCAAGACCGAAGTAACACTACAAAAAAATAATGTCGTTGCGACGGATTTTTTGCGACGGATAGAAATTCCGTCGCAAAATTGGTTTTGTGACGGACTTTGCGACGGATTTTTTTTGCGACGGATTTTGCGACGGACCAAAAATTCCAAGACCCGCGAAGTGAAATCAAATGGCGGGAAAGTTTGCGACGGAAAATCCGTCGCAAATATTGACTTTTGCGACGGAATTCCCGTCGCAAGTAGGTTGACCAGACTTGACCAAAATCTGGTCCAGGTCAAACATTAACCAGATTTGCGACGGAAATTCCGTCGCAAAAGTCAAAATTTGCGACGGAATTTCCGTCGCAAATCTGGTCAACGTTTGACCTGGACCAGATTTGCGACGGAAATTCCGTCACAAATTTCCGTCGCAAAGTTTAATTATACAGACCCCGCGGGTCTTATTTTTCCCCAAATCAATTTCATTCTTAACCCTAAATCGCGATTTACTCCTTCCTTCTTCACCCCACGCTTAAGTCAACCACCACACCACCACCACCCCACCACGCCGCCGGCCTCCACCCACCGCCGCACTTCCTTCTTCTTCTCCTTCCTTCTCCTTCCTTCCTTCCTCCTCCTTCCTCTCCTTCTCCTTTCTTCTCCCTGCCACCTCACCGCCGCCGCCACCACACCGCTGCCACCTTGCCGCCGCCACTTACTTCTTCATTCTCCATTTCTCTTAATGTATGTATACTAACTTTCGTTATTTATGTACCGTCTTAATTAGTTATTTTTAGTCCGTCGCAAAATTCCGTCGCAAATTCCGTATTATTGTTTTTTATTGTTATTAAGAATAGTTAGTTTAGTTTAATTGTTATTTGATTAGTTTAGTTAGTATTGTTAGGTGGTTAGTGATATTAGGTTAGTAGCTAATTTCGTCCCAAATCCGTCGCATATTGTTGTTAAGATGTTTAGGATGATTGATTTTTGATATAAAATTTGCATTGTTGTTGATTGTTAGAGTTGTTGATTTGTTTAGAATATTCTTGAATAGTACCCGTTCAATAATTACACATTAGGTGTAATTGTTAAATAGTCCCCGTTTTGGGACTGTCTTTGAATCTTTCATGCCATTTAGGTAGTAAACACTCTTATATTTTCTTGATTGTAATGAGACAAAAATTGGGCAGCACTTCCCTATTGTTCTCCAAATACATTCTATATAATGTATTTGTAGAACAATAGGGAAGTGCTGCCCAATTTTTGTCTCATTACAATCAAGAAAATATAAGAGTGTTTACTAATGGCATGAAAGATTCAAAGATGGGTTTAGGCTGGAGAGATAAGGACCCCAGACCAATATATGTATATTGTTTTTTTTTTGCAGGTTGGTGTTGGTGTTGGTGTTGGTGTTGGTGGTGTTGGTGTACATGTTGGTGTTGGTAGTTGTTGTTGTTGTTGTTGTTGTTGTTGTTGTTGTCGTTGTTAATTTGTTGTTTACTAGTTGTTGTTATATATATGTAGTTGTTGTTATTTAATTGTTGTTGTTAAGTAGTTGTTGTTGTTATTGTTGTCGTTGTTAATTTGTTGTTAACTAGTTTTTGTTGTTAGTTGTTGTTATATATGTAGTTGTTGTTATGTAGTTGTTGTTGTTTGTTAAAATATGTAGATTTACTATGAAGAGATTAGAAAGAAAATGGATGTATGAAAGGTTGGATTCTAGGAAAAAAATAAGGCACGATTTCGTAATTGGTGTTAATGAATTCATTAACTATGTTAAGCAACAAGACGAATTCGTTAGAAATAGAGAAATTAGGTGTCCATGTTCTAAGTGCAAGAATACAAAGTATTTAGTTGAACATGAAGTACGGAAACACCTTGGTTTGAGAGGGTTTTGTGATAACTATTACGATTGGGTGTGTCACGGAGAGAAATTCTCCGTTGAGGAAGAGGGAAGCTCATCAATGCACTCCGACAATCCTTATAGGGATATGGTAGAAGATGCGTTACGCGATATCATTGATCAAATTAGGGAAGATGCTCTTAACGCCGAGGTGGTCGATGAATCTCCAAATCCTAATGTATTAGCTTTTTTCCAAATGCTAAAACATGCCGAACAACCTCTTTATGTAGGAAGTCGTATGACATTGCTACAGTCGGCTTCAAGGTTGATCACTTTAAAATGTGAATACAACTTAGCTGAAAAATGTGTAGATGGTTTTGCGTCATATATCGCAGATATGATTCCTGAAAATAATCTTATGACGCGTAACTACTACGAAACCAAAAAAGTTCTTAAAGCTCTTCAACTTCCCCATGAGAAGATAGATGCCTGCTCGGGAGGATGTATGATTTTCTGGATGGACGACGCTCACCTTGATAAGTGCAGAAAATGTGGTACGAATAGGTACAAATTAGAGAAAAATGCAAATGGCAAAAGAGTTCCCGAAAAGTTCTTAACTTATTTTCCATTAGGACCACGGTTGCAACGCTTTTATGCCACAAAGCACATCGCGGGCGAAATGCGTTGGCATTATGAAAACCCTCGTGTTAGTGGAACAATGTCTCATCCAAGTGACGGGGAGGCTTGGAAACAGTTTGACCGGCTGCATCCTGATTTTGCATCTGAGCCTAGGAATGTCCGTCTTGGACTTTGCACTGAAGGTTTCGCACCGTTTAGTCAATTCGGGAAGCAATATTCATGTTGGCCGGTGATACTTACTCCATATAATTTACCACCCTGGCTCTGTATGAAAAGACAGTTTATGCTCTTAACATAACTTATTCCCGGTCCCCACAATCCAAAGAAAAACCTTGACGTCTATTTGCAGCCTCTTATTCACGAGTTGAAGCAATTATGGGAGACGGGGATCTTAACCTATGACGTCTCCTTGAAGCAAAACTTTGATCTTAGAGCCGCACTCCTATGGACGATCAACGACTTTCCTGCATATGGCATGTTATCTGGTTGGACAACTCAAGGTGAGCATGCATGTCCATATTGTATGAAAAATGAGACTAAGTCAGTTTGGCTACAATATGGCAAAAAATGGAGTTGGTTTGATTGTCATCGACAGTTTTTAGACAGTAATCATGTTTTTCGTAAGGATAAGGTGCATTTTAGAAAAGGGAAAGTTGAGCACGATGTTGCTGCGAAGAGGTTAACAGGCAATGAAGTCTGGGATTGTGTCAAACATCTACCGAAAATTGTGGATGGATCTGAACGTGAACTAAATTTGCTTAAAGGGAAACGGATTGGGTGGTGGAAACAAAGCATCTTTTGGGAGCTTCCCTATTGGAGCACGCTACTAATTCGACATAACCTTGATGTCATGCATATTGAGAAAAATTTTTTCGAGCAAATAATTCACACTGTCATGGACGTGAAAGGAAAAACAAAATTAAACTCAAATGCAGAGAAAGACATGTTACTTCTTTGTTCAAGTAGAAGAAAAGGGGATTCAGTCGTTTTGAAAAAGGAACAAAAAAAGGTCCTATTTGAATGGGTATACAAACTGAAGTTTCCCGACGGTTATGCTTCAGATTTGAGAAGGTGTGTCGATATGAATGAATTGAAGATACACGGTTTGAAAAGTCATGATTGTCACGTCTTCATGGAGCGATTACTCCCAGTTGCTTTGAGACATCTTCTCCCAAAAAATGAGTGGAATGCCATAACTGAAATTAGTCAGTTTTTCAGAGATTTGTGTACTTCATCAGTACAAATTGAAAAAATTACAAGTCTCGAAAATAACATTGCGGAGATTATCTGCAAATTTGAGAAAATCCTTCCACCTTCTTTTTTCAACTCAATGGAACACCTACCTATTCATTTGCCATATGAAGTAAAAGTGGGTGGTCCTGTGCAATATAGGTGCATGTATCCTTTCGAGAGGTAATGTCATCATCCTTATTCAATACTTTATATTACATAATACATATATATCATCATATTTTTCATTCTAAATTAATTTGTTTGTAGGTTTTTGAATCATTTGAAAAAGAAAATCAAAAATAAAGCTCATGTTGAAGGGTCTATATGTAATGCATATTTAATTGAGGAAATAGCAAATTTTTGTTCCCTATACTTTGAAGATCACATAGACACCAAGGCAAAGGACCTTGACGTTGGTTCAAAAAAGCCGACACAATCTAACTTGCCTGAGATATTTCAAGATCATGATGGCACTCTTCTGGAAAGTGTCGTGAAAGGTTTTTGGAGGATAACGAATATGAGCGTGCACACCTCTACGTTTTATCTAACTGCGATTCTGATGAATTGAAACGAAACGAAGTGTAAGTGGTGAATCTAAATTCTTATATTTGAAACGTACTTTATTAGTTGTTCAAAAATTAATAATTCCCCTAATTTGAATATAGGTCGTTGTTTGAAAATTTTATCATGAGAGAACATCCTGAATGTGTCGTAGGCAATGATGTTTGGGAAAAATATGAAACAAGATTTCCCAGATGGTTTAGATCTCAGGTTAAAAATATAGAAGATCCAGTTCTAATTGCCTTAGCAAATGGTCCCTCAAGAAGAGTCAGAACATGGAAACGCTATTCCATCAATGGCTACAAATTTCGTTCAAGGAAAATATTTGGAAAAGTGCACAATTAACAATGGAGTTTGTGTGAGTTCCACTGAAGGAGCTGACTACTATGGGACCCTTGACGAAATTGTTGAAATGACTTATACAGGCCCACAAAGCACTTACAAAGTCATTTTGTTCAAATGTAGTTGGCTAGATAACTCCGAAAGAGGCATGCAAGTGCATAAAGAATATAAGCTTGTGGATGTTAACCGGAGTAGAAAATTTGCAAAGTACGACCCATTTGTGTTGGCATATCAAGTGGAACAAGTTTACTATAGTCCTTATCCAGGTATAAAAAAGGATCAAAGTCAATGGTCAGCGGTATTCAAAACCAAGGCTAGATCACATGTCGATGCCCCCGTTGATGAATCTTTCTTTCAAGAAAATGTTGCTAATGGTGAAACAATACTGTCACCAATTGAAGTAGAAGAAGAAGATGAAGATGAAATTGTGGAGGAACCAGAATACATACAAATTGTGGCAGTGGAGCAACATGAGGATGATGATGAGGATGAGGATGAGGACGAGGTTGAGGATGAGGATGAGGATGAGTATGAGGATGACGATGAAGATGAAGATATTATAGATTCTCTTTGTAAGGATGTAGGAATAAATTGTTCAAGTGATGATGATGATTAATTAGGACTGCTATCTATTAGATTTGATAATCTTGTATTTGTTGAAATTATTGTAGATGTCGTATGGCTTAATGTCAATGAATTATCTTATTAATCTTATTATTCAAGTTTTTAATTACGTAAAGCATTTCTTTCTAATTGTTGTTATATTAGTTTGATAATTATATATGTCGGGCGGTAGACGACGAGGTGGTGGTAGTCGTTAGCCTGAGGGAGGACGATCGGGAGCTAATGATGAGGACGAGATTGTTCCTCCTGAGCCTCAGCCGCCTACACATCGAGTACACCTCGAGTACACCTCGATCCGACTGATTACGATGGCGCCAAGTGGTAAGTATCTCATTTGTTTACGGATAATTGAATGTATATATATATTGATTATAATATGATTACTTGTTGACTATTTTATTTTCAAATTTAACTCTTTTTCAGGTTCAATGACAAAGAGGTTTCCGATCTCATAACAGCGAACATTATTTGCAACTACAAGGAGTATGCGCCCAACTGGTCAAATGCGTCGGATGCCATCAAGGACGAGTGGTGGAATTGGTTTGAGGTATTTATTAACTGTTACCTATTTCCGTTTTATTATTTATTAGCTATTTATTGTTTCATATTTATTTAACTATATTTTTTTTGAAACAGAAACATGTTACCTTTAACCCTCGTGATAGAGAAGCGGTTAAGTTGGCGTGGGCCAACATGATGAAAGACCGCCTCCGCAAAAGAATCCACTACGCTATGAAGAAACCTACGGAGCAAAGGCCGTCTTGGATACCGGCCGATATTTTCGAACAACTTAAGGCTAGAAAGGATGATCCAAACTTTCAAGACAAATCCGAGAAAAACAAAACCAACCGGATGTCAGGAAGTACCGAAAAAGGCAAGGCCTTAGGTACTCACATTATGGGTCGTAAAAACACCCTACAGATGATGGATGAAATGGTAATTTCTTAGTTTTTACTTCACTTTTTCTTGTCTTGAATAATTTTTAAACAATTTTCACCCTTTGACAATCTTGAGTGTTTTTTTTAACAAGTGTCGTTGGATTTAAATTGCAGGCTAGACAAGATGGGAGGGATGTACCATCCGCCTTGAAGTTGCTGGAGAAGACAAAAAAGCATGCCAAGAAGGGATGGCTATCAACGAAACTCAAAGCACTCTTTGTAAGTTAACAAAAACTTTTCTTTATGTTTTAGTAATTTGGTTTACTAATTAATTAACGTATACTAATCAGACTTTATTTTTGTTTTGTAGGAAAAAGTTTTTTCAAGAAAGTCAAAAATAATAAGTGAAGGGGTCCCGGAGCAAGATATCGACGACAACGAGATCTACTTCGAAGAACACGGCGGTTTCAACAAGAAAGGGTTGATACTCGGTATGGGAAATGCAGCCCCAGTTATTTACGAGCGTCGTCGTCACTCAAGTGCTGGGAACCCATCATCATACACCCCAGGTTTGTATTTTATAGTTTATTAAAAATTAAGACTAACCAATTATTTAACCGTTTACTAAATGAATATAATATCATGTTAGACTATTCATTGCAGGTATCGTCGGCAGAGTTCTTCGAGAGAATGCTCAGCTAAGAAAACGTGATCTCGAGACATCCCAAAGGCTGAAGGCAATTGAAGAGTTCTTAAGTCAACGGGGGGAGTTCACTACTCAAAGCTGCAACCCGGGAGGCTTTTCTCAGCCGAGACGCGATTTCGATGATGATGGCGGCGACAATGCTAGGGCGGCCAGCCATTTCGCCACCCCACAGCCCACCGACACGACCGTTAGATAGGTTTTATTAGGTTGTTTAGTTGGTGTTCCGCGGATTATGTTTTGTTTTTAGTTGGATGATCATTTGTAAAACCTTCATTTTAGTTATGAAAAGACGTTTTAAAAAACTTGTCTCCGACAAGTTCTTTGTTGCTGGGTTGTTTTTGCTGAAATTGCAGGTTTGGAGAGCTTGCAAAAGGGAAAAATAAGCTATTTCATTGGAAATGGGGGGCTGGAAAAAGAGCTGAAACCGGAAAATCATACAGGAATTTGCGACGGAAATGTCTCAATTTGCGACGGAATTCCGTCGCAAAACTTGACCAGAAGTCAAAGGCAGTCAAGATTTGCGACGAAAATTCCGTCGCGAAAGGGAATATTTGCGATGGAAATTCCGTCGCAAATCTTGACTGACCTTGACCAGATGGTCAAAGTCAATCCGTCGCAAACCTCGGTCAATCCGTCGCAAACATGTTGCGACGGAAAATTCCGTCGCAAAATAACTTTCTGCGACAAAAATATGGGACAGACACAGTCCATCGCAAATCCGTCGCAAATGATGATTTTGCGACGGATTTCACCCTATTTGCGACGGACCATTCCGTCGCAAATGACGCATTGTTTTGTAGTGTAACTGCTCAATGTCTTCTTCTTTGTCGACACATCTTGGACACATGGGATCATCTCCCAAATTCCTATGTACCCGATTAACATTCACCATAATCATGTTATAACCTTGGTAGCACCAAAACGGACACGGACACGGACACAACTCGACACGGACACGTGACACGACATGTCATGAAAGTTAGGACACATGACACGTTATTTGAATTTAATAAAATATACATTTTATAATTATAAATGTTTGATTTTATTTTTGTAAATGTATTTGATATTAATTTTAAATAAGTGAAGGTAAAACTTACCATTGATAATAACTCATTTTCATTTCTCATCCGAACCAATATTCTAATTAGTCTAGAGGTTACTTGAATCGTCCCCCATAATGAATGTATTAGGAATCGTTGTAACGATGTTTTGGTTTATGGATTGAGTGGTTAGTGTCCCCATGTTTTGCACGAGTTACCGTCTTCCTTGACCTTTAACCCGGTTGTTTCGTTCCTTCGATCCTCCCTAGTATGTTCTGCTAGCTGTGAAACTGGAAACTTATGATCCTTCGTGTCAAAGGTAATCTCTATGATTGTTTCTGCGCTCCCGGTGACTGTCTTAGAAATTGGTTCCCTATTGTTAACTTTAAAAGTTTGCAGTTTTTGGAAATTTTAATTGTTTTGAGAATTTGAAACTACTCCCTCTTTTGTTGAAAGTGACCTTATGTCGTTGTTACAATTTTACCCATTTGTGGAATCGAAAATAAAGGTTAATTTTTGGGAAATTTGATTTTAAAGAACTGAATGGTTTGCAGTTGGATTGATCTCAGCGCCGATTTGCCATACGAACCTTGTTATTGGAGACGTCTGATAACCTGTACTGTGCTTATCAACACCGAATCGATCTAAATTTTGAATTTTAAGTGATTTAATTTTGGGACTTGGCTCAGATTTGGAATGTCAGGCTCTTGAATACGTAACGAGAACCTCAACGTCCACTGACAAGACTTGTGCCTTGGGAATATTTTGAAACCTTTTTGAAAGATAAAGTTTTGGGTTACCATAACCTAGGTAGTATGTTCTAGTAGCTGGAGTTGTTTTCTTACTTATTTCCGTCTTCAAGTTTCGAGGACGAAACTTTTTTAAAGTTGGGGTGATTGTAACATCCCGTATTTTCGTAAAGTAATATTTTAATAATTTAAAGTGATTTCCGGAATTTTATAATATTTTAATAATGTTTCGTAATTTATATTTTAAGGAAATTTCCGTTAAAGTTCCGTCTTAAGATCATTTAGTCTGAAGATCATTTGTTCACTTTGTAATTTCCGTCTTAAGGTTTCCGTTCCACTTAATTAAGGAATCCCGACTCTTAAATAAAAGGACAACTGCTTTTCTCCCTTCATCGACATCTCATCTTCTCACAAACTTAATCACTGTAATATAAACCCACCATTTTTCCTCTCTTCTTCAATTCTTAAAAGATCATCTAAAGATTCATTTCAACTCAAATCAAGGTAATGTTTACATATTCGGATTTCTCTCGCAATTTATGATCTTCCTATCACTTTTATTTCTCAAATCTCGAACTTCCATTTCCGGGCTGTTTTTGCCCTAAACCGTTTTAAGCTTCTAATTTACGTTTTATGTTCTTAGGAGTTGGCTTAGTCGATCCCGAGGTTGATTCTCACATTGTGGAGGAAGAATTCGGAACACAAGGCGCTTGAGGTGACGATAATGAGCTTACTCGGCCTATTTGTTAAATTAGCATGCTTTGTGTTAAATTTGATGTGTTTATAAGTTTAGAAACATGAGATAGGTTGCAAACATCTTTAGTATACTTATTAATCTGGTTGTTGTTGGAAATTTATGATAAAATCATCATTTGAGTTGGTTTTGGGAGTATACATGAAGATGGGTATAATTTGGGGATTTTGATGTGAATCCATGAATTTGTTATTGTTTATATATTTCTTATAGTTGTTTGATGCTATAAACTTGCTGGGAATGTTGAGATGTTGTTTAGAATCATGTTTAGGATGATTTGGTGAAGCATTGGAATGATTTGCAATTGTCGAAATAAGCATTTTTCACGAACAGGGACTCCCAGCCGGTAGGCCGACCGACAGCCGGTCGACCGACTGAGAGCCCATTTGGATATCTTTCGTTTTTAAAGAAAATAAGGTGAAGGGGTGCTCAGCCAGGTGGCCGGCCGCCGGTCCACCGGCTGAGACACCTTTTGTATGGTTTCTCGTATAAGTTAAGAGGAAGTAGGGAGATAGGTCTCCCAGCCGGGTGGCCGGCGGCCGGTCGACCGGCTGGGGACCCCTTCCTGATTGTTTCGTTGTTTTTCGAAGGCTGTTGAATGGGGTTGTCAGACGACTGACCGACAGCTTGTCTGCAACCGGCTGAGAGCCCCGTTCCATATAAAATCATGTTTAACTTTTGATCGGCTTGTCCGATTTGCTTGAGACTCGTTTCGTGTGCCTTGTATGTGTGTTTGAGGTCCCCCGGAGTTCGGGCGGCACTATATTGGGTTCGGGAATGGAGTGAGGATAGAGACCCCCCGGTCGGGCAACCGAAAGGGAAACCGGCTCTCCCTCGACTTAGTTCCTGGGGTCAATTAAGTGTTGATTAGAGGTCAGTAAAATATCGACTAAGGACTTGGTTGCAGTACATATCGGAATATGTCTGAGTTGGGACCGCTAGAGTACGATATGTACTGATGTCTGATGCATGTCAAGTTATGTCTGAGTTGGGACCTCTAGTTTGACATGTGCGTGTTTGTGGCGTGGCGAACATGTCTGAGTTGGGACCTCTGGACCGTTACGTGTATGGATGATGCGGTAGGAGATGTCTGAGTTGGGACCTCTGTCCTTCCGTGAGTTTGTTTGACCGTGGTGAATTGGATCTGAGTTGGGATCCTGATTCACTAAGAAGGGTAATGGTTGTGGCTGAGTTGGGTCATTGAACCGTTATTAGCTGATTGGTATCCATTCGTGCCTGAGTTGGGGTTCACGGATGTATGCTTGCTGACCTCGTGTACCAAGTTTACCTGAGTTGGGGTGTGACTTGGGCGCTGCTGATTGTGTCTAGTTCTTTCCTGAGTTGGGGTTAGTTCTAGATACTGTTGTTTGCATCTGCTTGCCTGAGTTGGGGTACAATGTCAGATGTTGCTGAATGATTGTTTGTTTAAGAGTATTGGTCATTAGTTATTGTTCGTCCAAGGGATTGGACGACTTATATTCTGAGTTTGTAAATGGTTTGAAGAGAAAGACCCCCCGGCCGGGCAACCGGAAGGGAGACCTGCTCTCGCTTCAAATAGTTTCTGAAGTAAGTTGAGAGCTTTTGCATAAGTGATGCATGTTGATATGAAGGTTGATATATATATATTTATGTACTTCGCATGTTATAATGTTGGAGTATGTTGGATGTTCTTATGTGTTACGTGTTGCTAACAATAGATGGCTATGAGAACTCTAATCACTCCCCACTGATTGTGGCGTACATGTTTTTATGTATGTAGGTACATGATGGTTGCTGGAGGGTTACTGGGGCTAGCGAGCGATGATCCTATCATCGATGACATACCTATTTATCGTTCTAGCTGGACCTAGTTTTGGTTATACATTGAGTGCCTGTAGGGATATGCTATCCCGGGCTGAGATTTTGTATCACATGTTTTGTACTTAGACTTATATACTTATCTATTGTTCTTTCTTTTCCGCATGTATAGTTTTGTTTAATTCACCTTTTTCTTTATCTTGCATGTTAAAGTTTAAATTCCGCGTTAATTTTGGCATGTTTGTATGTTTTATCTTTCCGCTGCAACGAGGGGTTTTATAGTAATGAGTAAGGAATAAAAACAATAAACAAGAGGAGACACGATATTTGGTTCAGTTTCACAAATTGAAACCTACGTCCACTATTCTCGATTAATAAAATTAGTACCTCTCTCCGGATTACAATTTTATCAACCCACTCGTACAACTTTGATGTTAGTTATAACTCAATCTAGATACCGTAAAATATCTAGCTATGTCAAGTAACGTGAAATACTTGATTAAAACGAGTACCGTAAAATACTCGATCTATCTTACGTAAATAAGATAAGTCTTCAATGACTTCTTGTGTTTAACGTTCTTGAACAAATAAGAATAATCTTCAATAACTTGTAGTCTTGTGACGGAATATGACCGTTTTTAAGCACGATCGATAAAACGCACGTGAGTTTGCGTCGTTCTTGGTAGGCGTGTATGTTTGTGTTTTTCGAAAGTTATTAATGTGTCACGAATGTCTTTATTTATACTAGATTATTAGATCTAGGTTTATTCCAAACCCTAGATGTCTTAGGAATATTACTTTAACTAGAATTGTTGTTCTAGGTAATAATCTAAAAACTAATCTTAATTAAATTAGGAAAGATTTACATAAGATATTATTATATTTAAATATAAGATCAATTTCCTAAACCTATTTAACTTAAGAAATATCTTATATCATAAAACATAATATCCTATTTAAAATCAAACTCTTAATTCTTGTCAAGATATAATAAATTATATCTTTTTCCAAAATCTAGTTTACTTAAGGTATTTAAATAAACACATAGTATTTACTTAAATAAACCGAAAATAAACATGAGAATCGTGACATCACACGGTCAAGGCGCGTTAACACGATTCCCTAGGATTCGGGATATTGACAATTACGGTTAGAATAAAATTCTTAGTATATTTGGATAAATAATTAACTCATAAGATAATTACTTTAATCCTTTTAACTATGGAATATTTTTATTCTATAAAACCGTTTTAAGATTACTAATTTATTATTTGACAATAACACTTATAAACATATACACAAATTTTCACGCATTTCTTGTTTCGCGCATTTCTTGTTGCTTCCTGGAGTTATGGTAGCGAGCTATAACTTTGAACATGTTATTTACCAAGGCTATAACAATAAGTAATAACCTTTAGCTAATAATGTTCCAACTAAATACGATTCCGTTACTTGACTTCTATTCTCACAAATCTTCAAAAGGACTTGAAAGGAGCTTATGATCTTTCATCAATCGTCGATTAGTCTAAGCTTGACTAATAGCTTGAATCTTCTTAAACTAGAAAAGTCTTTTAGCTTTATGTTGATAGACGAGATCTTCACTTTATTGATAACTGTACACTTAATAAACATACGATTACGCGTACAGGTATATAAAACATATTACCTAGACTTGTCATCATTAAAACATAAAACATATATTAAACATATATTAATATATTACTCAACAATGGGGATTATTTGTGATATCTTGAAGAACAGAGGTTGGATTATTTATTTTGCTAAAAGGTTGGATTATCAGGAATTGTATCACGTATGGTATTCTCAGTATTACTAAATTTGGTTGATATTGTTTTGGAATTGTTTTGACATAAAAGATTATTTGATTGCCAATTAAAATTGATATTTTTTGCTTAACTTTGGTAGATGTAGGATACTTTTGTTGAATATGGTTAATAGTATGTGTAGACGGAATATTATTGCTTTCATTGGGAGGATTATGTGGGATTTGTTCAGCTATATTTTTCTCTGATAATATATCAAATCTTGACCCATGAGAATTAGAATTGTTACCAAAATTGAAGTCGCAACCCTATCAAAAATAACCAACTGGCCTAACTAATGTAGCAAGGAAGTCGGGATCATATCCACAGGGAGACAGATATAAATTCTAAATGCTAAATCTAAAGTCTGTCGAAGTAACCAAATTGGGGGTTTGTTTGTTTGTTTTAACTAAACTAAAAGTAATGAAGGAAAGAGAGAGTAAAGAGCGTAAAAGAAAAGAGTCTAAAAATATAAGGGAGAGAAAACTAGGATAGTCGGTTCACCAATGAAATTGTAACGATTGAGGTTTAGGTTGCAGATCAGTCGCAATTATCGGTCTAAGGGGTAGTGAAAATGTCCTCTCAGATCACTATTCGCCCTAAAATGCTTCTAGCGGGCTCTCGCAACTTACTAGGGCACTCTAAAGTTTATAGCAGGTGTAATCCTGACCAGGCTTTCGATCTTAGGTCAGGGTTTACCAAATCAACTAATCAATCATGCGCATTAACTGACTAATCACTATTAAATGCTACAATTAACAACAGAGACTTACAAATACGAACTAGTCTAAACCTAATCAAGATTCGTCACAAATTCATAGGATCCCCTATATCCTAGTTAAGGCAATTAGTTATGCAAAGAGAGATTAACAATTGAAATGAAGGAAATAACGAAAGAGGAAATCATGATCGCGAGATAAAAAGATAAATTAAAGCAAGAGGAAGAAATGAGAAAAGATAATATAATTACCAATAATCCCATAAGTGTTGAATACAGAATTCCGGAAAATTAGATCTCACAAGTTTGAGGGAAAATTAATGTAAAAGCTACTAACTGGATTGTTTTTCCCAATGAAAAGTAAAACTAAAGTAAACAGTCGTAAAGATAAAAGATGAACTGAAACAAGTTGCTCTCCACTCTTTTTAAACGTGCTTAACTGAGTAAACATCTACTAACCTAATGGGCTTTCGTTAGAATGGGCTTCGGGAAAAGAAAACAGGTTTGGTCGATCGAATTACATATTGACCATATATGATCGATCGACCAAATGGCTGACGATCGAATTAGTAATCGACCATATATGGTCGATCGACCAACTTGACAGCTTCCCCGGACTGTTGAACTTCAAAACGCACTCCCAAATAGACTTTACGCATCCCAAGATGACACGATGTGGGTTTCGATTCTCCTATCCTTCTAAATGAAGCTTTGGGGGCAGTTTTTGGCTCTGATTACGTACTTTTGAGTACATTCCTACAATTAACACAAGAGAACTCAAAGTATGCAATTTGGGGTAAAAATGTAACAAACAACTACCAATAAAGCATGGAAATGCATGCAAAAGAAGTCTAAAAAGACTATAAGAATGACAGGCATCAAACCTCCCCAAACCGAACATTTGCTTGTCCCCAAGCAAAAAGTGTAACAAACAAGGACTAAAAAGATAGGAGTTAAATACAAACAAGTAAACCGTCGACTCAAACATCTAAAGCAAGTGAATCATCTCTAATCGTCAAATCCTAAGGCAAACAAATCTAAACATGCTTCATAAGGCGGTTAGACTTTGAACTTTGCAAGATTGTCTAAACTGGACACTCACGGGTAATGTTTACATATTCGGATTTCTCTCGCAATTTATGATCTTCCTATCACTTTTATTTCTCAAATCTCGAACTGCCATTTCCGGGCTGTTTTTGCCCTAAATCGTTTTAAGCTTCTAATTTACGTTTTTATGTTCTTAGGAGTTGGCTTAGTCGATCCCGAGGTTGATTCTCACATTGTGGAGGAAGAATTCGGAGCACAAGGCGCTTGAGGTGACGATAATGATCGAGCTTACTCGGCCTATTTGTTAAATTAGCATGCTTTGTGTTAAATTTGATCTGTTTATATGTTTAGAAACATGAGATATGTTGCAAACATCTTTAGTATACTTATTAATCTGATTGTTGTTGGAAATTTATGTTAAAATCATCATTTGAGTTGGTTTTGGGAGTATACATGAAGATGGGTATAATTTGGGGATTTTGATGTGAATCCATGAATTTGTTATTGTTTATATATTTCTTATAGTTGTTTGATGCTATAAACTTGCTGGGACTGTTGAGATGTTGTTTAGAATCATGTTTAGGATGATTTGGTGAAGCATTGGAATGATTTGCAATTGTCGAAATAAGCATTTTTCACGAACAGGGACTCCCAGCCGGTAGGCCGACCGGCAGCCGGTCGACCGACTGAGAGCCCATTTGGGTATCTTTCGTTTTTAAAGAAAATAAGGTGAAGGGGTGCTCAGCCAGGTGGCCGGCCGCCGGTCCACCGGCTGAGACACCTTTTGTATGGTTTCTCGTATAAGTTAAGGGGAAGTAGGGAGATAGGTCTCCCAGCCGGGTGGCCGGCGGCCGGTCGACCGGCTGGGGACCCCTTCCTGATTGTTTCGTTGTTTTTCGAAGGCTGTTGAATGGGGTTGTCAGACGACTGACCGACAGCCTGTCTGCAACCGGCTGAGAGCCCCGTTCCATATAAAATCATGTTTAACTTTTGATTGGCTTGTCCGATTTGCTTGAGACTCGTTTCGTGTGCCTTGTATGTGTGTTTGAGGTCCCCCGGAGTTCGGGCGGCACTATATTGGGTTCGCGAATGAAGTGAGGATAGAGACCCCCCGGCCGGGCAACCGAAAGGGAAACCGGCTCTCTCTCGACTTAGTTCCTGGGGTCAATTAAGTGTTGATTAGAGGTCAGTAAAATTAGGACTAAGGACTTGGTTGCAGTACATATCGGAATATGTCTGAGTTGGGACCGCTAGAGTACGGTATGTACTGATGTCTGATGCATGTCAAGTTATGTCTGAGTTGGGACCTCTAGTTTGACATGTGCGTGTTTGTGGCGTGGCGGACATGTCTGAGTTGGGACCTCTGGACCGTTACGTGTATGGATGATGCGGTAGGAGATGTCTGAGTTGGGAGCTCTGTCCTTCCGTGAGTTTGTTTGACCGTGGTAAATTGGGTCTGAGTTGGGATCCCGATTCACTACGAAGGGTAATGGTTGTGGCTGAGTTGGGTCATTGAACCATTATTAGCTGATTGGTATCCATTCGTGCCTGAGTTGGGGTTCACGGATGTATGCTTGCTGACCTCGTGTACCAAGTTTACCTGAGTTGGGGTGTGACTTGGGCAATGCTGATTGTGTCTAGTTCTTTCCTGAGTTGGGGTTAGTTCTACATACTGCTGTTTGCATCTGCTTGCATGAGTTGGGGTACAATGTCAGATGTTGCTGAATGATTGTTTGTTTAAGAGTATTGGTCATTAGTTATTGTTCGTCCAAGGCATTGGACGACTCTTATTCTGAGTTTGTAAATGGTTTGAAGAGAAAGACCCCCCGGCCGGGCAACCGGAAGGGAGACCTGCTCTCGCTTCAAATAGTTTCTGAAGTAAGTTGAGAGCTTTTGCATAAGTGATGCATGTTGATATGAAGGTTGATATATATATATTTATGTACTTCGCATGTTATAATGTTGGAGTATGTTGGATGTTCTTATGTGTTACGTGTTGCTAACAATAGATGGCTATAAGAACTCTAATCACTCCCCACTGATTGTGGCGTACATGTTTTCATGTATGTAGGTACATGATGGTTGCTGGAGGGTTACTGGGGCTAGCGAGCGATGATCCTATCATCGATGACATACCTATTTATCGTTCTAGCTGGACCTAGTTTTGGTTATACATTGAGTGCCTGTAGGGATATGCTATCCCGGGCTGAGATTTTGTATCACATGTTTTGTACTTATACTTATATACTTATCTATTGTTCTTTCTTTTCCGCATGTATAGTTTTGTTTAATTCACCTTGTTCTTTATCTTGCATGTTAAAGTTTAAATTCCGCGTTAATTTTGGCATGTTTGTATGTTTTATCTTTCCGCTGCGACGAGGGGTTTTACAGTAATGAGTAAGGAATAAAAACAATAAACAAGAGGAGACACGATATTTGGTTCAGTTTCACAAATTGAAACCTACGTCCACTATTCTCGATTAATAAAATTAGTACCTCTCTCCGGATTACAATTTTATCAACCCACTCGTACAACTTTGATGTTAGTTATAACTCAATCTAGATACCGTAAAATATCTAGCTATGTCAAGTAACGTGAAATACTTGATTACAACGAGTACCGTAAAATACTCGATCTATCTTACGTAAATAAGATAAGTCTTCAATGACTTCTTGTGTTTAACGTTCTTGAACAAATAAGAATAATCTTCAATAACTTGTAGTCTTGTGACGGAATATGACCGTTTTTAAGCACGATCGATAAAACGCACGTGAGTTTGCGTCGTTCTTGGTAGGCGTGTATGTTTGTGTTTTTCGAAAGTTATTAATGTGTCACGAATGTCTTTATTTATACTAGATTATTAGATCTAGGTTTATTCCAAACCCTAGATGTCTTAGGAATATTACTTTAACTAGAATTGTTGTTCTAGGTAATAATCTAAAAACTAATCTTAATTAAATTAGGAAAGATTTACATAAGATATTATTATATTTAAATATAAGATCAATTTCCTAAACCTATTTAACTTAAGAAATATCTTATATCATAAAACATAATACCCTATTTAAAATCAAACTCTTAATTCTTGTCAAGATATAATAAATTATATCTTTTTCCAAAATCTAGTTTACTTAAGGTATTTAAATAAACACATAGTATTTACTTAAATAAACCGAAAATAAACATGAGAATCGTGACATCACACGGTCAAGGCGCGTTAACACGATTCCCTAGGATTCGGGATATTGACAATTACGGTTAGAATAAAATTCTTAGTATATTTGGATAAATAATTAACTCATAAGATAATTACTTTAATCCTTTTAACTATGGAATATTTTTATTCTATAAAACCGTTTTAAGATTACTAATTTATTATTTGACAATAACACTTATAAACATATACACAAATTTTCACGCATTTCTTGTTTCGCGCATTTCTTGTTGCTTCCTGGAGTTATGGTAGCGAGCTATAACTTTGAACATGTTATTTACCAAGGCTATAACAATAAGTAATAACCTTTAGCTAATAATGTTCCAACTAAATACGATTCCGTTACTTGACTTCTATTCTCACAAATCTTCAAAAGGACTTGAAAGGAGCTTATGATCTTTCATCAATCGTCGATTAGTCTAAGCTTGACTAATAGCTTGAATCTTCTTAAACTAGAAAAGTCTTTTAGCTTTATGTTGATAGACGAGATCTTCACTTTATTGATAACTGTACACTTAATAAACATACGATTACGCGTACAGGTATATAAAACATATTACCTAGACTTGTCATCATTAAAACATAAAACATATATTAAACATATATTAATATATTACTCAACAATGGGGATTATTTGTGATATCTTGAAGAACAGAGGTTGGATTATTTATTTTGCTAAAAGGTTGGATTATCAGGAATTGTATCACGTATGGTATTCTCAGTATTACTAAATTTGGTTGATATTGTTTTGGAATTGTTTTGACATAAAAGATTATTTGATTGCCAATTAAAATTGATATTTTTTGATTAACTTTGGTAGATGTAGGATACTTTTGTTGAATATGGTTAATAGTATGTGTAGACGGAATATTATTGCTTTCATTGGGAGGATTATGTGGGATTTGTTCAGCTATATTTTTCTCTGATAATATATCAAATCTTGACCCATGAGAATTAGAATTGTTACCAAAATTGAAGTCGCAACCCTATCAAAAATAACCAACTGGCCTAACTAATGTAGCAAGGAAGTCGGGATCGTATCCACAGGGAGACAGATATAAATTCTAAATGCTAAATCTAAAGTCTGTCGAAGTTACCAAATTGGGGGTTTGTTTGTTTGTTTTAACTAAACTAAAAGTAATGAAGGAAAGAGAGAGTAAAGAGCGTAAAAGAAAAGAGTCTAAAAATATAAGGGAGAGAAAACTAGGATAGTCGGTTCACCAATGAAATTGTAACGATTGAGGTTTAGGTTGCAGATCAGTCGCAATTATCGGTCTAAGGGGTAGTGAAAAGGTCCTCTCAGATCACTATTCGCCCTAAAATGCTTCTAGCGGGCTCTCGCAACTTACTAGGGCACTCTAAAGTTTATAGCAGGTGTAATCCTGACCAGGCTTTCGATCTTAGGTCAGGGTTTACCAAATCAACTAATCAATCATGCGCATTAACTGACTAATCACTATTAAATGCTACAATTAACAACAGAGACTTACAAATACGAACTAGTCTAAACCTAATCAAGATTCGTCACAAATTCATAGGATCCCCTATATCCTAGTTAAGGCAATTAGTTATGCAAAGAGAGATTAACAATTGAAATGAAGGAAATAACGAAAGAGGAAATCATGATCGCGAGATAAAAAGATAAATTAAAGCAAGAGGAAGAAATGAGAAAAGATAATATAATTACCAATAATCCCATAAGTGTTGAATACAGAATTCCGGAAAATTAGATCTCACAAGTTTGAGGGAAAATTAATGTAAAAGCTACTAACTGGATTGTTTTTCCTAATGAAAAGTAAAACTAAAGTAAACAGTCGTAAAGATAAAAGATGAACTGAAACAAGTTGCTCTCCACTCTTTTTAAACGTGCTTAACTGAGTAAACATCTACTAACCTAATGGGCTTTCGTTAGAATGGGCTTCGGGAAAAGAAAACAGGTTTGGTCGATCGAATTACATATCGACCATATATGATCGATCGACCAAATGGCTGACGATCGAATTAGTAATCGACCATATATGGTCGATCGACCAACTTGACAGCTTCCCCGGACTGTTGAACTTCAAAACGCACTCCCAAATAGACTTTACGCATCCCAAGATGACACGATGTGGGTTTCGATTCTCCTATCCTTCTAAATGAAGCTTTGGGGGCAGTTTTTGGCTCTGATTACGTACTTTTGAGTACATTCCTACAATTAACACAAGAGAACTCAAAGTATGCAATTTGGGGTAAAAATGTAACAAACAACTACCAATAAAGCATGGAAATGCATGCAAAAGAAGTCTAAAAAGACTATAAGAATGACAGGCATCAAACCTCCCCAAACCGAACATTTGCTTGTCCCCAAGCAAAAAGTGTAACAAACAAGGACTAAAAAGATAGGAGTTAAATACAAACAAGTAAACCGTCGACTCAAACATCTAAAGCAAGTGAATCATCTCTAATCGTCAAATCCTAAGGCAAACAAATCTAAACATGCTTCATAAGGCGGTTAGACTTTGAACTTTGCAAGATTGTCTAAACTGGACACTCACGGGTAATGTTTACATATTCGGATTTCTCTCGCAATTTATGATCTTCCTATCACTTTTATTTCTCAAATCTCGAACTGCCATTTCCGGGCTGTTTTTGCCCTAAATCGTTTTAAGCTTCTAATTTACGTTTTTATGTTCTTAGGAGTTGGCTTAGTCGATCCCGAGGTTGATTCTCACATTGTGGAGGAAGAATTCGGAGCACAAGGCGCTTGAGGTGACGATAATGATCGAGCTTACTCGGCCTATTTGTTAAATTAGCATGCTTTGTGTTAAATTTGATCTGTTTATATGTTTAGAAACATGAGATATGTTGCAAACATCTTTAGTATACTTATTAATCTGATTGTTGTTGGAAATTTATGTTAAAATCATCATTTGAGTTGGTTTTGGGAGTATACATGAAGATGGGTATAATTTGGGGATTTTGATGTGAATCCATGAATTTGTTATTGTTTATATATTTCTTATAGTTGTTTGATGCTATAAACTTGCTGGGACTGTTGAGATGTTGTTTAGAATCATGTTTAGGATGATTTGGTGAAGCATTGGAATGATTTGCAATTGTCGAAATAAGCATTTTTCACGAACAGGGACTCCCAGCCGGTAGGCCGACCGGCAGCCGGTCGACCGACTGAGAGCCCATTTGGGTATCTTTCGTTTTTAAAGAAAATAAGGTGAAGGGGTGCTCAGCCAGGTGGCCGGCCGCCGGTCCACCGGCTGAGACACCTTTTGTATGGTTTCTCGTATAAGTTAAGGGGAAGTAGGGAGATAGGTCTCCCAGCCGGGTGGCCGGCGGCCGGTCGACCGGCTGGGGACCCCTTCCTGATTGTTTCGTTGTTTTTCGAAGGCTGTTGAATGGGGTTGTCAGACGACTGACCGACAGCCTGTCTGCAACCGGCTGAGAGCCCCGTTCCATATAAAATCATGTTTAACTTTTGATTGGCTTGTCCGATTTGCTTGAGACTCGTTTCGTGTGCCTTGTATGTGTGTTTGAGGTCCCCCGGAGTTCGGGCGGCACTATATTGGGTTCGCGAATGAAGTGAGGATAGAGACCCCCCGGCCGGGCAACCGAAAGGGAAACCGGCTCTCCCTCGACTTAGTTCCTGGGGTCAATTAAGTGTTGATTAGAGGTCAGTAAAATTAGGACTAAGGACTTGGTTGCAGTACATATCGGAATATGTCTGAGTTGGGACCGCTAGAGTACGGTATGTACTGATGTCTGATGCATGTCAAGTTATGTCTGAGTTGGGACCTCTAGTTTGACATGTGCGTGTTTGTGGCGTGGCGGACATGTCTGAGTTGGGACCTCTGGACCGTTACGTGTATGGATGATGCGGTAGGAGATGTCTGAGTTGGGAGCTCTGTCCTTCCGTGAGTTTGTTTGACCGTGGTGAATTGGGTCTGAGTTGGGATCCCGATTCACTACGAACGGTAATGGTTGTGGCTGAGTTGGGTCATTGAACCATTATTAGCTGATTGGTATCAATTCGTGCCTGAGTTGGGGTTCACGGATGTATGCTTGCTGACCTCGTGTACCAAGTTTACCTGAGTTGGGGTGTGACTTGGGCAATGCTGATTGTGTCTAGTTCTTTCCTGAGTTGGGGTTAGTTCTACATACTGCTGTTTGCATCTGCTTGCCTGAGTTGGGGTACAATGTCAGATGTTGCTGAATGATTGTTTGTTTAAGAGTATTGGTCATTAGTTATTGTTCGTCCAAGGCATTGGACGACTCTTATTCTGAGTTTGTAAATGGTTTGAAGAGAAAGACCCCCCGGCCGGGCAACCGGAAGGGAGACCTGCTCTCGCTTCAAATAGTTTCTGAAGTAAGTTGAGAGCTTTTGCATAAGTGATGCATGTTGATATGAAGGTTGATATATATATATATATATATATTTATGTACCTCGCATGTTATAATGTTAGAGTATGTTGGATGTTCTTATGTGTTACGTGTTGCTAACAATAGATGGCTATAAGAACTCTAATCACTCCCCACTGATTGTGGCGTACATGTTTTCATGTATGTAGGTACATGATGGTTGCTGGAGGGTTACTGGGGCTAGCGAGCGATGATCCTATCATCGATGACATACCTATTTATCGTTCTAGCTGGACCTAGTTTTGGTTATACATTGAGTGCCTGTAGGGATATGCTATCCCGGGCTGAGATTTTGTATCACATGTTTTGTACTTATACTTATATACTTATCTATTGTTCTTTCTTTTCCGCATGTATAGTTTTGTTTAATTCACCTTGTTCTTTATCTTGCATGTTAAAGTTTAAATTCCGCGTTAATTTTGGCATGTTTGTATGTTTTATCTTTCCGCTGCGACGAGGGGTTTTACAGTAATGAGTAAGGAATAAAAACAATAAACAAGAGGAGACACGATATTTGGTTCAGTTTCACAAATTGAAACCTACGTCCACTATTCTCGATTAATAAAATTAGTACCTCTCTCCGGATTACAATTTTATCAACCCACTCGTACAACTTTGATGTTAGTTATAACTCAATCTAGATACCGTAAAATATCTAGCTATGTCAAGTAACGTGAAATACTTGATTACAACGAGTACCGTAAAATACTCGATCTATCTTACGTAAATAAGATAAGTCTTCAATGACTTCTTGTGTTTAACGTTCTTGAACAAATAAGAATAATCTTCAATAACTTGTAGTCTTGTGACGGAATATGATAGTTTTTAAGCACGATCGATAAAACGCACGTGAGGTTGCGTCGTTCTTGGTAGGCGTGTATGTTTGTGTTTTTCGTAAGTTATTAATGTGTCACGAATGTCTTTATTTATACTAGATTAGATCTAGGTTTATTCCAAACCTTGGATGTCTTAGGAATATTACTTTAACTAGAATTGTTGTTCTAGGTAATATTCTAAAAACTAATCTTAATTAAATTAGGAAAGATTTACATAAGATATTATTATATTTAAATATAAGATCAATTTCCTAAACCTATTTAACTTAGGAAATATCTTATATCATTAAACATAATATCCTATTTAAAATCAAACTCTTAATTCTTGTCAAGATATAATAAATTATATCTTTTTCCAAAATCTAGTTTACTTAAGGTATTTAAATAAACACATAGTATTTACTTAAATAAACCGAAAATAAACATGAGAATCTTGACATCACACGGTCAAGGCCCGTTTACACGATTCCCTAGGATTCGGGATATTGACAATTACGGTTAGAATAAAATTCTTAGTATATTTGGATAAATAATTAACTCATAAGATAATTACTTTAATCCTTTTAACTATGGAATATTTTTATTCTATAAAACCGTTTTAAGATTACTAATTTATTATTTGACAATAACACTTATAAACATATACACAAATTTTCACGCATTTCTTGTTTCGCGCATTTCTTGTTGCTTCCTGGAGTTATGGTAGCGAGCTATAACTTTGAACATGTTATTTACCAAGGCTATAACAATAAGTAATAACCTTTAGCTAATAATGTTCCAACTAAATACGATTCCGTTACTTGACTTCTATTCTCACAAATCTTCAAAAGGACTTGAAAGGAGCTTATGATCTTTCATCAATCGTCGATTAGTCTAAGCTTGACTAATAGCTTGAATCTTCTTAAACTAGAAAAGTCTTTTAGCTTTATGTTGATAGACGAGATCTTCACTTTATTGATAACTGTACACTTAATAAACATACGATTACGCGTACAGGTATATAAAACATATTACCTAGACTTGTCATCATTAAAACATAAAACATATATTAAACATATATTAATATATTACTCAACAATGGGGATTATTTGTGATATCTTGAAGAACAGAGGTTGGATTATTTATTTTGCTAAAAGGTTGGATTATCAGGAATTGTATCACGTATGGTATTCTCAGTATTACTAAATTTGGTTGATATTGTTTTGGAATTGTTTTGACATAAAAGATTATTTGATTGCCAATTAAAATTGATATTTTTTGATTAACTTTGGTAGATGTAGGATACTTTTGTTGAATATGGTTAATAGTATGTGTAGACAGAATATTATTGCTTTCATTGGGAGGATTATGTGGGATTTGTTCAGCTATATTTTTCTCTGATAATATATCAAATCTTGACCCATGAGAATTAGAATTGTTACCAAAATTGAAGTCGCAACCCTATCAAAAATAACCAACTGGCCTAACTAATGTAGCAAGGAAGTCGGGATCGTATCCACAGGGAGACAGATATAAATTCTAAATGCTAAATCTAAAGTCTGTCGAAGTTACCAAATTGGGGGTTTGTTTGTTTGTTTTAACTAAACTAAAAGTAATGAAGGAAAGAGAGAGTAAAGAGCGTAAAAGAAAAGAGTCTAAAAATATAAGGGAGAGAAAACTAGGATAGTCGGTTCACCAATGAAATTGTAACGATTGAGGTTTAGGTTGCAGATCAGTCGCAATTATCGGTCTAAGGGGTAGTGAAAAGGTCCTCTCAGATCACTATTCGCCCTAAAATGCTTCTAGCGGGCTCTCGCAACTTACTAGGGCACTCTAAAGTTTATAGCAGGTGTAATCCTGACCAGGCTTTCGATCTTAGGTCAGGGTTTACCAAATCAACTAATCAATCATGCGCATTAACTGACTAATCACTATTAAATGCTACAATTAACAACAGAGACTTACAAATACGAACTAGTCTAAACCTAATCAAGATTCGTCACAAATTCATAGGATCCCCTATATCCTAGTTAAGGCAATTAGTTATGCAAAGAGAGATTAACAATTGAAATGAAGGAAATAACGAAAGAGGAAATCATGATCGCGAGATAAAAAGATAAATTAAAGCAAGAGGAAGAAATGAGAAAAGATAATATAATTACCAATAATCCCATAAGTGTTGAATACAGAATTCCGGAAAATTAGATCTCACAAGTTTGAGGGAAAATTAATGTAAAAGCTACTAACTGGATTGTTTTTCCCAATGAAAAGTAAAACTAAAGTAAACAGTCGTAAAGATAAAAGATGAACTGAAACAAGTTGCTCTCCACTCTTTTTAAACGTGCTTAACTGAGTAAACATCTACTAACCTAATGGGCTTTCGTTAGAATGGGCTTCGGGAAAAGAAAACAGGTTTGGTCGATCGAATTACATATCGACCATATATGATCGATCGACCAAATGGCTGACGATCGAATTAGTAATCGACCATATATGGTCGATCGACCAACTTGACAGCTTCCCCGGACTGTTGAACTTCAAAACGCACTCCCAAATAGACTTTACGCATCCCAAGATGACACGATGTGGGTTTCGATTCTCCTATCCTTCTAAATGAAGCTTTGGGGGCAGTTTTTGGCTCTGATTACGTACTTTTGAGTACATTCCTACAATTAACACAAGAGAACTCAAAGTATGCAATTTGGGGTAAAAATGTAACAAACAACTACCAATAAAGCATGGAAATGCATGCAAAAGAAGTCTAAAAAGACTATAAGAATGACAGGCATCAAACCTCCCCAAACCGAACATTTGCTTGTCCCCAAGCAAAAAGTGTAACAAACAAGGACTAAAAAGATAGGAGTTAAATACAAACAAGTAAACCGTCGACTCAAACATCTAAAGCAAGTGAATCATCTCTAATCGTCAAATCCTAAGGCAAACAAATCTAAACATGCTTCATAAGGCGGTTAGACTTTGAACTTTGCAAGATTGTCTAAACTGGACACTCACGGGTAATGTTTACATATTCGGATTTCTCTCGCAATTTATGATCTTCCTATCACTTTTATTTCTCAAATCTCGAACTGCCATTTCCGGGCTGTTTTTGCCCTAAATCGTTTTAAGCTTCTAATTTACGTTTTTATGTTCTTAGGAGTTGGCTTAGTCGATCCCGAGGTTGATTCTCACATTGTGGAGGAAGAATTCGGAGCACAAGGCGCTTGAGGTGACGATAATGATCGAGCTTACTCGGCCTATTTGTTAAATTAGCATGCTTTGTGTTAAATTTGATCTGTTTATATGTTTAGAAACATGAGATATGTTGCAAACATCTTTAGTATACTTATTAATCTGATTGTTGTTGGAAATTTATGTTAAAATCATCATTTGAGTTGGTTTTGGGAGTATACATGAAGATGGGTATAATTTGGGGATTTTGATGTGAATCCATGAATTTGTTATTGTTTATATAGTTCTTATAGTTGTTTGATGCTATAAACTTGCTGGGACTGTTGAGATGTTGTTTAGAATCATGTTTAGGATGATTTGGTGAAGCATTGGAATGATTTGCAATTGTCGAAATAAGCATTTTTCACGAACAGGGACTCCCAGCCGGTAGGCCGACCGGCAGCCGGTCGACCGACCGGCAGCCGGTCGACCGACTGAGAGCCCATTTGGGTATCTTTCGTTTTTAAAGAAAATAAGGTGAAGGGGTGCTCAGCCAGGTGGCCGGCCGCCGGTCCACCGGCTGAGACACCTTTTGTATGGTTTCTCGTATAAGTTAAGGGGAAGTAGGGAGATAGGTCTCCCAGCCGGGTGGCCGGCGGCCGGTCGACCGGCTGGGGACCCCTTCCTGATTGTTTCGTTGTTTTTCGAAGGCTGTTGAATGGGGTTGTCAGACGACTGACCGACAGCCTGTCTGCAACCGGCTGAGAGCCCCGTTCCATATAAAATCATGTTTAACTTTTGATTGGCTTGTCCGATTTGCTTGAGACTCGTTTCGTGTGCCTTGTATGTGTGTTTGAGGTCCCCCGGAGTTCGGGCGGCACTATATTGGGTTCGCGAATGAAGTGAGGATAGAGACCCCCCGGCCGGGCAACCGAAAGGGAAACCGGCTCTCCCTCGACTTAGTTCCTGGGGTCAATTAAGTGTTGATTAGAGGTCAGTAAAATTAGGACTAAGGACTTGGTTGCAGTACATATCGGAATATGTCTGAGTTGGGACCGCTAGAGTACGGTATGTACTGATGTCTGATGCATGTCAAGTTATGTCTGAGTTGGGACCTCTAGTTTGACATGTGCGTGTTTGTGGCGTGGCGGACATGTCTGAGTTGGGACCTCTGGACCGTTACGTGTATGGATGATGCGGTAGGAGATGTCTGAGTTGGGAGCTCTGTCCTTCCGTGAGTTTGTTTGACCGTGGTGAATTGGGTCTGAGTTGGGATCCCGATTCACTACGAAGGGTAATGGTTGTGGCTGAGTTGGGTCATTGAACCATTATTAGCTGATTGGTATCAATTCGTGCCTGAGTTGGGGTTCACGGATGTATGCTTGCTGACCTCGTGTACCAAGTTTACCTGAGTTGGGGTGTGACTTGGGCAATGCTGATTGTGTCTAGTTCTTTCCTGAGTTGGGGTTAGTTCTACATACTGCTGTTTGCATCTGCTTGCCTGAGTTGGGGTACAATGTCAGATGTTGCTGAATGATTGTTTGTTTAAGAGTATTGGTCATTAGTTATTGTTCGTCCAAGGCATTGGACGACTCTTATTCTGAGTTTGTAAATGGTTTGAAGAGAAAGACCCCCCGGCCGGGCAACCGGAAGGGAGACCTGCTCTCGCTTCAAATAGTTTCTGAAGTAAGTTGAGAGCTTTTGCATAAGTGATGCATGTTGATATGAAGGTTGATATATATATATATATTTATGTACCTCGCATGTTATAATGTTAGAGTATGTTGGATGTTCTTATGTGTTACGTGTTGCTAACAATAGATGGCTATAAGAACTCTAATCACTCCCCACTGATTGTGGCGTACATGTTTTCATGTATGTAGGTACATGATGGTTGCTGGAGGGTTACTGGGGCTAGCGAGCGATGATCCTATCATCGATGACATACCTATTTATCGTTCTAGCTGGACCTAGTTTTGGTTATACATTGAGTGCCTGTAGGGATATGCTATCCCGGGCTGAGATTTTGTATCACATGTTTTGTACTTATACTTATATACTTATCTATTGTTCTTTCTTTTCCGCATGTATAGTTTTGTTTAATTCACCTTGTTCTTTATCTTGCATGTTAAAGTTTAAATTCCGCGTTAATTTTGGCATGTTTGTATGTTTTATCTTTCCGCTGCGACGAGGGGTTTTACAGTAATGAGTAAGGAATAAAAACAATAAACAAGAGGAGACACGATATTTGGTTCAGTTTCACAAATTGAAACCTACGTCCACTATTCTCGATTAATAAAATTAGTACCTCTCTTCGGATTACAATTTTATCAACCCACTCGTACAACTTTGATGTTAGTTATAACTCAATCTAGATACCGTAAAATATCTAGCTATGTCAAGTAACGTGAAATACTTGATTACAACGAGTACCGTAAAATACTCGATCTATCTTACGTAAATAAGATAAGTCTTCAATGACTTCTTGTGTTTAACGTTCTTGAACAAATAAGAATAATCTTCAATAACTTGTAGTCTTGTGACGGAATATGATAGTTTTTAAGCACGATCGATAAAACGCACGTGAGGTTGCGTCGTTCTTGGTAGGCGTGTATGTTTGTGTTTTTCGTAAGTTATTAATGTGTCACGAATGTCTTTATTTATACTAGATTAGATCTAGGTTTATTCCAAACCTTGGATGTCTTAGGAATATTACTTTAACTAGAATTGTTGTTCTAGGTAATATTCTAAAAACTAATCTTAATTAAATTAGGAAAGATTTACATAAGATATTATTATATTTAAATATAAGATCAATTTCCTAAACCTATTTAACTTAGGAAATATCTTATATCATTAAACATAATATCCTATTTAAAATCAAACTCTTAATTCTTGTCAAGATATAATAAATTATATCTTTTTCCAAAATCTAGTTTACTTAAGGTATTTAAATAAACACATAGTATTTACTTAAATAAACCGAAAATAAACATGAGAATCTTGACATCACACGGTCAAGGCCCGTTTACACGATTCCCTAGGATTCGGGATATTGACAATTATAGTTAGAATAAAATTCTTAGTATATTTGGATAAATAATTAACTCATAAGATAATTACTTTAATCCTTTTAACTATGGAATATTTTTATTCTATAAAACCGTTTTAAGATTACCAATTTATTATTTGACAATAACACTTATAAACATATACACAAATTTTCACGCATTTCTTGTTTCGCGCATTTCTTGTTGCTTCCTGGAGTTATGGTAGCGAGCTATAACTTTGAACATGTTATTTACCAAGGCTATAACAATAAGTAATAACCTTTAGCTAATAATGTTCCAACTAAATACGATTCCGTTACTTGACTTCTATTCTCACAAATCTTCAAAAGGACTTGAAAGGAGCTTATGATCTTTCATCAATCGTCGATTAGTCTAAGCTTGACTATTAGCTTGAATCTTCTTAAACTAGAAAAGTCTTTTAGCTTTATGTTGATAGACGAGATCTTCACTTTATTGATAACTGTACACTTAATAAACATACGATTACGCGTACAGGTATATAAAACATATTACCTAGACTTGTCATCATTAAAACATAAAACATATATTAAACATATATTAATATATTACTCAACAATGGGGATTATTTGTGATATCTTGAAGAACAGAGGTTGGATTATTTATTTTGCTAAAAGGTTGGATTATCAGGAATTGTATCACGTATGGTATTCTCAGTATTACTAAATTTGGTTGATATTGTTTTGGAATTGTTTTGACATAAAAGATTATTTGATTGCCAATTAAAATTGATATTTTTTGATTAACTTTGGTAGATGTAGGATACTTTTGTTGAATATGGTTAATAGTATGTGTAGACGGAATATTATTGCTTTCATTGGGAGGATTATGTGGGATTTGTTCAGCTATATTTTTCTCTGATAATATATCAAATCTTGACCCATGAGAATTAGAATTGTTACCAAAATTGAAGTCGCAACCCTATCAAAAATAACCAACTGGCCTAACTAATGTAGCAAGGAAGTCGGGATCGTATCCACAGGGAGACAGATATAAATTCTAAATGCTAAATCTAAAGTCTGTCGAAGTTACCAAATTGGGGGTTTGTTTGTTTGTTTTAACTAAACTAAAAGTAATGAAGGAAAGAGAGAGTAAAGAGCGTAAAAGAAAAGAGTCTAAAAATATAAGGGAGAGAAAACTAGGATAGTCGGTTCACCAATGAAATTGTAACGATTGAGGTTTAGGTTGCAGATCAGTCGCAATTATCGGTCTAAGGGGTAGTGAAAAGGTCCTCTCAGATCACTATTCGCCCTAAAATGCTTCTAGCGGGCTCTCGCAACTTACTAGGGCACTCTAAAGTTTATAGCAGGTGTAATCCTGACCAGGCTTTCGATCTTAGGTCAGGGTTTACCAAATCAACTAATCAATCATGCGCATTAACTGACTAATCACTATTAAATGCTACAATTAACAACAGAGACTTACAAATACGAACTAGTCTAAACCTAATCAAGATTCGTCACAAATTCATAGGATCCCCTATATCCTAGTTAAGGCAATTAGTTATGCAAAGAGAGATTAACAATTGAAATGAAGGAAATAACGAAAGAGGAAATCATGATCGCGAGATAAAAAGATAAATTAAAGCAAGAGGAAGAAATGAGAAAAGATAATATAATTACCAATATCCCATAAGTGTTGAATACAGAATTCCGGAAAATTAGATCTCACAAGTTTGAGGGAAAATTAATGTAAAAGCTACTAACTGGATTGTTTTTCCCAATGAAAAGTAAAACTAAAGTAAACAGTCGTAAAGATAAAAGATGAACTGAAACAAGTTGCTCTCCACTCTTTTTAAACGTGCTTAACTGAGTAAACATCTACTAACCTAATGGGCTTTCGTTAGAATGGGCTTCGGGAAAAGAAAACAGGTTTGGTCGATCGAATTACATATCGACCATATATGATCGATCGACCAAATGGCTGACGATCGAATTAGTAATCGACCATATATGGTCGATCGACCAACTTGACAGCTTCCCCGGACTGTTGAACTTCAAAACGCACTCCCAAATAGACTTTACGCATCCCAAGATGACACGATGTGGGTTTCGATTCTCCTATCCTTCTAAATGAAGCTTTGGGGGCAGTTTTTGGCTCTGATTACGTACTTTTGAGTACATTCCTACAATTAACACAAGAGAACTCAAAGTATGCAATTTGGGGTAAAAATGTAACAAACAACTACCAATAAAGCATGGAAATGCATGCAAAAGAAGTCTAAAAAGACTATAAGAATGACAGGCATCAAACCTCCCCAAACCGAACATTTGCTTGTCCCCAAGCAAAAAGTGTAACAAACAAGGACTAAAAAGATAGGAGTTAAATACAAACAAGTAAACCGTCGACTCAAACATCTAAAGCAAGTGAATCATCTCTAATCGTCAAATCCTAAGGCAAACAAATCTAAACATGCTTCATAAGGCGGTTAGACTTTGAACTTTGCAAGATTGTCTAAACTGGACACTCACGGGTAATGTTTACATATTCGGATTTCTCTCGCAATTTATGATCTTCCTATCACTTTTATTTCTCAAATCTCGAACTGCCATTTCCGGGCTGTTTTTGCCCTAAATCGTTTTAAGCTTCTAATTTACGTTTTTATGTTCTTAGGAGTTGGCTTAGTCGATCCCGAGGTTGATTCTCACATTGTGGAGGAAGAATTCGGAGCACAAGGCGCTTGAGGTGACGATAATGATCGAGCTTACTCGGCCTATTTGTTAAATTAGCATGCTTTGTGTTAAATTTGATCTGTTTATATGTTTAGAAACATGAGATATGTTGCAAACATCTTTAGTATACTTATTAATCTGATTGTTGTTGGAAATTTATGTTAAAATCATCATTTGAGTTGGTTTTGGGAGTATACATGAAGATTCACGAACAGGGACTCCCAGCCGGTAGGCCGACCGGCAGCCGGTCGACCGACCGGCAGCCGGTCGACCGACTGAGAGCCCATTTGGGTATCTTTCGTTTTTAAAGAAAATAAGGTGAAGGGGTGCTCAGCCAGGTGGCCGGCCGCCGGTCCACCGGCTGAGACACCTTTTGTATGGTTTCTCGTATAAGTTAAGGGGAAGTAGGGAGATAGGTCTCCCAGCCGGGTGGCCGGCGGCCGGTCGACCGGCTGGGGACCCCTTCCTGATTGTTTCGTTGTTTTTCGAAGGCTGTTGAATGGGGTTGTCAGACGACTGACCGACAGCCTGTCTGCAACCGGCTGAGAGCCCCGTTCCATATAAAATCATGTTTAACTTTTGATTGGCTTGTCCGATTTGCTTGAGACTCGTTTCGTGTGCCTTGTATGTGTGTTTGAGGTCCCCCGGAGTTCGGGCGACACTATATTGGGTTCGCGAATGAAGTGAGGATAGAGACCCCCCGGCCGGGCAACCGAAAGGGAAACCGGCTCTCCCTCGACTTAGTTCCTGGGGTCAATTAAGTGTTGATTAGAGGTCAGTAAAATTAGGACTAAGGACTTGGTTGCAGTACATATCAGAATATGTCTGAGTTGGGACCGCTAGAGTACGGTATGTACTGATGTCTGATGCATGTCAAGTTATGTCTGAGTTGGGACCTCTAGTTTGACATGTGCGTGTTTGTGGCGTGGCGGACATGTCTGAGTTGGGACCTCTGGACCGTTACGTGTATGGATGATGCGGTAGGAGATGTCTGAGTTGGGAGCTCTGTCCTTCCGTGAGTTTGTTTGACCGTGGTGAATTGGGTCTGAGTTGGGATCCCGATTCACTACGAAGGGTAATGGTTGTGGCTGAGTTGGGTCATTGAACCATTATTAGCTGATTGGTATCCATTCGTGCCTGAGTTGGGGTTCACGGATGTATGCTTGCTGACCTCGTGTACCAAGTTTACCTGAGTTGGGGTGTGACTTGGGCAGTGCTGATTGTGTCTAGTTCTTTCCTGAGTTGGGGTTAGTTCTACATACTGCTGTTTGCATCTGCTTGCCTGAGTTGGGGTACAATGTCAGATGTTGCTGAATGATTGTTTGTTTAAGAGTATTGGTCATTAGTTATTGTTCGTCCAAGGCATTGGACGACTCTTATTCTGAGTTTGTAAATGGTTTGAAGAGAAAGACCCCCCGGCCGGGCAACCGGAAGGGAGACCTGCTCTCGCTTCAAATAGTTTCTGAAGTAAGTTGAGAGCTTTTGCATAAGTGATGCATGTTGATATGAAGGTTGATATATATATATTTATGTACCTCGCATGTTATAATGTTAGAGTATGTTGGATGTTCTTATGTGTTACGTGTTGCTAACAATAGATGGCTATAAGAACTCTAATCACTCCCCACTGATTGTGGCGTACATGTTTTCATGTATGTAGGTACATGATGGTTGCTGGAGGGTTACTGGGGCTAGCGAGCGATGATCCTATCATCGATGACATACCTATTTATCGTTCTAGCTGGACCTAGTTTTGGTTATACATTGAGTGCCTGTAGGGATATGCTATCCCGGGCTGAGATTTTGTATCACATGTTTTGTACTTATACTTATATACTTATCTATTGTTCTTTCTTTTCCGCATGTATAGTTTTGTTTAATTCACCTTGTTCTTTATCTTGCATGTTAAAGTTTAAATTCCGCGTTAATTTTGGCATGTTTGTATGTTTTATCTTTCCGCTGCGACGAGGGGTTTTACAGTAATGAGTAAGGAATAAAAACAATAAACAAGAGGAGACACGATATTTGGTTCAGTTTCACAAATTGAAACCTACGTCCACTATTCTCGATTAATAAAATTAGTACCTCTCTCCGGATTACAATTTTATCAACCCACTCGTACAACTTTGATGTTAGTTATAACTCAATCTAGATACCGTAAAATATCTAGCTATGTCAAGTAACGTGAAATACTTGATTACAACGAGTACCGTAAAATACTCGATCTATCTTACGTAAATAAGATAAGTCTTCAATGACTTCTTGTGTTTAACGTTCTTGAACAAATAAGAATAATCTTCAATAACTTGTAGTCTTGTGACGGAATATGATAGTTTTTAAGCACGATCGATAAAACGCACGTGAGGTTGCGTCGTTCTTGGTAGGCGTGTATGTTTGTGTTTTTCGTAAGTTATTAATGTGTCACGAATGTCTTTATTTATACTAGATTAGATCTAGGTTTATTCCAAACCTTGGATGTCTTAGGAATATTACTTTAACTAGAATTGTTGTTCTAGGTAATATTCTAAAAACTAATCTTAATTAAATTAGGAAAGATTTACATAAGATATTATTATATTTAAATATAAGATCAATTTCCTAAACCTATTTAACTTAGGAAATATCTTATATCATTAAACATAATATCCTATTTAAAATCAAACTCTTAATTCTTGTCAAGATATAATAAATTATATCTTTTTCCAAAATCTAGTTTACTTAAGGTATTTAAATAAACACATAGTATTTACTTAAATAAACCGAAAATAAACATGAGAATCTTGACATCACACGGTCAAGGCCCGTTTACACGATTCCATAGGATTCGGGATATTGACAATTACGGTTAGAATAAAATTCTTAGTATATTTGGATAAATAATTAACTCATAAGATAATTACTTTAATCCTTTTAACTATGGAATATTTTTATTCTATAAAACCGTTAATTAAATTTTGTGAAATATGTCAAGTGTTCCATGTTTAATTACGTTAATTAAATTTTGCGTCTATAATATGATTACGAACATGAAGGGTGTTCCTTGACATTTATGAATTACGAGTTGCTGATTGTCTACATTGGGTAAATATGTTGAGATGTGTTAAAATTTTAAGGGTATGTAGGTGTTAGCTACTCTGAGTACGTTTTCCTGCATAACATGATTCTACCACTTTCATTATTCTTATTATTGTTCAAGCATACAGGTGTATGTGTCAATTGATTTATCAGAGTCTATGTACGTCAATATTTATTCGTGTGGACATGTTCTGATGACGCTAATGTGGTATGCTGATGTTACCTTTATTAAATTTTGTGCGGAATTTAAGCATTTGGCTAGTTGCAGATAGAAGTTGTTTCACAATATATGGGTATTGATGTTAGTTTGGTGTGTTATGAATGAACACGAGTACTTCTGCTTGAGAATCTTTACATTGCTTGGTCATAACTGAATTAGAGTATACGGTTGCCGGGGTTTAATATATTGGATTGTGGATAATTGGTACTGCGTTCACTTTTATATATACCATTTCCCTTGACCTTAACTAGTGGGTGAGTAGACTGAGGATTGTTAATTGATATTGATATTGAGATCAGTAATGATATTGAGGTGGATTTTGAGATTGGTTACTAGTATTGGAGTTTGGGGCCGTTGTGCCAAGATGTGTTTATGGTCGAAAGTGATCGTGGTCATTGAGTATATTGACATGAATTTGGAATCAATATTGAGATGAAGATATTGTTTTGCGGTGCATTCCGTCAGTTCACTCACCCCTTGTCTTTGGTCCTTGGTTTGATGATAAGAATATGATACTTGGTTAGAGCAAGATTTTATGAGAATAAAGGAATGAGTCAGATGGAGTTTTGAGCTAAATTTCTTTTTATGAGGTTACGAGGACGTAACCATGTTTTAAGGAAGATGGGATTGTAAAATCTTGATGATTTACGACTTGGTTAATTAATATATTATGGCTGGTTGACTGAGATTTACCATACGTGGAGTCTTCCTGTTTGATTGCTGTGTTTTGATCAATGTCATGGTCCTTTAATTGTCAGGTATCTTCTTTAGTATGTTCAACTTTAGGGACAAAGTTTTTCTTAACGAGGGTAGAATGTAACATTCCGGGTTTTAAGGTACCTTTATTAGTTCTTGATGTTATGTGGTGTCACACTTTGAATTCGTTATGTGCCTAGTGACCAGTTGATGGATCATGGGATGGTGAACTTCGGGACGAAGTTCATTTTAAGGAAGGAAGACTGTAATATCCCGTATTTTTCATAGTTCGTATTAAGGGGTCGTTTTATACTTTTGCCAAGACGAGGTTTAGTTATATGCTTTTCGATACGTTTTTCGCTAAATTGCTATAATAATAATATTAATTATATATATTCGTTAAGTTTAATATTTGTTATTTACATCGACATGTAGATAATTAATTTGTCAAATGATGAACTTGTCATATAAAGGTTATTTCCTATGTGGTCCGTGAGTCTCGAACTAGGGACCTTTGGAACACCGGTGTTGGGCCTCGAAATGCGTGTACTATGAAATCAGCCCACACTTCGTCTTTTACACAAACACAATAGCCTCTCCTCCTGCCGTCATTTTGGTGACACCAATCCTTAACCTAATTCTAACCTAATCGACATTCTATCACCCCACCTTCTCTGCCGGCACTACAAGGTCTCTAGGGGCGGCTTACACGGCGGATTTAGGGCGGTCTAAGGTGGCTCGTTTGGGCCAGGAAAGAGGTATGGCCACCACGTTGTTTCTCCTGTGTTCATGTAGCGTTTTTATTCGAGTAATTCAGTCAGGTAGATTTCATGTATGTTGTCTGGTTATTATACAATGGTGATCTATGTTGTATGGTGTCGTGTCTTGACCATAGTCGTAACCCCTTTGACCACCTAGGACCACCAGTCTTGGCCGTTTTTGTCGCCTATTCAGATCACGGAATCGTTATTTTCAAAACAGAGTCATGGGCGTGGTTGTTTGTGTACCAGTTCGAAGGATCTTTTGTTCATGATTGGTTATGGGTGTTAGAGTTTTTCGTAGGGAGTAGTCGAGGTGTTCGCGTGGTAGTCAACGCGGTGGTTCGTGGTGGCTCTTGGCCGTTTTGCGGAGGGTTTCGTGCTAGGTGTACATAGTGTAAACAGGGTACTGTTTTGGGGATGCCGGGTTTAGGGCAGGTTGCTGGTGGCGGTTGGGTTTGGCGGCGGACAATACTCTTCTCCCTGGAACCACCGCAGCTCAGAGGCGAGCCTGGTGGTGCCAGAGGCGAAGTCTGTGGTGGCGTGTGGTGTTTATAGTGGTGTTTGTGAGGGTGGTTAGCCATGGTAAGCTATCGAGGTTGCTGGGTTCGTTTTGCGTTTTTGGCGTGTTTAACTATGTCGGTCTTGTTTGTTTTCACTTGTCCTTTTTAGTTGTATTATTATTATTATTATTATTATTATTATTATTATTATTATTATTATTATTATTATTATTATTATTATTATTATTAGGTTGTTGTGTATGAGGTATTACTACTAGTAAATTATACTTATTATTATTTAGTATGTGGTAATATTTATCCTTATTATTTTGTTATTATTTTAATATAGTGATGTTAGTTGTATCGTTTTTATCGTTATGAGTTATGACTGTTCGTTAATTTGATTATCGAAGTAAGGAATATTATTATTAATATTATTATGTTATTAATAATTATCTTATTCAAATTAATAATAATCGGTTGTTAGGATACGGTAACTTATTATTAATGTTTTATGGCTAGTCAGTGTATTTGTTTATGTGCTAGTTGTGATATTGTATTGTAGCAATTATTTATATGTGGTTAAGTTTAATAATTGAGAACATGATCAATAATTTTGTAGTACTGCCATTTTGGGCAAGGTTTCTATTTCGGGAAAGTTTCTATTACAGGAAACTTTCCACTTTTAGAAAGTTACTATGTTTGGAACCCTTACTATTCTAGGACAGGGGTTAATAACTGTTATATAATATATGTTTAGGTGACGGTTTCCGCGTGGAGTATTCCTAGCAGCTGTTAGGTTGTCATTCTGCAATTTGAGGCAGGGGAAATATATTATGATTCATGTTATGGCATGAAATGTGTAAGTGATGCTTATTACGAGTTTGATATAATTGATTATTACTGTACTGTGGATTGTACTATTATTATTGATCACTGTGGAGATCGGGAGGTGTGAAATGGGTCTTGTGATAAGGGTCTTGTGATATGGGTCTTGTGATATGGGACTTGTGATATGGCCATGGGAGGTGTGGTGTGATGGGTGGTGTGGTGTGATGGAGGTGTGGAGTGGTGGAGGTGAAGTGGATGACTGGTGATATGGAGACAGAGTTGTGTTCTGATCTGTTCCTATTTATGTTTCTGTGATGTTTTTCCTACTCAACCTCGTGGTTGACCCTGTGTATTCGTGTGACACCTACGATGATCCGGAATGGGGAGTAGATTCTACAGGTCAGTGACAGATGGATTAGGAGCTTGGGCATGGAGAGAGACATGGCTTGGACCTACTTAGAGTTAGATGACACTTAGATATCTTCAGTTGTACTTTTATTTTTATCAAAGTTTGGACCTCGTAGTTGTTGTAATATCAAGTTTAATTTAATCAGTTTTTATATAAAGTTTTTATATAAAGTACTTTGGTTTGTATACTTTGCTATTCACTACCTCAGATATTTAGAGATGGTAACAACTCTATTTATTTGAGAATGTCTTGCTAAAGGCTCTTAAATAAATGGGGGTGTTACAGATAATTACTTTAATCCTTTTAACTATAGAATATTTTTATTCTATAAAACCGTTTTAAGATAAATGGGGGTGTTACAGATAATTACTTTAATTCTATAAAACCGTTTTAAGACTCTTATTCTGAGTTTGTAAATGGTTTGAAGAGAAAGACCCCCCGGCCGGGCAACCGGAAAGGAGACCTGCTCTCGCTTCAAATAGTTTCTGAAGTAAGTTGAGAGTTTTTGCTTAAGTGATGCATGTTGATATGAAGGTTGATATATATATATATATATATTTATGTACTTCGCATGTTATAATGTTGGAGTATGTTGGATGTTCTTATGTGTTACGTGTTGCTAACAATAGATGGCTATGAGAACTCTAATCACTCCCCACTGATTGTGGCGTACATGTTTTCATGTATGTAGGTACATGATGGTTGCTGGAGGGTTACTGGGGCTAGCGAGCGATGATCCTATCATCGATGACATACCTATTTATCGTTCTAGCTGGACCTAGTTTTGGTTATACATTGAGTGCCTGTAGGGATATGCTATCCCGGGCTGAGATTTTGTATCATATGTTTTGTACTTAGACTTATATACTTATCTATTGTTCTTTCTTTTCCGCATGTATAGTTTTGTTTAATTCACCTTGTTCTTTATCTTGCATGTTAAAGTTTAAATTCCGCGTTAATTTTGGCATGTTTGTATGTTTTATCTTTCCGCTGCGACGAGGGGTTTTACAGTAATGAGTAAGGAATAAAAACAATAAACAAGAGGAGACACGATATTTGGTTCAGTTTCACAAATTGAAACCTACGTCCACTATTCTCGATTAATAAAATTAGTACCTCTCTCCGGATTACAATTTTATCAACCCACTCGTACAACTTTGATGTTAGTTATAACTCAATCTAGATACCGTAAAATATCTAGCTATGTCAAGTAACGTGAAATACTTGATTACAACGAGTACCGTAAAATACTCGATCTATCTTACGTAAATAAGATAAGTCTTCAATGACTTCTTGTGTTTAACGTTCTTGAACAAATAAGAATAATCTTCAATAACTTGTAGTCTTGTGACAGAATATGACCATTTTTAAGCACGATCGATAAAACGTACGTGAGGTTGCGTCGTTCTTGGTAGGCGTGTATGTTTGTGTTTTTCGAAAGTTATTAATGTGTCACGAATGTCTTTATTTATACTAGATTAGATCTAGGTTTATTCCAAACCCTAGATGTCTTAGGAATTTTACTTTAACTAGAATTGTTGTTCTAGGTAATAATCTAAAAACTAATCTTAATTAAATTAGGAAAGATTTACATAAGATATTATTATATTTAAATATAAGATCAATTTCCTAAACCTATTTAACTTAGGAAATATCTTATATCATAAATGTAACACCCCCATTTATTTAAGAGCCTTTAGCAAGACATTCTCAAATAAATAGAGTTGTTACCATGTAGTGAATAACAAAGTAAAACAATACAAAGTACTTTATATAAAACAGATAAAATTTAAACTTTGATTATTACAGTTACTACACAGCGGAAAAGAAGATAAAAAATGATGACTTCTCTAAATGTGATATAAATCTAAGTCGGTCCAAAGGCTGCATCTCACATTCCTGCCCCAGTTCCTAGCTCATCTGTCTCTGACCTGTAGAATCTACTCCCCATTCCGGATCATTGTAGGTGTACACGAATACACTGTCAACCTCGCGGTTGAGTAGGATAACACAATAATAAATAATGCAACAATAATGATATGCAAATGCCATGATATGCTCGAGCTCAAACTCATTCTCAATCTCAAACTCATACCCGTGCACCAAGCCATACCGAACCTCCCGGCAGACTATAATCGGTCGTCACCGAACACCAGCTCAATAGCTGATAAGACACCAGGCCTGGTCTGCAGAACCACCCTGGGCTTTATATCGGAACAATATCTGACCATAATTTTCTCAGTAACCAATGCATATGTTATGCTCATGAATGCAACGATATAATTACTCAATTATGTTATCAAATAATGAAATGCTCATGCCCTTACCAATAATCCACAAAAATCCAACCAATTATCATTCTCATATCAATCATACTCAGCATCCATAACACACAATACCACATCTATTCGTAACACATCATAGAGTATAAGGTCAGTGTATCCTACCTGAGTAGCAATTCGGAAACAAGCAAACACCGTCTAGAAATACTCCTCCTCGAAATCAGTTCCTATAGATATTACTTCATATCAATTTCTATCCACACCATCAACATTACAAAATTAATTACTTATACATATCAAATATCGTTAACCAAATACAAACTCACTAAAAATAGTATTTACTAAATATAGCACACAATCACTATTCAATTATTACTAACTCAATAACATATATGGCTCTTTTAAATATATTACTCATATTCTCAATAATAATAATATAAATATAAACATTAACAATATACCTCAAAAACTAAACCAAAATATACCACCATACAATTATTAAAATCTAACAATACTAACACCGTCAATAATTACTAATAACCTCTTGAATGAATATTGGCATGAGCAAGTGAAATCCAATCAAGAGGTCATGTGTTCAAGTCTCACTAATAACAATATTAACAATAAACAACATCATTAACACAACTACAACGATTACCATGAAATTCTAGTAATAAAAATAATAAGGGATATTCTACACGGTACCCCTCAATTTTTCGACTTTCTACATGATACCCCTACACTTCTTAAAACATACATGGTACCCCTAATTGTTGTCATTATCACTACGTGTACCCCTAAACTTTATTTTCCGTCAATTAAACTCATTTTTAAGCGTTAAATAATTACTTAGGCGCATAACCAAACTTCACATTTATCATCTCATGACAGAGGGACTCTATTAGAATTAATATCCATTCTTCGGACGTGATAATTTGGCAAAGATCAATAATTTTTCCTTCGCCTTTTTTTTAGCCCATACATATCTATAAATATTAGGATCGAGATTGATATTGAGCCTAATAGAGTCCTTATGTCATGTGATAATAAATGACAAACTTCCTTACGCGTTAAAGTTATCACATAAAGCTTAAAAATGATTTTAATTGATGGAAAATAAATTTTAGGGGTATACGTAGTGATAATGACAACAATTAGGGGTACCATGTATGTTTTAAAAAGTGTAGGGGTACCATGTAGAAAGTCAAAAAATTGAGGGGTACCATGTAGAATATCCCAAATAATAACAATAATAAACTAAATTATTAGCAACGCAATAGTAATATAAATAATAATCATATTATAAATTAACGCTAGTAACCGTCACAGTTGCTAGTAATATCATCATTAACTATATCAAAACACTACTACTATGTAAATTTTAGCAATAATACCAATACAACAATAATTATCAATAACAATAAACATATACTAATAATATAATAATAATACTAATCATAATAATAATAATAATAATAATAATAATAGTAATAATAATAATAATAATAATAATAATAATAATAATAATAAAAGCACGCAGCAGCAACTACGAACACAGGCCAAAGGCCTCAAACCCCTCGACAATTCCCGAAAACGCAACAACACCCAGCCCTTGACAACCCCCTAAACACAGCCCTCTTCGACACCTTCACACTGCCCGAATCACCACCACGACACGTTGGTTGCCACCACCGCACTATGGCGCACCCACCGACACTCATCACCGACCCTGACTCAAGTATACGAGCCTTCGATTGCCCCTGAACACAACCGTGGCAGCAACAACAATTCGAATACGTAAAAAAAACAGATTTGTTGCAGCCCCTTCCCGACACCACCACCACCAGCCCGGTCCCCGACAACTACCACCACTGGACCCATCCTCAACTACGTACTACCAACTAAAAATTACACGCATCGAACACCACTAGGAGCCACCATAACGACCACCGCGACAAGTGCAAACAGCCTGCTCAGGCGCGTTTTACTCTGTTTTCCAGTACCCTATATGTAACAGCCGTGTTTTCCCTTCCCTGCGAACACCTCTCCAGCCACCAACACCACCACCTAACTCCACCTTCGACTTCTCTCACACCCCACGACGCTATTGGTGGTAACCACCAGACCAGACACCCCCACAACCGCCTCAAATAGCCGCCACCAAATGGCTCCACATGACCCTGTTCACCCCTGTTCTCCCTTGTTTCCCTCTGAAAAAAGCCGACCTTAAACCATCGGTTACTGGTGGTGCTCGGCCACCACACGACACCCATAGCAACCCAAAATTATCTACCCATATCCTATATCGACTACCCAAGACTCGTATCAAGACACAACGAAAACAGTTCGGAAAAAAAAACAATATAAAACTCGAACAGAGTACACTTCGAAGGTCTGACTTACAGTGATAATGGTGAGCGATGAAGATGATGACAAAGGTGACTGATTTCCCTAGTCTTTCCTCAAACCCACGCCTCTCTTTCTGAATTAGGGTTTCTGTCTTTTCAATTTAGGGAAGTTGTATGAGGGTGTGATATGTCGTGTAACAGTATAGGGTAAGGTAGGGTTTGATATTATTTTGTTTGCTTCGTTTCCCTCACCCTAGACCCGAGTCCAACACGCATCTCAAGACACTTACACGCCGTTCTCGACTCACCACTTAAAATTACAAGTCCATACGTAAAATTAATTATACTAATAATAACAATATAAAATTATTAGCATTTACGTAAAACTATATATAAAATTAGGATTTAAATACTTTTACGACTTAAATAATAAAACCAGTTTAGATGAGAAATAAATAGAAAATAAGAAATATATTTAATTATAAATATTTTATCAAAATTAAAGGAAATACGAACGAATGTCATTTTATGGAATAATTATCAAATATGAAATCATTATGAAATACGAAATAATCGTAGAAATACTATTTATAAAATAATAACAATTTACGTAAAAATACTTCATAAACATTCCATTCGAAATACTTGTATAAAACATGGTTTGACTGCCGTTGATCGAGGCTAAAATACGGGGTATTACAGTCTTCCCTCCTTAAAATGAACTTCGTCCCGAAGTTCGCCATCCCGTAACGATAAGGAAACACGTAACAAGCATGAAACAATCACAAGTAGCAGTTATACAAGTACCCAAAAAAGCGAAATGTTACATTCTATCCCCCTTAAGAAACTTTGTCCCCAAAGTATAACATACAACAATAAAACATGACACTTAAAGAACTACAAAATTACATATAACAGAAGTAATTAGGATTTTCAAGTATATTCAAACAATCACGACATACCAATTTGCCATGTCATAACAACTAGCCATATCATGAATCATTAAGATTTTACAATCCTATCCTCCTTAAGACATGGTTACGTCCTCGTAACCCCATTATAAAACTCCACATCGAATGCTCAAAAACATCACTGAAACAATAGTCACAATAGTCACAATCATCTGACAAGTGAATTACTCTATGCTGGGCAACTAGCATTCGGTTTTAAAGCAACAAAACATACTTGTCAATTGCATGCTACGCAGTAACAAAATCACGATAAGTAGACGCATATTTAACACATTTACATCAGTGTAGACAATCAGCTAACTGATGGTTCATACTTGACAATTAACACATTTCATATTAGAAATCATATTATATACGTAGGATCATGTTTGTACGCACACAAGTTTTAGAAAAGACATTGGGCAAAATTTAAATTAATGTAATAACATTTGTATAAAAGAACTACTTTATATATAACCCACCGAAACAAATAAGATTATATTATCACCTAGTAAGGTTCATATTCATATCATATGCCTACTATTCATGTTACTAATGTCATATCAGGATATCACGTGGTTATATCACATAAGTCATATTTGATTAAACTTTGATATTGAAAACTTACATAACTTACAATTTCAGCAATCATACATCATGCGGCAACTTTCAAAAATCATAGTTAAATAACCGCTTAGCTATTTTGCGAGCTATATAGTTTTTAGAAAAATATAAGGGATTAAATAATCATAGGGAAAAAGAATCATATGCATATCTTAAGGAAATTATTTATAACAACTTTTACAACTCGGTTGGTTTGAACAGAAACTTTACAGCAATTAGACAGAAAATTTGGGCAACTTGCCAAAACCTCTATTAAATAAAAACTCATTAAGATTTTACGTGGCTTATCAATTTGAAAATATTAATGAATATTCTAAACAGTGGAGTTGGAATTATGCATAAATAATAAATACTTTTTAAATGGTTTCTTTTGCAAAAAATATGGGTCAAAAACAGTATTGTGCATTAGCAATCTGACCACTGTCGATTAAAATAATTACTTCTCGCAAAATATAACTTGTATACACATGAAACCAAAAGCATTGGGAAGCTAACAGAAGATTATCATACAAAAAAAATAAAAAATTTCATACTCATATATGGAACACATTTTAAATGACTGCCCGTACAAACACGGTAACATTCTGGAAATTTTATTACAATTTGGGTTTTAAAAAAAAAAAAAAATTTGCTTCACATTATCACATATACACAATCATCCCTTCTCTAAAACATGTTGACATATCATTTGAAGCATTGAAATCCCATCACACCATATTAACATGTAATTGTCATCTAGAAAACGGTAAAGATTGCGAAACCGAAAACAAAATCAACTAAGTAACTCAATAATCAGGTATGTGTAGACAAAGCATTAGTTTCTACCACCGTAACAATCACAACTTATTTAAGTACGTAAATATATCCTAGAAGTCACTAGGGTGCTACTTATCAGCAACTCATTACACATATCATTTTACTATATCTCTACCACCTACGGGTTCAGGGATCATATAGCCGCATGCATATCACCAGACATGAATTAATAAAACATACAAATCTGATCATTCTTATTCAAATACCAAACAATATATTACATAATTGCGATAGTTATTTAATATCCAGATATCATATAGGCATTTCGAACACCAAAATCATATGATCATATAACTCCAAATTATTGTTCCATAAATATATAGCCATTCTCTGAAAATTCCACATTCACTTATTTATATCATTCAACATTTCTGTATCAACCATATTCTTCCAATACACATTAACAATAACTTACATAATTACTTACCTCATTCCGCTCCTGCAAAACGATTAGTACAATATATATATTGGGTCTTGTCCTTATATTCTATACTACCCACGCTCTACATCTCTCAAGGTTGACCAGGTTAGATTGAAAGGGCCAATGGCTTGGTTTGAGGGGGCCCCTAACTCATCCCAATCCTGGGGCTCCTAACAGTTACAAACCTGGGGTTCATTTTATAAGACTCTTCCTACGTTCATTATTATTTATTTGGTTTAGGCCTGAGGATCGTTCGCTCTGATACCACTTTGTAACACCCCCATTTATTTAAGAGCCTTTAGCAAGACATTCTCAAATAAATAGAGCTGTTACCATGTAGTGAATAACAAAGTAAAACAATACAAAGTACTTTATATAAAACAGATAAAATTTAAACTTTGATTATTACAGTTACTACACAGCGGAAAAGAAGATAAAAAATGATGACTTCTCTAAATGTGATATAAATCTAAGTCGGTCCAAAGGCTGCATCTCACATTCCTGCCCCAGTTCCTAGCTCATCTGTCTCTGACCTGTAGAATCTACTCCCCATTCTGGATCATTGTAGGTGTACACGAATACACTGTCAACCTCGCGGTTGAGTAGGATAACACAATAATAAATAATGCAACAATAATGATATGCAAATGCAATGATATGCTCGAGCTCAAACTAATTCTCAATCTCAAACTCATACCCGTGCACCAAGCCATACCGAACCTCCCGGCAGACTATAATCGGTCGTCACCGAACACCAGCTCAATAGCTGATAAGACACCAGGCCTGGTCTGCAGAACCACCCTGGGCTTTATATCAGAACAATATCTGACCATAATTTTCTCAGTAACCAATGCATATGCTATGCTCATGAATGCAACGATATAATTACTCAATTATGTTATCAAATAATGAAATGCTCGTGCCCTTACCAATAATCCACAAAAATCCAACCAATTATCATTCTCATATCAATCATACTCAACATCCATAACACACAATACCACATCTATTCGTAACACATCATAGAGTATAAGGTCAGTGTATCCTACCTGAGTAGCAATTCGGAAACAAGCAAACACCGTCTAGAAATACTCCTCCTCGAAATCACTTCCTATAGATATTACTTCATATCAATTTCTATCCACACCATCAACATTACAAAATTAATTACTTATACATATCAAATATCGTTAACCAAATACAAACTCACTAAAAATAGTAAATACTAAATATAGCACACAATCACTATTCAATTATTACTAACTCAATAACATATACGGCTCTTTTAAATATATTACTCATATTCTCAATAATAATAATATAAATATAAACATTAACAATATACCTCAAAAACTAAACCAAAATATACCACCATACAATTATTAAAATCTAACAATACTAACACCGTCAATAATTACTAATAACCTCTTGAATGAATATTGGCATGAGCAAGTGTAATCCAATCAAGAGGTCATGTGTTCAAGTCTCACTAATAACAATATTAACAATAAACAACATCATTAACACAACTACAACAATTACCATGAAATTCTAGTAATAAAAATAATAACAATAATAAACTAAATTATTAGCAACGCAATAATAATATAAATAATAATCATATTATAAATTAACGCTAGTAACCGTCACAGTTGCTAGTAATACCATCATTAACTATATCAAAACACTACTACTATGTAAATTTTAGCAATAATACCAATACAACAATAATTATCAATAACAATAAACATATACTAATAATATAATAATAATACTAATAATAATAATAATAATAATAATAATAATAATAATAATAATAATAATAATAATAATAATAATAATAATAATAATAATAATAATAATAATAATAATAATAATAATAATAATAATAATAATAATAATAATAAAAGCACGCAGCAGCAACTACGAACACAGGCCAAAGGCCCAAACCCCTCGACAATTCCCGAAAACGCAACAACACCCAGCCCTTGACAACCCCCTAAACACAGCCCTCTTCGACACCTTCACACTGCCCGAATCACCACCACGACACGTTGGTTGCCACCACCGCACTAGGCGCACCCACCGACACTCATCACCGACCCTGACTCAAGTATACGAGCCTTCGATTGCCCCTGAACACAACCGTGGCAGCAACCACAATTCGAATACGTAAAAAAAACAGATTTGTTGCAGCCCCTTCCCGACACCACCACCACCAGCCCGGTCCCCGACAACTACCACCACTGGACCCATCCTCAACTACGTACTACCAACTAAAAATTACACGCATCGAACACCACTAGGAGCCACCATAACGACCACCGCGGCAAGTGCAAACAGCCTGCTCAGGCGCGTTTTACTCTGTTTTCCAGTACCCTATATGTAACAGCCGTGTTTTCCCTTCCCTGCGAACACCTCTCCAGCCACCAACACCACCACCTAACTCCACCTTCGACTTCTCTCACACCCCACGACGCTATTGGTGGTAACCACCAGACCAGACACCCCCACAACCGCCTCAAATAGCTGCCACCAAATGGCTCCACATGACCCTGTTCACCCCTGTTCTCCCTTGTTTCCCTCTGAAAAAAGCCGACCTTAAACCATCGGTTATTGGTGGTGCTCGGCCACCACACGACACCCATAGCAACCCAAAACCATCTACCCATATCCTATATCGACTACCCAAGACTCGTATCAAGACACAACGAAAACAGTTCGGAAAAAAAAAACAATATAAAACTCGAACAGAGTACACTTCGAAGGTCTGACTTACAGTGATAATGGTGAGCGATGAAGATGATGACAAAGGTGACTGATTTCCCTAGTCTTTCCTCAAACCCACGCCTCTCTTTCTGAATTAGGGTTTCTACCTTTTCAATTTAGGGAAGTTGTATGAGGGTGTGATATGTCGTGTAACAGTATAGGGTAAGGTAGGGTTTGATATTATTTTGTTTGCTTCGTTTCCCTCACCCTAGACCCGAGTCCAACACGCATCTCAAGACACTTACACGCCGTTCTCGACTCACCACTTAAAATTACAAGTCCATACGTAAAATTAATTATACTAATAATAACAATATAAAATTATTAGCATTTACGTAAAACTATATATAAAATTAGGATTTAAATACTTTTACGACTTAAATAATAAAACCAGTTTAGATGAGAAATAAATAGAAAATAAGAAATATATTTAATTGTAAATATTTTATCAAAATTAAAGGAAATACGAACGAATGTCATTTTATGGAATAATTATCAAATATGAAATCATTATGAAATACGAAATAATCGTAGAAATACTATTTATAAAATAATAACAATTTACGTAAAAATACTTCATAAACATTCCATTCGAAATACTTGTATAAAACATGGTTTGACTGCCGTTGATCGAGGCTAAAATACGGGGTATTACAGTCTTCCCTCCTTAAAATGAACTTCGTCTCGAAGTTCGCCATCCCGTAACGATAAGGAAACACGTAACAAGCATGAAAGAATCACAAGTAGCAGTTATACAAGTACCCAAAAAAGCGAAATGTTACAATAAAATATAATATCCTATTTAAAATCAAACTCTTAATTCTTGTCAAGATATAATAAATTATATCTTTTTCCAAAATCTAGTTTACTTAAGGTATTTAAATAAACACATAGTATTTACTTAAATAAACCGAAAATAAACATGAGAATCGTGACATCACACGGTCAAGGCGCGTTAACACGATTCCCTAGGATTCGGGATATTGACAATTACGGTTAGAATAAAATTCTTAGTATATTTGGATAAATAATTAACTCATAAGATAATTACTTTAATCCTTTTAACTATGGAATATTTTTATTCTATAAAACCGTTTTAAGATTACTAATTTATTATTTGACAATAACACTTACAAACATATACACAAATTTTCACGCATTTCTTGTTTCGCGCATTTCTTGTTGCTTCCTGGAGTTATGGTAGCGAGCTATAACTTTGAACATGTTATTTACCAAGGCTATAACAATAAGTAATAACCTTTAGCTAATAATGTTCCAACTAAATACGATTCCGTTACTTGACTTCTATTCTCACAAATCTTCAAAAGGACTTGAAAGGAGCTTATGATCTTTCATCAATCGTCGATTAGTCTAAGCTTGACTAATAGCTTGAATCTTCTTAAACTAGAAAAGTCTTTTAGCTTTATGTTGATAGATGAGATCTTCACTTTATTGATAACTGTACACTTAATAAACATACGATTACGCGTACAGGTATATAAAACATATTACCTAGACTTGTCATCATTAAAACATAAAACATATATTAAACATATATTAATATATTACTCAACAATGGGGATTATTTATATCTTGAAGAACAGGGGTTGGATTATTTATTTTGCTAAAAGGTTGGATTATCAGGAATTGTATCACGTATGGTATTCTCAGTATTACTAAATTTGGTTGATATTGTTTTGGAATTGTTTTGAGATAAAAGATTATTTGATTGCCAATTAAAATTGATATTTTTTGCTTAATTTTGGTAGATGTAGGATACTTTTGTTGAATATGGTTAATAGTATGTGTAGACGGAATATTATTGCTTTGATTGGGAGGATTATGTGGGATTTGTTCAGCTATATTTTTCTCTGATACTATATCAAATCTTGACCCATGAGAATTAGAATTGTTACCAAAATTGAAGTCGCAACCCTATCAAAAATAACCAACTGGCCTAACTAATGTAGCAAGGAAGTGGGGATCGTATCCACAGGGAGACAGATATAAATTCTAAATGCTAAATCTAAAGTCTGTCGAAGTAACCAAATTGGGGGTTTGTTTGTTTGTTTTAACTAAACTAAAAGTGGTTAAGGAAAGAGAGAGTAAAGAGCGTAAAAGAAAAGAGTCTAAAAATATAAGGGAGAGAAAACTAGGATAGTCGGTTCACCAATGAAATTGTAACGATTGAGGTTTAGGTTGCAGATCAGTCGCAATTATCGGTCTAAGGGGTAGTGAAAAGGTCCTCTCAGATCACTATTCGCCCTAAAATGCTTCTAGCGGGCTCTCGCAACTTACTAGGACACTCTAATGTTTATAGCAGGACTAATCCTGATCAGGCTTTCGATCTTAGGTCAGGGTTTACCAAATCAACTAATCAATCATGCACATTAACTGACTAATCACTATTAAATGCTACAAATAACAACAGAGACTTACAAATACGAACTAGTCTAAACCCAATCAAGATTCGTCACAAATTCATAGGATCCCCTATATCCTAGTTAAGGCAATTAGTTATGCAAAGAGAGATTAACAATTGAAATGAAGGAAATAACGAAAGAGGAAATCATGATCGCGAGATAAAAAGATAAATTAAAGCAAGATGAATAATGAGAAAAGATAATATGATCGCGAGATCCCATATGTGTTGAATACAGAATTCCGGAAAATTAGATCTCACAAGTTTGAAGGAAAATTAATGTAAAAGCTACTAACTGGATTGTTTTTCCCGATGAAAAGTAAAACTAAAGTAAACAGTCGTAAAGATAAAAGATGAACTGAAACAAGTTGCTCTCCACTCTTTTTAAACGTGCTTAACTGAGTAAACATCTACTAACCTAATGGGCTTTCGTTAAAATGGGCTTCGGGAAAAGAAAACAGGTTTGGTCGATCGAATTACATATCGACCATATATGATCGATCGACCAAATGGCTGACGATCGAATTAGTAATCGACCATATATGGCCGATCGACCAACTTGACAGCTTCCCCGGACTGTTGAACTTCAAAACGCACTCCCAAATAGACTTTACGCATCCCAAGATGACACGATGTGGGTTTCGATTCTCCTATCCTTCTAAATGAAGCTTTGGGGGCAGTTTTTGGCTCTGATTACATACTTTTGAGTACATTCCTACAATTAACACAAGAGAACTCAAAGTATGCAATTTGGGGTAAAAATGTAACAAACAACTACCAATAAAGCATGGAAATGCATGCAAAAGAAGTCTAAAAAGACTATAAGAATGACAGGCATCAAACCTCCCCAAACCGAACCTTTGCTTGTCCCCAAGCAAAAAGTGTAACAAACAAGGACTAAAAAGATAGGAGTTAAATACAAACAAGTAAACCGTCGACTCAAACATCTAAAGCAAGTGAATCATCTCTAATCGTCAAATCCTAAGGCAAACAAATCTAAACATGCTTCATAAGGCGGTTAGACTTTGAACTTTGCAAGATTGTCTAAACTGGACACTCACGGGTAATGTTTACATATTCGGATTTCTCTCGCAATTTATGATCTTCCTATCACTTTTATTTCTCAAATCTCGAACTGCCATTTCCGGGTTGTTTTTGCCCTAAATCATTTTAAGCTTCTAATTTACGTTTTTATGTTCTTAGGAGTTGGCTTAGTCGATCCCGAGGTTGATTCTCACATTGTGGAGGAAGAATTCGGAGCACAAGGCGCTTGAGGTGACGATAATGATCGAGCTTACTCGGCCTATTTGTTAAATTAACATGCTTTGTGTTAAATTTGATCTGTTTATATGTTTAGAAACATGAGATAGGTTGCAAACATCTTTAGTATACTTATTAATCTGATTGTTGTTGGAAATTTATGTTAAAATCATCTTTTGAGTTGGTTTTGGGAGTATACATGAAGATGGGTATAATTTGGGGATTTTGATGTGAATCCATGAATTTGTTATTGTTTATATATTTCTTATAGTTGTTTGATGCTATAAACTTGCTGGGACTGTTGAGATGTTGTTTAGAATCATGTTTAGGATGATTTGGTGAAGCATTGGAATGATTTGCAATTGTCGAAATAAGCATTTTTCACGAACAGGGACTCCCAGCCGGTAGGCCGACCGGCGGCTGGTCGACCGACTGAGAGCCCATTTGGGTATCTTTCGTTTTTAAAGAAAATAAGGTGAAGGGGTGCTCAGCCAGGTGGCCGGCCGCCGGTCCACCGGCTGAGACACCTTTTGTATGGTTTCTCGTATAAGTTAAGGGGAAGTAGGGAGATAGGTCTCCCAGCCGGGTGGCCGGCGGCCGGTCGACCGGCTGGGGACCCCTTCCTGATTGTTTCGTTGTTTTTCGAAGGCTGTTGAATGGGGTTGTCAGACGACTGACCGACAGCCTGTCTGCAACCGGCTGAGAGCCCCGTTCCATATAAAATCATGTTTAACTTTTGATCGGCTTGTCCGATTTGCTTGAGACTCGTTTCGTGTGCCTTGTATGTGTGTTTGAGGTCCCCCGGAGTTCGGGCGGCACTATATTGGGTTCGGGAATGAAGTGAGGATAGAGACCCCCTAGTCGGGCAACCGAAAGGGAAACCGTCTCTCCCTCGACTTAGTTCCTGTGGTCAATTAAGTGTTGATTAGAGGTCAGTAAAATTAGGACTAAGGACTTGGTTGCAGTACATATCGGAATATGTCTGAGTTGGGACCGCTAAAGTACAGTATGTACTGATGTCTGATGCATGTCAAGTTTTGTCTGAGTTGGGACCTCTAGTTTGACATGTGCGTGTTTGTGGCGTGGCGGACATGTCTGAGTTGGGACCTCTGGACCGTTACGTGTATGGATGATGCGGTAGGAGATGTCTGAGTTGGGACCTCTCTCCTTCCGTGAGTTTGTTTGACCGTGGTGAATTGGGTCTGAGTTGGGATCCCGATTCACTACGAAGGGTAATGGTTGTGGTTGAGTTAGGTCATTGAACCATTATTAGCTGATTGGTATCCATTCGTGCCTGAGCTGGGGTTCACGGATGTATGCTTGTTGACCTCGTGTACCAAGTTTACCTGAGTTGGGGTGTGACTTGGGCACTGCTGATTGTGTCTAGTTCTTTCCTGAGTTGGGGTTAGTTCTACATACTGCTGTTTGCATCTGCTTGCCTGAGTTGGGGTACAATGTCAGATGTTGCTGAATGATTGTTTGTTTAAGAGTATTGGTCATTAGTTATTGTTCGTCCAAGGCATTGGACGACTTATATTCTGAGTTTGTAAATAGTTTGAAGAGAAAGACCCCCCGGCCGGGCGACCGGAAGGGAGACCTGCTCTCGCTTCAAATAGTTTCTGAAGTAAGTTGAGAGCTTTTGCATAAGTGATGCATGTTGATATGAAGGTTGATATATATATATTTATGTACTTCGCATGTTATAATGTTGGAGTATGTTGGATGTTCTTATGTGTTACGTGTTGCTAACAATAGATGGCTATGAGAACTCTAATCACTCCCCACTGATTGTGGCGTACATGTTTTCATGTATGTAGGTACATGATGGTTGCTGGAGGGTTACTGGGGCTAGCGAGCGATGATCCTATCATCGATGACATACCTATTTATCGTTCTAGCTGGACCTAGTTTTGGTTATACATTGAGTGCCTGTAGGGATATACGAAAGAGGAAATCATGATCGCGAGATAAAAAGATAAATTAAAGCAAGAGGAAGAAATGAGAAAAGATAATACGATTATCAATAATCCCATATGTGTTGAATACAGAATTCCGGAAAATTAGATCTCACAAGTTTGAAGGAAAATTAATGTAAAAGCTACTAACTGGATTGTTTTTCCCGATGAAAAGTAAAACTAAAGTAAACAGTCGTAAAGATAAAAGATGAACCGAAACAAGTTGCTCTCCACTCTTTTTAAACATGCTTAACTGAGTAAACATCTACTAACCTAATGGGCTTTCGTTAGAATGGGCTTCGGGAAAAGAAAACAGGTTTGGTCGATCCAATTACATATCGACCATATATGATCGATCGACCAAACGGCTGACGATCGAATTAGTAATCGACCATATATGGTCGATCGACCAACTTGACAGCTTCCCCGGACTGTTGAACTTCAAAACGCACTCCCAAACAGACTTTACGCATCCCAAGGTGACACGATGTGGGTTTCGATTCTCCTAACCTTCTAAATGAAGCTTTGGGGGCAGTTTTTGGCTCTGATTACGTACTTTTGAGTACATTCCTACAATTAACACAAGAGAACTCAAAGTATGCAATTTGGGGTAAAAATGTAACAAACAACTACCAATAAAGCATGGAAATGCATGCAAAAGAAGTCTAAAAAGACTATAAGAATGACAGGCATCAAACCTCCCCAAACCGAACCTTTGCTTGTCCCCAAGCAAAAAGTGTAACAAAAAAGGACTTAAAAGATAGGAGTTAAATACAAACAAGTAAAGCGTCGACTCAAACATCTAAAGCAAGTGAATCATCTCTAATCGTCAAATCCTAAGGCAAACAAATCTAAACATGCTTCATAAGGCGGTTAGACTTTGAACTTTGCAAGATTGTCTAAACTGGACTCTCACGGGTCGCTCAATCACTCAAACAAACACAAGACAATATATAGTGCAAGATAGAAAGAATAAAGATCACTCACCTTAACTGCGACCTATAAGAACATGCATGCAATCTAACATAAATAAAATCTCTACAACCATACGTATGCATTTCCACACTTTAATGACCATGACACATGCCGAGGATAGTTATGGGATATGTGAGGCTATGGGTAAGAAGGGGCTGAAAATGAATTTGGCAAAAAATAGAGTTAAAAGCAAAGCTAGTAACCATGAGAACCAAATTATATCTATCTCCCAACTTCATACTCAATAAATCAATACACAACAGTGCAGATTGGGTGCATTCAACTCTCGATACGTCAAAAACTTATCAATTCCTTTTAAGATACGATATAAAAACATGGGAGTAGAAAATCGGCAATTGATTTCTTCAACTTTTCACATACGACTTTTTCTTTTTCTTCATCATACTACCCTTTTTCTGAATTTTTTCTGGTTTTTTTTCTTTCTTTCTTTCACCCATTTTTCTTATGACAAGATAAAGTAACCAAATTGTAAAACAACAAATTCCCAAAAGGCTACCATTACTAGCTCGGTTAGGGTGTGCAAAATCATAGATTGTAGTTATATGGGACAATAAATAGGCAAATTTGGCTTTTTGAAGCTTACGGGTAAAATGAATAAGGGGAAATCTCAACCACATGTGTCAACAAACCGCAAAGCCGAATGCATACAGGTATAAAGAAGACTAAATTCATGTTTATGCAAATTGATGTTACATATCTCATAAAGGAGTAACTACTCACTTTCCTAGACGAATCGGTCATAAATGTCACAAGTTGTAGGCTCTAATTCCTTAGAAAGTTATTGTAGGCTCTAATTCCTTAGAAAGTTATTGTAGGTTGCCAGAATATCAAATCTAGTCTACTTGTCCAACATGCTTTGAAACGAGATTCGAGAAAATTGCCAAAGGACTTGATTAAAGTGTGTTGTTCTGTTTCGTTTTATTACTTATTCGAGTATTGTTTTGGTCTAATTTTCTAGTACGAGTTTATGGGTAATAATAGTAGGATGTTATTAGTTTATATGGGTGGTTGTAGGGTGGCTCGTGGTGGCCGGAGCACCACCATAAACTAGTTAGTTTCGGGTGCAAAACAGAACAGGGAACATGTTTGGAAGAGAGGGTTTGGTGGGGTCTGTGTGATGGTTATAGGGAAAATGAGGCAGAAAGAGGACCACTACTGTAACCACCGTGGGTCGGTGGTGACCACGGTGGTGGCCAGAGGTGGCGTGGGACAAGGTGGCGAGTGGAAAACGCGTGAGAAAAGGGTGCGCAGACGACTTGTATATAACAGTTTAACAGTGTGTGTATATAGTCGGGGTTGGGCGGTGCGTTAGGACTTTTTGGTGGGTTCATGTGGCAACGAGAGGGTGGTGGTTATAGTTGGTGGTGTAAGCTAGAGGATGGGGTTGGTATTGGTGGCTAGGGGTGGCATGGCTGGTGGTTGTGCGTCATGGAGTTGTGGGTCGTGAGGCTGGTTGTGATAGCAGCTGTTATGCGTGTTTCATTTGCAGCTGTTGGGGGAAACTGTGATACGTGTTTCATTTGTAGGGGCTGTGTTGTTGTCCTTGTCATGGTGTATATTATTATTATTATTATTAATATTATTATTATTATTATTATTATTATTATTATTATTATTATTATTAATATTATTATTACTAATGTTGTTGTTATTATTATTATTATTATTATTTTTATTATTATTATTATTATTATTATTATTATTATTATCATTATTGTTATTGTGTTAATAATATCATTGTTTGTATGATTATTGTTGTTAGTAAATATCGTTCATGTTATTAAAATTGTTAAGTGGATTTCATTATACAAATAAGAATGTGATGGTTATCAATAGTTTGATTATATTTTTTATGTTCGTTATTTAATTGATGTTGGTTATAAAAGTAAACAGGAGGGGTTGGTGAAGTTAATTGAAGTGGTCATATTTAATACGACCTCTATATGCGTAATATATGATTTAAATAATTAATTTGAATAATTGATATATGATATTAGTCGCGTAATTGTATTAGTTAGTAATTAAGTACATTATTTTGTTAGGTGTTGAGTATGTGATAAAGTGATTCTGCTGATTAGATGTTAGCTGCGTGATGGGATTATATTGCTATCCAGGTAGGAAATAGTGGTACTATACTCTATGCTGTGTTACGAATGGGTGTTGAATTGAATGTATTGGATGCTGAGCATGATTGATAGAGAATTGTATTTGGTAATTATTTATGTTAATATTGCATTATATTCATGAGCATGACATATGCATTGGATACGGATTCGAGATGATGATATATTATTGGGCCCAGGCTAGTTCTACAGGACTAGACCTGGTGACCTCAGCTGTTATGCTGGTGTTCGGTGACGACCGATTATACTCTGCCGGGAGGTTTGGTAGGGTGGGAGTTACGGGTTGATATTGAGATTGAGATTGAGCTTAGGCATATCATGACATTTGCATATCATTATTTTTTGCATTACGATTTTGTGTTATCCTACTCGACCGCGAGGTTGCCAGTGTATTCGTGTGACACCTACGATGATCCGGAATGGGGAGTAGATTCTACAGTAAAGAGACAGATGAGCTAGGAGCTGGCCCGGGGCAGGATTGTGAGATGCGGACTTTGACTTACTTAGCTTATAGATCAATCTAGTCTTTGCTTTCAGAGTTTATTTTATTCTTGTAACTCAGTTTTGTTTTTGGTCTTTGGACAAGTTGTAAGAGATTTTATCTATCATTTAATTATAAAGTACTGTGGCTGTTTTACTTTGTTATTCACTACCTCGGTCTTTCCGAGATGGTAAGAGTCCTATTTATTTGGGAAGGTCTTGCTAAAGGCTCCTTATTAAATGCAGGTATTACAAAGTGGTATCAGAGCGAACGATCCTTAGGCCTAAACCAAAGGAATAATAATGAACGTAGGAAGAGTCTAATAAATGAACCCCAGGTTAGTAACTGTTAGGAGCCCCAGGATTTGGATGAGTTAGGGGCCTCCTCAAACCAAGTCACCGGCCCTTTCAGTCTAACCTGGTTACCATTGAGAGAGATGTAGAGCGTGGGTAGTTTAGAATAAAGGAAAAGACCCAATATATATATATATATATATATATATATATATATATATATATATATATATATATATATATATATATATATATATAGATTGATATTGACTGTGATTGAGATATGTATTACTTCAAGTATGAGGACATGAGTTTGTGATTATGAGTTGAAATATGAGTTTAACTTGTATGGTGATATGCATGCGGCTATATGATCCCTGACCCCTTCGGTAGAGATATAGTATAATGATATGTGTAATGAGTTGATGATAGAAGAACCATAAGCTATAGCTACCTAGGAGGTTAGATGTAGGAGAGATATGACCATGATTGACTGGAATGGTTAGTAGAGCCAACCATGCTATGTGGTTACAGGATGTGGAATCAAGTTAAGTGTTATGTGTAAAGCTAGTAGCCCGAAACGGGTGTTGTGTCCGTTGATAAATGTTTTGTTGTTATTCTAAGTGTGTATACACTTTTTATTTGAATGCCTTATTCTTGCAAGAGTTTACTGTTTGGCTTAATAGGCAAATGTGATCGAATTTTGAGGTTTATGATTGTTATTATTTTACTAATCGCCTTAGCAATCCATGTCTAGTGATATGCGGAATGTGTTGCCCTAAGCCATGAATGTTATATAGTTATGTGTTGAATATTACGTGCCAATTTGTACATCTAATTATATACATTTAATTCAGTTATAAAGATGAAAATCAACAAGGGACACCTTGGTGATTCCTAGTTTATATTTACGTAGTTTAATAATAAGTTGTAGTCGTTACGATGGTAGACACTGATTCATATATTTATACATATATAACTAATACTGAATTATTGGTTGATTCTATTTTTTCTGTTTCGCAAACTTCACCGTGTTCTAGACGACAATTACAGTTTGAATGAGGAAATGTTAATATGGTGCAATGAGATTTCGATGCTTCAAATGATATGTCAACATGTTTGGAGGAATATTTGTTGTGTTTAAATGTGATGATGTGAAGTAATTTTTTTAGGAATCAAAATAGTAATAAATTTCTAGAATTTTACCTTGGTTGTATGGGCTGCCGTTTTAAATGTGTTCTCTATATGAATATGAAAATTTTATGTGTGATAACCTTTTGATTTTGCTTTCCAATGCTTTTGGTTTCATATTAATATGAGTTATATTTTGTGAGAAATAAATATTGTAGGCGACAGTGGTCAGATTGTCACTATACAATTCTGTTTTGACTCATGTTTTTGAAAAATAAACCGTTTAAAACATGGTTATTGTTTATGCATAAATCCAAATCCACTGTTTTTAATATTCATTCACGTTTTCAAATTGATAAGCCACGTAAAATCTTAACGAGGCGTTATTTAATAGTAATTTTTACAAGTTACTCAATTTTCTGTCTAATCGCTGTAAAGTTTATGTCCAGACCAACCGAGTTGTAAAAAATGTTATATATAATTCCCCTTAAGATATGAATTTGATTCTTTTTCCTATGATTAGTTAATTCCTTATATTTTCTAAAAACTATAATAGCTCGCAAAATAGCTAAGCGGTTATTTAATTATGATTTTTGGAAAGTTGCAGCATGATGTATGATTGTTGAAGTTGTAAGTTATGTAATTTCTATATAAAATTTTGATCAAATATGAATTACATGATGAAACCATGTAATACTCTGATATGACATCAGTAGCATGGACAATAGGCATACGATATGCATATGAGCTTTATTATATAATAATATAACAATTTCTCAATGCATCCATGTTTATTACATTAATTAAATTTTGCCTAATGCCATTTCTCTTATGTGCTTAAACAAGATTTTGTCTCCATAATTTATTTATAAGCATGAAATGTTTTAATTTGTCAAGTACTAACTCTGAGTTAGCTGATTGTGTACATTGGTGTAAATGTGTTAACTTGTGTTAAAATTTCCAAGTGTATATAAGTGTTAGTTACCTTAACTTTGTCATACTGCGTAGCATAAAATTGACAAACAAGTTTTGTTACTTTAAAAGCCGGATGCTAGTTCCCAGTATGGAGTAAGTAACTTATCAGATGATTGGTGATTGTTGTTTGAGTGATCTTCTTGAGCTTGGATGTGGAATTTTGTAATGGGGTTACGGGGATGTAACCATGTCTTAAGGAGGATAGGATTATAAAATCTTGATGAATTGCGATCTGGCTAGTTGATATATCATGATTGGTTTGAATGAGATTTACCATACATGGAGTCTCCTGATTAATTTGTTATATTTTGGTCAATGTTGTGGTCCTTTAAGTGTCATGTATTTCTGTCGTATGTTAAACTTTGGGGACAAAGTTTCTCAAGGGGGATAGAATGTAACATTTCGCGTGTTGAAGCCTATATAAGTGCTACTTGTGATGGTTTCATGCTTGTTATATGTTCCGTTATCGTTACGGGGTGGCGAACTTCGGGACGAAGTTCTTTTTAAGGAGCGAAGACTATAATATCCCGTATGTTAGCCTCGGTTAACGGCAGTCAACCCATGTTTTATACACGTACTTCAAACGGAATGTTTATTAATTATTTTACGTAAACTGTTATTATTTTATAAATCGTATTTCTACGATTATTTATTATTTTATAATCATTTTTGTATTTGATGATTATTTCATAAAATGATATTTCACTCGTATTTATTTAATTTTAATAATACATTAAAATTTAATATATTTTCTATTTTTCATTTCTCATCTATACTTAATTTCTATTTTATTTAAGTCGTAATTGTATTTATATTCTATACTCTTTATATATTCTTATGTAAGTGTTAATAATTTTATATTCTTATAATTAATTTAATTTATATTTACTAATACTAAGTTACATAATTTAATTAGTATAATTATTTATATGTCTCGTTAATTTTAAGTTACGGGCTAAAGATCGGGATGTAGTGAATATGATCTCGAGTTTCGTGATGGGCTTGGGCTTATGAGTTATGATTATGAGAACCAAAAACGCTAGCTAGTCTATAACAGCCATCGACATGTACTTCACTATCCATCGATGTCCAAAAACACAATCAAACCCTATTGTCCCTATACTGCCCCATACCTCGTACAAAAAAAGAAAAGAAAACCATGATCACTTGTTAGAGTCGTGGGTTGGAGGAGAATAAGAAATAGAGGCAGCGCATCATCATCTTCATCATTCTTCTGCACTGAAAGTTTAGAGCGTTATTTCTACCACATAACAGTCCTTCGACATAGTGTATTTTGGCCTAGAGTGTTCGTTGTAGGACCCTTAACACCTTTACCACCGTCAATCAACCACAGGACCACAGTGGGTGTCACGACAACCACCTTTAAGTGTCGAGTGTAGCAGTGTGGTGTTTTGTTCTATTTCATTTTATTACTTATTCGAGTATTGTTTGGTCTAATTTTGTAGTAGGAGTTTATAGGTAATGGTAGTAGGATGTTAGTAGTTTATGTGGGTGGTTGTAGTGTGGCTTGTGGTGGCCGGAGCACGACCATAACTAGTTAGTTTCAGGTACAAAACATAATAACGAACATGCTTGGGACATGTCGTTTGGTGGGGTCTGTGTGATGGTTATAGAGAAAACGAGGCAGGTATATGACCACTACTAGAACCACCGTGGCTCAGTGGTGACCACAATGGTGGCCAGAGGTGGTGTGGGACAAGGTGGAGACTGGAAAACGTGTGAGACAAGGGTGCACATGCGAGTTGTAAAACAGTTTAACAGTGTGTGTAGTTGGGTTTCGGCGCTGCGTTAGGACGTTTATGGTGGGTTCAGGTGGCAACGAGAGGGTGGTGGTTATAGTTGGTGGTACAAGCTAGAGAATGGGGTTGGTAGTGGTGGCTAAGGGTGGCCTGGCTTGTGGTTGTGCGTCAGGGAGTTGTGGGTCGTGAGGCTGGTTGTGATAGCAGCTGTTATGCGTGTTTAATTTGCAGTTGTTGGGGGTAACTGTTATGCGTGTTTCATTTGTAGGGGCTGTGTTGTTGTCCTTGTCATGGTGTGTATTATTATTATTATTATTATTATTATTATTATTATTATTATTATTATTATTATTATTATTATTATTATTATTATTATTATTATTATTATTATTATTATTATTATTATTATTATTATTATTATTATTATTATTATTATTATTATTATTATTATTATTATTATTATTATTATTATTATTATTATTATTATTATTATTATTATTATTATTATTACTAATGTTATTATTATTATTATTATTATTATTATTATTATATTATTATTATTATTATTATTATTATTATTATTATTATTAATATCATTATTGTTATTGTGTTAATAATAACATTGTTGGTATGATTATTGTTGTTAGTAAATATTGTTCATGTTGTTAAAATTGTTATGTGGATTTCATTATACAAATAAGAATGTGACGGTAATCAATAGTTCGATTTTATTTTCTATGTTCATTATTTAATTGATGTTGGTTATAAAAGTAATAAGGACAGGTTGGTCAAGTTAATTGAAGTGGTCATATTTAATACGGTCTCGTTATGCGTAATATATGATTTAAATAATTAATTTAAATAATTGATATATTATATTAGTTGCGTAATTGTATTAGTTAGTAATTAAGTACATTATTTTGTTAGGTGTTGAGTATGTGATGAAGTGATTCTGCTGATTCGAATGTTAGCTGCGTGATGGGATTATATTGCTATCCAGGTAGGATACTGTGGTACTATACTCTATGGTGTGTTACTAATGGGTGTGGAATTGAATGTATTGGATGGTGAGCATGATTGACAGAGAATGATATTTGGTAATTGTTTATGTTAATATTGCATTCATGAGCATGACATATGCATTGGATACGGATTAGAGATAATGATATATTATTGGGCCTAGGCTAGTTCTGCAGGACTAGACCTGGTGACCTCAGCTGTTATGCTGGTGTTCGGCGACGACCGATTATACTCTGCCGGGAGGTTCGGTAAGGGTGAGAGTTACGGGTTGAGATTGAGATTGAGCTTAGGCATATCATGACATTTGCATATCATTATTTTTTGCATTATGATTTTGTGTTATCCTACTCGACCGCGAGGTTGCCAGTGTATTCGTGTGACACCTACGAATATCCGGAATGGGGAGTAGATTTTACAGGAAAGAGACAGATGAGCTAGGAGTTGGGGCAGGATTGTGAGATGCGGACTTGGACTTACGTAGCTAATAGATCACTCTAGTCTTTTCTTTCAGAGTTTATTTTATTTCTTGTAACTCAGTTTTGTTTCTGGACTTTGGACAAGTTGTAAGAGATTTTATCTATCATTTAATTATAAAGTACTGTGGTTGTTTTACTTTGTTATTCACTACCTCGGTCTTTCAGAGATGGTAACAGTCCTATTTATTTGGGAAGGTCTTGCTAAAGGCTTGATACGTGCATTTACTATACATTTTATTTATAGTTTCAGCACGTATTTCTATGCATATTTTTAGCTTTTAGTTACTTTTCCTCCCAAAATGGTTTACTTTGGCATTTCTATGTTTTAAATGTAGGAATAAGCGGAAGTGAGCAAAATCAAGCTTTAACCGTCCTCCGGAAGCCATTCTAAGGATTTGCACGAAGCAAGGACCCGAACTCATAGCCTAGAGATGCGTGCAAGCAAATTAAAGGCTGGAATACACAGGAATTGGTCGACTGACCACACTAACTGGTCGACCGACCAGCGCACAGTTACAGAAAGGCCTGACTACAGCTATGTTGGTCAACTGACCACTATACCCGGTCGGTCGACCAGGCGACGGGTTCCGCTGTTTTGTTTCGGTTTTAATTCTTTTAATCTTGTAATTAGATGACTATTTAAGAACGCTTGAGTATTGTAATTAGGTTAAGCAGTCACAATTAGCAAAAACACATTAGTTTAGAGAGAAGAATTCCAATTTTCAGATTTGTTCTTAATTTCCGATTTGTTTGTAAGTTTTATGCAATTCGTCTTTCTTGTCATTCAAATTCATTGTTCTTATTGTTATTGTTATTCAATTTATGCTTTGCCCTCTTGAATCTTCATCTTCAATAATGTTATCTCGCATGTTGTTCTTTAATTTCATTAGTGTTAGTTTCATAATTATGCATAGCTAATTCTTATGATTGAGAATTAGGGGAACCATGGCTAAATTTAGGTTTTAATGGTTTTATGATTAATGTACCAATCCCCATTATTGTTGGTGAACTAATTCTTTAAGGTTGAAAGATTGTTAAAATTAGTTTAACAACAATTTTGGGATTGCCCTATGAACGAAAGTTTAGTGCTTTACTAGGAATCCTGAGACCGTAAGGATTGGGTAGAATATTGACCTAAAGGTTTATTCTTTGTTCCTTGGGATTGTGTTATTTTGTCATTTACCCCTTTGTTGACTTGCCCTAGCCATGGGGAATCGAAGTTCCTAATCACCCTTTTACATTTGATTAGCATTCTTGTTTATTTTGCCATCTAAGTTGTTAGACTCATCCAACAATCAAAACCCCCTTTTTGATGCTTTCAATAGACTCTAAATTCACAAACAATATTAACCTTGTCTCATTGTGGTTCGACCCTTGACTTACTCTATCTAGTTTAAGCTGAGGTTTTATAAATATTATCTTTGGCACCCCTCAACGACGGGTGTCAAATCTTGGCGCCGTTGCCGTGGAGACGGTATAATTTTGTTTGTAAGTTTTTAGTTTATTTCCCTTGTCTTAAGGAACTTCGGTTCCTTAAGACCGTTACTTACCTTTTCTTCTAGTGTTGTTTTGCATATTAGAAGAAAGGTTTTTGAGAGGAAGGCTTGAGTACTCTCATCCTTAGAGACATGGCTACTATCTATGATCACATACAACCAAAGGTACAAGATCTACCGAAGGGGTTTACTTTGCCCACACCTACCACTGGTTCTTTTGAGCTCCACCCGAACTACATCATTCTGGTGGAGCGGAACCAATTTTCTGGTCTACCCGATGAGGATTCGTTGAGGCATGTTGAGACATTCACGGATTATTGCTGTTCCATTCATATACCAGCCGGGGTGACTCAAGATGAGGTGAAGGCAATGATGTTCCTATATTCATTGAAGGATTCTGCAGAGATTGGTACCGCTACCTTGATAGGGTAGCTGAGAAGGTTACAGATTGGACTCCCTTGGCATTGGCTTTCTATAAAAAATACTTCCCTCTTGCGAAGGCCAATGACTTGAGAAGTCAAATCACTAATTTTCAGCAAGGTCCGGATGAAGAATTTTGTGAGGCGTGGGGTCGGTTCAAGAGATTGGTCCGGTCTATTCCTCATCATGGTTTTCCTCAATGGTACTTATGCAACCAATTCTACAATGCCCTTTATGACGATTATAAAGTGATTCTTGATGCGGCCGCCAATGGTAGATTCCAGAATAATACCAACCATATGAAAGGTTGGAACACTATTTAAGACATGGCGGTGCATATGGCCGAATTTGGGAGTTCGCGTTGGAATTCGCGAAGGTTGATTGTTGAGATGGATAGGGTGTTAGCTCTTGAGACAACCGTTGAATCTCGTTTTGAAAAGCTTGAGGCAGCCCAGCTGAAGCAAGAAAGTGCGAACCTAGTTACTACGGTCGACAACACGGGTGAGACGGCGGAGTTGAGACAACTTGTTCATGCTCTAATGAAACAAATGATGGAAAAGGAAAAGGCTCAAGTGGCTTCTTTGAAGAATTTTGAGGACCAATTAGCAATCTTAGTTGCTAATCAGATTGCTAGCTCTCCGGGCAGTTGTGAGAGTTCCATAGAGACATTAAATGCTATAAATCTCAGAAGTGGTCGTGCCTATGACGGACCGACTTCCAAGGGGGATTCTGCTGAAGTTCGGGACGAAGAAACTGATCCTGTACACAGGTCAGTTGGTCGACCGACCACAACATCCAGTCGACCGACCGAGATACCTGACGAGCGATTAATTTCTGGAAAACAGAAGACTTCTGACAACAACACATCTGGTCGACCGACCACCACTCCTGGTCGACCGACCAAGGTTCCTGAGCAGAGTGCAGTTTCCAGTCCTGAATTGTTGGACCCGTCCCTCATTCAAGACCTCACTGAGATTCTACAGCTGAAGAAGCCAAAGATAGCTGATCCTACGGCTAGTGTTACCGTTCCGTATCCCGAGCGATTGAAAAATTCAAAAGAGGATCGGAAATTTGGTAAGTTATTGGAGATGGTGAAGAACCTTGACGTAACCATCCCCTTCACTGACTTAATTACCCAGGTACCTTCTTATGCTAAATTTATGAAAGATATTTTAAGTCGTAAGAGGAAGTTTCAGGTCGAAGGTGCTATTGCTTTTGTGGAAGAATGTTATGTTATTTCACAAAATAATATAGCACCCAAGTTGAAAGACCCAGGTAGTTTTTCTATCCCATGTACCATAGGAAATCATGTTATTGGGAAAGCCCTTTGTGATCCAGGGGCTAGTGTCAGTGTTATGCTTTATTCTATTTGTGAGAGAGTTAACATAGGTAGACTTAAGGTCACCAACATCACCTTATAGATGGCAGATAGATCAACCCAAAGACCATTAGGGATCTTGGAGGATGTCCCAGTTAGAGTGGGAAAGTTCTTTATTCCTGTTGATTTCGTTGTTTTAGACATTGCTGAGGATAGTCAGATAGCTATTATTTTAGGTAGACCCTTCTTACAAACAACTGGGGCTGTGATTGATGTCAAACGCGGGATCATTACTTTAGAGGTTGGAGATGACACTATCGAGTTTAGTCTTGCCCATAAGGCAACTACTCTTACTGATGATACTTGTTGCTCCATTGATATTATTGACAGGAATGTTATCCGTAACTGGAGGGAATCCTTGACCAAGGATCCCTTAGATGATTTAGCAGTTTTGGATAAGTGTGCAGGTAATCCAGCTGAGAATGCTGAGGAGCTGGATGTGGTGGAAGCAGAGATAGAGGAATACGAGCTGACTGAGGAAGAGGATGAGAAGCTCATAAGCTTGGCTAATGCTAACCTGGTAAACGTGTGATATGCTATTAGTACTGATAATGTTCATGCCGTAGAGGTAAAGGTACCAGAGCGTAAGCCACTTCCTCCTAATCTTAAGTATGTTTTCCTAGATGACACTGAGCAGTATCCTGCGATTGTTAGTTCTAAACTTGACCCTAACCAACTTTCTGCCTTGATGACTGTTCTCAAAAAGAACAGGAAAGCTTTAGGTTATTCTTTGGATGACATTAAGGGCATCAGTCCTGATGTTTGCATGCATAGGATAGAGTTAGAGGAAGGGCATAAGCCCTACAGACAGGGTCAACGTAAGTTGAACCCTAAGATGCAGGAGGTAGTTATGGCTGAGGTGATGAAACTTCTTGATGCAGGTATTATTTATTCAGTTGGCAACTCCAAGTGGGCTAGCCCAGCTCAGGTGGTTCCTAAGAAAAGAGGAACCACTGTGGTTAAAAATGAGAAAAATGAATTAATACCTACTAGAGTAGTGACTGGGTGGCGGATGTGCATTGATTATAGACAGTTAAATGCCGCCACCAAGAAAGACCATTTCCCCCTTCCTTTTGCTGACCAAATGACTGAGAGACTTGCTTCTAATAAATTCTTCTATTTTCTAGATGGTTATTCAGGTTTTTTCCAGATTCCCATCCATCCTGACGATCAGAGTAAGACTACTTTTACTTGCCCACAAGGTGTTTTTGCATACCGTAGAATGCCTTTTGGGTTGTGTAATGCTCCTGCCACTTTTCAAAGGTGTATGATGGGTATCTTTTCTGATTTTATTGAAAACATCATGGAGGTATTTATGGATGATTTTTCTGTTTATGGTAATGCGTTTGATCAATGCTTAGGTAACCTTGATAAAGTCTTGCAGCGTTGTAGTGATGTAAACCTAGTCTTAAACTGGGAAAAGTGTCAGTTTATAGTCACTGAGGGGGTAGTGTTAGGGCATCTTATATCTGATAAGGGTATTCATGTAGATAAAGCAAAGGTGCAAGTGATTGAGAAATTATCCCTCCTGTTAATGTTAAGGGGGTGAGAAGTTTCTTAGGACACGCAGGTTTTTACCGGCGTTTCATTAAGGACTTCTCTAAGATTGCTAAACCACTTACACAGTTGCTCCTTAAGGATGCTGTCTTTGAGTTTACTGATGAGTGCCTTTCATCTTTTAACAGGTTGAAGGAAGCTTTGGTCTCAGCACCGATCATCCAGCCACCAGATTGGGATCTCCCATTTGACATCATGTGCGATGCCAGTGACTATGCTTTGGGTGCTGTGCTAGGTCAAAGGAAGAACAAGGCTCTGAATGCTATATACTATGCGAGCCGGACCCTAGATGAGACTCAAGTCAACTACTTCACCACTGAGAAGGAGATGCTCGCTGTGATCTTTGCCTTAGAGAAATTCCGATCTTATTTGGTAGGTAATAAGGTAATTGTTTATACTAACCATGCAGCTTTGAAGGTCCTCTTCCTGAAGAAAGATTCAAAGCCAAGGCTGTTGAGGTGGATACTTCTTCTCCAGGAGTTTGACATTGAGCTTAGGGATAAGAAAGGCGCGGAGAATGTGGTAGATGACCACCTATCTCGCCTTCAGCTGACTGATAGGGAATATTCTTTACCTATTGATGATTCTTTTCCTGATGAGAGTTTATTTATCATTAATAGTTCAGGTTCTTACCCCCTCCTTGGTATGCTGATTTTGCTAACTTTGCTGTCACAGGTAAAATTCCTCCAGAGCTTTCATGGCAACAGAAGAAGAGATTTATCTTTGATGCAAAGCAATATTTTTGGGATGACCCTTATGTTTTCAAGGAGTGCGGAGATGGACTTATCCGGAAATGCGTCCCCCAGTGGGAGGTGAAGGAAATTCTGGAAGCATGCCACTCTTCTGCCTATGGTGGTCACCACGGTCCATCTAGGACCATGGCCAAGGTATTACAGTCTGGTTTTTATTGGCCTACTTTGCATGCTGACTGTAGGAATTTTGTAGGTAGCTGTGATGCTTGTCAGAGATCTGGGAATGTCTCCAAAAGACATGAGATGCCACAGGTTGGTATTTTAGAGGTAGAGATTTTTGATGTCTGGGGCATTGATTATCAGGGACCTTTCCCTAGCAGTCAAGGTAACAGGTATATTCTTGTCGCCGTTGATTATGTGTCTGAGTGGGTAGAAGCTATTGCTACTCCCCATTGTGATGCAAAAGCTGTTATTAAACTGTTTAAGAAAATCATATTTCCTCGCTTTGGTCTCCCTAGGGTTGTCATTAGTGATGGGGTTATGCATTTCAAAGAGAAACAATTAGGTGCCTTGCTAAATAAATTCGGTGTCCAACATCGTAGGGGTCTAGCATATCACCCTCAGACTAGTGGTCAAGTTGAGATCTCTAATAGAGAACTCAAGGAGACCCTAGCCAAAGTTGTTTCTAAGTCTAGGAAAGATTGGAGTCTGAAGCTTGATGATGTTTTATGGGCCTATAGAACCGCGTTCAAAACTCCAATTGGAATGTCACCATTACGGTTGATTTATGGTAATACTTGTCACTTACCAGTTGAGTTAGAACGCAAGTCTTGGTGGGCCATTTGTGATCTTAATTTAGACCCTAACCTTTCCCGTGAGAAACGTTTGTCACAGCTGCACGAGTTGGAAGAATTTAGGTTGCTTGCCTATGACAATGCCAGGATCTACAAAAAGAAAACTAATAAGCGCTGGCATGACAAGAGAATAATTAGGCGTGATTTTCAGGTAGGTGATAAGGTTCTACTTTTCAATGCTCGTATTCGCCTTTTTCCTGGTAAGCTGAAATCCAGGTGGAGCGGACCTTACACCATCACAGCTGTCTCGAAGTTCGGGTCAATTGAGCTAGAAACCTCATCCGGTGAGAGGTTTAAAGTTAATGGCCAATATGTGAAGCATTTCCATGGAGAAAATGAGTTCATAAGGAAGGTTGAAGTTTTTTACTTTGACCCTTTTTCGGATGCTTCATGATAGGTAAAAAGGTCGTGCGGGACCTCTTAAACCAGCGCTAACCGAGAGGCAACCCCTGTTATAGTTCAGTTATGTTTTTTTTGTAGTTTCCTTTTAGTGGTAGACCTTTTTCCTTCTTGGTTTTATACTTTTGATGGGATTTTTGAGCTTAAGCAGGAAAACTGGTGCGAATCGTCAGGTATTTGGGTCGACCGACCTACTATCAAGGTCGACCGACCTAGTGCGTGAAATAAAAAGCTACTGGAAAATCAGTTACGCAGTGACCTGGTCGGTCGATCAGACCTCTTGGTCGATCGACCAGAGGGCAGATAACCGGGTTTTAAAGGGTGCCTTAAGTTTAATTTGTTTGAAAGACAACCTCATTATTTCTCTTCACAATTTATGAACGGCACTCTCTCTCCCAAAAACCCTAACCTACCTCTCTTTCACTCAACTTCATTTTTTTGCTCTCTCTCAATTTTCTTCCACTCAAGGTATGTTTTCTTTTAGTTTTTCCTTCCTTTTTCGTTTTATAGGCTCTTAGTCCCGTTTTTAGGTAGTTTTTTTTACTTAATTTTCAGTTTTTCTTTTGTTTTTAGGGTTTGTTTCTCTTGTGTTTTTGTTCTTTTCTTATGTTTTTGCTTTCTCTTCAGCTTTCTTAGTCTCAGATCTGCCTTCTTGTGTGGTTTTGGTGTTTTTAGGGTTAGCTTAACCTTTTCCCCAATTTTCTATGCTTGAAAATTGTCGGAATTTGAGTAGTATTTTCGTTCTGGGACAGCGACTAGTCGACCGACTAGGAATAGAGGTCGGCCGACCAATCTGTGTTTTGCAGAAACTCTTTTTTCGATTGGTCGGTCGGTCGACCAGGGTGATAAGTCGGTCGACCGTGGAATTTTTACAGAAGGTCTGATTTTGCTGGCAATTGGTCGGTCGACCTGGAGGTAAGGTCGGTCGACCATGACATTGTTACATGAGCTTTAATTTCGCAACTAAGCTGTTTTATTTTGATAAGTAAAAGGGTTAATGTTGGAAGAAGTGTAAGTATTGAGAATAATTGTTGCAATTTTGCAGAATCATCATGTCAAGCCGCGGTCAAGGAAGCAAAAGATCTCGTAGTTCACAGGCTAGCACTTCAAGGGGTCAAGCCAGCGGGACCAGAGGACTAACAGTGCTCAACACGGATAGTCTACCGGACTATCCGCAGGTTCTTTTCTACACTCCGGCCCAAAAGGCCCGGTTCCTACACCTAGTGACTTACTGCCATGTGGTAGTAACTCGCTTTTTGTGCGAGCCGACATTGAGGGCTTTGGGGTGTTATGAGGATGTTTTGAGCTTGCTCAATAGGACGGGTTTTCCAGGAATCGTCACCATGGATGAGATCACCTATCCCATCCTCACTCTTGAGTTCTTTTCCTCCTTTATTTTTGATGTTTCAGCCTATAGTCCTAGCTATGATAATAAATGTATCTCCTTTAGGCTGTTCAATGTCACCTATTCTCTGACCTTAGGTGAATTTGCTGGTTACTTGGGCTTAACGGCTATGGGTCGTACTGGTGACTCTGCTGAGTCATATAATGTCTTGTGGTCATGTCTCTCTGATTCCCGCGACGATAAAAAGAAGATCATTACCGTTCACTTGCCCGCCCCCCGTTACTACCTGCGTCTGTTGGCCAACACTGTTTTTGGCCGCAAAGAGTCTCAAAATGTCAAAAACATTGAGCTCTCTATTTTGGTTGGCTATCTTAATGTCAGGCTTCTAGGTCCTGTGTTTCATAACACAGCTTATTTAGTCGCCTCTCACTTTGTGCCGGTTGGGGATGGGGCATCTTTGACCACTATTGTCTGTGGTGGGTTAGTCACTCGTTTGGCTAACTCACTTATTTTTCAGTTCCTCCGTTTTGAGGATGCGCTTCACCCTCTCTCCTGATACATGGACTTGACTTATGTCAGGTCCGTGCATTGGGTAGATAGGAAGGATTTTTGGAAGGTTGATACATATACTAGTGTTCGCATCCCCATCACCGATGCTCCTCCCATGCTACCCTTTGACACTGTTCAAGGGGAGCCTAGACCACTCCTTCCGTCCTACCGCCTCCCACTTAGGGGAGGTACCTCTAGAGGCCATAGGGTACCCGCCCCTGGTGCTCACTACGCTGCACCAGCGACGGGCTACCCATCCGATTTTACTGCTCCACCTAACGTTGTTATTCCTCCTGTCATTGATCACAGGTCCCTCCCGCACTTGATGGCCGATCTTTGCAGGCACTTCAACCAGAAACGGTTGGACGATTTTCTCTACCAGTACCCGTCCTACAGGGAGTATGCTACTCAGGGTAGGCTCCCCACATGCCCATGGACTCATCCGTCCTTCTACACACCTCAGGCGAGCGGTCAGGGCTACGGGGAAGCATCGGGAGAAGCCTCAGGAACAGGCATAGGGTCCGATGAGGAGGAGGAGGAGGAGGAGGAAGCAGAAGCTAGTGGGTCGGAGTATGACCCAGAGGATTAGTGTTGAGCCCAAGCCTCCCCTCTTCGACGTTCGGTTTGGGGAGGTACATGCATCTTGTAAGTCACTTATTGTTGTCTCTTTCTGTTTCCTTTAGTTTTATTCTCTTTTTTCTTTTGTTTGTCTGTACCTATCTTCACCCTTCTGCTGTGGATTTATGCTGATGAGCACAATGGGGGCATTGTGCGTTTTGGTTTGGGGAGGGTATATGCATACTTCTGTTGAGTCTGCATTTGTTTAGTTATCTTTTGTCTTTTTCCTTTTGTTGTGTTTGCATCTGCATTTCATCATTTTCTGTCGCACGTTTACTGCATTTCAGTTACTTTTTCTCCTTTTAGTTTGCCAGTTACTTTTTCTCCTTTCAGTTTACATACATACCAAAAATTCAAAAAAATGCACGTTTCCTTTAGCATATAGGTCGAGTCGGAACGGACGGATACTATGATGATTATGCCTCACATTTCGCCTAATGCCTTGCCTTGCTTTTTCAAAAATTTTCAAGCTAGTCTTTTACATTGTCTACGAATTTTTGTTGATTTTATGCTAAATTATTAGACTTGACTCTCTTTTTGGCAAGCTACTACATATTCTAAGTTCTACAGCTTAATAAATCGGTGACATTCATGACCGATTTCGTGTAGGATTGAGAGTAGTTTCTCCTCCTAAGGCATGTCACATAAACTTGCATAAGCATGAATTTTGTCTACTTGATACCTATATGCATTCGGGTTTGTGGTTTGTTGACACATGTGGTAGAGGTTTCCCTTTTCTTGTTTGACCCTTAACCCTCACATAGCCAAATTGCCTCTTTTATCCCATATACTACATCCTTAAATTGCTTATCCTAGCCGAGCTAGTAACATGGTATGTTGGGACTGTTTTGACCATCTTTTGGTTTTTATGCTTCATTGAAGAATCTTTTTGTGTGGGAGTAATGAAAAAGGGAAAAGAAAAGAAAGAAAAAAAAATTATGAGTACAGAAAGGAAACAGAAAAGAAAGAAAGAAAAGAAAGAACTCAATGAAAAAAAATATATGAAAAAAATCAGAAGCTGCCTGTTATCAGAGGTGGTCGACCGACTGACATACATGGTCAGTCGACCACAACACTGAACAGGAGCATTATTTTGAAAAGAAAGAAAGGAGAAGAAGGGGAGTTGGGACAACATGCTCACGATTTTTGAGCATTGGCTGGTTTTGTAAAGAAGAATGGAAGTATTTTTATAGTGTGGTTTGACGGTTGTTAGCTCGGTTTAACCCCTCTTTCCAGAATTCATTTTAGCCTTTCTTACCTTTAGCCTCACAATCCCAAATCACCTCGGCATGTGTCATGGTCATTTAAGTGTTGAAATGCATATGTACGGTTGTAGAGACATTGTTCATGTTAGATTGCAGGCATGTTCTTATGGGTCGTATATAGGTGAGAGTCTATATTCTTGTTTATCTTCTTGTCTTTCACATTCATATCACCCTTTGCTTGTTTGAGTGATGGAGCGATCCGTGAGAGTCCATTTTGAATGAGTCTTGCAAGGTTGAAAGTTTAGCATTTTATTCCAACATGTTTAATTCGTTTGCATTTGGCAACAAGCTTGATTTTCTTTGAAAGTTGCATTAAAATGGTTAGGCATGGCGTTGTGTTTGGTTCTGAGCATGAAATCCGTTCCAAGTAGAAGTTTCTTCTTTTTGAGTCTTAGTGCTTGCTTGAGGACAAGCAAGGTTTGGTTTGGGGAGTTTGATACGTGCATTTACTATACATTTTATTTATAGTTTCAGCACGTATTTCTATGCATATTTGTAGCTTTTAGTTACTTTTCCTCTCGAAACAGTTTACTTTGGCATTTCTATGTTTTAAATGTAGGAATAAGCGGAAGTGAGAAAAATCAAGCTTTAACCGTCCTCCGGAAGCCATTCTAAGGATTTGCACGAAGCAAGGACCCGAACTCATAGCCTAGAGATGCGTGCAAGCAAATTAAAGGCTGGAATACACAGGAATTGGTCGACCGACCACACTAACTGGTCGACCGACCAGCGCACAGCTACAGAAAGGCCTGACTACAGCTATGTTGGTCGACCGACCACTATACCCGGTCGGTCGACCAGGCGACGGGTTCCGCTGTTTTGTTTCGGTTTTAATTCTTTTAATCTTGTAATTAGAAGACTATTTAAGAACACTCGAGTATTGTAATTAGGTTAAGCAGTCACAATTAGCAAAAACACATTAGTTTAGAGAGAAGAATTCAAATTTTCAGATTTGTTCTTAATTTCCGATTCGTTTGTAAGTTTTATGCAATTCGTCTTTCTTGTCATTCAAATTCATTGTTCTTATTGTTATTGTTATTCAATTTATGTTTTGCCCTCTTGAATCTTCATCTTCAATTATGTTATCTCGCATGTTGTTCTTTAATTTCATTAGTGTTAGTTTCATAATTATGCATAGCTAATTCTTATGATTAGGAATTAGGGGAACCATGGCTAAAATTAGGTTTTAATGGTTTTATGATTAATGCACCAATACCCATTATTGTTGGTGAACTAATTCTTTAAGGTTGAAAGATTTTTAGAATTAGTTTAACAACAATTTTGGGATTGCCCTATGAACGAAAGTTTAGTGCTTTACTAGGAACCCTAAGACCGTAAGGATTGGGTAGAATATTGACCTAAAGGTTTCTTCTTTGTTCCTTGGGATTGTGTTATTTTGTCATTTACCCCTTTGTTGACTTGCCTAGCCATGGGGAACCGAAGTTCCTAATCACCCTTATACTTTTGATTAGCATTCTTCTTTATTTTGCCATCTTAGTTGTTAGACTCATCCAACAATCAAAACCCCCTTTTTGTTGCTTTCAATAGACTCTAAATTCACAAACAATATTAACCTTGTCTCCTTGTGGTTCGACCCTTGACTTACTCTATCTAGTTTAAGCTGAGGTTTTATAAATCTTATATTTGAAACCCCTCAACGACAGGTGTCAAGGCTCCTTAATAAATGGGGGTTTTACAATGGTGTCCCACGAGGTATAATATAGCTCGCATATATGATTGGTCAAGTCAACAGTTTGACCTTATGCCTAATTGAATCTACCATTAACCACCTCAAAATAACCACCTGAGTTATCAGCTTAAAATGGTGATTATTGGACATAACATATATAATGTATTTCAGTTCACTTTGTGTTCTTTAATATTATCGTACAATCCACATGAAACACAAAATATAAATTCGATGAATTTTATTAATATAAATGAAATGGATACTTATCCAATCCATAAATAATTAATACAACTTAGGAACACGTTTTATCCCCATTGAGATTATGCACCCTTTTTGCTTAGTTTCCTGAGTACGTGTCTAGATTTGTTACTAGACTTAGGCTCCTTAGCCTGGAAGATGGCACCACTATTACCACAGTAAAGGGTGATTGATGCATTCGAACTAAGAACTACTTTTAGTCCTCGAAAGAACTGACGAATCCATATAGTTTCCTTTGCAACTTCAAAAGTCGCAATGTACTCGAATTCGGTTGTAGAATCTGCTGTTAAGGATTGTTTGGAACTCTTCTAACTGACCGCTGCACCATTTAGAGTGAAAATGAATCCAGATTGGGATTTCGAATTATCCTAGTCTGTCTGGAAACTAGCATCTGTGTAACCCTTAGCACAAAGCTCGGTGTTTCCTTCTTATACTAAGACCCAATATTTAGTCCTTCGTATGTACTTAAGAATGTTCTTTACGGCCATCCAGTGACTTTCACCTAGAGTACGCTGTTATCGAATCGTCACACTAAGTGCATATGCCACGTCTGGACATGTGCACATCATAACATACAAGACCGATCCTACTGCAGATGCAAAAGGAATACGACCCATGCGCTCTATCACTTCCGGTGTTTTAGATAACTGAGTCTTACTCAGATTCAACCCACGAACCATCGGAAGGTACCCCTTCTCGGAGTTTGTCATGCTTAACCTGTCGAGAATCTTATCAATATAAGACTGCTGACTTAATGCTAACATCCTTTTAGATCTATCTCTATAGATCCGGATGCCAAGAATCATTTCTGCCTCACCCAGATCCTTGATCTGAAAATGGTTCTGTAACCATACTTTAACCGAAGAGAGCATGGGAATGTCGTTTCCAATCAAGAGTATGTCATATACATACAAAATTAGGAACACAATTTTACTCCTACTTGATTTGATATACAAGCATGGTTCTTCGCCACTGCATGCAAAACCATTCTCTTTTATCACCTTGTCAAAGCGATGATTCCAACTCCTTGAACCTTGCTTAGGTCCGTAAATGGAACGCTTAAGCTTGTTAGGATTTTTAGGATCGATGAAACCTTCGGGTTGTATCGTATACAATTCCTCTTCCAAATAATCGTTTAAGAAAGCCTTTTTCACATCCATTTTCCATATCTCTGTGGAAAAATATCTGTATATGTCCCAATTCTTTTACATGCAGGATTATAACGAATTTATAATTATGATTTATAGTCATAAACGAAATACGAGATACAAAGATTTGGGAACAAGAATTAACCTTTAGTCTTTGCAAAGGCCTAAGATCAGATATCAAATTAGATATCCTCATAATCGTTGCACCCAAGATGTTCCAAGAAATACCCTTTTCCGAGCTAGAAACTGCAAAAATTACTTTTAATTTTTGTGAATAATGAAAGTTAAAGAGAGAGAGGAGGACGGAATTTTGTGGAACTCGTTCGTCTTGGGAGGTGTGCCGTGAGGTTATTTATAGGAGGGTGGTGTTCGATAGTCAGTATATCTCTTAACCACCTTGCATAGTTTAGATAGGATTCCCAAATCAGTATTTGAGTCTTACCTAAACTACTACCTAAACATGTAACAACCTTCATCTAATTAGCACACTTCAACTGACCGAAATTCTCATGCTCGCCGAAATTCTCTCTCTATAGAATCGGTTATATTCTCTCTTATATGTAATGTTTTATCTTATATAAATATCGTATGTTTATAATTTACTAATTAAATATAACCGTTTATATTTAACTAAATCATTTAATCCTTATTAAATAATTTCATTACACACACTAATTAAATATAACATTTTATATTTAATAATGAATTAACATTTTAATTCGTCTCAGCTAATATTATTTAATCAGCATTAAATAATTACATCATCATTAAATTGACTAACCGTTTAGTCGTATAGGGTATCAATATGATTACATTTTCATCTAATCATATCTCTCAGATTCCATCCTATAGGTGTGACTCTTAGGGCGCAGTTGATTACCTCCATCTGTATGACAATAACGTCAAACTTTCTAGTAAGCCAATCGTTATTGATAAACGTGAATCAACTGGCTAAAATACAAAAGTATACCCTGTGTTCCTTTAAGAGATTTATTTGTGTTGTCGCACTAACTGTGGAGGACACTAGCTCCAACAACCTCATAGTCATGAATTGCAGCAATCGCTAAGATAATCCGGATAGATTTGAGCATGACGACAGGTGCAAAAAACTCATCATAGTGCAACCCTTGCACTTGAGTGAAACCTTTGGAAACAAGTCGCGCTTTGTAGGTATCGGGTTGTCTATCTATTGAATGCTTTATCTTATAAAGCCACTTGCAGTAAATAAGTCTTATCTTATCAGGCAAGTCAACCAAATAACATACATCATTCTTGTACATGGAATCTATCTCGAACTGCATGGCTTTAAGCCATAACTTTGAGTCATAATAGGTCATAACACCTTTGTAGGTAGCGGGTTCATTACTCTCCAACAGTAATATGTCTTTTCTACCCGTCTCCTCGACCTTACAATGCATCGGTCTGGAGGGTGAGAGGCTCTACCTTTCCTTCTAGGCTTCTGAGGAATAGAAACCGTAGTAGAGGTGAAGGGAACAACTGCCTCCATTACTTGCTCGGTTATTGGTTTTTGGACTTCAGATAAATCAAAATTTCTACTACTTTGTTTGTTCGAGAGAAACTCTTTCTCTAAGAACCACGCACTTGCCGCAACAAAAACTCGGTGTTCGATCGCTGAATAAAAGTAGTGACCAAATATTCCTTTCAGATAACCTACAAAGTAAGTCTTGACCGATCGCGGGCCTAGCTTGTCTTCTTGTCGCCACTTGACATAAGCTTCACAGCCTCAAACCCGAATAAAGGACAAGTCTGGAACCTTTCCTTTTCATATCTTATATGGGGTCTTGGCTGCAGCTTTAGTCGGACTTCAGTTTAGTATTAGAGCTGCGGATTAAAGAACAAATCCCCATAATGAATCTGCTACAACCGTGTGACTCATCATGGATCGAACCATATCCAATAAGGTTCGATTTCTCCGTTCGGACACACGAAGTGTTGATCAAACTCAATCGAAAGATATTCGCCACCACGGTCTGAACGAAGTTCTTTAATCTTTCTATCCAATTGGTTCTCAACCATTTTTTGGAATTCCTTGAACTTTTTGAAGGATTTGCTTTTATGTTTCATTAAGTACACATACCCGTATCTACTCAAATCATCTGTAAAAGTGATGAAGTATCGATACTCGTATCTGTAAAAGAAAATACGAGTCATCTTTCCTATGAGACATGATTAACATGTACCAAATGATTCATATTCAAATGGTAAAATTTTCCTATTCTTACTGAGTTTCTTTACGCGTTTCTCATTTATATGTCCCATACGACAATACAATAGATATGTTTGATCTTTGTCACCTACCTTAATCCTTTTATTATTCACGTGATGAATTTCAGTTGTTTGATCTAAAACATAAATGCCATTTATGGAAACCGCTTTGTCATAAATCATATTATTTAATGAAAAAGTTCAACAATTGTTAATATTAAGTTCGAAACCATCCATATCTAACATGGATACAGATAAAATGTTTTAAGATAATGATGGAACAAAATAACAATTATTTAATTGCAAAATAAATCTATTAGAGAGTTTAAGTGCATAAGTTCTAACGGCAACAGCAGCAACTCATGCACCATTTCCAGCTCGAAGATCAATCTCACGTTTTGCTAGACGTCGCACGTCCCTCAGCCCATGCGAATGATTACACAAGTGAGAACCACAACCAATATCAAATACCCAAGTTGCAGAATTAGCTTGATTGATTTCAATCATGTGAATAAATAAAGATATACTTATGGGCGTCACACGCCCAACTTTAATACCGTCAAGGTATTTGGGGCAGTTCCTCCTCCAATGGCCAAACTGGTGGCAATGGTGGCACTCTATATCGTTCCCCTTGATCTTAGTATTGCTCTTTGAGCTACTGGTCTCACCAAGCCCACTCTTTGCTTTTAACTGGCCCGAGCGCTTGAAAGATGGCTTGTAAACATTTAAGTCATTTAGAGCCTTTCCCTTTCCTTTTGACTGATCATTAGGACATTCTGCTTTTGGCTCCCACTCGAAATAAGATCCTTCTCTGCTTGCACGAGTAGAGAGTGGAGCTCATGAAGACTTTTCTTCATGTCGATCATGTAGTAGTTCACCCTAAATTGGGTAAAACCATCACGAAGACAGTGGAGGATGCGGTCAATGATGATATCCTCATTGATCTTGCACTGTAATTCCCCCAATTTTTCGACATTCTCAATCATATTGAGAATATGTGGGCTAACAGATTGGCCCTTTTGGAGTTTCGCCTTAAAGAAACGAACAACACAGTCATACTTAATGATTCTCGGAGCTTCAGAGAATTCATTGGTTAGGGTGGTGAAAATCTTTTGCACCTTGAGAAATGAAGCAGCGTTGCAAATTTGATTCCATTGCATAGATCAAGACGTTCTTAATCGCACCGGGCCCACGTGTGAACTCATCGCAGTGGTCTCAGCTGCCATTGGCTCAATTAAATACTTGAGCTTGCCATCTAAGACAACAACATTCCATAATGATGATGCCTCCCAATCAGCAAAGTTACTCCCATCATTTTTAAGTCGAGTGGATTGATTAATATGGTCCATAAATGATCGGAGCCATGATTCACGGGTGAGTGTAGCAGAAGGTCCAGTATTAACGTCACGGTCAGTCCTTTTAACAACAGTTTATAATTATCTACAATGCGAAAAAGAAGATAGTAAGTAAAAAAACATCGAATAACTGAAGTCAATGTAAATGGTTTTAACAATGACTTAAACATTTATGTAATCAACCTCTCTCAATTGGATTACATAAACGATCCCAAGACCCAACTTCTTTAAATTGGTAAGTTAACCACTTAGCTAGTTCTACCTTAGGACTCTCGGTCGACAAATTTCTCAAATTTATCTCATAATCCATTATAATCTAAAACTGTTTTAAATTATAATGTTGAGTTCAACTAAATCTATATGCACTACTTACCCAATGTAGACGAGGTCCATACAGAGAGTAATATGCCCAATATGCCCACCTACGAACAAGGGATTCATAGTCAATTGATCTATAAAGACTAACCTCAATTTTTAATTAAGAGAGATATCCCATCATTTATTTTAGATTCATTTTAAATGAACAAAAATTTAAGTGAATAGGATTAAATGAAGGCTAAATTGACATTGTATGTCACATGAAATCACGATTTATATACTATATGATCCACTTTCATGCAATTTTAGGTGGTTTGGTTTAGGCAGAATATGATGATATGCAACAATTTTAAACATGCGATGAATAAACAAGCGAAGAAAAAAAAAACAAAATAATAAAATCCTAGTGTGGCCTATCAACCTATAGATTACAACTTTGGAATCCAATCACATTGGACCCGGAAAGCTTGGTGGAAACTCCAGTCTTGTGATGCATCAGCGAGCTCCCTTGAACGTCTTCAAATCTTCACGTTAAAGTCTTCTTTCGAAATAAGTTACATTACACAAAATTACATAGTTAAAGTCCTATTAATTACATTCTATGAATAACGTAAAAAAAAACAAAAGAAAAAGGAGATACGAGATCTCATTAATTACATCACCGATTACTTTTGCATCATTACGAAAAAACAATCAAAACTAAGGTCACACTAGATTACATTACATCACATTGTCAACGCTTAAAATAAAACATTCATCGAAAAAAAGCAATCATTCAACAATATAAATATAAAATATTCATAATGCAAAATATTATCCCAACCACCTTTTAATAATTTATAATATGAAAATTTCCGTAAATTTTCACAAAACCAACTATATATGTCATACAAATATAATAATCTAAGAATAATTCAAAAATATCGTATATAGTGGCTTAATCTACTATTATTCTAAACAATTTAAAATAATAAGGTATCAAATTAATAAAATAAAATACCATAAATAATTTCCGATATTAAATTAAATTGATAAAAGCAGCCAATAAAATCAGCCAAACATAGCGTTATCTGAAAGACTTTCCAAAAACAACTTTCGGAAAACTTTCCAAAAATTAAAACTTTCCAATTTTTTTCTATGTAAAACGGTCGGGAAAACAATCTAAACGTTCGAATAAGGCTTAAAAACAACATTCCTCCATAGCAGTCCAGTTTAGAATGTTGTTTACACTCGAAAAACACTTTTTTTCAACGAAATCCAACAATTTGATTTTTTCCAAATTAAAACCGTCTCAAAGAAAAAAAAAAAGTCGAAACCCTTTTCTTAATTTTCGTTCTGATAATTTTCGGCCAAAAAAAGAAATTCCATTCATTATCGTATAATAAACAAAAACAAGCAAATTTCATTAAAACATTAATTATCATATAACAAATGTAATAATCAAAATTTTCGGGGAGGATTTTTATCGTATAAAAATCGATTTATATTGTGTTGATTCAATCTGTATTCTATCAACAAATAAATTTAACTAAGTCAATTTAACTTTTAAACTTGTCAAAGGGGGCCGAAAAAAACCAAGAATGTATCGATTTAAATCAAGAAACGATTTAACATCATATGAAAAATCAAGAACATACATAATAAAACAATTTTGAAGCATCTGCTCTGATACCACTTGTAGGAAATATCGTATATTTCTTAATGAGATTAATTGTATTAATGTCATAAGGATGAATTATATCAAAATTAACTTTAATATGAATGCAACAACAATAATTAAATCGATACAAGAAGGGACGAAATAACCTTGAGTCCTTTGCTTTTGGCCTAAGAACAACCTAGCATAATAGATTTCAAGGCAGAAAATCCTCCTATTAATTGCACCCAAGACATTCCAAGAATATGGCTTGCTCGAATTTTGTGTATGCTAGACAAAACGGAACGCCTCTCCTCTCCTTATGTTTCACACGAAATTCCCCTTCTTTTTTAAGGGTTAATCTCAAGTCTTTATATAGGGAAAAAATAATAACAATGTGTGAATCCAAACAAGAGGAGGACTCTTGTTTGGCACGAGTCCACACGGTCCAAAAACAACTACCATAGCCGAATTTTTGATAAAATAATAAAAACTACTTTTATTAATTATTGGAAGATATTATTTTGGAAGTTGTTATACTTATATATTAATAATATATTGACTGAAATTTCGGTGCACTTGGAAAACTGATTTTCCGAGACTTATTCAATATTATAATTTAACATATTTAAATATGGCAGGAGAATATAATTAATTATCGTATAATCCATTAATTTTACTATCGTATATTAAAAATTATATTACTAATAAATATAACATTTATATTTATTTAGAATTAACATTTTAATTCATTTCTTCTAATAATCATTTAATCGTATTAAATAATTATTCGTATTATTTCCATGACTAATATTTAGTCGATTTAGGCATCTATGTAATATATCAGTATATAATCACATTTCTTGGAACCATCTTATAGGTGTGACCGATAGGGACCAAGTAATCACCGCTATCAGTATGACAGTAACATCAAACTTCTAACAAAGCCAACCGTTACTGATTTACGTTAATTAGTTGATAATTATACAAAGTATCCATTTGTGATCTTGTAATAGATTTAGATTGTAGTCGCACTAACTGTGGAGGACACATGCTCCAACAAAACTAGCTATTCATAATTAAATAAAAACTAGAATAATTTTATGAAAAACATAATGAAAATATAAATAAAACTAAGGGAAGAAAAAAAATATCGTAATGGAAGAAATAGAACATGTAAAGGGAGAATAATAATAAACAAAAGATTGCTTGAATATAAAGGAAATGTAAAATGATTATAACTTGAAATGTAAACTAAAATGTACGAGAATTCTATTGGAGATTATGTAAAACTAGGCTAAGAAATAATATGGAAAAGTGTATGAAAAATATGTACAAGGTTGGTGTAAATAATGTAAACGAGAAGTATAGAATGGTGTGAAAGAATGGTGTGAAAGAATGGTGTCCAATAGGTTTCACAACACCTTCTATTTATAATAAAATAAGAGGAGAAACGGAAGCAACTACATGGATACAACCCCGATCGGGGTTGCCATCCTCGATCGGGGACGCAGCTCCGAATATCTTCTTCTTCTTCAATTCTTGTATTCAATGCATAGGGATCCAATGTTGGGTGTTTATTGCTTGATTAATCACCCGATTAATAACCTTCAACCTTAGCATATATGCAGAATTTTGGAATCCTATGCTTAATATTTTTATGATGTTTTGGACATTGCATTTTTGGGCTTGAATTTGATATAATTCTTTACTCCATAGAATCTCATACAAACTTTCATGCAACCTTCTACACTAAGTCCATCACTTGTACTCTTGATCAACCTTGTACTCTAGTTTTTTGCAATATTAGTAGAATTGGGCTCATAAAAGCTCAAATACCTACAAAACATGATAAAACAAGCAAACGTACTAGAATACACATATTAGCTCATAAATCCCTAAAATAAGTGCAATAATCAAGTAAATGTGAACTACAAATAGGGGTAAATCTCTATATAAAATGGACTTATCAAACTCCCCCAAGCTAAGCCCCTGCTTGTCCTCAAGCAATATCATCCCTATCATGTAAATCCATGTGACTAACAAACAATGACTTTTTCCCTAAGCAACATGGGCATGAGGAAAAACAATACATGGATGTGATTTACATGGCGGCGTAATATGGATGACTTCAAGTAGACTTTTTGGCCTTTACACGATCTTTTGACTTTCGGACTCTCACGGTTCACTCATAACTCAAATTGTGTTTAAGGAACATTTTTGTTAATAAACACTCAACTATCCTCGACTCATAAGAATGTGCCCGCAATCTAGTATGGTAAACAATCTAATCATAAGCTAAACAATCAAATGCAAAGCGAATAATGAAGCCAAGAGGGTTAGAAGAAGACTTCTTGTGATGGGTAATAAGGGGGTAAATAATTATGGATTTGTGGAGCTAATTCAAAATAGTAACAAAACCATGAAGAAAGTTCAACCTAAATACCCAATTTTTAGAAGCCAAAATAATGATAAATTATTTCTTTCAATACAAAGCATAAGAAACTCTCCAAATTATTTTGATGAATATATGAGAGCTACCTAATTCAACTTCTTTTTTCTTTCAAGCAACAACAAATATTTTTCATATTTTTTTATTGTTTTTTTTTTCTTTTTCATTTTCTCTTCTTTGCTCCTTTTCTAGCTCTTACTTTCATAAAATTTCGGAAAAACAGTTATCCGGCAAATAAGTTACAATGATATGAATCGTAAAAGTCATCCCAAATTGAGCTTCCCAACACCAAAAATATAGCTACTAGCTTGACAAGGTAGACTAGCTATAATGTAGCTATGATTAAAACATGTCAAAGGGGCTAGAAAATGGGTAAATTTATCAATATGAATATGGCTTCGAAATTGCAAGGCAAACATGAAAGTAATGCTTAAATGAAATGAATATAGGACCATACTTATGCGTTTTTATGTAGCACATAACATAAGAAGACCTACCACTCACCTAAGAGAGACAGGATATGGATGCATTGTACTTTAAGGAGACTCTACCTTGCTATTTGTGGCTTGCCAACAGTCTAGATCAAGCTTACTTAGTCCAAAATTCGTCATCCACCTACTATGTCAAGACATCCACATGTATGCATAATCCCGTCAAATTAAATAGAGTCAAAGCTATAAAGCACAAAATGAGATAAACAAGAGGGCATTAGTAGGACAAGCAAAGAATTGAGCAAGAGTTACATACAAAATTTTCACTAATTTCTAAAAAATGCTCATAATTTTACCTAAATGCAACTAACTAAATGCAACCTAACTAACATGTGAATGCATTCCCCCCAAGCTAAACATGACATTGTCCTCAATGTGTCAACAATTAATTTACCCAAGACATCATAAAAATGGTGCAAAATACTTGAGAAATAAGGACAAGAGATCAAATTTAATGTGTGATGGGAAAAATAAAACTAATATGCAAAGCAATAAAATCTTACTAGACCAATTAACTCCCTCAAGCTATCATGGAAACGGGGGAAAATCCTTCATCGTCTTTGTCTCTTTGAAAGACCTTGGGTTAGAGGTCTTCGTGGTGCCATAAAATCTGAAATTTTAAGACAAAAATTAATTTTAAGGCAACCAAATTGCATTCAAATAATCATGATAAGAGAAATTAGTAAACTAACTAAACCTATAAACATGAATAAAACAATTTACAGTCAATTTCTAACAATAATAAGCATAATATCAAATTACCCCTAATTTGATTTAGAATTTCAGAAATTGAATGAAATTGATTTGAATTGGATGCAATTGAAGAGAAAAGAGATGAAGACATACCAGATGATATTAAGGGATAGAGGATTTGATATTTGCTAGTGATTCTAAGGAAAAAAAAAGAAAATGGAAGAGAAAAGAGAAGATACATACCGTCGTGGATGAAGAAAAAGAAGAACAATACTTTATATTTTTTTTACCAAGTCAAGCCAAACTGTAGAATAACGCCAAATTCGTAAAATTCCACGTCCCCGGTCGGGGTTGGCCGTTGACTTTTTTTTTGAAAAAACGAAAATAGCACAACCTCGATTTAGGTTGACCTCTCATTCGGGCTTTGACCTGTTTTTACGCTTTTCCAATTTAGCCTCTCATTTTCGAAAACCACAACCCCGAACGGGGTTCTTTGTATGGGGAAGCATACTTTTTCTCTTTTCCTTTCTTTTCTTCATTTCTTCATTTAAAATCATAGAAACAAACATTCATAAGTCTAGCAACTTATTTCTAAAACTAATAAAAACATAAAAATAAAGAAAACAAATAAAAAGCTTAGGTTGCCTCCCAAGAAGCTCAAATTAAAGTCTTGCTAGACTCTTTTTTTTCACGGATTAGCTGTCATTTATCCTTTAAAAAGGACGTTAAAGCCCGTAAAAGCTTATCATATTCCTGCGCATGGACAAGACACAAGAATATGCGAGTAATTGATAAGATTAAATTATGAAAGAGCAAAGGCATAGAAGGATAAATCATATAAAACCACCGTATCACTCCACTCGTCAGCAAAAAGTGAAGGATCATGCTTAAGGCCACAAAATAAATTGTTAGAGCATAACATATGATTGTCAATGGTCTCAAATGGGTGGTAAAATAAAGAAGGTAGGACTTTTTATTAGTGGGAGGTGCATCCCACTCATTTTCTAAATTAATAGTACTAAGTCCTTTATCTACCTTAATCGAATCAAAATTATCTTCTACAAATGAATCGACAATGCAGTCAAAACACTCGAGAGAAACCTGATTAGAATCACAAGGAATCTCGACAAATTCATTTGTAAGAGGTAACGCATCTACAACAAGGTCAACGTCGTCAATATGAGTCTCTACATTTTCTATTAGAATGACACTAGGGGGATTTTAAGGAGAAAAATTGAACCATCATTATCATCTAATACTGCAAAATCATTAGTAGCAAAAGACTCACATTGGAGAGGTGAAGAAACAAGAGGAGAAATAGTAGACTCACATTGGGAATGATGATGATGATGAGCATAAGAGTTAGGCACTTGATTACCCAGCGCCAAAACTTGATAGGCTCGAGCGAGAGTTTCCTTTGAGAATGAGCACTTATCTCCATCATCCTTTTGGTACTCTGAGCCACAATTTCACATATTTCATCAATAGAATTCCACGAAGCTTGTTGGCGAGCTTTCTCCCGATTTTCGGAGGCCATGTAATTCAAGAAATTCCATAGATCCCCCTTCCCAACCATGTTGAAGATGTTCCCATTGCACAAGTGAAAAGTTATTTCCCGTGTCTCAAAGTACATACCTTGAAGTACTACAATACCCACATGGAGTTCACTATAAGTGTGGCCAAGAGAGTAAAGATAATTAGTATAGGCATAAAATTGATCGAGATAGTCATGAAAAGGTTCATCCAGTTGCTGCCCAATAAATTGATCCATCAATATGAAATAGGCCAAGCTTTAGCACCTACAAAATAAGCACTAAAACTACAAATAAATCGTGAGAAGATCTCAAGGAATACGTGTTCCTAAAGACAACAGAAAGCAAGATAAAACATAACAACTAAATAGCAAACAAAATCATGCTCCCCGGCAACGGCGTCAAAATTTGATAGGATGTCGCACACCTATGCAAAAATACACTCATGGTACAACAAATTAATGTAGTATATAGGGGTCAAATGCCACAAAGAGCTCGGTGGTTGTCAATAGTTGTTATGACACGAATTTTATCTGCGTCGAGATGATCGATTTTTTGGTTGGTATGAGAGTAATAATAAAAACTATAATATAAAAGATATTCTAGGAAATTCGGGTCACGCATGCAAATATAAAGACTTCTAAATAGATAACTCGGAAATTAGTAGATATTGTTTAATTGTTATAGGTTTATTAAAGATACCAACCTTACGACATCGATATCACCCTCAGACCGGATCCTAGAGTCGTTCACATTATAACTAGGTCGTCCCACTGATAGCGAGATGTAACTCGTCGGTTCCCGCTTTCAAAAAATATTTGTAAAACCCAAATTAAGTAGTATAATCGGGGTGTCGAACGTGAAGATGGTGGGGATAATTGCTTAGTTAGGTTCTAATATAGGTCTAGTTGGGGTAACAGGGTTTTATGTATGATAATTAACAACTAATGAGCAAAAAAAAGTAAGATATGAATTCAATGAAAGGTAAACTAGGGCGTCGGGGGTCGCTAAGGGGGGTAGACGAAAGGATACTAGAAGGTCGACTAAGTTGTCCTAAATTTGGGGTCTCGGTAGGTGTCGTCTCTCGCGTCGACTCAAACCGAGGTTGGGTTACCCAATCTTTCGCTAGAAATAGACACAACGAACTTATAAACATGCAAAACCAAGCCCCCAACCGTCGCTAAAGGCAAGTTACGCTAGAATCTAAACCCAACTTTCGTTGAAGCATATCATCGAACACCTAGCATGCATTGAAAGATTAACTGTAACACCCCCATTTATTTAAGGGCCTGTACTAGGACTCCTCAGATAAATAAAGGTGTTACCATCTCGGTTTCCCGAGGCAGTAGATACAAAGGAAGATATTCAGTACTTTAAATTGGTAAAGTTATCTCGAAGAACAAGTTCATACAACTGAAATATAAAGTTTGTCTTGCTGAAAACAAAAGTACGACTCATAAGACAACTACTACGGTGATCTAGACTCTAGGCAGGTCCGGATCCAAGCTTCTCCCTTCCCCTTTTTGCTCCCATAGTCTCAACACCTGTGAATCTGCTCCCCAATAAATTGGTTCATCACAGGTGATCACGAATACACAGGGTCAACCACGAGGTTGAGTAGAGAAAAACTGTAAACAAACCACATTACTATAAATAGAAGTCGATCATCTCCACTCCGAATCACAAGACCCATTATTCTCCACACCAATCACAAGACCCATTAACTCCGCACCGATCACAAGACCCATTATCTCCGCACCAATCACAAGACCCATTATCCTCCGCACCAATCACAAGACCCATTATCTCATCACCTCGTAGTATATCACAGAGTGATATAAATAACACAATATAACGATCACGTGATAATAAATAACAAACATGATTGGTATCAAATAAGAACATATTACACATCATCGTATACCAGTAGTTTCCTCTACCTGAAATAGCAGGAAATGTAGATACGTCCAAGCTCGTTAGAAGTGTTCCACACGAAACTCGCTACCTAAACACGTATATGTAACAAATTAAAACCTTCCCGAAACCCCATAACCTCCTATATATACTATAAATAGAAACCTTCCATAAATGGAAAGTTTCCAAAAATAGAAACCCATTATAAATGGAAAGTTTCCTTAAATAGAAACTTTCCTTAACTCATTGATTTCCGACTCATAAGCTTCAATTACACGATAACAAATAGCTTGAAATAACGAAAGACGGCTAAAATTAAAATAGTAGTCATAATAATAATAGTACTAAAATTATAACAATAACAATTATAATCTTAATAATAATAATAATAATAATAATATTAATAATAATACTAATAATAAAACAATACAAACACCCGCACCCATACACCCAAACCCGACTCACGTTTTATCACCGTCAACAACCCTATCGTGACACGTCGCAACCACCAACCACCACCAGTCTGTGAACCCCAGCACTACCACCTACCACCTCGACCGCCGGCGAACTCTCGACCACCACCATCGTGGTGAACCAGTGCCCAAAACCAGCCTGGTTCATCACGCCCTTCACAGAACCCGCCTGAACAAAGCCCCATCGACAACCAGGCAGCCCCCAGAACCACCATCCCACGACACCACAACTACCCCCTGACCCCAGACCTTCCGACCGTGGTGGTACCACCGCACCGACCTCCCCCTGGTCATCGGTGGTACCACCCCCAGACCACTCTGCCGACACTAAGCGCGCAGGAACCCAAAACAACCAGTTACCTGTTCCCTTTCGCATTCACCACATAAACCACCCTTCGACACCCACCTGACCACCACAACAACCACCAGCCCATTCCCTGACTCTCCCCTGACCTACACAACCACCCACGACTCTTTTATCAACACTGAACAGAGACGAGTTACAAACAACATAAATACATACATACGACACCTCTACCAACCCAACCTTTTCAGATGCTTGTACGACGGCCCTGGGTGGCCAGAGACGACATACAGTGGTGCATACCGGACCACCACACGTCACTTATAAGAGTCATGTAATAATCAGTACTGTTCATAAAATAAAACAATTGTAAACAGTGACACCAAAAGAGCGTAGACAACACAAACTAAACACGGTGGTGAACATACCAGGTTACTAGCCAAAACGACCCACCGTGCGCCACCTCACGACCACCGAGCACTGACTCTTTTCCTTCTCCGACGTGACGGTTAGGGTTTTGTGTGAACAAATATGAGATAGGGTAGGGTTTGGTATAAGGATTAGGTGTCTACAAATGACGGCAGGTGAAGGTTATAGGAGATGTAAAACTTAGGGTTTTGTTTGATGATTAGGGTAAAACGAGGGTGGGCTGCTGTAATACCTCGTTTTTGTAGTTCTTTTTATTTTAAATCATTCGTTTTATAAGCTTACTCGTACCCGTTTTATATGAGTTGTTTTGGACTTAGGAGAGACTCGAATTGGGAACTTAGCTACCATAACATAATTTTGGTAATGTGTAGTTGTTGGGGTTCGAACCTAGGACCCATGGCAACACGGCCATGGGCCTCGATATGCGTGCAAACCTAAGGCAACAGCCCACGTTTTCTTTAGTTGCTAAACCCTATTCTACACCTTATTCAAGCCGTCATATATAATCACACCACCTGACCTAATCTAGCCTATCTATCATACAAACACTTCATAGACTAACAGCCGACATAGCATACTATACAAGGGTGGTGGTTACGGTGGTCATAGGGTGGTCAGTGCGCGTCGATCTGGGCCAGAAAGAGGTGAGCACAGCACGTTTATTCTTGTTCTCCTATGTCTGTTGCGTTTTTATGATAGGTTCTAACCTTGTGTTGTCTTTGCTAGAGTCGGGTTGTTATGGGTATGTAGTCTATGATGTCTGGGGTGGTGTTTGGGCTTTTGTCGCGTCGTTGTCAACCACTGTACACCACCGTAATGGGTGGTCTTTTGTGTCACCTGTCTCGGTTTCGTGGTCAGGCTGTGAACGAGTCTGTACGAGTATGGATTTTAGGGCGTCTTCGAGGTGTGTTTTAGGAGTTCGATTGGTGGGGAATGGAGTGGAGAGACTGGTGGTGATGTGGGGAATGTCGTGGTGGTTGTGGTGGAGGTGTTAGGTGTCTAGTGGGTTGTCGGAGGGGTGGTTCGTAGCCCCTGTTTGCCTCGGTCTGTCTCTGTTTTGTCTCTGTTCAGGTCGGTCGTGGTCAGGGGGTTGGTTGGGGGTGGTTTTACTGTCGACTCGGGGGAGGTCCATACAGTAAAACCACCGTGGCTTACTGGAGGGTTGTCGGTGGTGTAGTTTGGTGGGTGTTGTGGGTGGTGCAAGGGCGGTTGTTGGGTTTTTGTTTGGGGTCTGTTCTGGGAATTTCAGAGTCAGGCGTGTACAGTATGGGTTTTGGAGGCGCTGGTCAAAGGCGACAGGGAGTGTCGACCGGGGTGGTGGTGTCGGGGTGGCAGATGGTGGTCGAGGGTGTTGGGTTCTGGTGTTGGTTGGTGGTCGAAGTGGTGGTAGGCGGTGGTAAAGGGGACTGAAACCGGTTTGGGGGTTGTTGGGTTTCGAATTCTTTGCTCTGTTTGTTTCTCTTATTATTCTTATTATTATTATTATTATTATTACTATTATTATTATTATTATTATTATTATTATTATTATTATTATTATTATTATTATTATTATTATTAATATGTATGTGATATATTTCCTATTTTGATATCTTTTATTTATGGTTAATATAACTAGTATTTATGGTGTAATATTTTTATTTATGCCAATTTTTAATTTGAGTCTTATTTAATGATTTGAATGATTTGAATTTCAAACCAAGGTTACTATTTTTGGAAGCTACTATATATAGGAAGTTACTATAAATGGAATGTGTGTACGTTTTACGTGAGTAGGAAGTTTATTAATTAAGTAATATACTTTTAGGTGGAAGTTTTCGTGTGGAGCATTTTTAGTAGCAGTTGCGCAGTAACCATTTCTTCTGCAGTTTGAGGTAGGGGAATACTACATATATGAGATGTGTAACCTGTGTATTGGTTGATATTAATTATGTTCATATATATTGTTATATGATTGATATATTGTGATATATAATTCTGTGATACGATATGGTGCGGAGATAAAGGGTCTGTGTTTGGTGCGGAGATAAAGGGTCTGTGTTTGGTGCGGAGATAAAGGGTCTGTGTTTGGTGCGGAGATAAAGGGTCTGTGTTTGGTGCGGAGAAAAAGGGTCTGTGATTCGGAGTGGAGAAATTCAGCTTTCTATTTATAGTAATGCGGTTTATTTACAGTTTTCTCTACTCAACCTCGTGGTTGACCCTGTGTATTCGTGATCACCTGTGATGAACCAATTATTGGGGAGCAGATTGACAGGTATAAAGACTATGGGAGCTTGGGGAAGGGAGAAGCATGGACCCGGACCTGCCTAGAGTCTAGCTCACGTGATAGTAGTTGATGAGTTGTACTTTTATTTATATCAGAACAATTTTATATTTGGTTATGTAAGAACATGTTTTGAGTTTAACTTAATTTAAAGTACTGTTTATCTTCCTTTGTGTCTACTGCCTCGGGAAACCGAGATGGTAACACCTGTATTTATCTGAGGAGTCCTAGTTCAGGCCCTTAAATAAATGGGGGTGTTACAGCTGCCGTGAGGGTTAACGTGAGGGTGTTGGCACGATAAACAAGGCCCAATCCTCACTAGTCTAGAGGTTCCATGATCAAACCCCATGGTCGACACACCCTAAACTCATTCAAACACCGTTCAAGTATTATCCACACAAGTACTAAGCTATATAAAAGTCGTAAAAAGCAAATTCTAAGTTAATTAACGAGTCGAGATAAACGGGATATTACATTAACCCTCTACTAAGAACAACTAGCCTATAAACTAGCACAATTCTATCATCTAACCACACCAAAGATTTCCCCTAACCCTAGGTATAAGTCTACTCACACATACTTGCAAGAGGAATGTAAACTATTAAAGAAGACATGCTAGACATGATGAATAAAGCAAATGTAAACAAATGAAAATGAAAACTTAAAGGAAATGTAAACAAATGCAAGAACTAAGTAAAGGAAAGAAGGATTATACCAAATACTTGAATAAAGGTTGGAACTTGGATTACAACAAGAAGGATCTTCTCAAACCATTTCAAATTACACCCAAAATCCAAAATGTAAACTATTGATATGCTAAGAATAAATTAGGAGAGATAAAGTAAAAGATTAACTAAATGATTATGAAAACTAAAGAGGGATTATGTGAGTAAGATGAGTTTTGAAGTCTAAAATGGAGAACAATAGAACAGTAGAAACCCTAGGGATGCGTGCTTAAGAAATAAAATTTTTGTTCCTGAAAATAGTCTAAGTGCGGGTTTATATAGTGTGCGAAATTCTGAGAACGGACTCTCAGCCGGTCAACCGGCTGTCGGTCAAGGACCGGCTAAGAGTCCAAAAATACACTTCTGAACTTTTAGCTTTAACATGCACGAGATCCAGCCGATCAGCCGGCTGTCGGCATGGTACCGGCTGAGCGTCAGCTTCCAAACTTCTGACTTTCTTCATTTTCTTCAAGTCTACAGGTCTTCTTAGCCGGCTGGCTGGCTGCCGGTGGGGGACCGACTTTGAGTGCTTTCTTCAGAATTTGCCCAAAAAAAGATTTCTTGTTTCTTGAAAAATAATCTAAGTATGGAGAAGGGGTCCCAGCCGGGTGCCCGGCTGCCGGCTGGCCATCGGCTGAGGATCCTTTGCAATGTTTCTGGATTTTTGGTGACGAGTCAAGGGGAGGAACCCCCAACCGGCCTACCGGCCGCCGGCCTGGGACCGGCTGAGAGGGCCTGACTCTTTTCTTCTCAATTCTTTCACTTTTTGCATTAAATCCGTCTCGTTTGCTCCCGTTTCTTCGTTCCCGCCTCAAAACCTACAAAATGGAAACCAAATAGGCAGAATCGAGGCAACGTGCATAAAATCAAGCAACGGCACGCAAAACGGGGCCAAAACGGGATCAAAATGAAAGAAAAGATAATGAAAATAACGACAAATTTGGGACTCATCATCTACTACTCATGTTTGGTTTATTCGATTCCTTGCCTCGCAACATACGGATCGATTTACAAAGTTTAATCTAGGATTATTATACATAACCAAAGATTAATAATAATTAAGTACAAACATGTGAGATAACAATATAAACAAAATTACTATTATCTTAATTTATCAAATTACATATTTCTATTAATCTCTAGACTAGAAAACCTAGCTATTCATAATAAAACAAAAACTATAATAAAATGATGAATTAAACATAATGAAAATATAAATCAAACTAAGGGAAGAAATAAAATACCATAATGAAAGAAATAGAACTCGTAAAGGGAGAACAATAATAAACAAAAGATTGCTTGAATATAAAGGAAATGTAAAATGATTATAACTTCAAATGTAAACTAATAATAAAATGTAAACTAAAATATACGAGAATGCTAGTGGAAGGAGAAACTGAAGCAACTACATGGGTACAACCCCGATCGGGGTTGCCATCCCCGATCGGGGACGCAACTCCGAATATCTTCTTCTTCAATTCTTGTATATAATGCATAAGGATCCAATGTTGGGTGTTTATTGTTTGATTAATCACCCGGTTAATGGCCTTCAACCTTAGTATAAATGGAGATTTTTGGAATCATATGCTTGATATTTTTATCATGTTTTGGACTTTGCATTTTTGGGCTTGAATTTGATATAATTCTTTAATCCATAAAATCTCATGCAAACTTCCATGCAAACTTCTACACTTAGTCCATCACTTGTACTCTTGATCAACCTTTTGTTCTAGTTTTTGCAATATTACTAGAATTGGGCTCATAAAAGCTCAAATACCTACAAAACAAGATAAAATAAGCAAACATACTAGAATACACGTATTAGCTGATAAATCACTAAAGTAAGTGCAATAATTAATTAAATATGAGCTACATATAGAAGTAAATCTCTATATAAAATGGACTTATTAATTGGTTCTCAACCTTGTTTTAGAATCCCTTGAACTTTTCGAAGGATTCACTTTTATGTTTCATTAAGTAGACATACACGTATCTACTCAAATCATCTGTAAAAGTGATGAGTATCTATAGCCGTCTCTAGGTGTGATGGACATAGGTCCACATACATCAGTATGTATGAGTCCTAGAAGATCACTAGCTCGCATTCCAATACTATTAAAGTAAATACCAGTCATCTTTCCTATGAGACATGAATCACACGTACCCAAATGATTCATATTCAAATGGTGAAATTTTCCCATTCTTAATGAGTTTCTTTACGCGTCTCTCATTTATATGTCACATACGACAATGACATAGATATGTTTGATCTTTTTCACCTACCTTAATCCTTTTATTATTCACGTGAGAAATTTCAGTAAATTGATCTAAAACATAAATTCCGTTTATGGAAATTACTTTGTCATAAATCATATTATTTAATGAAAGTACAACAATTGTTCTTAATATTAAATTCGGAACTTTCCATATCTAATATGGATACATATAAAATGTTTTTAGATAACGATGGAACAAAATAACAATTATTTAATTGTCACTAGGGAGTTTAAATGCATAAGTTCCAACGGCAATAGCAGCAACTCGTGCTCCATTTCCAACTCGATCGAAGATCAATTTTGCGTTTTGCTAGACGCCGCACGTCCCTCAACCCATGTGAATGATTACACAAGTGCGAACCACAACCAGTATCAAATACCCAAGTTGCAGAATTAGCGTGACTAATTTCAATCATGTAAAAAAATGAATATACTTGTAGGCGTTACACGTCCGGTTTCAATATCCTCAAGGTATATGGGGAAGTTCCTCCTCCAATTGCCAAACTGGCCCAAATTGCCATCCCTAAGTGGGCCTGGTGAGACCAGTAGCTCAAGATCCGCATTGTTTACTGTGGATCCTGATCCAACGGATCCAAATATGTAAGATCCATATCCGGATCCAACAGATCCAGGTCGGATCCGGGTCCGTTGCGGGTCCAAGTTTCTAGCCTCACATTATAAAAAAAACTCAAGAATCATAACACTATTGATATCCATTTTTTGAAATACAATAAAATGGAAAAGTAACTAGTAGCGTGGCAATTATGTTCAATCAAATATTATAAGTAGTAATTATTATGACCAAGTAATCCAAACACAAATCAAGAAACAATATAACTAAGACCTAAAACTTCATGTTTTTACTATGAAAACAGGTCCAGGGTCGGATCTGGATCCTTCAGGATCTGCGTAGGAGGATCCAGATCCGTTTTAAAAGTAGTGGATCCAGATCCGACCCGCATCCAACGGGTCTGAAAAAATAAGATCCAAAACCGGTCCATCAGGGTCGGGTCTTACGGATCTAGACCGGATTCAGGATCCATTGTCATCCCTAGGCCCACTCTTTGAGTTTGACTGACCTGAGCGTTTGAAAGATGGCTTCTTAACATTTAAGTCAGCCGGAGCCTTTCCCTTCCCTTTAGATTTGATCGTTAGGATATCCCGCTTTTGGCTCCCACTCGAAATAAGATCCTTCTCTGCTTGCACGAGTAGAGAGTAGAGCTCATGAAGACTTTTCTTCATGTCGTTTGTTTAGCCCAAAATTGGCATCTCACTGTTGGGCCCGAGGATAAATAAACAAACAGCCCACCACAAGGAGCAGACCAGAAGCAAATCAAAAGCAGACCAGAATCAAATCAGAAGCCAGACCAGAGCAGAAAAAAGAGCTGTTAGAGAAAGGGAGTGGGTCAAAACCCTAAAGGGATATTCCCCTATATTCCCTCCCACATTCCAGCAACAGAGCAAATCAGTTGAACATACAAATTGGCAGCTATAAAAGGAAAAGGAGAGGGCATTCGTTAGGCATTAGTTCTTTTTGGCACATTGTAATCCTTAAATTTACGCAAGCACTTGTACTCAAAGCAAACAGTGAAAACATTCGATCATAGTAAACATATTGGAGGGATTCCGTTCCCCCCGCGGTTGTTTCCCCATTGGGTTTTTCCGCGTCACCAAAAACCTCTTGTGTCACTCTTTATCTTTTCTCGTTTTCTATATTTATTTTCTACGTAAAATCCAAATATTGGTTGGCACTTTGACCTACATCACAGTAATTCGACTCGAAAGAAATTTTACCAAAACAATTTGGCGCCCACCGTGGGGCATAGTGCGCATTCCAATATATAAAACCGTCGTTTCACCACAAAAAACATGTCTGGAACCAGAGCTAACCCTTCCAGTTCCCAAAGCATGCCAGCCCAGTCCAGTGGGACCAACCCTACTATATCTGCTGGACTCACAGGACCATCCCTGGTCGTGAGTCAGACCACAGCCTCCAAGGTTGTGGTTCCATCTAGCAAACCGCCTCAGGTTCTCAGATCACCCCCTGTGTCTGCTTCCCCAAGGCAGAGCAGAGAGAGCAGCCCCAGTAGGAGTGGAGAAGCCCAAACGCTCAGAGCAGACCAGCAGCCGCAGGTTCCCCGTACCGATCCGATGCAGATGGTGGTCCAGGGAATGAGTGCTCTGCAGGAAGCTATAGATGGCCTGAAGAAGGACAATCTGGACCTGAGAGAGCGGATCGCCGCAGTCGCACGTCCAGAGCAGCCGTTCAGAATGTTGCAGCCAGGGCCTGGGCAGACCTTCAACCCCTTCGGGAGAGCAGGGTTGAACCGGCCAATTCCCCAGGAGATCGTCGCCAGGCTGGATCTAGGTGTCACCACCCCGAGCAGTGGCCCAGAGATACTGGATCTGGACTCGTCCGTGTTTGGAGCACCGCAGTCCAGACCAGTTCAGCCTGCAGGTAATCCTACACCTTGTTTTCCTCCTGGGACTCACCCTTTGATTTTTTCAGGTACCCCTCCACAGCCCACCATCGGACGAACGCCAGAGATCTCAGTAGGAGCAGCGCCCGTGAACCAGTCCAGCACCGGAGGATGGCAGGGAGGAGCGCCAGCACAGTCAGCAGTTGGTTGGCATCCAGGACCAGGCTTCAGTTCATCCGTGGCAGCCAATCAACCAGCCGCAGGACCTTGGGGAGGAGCCCCTCCAGGCTTCTTCCCTCCGCCAGTCAATCCGACCTCAGGTCCCTGGGGAGGAGCCCCTCCAGGCTTCTTCCCTCCGCCAGTCAATCCATTCCCTGGAGTAGGCAGTCTCTCAGACCAGCGCTACCAGGAGTTGAAAGACATGATCACCAAGATACCTGGTATGCCAAGGCCAATGGAGAAAGCTTCCCAGGACAACTATGAAAGATTCACCATTCATCGACAACATTGCCCTGATCAATGTGCCCAAGGGGTTTGTGCCACCAACCATGACACTATATGATGGTACGGCCGACCCCCTGGACCACATAAATCAGTATAAGCAGAAAATGATGGTGGTAACCGCAACCGGAGCACTTAAGAAGGTCTGCATGTGCAAAGGATTTGGGTCAACCCTATCCGGAGCAGCCCTGCACTGGTTTGTGGGATTGCCCAATCGCAGTATCTCCTCCTTTGCAGATTTGGTTAATGCTTTTAATCAGCAGTTTGCTAGCAGCATGAAACCAGAAAAGCAGACCACCGATCTATACAGAATTGTTCAGGGATTCGAGGAAACCACTCGAGATTACCTCACCAGGTTCAACAAGGAAAAGGTTGCCATCACGCATTGTGATGTACCCACTGCCATTGAAGCCTTCCGCAGGGGGTTACATCACGATTCAGACCTGTACAAGCAGTTGACAATGCACCCATGCACCGCCTTTGCTGATGTACAGGCCCAGGTAGTTGCAGCCATGAGGCTGGAAGAGGACGCTGCCTCCAGAAGAAGTACCTATGACACAGAACCTGTGTCTAGGAAAGCACCAGTAGAAAAGAGGGGCGAGAGGCCAAAGCCCTATAGCAAGCCAGTAAGCAAAGTGTCCGAGAGCACTGGTGAAAAAAACGATGCAGATCCACCTCCGAAAGTCAGCGAGTATGGCTTTACCACCGGGATAGCTGGCCTGCTGAAGGCCCTGAAGGATCTCAAGGGAGTCAGGTGGCCAAAGAAGAAAGAGGAACGACCCAATGACCGCCGTGATGCTAGCAAAAGATGTGAATTTCATGATGACATAGGTCATACCACCGATGAATGCTACACCCTCAGGAAGGAAGTTCGATTCCAGTATGACCGAGGCAACCTAGACCATCTGCTCCCAGAGAAATCCACCAGAGTCAATGCAGCCAGCCAGGTGCAGTCTTCACCAGCTCCTCCTTGAAACAGAATTGTGAATGTCATCACTGGAGGATCAGAGCTGTGTGGGCTCACCTACTCAGCGGCCAAGAGGCGTGTAACTGCAGCAAAGGGAGACAAGCCAAAGTTATCGTGCAGAATAGCAAGGCAGGATCTCCCAGCAGTGACCTTTGCAAGACAGATGCACAGGCAGTACCAGAGCAGCACCATGATGCCCTGATTATCACATTGAACATTGGTAATTGTGAGGTCAGGAAAGTCATGGTAGACACAGGCAGCTCCGTCAACCTGCTGATGCTGGATGCACTAAAGAGCATGGGATTTGACGAGAAGGACCTGACAAAGAAAGCTATTCCTCTGGTCGGATTCAGTGGAGAAACAGCGCATACCCTGGGGGAGATCACCATCCCCACCTACGCCGGAGGGCTGAACAAACAGGTAAGGTACCTAGTTATTGATGGTCCATCTACTTACAATGTTATTCTTGGCAGGCCCTGGATCCACGAAATGCGAGCAATCCCGTCAACGTATCACCAGTGCCTGAAATTTCCTACACCGTGGAGAGTCTAGGAGATACGGGGAGACCAGGAGGAGGCCAAGGATTGTTACAAAGTAGCTCTCAAAAGGACCACCAGACCACCAGCTGTTAGAGCATAACAACTACAGCAACTACACATCCAGGAGGAGTACATCGAGCCCCAGCAGGCATAAATCGATGAGGTCCACCTGGATGAGCAGCACCTAGAAAGGACCGTGTTCATAGGCTCAGAGTGCTCTGGAGATCTACGTCAGCAGCTCCTCCAGCTGCTCAGAAAGAATGTGGACTGTTTCGCCTGGTCCCACAAAGATATGATTGGTATAGACCCAGAGATCATAACACACAAGCTCAGCATAGATCCAGGATTCAGACCAGTGCAACAGATGCGCAGGAAATTCGCAGCAGAAAGACATCAGATCATAAACCAGGAGGTGGATAACCTTCTGGAGGCAGGAAAGATCAGGGAAGTCAGGTACCCGGAGTGGCTATCTAATGTAGTGGTGGTACCAAAAAAGAATGGCAAGTGGAGGGTCTGCGTGGATTTCACAGACCTGAATAAGGCCTGCCCCAAGGACCCATTCCCCTTGCCACACATAGATGCTATGGTAGACGCCACTGCAGGCCACGAAATGTTGACTTTCCTAGATGCCTGGAGCGGGTACAACCAGATCAAAATGGACTCGGCAGACCAGGAAAGACAGCATTCAGGTCCGAAAGAGGAATTTACTGCTACAACGTAATGCCCTTCGGCCTTAAGAATGCTGGCTCTACATATCAGCGGCTTGTCAATATGATGTTCAAAGACCAGATAGGACGCAACATGGAAGTATATATAGACGATATGGTGGTCAAATCCAAGCAATCGGTGGACCACACCCAGCACCTGGAGGAAACATTCAACACCCTCCGGAGGTACAAAATGAAGTTAAATCCAGCTAAGTGTACCTTTGGAGTTTCCAGTGGGAAATTCCTGGGGTATATGGTAACACAGAGGGGGATAGAAGCAAGCACAGAACAGATCAAAGCAGTTCTGCAGCTAGAATCACCCCAGAAGCCTAAAGATGTGCAGCGCCTGACAGGAAGAGTAGCAACCCTGAGCAGGTTTATCTCCAGATCCTCAGACCGGTGCAGATTATTCTATGACATTCTTAGAAAAAGCCAGAAGTTTGATTGGACACCAGAGCACGAAAAAGCATTCCAGGAACTAAAGCAGTACCTAAGCAGCCCACCCCTGCTATCCAAGCCAGAGCAGGGGGAGGTCCTGCTCTTGTACCTATCAGTAACCGAAGCAGCGGTAAGTAAAGTTCTTGTCCGACAGCACGAAGGGGCCCAGCACCCGGTGTACTACGTCTTCAAATCATTACTGCCAGTAGAAGCAAGGTATACCTCACTTGAGAAACTAGTATTGGCATTGGTCACAGCATCCTATAAGTTGCGTCCGTACTTCGAGTCTCATACCATCTTAGTGGTTACCAATCACCCACTCAAGACGGTTATGAGAAAGCCAGAATTATCAGGACGAATGGCTAAGTGGTTTGTGCACCTCAGTGGCTATGATCTCCAGTTTGAACCACGCACAGCCATAAAGTCACAAGCCCTTGCAGACTTTGTCTCCGACTTCAGCCCAACACTCCAGATCCAAGCAGAGCAGGAAATCCTGCACCTACACCAGGGTGCCAAGCCAGGCACCTGGGAGTTGCGGGTAGATGGAGCCTCAAACGCCAGAGGATCTGGAGTTGGGTTGATCCTCCGATCACCAGAAGGAGATTTAATCACCCAAGCAGTCCGATGTGAGTTCAAGGCCACAAATAATGTGGCTGAGTATGAAGCTCTGGTCCTGGGACTGCACCTAGCCCTGGACATGGGAATCGACCATGTCAATGTATACAGTGATTCACAACTAATTGTGAACCATGTCAATGGAACATACGAAGCAAGAGACCCCACAATGGTGGCCTACTTGTGTGTAGCAAAGGAGTTAATCAGCAGATTCGTGGAATTCTGCATCCAGCAAGTACCCAGAGAACAGAACGCAGAAGCAGATGCACTGGCAACCCTAGGCTCAACCTTTAAACCAGCCGACGTAGCCAATATTCCAATCACCCATGTCCTCAAACCAGCCATTCCTGGACCAGATTCGGACCAGGAGGAGCTACCCATCTGTAGCAACAACCCAGATCAGGAGTCGGAGCAGGACTGGCGAAAACCATACCTAGACTGGTTGAAATATGATATCCAGCCCAGCAGTAAGAAGGAGGCACGCAGTTTCAGGATGAAGGCTTCCAGGTTCCTGTTGATCGATGGTATTCTATTCCGGAAATCATTAGCAGGACCATACCTGCGCTGCCTGGACTAGACCGAAGCACAGACAGTCTTGCATGACCTCCACAGCGGAGACTGTGGAAATCATGCAGGGGGAAGAAGCCTATCCAATAGGGCCCCCAGAATGGGGTACTTTTGGCCCACAATGCGCAAGGATGCGAAGGAGTATGCAAGGAAATGTGATGCCTGTCAAAGGCACGCATCCGTCAGCCATCAACCAGCAGAACCCCTGCACCCGGTTATATCCCCATGGCCTTTTATGAAGTGGGGGATGGACATTGTGGGACCTCTCCCCAGAGCACCAGGAAACAAAATGTACATGCTGGCCATGACAGATTACTTCTCTAAATGGATCGAAGCAGAATCATTCACGCAGACCACCGAAGCTCAGGTCATCTCTTTCATTAAGCGTAATATATTCACCAGATTTGGCATACCCTCGGAAATAATATGTGATAACGGTTCCCAATTCATTGGGAAGAAAATCGAGGCTTTCTGCGCTGGGTGGAACGTATCACTCCAGAAGTCTACCCCCAGAAATCCCCAGTCCAACGGACAAGCTGAGTCCAGTAATAAGATCATTTTTGAGAATATGAAAATAAAATTACAAGAAATGGGAGGGAACTGGGCAGAGGAGCTCCCTCTGGTCCTGTGGGCTGACAGAACTACTCCGAAAGTAACAACAGGTCAGACCCCCCTTCAGCCTTGTCTTCGGAGCAGAAGCAGTAATTCCTTCTGAAGTCAAAATCCCAACCCACAGATACGGGAGTATAACTGAGGACCAGAACCAAGTAGAAATGACAAGAAGCCTCGACACTGTTGATGAACTCAGGACCAGTGCATACGTCAGAATGGCCTCATACAAACAGATGGTGGCTCGGAGCTACAACAAAAATGTCAGGATCAGAACCCTGCAAGTAGGAGATCTGGTCCTGAGAAAGGTGTTCCAGAACACCAAAAACCGACAAGCTGGAAAGTTTGCCTACAACTGGGAGGGCCCATACCAAGTTGAGAGCATAGTTGGTAATGGGGCCTACAGGCTAATGACAATGGAAGGGGAAATGATACCCAGATCATGGAATATACTTCACCTAAAAAAGTATATCATCTAAAGGTGCCTCCACCAGATCAGAGCAGCTCCCTTAGACTCAGGTTCTACTCTGTATAAAGTTTACTCTGGTTCAGCTTAAAATCTTGTCTTTATATTTTTGTCTATAAATTTAAGTTTAGAATGATATCTTGCCTTTATATTTTTTACCTAAGTTTAGTAATCTAGGCCTTATAATTTCAAACCTTAAATGTGTTTTCAATTTTCGAGTCTTTAAAAGGAAAAAATTTCATCATTTTTCTGGACCAGAATTTACTTATCCTAGTGGACTGACCTAAAGAGGAAATCTGCACTGATCGCAGGAGAACCTAAGTCAAGCCTGGCACCCCAGTATAAGGATGGGTATACAAAACACCAGGCCAGCACACCAAAACAGCGATGGCCAAAATACAAACGAAACATGCATGTACAAAAGAAAAACGCCAGAAAGACGGCAGAAAAACCAACAGATAAAAAGCAAACCCCATACAATGGGGACCATACGATTAAAGGAAAAGCCACCCAAGGCAGCCTCAAAACAGAATTGTTTTTACTGGTCCACCCGGATCAGCAGCAAAAACTACAACAGTTAAGCCCACGCAGGGGCATCCAAAGTTCAAAACAAAATATTAACGCCCATATCAGGGCTCAGCAGATAAATTTTTAACAAAACCTACTCATCTGGAGTAGGCCCAGCAGCAGCAACGTCAGCATTGGTGGGGTCAGAGGTCACCTTCCCTTCAACATCCTGGGACCCCACCTCGCCTTCTTCCTCTTCATCGTCGAGATCAGGTCCATGTTTAACCCCTCGGGAAAATCAGAAGCGAAGGCCTTCTCCAAGGCAGCTAAGTCCCAGGTGGTATGGTTACCCTCCTGGAACTCCCGGACACACTTTACCCGGGTCTCAGCAGCAGTATAAGCAACAGCTTCAATTAACGCCCTCTGCAGACCAGCCTTCTTTTGCTCCAGGGCCTCCACCTTCAGCACCAGGTCCGCCTCTGAAGTCAAGGCCCTCTCCAGCTTAGAGTGAGCCGTGGCTAGCTGGTTCTGAGAAGCCTCCTCCTGAGCTTTGAGCATCTCCTGACCCTTAGCCACATCCTGGCGAGAACGCTCAACAGCCTGCCGCAAGCTTTCCCTCAAGGTCTCCTCCAAGCTCAACTTCTCCGATAACTCCCGCTCCTTATTTGCCAGGGCCTCCTGCATCCTCTCCACCTCCTGCCTCCTCCTCAGAGCCTCAGACTGAGCCGCCTTCGAACAACGAAGTTCGGCCAGCAAGGCCTCACTCTGTCATTTAGCACAAAGTGACAGCTCCAGAACCTAGAAATCCAGATCAGATCAGGAAAGATAAAAGAGAACAAAAAGAAAAGGAAAAAGGGAAAAAGGGTTACCTCAAAGGAAACCTCCGCAGTACGTCTGATCAAGTCCTTGAAAGGACGAGTTTCCATAATAGAGGCAGAGGCGGGGAAAAGTAGTGAGTCCAAGGCAGGCCAGAGATGAGTCCTGGACCCACCTAAATCCGTTGGAAGGTCCAGGCGCAGAGAAGAAGAAGATGAACCTTCCCTAGAAGGTGGCAGAGGCAGCTGCTCCAGAACTGGCTTGTAACCAGGAGTAGGAATGAAGGGAGGAATCTTGAGAGGAGAGGGATCAACATAGGGAGCTTCAGAAACGGGTTCCTGGACCAGATCAACAGTGTCAACTTCAATAGGGGCAGCTTGGGACCTAGCTCCAGCAGAGCTCCCCTCCACAACGTCCATTTTCGTCTTCTTTGAGGACCCCGCGTCCCCAGAAGCCAACCTTTTTCTGCGCAGCTGCATCACCCTGCTCACATCAACTCTGGGCTTGCCTGGAAAGATGACAGCAGAAATCAGAACAGACCAAGCGCAGATCCACCCAAAGAAAACAAAAAAGACATCGAAAGTACCGTACCCTCCTTCTTCACCACCAGAACAGCAGCATCCCGGACCAGCTTGGAGAACGTCCTCTCCTCGGCAGGGAGGTCCAGGAGTTTGGCCTTGGAAGTAGGGGGATCAGCGGAATCAGGAAGCTTAGCCAAGCTACGCCCTGCAGAAACTAACAAGTCATCAGAAATAGACAAAAAACAATAAAGTAAAGAAAATCAAAAGAACGCCAGAACAAAGCTAGTACCTTCCACAGGCTGCCACTTGGAAAAAATATAGTCCGGAGAATGAGGAAGGGTGTCAACTTGACGAAAATAAAATGGGTAAACCACTTACTATCATCTGGAGTAGTGGAAAAGATAATGGCAGAAGGCATATTGTCATGGCTACGAATGGTACTGAGAATGACCCAGAGAACGAGGGGTGAACCACTGCCCCAAGTCAGCCAAACCAATGTTCAGCCCCCGTTCACGGTTCAGAGCACAAATATTGAGTAAGATTCTCCATGCATGCGGAGCAATCTGGCACATAGCTAGTTTGGTTAACTTCAGGAAATCGACAATCAAATCAGGAAAAGGAAATCTGAGACCCAGACGGAAAGGATATTCATAAAAAAAAGTCCATCCTTCCCTCTCAAAATCGGCCTTCTCGCCGGCAAGGGGAAAGTGATAGACCACCCCCTCCGGAAATCCAAATCGAAGCTTGATAAAAGAGGCATGAGACTCGTTGAAAGAGGAATCGCATAAATGCTTGGCCGCAAGCAACTTCTGCGACGGGAAAGGACCAGAATAGTCCCCCGAAGCAGAGCTGGACCCAGAAGACCCAGGAAGGAGCAGGAGTAGCGGAAGGAGTAGCGGAAGAAGACCCAGGACCAGACATGATGGATTATTAAACAGTGAAAAAATCTTTTACGGCAGAGAAAGAAAGTAAGAAAGACAAGAAGATGGTAAAGAAAGTAAGTGAATTTTTTAAAAGAGGTAAAAGTGAAGCAACACGGTTAAAAGGGTATTTATAAGGGAAGCAAGTGGGTGAAATTTGAAAGTAAATTCAAATTTGAAAGGTGAAAGGTTAAAGTAAAAGAAGTAAATACCGAGGGGACAAGTAGTTAATGCAAGAGTGGGGCAAGTGGGGCAGAAAAGACGGTTGAGAACAGTTTTGTCACCTCTTCAACCACCCATGTAAATTCCAGAATACCCAAAAGATAAAAAGAAATTCCAGCCCAATTAAAGCCAAGGTTAGGCTGAAATTTGGGGGAAATTGTTTAGCCCAAAATTGGCATCTCACTGTTGGGCCCGAGGATAAATAAACAAACAGCCCACCACAAGGAGCAGGCCAGAAGCAAATCAAAAGCAGACCAGAAGCAAATCAGAAGCCAGACCAGAGCAGAAAAAAGAGCTGTTGGAGAAAGGGAGTGGGTCAAAACCCTAAAGGGATATTCCCCTATATTCCCTCCCACATTCCAGCAACAGAGCAAATCAGTTGAACATACAAATTGGCAGCTATAAAAGGAAAAGGAGAGGGCATTCGTTAGGCATTCGTTCTTTTTGGCACATTGTAATCCTTAAATTTACGCAAGCACTTGTACTCAAAGCAAACAGTGAAAACATTCGATCATAGTAAACATATTGGAGGGATTCCGTTCCCCCCGCGGTTGTTTCCCCATTGGGTTTTTCCGCGTCACCAAAAACCCCTTGTGTCACTCTTTATCTTTTCTCGTTTTCTATATTTATTTTCTATGTAAAATCCAAATATTGGTTGGCACTTTGACCTACATCACAGTAATTCGACTCGGTAGAAATTTTACCAAAACATCGTTCATATAGTAGTTCACCCTGAAATGGGTAAACACATCATGCAGAGAGTGGAGGATGAGGTCAATGATGATATCCTCATTGATCTTACAGTGTAAATCCTCCAAATTTTAGACATTCTCAATTATATTAAGAATATGTGGGCTACAAGATTGGCCTTTTGGGGTTTCGCCTCAAAGAAACGAACAACGCAATCAAACTTAACCATTCTCGGAGCTTGCGAAAATTCGTTAGTTAGGGTGGTGAAAAAAAAAATTTACCTAGAGAAATGAAGCGGCGTTGCAAATTGGATTCCATTGCATAGATCAAGACGTTCTTAATCGCACCAGCCTCATGAGCGAACTCATCGTATGCAGTTCGTTGGACGTCATTCCTCGCGGTGGGCTCAGCTGGCATGGGCTCAATCAAATATTTGAGCTTGCGATCGGCGACGGCAGCATTCTGCAATGGTGCCTCCCAATCAGCAAAGTTGCTCCCATCATTTTTAAGTCGAGTGACTGATTAATATGGTCCATAAATGATCGAAGCCATGATTCATGGGTGAGTATGGCAGAAGGGCCATCATTAACGTCGCGGTCATTCATTTTAACAAAAGTTTATAAATATCTGCAATGCGAAAAAGAAAAAAGTAAGTAAAAACATCGAAAACAAAACGTCAATGTAAACGGTTTTAACAATAACACAAACATTTATGTAATCGACCTCTCTTAATTAGATTACATAAACGATCCCAAGACCCAACTTCTCTAAATTGGTAAACTAACCACTTAGCTAGTTCTACTTTAGAACTCTCGGTCGACAAAATTTTTCAAATTTATCTCATAGTCCATTATAAATTTAACACTGTTTTAAACTATAATGTTGAGTTCAACTAAATCAATATGCACTACTTACCCAATGTAGAAGGAGTCCATACAGAGAGTAAGATGTCCAACCTGCCCACCAACGAACAAGGGATTCATAGTCAATTGATCTAGAAAGACTAACCTCAATTTTTATTAAGAGAGAGATCTCATCATTTATTTTAGATTCATTTTAAGTGAACAAAATTTATAAATGAATAGTAATACAAGATGGCTCAATTGACATCGTATATCGCATAAAAACAAAATATATACTATTGACCCAATTTAAATTATTTTTAGATGGTTTGGTTTAGATGGAATATGATGATATGCAACGATTTTTAAACAAGCGATGAATAAACAAACGAAGAAAAAAACAACAAAATAATAAAATCCTAGTGTGGCCTATCAACCTAGAGATTACAACTTTGGTTTTTGGTTCGCTTATCGGTCACAAAAGGGGGGTTTTTGGTTTTTTAATATCTAAGCTACGGACAAGGAGGTAAAAAGAGTAAAAGAAATAAACGTAGAGCAAGGGAAAGAAATAGCTAAGACAGCCGGTTCACCGTAATTAATTAAGCGTAGTAACCAAGGTCTCCGATTAAACAATTTAAATATCTGAGGGTTAGCGAAAATCTCCTTTCGGTCTCAATTCTCCCTAAGACAACAATAGCTTAGCTTTCGCCCGCACCACGTGCCCTAATGTGTTACTACATGCCTCACCCTTTCCAACCTTTCGTTCTAGGTCAAGGTTTACCGGATCAACTAGTCAAATGCGTCGACTCAAGTTACTAGTCGCTATTAAATGTAGCAAGTGACAACAAAGATTATATGAGAATAATCACAATAAATCGATTACTAACTTTCATAATTACAGATCCCCTAAATCTTAGCAAAGGAAACTACCTACGCATAATAGAAAGTAAACAGAACATAAAAGAAATAAAGAGAAAAATAAAACTAAGATAAAAATTACCGATTAATGTGAAAGGAAGAATACAGATCTGAAGAATGCAAAAGGAAAGGAGAACGGAGTTTCCTCCGTTTCCTTTCTACAGTGACAAAATAAAAGTGAAACAGAATTCTCAGTGAAAGTTCTTGTTGTTGTATTGAGGAGTAGTTTCTTTTATAAGAGAAAACAAAAGCTAATCAAAATTTGACCGAAAGAACAACGTAAAAGTCGAGGCCCATTAGTGGATTACTTGATCGAGCTCCTATTTCACTCGATCGAGTAAAAATCTCCAAAATCCCCTCAATCGAGTAAATCAAGGACTCGATCGAAGTCTTTCTCTCTGGAAAATACTCGATCGAGCAAACAAGCCCTCGATCGAGCATTTTTCTTCTGAGTACTCCTCGATCGAGTACTTCTCAGCGCGTAATTCCTACACTGTACATAGAATTTCAAACGGCTGCCATTTCTTTGTTACTCGTGCAAATCAAGCGTTTTTGGTGGCGTTAGAAAGCTAAGAGGACAAGATTTCATCTCAAATTGAAATCACCTGATTATCTATTATAGAACTCAAGATATGACTCTTCAAATTAGGCACTTGTAAATTGAAACTCTTCCTTGCTTGCTTAGCTTCCTTTCTCCATTGTGCGCACCTCAAGTAGCTTTTCACTTGGACGATTGACGCTTTCCAATGCTTGTAAGGCCTATTCCAATTTCCATCTTCTAAAAGAGTGTACTTGCGACAAAAGGGAAAATTTTCGCGACTTTTACTTACTTTCCTGCAAAACAACAAGAAATACACAAAGAAGCAAAATAGGGGCAAAATAGCGCATAAAATACATGTAAATGCATCGAAATGCGTGCCAAAATATGCTAAAAAGTGTATATTTTATGCACGCATCAAATACCCCCAAACCAAACATTTGCTTGTCCTCAAGCAAACTAAAGCAACTACAAGAACGAAAAACAAATAACTAACTACCTAATGGAATGGAATCGCCTAAGAGCCAACTATAGGTTATATGTTAACTATCTAAATGCAGAAAATCAGCCACCAAGAAGTTCAAAACCAAAAGCAACGAATTCATACTTGTAATGAAAAACAACTTGGACAATTGACCTCAAATGACTTGTGTACTTTGGACTCTCCCAGGTCACTCTTCTCTCATCACACATGGGTAAACATTTATGTGCAAGAGAGAAGGATAAGAAAATGAAGACAATCTCCTAATTGCGACAAACATATCATGAAATGCAACTAGTATGACAAATGATTCTAATTACCGTACACACGCATCTCAACCTTTCAATAAATACCACATGCTGAATACTTGCAAGTTATGGTTATGTGAGGTGAAATGGGTAAGAAGAGGCAAAATAAATAATATGGAAAAGAGGAGGTAACGACTCGAGCTAGCTACCAAAACTCATCCAAAACTGGAACCATCTATCTTACTCACAAAAAACTCAATGTCATGCTCGGCATACAAGTCACACAACCACGGAACTTGAATCGGGGAAAAACATACTTAGCTTATTTTTTTTTCTTTTTTTTTTCAATTCCCAAAAGGTATAATGATAAGAGCGGGAATGCAATTTTTTTCTTTCTTTTCTTTTCATTTTTCTTTCCATTTTTTTTTCTTTTTCTACTTAGTTCGTGAAAAACAGCCAATTCCGAGTTCAAGTTCCAACATACTCAAATTACCAACTCCAAAGTGAAATCCAAACCAAAATTGATGAAACGAATGTATACCACAAAACAACACTAAACTAGCTCGACACAAGGTAAGCTAAGATTTGGGCGTAGTTTATAGGTCGTCAATTGGCAGTTTTTGGCTAAATGTGGAGTTAAATGGGTGAAATGAGAAACGGGATATGCAAGTATTTTCCAAACATGTGACACCAATCACAAAACCATGCGTGCATGCAGAAAGCAATCAAAAGTCATACATGTGAAATGCGATGAAATGAAGGGAGTACTACTGTCAATCCTAGATAAACCGGTCATGAATGTCACCAGTTATAGACTCTAAAACTCAGAATATATAAGTAGTTTGCCAAATACAAGTCAAGTCAAGTCCATAAAGTCCAAGTAAAATTTATCAAAACGGAATTCGGGACATGCTAAATGGTTTTTACTTGAAGATGGTGAAAAAACTGTAATAAATAATCAACATAGATAACCTAGAAGGCAGTATTATCATTGTAAACTCCATTCCGACTCGACTATATGCAAAAATAAACGTACATTTTTTTTGTATTTTTGAAAAAAATAAAAGAGAAAGAAGAAATAAAATGAAAAAGAAAAACTAGAAATGCATAAAGTAAATGTGAATGCATGCAAAAAATGAAAAATGCAGACGCAAAAGGATGCATTACTCCTCCCCAAACCAAAACAGACAATATCCTCATTGGCTACAGCATACAAGGGGAAAGGGGTACACAACCTAATACATGTTACTACGGGATATCTACAAAAAAACTATGAAAATAAAAAAAAAAAAAAAAAAAAAAAAGATGGAAAAAAGGGAACAAGGAAACAAGGAAACTTACAACCTCCCCAAACTGAACCAGCGGATAAGTCGATCGAGGGAAAATTCCATTGGGAGCCTACTCGATCGAGTGAAATTCAGCGGAACATCACTCGATCGAATTCTCAGTGGGCTCGATTAAATGACCTGCAGCAGGAGTCTACTCGATCGAGTGACGTTCAGTGGAAAATCACTCGACCGAACAGTGTATAGTCACTACTACAAAATATAGGTACGAAGACGGTTAAAAACCGTTCTCCTATGAGGGGCGAAACCGTGCTCCCCATGGCCGTCCTCTTTACCTAAGAGAACGGTTCAACCGTCCTCTTATGTGTCCACTTTCCAGCACGGTTCAAAAAGGAACCGTTCTCTTTTCCCGTCCTCTATGTACAATAACCGTCCTCTTTTCCCGTCCTCTATGTACACTAACCGTCCTCTTATGTGTCATTTTGCAGCACGGTTCAAAAAGGAACCGTTCTCTTTTCTCGTCCTCTATGTACACTCTAACCGTCTTCTTTGTTCAAACTGTGTTCAAACTTCCCGCTATATTTTTGAATTAATAGAGCACGCTTGAGAACATAACCGTTCTCTTTGTTCAAACTTCCCGCTATATTTTTGAATTAATAGAGCACGCTTGAGAACATAATCGTTCTCTTTGTACCTGCTATTTTTTTTAATAAATTAATTTATAATTCTTCCGGCCTATTATAATTCTTCCTGCAAATAAGCTACATAGCTAATAGCGTACAATAACATTGCTCCAAAAACTATATTCATGTCCAAATTTAGCCATATATAAAGAAAAATCTCCAAATACTACATCATTCATATCAGCATACTTTCCGATCCACAAATTCTAGCTACGTACTTAAGCTAAACTTCTAGCTACTTAAGCTAAACTTCATCATCGCACATGACTGGCTTAAACTGAAGCGCAAAGTTAGCCCATATATCCCTCACCTCGTCAATTTGCTCAAGCGAATATGTGAATGGGGCTCTAAGCATGAACTACAAACAAATTTTCAAAAATAGGTTCGAAAAATTCTATCCAAGACTCCTATATAAGTAAAATGATAAAGGTAAGTAAGTAGATGAACTAAAAAAACCAAAAACATACATTTGGAGTAATAGTAACATATCTTCCTCTAACGATCTCCAACATGTATCGACAAATATAATATCCACATAAAACGGTACCAAAAGGCTGCATATGGGCCTAAAAGGGGAGCTCATATTATAAATAAATACTTCACATGCACTATACTTAATAAGAGAAACAATATGTTAAAATATATATACTATATATACAAGAAGTACCTTAATCATTTTCCAAACAACGTCTTTGGCCTCATATTTTGCAAGTGAATCGATAGAGTTCCTTTTCTCAAAGACCATGTATATATAGATAGCCAGGTTTATATATTTATTCAGTTTTAGTTGATAATGAAGCGTTAATTTCAAGTATAATAGAAAAACAAGCTAAGGTCGTCACACAAGCTAAGGTCTATGATTGATGGCTTTTGGGTGGCTTAACTTTTGTTCCTAGCCTACAAAAACATTTTAAGGCAAATGCAGGGGAGTAACGGGAGGTATATAAATGAAGGCAAAATAAAAAGATCATTTATACGTTAGACATACTGGGTAATTGTATCCACGAAAAATTGACGAGGCTCTGCATATCCGGCAGGATCACACAAAATAAACTGTACTTTGAGCCGGATTGATCACGCCCAACATCCAATGCTTACTACGAGTTATAGAAAAATACAACGAATATATCAACTTAATTATTGACCAAAAATAATAAAATAATTAATCAAATCATCAATAATAATACTATGAAAAGAAGTTTATAATTACCCCTCGGCACATGGAGCAAATATAAGTTTTCGACCTTTTCGACATTCGGTACATGTCATTGCCCTAGCAACATAATCGGATCGATAATGTTCATCCCGAGCAATGGATTCTGAGGACATTATCTCTGGGCACAAGAATCGATAGTAACTAGTAATTTGCATATTATCGGCAAGATCACTTAAATACCTAAAACAATAAGAATCCATAGTAACTATCTAGTAGTTTGCATATTATCAGATATATACTAATGGGATTGCAAAGGGGCAGCTTAAACAAAGAGACTGAACCTCATAAAGAGTGTAATGTGAGAGGCACCAATCATTTGTTCATCTAACTAAGGTAGCAAGTTTGTTCATTGTGTAGCACATGTTCATCAATGGCAACATTGATCATTGTCCCACTTGCCTTTAAAACTCAAGCCTCAGTTTCTAATAACTTCAAATCCATGGTCCTCTGCTTTTGCTTAAAATTGTGACTAACTTTAATTCCAAGGAAAGAAGAAGGCGAAATCGAGGGCGAACACTTCTGAGGCTTGGACTTCTTTAATGCTGCTTTTTTTTCTTCTTGATCAGTCTTTTTCATGTTCATCTAAATCTTGGCATAATTAAGTTGATAAATGGTATGACTCTCAGTGTATCTTATATCATTATACTAGCTAGAAATCTTAGTTACCTTATTAACAGGACTATGTATATGACTTTGCGGCCACTGAACAAATGAACCCTTAGCTTGAGTCAATGTTATCATATCACCAACAGTCAATCGTAAATCAACATTTTTCGACCCAGAATAGATTTCCTTGATTGACACTTTTCTAAAACCATCACGAAGGGCACTTCCGTGAATGGAAACAAATTCTTCCTTACTTGATAGGTATACCATTCCTGAAGCCACTATCTTCGATGATTTTTTTGGCAGTGATAGCACACAATCTTTCCAAGCCTGAACATTTAAGTTATAGTAGAATTTCAAACTTTTTTCATTTACTATAAAGTAGCGTCTTTAATGAAAAGCTTAATTATAGAACTTTCCAAAATGGACAGCTTATATACCTGTTGTGTTACTGGGCCAGGAATCTTCAAAACATTGGTCATGGGTGTACCATAATCCTCCTCTCGGGGTGGATCCTCAGTCACTTGTAGTGATTGCACTCCTTTTAGTGAGAGTGATTGCCTGTGAGACCCCTGCATAGATAGATTAGTGTTTTAGAACTTTTTTCATCTACTTTGAACTAGTGTTTTAAATGCAAAGCTTACAGATCCTTCTTAATGAAAACCTTTTACAACCTGCCGTGGTGATAGGGTAAGAATCTTCAGAACATTGGTCTTGGGTGTTTGATAATCCTCCTCGCTCTCGGGGTGTCTCCTCTGGGCATGGCTCTTCACTCACCTGTAGTGATGCAGAATTTGTCGATCCCTCGGTACTCATAGATGCTCCTCCGTTCATTAAATCGTCTAATACTTTAGTACTTGGCTTCTCACCAGTTAGCCAAAAATGCATCATCACTGATTTCAGCTTTTCCAAGTCATCAATTTGGAGTTGCATGCAATTGATCTTCTCGGACAACTCTTCTCTTGTCGGTTTTTTTGGTCCCTTCCCAAAATACTCTGTTATCTAAATACCTTGAGGAATTCCTCGCACACGGCCAGGATGCTCAGGCTTGCCTATCGCCTTAGCGAGTATGTCTTCCCGTCCTTCGGGCACAAATAAACCAGCCTCAACATCCTTTTCAAGGGATTCCTACAAATCAGCAATATTGATTAAGTTTTTAGCAGCAAAAAAAATGAATAAACAGCACTAATAAATTAAACAACTGAACAACAATTAAGTTTTATTTAATTAGCTTAGCTAAACAACCGAACTAAACCAACCGAGTTAAATTACAAATATGTTCAACTTACAATTTTCAAAGAAACTTCCTTAACATAATCAGTCATGTCCCCTTTCGCGGACTTGTGAGCCCTTAGCCAAGTTATATATCGACCAACTTTTTCCACTGGTTTTCCCTTGGCAGCTAAATCTTCTTTCTATCAAAAAAGAAGAGAGTTCATGAAAATTCATGCCAACTTTTGACCTGGAAGTTAGGTAAAAAATGAAACCAATACATACAACTTACGACTTTAACTTGAATCCCTCGATATCCTGCTCGTGAGCCATAGTATGTCCCTGTTTTTAGAGGCATTCTCCTTGTTCTTATCACTAATCGCCTAATAACATAAATTATATAGAGAAGAAAATAGTACGAGATACTATATACATATATATTATCATGAAATAATTGGTGTGTATACAAAAATACAAATATTACCTTGAATTTTTCAGTAGTGTGAGACGCCAGAAACTTGTTCCAATCATCTTGTGTAATCTTCTTATACAAGGGTGGTGGTGTCTTCTGGATAGCTCCCGTCTCATCATACATCCACTCACGAACCAAAGTGCATTTCCATTTTCTCCATAATTCAACCAACTTTTGGAGACACCAATCGTGACGCTCTTCAATGACATGGAAAGCACCCTGAAATATGAACCAACTTTTAATTAGTTTAGACAACCTTACACATTTAACGAGACTAAGAGCAATAGCAAAAAATTAAGAGCAATAGCAAATTAATTATGTGCCAGTAAAAAAAGTACAGAAGATGCAATAGCATTCAACCCTGACAATAAAAATAACATAAAATTCTTTAATTTAGTTTTTTTTGGTAAAAGGTAAGTATATAATATATCAAAAACAAATGTACATTATGAGACTACATCTAATACATGGTATTCGTAAACAAACGAAGGTTGCCCTATGATAAAGCCAAGTAGTCTTCCATTCAACAAGATCAGAGTTCGCATCAACTGAAGCTTCTGCCACTCTCAAAACTGCCTATTATGGCTCGTCCTACTCTTATTCCAAACCCTACCACTCTTCACCTGACGACAACCTGTACTCTGCCATGAACTGCTGTGACACCCGTCGTTGAGGGGTGCCAAAGATAAGATTTATAAAACCTCGGCTTAAGACTAGGTAGCGTAAGTCAAGGGTCGAACCACAGAGAGGTGGGGAGTGTTTATTGCTTAAGGTCAATGTTTTAGGGTAACAAATTGGGGGTTTAGGTTGATTGTCACTAAGTCTATCTAGAAATAAATATAGAGATAAAACAAGAGAATAAGAATGAGATAAACTTATAATAAAAAGGATGCTAGGATGTTCAGGTAGTAAATAGCTACGATGGTGTAAATCCTAAGTCAACATGTATTGCAGTCGCGTAAGGGGTGTAACATATCCTTTCGGTCTATGGTACCTAATAGCTCCTTTCGGCCTATGTTATTAGTTCCTAGGTCTCACAATTATTGGGTGTCAACAATAAAGGTGGTTCCTAATTTCTAGGTCACATACCTTTCAGTCTTAAGTAACCTAGCCGTCTTAAAGCGTAAACCAATGCCCTTCCCGTATCTTTCAATCTTGGGTAGGTCATTACTAACATCCTACAAGTCTCCTTTCAGTCTCATTGTAGGTTATTATAGTCGACGAGATAAAACAGAACTGAAAACATACGCGGTTTGGTCGACCGACTAAACACCTAGGTCGACCGACCAGTTAAGTCGGTCGGCCGACCTAAGTCTGCTACAGGAAGTCTCGGGTTTCGCACCATCTACGCATATTACTCCCTACATCCTAACATAAGTAATTAGCTACTCATGCATACTGTAATAACAATAATAACATTAATAAAAATGGAATTCATGGCGATCATTATTCTAAGCATGCGATAACAATAAAGGCTTTGGGATTCTAACTTAAACCGGATGTAAGCAATTCTAACAAAATAACAATAATGAAACTGAAATTAAGAAGAGAATTACCGGAATATGGATTAAGGCAGAAAAGAACAAACTTTATTGAATCCCGTGGAAAGATTGATGATTACAATGAATAAAACTAAAGAAAAGTGTTTGAAAATACTAAGGAAGATAACTAAAGTATGCTAAAAAAAACTCTCTGTAAAACTAAAACTAGATGGTACTGAATAATAAACTTGCTGGATGCTTAACCCTAATCCCGAGATTAGCTTAAGTAGGCGGAAATACACTAGTAGAAAAATACTCTTTTGCGGCTATCTATTTGAGGCGTTTTAGCCTAATGGAAGCAAATAATATTTTTTTTTTTTAAATCACATTACTATTTGCGGCGTTTTTGTTGAAAAACGCCTCAAATAACGTATTTGCGGCGTTTGGAGCTAAAGCGCAGCAAATAAACCAAATTATAAAAAAAAGAAGAAAACCATGTATAACCTTAAGAATGCGTATATACAGCTCATAAAAACAATATACCTCGCCATCGTCACCTCACCGTCGTCACGTGCCGTGTTCTATTACCTGAATATTAGGTATGTGAAATTATGTTCTATGGTTTACTTTTCGATTAATTGCAGTGTCGATTTTTAGGGTTATTGTTTGCTTTGGATTAATTATTTTAGTTAGGGTTTATATTTATTTTCGATTATTTGAAGTGTTGATTTTGGAATACAGTTTGGTTAATTGTTAGGGTTTATGTTTGTGTTTGATTAATAATTTTTGTTAGGGTTTATGTTTATTTTCGATTAATTGCAGTGTCGATTTTTAGGCTCATTGATTACTCTAATTTTCGATCAAACCCAGCTTCAAGTTTAGCTCTTTAATCGAAAGCCAGGTGATTTTCCATCATTTACATGTTTTTTGGTAAAGGCAGTGCCTTGCATTTAATCAAATTTAGCTCTTTAATCCAAAGGCAGTTCAAGCTTTGGGGGTTGGTCATTATCTTCTTCTTTTATGTGGATTTAATGTCATTTTGATATTTTTTATGTACCTGAAGGTTGGACAATCAGGTATTAGCATCTGAAGGTTGGGATGTTAGTATTCCAGGAACTACACAAGGAACAATTGCTCAGGTACCCACTCATGAGCTGCTAGTATAGCTCGGCCTTGTGCATACTTCTTCAAAAACGCTGTATATTCGCGTCATGCCACTCTAATATGTAGACTTATAATCTCTTATTCCTGCTTCTTATGTCTGACAAACCCCTGCTACTGTTTTACTCACTAAACGCAAATGCTAATCATGATCAATGAGACAACACCATGGCAATTGGCAGCAGCACACTTCCACTAGTAAATATAATATCATGTTCATGTGCATCAGGTGCCAAAAGAAGTTGAAGATATTAATAACTATTAACTAGTATACAACTATCTCTTACACATCTGGGATATTAATCAATTAGAGTATCTAAGATCTAGCTTAGCTGAAGATCAAGATATTCGATTTGAATATGAAAGTACATTGTATTTTGCGGCGTGAACTAATGCCTGTTTTTGTGAATGCTATGTCTGTGTTCAGAAACTTCCAAGTGTAGTGTATAAGAAATCGTACAAGTTGCTAATTCCGATCAGATTAACAATTGATTTTGTTACGCAACCACAAATTGTTGTCTAATTGCAAACTACTCTTCTTATTATGACCAAGGTTCAAAATCGACAGTATCTAAAATTGTAACGAAAAACATGCGTAACCGGACAACAACATGGCAAATATAACATCATCATGTTCCTACCTGTGCATCCAGGTGGCAAAGGATCTAACTAAGTGAAGAATCCTTGTTTGTATTTCACGGCGTGAACTGATGCCCTTCTGTCTGAAATACAGATCTGTATTCAGAAACTTTCAAGTGCAGGGAATTTGAAATAATACAAGTTGCTAGCTAATTCAGATAAGTTTAATTACTACCAGCCTCAAATCTGACCCATGAGCAGCTCCTGATCCATGTCATTATGCAACGCAACAGAGTTGTAATGCTCCTGCACCACCTGTACATTGCTTTCCAACAGTCAGAAGCACTATCAAATCGGCTTTATTTACTCACACACCATACTAAACGCTGCACAGTTTCTAACATTTGTTATTCTAGTAAAGTGCTTCTGGGTTGAACGAGCGTGCTTGAGTTACATATTCATCTTCTATCTTTTTTTACCTCTTTGCTTTCAGATTATTTTCTTCTAATCATTTTTAGAATTCTTTATAATAACTCATGGTAGGTGATCCACATTCTGTTGTAATTGTATGATGGGTAATGGGTATCCTGACTTTTAAGTGATGGAATTTTGATTAACTTTTTTGTTTCATATATGTATGCAGGGTGCCAGTGGATCCGTTAGAGTGGCAGATTTCACATGATGCAGCAAACAATTGTTTTTTAATATGTAAAGTTTAATTGTTTTTGATGTTGTAGATTTGACAAGATTATTAACAAAGAAATTCCTACCAATATTGTTTATGAGGATGATCACGTATTCATGTCATTGTCTGTCAATTAATTAATTTCATTCTGCACATTTCTCGGAACAACCTCGAATTATTAGAATTGGCTGTTGAGAGTGAGAAGCGTTTTCAGTTGAACTGCAATACAATAAGGGAACTTTTTAAAATGGTCTCAAATTTGAATCCTGCTGTCCATTCATCTGAGGCTGTTTTCAAATAAGTTGTCATCATTGTATCTGTTCTGATATTTGCTGATCTTTGCATCATTGCGTTTGCTATACGCAAATCTAAGATGTTCCAGTTTCACGTAAACATTAGTCTGATATAGATGCAATATTGCAATTGCGAACCCTTGCAGCTTGGTCTGAACCATTAAGTAGACTACTGGTTTGCAAATCTGTTCATAGTTTCACGTAAACATTAGCCTGGTACATCGGCTTTCTTCAGTCCAGGTTTTACGAACAACTTCCAAGAAAGAGTAACAATCCACAACACAATTATTAAAGTCTTTCCATAGCACTCAGATCAGTTAGTAATGGGATATCCTTAAACTATTTGCCAATGATTGATAATATGCATGCAGAAGCTTGAAGCTTCATAGCTCTGATTAGCACAGAGACAAATGCAAGTTTTGCTGTTGCTGCTGCTACTGGAATGCAACTGGCCTGCACCAACTGGACTTGACTGACAGCATACTGATGTGAAATTGTCTTCTGCTGATGTACTGTCTGCTGCTGTTGTGCTGGTTGCTGCACATATGCTGTGAACCAGGCTGTTGCTGCTATGTCTGAACTGAACATATGAAGATCAGTGTTTGTACATTTGGGGCTGGTGGCGTTAGACCTTGCTCTCAGGCATTTGGAGCTGATCCAACGGATAAAAGAGACAATCCTAAGAGTCCTAAGAATAAGTGCCCTTGTAATAGTTCCCTTGTAATAGTCTTGGAGTATTGTATGTCTTTTATTTTTATTTGACGTATGAATTTGAAATCATGTAAAGATTGTTTTGTAGACAAATATATTTGAGAGTTATGTTTAAATCATTTCAGAGTACTATTTTTTTGAAAAGAAAAAAAAAAAAAAAAAAAATTTTTTTTTTTTTTTTTAATTCCTATTTGCTGCGTTTTTTTGAAAAAACGCCGCAAAAAGCCATCCTATTTGCTGCGTTTTTTTGAAAAAACGCCGCAAATAGCCATCCTATTTGCTGCGTTTTTTTGAAAAAAACGCCGCAAATAGCCTCTATTTGCTGCGTTTTTAAAACGCCGCAAATAGCTTTACTATTTGCGGCCCCCTTATTTGCTGCTACACCAAAAACGCCGCGAAAAGGCCATTTTATGGAGCCGCAAAAAGCTATTTTTCTACTAGTGATATTAAGTTTCCTAATGACCTAATCACGCGAGTGGGCTTTGCGGAATTTTCTGAGACTGCGCGCTGGTCGACCGACAAGGGTATGAGGTCGGTCGACCTCTTGTCGGGCTTGGTGGACTTCTGATTTTAGGATAGCAGGTCCTCTGGTCGACCGACCCAGGTAGTAGGTCGGCCGACCCACTTCCTGTACGTCAGTCTTGATTTCGCCTTGGTTTGACTTTGTGGTGGTTGGTTCGCGACTTGAGTTGACTTTTCCTCGTTCCTTGGTCATGCAAAAAATCATGAGGGCATAAATTTGGTATAAAATCGTCTCTTTTCCGCATAATTCTGCAAAAGAGCATAAAAATACGAAAGTAGACAATTGTTGGGAAATAAAGGCTAAAACATAGTAGATGAGCGACAAAATGCGTGTAAAAATAGATGTAAAACATCATAAAATAGACACGCATCAAATTCCCCAAACCAAACCTTGCTTGCCCTCAAGCAAGAAATAGACCCGATCTTAACTAATGGAACGATTTCAATCTCAGAGCGAAATTTACATGTAAGCCTAAACCAATGCCAAGTACAAAACGAGAAAGCATTCAAATCATGCAAACGAGTTATGGGGTTGTCAAGCTTGCAAAAATAAAGTCTATAGAGACTTTATACCATGGACTCTCGCGGTACGCTCGAGACACTCATGAAGCAAAGGGTGAGTATATGTAGAAGATAGAAGGAAGTATATTGTAAAGACACTCACCTAACTTCGACCCATGAAAACATGCCTGCAATCTAACATGAACAAGAATTCTACAACTATGTATAAACAAACCCGTCAAGTGACTCGGATACATGCAATTGAGGTAATGAAAGATATGGGAGGTGAAGGGTAAAAAGTGGTTAAGATGTTTTTGGATTTGTGGGGTTAGTAGCCAAGCTAGTAAAACCGATTCCCAACAACATATTTCACGACTTTTGACATTAAGAAAGTGCTCTTTTGTAGCACAACTCTCACAATATATTTAAGAAAGGACTCCCAAATATTTTGGATGAAGTATGGGAGTGATAACATGTAAAAGAAAGGGATTTCAGAACGAATTTTGAATTCTAACCCTGTCAGTTGGTCGACCGACCAAAGGGTGCGGTCGGTCGACTGACTTTACTGTACGTTTGATTTTTTTCGTTTTTCTTTTCTTTCTTTCTTTTTCTTTCTTTTTCTGTTCTTTTTCTTTTCTTTCTTTCTTTCCTTCTTTTTGCTCAAGATAGCATACAAACCAAGATGCCTCAAAAAAAATATTCCAATGACCACAAATACTAGCTTGGAAGGGTAGGCTAAGTATGGGATGTAGTTTTGGGGGATAAAAAAGGCAATTTTTGGCTATGTAATGTTTGTGGGTAAATAAGAGAAAAAGGGATCTCAAATGCACGTACCAAGACTCACAAAACGAGATAGTAAACAAGTATATAGCAATTCAAGTTCATGTTTATGCATACTGATGTAACATGTTCCAAGGGGAGTACTACTCACATCCTAGACAACTGGTTTAAGAATGAAACCAGGAAATAAGCTCTAAAACTTAGAATGTATAGTAGGTTGCCAAGGTATAAGTCAAGTCTCAAGAAAACAAGTTGACAAAAAACTCGTAGATATGCAAAAGACTTTCATACTATAACAAGTTGACAAGGCAAGGCAAAGGCATAAACATGTAAGATAGCAAAGATCATCCATGAAATACTCTCGTTCCGACTAGACCTATATGCTAAATTAAACGTGCATTTTTTTTTTTGAATTTTTGAATTTTTCTATTTTTTTGGATTTTGTATATGCAAGGAAAATAAAGAAAAGAACGATGCAATACATAAATGCAATAAACGTGTGACAAAAATGCAATGGAACAATGCATGTGACACGAAACCATTCCCCAAACCAACCCGCACAATGTCCCCATTGTGCATTAGCCTAAGTAAAGGTTTTAGAAATTTAAAGAAAAAATGCAAGAATTAAAACCAAGGAAAAATTGGAAAGAACTCACTGGATTTTTAAGCGCATGAGAAATCTCCCCAAACCAGCGTGAGCTGGGTGGTTTTGGTGGCCAGCAGTGCCACTCCAAGTACCTGAAAAAGTCAAACAAAGAAATACCTTTTTCGGGGAATAAACACGTTTTGGGTGATGTATAATGAATTTGAAGGTTTGAAAATGGCAGAAGAAGGAGCGGAAGCATAAAGGAAAAAATAAGGAAAGGACTTCCCTATTATGTTTGCACGCTTCCCGAAATACCTTGAGACGTCTGCACAGGAGAGCTGATCGGTAGACCCCTCTCTCTGGTCGACCGACCAATTGCCAGTCTTACAGAAATTCTGGAATGCAGGGGTCTGGTCGACCGACTGGTGGTGGTGGTCGGTCGACCTGGATTCCTGTACAGTAGCCTCCTTCTTCGCGAGATTAACTTGTATTAACCAAGTTAATCTTCCCCAAACCTGAAAATTATTATACATGCGCCCAAAACATGCGCAAAAATCCAGAACCAAGTCTAATTGTCTTAACTACGCGACATAAGTGAAATTGTTCTAAAAACTTACAGTAAAACAAAAAGAAAAGGTTTAACAAAAATACAAAACTGTCTTAAGAAAAACAGAAACGAGCAAAAAGAAGAAGTCATCCGCGAAGGACGCAGGGTTTCTTTGACCAAGGGCTCTGACTACAGGCTATCCCTTCAGCTATGGTTATTTGGGTAGACGAGTTTCTCTCCACTGTGTAGATAGGTGGTTCATCATCCATAGCTCTAGCCATCCATCTCCCGGGGTTGTCGACTCCCAAGTCGTGGGCCGCCACCTTACTTCCTTGGTTTCTTCTTCTTAGGGCTCTTTTCTTCAGCCAAATGATCACTTGGTTGAGTGATCTCGTTCTCTACATCATTGGATTGAGTAAGTGGTACTACTCGATCGAGAACATCTCTCTTTCAACCGCCTATAGACTCTGTCATTAGTGTCGCAATTACTGGAGCATCCAAATCAGCCTCATGAGCAAGAGATTCACCTGCACATGCAATTGTGGGGTGAAAGGTAAAAAGTGGTTAAGATGTTTTTGGATTTGTGGGGTTAGTAGCCAAGCTAGTAAAACCGGTTTCCAACAACATATTTCACGACTTTTGATATTAAGAAAGTGCTCTTTTGTAGCAAAACTCTCACATTATATATAAGAAAGCACTCCCAAATATTTTGAATGAAGTATGGGAGTGATAACATATAAAAGAAAGGGATTTCAGAACGAATTTTGAATTCTGACCCTGTCAGTTGGTCGACCGACCAAAGGGTGCGGTCGGTCGACTGACTTCCTGTACGCTTTGATTTTTTTTTTCGTGTTTTCTTTTCTTTCTTTCTTTTTCCTGTATTTTTCTGTTCTTTTTCTTTTCTTTCTTTCTTTTCCTCTTTTGCTTAAGATAGCATACAAACCAAGATGCCCCAAAAAATAATTCAATGACCACAAATAGTAGCTTGGAAGGGTAGGCTAAGTATAGGATGTAGTTTTTAGGGAATAAAAAGGCAATTTTGGCTATGTAGGGATTATGGGTAAATAAGAGAAAAGGGATCCCAAATGCACGTACCAAGACTCACAAAACGAGATAGTAAAACAAGTATATAGCAATTCAAGTTCATGTTTATGCATATTGATGTAACATGTTCCAAGGGGAGTACTACTCATATCTTAGACAACTGGTTTAAAAAATGAAACCAGGAAATAAGCTCTAAAAACTCATAATGTATAGTAGGTTGCCAAGGTATAAGTCAAGTCTCAAGATAACAAGTTAACAAAAACTCGTAGATATGCAAAAGACCCTCATAGTAAAACAAGTTGACAAGGCAAGGTAAAGGCATAAACATGTAAGATAGCAAAGATCATCCTTGAAATACGCTCGTTTCGACTCGACCTATATGCTAAATTAAACGTGCATTTTTTTGAATTTTTGAAATTTTTCTATTTTTTGGATTTTTTTGTATATGCAAGGAAAATAAAGAAAAGAACAATGCAATACAGAAATCCAGATAAACGTGTGACAAAATGTAATGGAACAATGCATGTGACACGAAACCATTCCCCAAACCAACCCGCACAATGTCCCCATTGTGCATTAGCCTAAGTAAAGGTTTCATAAAATTAAAGGAAAGATGCAAGGAAAACTGGAAAGAACTCACTGGATTATTAAGCGCATGAGAAAAACCTCCCCAAACCAGCGTAAGCTGGGAGGTTTTGGTGGCACTCAGTGCCACTCTAAGTGCCCAAGATGGTTGCATGATTCCCGAGGAAGAAACGAGCAAGCTGTAACAGAAGGGTAGGTCGACTGACCTACGTTTCTAGTCGACCGACCTTCCTGCGGACTGCAGGATCTCCAGAACTGCAGGGGTCAGGTCGACCGACCTACGTCTCTAGTCGGTCGACCGCCTCTGCTGCACAGCACCCTTCTTTTCTTCGGAAATAACTTGTATTAACCAAGTCATTCTTCCTCAAACCTGAAAAATCATCATATATGCGCCCAACAAATGCGCAAGATCCCAGAACCAAGTCTAAAATGTCTCAAAACAAAGCAACAAAAGCAAAAAGAGTCTATGTCTAAAAGTAAGAACAAAAAAAATAGTCCAACAAAAACAGAAATACAACACTTGACTAGCACTACGACTCAGCAGCAAGATACCCCAAAGTAAGGCACTTGGCTAAAAGAGGTCCTTTCAGCAGTATGGACAGCTACTCTGGGCTTCCAGACAACATGCCTAGACGGAGGAAGGGTATCTGGTGTCACATAGGCTATGACACGCTTCTTTACTTTGCCCGGCCGGTCTTCTTCAGCAACTTGCTCCAATTTTGTCTTAAGCTCAAGGCCTTTGACGATCTCCAAGATTTTTCCGAACTGATGCTCCAACTTCACTTTCTCCAAATGATCCGGATACAGGACCACAATGCTTGTCGCAGAATCAGCAAGCTTTGGCTCTTTTAACTTCAGAACCTCCGTCGAGTCATTGATGAGAGGAGAGTCGGGTAGCTCAGGAGGCGAATCCACAGTCTGCTCAGGTATCGCGGTCGGTCGACCGGGTGTCCTGGTCGGTCGACCGACCGAGCTCAGTTCAGAAAGCTCCTGTCTGTCAGAATTGGAGGACCATCAGGTATGGTGGTCGATCGACCATAATCATCGGTCGGCCAACCTTCATTACTGGGGACGAGTTCGGCTACTGCATTAGGAACTTTGGTAGACTTTTCAACCTTTTCCAACTCTTTCTCTTGGCTTCCCGATCCATCATGGGAAATACCGCTTTGGAGATTAATGGCATTGATCGTCCCTATGGAATTCTCACATTTGCTCGGAGAGTTAGCAATCCGATTAGCAGCTAAGATTTCTATTTGGCTATTAATATTCTCCAAAGATGCAGCTTGAGCCTTTTTCATTTCCAACATTTGAGTCATGGGGGTTTGGAAAGTCATTCTCAACTCCGAAGCCTCATTTGTTTCATGAACGGGAACTTTCTCAAGTTTTTCGAAACGGGCGTTATTGGACGCTTCAAGTGCTGCAACATAACTTGTTTCAACACTTGTTTTCGGCGAATTCCCACGTGAATTCTCATTTTCAGCTCGATGAACTGCCATCTCCTCAATAATGTCCCAACCCTTATCATAAGCTACATTGTTTTGAAATCTACCATTTGTAGCCGAATCAAGGATGATTCTGTAGTCATCATACAAGGAGTTATAGAATTGGTTGCAGAGGTACCACTTCTCAAAGCCGTAGTGAGGAATGGATCGAACCAACTTCTTAAAACGGGCCCACGCTTCATGAAATTCCTCATCAGGTCCTTGCTGGAAATTTGAAATTTGAACTCTCAAAGCATTGGTTTTCACTGGCGAAATGTACTGTTTGCAGAAAGCCAATGCCAGAGATTTCCAATCTGTAACTCTAACTGCTACCTTATCAAGGTAGCAAATCCATTCACGCGCAGAATCTTTCAAGGAGAAAAGAAACAGCTTCTCCTTAACTTCATCTTACGTCACTCGACTTGGTCTGGGTATGGAACAACAGTAATCTGTAAATATCTCCAAATGCTTCCAAGGATCCTCATCCGGTAGGCCGACAAACTGACTTTGCTCCACCAATTCGATATAGGAGAGACGAATTTCAAAGGGGAGAGTAAATCCCTGGGGAAGGTGGTGTGCTGCTGGCTGAAGATTATCAGAAATAGTAGACATTATCGCAATAGCACTGAGAGTACTCAAGTCTTCCTCTCAAAAACCTGTCTTCTAAAACAAAACTAGAAGAAAAGGTAAATAACGGTCTTAAGGAACAGAAGTTCCTTAAGACAAGGAAAATTAACTAAAAACTAACAAACAAAATTATACTGTCTCCCCGGCAACGGCGCCAAAATTTGATACCCGTCGTTGTGGGTGTCAAAGATAAGATTTATAAACCAAACTAAAACTATAGTTAGTGATAGTAAGGGTCGAACCACAGAGAGACAAGGTTAATTATGTTTGCTAATTTTTAATCTATTAAGTAACAATAAAAAGGGGGTTTTGAGTTATTTTGGTTTGAACTAAGTCTAACAATTATAGTAAAGAATAAAACTGAAAAGAAGATGTAAAAACGATGATAAAAGAGATGCTAGGATGTTCGGGAAGTAAATAGCTACGATGGTGTAAATCCTAAGTCAACATGTATTGCAGTCGCGTAAGGGGTGTAACATATCCTTTCGGTCTATGGTACCTAATAGCTCCTTTCGGCCTATGCTATTAGTTCCTAGGTCTCACAATTATTGGGTGTCAACAATAAGGGTGATTCCTAATTTCTAGGTCTCATACCTTTCAGTCTTGAGTAACCTAGCCGTCTTAAAACATAAACCAATGCCCTTCCCATATCTCTCAATCTTGGGTAGGTCAATACTAACATCCTACAAGTCTCCTTTCAGTCTCATTGTAGGTTATTATAGTCCATGAATTAAAACAGTCCGAAAACATACGCGCGTTGGTCGACCGACCAACTAGTCCAGTCGGCCGACCAACACCTCAGTCGACCGACCTATAATGGAGGTCGGCCGACCAAGGCGCTGCTACAGTCGGTCTCGGAATTCGCACCATCTACGCATATTACTCCCTACATCCTAACATATGGAATTTAGCTACTCATGGAAATTGAAATAATAACAATAATAGCATTAATGAAAACGGAATTTATGATGAACATTAATCTAAGCATGCGATAACAATAAAGGCTTTGGGATTCTAACTTAAACCGAATACTAATAATTCTAAGACAAGAACAATTGATAAACTGAAATTGAAAGAAGAATTACCGTAATATGGATTAGGGCAGAAAAGAACAAGCTTTATTGATTATCGTGGAAGGATTGATGAACAATGAATAAAACTTACAAAACAATAACTTTGAAAAGAGAAAACTAAAACTAAAGATAAATTGACAGTTTGTAATTAGATGTAGAAATAAACTAAACTACTGGATTAAGAACTGAATAAATAACCCTAAACACGACTTAAGCTTAAATAAGAGAATTAGAAGCGATTCCCCTTTAACCTAATGCGTTCACGGGCTTTTTGCGGAAATTCTGAAACTGCGCTGAGGTCGGTAGACCTAGGTATGTGGTCGGTAGTAGGGCAGAGTATGGATCGGATATCCGATCCGAAACCGTACTTCGGATCGGATATCCGATCCGAAAATCCAAAATTTCAATATCCATGATTTGATCCGAAATGATCGGATATCCGAAATTTAGTATCCGAAACTATCCGAGTATTTCGGATCAGTTATCCAATATCCGATATCCGAATTTGAATAAACCTTGTCCAGTTCTTGCAAAAATACCTGAGAAGTAAGAAATTCTATTAGTGTCAAAAATCTAAGACGTGATAACAGAGAGATACAATCAACATGCATGGCAGCAAATGGCGACAACACACAGTATATATAACAACAACAATTAGCGACAGGGACGATCAGAAAACAAAAGTACTTGCAGGAGCGTGATAACAGAGAGAACGTAGCAGCAATATAACGTAGAAAGTAGTAGTAGCACCGTAGAGAAATTGAATTATACCTATTTTCGAGCTTCGAGATGGGGGTGAGTAGACGGTTCAGCAGCTTCGAATTCGTATTCGAATTGAAAAACAGATGACGGTGAAATGAAAATATAGATTTAGAACAAAGGTAGAGGATGAAGTAGATCTGAGAATGAGAATGAGAATGAGAATGGAGATGGCCGATGGGTAGATGACGGTGAAATGAACAACAGATCTAGGGTTTTTCGAAGTGTGGACGTCTAGATGAGGGTTTCTACCTTTCTGAAATGAAAAAGGGAAGTCTGGGCTCAGGGTATTGGGTTTGTGAATGAATGTATGGGTTTGTAAATGATTTGTTTGTTTTATTAGTGAAAAGAAATTAAAAGAAATTAATATTCATGAATCAAATCTCGGATACGGATCGGATGTTAAACGGATATCGGGTATCCGATCCGATATTTGATATCCGATCCGATAACTTTCGGATATCGGATACCCAATTTTTTAAGCCAGATATCCGTATTTGATTCGATATCCGAATATTTTGGATACAGGTATCCGAACCGAACCAGTTTTCGGATCAGATATCCATTATTTCGGATCAGATACGGATCGGATGTCGGATCAATTCGGATCATCGGATTTTTTGCTCAGCCCTAGTCGGTAGACCTCCTGTCGGGCTTGGTGGACTTCTGAGTTTTAAGATAGCAGTCCTCAGGTTGGTAGACCAGGGTAGGAGGTCGGTAGACCTACTTTCCTGTAGGTCAGCCTTGATTTCGCCTTGGTTTGACTTTGTGGTACTTGGGTCGCGCTTTGAGTTGACTTTCCATCGTTCCTTGGCTATGAAAAATCCCGAGGGCATACATTTGGTATAAAACCGTCTCTTTTCCGCATAAATATGCAAAAGAGCATAAAAACACGAAAGTAGACAATTGTTGGGAAATAAAGGGTAAAACATAGTAAATGTGTGACAAAATGCGTGTAAAAATAGATGTAAAACATCATAAAATAGACACGCATCAATTAGCCTGAGGGCCAGCCTTTGACTGAAGTCTGTGCAGCACTTCAATTTTGATTTTGTGAGCACATCTTGGTCAGACCATCCGTCTACATTAGCATGAGGACTGAAGTCTTGCTTGGACTGAAGTCAGGTCGTTGCTGCCCATAATAAAAAAAAGAAAAGCGTTTTATAATAATAATAATAATAAAAATAAAAATAATAATATAATAAAAATAATAATATAATAAAAATAATAATAAGAATAATAATAATAAATCGTACCTAATCATGCATCAAAACCGCGAGGGCGTTTTTTAGAAGAAGACTCGGTATTGGTCCATATCCCTTCGTCATGGTCATCACGAACATATAAACTAAAAGGCTCGAATATATCCATATCATCTAAATGTGGTACACGAGGATCAAAGCCCTCAAATACCACATCGTCATCCCAACTATCCATTGTGGTCTTACTTCTTACAGATAGCACAACTGACCACTTTTTATCCGATGGATCGGTGAAATAAAATACTTGTTTCGCTTGTGTCCCTATAATAAAAGGATCCTCCTTATGACCAAATTTATTAAGATTTACTAAGGTGTATCCTAATTCATCCTTGCGAACTCCGCTACTAGTTTCAATCCACTTGCATCCAAATATAGGTATTAGAAAATCTGTGTAATCTAACTCCCAATCTCTTCATTGAATCCATAATAATGCATTTGACTTAAAAATGGTTTCTTATCTTTCGAACTAGCAAAATGCATGCCTTCTGCCTCTACACTAACACCACTATTTTGCATCGTGCTCATGTCATCTTGCCCACGAGTGTAAAAGGTGGATCCATTAACGGCATAACCAGTATAAGACGCTGCAAAAGTCTTAGGCCCAAAACAAAGCCTCTGTAATCTTGAAGAAATATAATCAGGATATTGTTGCAAGTCTTCTATAACTCGACCCTTGAACCAAACTCTAAAAGTCTTATTGTGCTCACTTGCGATCCACATCTCTGATTTATTTCGATGCTTCGCCTTCAACAATGCCTTGTGTTCCTCAATGTACAGCTGTACCTCATCCTCGTTATGAAGAACATATGTATATCACTACAACAAATTGACACTTGCGCCATGATTTATGCCACGGGAAGTTATAATTCGTGGCTAAATTTTGCTTAGCCACGGGAAAAAATTTATTCACTATTTTAGAAAAATTTTATGCCACGGGAAAAGTTTTCCCGTGGCAAAACGTCATTTGCGCCACAATTTAGGTTACAGTCGTGGCTAATAATCATTTTTGCCACGAACAATGTCACACTCATGGCAAATATATATTTAGCCACAGATCATTCTGTGGCCAATATTTCTTTAACCACGGCTTATATATTGTCCGTGGCAACATATTTGTTTAGCCACGAAACTAGTAACAAACACCAGTGGCTAAGATTTTCTTCAGACTTGTATAAAGATATTTCATGTTAAGGTAAACGTAAAAACTTGGTTTTGTAAGAAATAAAAGGAAAATACAAAAGCTGTATGAGATTTAATCAAATATACATAATATGAAAAATTTAAATGTAAAATTTTGAAAATATTTTGATTAATTTAATAAATATTTGGTATTTGTTTATTTAGTCTAATAAGAAATGTAAAACTTCTATAAAATGATACACACGTAAAGAAAATTACCATCGTCTTAATTTATTTTATTTTTTTACAGACTAGAATAATACTTAGTGCTTTTTTCATAACATCGATAATTTAATAAATAATTAATTCTTTTTTTGTTAAATTTTATGATATTGAATAACATTATTTAGAGATCGCATCACATTTAAAGAGAAAGTATGTCTAATTAAATAATTAACTTAGTAACACCTATCATCGAGAAGTCTGAAACTAATATATTGTTAAGCTTTTCATTAGAAAATTGATTTACAACTTTATTATTTGTAAAATATTTCTAGAAGAACTTGAATTCGAGATGTTAAATTGGAAAAAAATTGGGGAACTTTTTAAGGAGAAAAAAAAAGACAATTAGATTTATAATATGATTAAATTAAAAAAAAGTAGTCTAAAAAATTAAATTCAAAATGATTTCCAACAAATCATTGAATAAAATGGAAAAAAAAAACATATTGATAAAATAACTCATATAAAAAAGTCAATACAGAAAAGCATTTTAATTATTGAAAATGAGCGTATCACACCGAAAAGTAAAATGGAAATTAAAATAATAGATTTACATGTGTAAATAATGTGAAATTTTGTTGACAAAAAGAAATATCAAGAATAATGAAAAGAAATCAATTTAGAGAAAACAAAAATTTGTACGATCTTTTTTGTGTTTTTTTGGCAAAAACTGATTATTTTTCGAGTTAATAATGTTTTGGTCATTTATTTTAGTAATAAAACTCGGTCATTGATACCCATATGTAATCATTATTCAAAAGTGATCATTATTTAGTAAAAAGTGAATAAACTTTTTTTCGTTACAAATACGACGATCTTACAAATAGTATTTGTGTGGAAAAATATATGAAAAAATAGATAAAAGAGAAATAAAATAAAAATGCCAACAAATGAAAAAAAAAAAAAAAAATTGGTTTTGTTGACTCGGGCAAAAAATGACCCGAGCATCATTAGTATTGGGATGAGTGAGCTCCTGGGAAGGATTTACGATTCGCAAAAGTGAATGACTTTTGAGTGTACGTAACGAATTGAGATAACTAGTCAAGCAAGGATTAAAACTTGACAAGATTTCATATGTAACCAAATGTGTTTGGTAGTGTGGTGGTTGCTCACCTCATCCATTTACCATGAGGTTAGGGGTTCGATCCCTACCAATGGAAATGAAGCAACTCTTTCGTCAGTCGTTTACCTCTTCGTGAGAGCACCCGCGGCGAGGGGATTATACACCGTTGTCGACGGTGGACACCCCGGTTTAGAGCAAAAAAAAAAAAGATTCCATATGTGAAAATATTGCTCTCACGGCGAGGGGATTATACACCGTTGTCGACGGTGGACACCCCGGTTTAGAGCAAAAAAAAAAAAAGATTCCATATGTGAAAATATTTTCATTATAAGTAAAAAATATTATTTTACATTTTGTTTATTTTTTTTGTTTGCCACGGGAATAATTTTGGCCACGAGAATTAATTTTTGGCCACGGGAATTATTAGCCACGGGAGCATCTGTGGCTAAAAATAAAGGTTACGAATTCGACTAACAAGTGAAGTAATGCTACATACAATGCGAATGTAACAGTTTCTGAAACCGTTGTTTCCAACAAAGAAAGCAAGCGAAGAATAAAACTTAAAAACAAAATAACAAGAAGATCAATGCAGCAGTTTTTGATTTGGTTTATCCAACACTTTAAGGGTTTACGTTCAATCTTCTTTTGTTGAATATTTAGGTAGTCTACTCCAAAAACTTAAAACCCGTACAATAAAAGGATCAACAACCTGCTCCGATTGCGACAAGAGCTCTATGACCATAATGTCTAAGAAACTCGAGTTTCTAATTAGAATATTTACAAGATCAAGTTTTTCTCGAGCTGATTCGAAACGAATTGAGGAGGAATAACTTATAGACCAAACATAACTAGTTAAAAAGACTTAAACAGAAGACAACAATAGTACAAATTGTTACACTTTCAGACTTAAAATATTTTGCAAAAGAATTGAAAGTTTGTTCTTTGAAAGATTTTTGCAAAAACAATTTATATCTCAGAAAAAATCTTAGCAATAAATGAAGGAGGAGTACTCCTTTTATAGTGAAGCAAGGAGTTTAAAGCAAATGGTTTAAACACAACAAGCAATTTTCACGTGCCTATTAGCCAATGAATAAAAGAAGAAAGTATGTTTTGGAGATTTAACAATCTACTTTTCCACAAATTTCGGAAATGTCTTTTAGGAAATCAGAAAAGTAAACCTTTTACTGTTTTAATAAAGGAAAACTAATTTTAAACTCAAGAAACTTCAAGTGTACGTTCCTGCAAGTAACGTTCTGTATGACTGTTGTCAGTAAAATAGAATGTTACAACAACTGTTATCTAAGTTTATGACTTAGTATCTTTACATTAATGACGCAAAATGACCCGATTTCTTGGGCAGTGGAAGAAGTTAAAAATTAGAATTACCTAAAACAGTTTGTCGTCATTCACTTTTTTCTCTCAAACCTCTCACCCTAAAACCTTGAGAAGTTATGCTACAAGATTCTTCTGTGGGAATGTCAGTCAAATTGGGTAAGAAAAGGAAGGCTTTCTCTGACCCTGGTTCAAAAACTCAGGGGTCTGACGATCTTTACTGCTATGAAAGTTTCCAGGAGGTCTCTAGTTGTTCAAAAAAGATTTATGTCGGAGAAACATCTGGTGCTATAGTTTCCTTTCATATGGCACTACAGGAGGATGATCTTATTATACTTTCAAGCTCATCAGATAGCTCATTCACAAATGAAGATACGACTAAGGGTGTTGCGGAGGTTGACCAGAATCAATCTCCTCCAGCTAAATGAGATGTTTAGCATCCACGGAAGGTATTTCCGTGGCAAAGAGCTTTAGCCACGGGAAATTAGTTCTTGCGCCACGTATTTAGCCGTGGCCCAAGTGCTCAATTGTAGTAGTGTATGTTATATGCCATTTCTTAGTTGCCATATCTAGACGAACATGACCCCTAAGACCTTTGCCCATCATCCACTCACTGTACCTATTCTTAGGAATCCCAGGTAGCTCAGAATCTGACAAATGTGCATAACAATAAAAAAGTGCTTCATCCGTGACTGCACACTCAGCAATAGACCCTTCAGGACGATATCTATTAGATGTATAGTCCTTGTACACTTTCATCAATCTCTCAAAAGGATATTGATACCTTAGATAAACTGGACCAAGGTATTTGATTTCTCTAACCAAGTGTACAGTTAAATGCACCATTATTGTGAAAAATGAAGGAGGAAAATACATTTCCAATTGACAAAGAGAAGTGAGAATTAGTTTTTGCAAAGACTCTAACTCCTTGGGATCTAACACTTTATTGCATATGGCATTGAAGAAAAAGCAAAACCTACTTATGGCGAATCAAACTTTTTTAGGTAAAATCGAACGTATAGCCACTGGTAGTAGTTGTTGCATCAAAGTATGACAATCATGAGACTTTAAACCAACAAGCTTAAGATCTGTCATTGATACTAGGCTGCTGATATTGGAAGAATATCCCTCCGGCACTTTAACACTACGTAAGCACTCACAAAACTCTTTTTTCTCCTTTCTTGAAAGTATATGAGCAGCCGGAGGCAAATAATATCGTGTTCCTTTCTTTTCCGGTGCCAACTCAGGTCTGATTTTCATATCCACCATGTCCATCCTAGTTGATGTGTTGTCTTTTGACTTATTCGGAACATTCAGAAGAGTGTTGATTATATTGTCACACACATTTTTCTCAATATGCATAACATCTAAGCAATATATTATAGAAAGGTCACACCAATATGGAAGTTTTTCAAAAAGAGGAGACATCTTCTTATATCCACGAGACGCTAATTTAGAACCCTTATTCCCATAAGTTATCTTAATTTTTTTCACTCTTTCATATACTTCATGACCGGTTAATATCTTAGGAGGAGATCGATGTTCAGGTTTTCCATTGAATGGTTTTGTAGCTTACGATATGAATGATCAAGGTCCAAGAACCTACGGTATCCCAAGTACGTTTGCTTACGAGAAAACTTCAAATAACCAGAATCGACATCTTCTCCGCACAAGGGGCAAACCTCTTTCCCGTGCACAGTGTGTCCAGATAGATTACCATACGCAGGAAAGTCAGAAATAGTACATAGTAACATTGCTTTCAAATTGAAATAACTATTCTGGTACGCATCAAACACTCGTATCCCTTCATCCCACAATAATCTCAAATCGTCAAGAAGAGGCTCTAAGTAGGCATCTATATCATTACCAGGTTCTTTAAGACCATAAATCAATAAAGACAACATCAAATATTTTCGTTTCATGCAAAGATATGGAGGCAAATTGTAAATAGCTAAAAACACCGGCCAAGTACTATGTTGACTACTCAAATTTCCAAAGGGATTCATCCCATCAGTGGAGAGTGCAAGGCGAAGATTTCTGGGTTCTTTGCCAAACTCGGGATATTTTGCATCAATAAACTTTCAGTCTTTCCCATCGGCCGGGTGTCTCAACTTCCCAACATTTGCTTTTGATGTACTATGCCATGTGAGTAATTTGGCATCATCTTTATTCGCAAATAATCGTATCAACCTAGGAATTATTGGAAAGTACCACAAAACTTTAGCTGGGATCCCCTCCTTCTTTTTGCATCGACATTCCTTACACACTGGACAACTAGTGAGATTAGCATATCCTTTGCGAGATAATATGCAATCATTGGGACATGCGTGGATTTTTTCATATTTCATACAAAATCCCCTAAGTATCTTCTTTGCCTCATATGTACGATCAGGAAGTACATTATTTTCGGGGAGCATGTCCTTTAATAATTTCAGGAGGTCTGTGAAACTCTTGTCACTCCACCCATTTGTTGCTTTTAAATTATATAACTTAACAAGAGCTGCCAATTTAGTGTGCTTACAACTACTATAAAGAGACATTTCAGAATCTTTCAATTTCTCCAATACAACACTAGTATCCTCCAAATCATTTTCATCAAGATCCTCATTAGTTTCATCTACAATACCTTCTTGTTCATCGCCTCCAAACATATCTCCCCATGATTTATCCGACATATCGTCACACCCATCTCCTGCCTCAGTATTCATATTACAACCCGAATCTTCTAGTGAATTAGACTCATCGGGCTCTTCATCGTCACTCAAGCATGTTTCTCTCTCAATCTCCCCAAATTGGACATCTACATTTTTTTCGATTCCATCTAAACTTTTTGATTCACCATGGAAAATCCAACAAGTGTACTTTGGATTAAAATTTGTCTTATCTACATGTATTCTTACATCTCCAAAGCTCATATACCTAATATTCCGGCACATATCACAAGGGCACGCCATACTAGATTTGTCTTTCATATTCTTTATTACGAAGTCATAAAATTCAGCTAACCCGGCATCATATTCTAGTTCGCCTTTTTTCCCATTAATCATCCAAGTACGAGCCATATTCGTCTACATAATTATAACATGTAAAAACACATATTAACCGCAGCATGAAAAGACCGAGAAAAGCTGTAACACCCCGATATTTTCCGTATTATAAATTTAAAGATTTAATTTAATTTAAAGAATAATTTATATTTTATTATATTTCGTAAATATATTTTTGTGATATGAATATTTCATTTTAAAGCATTTTAATTTCAAATGATATTTCGAGTTTTATAAATTTAAGTTTCGGTTTTAATTTTCGAAAATAACAAGTATGTAGGATAATTTCATGAGTTGTGGGTTATTTGCATAATTGGTTCCGCCTTGAGTAATAATAGACTTGAGATGTTGTTTCCGTCTTATTTAGCCAAATCCGAGTCCATCCCGACTCAATAAATGAATCCCGAGTCATTCCCGACTCAAAACTCCCATATATGCCTTATGTTGTGTTTTGTTCCTCACAACTCACTCATCCTTCATCTCCCTCATCAAAAACCCCCAAACCCATTCACCATTGTTGGTGTTTCTCAAGAACACAAATCCGACTCTCACTCCTTCGTTTCTTGCTCAAATCCCGAGCTCTTTACATGTACGTTCTCCTCTTCTTCTTCTCCTTCTTTTGACACAATCAATTCCTAGTCTTGTTGTGTTTTCTGAAAACCCGTCTTTCTAGGGTTACGCTTTCAATTCGTTTTTCTTATTGTTTGTTGTTGAGAATGGATGTTTGGACATTAATGAAGGATTCTTTGAAGATTTGAAGAGCTTTAAAGGTAAGTTTGAGAGGTCACTCGACTTTAAGTCAAAAATCGATTGTCTATGGTTGTTGTTGTTTAATTTCTGGAATTTTGAGGTATTGAGTTGTCTAGTTTATCATTTAATCAATTGAGATGAAATTCATGGCTAATTTGGTAGTAATGAATGATAAATGTTGGTTATTGTTAATGGGTACATTAGTATCCGTCACATGCTTAATCCGTCTAATCAATAATGTGATTTCCGATTGTTTGCAATTCATGATACGAGTTGTTAATCATGTGTGTAATCGATTGTTTACGTTATATATAGGTGTATATGCGTTATTGTTGGGTGGTTGTGTTGTCCATACGTCGTATACTATGTGCGCTAAGCGTTTCGGGAGGATATAAGCGAAATGGGGCTGAAGTAGCACCTGCCGCGCACAGGCGGCCTGGACACCAGACAAAACCGCTGGCTACGGCAGCCCACGCAGGCCTGCGGCCTGGCCGTGCGCAGGCTGCGGCCACCTCGACAGGCTGCCCCTGGGACTGTCTTTGGCCGTGAGTCTAGGCTGTTTCGGGGGCTGTTTTAGCCATTGTTCGGACGGTTGTTCGGACATTGTTTGAGCATGTTAAATCATTATAAAACTTGTCTTAGAAAGTATATATTTATCATGTATGGTTCACGAGTCGAATTACGTTTATCCTTCATGTTTAATTTACTTGTTTACGACATTAAATTTGTGTTATCAAAGGCTAATTAGTTTATATTCCAAATGAAATGTAAACTCGTACATGAGACTTGTCGTATGAACTTTTAGTAATATATTGCTCATATGATTGAAATGTTTGGGTGTTTCCGTGGTTGTTGCATAGTTGAATGCTTAAGCCGTTTTAGTAGCTAAGTTGAGGACGAAGACCCCCCGGCCGGGCAACCGGCTCCCGCTCCAAGTTAACTTCTATAAACTAGCTTAAGTGTTGTTATGGTTGAATTGAGGCTCACATGTATTAAATGAGTTAGTTAACGGTTATGTTAGCTCGAGTTTGTTGGATAACGGTTATGTTATCTCAAGTTGAGTCGGGTAACGGTTATGTTACCTTGCGTGTGTTTGGATGACGGTTATCTCATTCCAAGTTGTGTTGGTGACGGTTATGTCACCTTGTTTGTGAATGGATAGCGTTGGTACGATTTGTGTATCATTGTAATGAACTAATGCCACCCCGGTTATGGGTTTTGTCTATGTTCGGGATTGGTCGGAGGTCGTGCTCGTGCGCTCCCGTAGTTGGAGGTCTTGCTAATGCACTCCGGTCCCCGTGTGTCGTTCGGTGTAGGTTATTACATCGAGAGGTCTAGCCAGGTCTTAGGCATATAGTTGTCGGTTATGCATTATACATAGAGTCGGTGTCGTGGTTATGCGTCCCGATAGCTAGTGTCGTGGTTATGCGATCTAGCGGTCAGTGGTAACGGTTATGTTCCATGACGGCGTTCATTTTATTCTTGTATGTTCTGTGATTGGCCATGCCATCTAGTGTTGGCCTCTAAGTCAATCACTTGGTTGTTGTTTGTGTGAGTGAACATGCCATCAAGTGTTGGCCGCTGAGTCATTCACTTGGTTGATTGTCTGTTTCGATATTAGTTTATCCGTTGGCTTTAATGATGTTCCATATGATAATTCATGCCCCTTTTTTTCATGTTTGTCTTATTATTCATGCTTGGACCATGTTTGTCATATTTGATTATATCAGGTTTGATTTCTTATTAATGTATATGCATGTTCATATGTATATGTCGTGTTATATTACCGTTTACGTGTTTTCTGACAAAAAGTGGTTGGGAGAACCTCGAGTTACTCCCCACTGACTGTGGCGTACATGTTTCGTGTATGTAGGTTGGTGCTGTTTGGGGAAGACGTGTGGCTAGCGAGCATTGTTGACTATTCGACAATTACCTATTCGTTTAGCATTAGATTTAATTATGTTGCTATCGAGGGATACCTTATCCCTTGTAAACTTTCTTTTATCTTGTATAAGTTATACTTTTTTTTTAGTTCAATCTTCCGCATGTTGTTTTGATATTCCGCGATTAAGTTTATTTATATATGTCGAAAGTTTTTAAAATGCTGTATTTCCGCTGCAAGTTTCATGTTTATTTTTATGAAATATCGTGGGGTGTCACAAAAGCGGCAAGAATGGGACTTAAACCAAAACAAAAGAACAGCATCAAGACAATTAAACAAGAAAGAGAAAACCAAAACAAACTCAATGTGCAGTATATTGAAGATAATAATTCCAAACCCAGTCAAATATAATCCCTTTTATTTAATAAGTGTACACTTCTAAGTTTATTCATTATATCAGATGGATCAAAAGCTACACTTATAAGTTCTAACTTAAGATAATCATGAAAGTATGAAACAAACCTAGTTATTTCTTAATTTTAGTTTCTAGTGGCTTAATGGAACATGATGTACATAAGCAAAATGATCCACTAAACTATCTATTTTTTTTATATAGAGGTAGCAATCTTACACACAGTAGATGCAATATCCAACATAATTTTTGGTAGAAATAATTCAGAAACGTTCTATGAGTGTTGAAAGGGATAAAGTTTCATACTAACGCGAGACCCTTCGAACATTGGATTAATGTATTGCTATTGCATTCCTCTTAAAAGTTAAAACTAAGTCATAACATGCTTCAAAGTTACTTCAATAAGAACACATGTTCATAAAGATTTATGTTTGCACTGCAAAGGTTCTCAAGTTTATTGATGGCATTGAGCCATTAACAGCCACACAAACACACAGAGATCATGACTCGTTGATGGCAGAAATGAGAATTTAGTTTCACTAACAAGAGATATCTAATCACTGCGCTGTCAACACCTTGAAGATCAAATGTTAATGAACTCAGCTGCTACTATAATGCCAAGAGAAAATTTCTCATACTGACACCCACAATTATTTGCAAGTAATGAATCAAATAAGATGGCCTTTCGCAACGACACGTACTACAACTTAGCCAAGTACGGGTAATGTGTTCCAATAAAACTCAATCAACGAACTTTCAATCCTTCATCATGCAGGTTTCAACATAGACCCTATGTCGATGAACCAACTAAACCCCTACTGTCCGTCTCCTTCCCTCACTGTACGACCCTAACCCCTACCACATACCGCTCCTGGCGATTTCAGATCACTCGACTCCTAAACGGTCTCGGGCTGTTCTGTTTTCTTGATGGCTCATCACCTCCACTAGCGAAAACAACCACACCAAACCCTACGACCTCTGACCCTAAACCAGAATCCATTCCCAACCCCGCCTTCACCAGAACCCATTCCCAACGACATCAACTCATATCACGCACGACCAAACACAACCAAACACGTCAAAACACCTCCAGTAACCAAGCCCCAAAAAAGTAAATACTATATACTCTATTGAAAGATATCAAAACATATTATTTACACAGTATAGTTAATAACCCAAATAAAATCGACAAATTCATTAATTCATTAATTGGTAATTCGAACAATTGAGGAAAAATAAGAAAACAAGAGTAAAGGAGAAAGAGGGCGTACGAATTATCGATGCTTCCTTCAGTTGGTTCGAAAACAATAGTACTGTTTTATTGCTTCATTCAGTTGCTTCGAAAACAAGAGTAAAGGAGAAGCTATGGCTAGGTTTCGAAATTATGTATCGTCGTCGTCTTTGTTTTGAGAGGGTTTCGAAAACTGTCGTTTGTACTGTTTTATTGTGTTTTGTTTAGTAATTATGAAATAATAAAGAGAACGGTTGTGAAAGCAACCGTCTTGGTTTATTTATTTTGACATACAAAGAGAACGGTTGAATAGTGAACCGTCTTGGTTTAATTATGTATGAATAACAAAGAGAACGGTTGAATAATGAACCGTCTTGGTTTAATTATGTATGAATAACAAAGAGAACGGTTGCAAAATAAACCGTCTTGGTTTAATTATGTATGAAAAACAAGGAGAACGATTAAGCCTTTAAACCGTTCTCTTTGGTTTTTTTTAACCTTTAAAGACGGGTTTTAAATTGAATCGTCTTCTATTGCTATATTAAAAACACGCACGCAATTTTTGTGACACATTAAGACGGTTCCGCAAAATTTCGTTCCTTAAGCCCCGTCTCCTAAGCCTATATTTGTAGTAGTGAGTTAAAAGCCTTCGACAGAAACTTAAGAAGAACTTCTACAACAACCAACAGTCTTAAAACAGTAAAGAAACCGAAAATTGTCCGAAAATGTAAAGAAAGCATAAATCATTAAAAATCCGGGTTGCCTCCCGGGCAGCGCTAGTTTCAGCTAGGTCCCAGCTTGACCTTCTTTCGTCATCCACCGCCAAAAATTAATGGCCTCCAACTAGGCTTCTGACTGAATGCAGTTATTTCATCCATCACGAGCTTCACTATTGTGCTCCTAAGCACAACAACAGCAAGGCAGCGACTTATTATAACATACAGCATATTTCCCTCACCCCTTCTCCGTACTTCTTTCTTAGGCGGGTTGGAATCTTTGAATCCCCTTCCCGGGTCCTTCAACCTCGCTCTCTAGACCTGTGCAAGAAGAAATAATACGATGTTCCTCCAACTTGCTCCCAAACTGGGGCGGAGGCGTTAAATCAACAACAGTATAAGATTTAACGGAAGGCGTACGGTAAATCGTACCAACACCTACAAAAAGAATGATAGTACCTTCTATTGAAGAGGAATGATCTTCGCTTAGCTTCTCATCGCTAACCGGGACAGAATTGGGTCCCAAAACATTGCTGTCCGTAATCGCTGTGCTCGATCGAGCAACAAAGTCACTCGATCGAGTTCCTTCTTCACCATAACCGCTCGATTGAGTAACTTCATCACTCGATCGAGTCCCATCTTCAACCAAACCACTCGATCAAGTAACACAGTCACTCGATCGAGTTAAACCATCATCAAAAATGTTCGATCGAACACTGTTACCTGCTCGATCGTCCTCTTCCTCCGCTGAATCGTTCGACTGAAAATATAGGCTTTTGTGATCGAACTAGTCATATGCAGCAACGTTGAAGACTTCCTCAACATCCGGATCATACATGTCATCCTCTAGCTCGGTTGTTACTTGAGCTATTTTATGTATAAGACTTGTGATAGATTCTTCAACTTGTTGTGACTGAAGAGCAAGCGTCGCTATCAGCGACTTCAATTCGTCCATCTCTTCATGATGGGCAGCGGGAGAGGGGGGTTTTGTTGTTGCGGTAGTAAAAAAGGGTAGGAGGGCTCTTGAAAGCCTCGTTGATAGTACGGATGTGGTGGTGCATAACTGCGGGGTGGGATCAGGGCATAGTGACATTGTTTATACTGTTGATAAGCATACACCTGGCCAAGAGCTGCAAAACAGTAAACTGCATCGTGTCCCACAGTACCACATCTCTCACAAAATGCCACACGGGGCTCTGGTGAATGGAACATAGGTGGTCTCTCCTGAAGTACCGCTGATAGGACTTGTAGGACCTATCAAAACAACACTAAAGAAGAAAAAAAAAACTGCCTCAGGAAATAAAATTCCCTGAGACGAAAATAAATAAACGAAACAAAAAAACAGATAGGGCAATTGCCTCCCCGGCAACGACGTCTAAATTTGACAGGGGTGTTGATACGTGCCTATTTTGTGCATTTTATTTATTCTTTTGGCACGTATTTTCTTAAATTTTCGTGACTTTTAGTTGTTATTTCTCCCGAAACGGTTTACTTTGGCATTTATATGTTTTATATGTAGGAATACGCGGAAGTGAGCAAAACTGAACCTTATTTGCCTTTCGAAAGCTATTTTGTGTACTAATGCGGAGTAAGGATCCGAGTGTTGCTATTGGGCCAGATTAAAGCTGAAACGGACAAGACACGGTCGACCGACCCATCAGAGAGGTCGACCGACCTAAGCCCAATTCGCGGAAAATCCAGCAGCGACAGAAGCGGTCGACCGACCCGCATTAGAGGTCGACCGACCAGAAGCTGACCCGGGACTTTTGTTTCGTGTTTCTACTTTCCTAATCTTGTAATTATACTTATTTAAGAAGACCTAAACTCTAAAATTAGGTCAAGCTTTTTATTAACAAGCAATTTTTATTATCAAGCAATTTCATGTTAGAAGAACTCCATAGTTTTAGAAAGAGATTTAATTCCAAGTTTTCATCTTTGTTCTTGAATTCCAATTAAGTTGTAAGTTTGCTACTATTAATCTTTCCTTTTAATTTAATCTTGTTGTTCATCTTATTGTTGTTCTTTAATTCATGTTTTCCCTTTTATTGTCATCTTTAATTATGTTAATTCCTTTGATGCTATTAGTTATTGTTAGTTTCATAATTAAAAGTATGCATAGCTAATTCTTGTGATTAGGAATTAGGGGAACCATGGTAAAGATTTGATCTTGATAAGTTTAATGATTGAATTACCAATCCCCCATTGTTGTTGGTGAACTAATCCTTAAGATTGAAAGATTATTAGGATTAGTTTAACAACAACTTTGGGATTGCCATATGAACGAAAGTTTAGTGCTTTTCTAGGAACCCTAAGACCGTAAGGATTGGGTAGAATATTGACCTAAAGGTTTATTCTTTGTTCCTTGGGATTGTGTCAATTGATTATTTTACCCTTCATTGACTTGTTTTAACCATGGGGAACCAAAATTCCTAATCTCCTTTTACCTTATTTTATTTCTCTTGTTTATTTTGTCCTTTTAGTTATTAGTTTAAATCTCAAATCAAACCCCCCTTTTTTGTTACTTGCAATAGACTTTAAATTCACAAACATAATTAACCTTGTCTCTCTGTGGTTCGACCCTTGACTTATCCTATCTAAGTTTAAGCTGAGGAATTATAAATCTTATCTTTGGCACCCCTCAACGACGGGTGTCAAATTTTGGCGCCGTTGCCGGGGAGACGGTATAATTTTGTTTGTTAAATTTTAGTTTATTTTTCTTGTCTTAAGGAACTTAGGTTCCTTAAGACCGTTGCTTACCTTTTCTTCTAGTTTTGCTTTAGAAGACAGGTTTTTGAGAGGAAGGCTTGAGTACTCTCTTGTTTAGATATGGATTCTATTTATGACCACCTACAGCCAATGTAACATCCCGTATTTTCGTAAAATCTAATTTAAGCTTTTTAATTATTTTAAGTAATGAAATAATAATTTAATAATTTATCTCGAAAGATTTTAATTTAAATAGTGAGATCCGTCTTAAGAACCTTAAGTCCTTAAGACGAATACTACTTGATGAACTTAAACTCGAATGATAAATATCCGTTCAAGTCCGACCCATTTTATTTAAATACGGAAAGGGCAAGTACTTAAATCCCTAAAAACCCTTAAGTTGTCATATTTCATCCTCCATCTTCAACATTTTTACAGTAAACAACATTCCTTCAAAACCTCCATTTTTTACCCTCTTCTTTTCAAGCTTTTCTTCATCATCCGTCACTCGAATTGAGGTAACGATAACATTTTCGGAATCCTCATCAAATTTCCAAGTCATCTATCACTTTCTTTTTCCATTTCGTTGACTTCGAAAATCGGGCTGTTTTGCCTAAATTCGTTTTTCAGTCTTAAAAACCCGTTTTCTATGTTGTAGGTGTTGGCTTGGGCGATCCCGACACCGATAGTTACGTGGTTGAGGAGGATCATCTGCCGGAATAAGCTTAAAGGTGACGATAATGAGAAACTCGGCCTTTATGTGTATATTAGCACTTTTGTTGTGTTTCTTATGTTGATTCTGATTTTTGTTCAAGTATTAAGTTTAAGGAACTTAGTATCATGTTTAGGATGTTGCATATGTGGAGAATTCATACCTAAAGATGTTGTTGTGTGTTCATATGTGATTTTCAGTTTTTCTCAAAGTTCAGACGGATACTTGATAACATTGTTTGAGGATTGTTATGGGACTTATGTGCTGTTAGATTAGTGATATTTTGTGTTTGATAATGTTGGGAAATCACCGATTGTAGCCTTGTTAGAGTTATGGTGTCGAATTTTGGATTTCTAAACTTGGCTGGAAAATCGCGTTTTCGTTACAGGCTCTCTGAGCCGGTCGACCGACCGGCCGCCGGTCGACCGGCTGGGAGCGCATCCTTGTGTGTTTTTCGCATTTTTAAGATTTGGCCTTAGGACTGCCAGCCGGCCGACCGGCTGCCTGCCGACCGGCTGGTAGTCATTGTTGTATTATGGGTGTATGCGAAGTACATAGGATAGAAGGGGAGCCCAGCCGGCAGACCGGCCGCCTGCCAGCCGGCTGGGAGTACATTTGGGGTGGGTTTGCGAGTTTGTAAAGCTAAGGGAATGGGTTCCCAGCCGGCCGACCGGCTGCCTGCCGACCGGCTGGGAGTCCCTTTATGTTGTCTCGTTTTGGAAAAGAAAGAAGGAAGGCTGAGGTGGTCACCAGCCGGCCGACCGGCTGCCTGCCGACCGGCTGGGGACCCCTGTAGGCTATTTTGAGGTTTTTCGTAATTTGATCGTAACTTTCAAACGGTTAATCGGTTTTACTTGAAACTCGTTTTGTGTACCTTTGACATGTATTTGAAGTCCCCGGAGGATGGGCAACATTATATTGGGTTCGGGAATAGGGTAAGGATAGAGACCCCCCCGGTCGGGCAACCGAAAGGGAAACCGGCTCTCCCTCATCTTAGTTCTCGGGATCAATTAAGTGTTGATTAGAGGTTAAAGGTAGATCTATAGAGTAGTTCATAGACTTGAATGATATTGTTTTGATGCGTATTAAGTTATGCCTTAAGCTGGCCTCTGAACTTAATACGTGAGCTGTTTGTCGTGTATGGGAACATGCGTTGAGTTTTCGCCTCTGAGTTCCATACATGTCTGTTTGTCGTGTCTGGGACATGCGTTGAGTTTTCGCCTCTGAGTCCAGACATGTATGTGTGATCGCGTCAGGACATGCCTTAAGCTGGCCTCTGAGTCTGACGAGTAGAGCAACTGCACGACGGGGCAGTCAGGTTGTCATACCTTACCCGGAGTGCAGGTGTTTGGTGCTAGAACATGCGTTGAGTTTTCGCCTCTGAGTCTAGTAACTTGTGATGTGGTAGGGGTCCATGCGTTGAGTTTTCGCCTCTGAGTTCCTTACTTGTGATAGTGAATTGAATGTTAGTCCATGCGTTGAGTTTTCGCCTCTGAGTCTAATGTTCAGTGATAGCCGGTCCATGCGTTGAGTTTTCGCCTCTGAGTCCTTGCTTGATATTGTGAACTTGGTATTTAGGTTATGCGTTAAGATGTCGCCTCTGAACCTTTATACTTGCTGAATTATTTAGTACCTAGGTTATTCGTTAAGATGTCGCCTCTGAACCTTTGTACTTGCTGTTTTATATCTGCTTGCCTTGTTGATGGTACAGTGTCAGATATGCATAGTATGTTATTGTTGTTATATGAGTTGTGGTTAAATCATCCAAGGCATTGGATGACTCTTAGTTCGGTTTCATAAATAATCGGATTGAAAGACCCCCCGACTGGGTAACCAGTAGGGAAACCGGCTCTCCCTCCTATTGGTTTATGAAGTTAGTTGAGAGCCGTGCATGGTATTCGCATGATAGTAAGAGATCAGATGATGAGTTGTTTATACTTCACATGTTGTTATATGTTGGAGTATTCTGTATTGTTTTATATGTTACGTGTTGTCACAAAAGGTGGCTAGGAGAACTCTAGTCACTCCCCACTGATTGTGGCGTACATGTTTTCATGTATGTAGGTACATGCTGGTTGGAGCAGGGGTTCACGAGAGCTAGCGAGCGATGATCCGTTCATCATGACTTACCTTATGTCGTTTAGCTGGACTCGTAGTTTGTTACATTTGTTTTGGTGCCGGTAGGGATGTCCCATCCCCGGCTGATGTATATATTTCATTTCAGTACTTAGAACTGTTACTTATCTATTTGGTTTCAGTTTCAGTTTACGTTTCAGTCTAAGACTTCTCGCATGTTTTATCTTTAAAAAGTTTTAATTTCGCTGCATTTTTGGTACTTTTATGTGTTTATATTTCCGCTTTCGCGAGGGGTTTTACAGTTGGTATCAGAGCATTATTGCTCCCGACGCACTCATGTGACCCCCAACCTTAACTTGACCAGATAAATAAATAATGAATGAGAGATGGGTAGATCTAAGGATTTATATTGTAGTCTGTTTGTGCCTTGTTAAGAATACGTCTAACAGTTTACACTCTTATGATTGAAGAATGGCAGAGCCAACCTATGAAGAGAGTCCTGAGATGCGAGCTCTCATTCAGACTCTTCGGGATTGCGAAGCTAGGTCATCTACGCCTCCTTCCTCATTGCAGATCTCGGGAAGTAACCAACCTGGAGAATTGGCTTGGATTGTCACCCAGATGTGGAGGAATGCAGCTAAGACATTCGACGGAGAGACCAGTGCTGCGACCCTCACTGCTTGGTTCTTCGACATGGAAAGGAATTTCATGATTTATGATGTTCGGCCTGAGGATCAGACCCGAGTAGCATCCCAGTTCTTAGTCCGCGAGGCCAGGAGTTGGTGGATGACGATCAGTACCCCTGCTACTCGTGACCCTACTTTCACCTGGAGTCGTTTCAAGACTCTTCTTGGCATGAGGTTTTACCACAGGGACACCCGCCAGGATAAGATGACCGAGTTCATGAACCTTCGCCAAGGAACCCTTTCTGTCCAAGCCTTCACCAATCGATTCGAGGAGCTAATTCACTTTGTTCCCCAGCTAGTTGAGAGAGAAGAAGATAAAGCTTACCTGTTTCGGAGCAAGCTTAATGCGGAGACTAGGAGTGTAGCCAGTGGTGACCCGACTTCTTACTTCCAGAGTTACTACAGTGTCCTGCGAGCGGAGGACCCTTATGAGATCTATTGTGAGAGAGCTAGAGCTTTCTCTCCTCCTCGACCGCCTTTGCATAGCTGCCGAAGCGGGAGACATCTTAGCCCTCTTGCCTCTTCTCCTCTTGGAAAGAGGAAGTATCCCCAGAAGAACAAGAAGTCCCAGGGAGTTAAGACTTCCCAAATCCGGAGCATGAGCCTCCCATCGGACGTTTCCCTCAAGTGCTTCAAGTGCCACAAGGATCTCCATCTTGGACTTGACTGCCACGGCAACCCGCATCAATGCTTTACCTGCGAGGGATTTGGACATCGCTCTTTCGAGTGCCGCGTAGGGAAGGGCGCCGTCAACCGAGCTATCACTATTGACCCTAAGACTTCCAGGGATCGAGACATGGAACCCTCGACAGGAGCACCCCTGAGATGTTTCAAGTGTCGCGAAACCCTTCATCCCGGGGCAGACTGTCACGGTAACCCTTATCTTTGCCATGCCTGCAAGAAGCCCGGGCATCGCTTCTTCGAGTGCCCCGAGAGGAACACCGCTGTTGACAGAGCTGTTACTACTGACCTAGAGGCTGAGGCCAGTGGAGCCAGAGCTGTTCAGGACCAAGCTGAGACTGGAGTTCATCCTGACCCACCGACTGGTATGTTCATGCCTACTGTCTTATTTATGGTTGATATACTTGTAACCGTTAAGATCTTAATCTCCTTCCTTAGATTCCTGTTAATCTTCTTTGGAATCTGTCTTCTTTTCCTTTCGACTCAACCTGATAACTTGCTTCCCCTAAAACACCTTGTGCGGTAACCTACCATAGATGAACTTGGAAACCTCTTGCAATTAGCTGTAACCCGTGATTTGGAGAGTGTCGTTACTTGGGGAGAAACCTAAAGAGCTTATTGAATATGTTTTGGATAACCCTAGTGTTGTTATGTTACTAAATTGAAGAGTAAGTGAATGATGAGATAATGGTGCTAGGTAGAGTGTCTTACGTGGCTTTAGATGGGACTTAGGTGTGAGAATCTTGCCGAGTCATGGATAATTGTGAGTCTGGAATATCCATTTGAGGACTAGAGGAACTTAAAGTAAAAGTTAATTTCGAGGAATATGCTTAAAATACCGATGTTGCCGGATAAGGGAATGAGGTAAGTTAATATTGTTTGAACTTGAAGAACGAGAGTTGTTAGTAACGGTGTGAGAACATTTGAATATTTACCAGGACTGGTGGAATTGGCTGAGTGGTCGATCTTAAGTTACTTAATGGATCTTAGCATTTGTCCTATTGAGAGACTCAAAGGAGAATTTAGGTTGCATCAGCAGTTTGAGAATGAATGATTTGTTGAGAGATGTAAGTCCAGGAACACGTTAATGTGAGTATGGTTATCGTGGACTGTGATACAAGTCTAGCAAATGTATCACATGAGTTGAATAGCCTGAGAGGTTGGTTGAATCGTCATTTGGGAACTATCCGTGACGAGCTATCTCAACATTTGAGGAATAAATCATTTAAAGGATAATGTTGCTTTACACTTCGAGGAACCTTGAGATTCGAATCGTTTTGAGGAACAAGTCATGAAGACCCGTCATAGACGTGCCTGACTTGGAAGTTGTTACCTTAATAAGATCTTGTGTTGAATGCTCATTGTGTTTATAATTTGGGAATTTAAGATATTGAACCTTGCGGAATAGGTTGCTAGGATCGAACGGTCAGAATTTAAGGTTAGAGGATAGTTAATGCTATATCTTGAGTTTGAGGATTTATTGTTGTGGTAATAGAGTTTCGATTCAGAGTTCTGGAAACCTTCTTGTTGAGGAATGCCCTGTTTTGTGGATGAGATAGGGGTAATAGGAACCGCGAACCATTGTGAGCATTGAGGTTACTGGAATCGCCTTTTGGGATATACTAGGGATCGTTGGAAGGACGTTTCGATTGTGAATTTAGCGGTTATTGCACGCATGTTTGGCAAAGGTTACCGTCTTCTTTAACCTTCGACTTGATTGTTCCGTTCCTTCGACCCTCCTTTTTGTGTCCTTACAGCCGCGAGGCTTGGAACCCCTAATCCTTCTTATCAAAAATAAGCTCTGCGACCGTTTCCGCGCTCTCGAGCGTCTGTTTTGGAACTTGTTTCCCAATTAATTGACTTTAAATCCATTGTTTTTGGGAAAAAGCTTAATTGTTTTAAAAAGTTGAAACGGCTTTCTCTTCCGTTGGAAGCAACTTTTAGTCATGGTTACCATTGTACTCTTCAAAAATTTGAGAAAATAAAGGGTAATTTGGAAGAAAACTTGATTTTGAAGAACAGGATATTTTACAATTGGCAAACTTCAGCGTTGATAGCCACTAGAACGTGTTATTGGAGACGTCTAATAACCCGTACTGTGCCCATCAACACCGAATCGACGTAATTTTAGAATTTTGACTAATTTTATTTTGGGACTTGTCTCAGATTTGGAATGTCGGACTCTCGAATACGTAACGAGGATCCCACGTCCAGTGACAAGACTTGTACCTTGAACTCTTTTGCTCCTTAAAAACCTCTTGGAAGATAAAGTTTTGAATTGTCATGAACCGCTGGTTCATTTTGAAAGTTTTAGTTGTTTCGTACTTACTTCTACTTTCGAGTTTCGAGGACGAAACTTTTTGAAGATTGGGTGATTGTAACATCCCGTATTTTCGTAAAATCTAATTTAAGCGTTTTAATTATTTTAAGTAATGAAATAATAATTTAATAATTTATCTCGAAAGATTTTAATTTAAATAGTGAGATCCGTCTTAAGAACCTTAAGTCCTTAAGACGAATACTACTTGATGAACTTAAACTCGAATGATAAATATCCGTTCAAGTCCGACCCATTTTATTTAAATACGGAAAGGGCAAGTACTTAAATCCCTAAAAACCCTTAAGTTGTCATATTTCATCCTCCATCTTCAACATTTTTACAGTAAACAACATTCCTTCAAAACCTCCATTTTTTACCCTCTTCTTTTCAAGCTTTTCTTCATCATCCGTCACTCGAATTGAGGTAACGATAACATTTTCGGAATCCTCATCAAATTTCCAAGTCATCTATCACTTTCTTTTTCCATTTCGTTGACTTCGAAAATCGGGCTGTTTTGCCTAAATTCGTTTTTCAGTCTTAAAAACCCGTTTTCTATGTTGTAGGTGTTGGCTTGGGCGATCCCGACACCGATAGTTACGTGGTTGAGGAGGATCATCTGCCGGAATAAGCTTAAAGGTGACGATAATGAGAAACTCGGCCTTTATGTGTATATTAGCACTTTTGTTGTGTTTCTTATGTTGATTCTGATTTTTGTTCAAGTATTAAGTTTAAGGAACTTAGTATCATGTTTAGGATGTTGCATATGTGGAGAATTCATACCTAAAGATGTTGTTGTGTGTTCATATGTGATTTTCAGTTTTTCTCAAAGTTCAGACGGATACTTGATAACATTGTTTGAGGATTGTTATGGGACTTATGTGCTGTTAGATTAGTGATATTTTGTGTTTGATAATGTTGGGAAATCACCGATTGTAGCCTTGTTAGAGTTATGGTGTCGAATTTTGGATTTCTAAACTTGGCTGGAAAATCGCGTTTTCGTTACAGGCTCTCTGAGCCGGTCGACCGACCGGCCGCCGGTCGACCGGCTGGGAGCGCATCCTTGTGTGTTTTTCGCATTTTTAAGATTTGGCCTTAGGACTGCCAGCCGGCCGACCGGCTGCCTGCCGACCGGCTGGTAGTCATTGTTGTATTATGGGTGTATGCGAAGTACATAGGATAGAAGGGGAGCCCAGCCGGCAGACCGGCCGCCTGCCAGCCGGCTGGGAGTACATTTGGGGTGGGTTTGCGAGTTTGTAAAGCTAAGGGAATGGGTTCCCAGCCGGCCGACCGGCTGCCTGCCGACCGGCTGGGAGTCCCTTTATGTTGTCTCGTTTTGGAAAAGAAAGAAGGAAGGCTGAGGTGGTCACCAGCCGGCCGACCGGCTGCCTGCCGACCGGCTGGGGACCCCTGTAGGCTATTTTGAGGTTTTTCGTAATTTGATCGTAACTTTCAAACGGTTAATCGGTTTTACTTGAAACTCGTTTTGTGTACCTTTGACATGTATTTGAAGTCCCCGGAGGATGGGCAACATTATATTGGGTTCGGGAATAGGGTAAGGATAGAGACCCCCCCGGTCGGGCAACCGAAAGGGAAACCGGCTCTCCCTCATCTTAGTTCTCGGGATCAATTAAGTGTTGATTAGAGGTTAAAGGTAGATCTATAGAGTAGTTCATAGACTTGAATGATATTGTTTTGATGCGTATTAAGTTATGCCTTAAGCTGGCCTCTGAACTTAATACGTGAGCTGTTTGTCGTGTATGGGAACATGCGTTGAGTTTTCGCCTCTGAGTTCCATACATGTCTGTTTGTCGTGTCTGGGACATGCGTTGAGTTTTCGCCTCTGAGTCCAGACATGTATGTGTGATCGCGTCAGGACATGCCTTAAGCTGGCCTCTGAGTCTGACGAGTAGAGCAACTGCACGACGGGGCAGTCAGGTTGTCATACCTTACCCGGAGTGCAGGTGTTTGGTGCTAGAACATGCGTTGAGTTTTCGCCTCTGAGTCTAGTAACTTGTGATGTGGTAGGGGTCCATGCGTTGAGTTTTCGCCTCTGAGTTCCTTACTTGTGATAGTGAATTGAATGTTAGTCCATGCGTTGAGTTTTCGCCTCTGAGTCTAATGTTCAGTGATAGCCGGTCCATGCGTTGAGTTTTCGCCTCTGAGTCCTTGCTTGATATTGTGAACTTGGTATTTAGGTTATGCGTTAAGATGTCGCCTCTGAACCTTTATACTTGCTGAATTATTTAGTACCTAGGTTATGCGTTAAGATGTCGCCTATGAACCTTTGTACTTGCTGTTTTATATCTGCTTGCCTTGTTGATGGTACAGTGTCAGATATGCATAGTATGTTATTGTTGTTATATGAGTTGTGGTTAAATCATCCAAGGCATTGGATGACTCTTAGTTCGGTTTCATAAATAATCGGATTGAAAGACCCCCCGACTGGGTAACCAGTAGGGAAACCGGCTCTCCCTCCTATTGGTTTATGAAGTTAGTTGAGAGCCGTGCATGGTATTCGCATGATAGTAAGAGATCAGATGATGAGTTGTTTATACTTCACATGTTGTTATATGTTGGAGTATTCTGTATTGTTTTATATGTTACGTGTTGTCACAAAAGGTGGCTAGGAGAACTCTAGTCACTCCCCACTGATTGTGGCGTACATGTTTTCATGTATGTAGGTACATGCTGGTTGGAGCAGGGGTTCACGAGAGCTAGCGAGCGATGATCCGTTCATCATGACTTACCTTATGTCGTTTAGCTGGACTCGTAGTTTGTTACATTTGTTTTGGTGCCGGTAGGGATGTCCCATCCCCGGCTGATGTATATATTTCATTTCAGTACTTAGAACTGTTACTTATCTATTTGGTTTCAGTTTCAGTTTACGTTTCAGTCTAAGACTTCTCGCATGTTTTATCTTTAAAAAGTTTTAATTTCGCTGCATTTTTGGTACTTTTATGTGTTTATATTTCCGCTTTCGCGAGGGGTTTTACAGCCAAAGGCACAAGATATACCAAAGGGATTCGCCTTGCCTACCCCCACCACTGGCTCCTTTGTGCTCCACCCAAATAACATCTTTATGGTGGAACGGAGTCAGTTTTCTGGTCTACCCGACGAAGATCCAATGAAGCATGTTACAACCTTCACGGATTATTGTTGTGCCATACCCATACCTGACGGGGTGACTAGAGACGAGGTGCTGGCAATGATGTTCCTGTTCTCATTAAAAGATGTCGCGCGAGATTGGTACCGCTACCTTGATAGGGCAGCTGAGAAGGTTACGGATTGGACTTCCTTGGCATTGGCTTTTTACAAGAAATACTTTCCTCTTGCAAAAGCCGAAGACTTGAGAAGCCAAATCCGTAACTTTCAACAAGGGTGTGATGAAGGATTTTGTGAAGCATGGGATCGGTTCAAGAATTTGGTCCGTTCTATCCCTCACCATAACTTTCAACAATGGGATTTGTGTAACCAATTTTACAACGCCCTTTACGATGATTATAAGATGATTCTTGATGCGGCCGCCAATGGGAGATTCCAGAATAACACCGACCATATGAAGGGTTGGGAAACCATTGAAGACATGGCGGTGCATAGGGCTGCCTTTAAGAGTTCACGTAGGAATTCACGGAGGCTGAATGTGGAGATGAATATAGTGATGGCTCTTGAGACAACAGTTGGAGCCCGTTTTGAAAAGCTTGAGGCAACTCAGCTGAAGCTTGAAAGTGCGAACCTAGTTACTACGGTTGACAACACGGGTGAGATTGGGAACTTGAGAGCTCTTGTTGATGTTTTAACAAGGCAGGTTATAGAGATGGGAAAGGCTCAAATTGCCTCCTCAAAGGCTTTTGAAGAACACTTGATAAACATAGCCAACCGAATAACTAGCTCTCCAGCTAGTTGTGAGGGACCCATGGAAACGTTGAACGCCATAAATGTTAGGAGTGGCCGTGTTTGTGAAGGATCAACCCCAAAGGACGATTCTGCCAAGGTTCAAAACAAAGAATCTGATCCCGTCAACAGATCAGGAGGTCGACCGACCGCTACAGTAGGTCGACCGACCCCAGTTCCTGACGTGAGATCAAATTCTGGAGAAAAGAAAATTTCAGATGTTGCAGATTCTGGTCGGCCGACCGCTGCTGTAGGTCGACCGACCGACGATCCTGAGCAGAGTGCTGTTTTGACTCCGGAATCGCTGGATTCCTCCTTCATTCAAGGCCTCACCGAAATATTACAGCTGAAAAAGCCAAAGGTTGCTGATCCTATGGCTAATATCACCGTTCCTTATCCCGAAAGACTGAAAAATTCAAAAGAGGATCGGAAATTTGGTAAGTTTTTGGAGATGGTGAAGAATCTTGAGGTAACCATCCCTTTCACTGATTTAATTACCCAGGTACCTTCTTATGCTAAATTCATGAAAGATATTTTGAGTCGTAAGAGGAATTTTCAGGACGACGGTGCTGTTGCTTTTGTGAAAGAATGTTATGTTCTTTCACAAAATAATATAGCACCCAAGTTAAAAGACCCAGGTAGTTTTTCCATCCCTTGTACCATAGGTAATCATGTTATAGGGAAAGCCCTCTGTGATCTAGGGGCTAGTGTCAGTGTCATACCTTATTCTGTATGTGAAAGACTTGGTTTAGGTAGACTTAAAGTCACCAATATTACCCTACAGATGGCTGATAGATCAACCCAAAGACCATTAGGGGTCTTGGAGGATGTCCCAGTAAGAGTGGGAAAGTTCTTTATTGCTGTGGATTTCGTTGTTTTAGACATTGCTGAGGATAGTCAAATACCTATTATTTTAGGTAGACCATTTTTACACACAGCTGGGGCTGTAATAGATGTCAAACGCGGGACCATTACTTTAGAGATTGGAGATGACACTATCGAGTTTAGTCTTGCCCATAAGGCAACTATTCCTACTGATGATACTTGTTGCTCCATTGATATTGTAGACAGGAATGTTATCCTTAATTGGAGGGAATCCTTGACCAAGGATCCCTTAGATGATCTAACAATTTTGGATAAGTGTGCAGGTAACCCAGCTGAAGATGCTGAAGAGCTGGATGTGATAGAAGAAGAGGAAGAGGAGTATGAGTTCACTGAAGAAGAGAATGAGAAGCTCATAAGCCTAGCTAATACAAATCTGGTAAACATGTGCTATTCCATCAGTACTGATTCTGTTCAAGCAGTTGAGGTAAAGGTACCAGAGCGTAAGCCACTTCCTCCTAATCTCCAGTATGATAGATGATACTGAACAGTACCCTGCAATTGTTAGCTCTAAACTTAATCCTGACCAACTTTCTGCCTTAATGACTGTTCTCAAAAAGAATAGGAAAGCTCTAGGTTATTCTTTGGATGATATTAAGGGCATAAGCCCTGATGTTTGCATGCATAGAATAGAGTTAGATGAAGGGCATAAGCCTTATAGACAGGGACAGCGTAAGTTGAATCCTAAGATGCAGGATGTGGTTATGGCTGAGGTAATGAAACTTCTTGATGTAGGTATTATCTATTCAGTTGGCAACTCTAAGTGGGTTAGCCCAGTTCAGGTGGTTCCTAAGAAAGGAGGAACCACAGTGGTTAAGAATGATAAAAATGAGTTAATACCAACTAGAGTTGTAACTGGGTGGCGGATGTGCATTGATTATAGACAATTAAATGCCGCCACCAAGAAAGACCATTTCCCCCTTCCTTTTGTTGACCAAATGACTGAAAGACTGGCTTCTAATAAATTCTTCTGTTTTCTAGATGGTTATTCAGGTTTTTTCCAGATTCCCATCCATCCTGATGATCAGAGTAAGACTACTTTTACATGTCCACAGGGTGTTTTTGCTTATCGTAGGATGCCTTTTGGGTTATGCAATGCTCCTGCTACCTTTCAAAGGTGTATGATGGGTATCTTTTCTGACTTTATAGAAAATATTATGGAGGTATTTATGGATGATTTCTCCGTTTATGGTAATGCTTTTGATCAATGCTTAGCTAATCTTGATAAAGTCTTGCAGCGATGTATTGATGTAAACCTTGTCTTAAACTGGGAGAAGTGTCATTTTATGGTTACTGAAGGGGTAGTGTTAGGGCATCTAATTTCTGATAAAGGTATACATGTAGATAAAGCAAAGGTGCAGGTGATTGAGCAATTAACCCCTCCTGTTAATGTTAAGGGGGTGAGAAGTTTCTTAGGACATGCAGGTTTCTACAGGCGTTTCATTAAGGACTTCTCTAAAATTGCTAAACCACTTACACAATTGCTTCTTAAAGATGCCATCTTTGATTTTACTGATGAGTGCCTTTCAGCTTTTAACAGATTGAAGGAAGCTTTGATCTCAGCACCAATTATTCAGCCACCAGATTGGGATCTCCCATTTGAGATCATGTGCGATGCTAGTGACTACGCTGTAGGTGCTGTGCTAGGTCAAAGGAAGAACAAGGCTCTTAATGCTATATATTATGCGAGCCGCACCCTAGATGAGACTCAAGTCAACTATTTCACCACTGAGAAGGAGATGCTAGCTGTCATATTTGCCTTAGAAAAATTCAGGTCCTATTTAGTAGGTAATAAGGTAATTGTTTACACTAACCATGCAGCTTTAAAAGGTCTTTTTCAGAAGAAGGATTCAAAGCCAAGACTTTTAAGGTGGATACTCCTTCTCCAAGAGTTTGACATTGAGATTAGGGACAAGAAAGGCGCGGAAAACGTGGTAGCTGACCACCTATCTCGCCTACAGTTGACTGATGGGGAAGATTCTTTACCTATTGATGATTCATTTCCTGATGAGAGTTTATTTATCATTAATAGTTCAGGTTCTTATCCCCCTCCTTGGTATGCTGATTATGCTAATTTTGCTGTTACAGGTAAAATCCCTCCTGAGTTGTCTTGGCAACAAAAGAAGAGGTTTATGTTTGATGCAAAACAGTATTTTTGGGATGACCCTTATGTTTTTAAAGAATGCGGAGATGGACTTATCCGGAGATGCGTCCCCCAATGGGAGGTGAAGGACATTCTGGAAGCATGTCACTCTTCTGCATATGGTGGTCACCACGGTCCATCTAGGACCGTGGCCAAGGTATTACAGTCTGGTTTTTATTGGCCTACTTTGCATGCTGACTGTAGGAATTTTGTAGGAAACTGTGATGCTTGTCAAAGAACTGGGAATGTCTCAAGAAGACATGAGATGCCGCAAGTTGGTATTTTAGAGGTAGAGATTTTTGATGTCTGGGGCATTGATTATCAAGGACCTTTTCCTAGTAGTCAAGGTAACAGGTATATTCTTGTGGCTGTTGATTATGTGTCTAAGTGGGTAGAAGCTATTGCTACTCCCCATTGTGATGCAAAGGCTGTTATTAAGATGTTTAAAAAAATCATATTTCCTCGTTTTGGTGTCCCTAGGGTTGTCATAAGTGATGGAGGTATGCATTTTAAGGAGAAACGCTTAGGTGACTTGTTAAATAAATTCGGTGTCCAACACCGTAGGGGTTTAGCTTACCACCCTCAGACTAGTGGTCAAGTTGAGATCTCTAATAGAGAACTCAAGGAGACCCTAGCCAAAGTAGTTTCTAAGTCTAGGAAAGATTGGAGCCTAAAACTTGATGATGTTTTATGGGCCTATAGAACCGCGTTCAAAACCCCAAAAGGAATGTCACCATTCCGATTGATTTATGGTAAGACTTGTCATTTACCAGTAGAGTAAGAACGTAAGTCTTGGTGGGCTATATGTGATCTTAATTTAGACCCTAATCTTTCCCGTGAGAAACGTTTGTTGCAGCTCAATGAGTTAGAAGAATTCAGGTTGTTAGCCTATGACAATGCCAGGATTTACAAGGAGAAAACAAAGCGCTGGCATGACAAGAGAATCATTAGGCGTGATTTTCAGGTAGGTGATAGGGTGTTGCTTTTTAATGCTCGTATTCGTCTTTTTCCTGGTAAGCTGAAATCCAGGTGGAGCGGACCCTACACCATCACAGCTGTCTCAAAATTCGGGTCAATCGAATTAGAAACCTCATCTGGTGAGAGGTTCAAAGTCAATGGCCAATATGTGAAGCACTTCAGAGGAGAGAACGAATTTGTCGGAAAGGTCGAAGTTTCTTACTTTGACCCCTTATAGGATGCTCCTCGATAGGTAAAAAGGTCGTGCGGGACCTCTTAAACCAGCGCTACACGGGAGGCAACCCGTGCTCTAGCTTAAGTTTACGTTTTTTTTTTTATTTTCCGTTTTATCCTTGATGAAATTTGAAATTTCTGCAGAAAAATAGAGGAATTCGTCAGTACAAGCGGTCGACCGACCCAACTACTAGGTCGACCGACCAACTGACAGCTTTAAATATTTTCTGACAAGTTAAGTAAAATTTGCAGAACAGGTAGGAAGGACGGAGGTCGACCGACCCAGAAATGCGGTCTACCGACCGCGCGTGTTTTTTCCGGTTTTTTTTTTAGAGTCAAAATCACGGGTGTTTTGTGTTTTGAAAACACAATTTTTGCCTTCTTTTGCTCACACTTCCTGCATCCCTTTTTCTCTCTTAATACCCTAAAAACACCTACCTTCTTCATCTTTCACCAATTTACTTGCTTTCTTTCAATTTCCTCCTTCAAGGTATGTTTTTCTTAGTTTTCTTTCTTTCTTTTTCGTTTTATATCATCTTAATTCCGTTCTAGGTAGTATTAGTTTGTCTTTTTGAGTTCAATTTTGCTCTTAAATTTTGTTTCCATGCTTGTTTATGTGTTTTTCTCTTAGTTTTCTTCTTCCTTTTGATTTTATATGCTTAGATCTGTAATTTGTGTGTGACTTCGTGCTGTTAGGGTTAGTTTAAATTCTTCCTTTCAACTTTTATGCCTTTTTTCACGCGATTTCAGTCACGAAAATCCGACTCTGACACTGTTCACGGTCGACCGACCCAAAACGGAGGTCGGGCGACCAAAATTTGAATTTCCTGGGTTTTGTAATTTACGGATTCTGCATTTTCTTCTGATAGTCAGTCGACCGTCCAAATCTGAGGTCGGCCGACCAGAACTGTGTTTTTCCTGAATTTATATTTTTGCAGTTTCTGACATCTTTTCGTTAGTTGGACGACCGACCTAGGTTTGCAGTCGGCCGACCTGTTATGCTACAGGAATTCTGTTTTATCTCGCAAAAATGGTCGACCGACTTATCTGTGAAGTCGGCCGACCCATGTCTGTTACAGGAGTTTCTGTTTCTGCAACTTTTGTTCCTAATTTGTTAAAGAAATGTTTTCATATTCACACAAGACTTATATTTTTATTGAACTTTTCAGATCTACAAATGTCTAGCCGTGATCAAGGTGGGAAGCGCTCCCGCACTTCGGGTGCAAGCACCTCTAGAGGCCATGTTCCTAGGTCGAGAGGTTTGACGGTGCAAGACACGGATAGTCTACCCAACTATCCGCAAATCACTTTCAGCACTCCGGCTCAGAAAGCCCGATTCCTCCATCTCACCGCTTATTGCTTGGTAGTGGCGACCCGGTTCCTATGTGTCCCAACCTTGCAAGCCTTGGGATGTCATGATGAGGTGGTGTCCTTGCTAGATGGGACGGGTTTTTCAGGACTCGTCACTATGGATGAGTTCACCTATTCCCTGCTTACTCTTGAGTTCTTTTCTTCCTTCACTTTTGATATTAGAGCATTTCACCCCGGCTATGATAATGTTTGCATTTCTTTTCGTTTGTTCAATGAAACTTTTTCTTTAACTTTAAACCAGTTTGCTCAGTTTTTAGGCTTATCTTCTACGGGTCTTATTGATGACCCCACGGGGTCGTATGCTGATTTGTGGTCCTGTCTTTCTGATTCCAGCGATGGGAAGAAGAAAAACAGTACCGTTCACCTTCCCGCCCCCCGTTATTATTTGCGTCTGTTGGCCAACACTGTTTTCGGCCGCAAAGAGTCTCAAAATGTTAACAACATTGAGCTCTCCATTTTGTCTGGTTATCTTAACATCAGACGTACGGGTCAGCAATTTTATAACACTGCATTTTTGGTCGCCTCTCACTTCATGTCGGTGGGCGAGGGAACTTCCTTGTCTACCATTGTTTGTGGTGGGCTAGTCACTCGATTAGCCCGCTCCCTTGTCCCCCAGTTCCCTCGCTATGAGGATGCGATTGACACTCCCTCGCGGTTCATGGACATGGCTTATGTCAGGTCCGTGCATTGGGTGGACAGGAGAGATTATTGGAAGGTAGACACCTACCTCAGTGATCGCATCCCCATCACCATGGCTCCCCCTATGCTACCCCTTTTTACTGTTGTAGGGGAGCCCCGACCACTACTCCCGTCTTACCGCCTCCCACTTAGAGGAGGTGCCTTTAGAGGTCATAGGGTCCCTGCTTCCGGTGGCCACCATACCACATCTGGGACGGGGTACCCACCGGATTTTACTGCTGCTCCTAATGTTTATGTTCCACCTTATGTTGATGACAGATCACTGCCACAAATGATGGCAGGCCTTTGCAGACAGTTCAACCAAAAACAGTTGAACGATAGTCTTTGCCAATATCCGGTTTACAAGGAGTATGCCACTCAAGGTAGGCTCCCAACCGGCCCATGGACTCACCCCACCTGGTACACACCTCTCGCAGGCGGTCGTGTTCACGGTGAAGCTTCAGGCTCTGCCTCAGGAAGAGGCGTAGGTTCTGAAGAGGAGGACGAGGAGGAGGAAGGAGGAGAGGACTCTGAGCCGGATTTCGACTCAGAATCCTAGGGACGTGCTTAACCTTACCCTCTTTGGGGTGCGGTTTGGGGAGGTCCCTCCATCTTGTAAGTAGTTTTTCTTTTATTTTCCCTTTCGATTTCCAGTTTTTCCCTTAGATTTCCAATTTTTCCCTCTAGATTTCCAGTTTTCCTCTCCTTCCTCCTTAGACTCTTTTTGTAATTTCTAGTCTTTTTCCTTTTCCTTTCTTTGTTTGTTTCTTTTCCGCCTACCCCCATCCCTCTGCTGTGGTTGTATGCTGATGAGCACAATGGGGGCATTGTGCGTTTTGGTTTGGGGAGGGTGTTTGCATACTCCTTTGTGAGTATGCAATTGTCTTTGTGTCTTTTGTTTTTCATTCCTTTAGGTGTTTTTCTTGTTTTCATCCTCTCTTGTCGCGTGTTCTTCCCTGTCGCGCGTTATTCTCTGTCTTAAGTTTTTAGGTCGAGTCGGAACGGACGAATGCAATTTATGCCTCACATATCACATATTGCCTTGCCTTGCATTTTTCAAAAATTTTCAAGCTAGTCTTTTGCATTATCCACGAGTTTTTGTTGATTTCATGCTAAATTATTAGACTTGACTCTCTTCTTGGCAAACTACATCATATTCTAAGGATTAGAGCTTAATAAATCGGTGACATCTATGACCGATTTCATATAGGTTTGTGAGTAGTTTCTCCTCTTGAGGCATGTCACATCAATGTGCATAAACATGAGTTTTGTTTACTTAATACCTGTATGCATTCGGATTTGTGGTTTGTTGACACATGTGGTAGAGGTCCCCCTTTCTCTTCCCATAATCCTCACATAGCCAAATTAAATCCTTTTTACCCATTTGCTACATCCAAAATTTGCTTACCCTAGCCGAGCTAGTAATATAGTGATGGGACTGTTTTGGCCATCCTTTGGTTTGTGCTTTATTGCTAAATATTGATTTTGTGAGAATGGTAGAAAGGAGAAAAAGAAAAGAGAAGGATACGACAAAAAGGAAAATATAATAATGATTCAAATGAAAAAAAAATAAAATAAAAAATAAAATAAAAAAAAAACAAAACAACCTGTTTTCAAGGCTGGTCGGTCGACCTACATTCTGGGTCGGTCGACCAGGACCATTGAACAGAATATTTGAGTAGTAAAAAAAAGAGAGGAAAGGAAGAAAGAAAGAAAGAAAAGGAGAAAATTGGAGAGATTGTGATTTTTGCTCCAAAACTTTGAGCATTGGCATGTATGGAAGAATAATAAGAAGTGATCTTATAGTATGGATAGACGGTTGTTAGCTCGGTTTAACCCCTCTTACCATAATTTATTTTAACCCCTTCTTACCTTTAGCCTCACAATTCCAAAATTGCCTCGGCATGTGTCATGGTTATCTAGTGTGGGAATGCATATGTACGGTTGTAGAGATTCTATTCATGTTAGATTGCAGGCATGTTCTTACGGGTCGCAGATAGGTGAGAGTCTTTACTTTTATTTATCTTCTTATCTTTCACATATACATTTGACCCCTTTGCTTTCATGAGTGTCTCGAGCGTACCGCGAGAGTCCAATTAGAGTGAGTCTTGCAAGGTTGAAATTTTAGCATGTTATTCCAACATACCCAATTCGTTTTGCTCTTGACATTATGTTTGATTATATTTGAAGGTTGCATTAAATTGGTTAGGCATAGTGTTGTGTTTGGTTGTAAAAAGTGTGAAATCCGTTCTATTAGAAGTTTTTCTTTTCTTTTGAGTCTTAGTACTTGCTTGAGGACAAGCAAGGTTTGGTTTGGAGAGTTTGATACGTGCCTATTTTATGCATTTTATTTATTCTTTTGGCACGTATTTTCTTACATTTTCGTGACTTTTAGTTGCTATTTCTCCCGAAACGGTTTACTTTGGCATTTCTATGTTTTATATGTAGGAATACGCGGAAGTGAGCAAAACTGAACCTTATTTGCCTTTCGGAAGCTATTTTGTGTACTAATGCGGAGTAAGGATCCGAGTGTTGCTATTGGGCCAGATTAAAGCTGAAACGGACAAGACGCGGTCGACCGACCCATCAGAGAGGTCGACCGACCTAAGCCCAAATCGCGGAAAATCCAGCAGCGACAGAAGCGGTCAACCGACCCGCATCAGAGGTCGACCGACCAGAAGCTGACCCGGGACTTTTGTTTCGTGTTTCTACTTTCCTAATCTTGTAATTATACTTATTTAAGAAGATCTAAACTCTAAAATTAGGTCAAGCTTTTTATTAACAAGCAATTTTTATTATCAAGCAATTTCATGTTAGAAGAACTCCATAGTTTTAGAAAGAGATTTAATTCCAAGTTTTCATCTTTGTTCTTGAATTCCAATTAAGTTGTAAGTTTGCTACTATTAATATTTCCTTTTAATTTAATCTTGTTGTTCATCTTATTGTTGTTCTTTAATTCATGTTTTCCCTTTTATTGTCATCTTTAATTATGTTAATTCCTTTGATGTTATTAGTTATTGTTAGTTTCATAATTAAAAGTATGCATAGCTAATTCTTGTGATTAGGAATTAGGGGAACCATGGTAAAGATTTGATCTTGATAAGTTTAATGATTGAATTACCAATCCCCCATTGTTGTTGGTGAACTAATCCTTAAGATTGAAAGATTATTAGGATTAGTTTAACAACAACTTTGGGATTGCCATATGAACGAAAGTTTAGTGCTTTTCTAGGAACCCTAAGACCGTAAGGATTGGGTAGAATATTGACCTAAAGGTTTATTCTTTGTTCCTTGGGATTGTGTCAATTGATTATTTTACCCTTCAATGACTTGTTTTAACCATGGGGAACCAAAATTCCTAATCTCCTTTTACCTTATTTTATTTCTCTTGTTTATTTTGTCCTTTTAGTTATTAGTTTAAATCTCAAATCAAACCCCCCTTTTTTGTTACTTGCAATAGACTTTAAATTCACAAACATAATTAACCTTGTCTCTCTGTGGTTCGACCCTTGAATTATCCTATCTAAGTTTAAGATGAGGTTTTATAAATCTTATCTTTGGCACCCCTTAACGACGGGTGTCAGGTGTCGTATACCTATCAAAGATAAACCAACTGGCCTAAACTAATATAACTAGGGAAGTCGGGTCGAATCCACATGGAGGCAAGATATCTGTTCTCAAGTTCGCTTATCGGTCACAAAGGGGGGTTTTGGTTTTTTAATATCTAAGCTACGGACAAGGAGGTAAAAAGAGTAAAAGAAATAAACGTAGAGCAAGGGAAAGAAATAGCTAAGACAATCGGTTCACCGAAATTAATTAAGCGTAACCAAGGTCTCCGATTAAACAATTTATATATAACATAAGGGTTAGCAAAAATCTCCTTTCGGTCTCAATTCTCCCTAAGACAACAATAGCTTAGCTTTCGCCCTCACCACGTGCCCTAATGTGTTACTACATGCCTCACCCTTCCCAACCTTTCGGTCTAGGTCGGGGTTTACCGGATCTACTAGTCAAATGTGTCGACTCAAGTAACTAGTCGCTATTAAATGTAGCAAGTGACAACAAATATTATATAAGAATAATCACAATAAATATCGATTACTAACTTTCATAATTACGGATCCCGTAAGTCTTAGCAAAGAAAACTACCTACGCATAATATAAAGTAAACAAAACATAAAGGAAATAAAGAGCAAAAGAAAACGAAGATAAAAATTACCGATTAATGTGAAAGGAAGAATACAGATCTGAAGAATGCAAAAGGAAAGGAGAACGCTCCTTTCTACAGTGACGGAATAAAAAGTGAAACAGAATTCTCAGTAGAAGTTCTTGTTGATGTATTGAGGAGTAGTCTCTTTTATAAGAGAAAACAAAAGTTCCTACAAATTTGGCCTGAAGTCCAATGTAAAAGCCGAGGCCCATTAGTGGATTACTCAATCGAGCTCCAATTTCACTCGATCGAGTAAAAATCTTCAAAATCCCCTCGATCAAGTAAAGCAAGGACTCGATCGAAGTCTTTCTCTCTGGCAAATACTCGATCGAGCAAAGAAGCCCTCGATCGAGCATTTTTCTTCTGAGAACTCCTCGATCGAGTACTTCTCAACGCGTAATTCCTACACTGCGCATTGAATTTCAAACGGCTGCCAATTCTTCGTTACTCGTGCAAATCAAGGTTTTTGGTGGCTTTGGAAAGCTAAGAGGACAAGCTTTCATCGCCAATTGGAATAACCTGATTATATATTGTAGAACTCGAGATATGTCTCTTCTAGGCACTAGTAAATTGAAGTTCTTCCTTGCTTGCTTAGCTTCCTTTCTCCATTGTGCGCACCTCAAGTAACTTTCACTTGGACGATTGGCGCTTTCCAATGCTTTTAAGACCTATTCCAATTTTCATCTTCTAAAAGAGTGTACTTGTGACAAAAAGGAATAATTTTCGCGACTTTTACATACTTTCCTGCAAAACAACAAGAAATACACAAAGAAGCGAAATAGGGGCAAAATAGCGCATAAAACGGATGTAAATGCATGGAAATGAGTGCATGCCAAAAAAACTTAAAAGTGTATATAATATGCACGCATCACTTCTAATATTATTTTCGTCCAAAAAATAATTTTATTCATTATCGTATAATAAACAAAAACAAGCAAATTTTATTAATACATTAATTATCATATAATAAATGTAATAATCATAATTTTTGGGGAGGATTTTTATCGTATAAAAATCGATTTATATTGTGTTGATTCAATATTTATTATATCAACAAATAAATCACATAAACTAAGTCAATTTAACTTTTAAATTAACCAATATAGGACCGAAAAAATCAAGAACTTATCGATTTAAATCAAGACAATCAAGAAATGATTTATCATCATATGAAAAATCAAGAACATACATATTAAAACAATTTTGAAGCCTTTGCTCTTATACCACTTGTAGGAAATATCGTATATTTCATAATGCGATTAATCGTATTAATGTCATAAGGAAATATTATATCAAAATTAACTTTATTATGAATGCTACAAAAGTAATTAAATCGATACAAGAAGATAAGAAATAACCTTTGCTTAGTCATTTGCTTTCGGGCTCAGAACAACCTAGAATAATAGATTTCAAAATAAAAATCCTCCCACCAGTTGCACCAAAGATGATCCAAGAAATATGCCTTGCACAATATCAATTCGGTCTGTACCTCACGTTTGATGTTTGTTTTTCGCGTCATTTGCTAGGTAATCATGAACCCCATTTATATTGTTGATATATAGAGTCCGATGAAAATAATATTGTGAAAAGCCGAACAAGAGTAGGACTCTTGGTACGGATCCCACGGCAAGCACGAACCCCACGGCCATACTAATTGCCAAAAACGGAATTTCTAAATAAAAGATAAAAACTGCTTTTTATTAATTATTGGAAATTATTATTTTGGAAGTTATTGATACCCGTCGTTGTGGGTGTCAAAGATAAATTTTATAAATCCAAACTAAAACTATAGATAGTGATAGCAAGGGTCGAACCACAAGGCGGTAATGTCTATTTGCGTTATCGGTTGTTCAGTCACAAATAGGGGGGGTTGTTGGTGATTGAGAGTTAAACTAGCGACGAAAGTAAAAGCAATGACTAAAATAAAGATGTAAACAAATGAAGAAAGAATGCTAGGATGTTCGGGTTGTTATAGCTACGGTGACAAATAGTCTAGGTAAATCCATATTGCAGTCGTGTAAGGGGTATAACTGTTGGAGCTAGTGTCCTCCACAGTTAGTGCGACACACGAATAAATCTCTTAAAGGAACACAGGGTATACTTTTGTATTTTAGCCAGTTGATTCACGTTTATCAATAATGATTGGCTTGCTAGAAAGTTTGACGTTATTGTCATACAGATGGCGGTAATCAACTGGTCCCTAAGAGTCACACCTAAATGATGGAATCTGAGAGATATGATTAGAAGAAAATGTAATCATATTGATACCCTAAACAACTAAACGGTTAGTCAATGTAATAATGAAACAATTATTTAATAATGATTAAATAATATTAACTGAGGCGAATTAAAATGTTAATTCGTAATTAAATATAAAATGTAATATTTAATAAGTGTGTAATGACGTCATTTAATAAGGACTAAATGATTCAGTTAAATATAAAAGGTTATATTTAATTGTTAAATTATAAATATGAGATATTTATAAGATAAACATAATACACAAGAGAGGATAATAACCGACTTTAAGCAGTTATAAAATCGGTTAAATCAACCAAAACAGATAATAATTTCAGTAAGTTCGGTGTGCCAATTAGATGAAGGTTGTTACATGTTTAGGTAATAGTTTAGGTAGACTCAAATACTGATTTGGGAATCCTATCTAAACTATGCAAGGTGATTAAGAGGTAAAATGACTATCGAACACCACCCTCCTATAAATAACCTCACGACACAGCTCCCAAGACTCACGAGTTCCACATACAAACCGTGATTTCCCCTCTCTCTCTATTTTCATTCACAAAATTAACGGTAATTTTTCAGTTTCTAGCTCGGGAAAGGGTATTTCTTGGAACATCTTAGGTGCAACGATTAGGAGGATATCTCTGATCTTAGGCCTTTGCAAGGACAGAAGGTTAATTCTTGTTCCCAAATTTTTGTATCTCGTATTTTGTTTATGACTATAAATCGTACCTTATAAATTCGTTATAATCCTGCATATAAAATATTGGGACATATACAGATATTTTCCCACGAGTGGTATCAGAGCATTAGGTTTATGAATTTTATTTTTGTATGATTTTCATAAACGGTTTAAAAAAAAAAAAAAAAAAAACCCCGCGGTACAATTAACGGAAAAAAAAAAAAATCCGAGCAGCTTCGTCTTGTTTTTTTTCTTATTATGTATTATAAGGATAATGTATACATGTTGTTGTGAAAAAGTTCACAATTTTTGATACCCAATTATTTTAAAACGGTTTAACATAATGTTGGATTAGTTCATATTATACGATAATATGACTACGTTTGTTTGATTAATATTAAGTGATTAATTACGGACTTAGCACATAATTTAAATCATTAAATGATGGTTTGGGTAAATTATCTACATAATTACGGAATTATGTCTTGAATGAATAATGGGATATTCTACATGGTACCCCTCAATTTTTCGACTTTCTACATGGTACCCCTACACTTTTTAAAACATACATGGTACCCCTAATTGTTGTCATTATCACTACGTGTACCCCTAAACTTTATTTTCCGTCAATTAAACTCATTTTTAAGTGTTAAATGATTACTTAGACGCATAACCAAACTTGACATTTATCATCTCATGACATAAGGACTCTATTAGAATTAATATCCATTCTTTGGACGTGATAATTTGGCAAAGATCAATGATTTTTCCTTCACCTTTTTTTTAGCATATATATATATATATATATATATATATATATATATATAAATATTAGGATCGAGATGGATATTGAGCCTAATAGAGCCTTTGTGTCATGTGATAATAAATGACAAGCTTCCTTACGCGTTCAAGTTATCACTTAAAGCTTTAAAATGAGTTTAATTGACGGAAAATAAAGTTTAGGGGTACGCGTAGTGATAATGACAACAATTAGGGGTACCATGTATGTTTTAAAAAGTGAAGGGGTACCATGTAGAAAGTCAAAAAATTGAGGGGTATCATGTAGAATATCCCATGAATAATTTATTTGTATGATGCATATTATATTAATGTTGAATGTATGTAGGGATGGCAACGGGTTGGATCTGGATAGGGTCCAATAAGATCCAGATCCAGATCCAGATCCAGATCCATTTTTGACAATAGGATCCAGATCCGAACCGGATCCGACGGGACCAAAAAGGTCAGATCCAGATCCGGACCCTGCGGATCCGGGTAGGATCCGGGTTTTACGCGGGACGCATGGAAAAAAAAGAAAAAAGAAGAAGAAAAAAACTTTAATTGGCGACAGCCACAAGTCAAGCCCACAACCACATAACATGTACATGAGAACATGACAATTAAGAAAAGATTCCTTCGAGAACTTCTTTTCCTTCTCATCTTTGATGTGATTCCTTATTTTACTAACCATAGGAAAGAGCATCCATTTGATCTGTAGTTGCTATCTCGACATTACCTCAATACATAGAAAAAACGCAGGCGGCAGGCGGCAGGCGCAGGGCGGCAGGGGTTTTGATTTTAGGGTTTGGGAAGGATTAGAGAGAAAGTGAGAGACAGTGAATATGGGTAGGAAAATTAGAAATGAAATATGAGGCCCAGTCCAGAATCCTACGGAAATTTGAAATTATGTTTTTTTTAAAAAAATATTTCTTAGGGTCGGATCCGGGTCTTGTCAACATGATCCATATCCAGATCCGTTTTTAAACTCATGTAAAACCCCTCATCGCAGCGGAAAGATAAAACATACGAACATGCCAAAATTTACGCGGAATTTAAACTTTAACATGCATGATAAGAACGAGGTGAATTAAACAAACTATACATACTGAAAGAAACCAACATAGATAAGTATATAAGTCTAAGTACAAAAACCATAAGTACAAAAACAGCTTGGGATAGCATATCCCTACAGGCACTCAATGTATATCAAAAGACTAGGTCTAGCTAAAACGATAAACGGGTATGTCATCGATGATAGGATCATCGCTCGCTAGCCTTAGTAACCCTCCAGCAACCGTCATGTACCTACATACATGAAAACATGGACGCCACAATCAGTGGGGAGTGACTAGAGTTCTCCTAGCCACCTATTGTTAGCAACACGTAACACATAAGAACATCCAACATACTCCAACATTATAACATGCGAAGTATATATATATATCAACTTTCATATCAACATGCTTCACTTATGCAAATACCCTATCTAACTTCGGAAACTATTTGAAGTGAGAGCCGGTCTCCCTTCCGGTTGCCCGGCCGGGGGGTCTTTCCCTTCAAACCATTTACGAACTAAGAATAAGAGTCGTCCAATGCCTTGGACGAACAATATTCAATGATAAACAATACTCTAGATAAACACAATTCAGCAACATCTGACACTGTACCCCAACTCAGGCAAGCAGATGCAAACAGCAGTATCTAGAACTAACCCCAACTCAGGAAAGAACTAAACACAATCAGAAGTGCCCAAGTCACACCCCAACTCAGGTAAACTTGGTACACAAGGTCAGCAAGCATACATCCGTGAACCCCAACTCAGGCACGAATGGATACCAATCAGCTAATAATGGTTCATTGACCCAACTCACCATAACCATTACCCTTCGTAGTGAATCAAATCCCAACTCAGATTCAATTCACCACGGTCAAACAAACTCACGGAAGGACAGAGGTCCCAACCTAGACATCTCCTACCGCATCATCTATACACGTAACGGTCCATAGGTCCCAACTCAGACATGGCCGTCACGCCACAAACACTCACATGTCAAACTAGAGGTCCCAACTCAGACATATCTTGACATGCATCAGACATCAGTACATATCGTACTCTAGCGGTCCCAACTCAGACATATTTCGATATGTACTACAACCAAGTCCTTAGTCCTAACTTTACTGACCTCTAAACAACAATTAATTGACCTCAGGAACTAAGTCGAGGGAGAGCCGATTTCTCTTTCGGTTGCCCGATCGGGGGGTCTCTATCCTCACTCCATTCCCGAACCCAATATAGTACCGCCCGAACTCCGGGGACCTCAAACACACATACAAGTAGGGCTGAGCAAAAAAAATCCGATACGAATTTTTTTCCGAATCCGATCCGGATTCCGAAAAAAAAAAACCGAATATATGGATACCGTTTAAAATGGATTTCCGATCCGATTTTTTCCGAATAAACTGGATCGGATGTGGATCAAGATTTTCATAAAACTGGATTTCCGAATCCGATCCGAATTTTAAAAATTTATACAAAAATGTTTTGTAACTTCATGTTTAGTTTATGCGGATTTTAGACATATTTTGAAATTTGTAATGAAGACTTGTAATTTAATAATTCATGCGATCGGAACTTATAATTTAATAATTTATGCGATCGGGACTTGTAATTTAATAATTTATGTGATCAAGATTCAAGACTTGAAATTTATGCCATCGAAGACCCCTTTTAAAGTGGGTTGCAAAATGTGAAATAGACTGAAATTGCCTTTAGTTTTATTTTGCAACAACTCATTGGCCAATAGTCCAATAGCCTTTGTGGAACTTTCTCTACTTTTAAATCCGGATCAAATCCGGTTTCCGAAATCTGGATATCCGAAAATTTGGATTCCAGAGTATTGGATATCCGAAATATTCGGATCGGATGTGGATCACGAAAATTGAGAATTTCAAATTTGGATATCCGATCTGAATGCCAAAACCGGATCGGATATCCGGTTTTGCTCAGCCCTACATACAAGGCACACGGAACGAGTCTCAAGCAAATCGGACAAGCCGATAAAAAGTTAAACATGATTTTATATGAAATGGGGCTCTCAGCCGATTACAGACAGGCTGCCGGTCAGCCGTCTGACAACCCCATTCAACAGCCTTCGAAAAACAACGAAATAATGAGGAAGGGGTCCCCAGCCAGACGACCGGCCGCCGGCCACCCGGCTGGGAGACCTAACTCCCTACTTCCTTCACTCTTATGCGAAAAAAACACAACAGGTGTCTCAGCCGGTGGACCGGTGGTGATACGTGCCTATACTATGCATTTTATTTATACTTTCAGCACGTATTTCTATGCATTTTAGTAACTTTTAGTTACTATTGCTCCCGAAACTGTTTACTTTGGTATTTCTATGTTTTAAATTTAGGAACAAGCGGAAGTGAGCAAAACCGAACTTTAACCGTCCCCCGGAAGCTATCTTGAGTGAATACACGAAGCAAGGATCCGAACTCTTAAGCCAAGAGGTGCGTGCAAGTCAATTTAAGGCTGGAATACACAGGAAACGGTCGACCGACCTACCTAACAGGTCGACCGACCAGCGCACAGATTACAGAAGGCCTGATTACAGCACAAGAGGTCGACCGACCTACATACCCGGTCGGTCAACCAGTCGACGGGTTCCGCTGTTTCGTTTTCGGTTTTTATTCTTTTAATCTTGTAATTAGAAAGGTATTTAAGAACGCTCAAGCATTGTAATTAGGTTAAGCAGACACAATTAGCAAAACACCTTAGTTTAGAGAGAAGAATTCCAAGTTTTGAGATTTGTTCTTAGTTTTCCAATCGGTTTGTAAGTTTTATGCAATTTAATCTTTCTTTGTTATTCAATTTCATGGTTCTTCTTATTATTGTTATTCAATTCATGCTTTGCCCTCTTGAATCTTCATCTTCAATTATGTCCTCTCATATGTTGTTCTTAAATTTTGTTAGTATTAGTTTCTTGATTATGCATAGCTAATTCTTGTGATTAGGAATTAGGGGAACCATGGCTAAACCTAGGATTTAATGGTTTTATGATTAGTATACCAATCCCCATTGTTGTTGGTGAATTAATTCTTTAATATTGAAATATTGTTAGAATTAGTTTAACAACAACTTTGGGATTGCCCTATGAACGAAAGTTTAGTGCTTTACTAGGAACCCTAAGACCGTAAGGATTGGGTAGAATATTGACCTAAAGGTTTGTTCTTTGTTCTTTAGGATTGTGTTAATTGATTGTTTACCCTTTGTTGACTTGCCCTAGCCATGGGGAACCAAAGTTCCTAATCATCCTTTTACCTTTTTTTAGTTTTCTTGTCTATTTTGCTATCTTAGTTGTTAGTCCAAACCATCAATCAAACTCCCCTTTTTGTTACTTTCAATAGACTTTAAATTCACAAACAATATTAACCTTGTCTCCTTGTGGTTCGACCCTTGACTTATCCTATCTAGTTTAAGCTGAGGTTTTATAAATCTTATCTTTGGCACCCCTCAACGACGGGTGTCAAATTTTGGCGTCGTTGCCGGGGGGACGGTATAATTTTGTTTGTAAATTTTTAGTTTATTTTTCTTGTTTTAAGGAACTTAGGTTCCTTAAGACGGTTACTTACCTTTTCTTCTAGTGTTGTGTTTTTTGCATATTAGAAGACAGGTTTTTTAGAGGAAGGCTTGAGTACTCTCATTCTTAAAGACATGACTACTATCTATGATCACATACAACCAAAGGTACAATATCTACCAAAGGGATTCACTTTGCCCACACCTACCACTGGTTCTTTTGAGCTCCACCCGAACTACATCATTCTGTTGGAGCGGAACCAATTTTCTGGTCTACCCAATGAGGATCCGTTGAGGCACGTTGAGACATTCACGGATTATTGTTGTTCCATACATATTCCAGCCGGGGTGACTCAAGATGAAGTGAAGGCAATGATGTTCCTTTATTCATTAAAGGACTCTGCGAGATATTGGTACCGCTACCTTGATAGGGTAGCTGAGAAGGTTACAGATTGGACTTCCTTGACATTGGCTTTCTATAAAAAAGTACTTCCCTCTTGCGAAGGCCAATGACTTGAGAAGTCAAATCACTAACTTTCAACAAGGACCCGAGGAAGAATTTTGTGAAGCATGGGGTCGGTTCAAGAAATTGGTCCGGTCTATTCCTCATCACGGTTTTCCTCAATGGTATTTGTGCAACCAATTCTACAATGCCCTTTATGATGATTACAAGGTAATTCTTGATGCGGCTGCCAATGGTAGATTTCAAAATAACCATTAAAATCGATTCTCATGCAATATTCGATAGTAAAATCTCAAAAATTCCATGCATGCAGGAAATAATATATATGACATTGTATTAAATTTTTATGGCCAAATTCCAAATCAAACTATTTAAGTTGAAATAAGTCACTATTTATCCGATTTTTACAATAAAAATCATTAATCATGCAATACTCAAGAATAAAATCTGAAAAAATTAATGAACAATTTAGATATTTCATGTGACATCCCCAAATATTTCCGTAGCTAAATTCACAATTTAACTATATATACCCAATTATCCTCATATTATGACATATTAACAATTAAAATTCATAATCCATGCATAAAAACTCCAAAAATTACGAAAATTCATATTCATAATATAGAAAATGCATGTGAGAACATATTAGAAAAATCTCGGCCAGAAAGTAAAAATTACTATTTTTCCCATAATTTTTACATTTTAGTCGTATAAAATGTGAAAAATTAACAATTAATTAATAAAACGAACAACCTTTTCCATAAATCATTCCAAATGACCTAAAACATTTTAGGACCAGTAGGTATTCATGCATGAAAATTTCGTGCATATCACATATGTACTTAACATTTTAGGTTTTATTTCGTTATCTTAATAACTCGTAAAAACAAAAGATATGCATGCAAGCAACTAGTGCGCTTTGATACCACTGGTTGGGTAGTCTAACTAACCCTAATGCAATTAGTCATTACTAATTGCATTTACAAATTAACATATTAATTTGATTAAAGAACCTTATGCATGCAATAATTAAAATGCGGAATTAAAGTTTACGAATTCTTACAATCCGACGAAAACGGGAGCAAGGATGATCCTCCGCCGAGTAACCAAAGTAGGTTACCTCCTTTACGATGCACCCAAGACTATACAACTTAACCTTATGTTATCAACTAATATTAAGAAAATAATACACTATTATTTTTGGTATTATGATGATAAAGATGAACAAATTATCTCTTGTTTGAATCTTATTATTTTTAGAGAATCATGAGAAATTTTGTTTCATAAACTTGTGTAAGTATTGGAATGAATGATGAAAAGACTTAAAATTTAGTCTTAAGGAGGGATTCTCACGGCACAAAGGGAAGAAGAAGGGAGCCAATGCATTCACACTATTTTTTTTCTTATCATAGCATTACGCATGCAAACCTACTCATAATAGATCATGATTGTGTTTGTGCGATGATTACAACTTAACACAATTGTCCTCCACTACCCTAAAACCACCGAAATTCTACCTCCATTTTAACCCAAATTTGTCATCCATTTTATCTTATAAAATGTACAAATGTATTGAAATGTGACATGTGACATATAATGGTCCATATGTCACAATTAAATAATTTAACTACTTAAATTAATACATGTCAATATAAAATATCATATATTAAATATTTACTTGTAATACATTATTACAGTAAATAATATGGCTCGAGAAAATACATTTTATAATACTTCGTAAAAGTATTATATCATTCATTCTAAATTAATTCGTTTCGTAAACAAAGAATATGCTTTAGTATGTAATAAACGATTTTTCTTTACTAAATTTGAATCTTATTTAATCATATTACAATAAGATTTTAATTCTCATTTTCACTTAAAATGTTCATCTTATAAGGAATTAATTAACTCGTATCGATATACGATTAATTAATTTATCTATTAAGGGAATCGTCCTAAAGGTGTGACCTAAAGGAATCAACTGACCACCACCGTCATAGGACAGTAATCTCAAACTCTAGCTAGCCAATCATTACCGATTAATGTTGGTCAGTTGACTATATAATTTTGAATCATCCCTTGCGTATTCTCGTCATGAGATTTAATTATGTGATCGCACTATTGTTGATGACACAATTCCCAACAATAATGACACGACAAGAAAATACGACACAAACCCGACACAAAATTAGCGGGGTTGGGTTGAGGCTTAATGACACATTTATGTAGGTGGGTCGTCACGAAGACGACACGATATTTAATTGCGTCGGGTTTGGGTTGAGCTCTTTAAACACAACCCGACACAAATGACCTGTTTACTAAATTAATCGCAATTTTTTTTATCCTTCATCACATAAATATACTTAGACTTTTTGTAATACCCCGTATTTTAGCCCCGGTCAACGGCAGTCAAACCGTGTTTTATACAAGTATTTCAAAGGAAATGTTTATAAAGTATTTTACATAAACTGTTATTATTTTATAAATCGTATTTCTACGATTATTTCGTATTTGATAATCATTTCTATATTTGACGATTATTCCATAAAATGACGTTTTATTCGTATTTCTTTAATTCTTAATGATATATTTATAATTAATTATATTTCTTGTTTTAATATTTATTTCTCGTCTATACTTAAATTCAATTATTTATTTATTTATATATTTTGTTAATTTTGAGTTACGGGTTTCGTTGAGTTAAACTACGGGTTGAGAACGGGATTATGGATAAAGGCGTGATGGATTTGGGTTTATATTATATGCATAATGCGTGATTGGTATAACGTTTATACAAAACCCTAGCTCGTACACCCCACCCATCCATCGACATACCTATCATACAAACCCTAATTTTTCCCCAAAGTTTCATCTGCATCGTTTCCATCTACTCCTAAAGACAAGTATGGGCTATCGTGGGGTTGAAGAGGAAGCAAAAGAGAAAGAAAAACGAAACAAGAACAACCATAACCTTCGTCGTTTTATCCTTGTTCAACAACGACTTCGTAAGTAAATTATCGTAACTTTTCATGTCAATGTATTTGTATATTATAGCAATATATACTCTTTGTAGTATGAATAACATTGTTGTCATAGTTAAATCACCATAGGACCACCATAACCGTCACAATAATCACCATAATTTGACAGTAAACACGTTTTTATACTCTATTTCAGGCGGTATGGTTGTGTTCGTTTATTGTTGTTAATTCGTGGTGTTTTTAGGTTTTTTCCTGTCGTGAGTCATGAGTATTGATGGTAGGAGTTAGTAAGGTATGCTGGTCGTGTTGGGATGGTTGTGGTGATCGAAAAAGCTAGGGCAAAGTCGTATATAAAGTGTCATAGTAAGCTGCTGGAATAAGGTCATGAGTGTTAAGGAGTTTTAGGGGTGAGTTTTCAGGAGGTCGTATGGGGTCGAAGCCTAGTGTTTGGCTCCAGGCGGTTGTGGGTGATGTGAGATTTTGAGAGTAGTGGTTGGTTGTGGTGAGGGTGGTGTGAGCAGGTGGTTAAGAGAGTGTTTGCAGGGGTGAAACACGGGTACAAGGTCGTTGATAGGAGGAGCAGGAACAGAGCATGGGCGAGTTGGAGCAGGGGGTTTGAGGACGGTTTTTGCAGTGGTCTTCAGTGAGAAGAAAGTGAGAAATACCACCCCTGGAACCACCGTGAGTCACTAGTGACAATGGTGGTGGCCAGAGGTGGTGTGGGGCACGGTGGTGAGAGATATAAGTGAGAGAAAGAGGGGGTGTACATACGAGTAGCTGGAAACGGAGAATACGGGTTGTGGCCAGCTGTTTGAGCGGGTTGTGGTTGCGTCAGTGGTGGTCTTAGGGGCTAGCTTAGGGGTGCATTTGGTGGTCTGTGGTACAGGTAAGAGGTTAGAGTTGCTGGTGGTGGCTATGGGTGGCTAGAAACGGGGTGGTGGTGTCGTGAAGTAGGGTGCGCGAGTGGCGGATACGGGGTTGCTGCTGCTGTTGCGTTATGATTCTGATTTGTTATGCTGTGTCGTAAATTTTGGTTTGTGGTTGGTTATCATGGAGTAGGTAGTTAGTAGTTATTAGTATTAGTTAGTCTAATTAATAATGTTTAATATGTTAATTGTTTAATTAGTTATTAGATTAGATTAGTTAGTTTATATTTAGTTCATGTTCATTGGTTTTATTATTATTGTGAGTATTATTAATAGTGGTATTGTTCAAGTTATTAATTATTAAAGTCGTGAAGTAAGTTTTTATACAAGAATGTGACGGTTATCGATAGTTCGATTATTTTTCCATGTTCGGTTATTTAATTGAGGAGTAAGTATAAAAGTAATGAGGACGACTTCGTTGAGCTAATTGATTTCTTTAACGGTCTAATTTACGTTGTTGACTAATTAATTAGTTAGTAACGTGTTATGTTAAATAGAGATTTAATATTAAGTAATATTCATAGGGAACGAGTTTGAAGTGGAGTATTTCTGATTCCCGTTGATTACGTGATTGCTCGGAGTTCGCTTGATCAGGTAGGATACACTGACCCTATACTCTATGATGTGTTATGAATGAATGTTGGATTGTGTGTTATGGATGCTGAGCATGACTTATATGAGAATGGTATTGGTTGGATTGAGTGTTGTTTATTATTATTGGTACGCTCATTGCATTATTTAATAGCATGATGGATTAAGAGTATTGTTGCATTCATGAGCATGGCATGTGCATTGGTTACGGATATGAGATGATGATGATATTATTGGGCCCAGGCTAGTTCTGCAGGACTAGACCTGGTGACCTCAGCTGTTATGCTGGTGTTCGGCGACGGCCGATTATAGTCTGCTGGGAGGTTCGGTATGGCTGGGTGTTACGGGTTTGAGATTGAGAATTGAGATTGAGATTGAGCTCGAGCATATCATTGCATTTGCATATCATAATTGTTGCATTATAATTATTGTGTTACCCTACTCAACTGCGAGGTTGACAGTGTATTCGTGTACACCTACGATGATCCGGAATGGGGAGTAGAATCTACAAGTCAGAGACAGATGAGCTAGGAGCTGGGGCAGGAATGTGAGATGCATACCTTGGACCGACTTATAATTATATCACATCTAGAGAAGTCATCAGTTGTATTTTCTTTTCCGTTATGTAGCAACTGTAATAACCAAAAGTTTAAATTTTATCAGTTTTATATAAAGTACTTTGGTTTGTTTTAATTTGTTATTCACTACCTCGGACATTCCGAGATGGTAACAGTTCTATTTATTTGAGAATGTCTTGCTAAAGGCTCTTAAATAAATGGGGGTGTTACAAAGTGGTATCAGAGCGAACGATCCTCAGGCCTAAACCAAATGAATAATAATGAACGTAGGAAGATTCCAATAAAATGAACCCCAGGTTAGTAACTGTTAGGAGCCCCAGGATTGGGATGAGTTAGGGGCCCCTCAAACTAAGCCATTGGCCCTTTCAGTCTAACCTGGTTACCCTTTTAGATGTAGAGAGCGGGTAGTATAGAATAAAGGAAAAGACCCAATTTATATTGTACTAACATTCTTGCAGGGGAAGAATGAGGTAAGTGATAATGTGAAATATGGAAGTGATGTGCATTAGAAGATTATGACTGATATGGACATGCTGATTGATCGAAATGATTGATTTGAAATTTAATGAGTATGGATGATGTATATTTATTGAGCAATAGTTGGAGTGATATGATCATATGATTTCGGTGTTTTGAAATGTTCATACGGTTATCTGGTATTTAAATGATTATCGTATTATATGATGTTGATGTCTAACTCCTGGTATGGATGACTAATTCTGTTGATCTTATGATTATATGTTATAGCAAACTCTGTCTAGTGATATGCGAAATGTGTTGCCCTAAGCCATGAATCTTATATAGTTATGTGTTGCATATATCGTACTTAGAACCATATGCCTTTATACGCACTTAAATTCGTTATAAAGTTAGTAATCAATAAGGGACATCTTAGTAACTCTTAGTTTATATATTTCAGTATCCTAATAAGTTGTGTTGGCACGATGATAGAAACTAATGCATTGTCTATACATGATGATTGAGTTATTTAGTTGACTTATTTTCGGTTTCGTAATCTTTACCGTTTTCTAGATGGAAATTACATGTTAATATGGTGTGATGTAATTTCAATGCTTCAAATGATATGTCAACATGTTTTAGAGGAGGAATCGTTGTGTTCAAATGTGATAATGCGAAGCAATTTTTTTTTTTTTTTTAGGAACCAAAATTGTAATAAAGTTTCCAGAATGTTATCTTGTTTGTACGGGCTGTCATTTAAAATGTGTTCCCTATAAGGATATGAAAATTTTAGGTGTGATAACCTACTGAATTAGCTTTCCAATGTCGTTGGTTTCATGTTAATACGAGTTATATTTTTCGAAAAATAAATATTTTAGTTGACAGTGGTCCGATTGTTACTGCACAGTTCTGTTTCGACCCATGTTTTTGCAAAACAAACCATTTAAAACGTGTTTATTGTTTATGCATAATTCCAACCCCACTGTTAGAATATTCATTTACGGTTTCAAAATGATAAGCCACGTAAAATCTTATCGAGTCGTTATTTAATAGTGATTTTTGCAAGTTGTCCAATTTTGTGTTTAATTGCCGTAAAGTTTCTGTTCAGAACAACTGAGTTGTTCAGAACAATTTTGCAAGATGTCTGATGGTTGAAATTGTAAGTTATGCAAGTTTCTATACAAAAGTCTAATTAAATATGAAATTGTTCCGCATGATATAAATCTCTTATTTTGCAAATTATATTTATTACTGGTGTTATGATAAATGATTTAATGTGAGTAGATGAGAAATGTACCTATGTGATTTCAACCTATTTATACCTAGAAATGCTAAGCTGACTTGCTAGTCTATGATTGGTGTGTATCTCGTGCAATGTTTTAAGTTGGCAAGTATGAACTATGAGTTAGCTGATTGTCTACATTGGTGTAAATGTGTAAATTTTGTATTAAAATTTCCAAGGGCATAGGTGTTAGTTACATTGATTCTGTTTTATTGCGTAGCATGAAATTGACAAATATGTTTTGTTGCTTTAAAAGTCGGATGCTAATTGCCCACTATAGAGCACTTAACTTATCAGATAAATTTTGACTGTTGATTCGGTGATCTTAAGCAATGAATGTGAAATTTTATAATGGGGTTACGGGGACGTAACCATGTTTTAAGGAGGATATGATTGTAAAATATAGATGGTTTACGATCTGGCTAAGTGGTATGTTATGTTTGGCTCACTAAGATTGACCATGCATGGAGTCTGCTGTTTTAATTTGTTATGTTTTGGTCAATGTTGCGGTTCTTTAAGTGTCATATACTTCTGTCATATGTTAAACTTTGAGGACAAAGTTTCTTAAGGGAGATAGAATGTAACACTTCGCGTTTTAGAGCTTATGTATATGTACTACTTGCGTTTGTCTTATGCTTGTGGGGTATTTTATTATCGTTACGGGGTGGCGAACTTCGGGACGAAGTTCATTTTAAGGAGGAAAGACTGTAATACCCCGTATTTTAGCCCGGGTCAACGGCAGTCAAACCGTGTTTTATACAAGTATTTCAAAGGGAATGTTTATAAAGTATTTTACATAAACTGTTATTATTTTATAAATCGTATTTCTACGATTATTTCGTATTTGATAATCATTTCTATATTTGACGATTATTCCATAAAATGAAGTTTTATTTGTATTTCTTTAATTCTTAATGATATATTTATAATTAAATATATTTCTTGTTTTAATATTTATTTCTCGTCTATACTTAAATTCAATTATTTATTTATTTATATATTTTGTTAATTTTGAGTTACGGGTTTCGTTGAGTTAAACTACGGGTTGAGAACGGGATTATGGATAGAGGCGTGATGGGTTTGGGTTTATATCATATGCACGTATAATGCGTGATTGGTATAACGTTTATACAAAACCCTAGCTCGTACACCCCACCCATCCATCGACATACCTATCATACAAACCCTAATTTTTCCCCAAAGTTTCATCTGCGTCGTTTCCATCTACTCCTAAAGACAAGTGTGGGCTATCGTGGGGTTGAAGAGGAAGCAAAAGAGAAAGAAAAACGAAACAAAAACAACCATAACCTTCGTCGTTTTATCCTTGTGCAACAACGACTTCGTAATTAAATTATCGTAACTTTTCATGTCAATGTATCTGTATGCTATAGCAATATATACTCTTTGTAGTATGAATAACATTGTTGTCATAGTTAAATCACCATAGGACCACCATAACCGTCACAATAATCACCATAATTTGACAGTAAACACGTTTTTATACTCTATTTCAGGCGGTATGGTTGTGTTCGTTTATTGTTGTTAATTCGTGGTGTTTTTAGGTTTTTTCCTATCGTGAGTCATGAGTATTGATGGTAGGAGTTAGTAAGGTATGCTGGTGGTGTTGGGATGGTTGTGGTGATCGGAAAAGCTAGGGCAAAGTCGTATATAAAGTGTCATAGTAAGCTGCTAGAATAAGGTCATGAGTGTTAAGGAGTTTTGGGGGTGAGTTTTCAGGAGGTCGTATGGGGTCGAAGCCTAGTGTTTGGCTCCAGGCGGTTGTGGGTGATGTGAGATTTCGAGAGTAGTGGTTGGTTGTGGTGAGGGTGGTGTGAGCAGGTGGTTAAGGGAGTGTTTGCAGGGGTGAAACACGGGTACAAGGTCGTTGATAGGAGGGGCAGGAATAGAGCATGGGCGAGTTGGAGCAGGGGGTTTGAGGACGGTTTTTGCAGTGGTCTTCAGTGAGAAGAAAGTGAAATGGTACCACCCCTGGAACCACCGTGAGTCACTGGTGACAATGGTGGTGGCCAGAGGTGGTGTGTGTTGGAGGAAGTGTCCTCAACAATAGTGTGTTGACGTAATTAAAACTCATTTGAATGAAACACAACTGGGAGTGTTACTCTTTTAAAGTCGACTGATCAACATTTACCGAGAATGATTGGCTGTCTAGAGTTTGACATTATCGTCATATGATGGTGGTGATCAGTTGATCCCTTAAGGTCATATCTTTCACTACAAAACAATGCGCTCTTTGCGACGGAATTGTCCGTCGCAAAAAGGGTGATATCCGTCGCAAATGATGTTTTTGCGACGGATTTGCGACGGACTACATCTGTCCCATATTTTTGTCGCAAAAAGTTTATTTGCGACGGATTTTTCCGTCGCAACACTTTTGCGACGGATTGACCTTATTTTGCGACGGACTGACCTTGACCAGAAGTCAAAGTCAGTCCAGATTTGCGACGGAATTTCCGTCGCAAATAGTCCCTTTTGCGACGGATTTTCCGTCGCAAATCTGGACTGACCTTGACTTTTGGTCAAAGTCAGTCCAGATTTGCGACGGAAAATCCGTCACAAAGGGACTATTTGCGACGGAATTTCCGTCGCAAATCTGGACTGACTTTGACTTCTAGTCAAGGTTTGCGACGGAATTCCGTCGCAAATTGAGACATTTCCGTCGCAAATTCCTGTATGATTTTCGGGTTTCAGCCGTTTTTACAGCTCCCCATTTCCATTGAAATGATTCATTTTTTCCCTTTTGCATGATCTGTAAACCTGCAATTTCAGAAAAACAACCCAGCAACAAAAAACTTGTCGGAGACAAGGTTTTTAAAACGTCTTTTCATAACAAAAATGAAGGTTGTACAAATGATCATCCAACTAAAAACTAAACATAATCCGCGGTACATCAACTAAACAACCTAATAAAACCTATCTAACGGTCGTGTCGGTGGGCTGTCGGGTGGCGAAATGAGTGGCCGCCCTAGCATTGTCGCCGCCATCATCGTCGAAGTCGCGTCTCGGCTGAGAAAAGCCTCTCGGGTTGCAGCTCTGAGTAGTGAACTCCGCCCCCTGTTGACTTAAGTATTCTTCAATTGCCTTCAGCCTTTGGGATGTCTCGAGATCACGTTCTCTTAGCTGAGCATTCTCTCGAAGAACTCTGCCGACGATACCTGCAATGAATAGTCAAACATGATATTATATTCATTTAATAAACGGTTAAATAATTGGTTAGTCTTAATTTTTAATAAACTATAAAATACAAACCTGGGGTGTATGATGATTGGGTCCCAGCACTTGAGTGACGACGACGCTCGTAAATGACTGGGGCTGCATTTCCCATACCGAGTATCAACCCTTTCTTGTTGAAACCGCCGTGTTCTTCGAAGTAGATCTCGTTGTCGTCGATATCTTGCTCCGGGATCCCTTCACTTATCATTTTCGACTTTCTTGAAAAAACTTTTTCCTACAAAACAAAAATAAAATGTGATTAGTATACGTTAATTAATTAGTAAACCAAATTACTAAAACATAAAGAAAAGTTTCTGTTAACTTACAAAGAGTGCTTTGGGTTTCGTTGATAGCCAACCCTTCTTGGCATGCTTTTTTGTCTTCTCCAGCAACTTCAAGGCGGATGGTACATCCCTCCCATCTTCTCCAGCCTGCAATTTAAATCCAACGGCACTTGTTAAAAAAAACATTCAAGATTGTCAAAGGGTGAAAATTATTCAAGACAAGAAAAAGTGAATTAAAAACTAAGAAATTACCATTTCATCCATCATCTGTAGGGTGTTTTTACAACCCATAATGTGAGTACCTAAGGCCTTGCCTTTTTCGGTACTTCCCGACATCCGTTTGGTCTTGTTTTTGTCGGATTTCTCTTGGAATTTTGGATCGTCCTTTCTTCCCTTTAGTTGTTCGAAAATATCGGCCGGTATCCACTGCAGCCTTTGCTCCGTTGTTTTCCTCATAGCGTAGTGGATTCTTTTGCGAAGGCGGTCTTTCATCATGTCTTCCCACGCCGACCTAACCGCTGCTCTATCACGAGGGTGAAAGGTAACTTTTTTCTGTTTCAAAAAAAAAATAGTTAAATAAATATGAAACAATAAATAGGTAATAAATAATAAAACGAAAATAGGTAGTAAACAGTTAATAAATACCTCAAACCAATTCCACCACTCTTCCTTAATGGCATCCGACGCTTCTGACCAGTTGGGCGCATACTCCTTGTAGTTGCAAATAATGGTCTGTGTTATAAGATTAGAAACGTCTTTGTGACTGAACCTGAAAAAGAGTTAAATGTGAAAATAAAATAGTCAACGAGTAATCATATTATAATCAACATATACATATATATAATCAATTATCCGTAAACAAATAAGATACTTACCACTTGGCGCCTTCGTAATCAGTCGGATCGAGGTGTATTCGATGTGTAGGCGGCTGAGGCTCAGGTGGAACAATCTCGTCCTCATCATCATTAGCTCCCGATCGTCCTCCCCCGGGCTGACGACTACCACCACCTCGTCGTCTTCCGCCCGGCATATAATTATCAAACTAATATAGCAACAATTAGAAAGAAATGCTTTACGTAATTAAAAACTTGAATAATAAGATTAATAAGATAATTTCATTGACATTAAGCCATACGGCATCTACAATAATTTCAACGAATACAAGATTATCGAATCTAATAGATAGTAGTCCTAATCATCATCATCATCACTTGAACAATTTATTCCTACATCCTTACAAAGAGAATCTATAATATCTTCATCTTCATCCTCATCCTCATACTCATCCTCATCCTCATCCTCATCCTCGTCCTCATCCTCATCCTCATCCTCATGTTGCCCCACTGTCACAATTTGTATGTATTCTGGTTCCTCCACAATTTCATCTTCATCTTCTTCTTCTACTTCAATTGGTGACGCATCGACCACCTCGGCGTTTAGAGCATCTTCCCTAATTTGATCAATGCTATCGCGTAACGCATCTTCTACCATATCTGTAATACCTTGAATTTTGGTAACGATTTTATCTTATTTGGTTAGAGTAGTTAACGGTTATATATTTGACTTTGTTTGTATAAATAAGCGTGTGTGTCATGCTACTTATGGGGTTCGAACTATGGGTATCTTGTATATGTGTCATGCTTCTTGTGGGAGTCGAACTAGGGACCTCTTGAGAGGGGTTTTGGGCTTCGTTTCTTATGCAAACATACAGCCCGTGATAAGCTTAGAAACCCTATAATTCAACGTTACACTCTTCCTCACACAAACACTTCCCTGCCGTCATATAAGACCTATATCCACCCTAGTTGTGACCTACCATCGACACACACCACCCCCCATTTGTGATGCCGCCACTACCCAGAAGAGATACAGTCATTTCACGGTGAGGATTGTTGTTACCTAGAGCCCTCGATTCAACCCAGAAACAGGTAAGGTTTCACGTTTTACACACCAGCCTTTCAATCGAGTCATGTCTGCTCACGTTTGTATGGGTTTCGTTTTATGTCAGGGTATAATCTTGAATTCGTTTGTTTGTTAATTTATTCATGGTGGTCAGGGGAGTCGTGGGTGGTCTGTCTTGGTGGTTGAAGAGGTCGGGAATGGTGTAAAAAGGGGCGTTCGTTTTGCCTGTTGTCAGGGTCGTGATCTCGAGTCTGGTGGTGTTTCGCAAGGGATGGTGTAAGGGGGTGGTACCACTGTTGACTCGGGGGAGGTCGACACAGTGGCACCACCACGGTGGTTGAGTCTGGTGTCATAGGGTCTAAAGATGGCGGCTGTGGGTGGTGGAACCCCTGGTGGTTGCGTCGACAGGGGCTTGTTCAGGGGGTAGCAGTGTCGTGATAGGAAGGAACCAGGGTTGGGTTTGTGTCTGGTTTGACTTGTTGGGTGGAGTCGACGGTGGTGGTGGGTGGCAGGGTTGGAGTAGGTGGTTTGGGTGTTACGTAGGGTGGCTGTCGGCAGGCAGAGGGGTGGTCGTGAGGCTGTTAGAGGGGTTGTTAGGGTTGTGGGTGAGTCGTGAAGGAAGGAGGCTGTTTTGTTGTTTTACGTTTTATTATTTTTGTTATTATCAATATTATTATTATTATTATTATTATTATTATTATTATTATTATTACTATTATTTTTACCATTAGTATTATATATGTTATTTTGTTAGTAGGTTGTATCTTCTTATGAATTCGGGTCGTGTTAGTTAGATATACGAGTCGGGAAGTATTTAGATTATGAGGACGCCTATTTTAGGAAAGTTGCTAAATTGGGAAAGTTTCTATTTATGGAAACTTTCCATTTATAGGGGGGTTGCCATTTATAGTATGTATGATCGTTAAGGGGTTGTGTAAGTTATTAATTGTCACGTGTATCTGTCTAGGTAGCGAATTTCGAGTGGAACATTTCTAAAGCATACCTCGGGTTGTGTCTACGTTCCTGCTATTTCAGGTAGGGAAAAATACTGGTTTACAATAATGTGTAATCTGTTCTTATGTGTTAATAAGCATGTTTATGTTATAATCTCATGTGAACGTTATATTGTGCTATTTATATCTTTTGAGACATTGTTACGATGTGAATATATATATATATATATATATATATATATATATATATATATATATATATATATATATTGGGTCTTGTGATACGGTGTTGGATCGGTGCGGAGTATATATGGTGTTGGATCGGTGCGGAGTATATATGGTGTTGGATCGGTGCGGAGTATATATATGGCGTTGGATCGGTGCGGAGTTTATTTGGCGTTGGATCGGTGCGGAGTTTACTATATTGTTATAATTATTGTTTTCCCTACTCAACCTCGTGGTTGACCCTGTGTATTCGTGATCACCTGTGATGAACCAATTATTGGGGAGCAGATTGACAGGTGGCTGAGACTAAGGGGGAGCTATGGGAGGAAGAGCTTGGATCCGGACCAGATTAGATGTCTAGATCACCTTAGTCAGTTTAATACGAGTTGTACTTTACTTATGTTGTTAAGACCTTTGGTTATGTAAGAACATGTTTTGAGTTTAAAGTTAATTTAAAGTACTGTTTATCTTCCTTTGTATCTACTGCCTCGGGAAACCGAGATGGTAACACCCTTATTTATCTGAGGAGTCCTAGTTCAGGCCCTTAAATAAATGGGGGTGTTACAATATCTCTATAAGGATTGTCGGAGTGCATTGATGAGCTTCCCTCTTCCTCAACGGAGAATTTCTCTCCGTGACACACCCAATCGTAGTAATTATCACAAAACCCTCTCAAACCAAGGTGTTTCCGTACTTCTTGCTCAACAAAAAACTTTGTATTCTTACACTTAGAACATGGACACCTAATTTCTCTATTCCTAACGTATTCGTCTTGTTGCTTAACATAGTTAATGAATTCATTAACACCAATTACGAAATCCTGCCTTATTTTTTTCCTAGAATCCAACCTTTCATACATCCATTTTCTTTCTAATCTCTTCATATTAAATCTACATATTTTAACAAACAATAACAACAACTAATTAACAACAACAATTAAATAACAACAACTACATATATATATAACAACAACTAACAACAAAAACTAGTTAACAACTTATTAACAACAACAACAACAATTAATTAACAACAACAATTAAATAACAACTACATATATATAACAACTAACAACAACAACAACAACAACTACAACTACCAACACCAACACCAACACCAACATACACCAACACCAACACCAACACCAACACCAACACCAACACCAACCTGCAAAAAAAAACAATTTACATATATTGGTCTGGGGTTCTTATCTCTCCAGCCTAAACCCATCTTTGAATCTTTCATACCATTAGTAAACACTCTTATATTTTCTTGATTGTAATGAGACAAAAATTGGGCAGCACTTCCCTATTGTTCTCCAAATACATTATATAGAATGTATTTGGAGAACAATAAGGAAGTGTTGCCCAATTTTTGTTTCATTACAATCAAGAAAATATAAGAGTGTTTACTACCTAAATGGCATGAAAGATTCAAAGACAGTCCCAAAACGGGGACTATTCAACAATTACACCTAATGTGTAATTATTGAACGGGTACTATTCAAGAATATTCTAAACAAATCAACAACACTAACAATCAACAACAATGCAAATTTTATATCAAAAATAATCGTCCTAAACATCTTAACAACAATATGCGACGGATTTGGGACGGAATTAGCTACTAACCTAATATCACTAACCACCTAACAATACTAACTAAACTAATCAAATAACAATTAAACTAAACTAACTATTCCTAATAACAATAAAAAAACAATAATACGGAATTTGCGACGGAATTTTGCGACGGATTAAACATAACTAATTAAGACGGTATATAAATAACGAAAGTTAGTATACATACATTAAGAGAAATGGAGAATGAAGAAGTAAGTAGCGGCGGCAAGGTGGCAGCGGTGTGGTGGTGGCGGCGGCGGTGAGGTGGAAGGGAGAAGGAGAAGGAGAGGAAGGAGGAAGGAAGGAAGGAGAAGGAAGGAGTGCTCCGGCGACGTGGCAGGGTGGCCGGCGGTGTCAGGGGTGGTGGGGTCGGGGGGTGGTGGCGTCGGGGGTGGTGGGTTGGGGTGGTTTTGGTGTTTGTCAAAATCGCACTTAGGGTTTTTAAGAGAAAGATTGAAATCGATTTGGGGGAAAAAAGAAGACCCGCGGGGTCTGTATAAATATCTTTTGCGACGGAAATTTGCGACGGAATTTCCGTCGCAAAAGAGGTCAAGGTCAAACTTTGACCAGATTTGCGACGGAAATTCCGTCGCAAATTTTGACTTCTGCGACGGAAATTCCGTCGCAAATCTGGTCAAAGTTTGACCTTGACCAACTTTTGGTCAAGTCTGGTCAATATGTTTGCGACGGAAATTCCGTCGCAAAAGTCAATATTTGCGACGGACTTTCCGTCGCAAACTTTCCCGCCATTTGACTTTCACTTCGCGGGTCTGGGAAATTTAGGTCCGTCGCAAATTCCGTCGCAAAAAAAAATCCATCGCAAAATCCGTCCCAAACCCAAGTTTGCGACGGCTTTTTTATCCGTCGCAAATTTTCCGTCGCAAAGGCAGCATTTTTTTGTAGTGTTTAGGGAATTCCGTCTCAATGGAATAATTAATTAATATTGTATTGGATACGAATTAATTAATAACTGAAAATTTGGAAATAATTTTATATGACAAATATTTTATAATAGGATTATAATAATAATAGTCAAAGTAATAAAATCGTTTTATTACTCGGTTTTTATTTATTCGTTTGGGAAACGATTAAATTGAGAATGAACACGGTTGATCATAAAATTACAAAGAGTTGTAATTAAATTATGACATTACATTTTTATACAATATTAATCTCGAAATTATTAGTGTAATTATTTAAATGTAATAAATTTGTAAATTATGAATTTTAATAGTTAAAATTGCACAATTAACAAATTGGGTCATATGTTATGGGACATGTGTGACATGTTACAAATTAACACAATTGACAAAGATTAAATGGGTCCATAAAAGACCCATTTCAGCCGTGTATTTGTGTAGTATGTAGGTTGTGTGTCTGTAAGATGGTTGTGTGCTTGAATTTACAAAGTGATTGTGTGTAAGGCACATAAAGAATATGTAAGGAATCTTACATGCTTTGTGTAAGAATGTAAGAGGGCATGCATTGGCTCCTTGGGGATGCCTTGGCCGGCCTATTCAAGAGCAAATAAGCTCTTGTTTGCTCTATATAAGACACACACACCTCACATTAAGAGTGAATTTTTTGGCTAAGTTATTGTTGGTGGATGCTTCATAATTTCACTAACACATTTATACTACAACTCCATTCTCCCATGTTCTTAAGTAAAATAGTTTTATAAGAAAATAATTATTTCCATATTAATAATGTTATAAGAGTAATATTATTATTATTTCTAGTATACTAATACTAATTTTCTAGTAACAAAATTTGTATTAGTTTGAGATCGGGTCCTTGATACGTATCTTTTGGAGACGATTTTTGTTAGATTGTTATAAGGGTATTTCGGTATTGAAGACTCGAGTAATAGGTGATTATTGAGTATAAACCTTCTAAAACCAATGTAAGGACAATCACATCTTATGATATCATCATACATGCATAAGATCTTATTAAGTTTTATAACCTAAACTTAAAGAAACAAAAATCACATAAGTTTTGAGTATAAAATCAGGAACTTAGTTCCCAATAAGTGGTATCAGAGCATGTTGTTGCATGCATGATCGGATTCATGTTTTATGTTAAACGGACAAACATACATATTTTGAAATTTTTGTATTTATTATGATAAATCACAAAATAATTTTGCATGTCAAATTTTCTGATTCTAAAATGGTTTTAGGACATAAAAATAATTTTATGGATTTTTATTGTTCATTTTTATATTTATTTGTATATTTTGTAGTTTAAATCGGTTTTAAACAACAATTAATGGGAAAAATAGCTAAACATAGTTTCTGGCCGAGATTTTTTTATATGTTATCACATGCATATTTAATATATTTTATATGAATTTTCGTAAGAAATGGAGTTATTATGCATGGATTATGAATTTTATGAGATAAATAGTCATAATATGAGTAAAAATGGGTATAGGAGGTTATATTTCGAATTTGACCTTAAAAATTTTATGAGAAGTCACATGCAATATATAAAGTACCTGTATGAATTTTCGAAATTACTGGACTTATTTTGCTTGATTAATGATTTTTATAGTAAAAATCGTATTGATAGTGACTTAAATTCGACTTTAATAGTTATAGTTGGAATTTTGCCATAAAAATTTAACACAATGTCACATGCTATATTTACATAATGTATATAAATTTTGAGAATTTATTCTCAAGTGATGCATGTTTTATGATTTTAATAGTTGAAATCGGCTAAATAATGACTTATTGTGTTAAAAATAGTTAATCTTAATATTATGGTATAAACGTTTACCCATAGATGTCTTATATAATAGGAACATTAGATCTAAAAGATGGATATCAAAAAGTTTCTGTTTTTATGATTATTAATTTTTATGAGTTAATTAGTTAATAATCGTAATTTATGAGTTGTAAAAATAAAATTTCGAGCATGGTCTGTAATTTTTGGTCATTTTCAGGTTCTAATATATATTTTAGGATGACTAAAAATTTATGGCAAATTATTGCAAGTTTTTATAATTTAAATCGGATTTTTTAACCTTAAAAACGGCTTTTATGCGATTTATTTAACAAATAAACCATAAATATTTGCATAAGACCATTTTATTAATTTCTGAATTTTTAGAAAATTTCCAGAAAGTTTAAAATTTTTGAATTTTAAATTTCGAATTTTATTGACTCATTTAGCCATATTTTGTTTATTTTTCCCGAAAATACAAGTAATTTATGAACAATAATGCAAAATCAAGTTAACTCATGATCAAACATTAGTAGAGACTAAACATTGATTCCTAAAGTATGTTGGGATGATTGACTTGGACATAAATTAGATTTATGTAATTTTGATGATTTTAATAGTTAAAGTCGCGCATATCCGTAAAAAACCGTAAACAAATATGAGATATTTGCTCCCATAAGGCGATTTGGCATTAAAAATTGAGCATGTGCATACATATTTTATTATTGCAATTTTATGAATGTCATATTTGAATGTTTTTATATAATTTGGAATTATGTAATTTTTCTTAGTATGGCCTTAGTTTTAAACAATATTACCCGTAATGTAAGGGAATATTGATTTGGTTGTAATTTATGTGATCTCGTATCACGGGTTTGTAATTTAATTTAAATTTCAGTTTTACAATAGAGTAGTTGTATTATTTTATTGTAATTCCGGAGATCCAAAAGACGGTGCCATACGGAAAGGAGTTCCGACAAGACGGTGTTTTCTTGGATGGCGTGCCAATGAAGTTCAAGAGACCATGGAGTTGGTTTCCGAATTTGTAATAGTTAATTAGTTTTACTATTACTAGGAAGGCCATACTAGGATGTTATTGCTTTATTGCTTTTATTTTTGCATTTTAATATGTTTGCATGCATAGCCAAATCGCCATAAACATGCATATTAGTTTAGATCGTTAAAACAAAAACGACCGTGTCAATTATAATTATCTAGTTCACCAGTTTAATTCACTTAAAGGAGATAGATAATAAATTGACAAGACTTCTATATTAAACAAAACCATTGAGAATTAGCCTTACCAAATAGTGGAACCCATGAGCTTCTATTTCGTGGGGTAGTGCTAGTCCAGTGGGCAGTACGAACCTCATTACGTAGGATAAGTGGGGCGATGAGATGGATTCAGTCCAGTGGGCGGATCGCATTTCGATGCAATTGAAATTTGGTTTGTACTCAACGGAAGTGTAGAGGACCAGTGGTCAATGTGTTCCGGGCTAAGATGTATAAATTATGATTTGTCATCAACCAAGAGTTCTAGGGTAGAACCGGTTTATTTTAACCCACCAAACCATATCATTGAGTCGGAGTTCCAGTGGTTCACGATTTCGGGGGTATGGGTTTGGGTCTTGGAATCATTTATAAAATTGGATAGAGGTCATTTTATAGATGCATTAGCTTGATAAATATGTTTACAAGTTAAAATGAACATAAAAACGATTAGCATTTAATTTCTTCATATGTTTAAAATTTTGTAGTTAAGTCTTCGAATCAATATCTATCATGACCGCTTCCACTACTACAAACACTTCATGGTTACGTTCCTTCATGGATCGTTGTAAGCTAGAAAAGAATGGGGCAAACTTTGCCGATTGGGATGCCCAACTATTGTTGGCGGCACAGGGTGACGGTAAGACCGAATACCTCATTGAAGAATCACCTCTTGAACCTGCAGAAAATGCCACCGCCGCAGCAAGACGACCCTATGATACTTATCAGAAGGAGTCTGCGGCAATCAAAAATGTTTTGATCTTCTCGATGGAGCCGGAACTCCAAAGGAGTGCCATAAATATTGGCACGGCTTATGAGATCTACTCCAGGCTTGTGACAATGTTCTCGAAGGCTTCGAGAATTGTCCAATACGAGGCGGCATCGGCCTTCTTTGATCTCAACCTTAAGGAGGGGCAAAAGGTTAGCCCACATGTGCTCAAGTTAATTGAGCATGTAGAAACCCTAAGGATGAATCAAGTGGACATTCCTAAGGAACTTGTGATTGACAGAATCCTCCACTCCTTGTCTAAGGTGAAAACTTATGTACAATTTCGGGTGAATTTCAACATGAGAAATCAAGACATCTCTCTCGATGAATTGCACAATATGATCGTGCAACCTGAAAGGGATATGGGCCTAAATGTTAGCGCCCCTAAGGATGTGCTCAACATTGATGTTAAGAGCAAAGGAAAGTTCAAGAGGAAGGGTAAGGCAAAGGGGAAGCAACCTTCCAAAGGTTCAAAGAAAGTGTCTTCTGAGGCAAGCACCTCCAATTCCAAGAAGAACCCTCATCAGGGAGCTAAGTGCTTTTATTGCAATGGCAAAGGACATTTGAAGAGGAACTGTTCCAAATATCTCAGCGATCTCAAGGCTGGGAAAATTCTTCCAGTTGGTATGATAACTATCGCAATTTTATGTTAATCTCAACTAATGTATTATGATACAAGTTGTGATGTGAATGCTCTTCTTACTTGAATTAGGGCATGAAAGCAAAGATAAGGGAAAGGAAAAACAAGCATAATAGATCAAGGGAACTAAGAGTAGCTCCACTCGGGATGATCAAGGAGCTTTGTTTTTCGCTTATTTTGGTAGTATTTCAAGTGTTGTAAGAACAATTTAGAACCTATGTTTTATTTCCTTGTTGGACGAGGAAAGGGGTAATCCTTGAACAATTTGTTGTATTTTGGATGATATAGTGACTTGGTTTTCAACCCAAGTCACTATCGGTTTTATAATTGTGTTCTTAATTAGTTTAAACACTTGCAAATCTTAAACATAAAATAGAATTGATTATTACATTTCAATGTATAACCATTGAAACCGAATAGGTACAGGATACTTAATTCAAATCAAATTAAAATCAAAATTAAGTTTAGAGGAAAAGTTATCAACCATCCAAAACTATCTAAGCTTTAAATCGAATATTTTCTGTAATAAATCATAAGGGTACACAAACCAACATCAAAGTCATTGCTTGTGGCCTTAGTAGCTATCTTTGGTAATGAAATCGGATTATTATTACAAAGATAGAGTGGGGGAAATTTGAAAAGCCACAAATAGCATATGATTTTGATTAGCACAATGGATTTGAGATATTAGTGAATAGTAGGATTTATTGTGTTATGGTTATGTGAAAGATAAAAAGGAAGATTAAGTTGTGGATAGGATCTACGATTTGACAAAATCCACGCCTTTTGATTTTAAAGGTAGATAAAGTTGTGGATAAGATCTACGATTTGCTTAAAAATCACGCCTTATGAACCCAACGGCCCCGGCCCGGGAGGATACTTCAAGAATAAATTCTTGAAGTTTGTAAGGAAAAATTCTATACATGGATAAGATCCATGATAGAGTCCTCGTACAGTATAAGATGATAAGATAAATGTAGGGAACTGAAAGTTCCCACACACAAAAATTATATACCATAAGAAAAGACTCTTATAGAAACTACGGGAGGACACTCGAAGAAAATTATTCAAAAGATTTTGCAAAGGCTCAAGAAAGGGTTCTTGGATTTAGATGGTGATCTAAATGTGCCAATGCAAATTCTAAGAACCATGAAATTTATAAGATATACATGCTAATAAATGAGATTTATTGAGAGAAGCATAAGTTGACATGTGGATGTCTGCAGTCTGCAAAGTTAAGGGTAACTTTGTTGAAAGTAGTAAAGTAATTCATTGAGAATGAATTCAGTAAACTCAGTAACCGCTTTTCAAAAGGGTATTTGAAAAGGATGTGACTATTAGCACATATGGTTAAGTCCCAACCATTTCAATCCATTAAATGTTTAGGAACATTGAATTGAGTGGGAGCTTTATGATTAACGGTTAAATGTAAAGTTCAGTGGGAATTCTCGCTCTAGGATTTGAACCTAGTAAGTCATGGAATGACTTCGGGATCTTCAGAATCAGGCAAGAACAAGAATTTAGTGGGAGTAAACGTTATCTAAAACAACTCATTGCTCGTTTGGAATGAAGCATTGATACTTATGAAAGGTATACGAGTTTTTGGTTCTAAATGACATATTGATATGAATTAAATCTAATTGAACATGGGATGTTTGGTTGAGATTATAAGAGACATCTTGTTATTAGTGTTAAGGTTGTTCATGGAGATGAAGATAGTATAGCCATGATGGGATCGTGGAAATTTATCGAACCTTAAGTACTATTCTTTGCACGTTTAAATCGCTAATGTTTCCGCCATTAGTATAATCGTGTAAAGTGGATGCGCGCCGCTTGCAGGACAACCTGTTGAGCAGGTGTTAAACCAATGATTAAACCTTGATCAACTGTCAAAGTATTCTCCAATGAAGATGAAAGACAAATTCAAGATTTTGGAAGATAACTTAGTCGTATGGTAAAAGGTTTGCAACGACTCAAGTTCCAAGATACCAAGCAAATATTTATAATAATCTTTGGCTTACATTCATTGACTATGCATCTCAATGACTTTTATTTTAACTACATGATCATCACAAGATTCTACAAAATGTATAAGTTCACAAATTATGTAAAAGCATTGCTATAGCTGAGAGTTAGACAATGCACATAATATTTGTTAGTCATGAGATGACTTATCTCTTTCAGATGAGAGAGCATATATGGATATGATCCACAAAGTGAACGCTCGCACGAAACGTGGTAAACCTGGTTTACCCGAAATGAAGATAATTACAAAATTAGAGGAAGTGAACGAGAGACACTAAAGCTAATTGTAAATTAAATGGTGTTCAAAGGTTGACCACTTGGATGGTGTAATCCACTAATTGTTTGAGTTATTTATAACTCACGAAAGGTCAAGTAAAATTCAAATGGGATGGTAAGACCATATTGAACCCCACTAAAGTGAATTGAATTATCATGACCTCGCCCCTAGTTGCTTAAGTGAGGTGACATCTCAATGCAACCGGATGTGTGATGCGATTGATGGTGAGTTCAATTGCCATAGAGTCATACGGGATGACTAATCGATCACCTAGGCATAGACATGTTAAGATACATTTGCCGGGCTAATGACCACTGATAGAGCTCTGGCGTACTCTTACTAAAAGACTGCCTGGTCGTGGCGGGAGCATCTATCGTGTTTCACATGAGTCAGTTCTTGGACTAATGACTGTTCTCTGAGGTGGCATAGTTTTCAGATTAACTTTGATCTATGTCCTAACACCTTCGTAACTGGGGTTTATAAGGACATATTTTGGGTTATGATGGGCTGTGGCCAGCCGGAAGGAATAAGTCGATTAGGAATTGTCCACCCCTTGTCAGGGTTGAGAAATATCTCTAGGCCACTCGAGGAGAATAATAACTAGAAATGCGTGGCCACGCTCGAAAGGTATCTATGGTAGATAATTCCGGCCAGTAGTTATAACTCCAGAACGAGATAAACCACTCTAGATTTAAATCAATTGCCGGCACGACCTGAGAGGACGCCATGCATTGAGTGGGAGATAGTAATAGGGCAAGAGAATTGGTAACACACACTTGTCTCGGACAAGTGGGAGATTGTTGGAGGAAGTGTCCTCGACAATAGTGTGTTGACGTAATTAAAACTCATTTGAATGAAACACAACTGGGAGTGTTACTCTTTTAAAGTCGACTGATCAACATTTACCGATAATGATTGGCTGTCTAGAGTTTAACATTATCGTCATATGATGGTGGTGATCAGTTGATCCCTTAAGGTCATATCTTTAGGGAATTCCGTCTCAATGGAATAATTAATTAATATTGTATTAGATACGAATTAATTAATAACTGGAAATTTGGAAATAATTTTATATGACAAATATTTTATAATAGGATTATAATAATAATAGTCAAAGTAATAAAATCGTTTTATTACTCGGTTTTTATTTATTCGTTTGAGAAACGATTAAATTGAGAATGAACACGGTTGATCATAAAATTACAAAGAGTTGTAATTAAATTATGACATTACATTTTTATACAATATTAATCTCGAAATTATTAGTGTAATTATTTAAATGTAATAAATTTGTAAATTATGAATTTTAATAGTTAAAATTGCACAATTAACAAATTGGGTCATGTGTTATGGGACATGTGTGACATGTTACAAATTAACACAATTGACAAAGATTAAATGGGTCCATAAAAGACCCATTTCAGACGTGTATTTGTGTAGTATGTAGGTTGTGTGTGTGTAAGATGGTTGTGTGCTTGAATTTACAAAGTAATTGTGTGTAAGGCATATAAAGAATATGTAAGGAATCTTACATGCTTTGTGTAAGAATGTAAGAGGGCATGCATTGGCTCCTTGGGGATGCCTTGGCCAGCCTATTCAAGAGCAAATAAGCTCTTGTTTGCTCTATATAAGACACACACACACCTCACATTAAGAGTGAGTTTTTTGGCTAAGTTATTGTTGGTGGATGCTTCATAATTTCACTAACACATTTATACTACAACTCCATTCTCCCATTTTCTTAAGTAAAATAGTTTTATAAGAAAATAATTATTTCCATATTAATAATGTTATAAGAGTAATATTATTATTATTTCTAGTATACTAATACTAATTTTCTAGTAACAAAATTTGTATTAGTTTGAGATCGGGTCCTTCATACGTATCTTTTGGAGACGATTTTTGTTAGATTGTTATAAGGGTATTTCGGTATTGAAGACTCGAGTAATAGGTGATTATTGAGTATAAACCTTCTAAAACCAATGTAAGGACAATCACATCTTATGATATCATCATGCATGCATAAGATCTTATTAAGTTTTATAACCTAAACTTAAAGAAACAAAACTCACATTAGTTTTGAGTATAAAATCAGGAACTTAGTTCCCAACAGTGTGGGGCACGGTGGTGAGAGATATAAGTGAGAGGAGGGGGTGTACATAAGTGTAACGTGTTAATTTACGTTGTTGACTAATTAATTAGTTAGTAATGTGTTATGTTAAATAAAGATTTAATATTAAGTAATATTCATAGGGAACGAGTTTGAAGTGGAGTATTTCTGATTCCCGTTGATTACGTGATTAGTCGGAGTTCGCTTGATCAGGTAGGATACACTGACCCTATACTCTATGATGTGTTGTGAATGAATGTTGGATTGTGTGTTATGGATGCTGAGCATGACTTATATGAGAATGATATTGGTTGGATTGAGTGTTGTTTATTATTATTGGTACGCTCATTGCGTTATTTAATAGCATGATGGATTAAGAGTATTATTGCATTCATGAGCATGACATGTGCATTGGTTACGGATACGAGATGATGATGATATTATTGGGCCCAGGCTAGTTGATGCCCGTCGTTGAGGGTACCAAAGATAAAATTTATAAATCCTAACCTTTAACTATAGATAGCGAAAGTCAGGGTCGAACCACAGAGAGGTGGGGAATGTTTATTGTTTGAATGTTAATGTTTAAGGGTAACAAATATTTGGGGTTGATTGGTTGATTACCATATCTAAAGCAAAGATAAAAATAAAACAAGAATTAAGAGATGAGAATAAAATATAATAAAAAGGGATGCTAGGATGTTTGGGGTAATAATTAGCTAAGGTAATATAAATCCTAAGGTCAACATGTATTGCAGTCGCGTAAGGGGGTGTAACATATCTTTTTAGGTCTATGCTACCTAATAGCTCCTTTCGGCCTATGCTATTAGTTCCTAGGTCTCACAATTATTGGGTGTCAACAATAAGGGTGATTCCTAAATCCTAGGTCACATACCTTTCAGTCTTGAGTAACCTAGCCGTCTTAAGGTGTAAACCAATGCCCTTCCCGTATCTCTCAATCTTGGGTAGGTCATTACTAACATCCTACAAGTCTCTTTTCAGTTTCATTGTAGGGTATTATAGTCAACAAGGAAAGACGAAACAGGATACAAATGCGAGTGGTCGACCGACCAGCTATTCCAGTCGGCCGACCACAGCCTCGGTCGACCGACCAGCTACTCCAGTCGGCCGACCGCGGCTCTTCTACAAGTCGGTTTCGGAATTTATTCTACCTATGCATATTATCCCCTACATCCTAACATATGAAAATTAGCTACTCATGGTTGTTAAGACGATTATGAAAACGGGATTAAACATGGTAAACATAGTAAATAATCTAAACATGCAAGAATTAATAAAGCTTGAGATTCTGACTTAAACGAATGTAATAAAAATAAGAACAATAATAAAGCTAAATTAAAAGAATAATTACCACAATCGGAATTAGGGCAGAAAGGAACAAACTTTATTGAATGCTTGAAAATTGTTGAAAGATTACAAACTCTAATAATAACTGAATAATAACTGAACTATTGAATTTCTCTAGAACTGAATGTATGAATAAAACTTGATCTAAAATAAAACCTGATGCCAAAACCATAACTACAAGATTAGCTTATATAGGGCACAACTTAGAGTTTCCTAAAGACTCTACTCCTAATTTATTTCCGAAAAGAATTGTTCTGGGCTTCGCAGAGGTCGGTCGACCACTGTGGTGGGTCGGTCGACCTCCTTTACGGATTTTAGTTGAATTCTTGGGCTTTCTTCAGATTTGGACTTTTATGAAGATCAGGGCTGGTCGGTCGACCCGTTTAGCTGGTCGGTCGACCGCCTCCGTATAGGATTCTTCGGTTTTCTCCTTGCTTTGACTTTTGGCATTTAAATAAAGACTCCAGTTAACTTTCCATTGTTCCTTAATTATGCAAAAGACTTGAGGATAAGGATTTGGTGCTAAATCGTCCATTTTCCGCATAAATCTGCAAAAGTGCATAAAAATACGAAAGTACACGATTGTTGGGAAATAAGGGCTAAAACATAGTAAATGAGCGACCAAATGCGTGTAAAAATAGATGAAAAACATCATAAAATAGACACGCATCACTAGTTCTGCAGGACTAGACCTGGTGACCTCAGCTGTTATGTTGGTGTTCGGCGACGGCCGATTATAGTTTGCCGGGAGGTTCGAGAGGATTACCTAATACGCAATGAAAGTAACGCCTGTGGGTTCTCTCGCCACAAAAAAACGAAACTGAGAAATTAGTTGACAAGATAGACTTGGGCAAAAGCAACCCGACCCGAAAGGCTACCCGACACCCAAAAGTGACCTGAAACCCGAATTGATCCAAACGACACGAACATGGCCCGAACTTTCATGATCGTTAAATAACTCAGGTTGCAAAATAACCCGATTCAATACTAGCGAGCCCGAAAAGTAGCCGACCAAATATAACTCTAATTGAATTGAAAAGAGTCGAAATAGTTTTTTCTCAATTATTCATTGACCCGACCTGAAATATCCGGCCCGAGTTGGCCCGAACCAACCCCCACTGATTTAACCGGTTTGTGAGTTGAATTGAAAATGGAGAGTGTAACAGCGTAACAACCGCACTAGTTTCCAAGCCTTGAAAAGTGACACACGATGAGCATGAGTATGAGAATGGAGTGATCGAGCCATATGATGAAGTATATCCCCACAGTCCACACCTCATTTAAGTTAGTGAAGACCATGACCTGGGAATGCTGGGATTGAAAATAAATTTAGGTGAAAAAGGCGTTGATAATAATAATAAATCCTGAATAAAGAAAGTTCCCCCATAAATGACAAACCATGAACTCCTCCTCCAAATCTTCAACCTCCTCCCGAAAACTTGCAGTTTCTGAGGATAATAATTAATATAAGTAAGAGTTTATAAATTGTACAGTAACTAAAACTCAAACAAACATACAAGTTACATTCAAAACAACATAACTCAGTCTTTTGAATTTAGTGGGTTAGATTTGGTGTCTGCTAAGATCTAATGGTCGCTTTCTGTCTCTCACTCTCATGAAGACAATGACCTTTCACTTCTTTACCTTTTTTCCCTTTTTTTTTTTTTTTTTTTTTAACCTCTCTCTTTTATTTTCCTCCTTAAATTACTTGCTGACTATCTCTTCTTTTCTCTTTTCTTTTCTTTTTTAGCACTCTTTTTTTTACCTAGATTATACTTCTTTTGATTCTAACTTAATGGGTTTTTACTCTTGTTTTTACTGCTGCACTCCCTCCTTGTTGGCTTTAATTTTATACGTTTGTTTAATATACGTAGGGTTTCTAGTATTGGTTAATGAAACATATGAAAATATGAAATCAAACCGCAGAGGGAGGGGGAGTCATTTGTAAAAGCTCAAGATGATAACACTTATCCTTAATGGGTTAGTATAATTTGTGCATTTTGTATTAAATTTGTTGGATAAAATGATGATTTTGATTAAAGAAAAAAGCAGTTAATTTGGAGAAACATGGAGAGAACCAAAATGGATTTTGGAGTGCATCACATATACATACATGTTCTGACGTTGATTCATATACATTATTAATACATATTCACATTATTATGAATTCAGAAAGGTAGACATGCTGATAATCTCAAGTCATATCAGTGTCAGGAAGTGGTGAATTAAAATAATATAAATAAAATAAAATAATGTGTAGCTTTAATATTTGCACTTAATAATAAAATATCTGGCAGTGTACTTGCGATGTCAGGGTTAGATCAAATCAATCGTCAGCTGTCTGCCAAAATGTAAAATAAAAACAAAAACAATACAATATGAATATATATTATGATTCCCTTTTTGCTTCTTTTTTAATCAATCTAATCTAATTTCATTTTACGAATCAACTCCATTTATTATTGTTTCTTCTCTTTCTTTCTCTATCTATCTATCTATCTATCTATCTTCTATCTTCTGCTACCAATAATTCTTGGTTGGAGATTGAATCTTTATTTATTTATTTATATATTTTATTTATTTATGTTTTTCCTGTTTTCTATGAGTTTTCTTGTAACTTGATGTGTTTCTTCTTTTTGGTTCCTCTTTTCCTTACCATCACTTGCTTTCATCTTCTTCTTCTTCAGCTTTGTTTATCAAATTGAATTATCCAGAACTCCCTTACTTTATGCCCATACGGTTTCAAACCATGATTCATGTCGGCCGACACCCATTCCTTTTCGTAGTAAACTAACCTCACTGGTGAGTAACTCAGTATTACATCTAACCTGTGTCTTTAGGGTTAGGGTTTCAATGTAAGTGATTGCTTTTATAATTGCTACCCTCAATTCTCACTCTATCTCTATTTAATCTTTCTATTTATTTTCGTATTCCTCATTTGCATGTTATGTTGCTCAAAACTCAGTTACAAGTATCCCACAAGTATCCCACACGGGTGCCAGGGTGCGTGTCCAACTGTCTGATTTGTCTCTTTTAGGAAAAAAAATTCATGTTTTGGTCTAAAATGAGGTGTCCAAGTCTCCGACATGGCTACGCGAGGTAATACGGTAGAGTCCAAGCCCCATAGGTTGCATGTATTATTTAGCCATACCCATGTGAGGGGGTGGTTACATTGATTAGCATACTCTTGTTATCTTATGTGTTTTTTTTACAGTTATCTTATGTGCTTATTACTTCATTAATTAATTGTAGAATTTCCTTAATTAGGTGCTTCAACTTTCCTCGAGATGTCTAATTTATAGTACTCCTACTTTGATTGTGATAGTTACAGTTTTCACTAGGGTTGACTGCTTTAACAAGCACATACTTTCTTTCTCTGCTTGGAATTGTATGTGCACTAATTAATCAACTTTTTAATCTACTATACCAAAAATGTGATCAAGTTTATGTTTCCTCTTTGCCATTTTTTTATATGTAAGTGCAGTTGCTTACATTAGCAACGAGAATTAAGAAATAGTCTAAGAGAGCTCTCTTCAGCCCACTCATGGATGGAACAAGGGTGTTTTGAATTATCTGCCGACTCATTCATTCAACCACTCAGTAGATCAGAACATTTACAAGGGCTCTACTGTGATTGCATGAATGATGCGGGAGATAGTTTCAACTCTCTCCCTCTTTGCTTGGACTGAAGGGAGCTCCCTTTCTCTATCCCCTTCATTGGTTTTTAGTATAAAACCATCAAAATTAAATATACATCCGTTCATTCTGTGTCTTTGTTAGAAGCTATTGTTGCCGTTACAAATGGCTTCATCTTCTATCTATCTATTACTCCGTCTCCTACTGTCAATAGGCCTACTTCGTAAGTCTCCTTCCTGACTACGTTTAACGAGAATTAAATGAGACAAGAGGATTAACTTGTTGTACTCCGATGCTGCGATTTGCATATAGGACTTTTGGAGTTTAGGGTAACTATCTTATCCACTAATTATAACTTATGCCCCTAATTTGTTGATTCTATGTGTCTCCCATACTCTAGTGTCTTTAATTTCTGTGCTAGGCTTACGATTGTTTTGGAAACCTTGTCATTGCTATCAAGGGGATGCTCATATATTCGGGTTACTGGAGTTGATTAACCAGTTTGGTTCAGGCTTCTTCGAGGTATGCCATTGGTTTGACGTTTTCTTCTTGCATCGTTACCATGAATGTTTATCGTTGTTGAGGTTTACTTGCTCACTACTTTCTTCCGAGGGTACGAGTTCTAAAACTAAATATAGACTACATTACTCCCAAGTCTTCATATATAATTCATATATCTGACACTAGGGCACTTCATTTTAAGCCTAACGCGAATGTTATGTTTTCAAAAGCTAGCCTTATGGTGTATCTGAGTTCCTAACCCGAGTCTGGGTAAGTAGGTAACACATCTTGTTAAAGAGTAGATTGTATTACCTCTTCATAAGAATTATTCCATCAAGGGTAAAAACATTAAATTGATGTTTATTTTGCTGAGATGGAAATTGTTAAAATCTATTGATTAATGCTATCCCTGACCATGGGTAATCGTCAGATCAACAGAAAAACAGAAACAAAGGATGATGTTTTCGGGTACAGCTTTATGCTAGTCCTGAATGCTATTGAATACCATGATCTCTTAAGAGTGTGATCTCTATTGAGCTTATACTAGTTTTGACCGTCGTGAGGCAAAGCATGTGGCAGAAGCCTTTCCTGTTGGTTTTGAAGATCTTGAGTCTACACATATTGTTATTATGTTCCAGTTATGGGCCTCTTTGTGTGGAATCTGTATCATTTTTGTGGTCGCTACTACTGTATGCATAATTACTTTTCTTTGATCATGTTTTGAAAGAGGTTGTCATATGGGTAGAATGTTCACAAAGTATCCGTCTTAACCTTAAGACGACGAGTCAAGCAATATGCTACTTATATAGGTGAGACAAATATTTTCTTATTCCCTAGGCATTTCGATTTTATCTTATTTAATGTATTTGAGAAAGATATATCCATCTTGAGAGAGACAGGTTGATGTTTCAACATTATGCTTGTAGATTATGAGTTCCAAGTTTCACTTTGAGCTGTAATCACTTCTATTTCGGCTTCTACACGTACTAATTAAACAAAGTTAAGTTCAAATCAAGCAATCTATACAATTTTATACTGCGAATTGTTTAGCTAGGGTTAATAGTTCCTTTCTGATCTACGGCATTTAATTAAGCGAAAAAAATGCACGACCCATCAACTTTAATTTGTCACATATCGCAACTTTACTAGAATACTCTGTAAACTCGTAATGTAATCTTTCCTTGAGTTATTGGCATGGTCGCAGGACTTGCAGCTGTGGATTGGAGCTTGTTGATGCTGATTGTGGTAAGCGAAAAAAATTAATAAGTTGAGAGTTTTGGTTTGATTAACTAATGTAATGAAGTGATGGTTATGTCGCAGGTAGTGGTTCTCTTCTTTACGCATATTGGTTCCAGTGGTTTGGGTTAGTGGGTATTCACTGGATATGTCGACCCTGAATTATTCATTTGTTGGTAGACATGGTGTCTTCTGTCTTTGTTTACGCACTCAATATTCAATAACAAAGTGCACATATTATGTTTTTTAAAATTCCCCTTACCTCCTTCCTTTCTTTTTTATCGTCCTTTTTTTCTCTTTTCAAAGGTTAGAAAAAGTCTTAAATTAAAATAACTTCACCCTGTGCTACTTACTTCGTATTATTTAACAAAGGCCAATATTAGATATCGAGTTTCATTTGAAAATAGGACGATTAAGGCCGTGCTTTTTTTGGCTCGGTTGAAACGAAATTGAGGTGAAGCGAATATAGTTGTAAAACGTAACAAATACAACCACGTAAAATTAAAAGAAGCTGAAATTAAGTCAGAAAGAACATGACCTAATTTATGAGTTGGAGTCCTTGGAGCCTTCTAATTTTCACTGGTTGATTCAGAAATCTCAAGTGCCCTATTTGTGTCACCATTTCACCAATCACTAACCTTGTGGAGCCATTTACCTCATAAACATTTCTGAACAACTTTAGTAGAGTAGTTTAGGTCACGCTACAAGATTCAAATGGATATTGCTATATCACGCCCCCTGTTTTACTTGTTACGCTCCCTATTTTTATATTTATTCCCATTTTGCCCTTGCGATTTCTATTTCGGTTATGGATTTCTGACGTTTGTTATGGATAATTTATGAGACGGTTTTTGAGACGGTTAATTGTAACATGATTTTCGGTGACGGTTTTTACGGTTAAATGTTGTGACGGTTTTTATAATAAACAATTATAATCGGTTTTTAGGAATAATAAACAATTTGTGAGACGGTTTTTGAGACGATTTTTATAATAAACAATTGTAATCGGTTTTTAGAAATAATAAACAATTTTTGAGACTGTTTTTATAATAAACAACTATAATCGGTTTTTACGAATAATAAACAATTTTTGAGACGGTTTTTATAATAAACAATTATAATCGGTTTTTACGAATAATAAACAATTTTTGAGACGGTTTTTATAATAAACAATTGTAATCGGTTTTTACGAATAATAAACAATTTTTGAGACGGTTTTTTTAATAAACAATTTTTGAGACAGTTTTTACACGAAAATTGCTTGTCTTGTGGATTGCATGACACGGCCATGGCCATGTCGTGTGGATTACATGACACCGCCATGGCCATGTCGTGTGATCCACACGACACAGCCAATGGCCATGTCGTGTGATCCACACGACACAGCCATGGCCATGTCATGTGGATCACACGACATGGCCATGGCTGTGTCATGTAATCCACAAGACAAGTAATTTTCGTGTAAAAATCGTCTAAAAAATTGTTTATTAAAAAAACCGTCTCAAAAATTGTTTATTATTCGTAAAAACCGATTACAATTGTTTATTATAAAAACCGTCTCAAAAATTGTTTATTACTCCTAAAAACCGATTACAATTGTTTATTATAAAAACCGTCTCAAAAATTGTTTATTATTCCTAAAACCGATTACAATTGTTTATTATAAAAAAAACCGTCACAACATTTAACCGTAAAAACCGTCACCGAAAATCATGTTACAATTAACCGTCTCAAAAACCGTGTCAAAACCGTCTCAAAAATTATCCATAACAAACGTCAGAAATCCATCACCGAAATACAAGTCGCAGGGGCAAAATAGGAATAAATATAAAAATAAGGGGCGTAACAAATAAAACGGGGGACGTGATATAGCAATTTTGATTACCTGCCATTTAAGAGGAAAATATGGAGTGACTAGGCCAAGCAAATTAGCTTCGACATTAATAAAAGGGTATAGTGAGATGGGGGAGGAGAATAAGCGGAAGGCACCTTATTAAGGGGTAAGATTATTGGTAAATTTTAAAACAAGGTTATATGAGTCTTGAGAAAATACTCCCTCGACAATCTCAATAATCTACTCAAGTTTTGATAAAGTTTTTAGTCGAATTTTGAAAATTCAAGACTCAACTTAAAATTCTACAAAAGTCTTAACCCTACCGTTTTATAGATGACAACCAATAAATCGCTATCATGTGTTAAAAATATTATTTTTTTCTCGTTTTTTTTTTAAATCTTATAAGAAAAGTATTGTGGTTCATGTGTTAAAAATATTATTTTGTTCTCGTTTTTTTTAAATCTTATAAGAAAAGTATAGTGAAAAAGTAGAGTCTAGGTGAGTCTGAAGGATAATTTATAAAGTCTGGGGGTGAATCCGAGGTGGGTCTGAACAATAGAATAATAATAAAAATTAGTGAAAAGCTGGGGTGACGGAGTTGAAGACTTTAGTGAGTCTTACGGATAATCTATACCTATAAAAGGAATAGATTTTAAGTGTCTCCATTGGTTCCTTGAAATAAGAAATTAATGGGCCCACCAAATTTTACACTGATTTAATTCCTCTCTTCTATATTCATAATTCTGATCTTTACTCATCCCTAATTACGTATTCTGATATTTTCTCATCCCTAATTACGTAATCGATTACCGTATTACATTTTGTCATTGTCATAATAAAATACGATATCATCAAATTATTGTTAATCGAATATTTAAATAACAATATACAACAGTCCAACAAAATACGATATTTAACGGTCCAAAAGTTTATTTGAATTTTATTTAAATTCAACTAAAAACTAGAAATATACTTAAAAAACAAAAATCTGTATATGAGCACAAAAGTTTTTTTTTCGAATTTAAATCTTTTAGTTGAATTTAAATTAAAATACGATATAAACGGTCCAATAGCTATCAAAATGATCATATTTTGCCAATTTCGTAAAATGTTTTGGGGTAGTTACAGGGTGGAACTAAGAAAAATTTGGGTTGATTACGATGATTCGGAACTTAGGACTAAATCCGTAAGCATAATTTTAAAATATATATATTTTTATCGGCTACTATACGTCTTAAGTTTAAAATGAGTTAGTATAGCTCCTCATGGATTATAAGACACATTTTATTTTCGTCATGCATAATGTTTTTTTTTGTATTATTCATTCTACATATATATTTGACCCGTCTTAAACTCAAACCGATAAGTATCCTAAATAAGTTTTGTGTACTTTTATAATGTCAAGTAGATGCAGTAGTTTTATTTTCGTCTAAGTCATGTATATAAATTCTCTTTACTTTTACATTGATATTACTCCGATACTAAAATTATATATTTTTTTAAATATATTTACCTTCTTATTAATTTTTTTAATTTAATAAAATTAGACCCGTGCATTTTTTGCACGGGCGTAAAACTAGTATTACCCTAAAACTGGTTGTCCAAATTTGTAGACTGGGTTTTAAAACCGACACTGCCTTTTCAAAACTGCTATTTTTGCAAATCCGAACTGAACCGAAATAAAACCAGGTACCTAGTTTCATCAATAAAAAGGGATCCAAAAACGTTGTTACCTGAAACCGGTTTTCTAACCTTGATTTCTAAATTTTGGCTAATTTGTTCCTTTTTGCTCAATGAGTATAAATAAATGTTACTACCCCGAATTAAGTTGACATAAAATCTAAGCTACAGCGTTTGATAAATTTGTCCAATTCCATATATAAAAAATATTATTCCAATTTTTTTAAGAGCAGAGGAGAAGATTGATATTTGAGGATAAACTAGTTTTAATCTCGTGCAAATTGCACGGGATTGCAGGTTCAACTATTGTTATTTATGAATAATAATTAGTCATATTTTCGATTTTCGATTTGTAATATAATTTTATATGACCGATATACTAAAAATATTGTAATATTAACATACACTTTATATTTAAAGTATATCAAAACGCAATCAATCTATATAAATTTGAAATATCATAACAGAATTACAATATACAATGATAAGTAAATGTTAATACAAAAATCTCAAAGTTTTCTTCATTATATATGCATTTTTCATCGTCACAACTCACTCATAAATAAGAGTTGTCAACATGTCGAATTCTTTGGAGATAGTTTAAAAGCCGATAGTTTCAACTTACCTCATTCAAAATAATGAAATAGGTTGGTCCTACTCTAGGGATCAATATAGTTTTTTACCTTATCAGAGAAAAAAGTTATGACTGCTCCCAAATCCCGTTATTACTCGTGTTTTTGTAAATGTTAAGTATGTATTATGGTACTTTTCTTTTGCAATTTCCATATCCCATTTTTTTTTATCGTGTCATTTTTAATTTAATATTTGGAGCATTTTTTCAAATATATTTATGTGAAGCCTTACGCATAAACTGATAAACTCTTGAATAGTTACTTTTTATCGTAATTAAAATTTTCATCCATGAAGTTTTATGCTAGAATTTTGTGGTATTTTAATGATATTGGTTTTATACAGATAAGATTATTATTCATGAATCATTATTTGTTAATCTTTACGTACCGACCATCGTTATTTTTAATATTTACGTACAAATTATAAACGGAATCATTTACGTACTGAACATAAACCAAGGCGGTTCTCGTTATTTAACTATTTCATCTTTGTTGTGGGTCCCGCTTTTATCGATTTACCAACAATCCATCGTTATTTTTTAATACTTACGTACAAATCATGTACATAACATAAACTAAGCGGTTTTTCGTTAATTAATTTTTTCATCATTGTTGTTGAAATTTGTTTTAAATTTTTCTGGATTAATAAAGATAAGATATGTGAATAAATTGAATACATATGACATAAAACGTTTGCTATCATAAAATAAATTAAATTAGTGTTTTTAACTTTTAGCTTAACTGGTATGGTATTAGGTATTTTGTCATGGTTTTGTTTCCATTGTCCAGCTTATTCTTATATATATGACGATGACAATGGATGATTAGTCGAATTTTCTAGATTTTATTTTCATGTTATGTTGAATTATTAAAATATACTCCGTAGAAGATATTATTTTTTTAAGAAATATTATTATAAATTAGTACGATATATAAATATCAAATATTACGCATGACATATAGAACAATATATCTTCTTGAACATAAATATTACGCATGACATTTGGACCGATATATTTGATTGAACATGAATATTTATGAGATAATCAGTTATTTATATACATTTTGTACTTTTTTGTAACAATATTGTAAATTGTAAATTGTATCAGTTCATGTATTTGATTGTAATTTTATTTTAGTTGTTATTGTAATTTATTATTTATTGTGTCGAAAACGTAAAATTTTTACTTTTACATTGAAATTAAATAAATCTGTATTTGGTGGGTCCCACGTTTTCGAAAAATAAAAGAAAAAGCCTTGTTTGAGGTGAATTTTTAATTTTTAATTTTTTTGGTTGAACATAAATATTACGCATGATATTTGGAACGGTATATGTGATTGAACATAAATTAAAAATGAGATACTCATATATTTATATGCATTTTGTATTTTTTGTAACAATGTTGTAAATTGTAAATTGTATCAGTCCATGTATTTCATTGTATTGTATTCTATTTTAGTTATTATTTTAAAGTATTATATATTATATATTTTTGCAAAAAATTGTACTGAATTTTTTTTTTGTAATTAATTCCGTATTCGTTTCTAATCAGTAAATTTTTTTTGTAGAAAACGTAATTTTTTTACTTTTACATTGGAATTATATCAATCTATATTTTGGTGGGTCCCATGTTTTTTATTAAAAGAAAAAGAAAAAAAAAAGAAAATGGCATGTTTAAGGTGACGTGGGTGAAGGAAAATGCAAGAAATGATTCAGCATTAATATAGATAAGATAGAGATGAAATGAAGAATGAACAAAGATTGAAACGTGATGGTAAATGAAGAAGTAAGTGCCAAGATTTGCGGTAAATTTTGGGGAATGGTAATGCCATTACTTTTTTTTTTTTTTTTTTCAGAGTTAAGTTTAAGGATATGTTATTATTTATCGTATCACATAAACGAGTGAGATTAATAATTTTAGAGTGATATTATGTCTTTCCAAATTCTACTTCCTCCATCTTGATCAATTGTTATCTTTTGATTTGACACAAAAATCACAAACAAAAAGGGATGATCATTTTTCAATTACTAAATGAGAAGTGCATTAAATTAAGGGTTAATAATCAAATTGCTTATTTCCTTCGTTCTTAAAATAGAAAGGATAAAAATTGATTGAGATATCCGAATATGGAATTGGACAACCAAGCAGAGGGAGTAGTATTTTAATGAAAAGATCCTCAAATTAAGAATTACAGTTGAGTGGTTGGCTTTTTGGTTGGTTTTATGAGGAAAAAAATTAGTTTTTATTTTTTCAAAATGTTCCAAGTATGACCTACTTTTCAAATTTGGTATTCGGTATTAATTTTGAAACTAGTTTTATGTCCGTACAAAAATTGTACGGGTCGGTTTCAAAAAATTTCATAAATATATTGATTAATTAGTCCAAACACAAAAACTTAGGAGAGACCGCCTCTCAATAATTTATTGGGAGACGGCCCATTTTCAATCAATTGGTTTCAAATCATACCATGTTATAATATGGTAATTATTATTAATTAATTGAAATAATAATAATTAGTCAACCAATAATTAATATGGGAAGATTCTCCTTCCTTAATTTGTCTGGCGGTTATGCATTAACAACACAAAAAAAATACACAATTCCAATTCACGTTATTATTGTCTACTCTAAATTCAAAAAAAATATTGAGAGATTCACGTTTCATTATTTTGTGATTATTTTCTTCCAAAGCAAATCAGAAAAAATTGTATTATTCATCACGACTAAATATTAATCTTAACTCCAATTTGTTGAAATCAAAGGAACAACGATGAATATGGAAGAACATGACGATCCAATGAAAATAGAAGGTATTATTAATCACGCATATTGTTCTTGATTTGTTGTAAAAAAAATTTGTTGCAAATTAGTACATTATTTTTGTAATTTGTAGAATTGTCAATGATGAAAAATACAGAAGATGATGATTCGACACCATTTGAGGAAGATGATCTCAAAATAACGGAGGAGGATGATAAAATATTATTTTATCATAATTGGAACAATTTAGTACTTGTTTTTCTATTGTACGTACAGTCAGTTTAATATAAGAAACATATTTCATAAATTTCGTACTTTTTTTTATGGACTGGTAGATTAATGTTAATAATAAGTTACATTAGTTTTGTATGTTTTATTTCTTTCCGACGAGAAGCATGAGTCCTTTGAATGATTGTTTAACACTTTTAATGAATCAATAGGCAGTGATATCTTCCCTTCGTCCATATTTACCGATCATAATTATGTTTTATCAAATATTGATTAAATGTTAAAAACTGATACGATCACATTTCTGACATGTACGAAAATAACTATTCGAAACTGATACAATAGTAGATCTCCTAAGAGATCACATCTCAATAAGCTTATTGGGAGACCATTGTACAAATTTAAGAAAAAGTGCTACTAAAGATAATATAACAGGTACTTATTTACATTATGTAAATAAGTACGAAATTACTCTGGTACGATCAATGATAAATGGGTCACAAAATACAAATAAAAGAGTACAAAAGAATGGTTTCTCAATAATTTATTGAAAGACCATCTCTCTTAAGTTTTAATGCTGATACAATTACATTTCTGACATGTACGAAAACAATTATAAAAAAATATCTAACAATAAATTACAGGTACAATATAATACTATACGTTTACCCTATAAATTTGTACTAATACGAAATCTAATATAACATATACAAAGGATCGATTGTTATACAAAACAACAAAATAAGTGTACTAGTACGAAACGATTAATAGTTCGTACAACAAGTACATTTAAACATTATTACATATTAATTACATATTTAGACTAACCAAGTAAAATAATAAAATACAAATACAAATGAACAAGTTCAAGGTACAGGTATATAATATAAGATATCAGGTACTACAACAGAAGTATAGATCTAAACTATTACATAATACCAAGTACAAATTTCAACAAAACAAGTATTAATTGTACACATACATAATGTAACAAATTGGGTACTAAAACCAATTATTATATTAACAAATAAATCGGGTACCAAAACCAACATTAGCACAACTCCTCTTTCCTCGAACACCCCATGTGTTACAAACTTCATGTATATTCGGCTGTTCAGCATCTCGATCCTTAGCATTTGAACATTCCCTTTTTTCTATCATAAAAAAAAAAAGATCAATATAAAAAAAATACCAAACAATAAATTACAAGTACAGTATAATACTATACATTTAGCCTATAAATTCGTACTAATACGTAATCTAATATAACATGTACAAAACATCGATTGTTATACAAAACAACAAAGTAAGTGTACAAGTACAAAACGATTAATAGTTCGTACAACAAGTAAATCTAAACATTTATTACATATTAATTACATATTTAAACTAAGCAAGTACAATAATAAAATACAAATACAAATGAACAAGTTTAAGGTACAGGTACATAATATAAGATATCAGGTACTAAAACAGAAGTATAGATTTAAACTACTTCGTATTACATAATACCAAGTACTAATTTCAACAAAACAAGTACTAATTGTACATATACATAATATAACAAATCGAGTACCAAAACCAATTATTATATTAACAAATAAATTAACTATGTTCACATTCTTATTTAAAAAAATTGGTACAAAATTAAACAAATTTAATTAAAAATCTAGGTAAAACTCGAATATATAATACAATCCATCACTTGCTCAATTCGATTATCAAACACATATTTACATGCGTCGAATTTCATAAAAATGGACTTAAATATACCTAATTTAGTACCATAATACAAACAATATACCAAATCTCAATAAAATGGTACAAAATTCACATGGTCTTCAAAAACACATATGGACTTTTCAAAATAATGGTACGAAATTTATATGGTCTTCAAAAATACATATACCAAATTTCAAATTAATGGTACGAAATTCATAAACATACCTATTACGAATTTCACTCGTTTTCTCGGTGCCGACTTCAATGAGCTTTTCCTATCCGTATTCTTCTTCATTGTTGTAATTTTGGTAATTAAAAAAGAGAAATAATAAAAATATGATCAAGCCGGCAGTTGAGGAGATTATTTTGAGAATATATGGTTGAATATTTGGAGAAAATTTTGGGAAGATGAAAATTCTGAAAAGTTTTGATTTTGTTTTGATATCGGCGGTTTTGAAAAGAATTTGAAAAGTTTCGATTTGGGAATATTATGTACAAGCACACGCCCTTCAATTTTTTGGTCAAACAATATCTTGTTTCCTTTTTTTTTTATTGTTATTAAATGTAATTTTAATATATTTTTTTCTCTCTCTCCTAAATCCATATTCTATTTTGGTATAATATTTGATATGGTCCACTTTGTATATGGATCGTCTCTCAATATATTATTGAAAGACGGTCTCTCAGGAGACCTACTGTAGTCCAAATATAATTAAACATGAACTTAAATGAGAAATATATAAAGTATTAATCTAGGGTTGATTTTGATTCCAAATAATTAATTTACTGGTATTGAATTAATTAATTTATGTTTTTAAGATTATTATAAATTGAAATTAATTTTCAATTTTAATGTTATTAACGAAAATAATCAAACTTTATGAAATAAGTTTGAACCGTATAAAAGAGATAAAAAAAGTTGTATTGTACTTGTATACCCTTTAAATAACTTACCCTTTAAATGATTTTTTTTTAGTTTGAAATTTAAATTTTATTACAACAATGACGAAATGTAAGACGAAGACATTATAGAACATAAGACTTTTAATTGAGTCATTTTGGTATAAATTGGACCGTTATTTATATTTTCGATTAACAATAATTTGATTATATCGTATTTTATTATGATAATGACGAAATTTAATACTGCAATCGATTACGTAATTAGGAATGAGGAAAGATCACAATTAATTCAAAATTTAGGAGTGAGGGAAATGAAGGAAATTAAATAAGTAAAAGTTAGTGGGTCTTTCTTTACTTATTTCAAGGAACCAATATAAATCATTTAAATTCTATTCCTTTTATAGAGATAGATTAGGAATCAAATTACACATTCACTAATGTAATTAATGCATATATTAAAAATTTATTTCATCTTTTAGTATTGTGTTTATCATTTCTCTTTTTTTTTGTTGGAAAATAAATCTAGTTTATAAACTAAGTAATTGTTGCCTGGCACGGTTTATGGCTTAAAAACGATTGAGTATGTGAACTGCTTTTATTTGTGGAGTGAAACTTACTCAGCATCTTATCTAATCTATAAAAGCAACAACCACAGAGCCTACGTGGCGCTCTGTGGTTGAAAGTAGATTTTTAATATTTCTTAAATAAGGGTCCCACCATGTTCTATGTTCATTTTTATTTTCAGAATTGTATTCTTCTTCAATTTACAGAATAAATTTTGTATATGTTTCTACAAGTTGTATAATACAACTATTCAATAATCAATACGTGTATGTGATTAATGTAAATCGCCCATTGATTAACTTCGGTAAAATAATTATTTATAATTTTAATTGTTAACTTGGGTTATTAAAAAAATAAATAAAGGAAATCATCATCTCGAAAATACCATCTTGAAATAATTGTTTACAATAGAGGCATACACTTGAGCTTTGGCTTTAATTAAAACAAAAAAAATTCAATTATGTTTAGAAATTTAGAAATACAGATAAATAAAATAACTATACCAGAATCTAATTTATTAAAGCAACGACCTCAGAGCTGAGGTGTCGCTCTTGGTTGAAGGTGCATTATTTAATTTATTTTTATACAAGGCCCCACCGTTTTCCCCATGTTCTATAATAATTTCTTTTATATGCAATTAATTTATACTTTTTGTAATGCCGTAAAAATATAGTCTACAATTTTAATATATGATCGCACCAAAAAAACAATTTTAATATATGAGCACTTAATGATAAACTAAAACAAAAAACATATAAGCTTATTAAATAATTATTATTTTAGATTTGACATATATATATAGCTATATTCAGTAAATCTAATCTATAAAAGCAACAACCACAGAGCCTACGTGGCGCTCTGTGGTTGAAAGTAGATTTTTAATATTTCTTAAATAAGGGTCCCACCATGTTCTATGTTCATTTTTATTTTCAGAATTGTATTCTTCTTCAATTTACAGAATAAATTTTGTATATGTTTCTACAAGTTGTATAATACAACTATTCAATAATCAATACGTGTATGTGATTAATGTAAATCGCCCATTGATTAACTTCGGTAAAATAATTATTTATAATTTTAATTGTTAACTTGGGTTATTAAAAAAATAAATAAAGGAAATCATCATCTCGAAAATACCATCTTGAAATAATTGTTTACAATAGAGGCATACACTTGAGCTTTGGCTTTAATTAAAACAAAAAAAATTCAATTATGTTTAGAAATTTAGAAATACAGATAAATAAAATAACTATACCAGAATCTAATTTATTAAAGCAACGACCTCAGAGCTGAGGTGTCGCTCTTGGTTGAAGGTGCATTATTTAATTTATTTTTATACAAGGCCCCACCGTTTTCCCCATGTTCTATAATAATTTCTTTTATATGCAATTAATTTATACTTTTTGTAATGCCGTAAAAATATAGTCTACAATTTTAATATATGATCGCACCAAAAAAACAATTTTAATATATGAGCACTTAATGATAAACTAAAACAAAAAACATATAAGCTTATTAAATAATTATTATTTTAGATTTGACATATATATATAGCTATATTCAGTAAATTGTTTACAAAGAACTTACACTAAAACATCATTTGAAACAAAAAAACATATTTAGATATTTATAAATACAAATATAGGAATTAATTTCCAATATGGTTGAATTATTTTTCATTACCTGGCCTATTGATTATCCTATATATTAAAGTAACAACCAAACCACTTTTATTTTGAAATTAAATTTCAGTATAGTGTATACTACTACAAACATTACAACAATCAAATAAAGTTTACCATATAGGATTATTGACCATTTAAACAAAAATAGGTTATATTTATCATAACTATAATTTATAATAAAAAAAGCATAGATAAAGAACTGCTTATGATAAAAGTTTAAAATAATATTTTATAAAAATAATAATAGTACTAACCAAAAATTTCATTTTAATAAAAAACAAGTCATAGTTTACAACAATAATACTAAAATTAATGCTTAAAATGAATTTTTGATATACAATAGTGAAAGTTAATAATAATACAAAAAAAATTACAAAACAATGAATTTAGCGAGGTTTTTTTAAACATGGGTTTTTAGCGGGTTAAATTTCAACCTGTAATGCAGGTATAAAGTAATATTTGAGAAGGAGTAATAGTGTAAAATTATCTTATTTATCAATGCAACCATGTAGAAATATCTCTAATATTACTATACTTAAATTTGAAATATTTATATATCACTTTGTAGCTTACATTATTACAAATAAGTCTCTCTTGTGATGGGTATATCCATCATAAGTTTATGACGGGTCAAGTTTCTACCACTTGTGTAGATAAGATAAGTCTAGGGAACCGTCACAAGCTTGTGACGGATATCTCTGTCACAAATGAGAAATTGTGATTACAAATAACACACATTATGTTGAATAACACAAATAAAAGCAACAACTAAGTTGCTTAGTTGCTTAAAAGTAATAAAGTTAAAGAGAACACTTTTATTTTGGGATTAATTATTTGGATATTGCAATGAGAACACCAAGTGTACCACTATAAATAACATTACAACAATTAAATAAGGCTTACGACTTATAATGTTTACAATTTAAAAAAAAATAGTTTAGTTTTATCAATACTATATTTTATAATAAAAATTTCATAAATAAAAAATTGCTTATAAAGTTCAAAATAATATTTTATGCAAATAATAATAGTAATAACTACAAATAACATTTTAATAAGAAACGAGTTATAGTTTACAACAATAATACTATAATTAATGCTTAAAAGAATTTACGAATTACGATATTAGTTATGAGAAGTTTGTAATAATATAGAAAAATACATAACAATTAATTTAGTGATAATTTTATCATTCATATTTTCATATGGTTAATTATTTTCATGTATATATTTCCTTGATTTATGATTTATCTAATTTAAGAGTATAGGTACGCATTGGACGAAGGTTGTCCTTTAATTAGTGGGGTCCTTTTAAGACACGAGTCATTTATTAGTAGGTCAATTTTCAATATTTTTACAGGTGATATTTAGCGGAGTTTTTTTTAAGACACGAGTCATTTAATGGGTCAATTATATAAAGTAATATTTGTGAAGTTATAGTAGTGTAGTACTATCTTACTTATCAATGTAAAAGTATCGCTAATATTACTATACTAAAATTTAAAACATTTACATAATATCACTTTGTATTCAACTTAAAATAGAATAGATATCTTATAAAACATAACATAAAATGTCAACCCGTGCAATTTGCACGGGTTTAAGACTAGTCTATATTAAAGGAAGAATATTTAATTCATTGTCATTAACCCACGACATCGAATATAACATTTTCTTTTAAAAAAAGGTAAAAGTGGGTCCCGCATCAAAAAATCTAGATTTTATTTCCAAAAAATTTGTTCGTTTATGTTTGTACGTAAAATTTTACGTTTAGCCCGCAAGGGTGGAGTCTAGTGGTTAAAACTTGGGTGAAAGTCTCAGGAGACCCGGGTTCAAGCCTCCCCAAGAGCAAAATCTTGTGGAGCATTCTTGGCTCGAGTCCATGCCTAAAGAGACTTCGAGTCTGTCGCCGCGGGTTCCCTCGTCACCAAAAAAAAAAAATTTTAGAGCTAATTCTTTTTAAAAAAAATAAAAGCTACCATACTGGAATTATATAAATTATCAGATGTATCAAATATTATGACATAAAAAAATCTTCTATTTGTAATTAAATTATCATATCGCTTGAATAATAATAAGATCCTAATTTGGTTATAAAATAATGAATATATTTCTTTACGAAAATCAACATATTAAAAAATTATAAGATAAAAATTTTGCGGATTTAATAACCTTAAAAATATTGAAAAATAATAATTACGGAGTTGCAAAAGCTTATTGATCTGAAAGTTTTGAAAAACGAAAATAGATTAAACATATATTACATACAATATAAATTTATTTCAAAAGTTAATTTACAAATAATTTAAAAGTTATAATTAATTTTAAAATTGCAGAGATATTAGTTTGTATACATATATAAATCTTTAACAATGATTTAGTCTAAATATGTTCAACTTGATGCAAAATTACATGTTTGAGGCAAAAAGTAGACCAGTAGTGAACTAAGAACAATAATAAGAAATAATTAGTTTAAATTTGAAAGTGACCTCAAAATTGAAGGCATAGAGAGAGTTATAAAGAAGATTGTGTAGATAATATGGAGTATTGATTTAAAAGTAATCTCAAATTACAAAAATGGCGGGTAGCAAGATAGCAATGTATCATGGCAATAGATGATTAAGGTTAATATGTGTATTTTGGTGTTTAGGTGATAACAAATAAATTCATTTCATATGTTCCGTCAAATGCTTATTTTTAATGCGGACTCAATTAAAATTTTAGCCAATTTTTTTTACTATGGTTGTTTACGTATATGTATTAATTTGGAGTTATTATTAGTCGTCAACAAATTACATAGGATACACAATGTAACTCCTCATATTTTTAACTCGGCCAAAATTAATTGAATTGAATAATTAATTGAAAGAACGATAAACTAAACGTTATTTTAAAATAAAAACAACAAATTACTTACACATTGGTGTTTAATTTGTAACAATGAAAATAATAATGTCGATTTATATTCGCGTTATTCTAAACAAATTTTGAATATTACAATTTTAATAAACAACCCGTACATTGTTACACGGGTTAAAACTAGTTAAAATAATATAAAATAAAACAAAAGTTGAAGGATAAGAACTACCATTATTTAGTAGTTATCAATTTATCACTTATCATAAACCCTTCTTTGAATTTCCAACCTAGATATTCCATATTTATCAAAATATTATGCATAAAATAAACTTAAATTTGCATCTAACCTATTAGTTTTGTAATGTTAAATTTGTGTTTTGATTGATTATATTCTAATTTATCATGTAAGTTTGAAATTATATCACACCTGAAAATTGGATAAAAGTTAATTAAGTTAAATTTTTATGTTTTGTCTCTCATTATAGTGATTATACATTGCTAGAATTGTGATTTCAAGTGTAATATATATCATATGATATTATCATATTCACTTTCAACTTAGTGAGTATAATAATTTTATTTGATTGATAATAGTATAGATCTCACGCAATACATGCGCGGTATATAAATTTTTTTTTTTTTAATTTGCACCTATTTAATATTTAATATTTTACTCTATTGTATTTTAATACGAAATAAAAAATTGGAAATGAAAACTAATCAAAGATAATTAAATTTAATAAATTTGAGTACAAATAGCTGAAAATTATGAATTTGATCAAGATTTCAAAATTGATAATTTGATAATTTGAGTAATTTGACAAAGAGGAAGAAATGTAACGAGATAGTTATTTCTTTTTCCTTTATTTTTTCTATAACTCAACTAAAGTATCCAACTTCCTACCCACATAAATGAATGAGCTCAATATAGTTAAGCTTTTTATTTTCTCGCCCATAACCTAGTAACTTAGTAAGCAAAAAACCAACCGGATAATCATAAAAGTTGGTAAGGTGGATATAGTAAATACAAATAATCAAAATGTGTAGTTGGTTATTTAAAAGTTTCATTTTACAAACTTCTTATATAACCCGACTTTCTTACAAGGATGAACATATTTATATTCAACAAAAAAGTATTTGAGGCACTAGGTAGTAGGTAATGATATGGACTTGATAAAATTGATTCAATCTGAATAATCTATTCTATATTGAGGGATACCAGAAATCACTCAAACACGAAATAACTAATGTTGAGTTAAACCAGACAATGATGGAGCAATCTAGGGTCACTTCCGAATGATCTGCGTTGACTTTGGCATATTCCATCACAACCTTGCATTTCAAATCTTTCCCTGGCTTCCTAGGTGGGATAAACTCCCTCATAATCTCACCCTTTTTAAGCGGTCCATTATCCCCTCCTTTCATTGCACTGCTTGTGTCAACCCTTCTCTTGATGAGTCCACCATTCACATTCTTCGGGGCTGCCCCCACGCACTTTGTATCCGGGACAAGCTAAGTTCAGTTTACTAACCTCTTTCTCCCCCCCTCCAATCTTGGCTATACACCAAAACTGCACCGCTTCAAGCCACCATTAGGTGACGCTCTTCTCTTTCTTTGTCTGGCGACTATGGCTTCGCCACAAGGACTTTATTTAAACCCACATGATCTCTACCCAAACCATGGCGCCCCTCCGCCGCGCAATTGGTCCAAGATTAATGTCGATGCGACATTTTGTCCCTACTCGTTTGCCGGTCTTGGTTGTGTTTCCCGTAGTTGTTTGGGTATTTGGATTAGAGGTTGGTTTTTATTAGGATATTGGGCTTATACTAGGCAAACCCATATATCATTAGGGTTTCTATATCCTAGGGCTTTATGAAGTGACGATGTATTATAAATACATCGTCACATATCAATGTAAAAACAACATAAATCAATCATATTTTATCCCATCAGTTTTCTAGAATTTTAACCCACAACCCTTTCACTGCCGAGCTCCTTGCAATCAGAGATGATCTCATTTATGCGGTTAACAACGTTGGAAAATTTGTTATTAGCTCAGATTGCATTGTTGCAGTTAATGCCATTTTGGCTAATAATATCTCGTGTGGACCGTACACTAACATTGTTTTGGAGTGTAAGAAACGTTTACAAGTCTCACCTATTGTGAACTCATCTTTAAAAGGCGGCCTACAAACCAAGTAATGATGATTTTAATTAGGGCCTTATACTGCCCTTTGTAATTGCTCTATATACTTGGAACTTGACTTATATTTGTACCTCTTTCCCCTAAACCCCTAGGTTGTTTTGAGAACTACTTTGCTTTGTTTTAATGATAATGTTCTTTCTTTCGAAAAAGACATGCCACTTGTATTTATGTACTTAAAGAGGATGGCAATAGTTAAAAAAGTGAATCCAGTTCAAAATCTTGGCTAAATATGGTTATTTTAATGAGTTCCAAAGTTTACAAGTACAGAATCTCGTGCTCCAAATGCTAAGCAGTTCACAAATTCGAGAATGGAAGTACAAACCTAGTCCTATTTTTCATTTGTTTTGCATTTGAAAAAGTGCTCATGTCGTCTTGTTTGTTTCATTCAAATAATGCGGCCATTTTTCTGTTGTTTCTTCATGTTTTTAGTCTGAATATTATTAATGTTGAGTGCTTCAAATCATCGGTTCATACATTCTCAATTATTTATTTCCTCATTTGGAGGTTTTTTCTATACCATGTTTCGCGCTCTTAATTTATTATTTTATTGCTTGTCGTTCATTAGTTTAGCATACCATTCACGCCCACTCTACTTTTTAAAGAGCTATGCTTTCATATATTGCCAATTTTAGGCAAGTTTGTCCTCTTCATTACATACCCTATTTTGGTAAAAAAGACCCATCTCGGTTGACCAATTATAGATAGAACAAACTTAGCAAGAGTAGCACAAGATTTGTCAATCTTTTCTAGAACACGACCTCAGAAATTATTATGAGCCCATTAACAGTTTTCTACACTCGTAATCAATCAATCAATCAATATATATACTTCCCCCGTTCATATCCAAAGCGCATATATGCTTTTTGCACAAATATTAAGAAAGATATTAAAAAACTATTAAAAGAACATTTGAAAGTGTGTAAGATATTTTTTTATTAATTTAAATGTTTGATGGTGGATTATAGGTGGACCATGGAGTGACATTTTAGGTAGATAAATGATTTCCATAAGGGTATTTTAGTCATTTTATTTTCCTTTTTAGGAAAGTGGTAGAGTGGATATGAATGGATGAAAAAAGAATATATGTAGGTTGGATATGAATGGAGGAAGTACTTAAAAGAGGAACTTTTCGAGCGATTTTATTGGTTATTGTTTTAGAGCGATTTCATTGGCTATTACTTTTGTTAAATAAATTGAGTTTATAAATAAAAAGATAATTAAATAGTAATAAAATATCAATTGGATAATTATTGTTTTTAAAGCGATTACATTGGTCATTACTTTGGTTAAATAAATTAAGTATATAAATAAAAAGATAATAAAATAGTAATAAAATATCAATTAGATAGTTATTGAATTAGTTAATAAAATAATTGATTCCATTGGTTATTCTTTAGAGCAATTCCATTGGTTATTACTTTGATTAAATAAATTAAGTATATAAATAAAAAATAATTAAATAGTAACAAAATATCAGTTGGATAATTATTGTTTTTAGAGCGATTACATTGGCTGTTACTTTCGTTAAATAAATCAAGTATATATAAAAAAAAGATAAAAAAATAATTAAATTATAATAAAATATCAGTTGGATAATTATTGAATTACTTAATAATATAATTGATTTCATTGGTTATTGTTTAGAGAAATTTCATTGGCTATTACTTTGGTTAAATAAATTAAGTACGTAGTATATAAATAAAAAGATAATTAAATAGTAATAAAATATCAGTTGGATAATTATTGTATTACTTTCGTTAAATAAACGAAGTATATAAATAAAAAGATAAAAGATAATTAAATAGTAATAAAATACTAGTTGGATAATTATTGTTTTTTGAGTGGTTAGATTGGCAATTACTTTGGTTAAATAAATTAAGTATATAAATAAAAAGATAATAAAATAGTAATAAAATATCAGTTGGATAATTATTGATTAGTTAATAAAATAATTGATAACTAAGAATTTTGGTTACCGTAAAGTTATGGTATAATTTGTTGTTTCCCTTCTCTTATTTAGTTAAAAACATAAATAGATGTATTGATGAATATATTAAGCACTTAAGTTTACGAGGTATAATTAAAAAATACAAACTACGGAGTACGAACACATAAGAATATGGGCTAATGTAAAAAGATTAAGAGTTTAAGGGAATCACGAACGAAAAAATACGAGCACGGAAGAATGCAAGCTGTTAACCTAATAATACTGGCTAATATAAAAAGAATATGATCCGAGCTATTAAGCTAACAATAAGAGCTAATGTAAAAACAATACGAGTTATTCAGATAAGACGAGTTTTAAAATACGAGCACAAATGACAAATGAATACAAGCTAATAAAAAAACAATACGAGTTATTAAGATAAGACAAGCTTCAAAATATGAACACAAATGAATACGAATACGAGATTAAAAGGATCACGAACTTAAATATACGAGCACATAAGAATACGACCTATTAAGATGAGAATATGAGCTAATGTAAACATTATACGAAAACATGAGCTAATTGAAACACTTCTCGAACTAAAAAAGTAGAATCAGATTTTAAAGACGTCAAATTTCATTATATAATACACACTTAAGATTACGAGGTATAATTAAAAGAATACGAGCTACAAATTACGAATACATAAGAAATACGAGCTAATGTAAAATGAATAAAAAATTAAGAGAATCGGGAACTAAAAAATACGAGCACACAAGAACGCAAGCTATTAACGTAAGAATGCGAGCTAATAAAGCTATTAAGCTAAAAATACGAGCTAATGTAAAAAATACGAGCTATTAAAATAAGAATACGAACGTATAAGAGGATCACGAACTTACAAATATGAGCATGTAAGAATAAGGGATAATATAAAAAGAATACGAGCTAATGTAAGAAGAATAAGGGCTAATAAGAAAAATAATACGAGCCTGATACATCTAACGTTTTATTAGCCATAAAAAACAATCATACCTGAATTATTCTTTATTTTTATTTTTTTTATTTTTTATTTTTGGCGGCGGTAGAAACAAGTTTTATACAATTGACATTTGATTCATATGATCAAGAATTATTCTTTATATATGGCTATTATATTAAGTATTTTTAGAAGATTAACTGTTACGATAATTACTTTGAAACTACGTCAAGATATTACCCGGGCAACGCCCGGGCATGAAATCTAGTATATATAATTAAAGGAGGCTTTTTTCTAAGCGCGTGGTAGTCTCCAACTATTACAAAACACTATTACAAAAAATTAATTAATTACAATTTTCCTATTAGAAATAGAAAATAGTAAATTATTTAAAATTTCCATATTAGAACTAGGAATACAATTTTGCTATTAGAAATAGGAAATAAATTGGTAGTCTCTAACTTTTACAAAACACTATTATAAAAAATTAATTAATTACAATTTTCCTATTAGAAATAGAAAATAATAAATTATTTAAAATTTTCATATTAGAACTAGGAATACAATTTTCCTATTAGAAATAGGAAATAAATTAATTATCTACGATTTATTTATATTAGGAAATTATCCATTAATATTTGTTCACTTATTATTATATTAGGAAAAAAAACCTTTGATATACTTATAATATCCATTTTTATATTAAGTGTTAAATATGATAATTCACAACATAAAATGTTTGTTAAAGATTAACAATATACAAAAATTGTAGTAATGTCGATAAAAAAATAGAGGCGTTAAAAAGGCCAAAAGGCCCTCGACCGAGTTGGGTTGTGACAAATGTGCATACATAATACGTACTACATGAAATTTACTCATGTAAAGAGCAAAATAAACACTAAAATGCACCCCTACATCTTTTGTTATTTCTAATGTCATCATGTTCAAATATGCATAATACGCGGTTTACTTTGTAAAAACATATATATTTCTCCTACTAATTTTAGTATTAATTCCCTCCCTACACACTTCAACTTCTATCGATAATTTATTATTATATTATTTACATCCATTTTTTATTTTATAAAGTATATAAAAGTATATTAATCCAAATTTAAATATGATATTTACAAAATTATTGATAACTATAAAGTTTGATATCTATTTTTTAAAGCATATTAAAAAGGTAAAAAACGTTGATGCTAATTTGCGAAATGATATATCATATTATGACAAATGAGTAAGTGTCTTAAAAACTTTATTGTGCAATTGTTTTACAATTGAAAGTAAAAATGGTGCCAAGAGTGATAAAATAATTCAGATGATATCATATTATGACAAATGAGTAAGTGTCTTAAAAACTTTACTGTGCAATTGTTTTACAATTAAAAGTAAAAATGGTGCCAAGAGTGATAAAATAATTCAGATGAGGGTTAAAGATAAAATAGGTACATACACTTATCATAAAAGTATGTATAAGATTAGAGAGTCACTTTAAGCAACAATCAACATTAAAATAAAAGTCACAAAAACACACAAAAAACGGTACTATTGAATAATATAGACCAAACTAATTATGACAAATTTACATGCATAAAAAACGGTACTATTAAATTATATGGACCAAACTAATTATTGTTATGCTGTACCATTTTATTTTATTTTTGTAAATTGAGCACATTATTATTATAATTTAGGGAGAGATATAGATTGGGAAGGATGAAACATATTATTCATACATAATTTGATGCTATAAACACCCTTAGGAAAAAACATAAAAAATAATTGAAAAAAAAATAAAACTCGAAGGGGGTCACGCACTTAGCAACTCTTCTCTACTTATCTACTGCATTAATATTCTAATTATAATTTATGACAATTATGTCCTATTGAAAAAAACAAAAATTGAATATACTACTTCGTATAATTTGTGATTTTTAGCCAACATATTTGAACTTACTTAGATTTATATATTTAACTAAGAATATTAGTTATAAAATTACGATAAAGATAGAGTTCGATCTATAACTTAGAGTTAAAAAAACTCAATTTTTATTTTGTTATAATATACTGTACTAATTAAAGGGTCATAATGTAAAATAGGAAATTACACCTCAATCTACTATTTCAATATGTCGACAATTAACCTCAAAATAACACATTTGTTATTTAAATAGTGTAAAAACTCTCAAAATGCTAAAAAGATGTTCAATCTGCCGTTATCAAACTAAACCTAAGTTTCTGCATTTTGTTGTCATGTTCAACTTCACCTTTATGGGATGTAAAAAAGAGGTTTTGAAAGTAGAGGATAGTTTTTTGTTAGGTGGATGAACTTTTCAAAAAGAGAAATGACTTTTGGGGATTAAGTGTGGGTGTTTCGCGAAAGAAAGGTAACTTGGATATTTTAGGTTTATCGGGGCTAAGAGAAGGGTGTCAAACTGTCAATAATGAGTTAGATGGTTGCTTGAGATAATAATAAGGCTAACTGCATTGAATTTGGTGGTAGTTAATTTCATTGTAGGTGTAGAGGGGATGGAAGCAGGATTGGTGAAAACTTTGAATTTTAGACCGTTTTATTTGTGAACCTAATGGTTTTAGTAGCGGGTTAAGGGTCGTTTTGAGTGGGAACGTGGATAATTGCGGCGAGTTGGTTGGTTAAATTTTTTCCTTACTAGATTTATAAAGAGGGCCATAATTATAAGATAAAATTTGAAGTAAAAGAGATAATAAAAGTGAGACGGAGAGAGTATGATATATTTATGCAAAATGAAATAAATAGCAAACTTCGTGTCTATATACTTATAATTTTAAAAATTATTTGATTTACCAACATAGTACTCGAACACTTTGTTTGAGTATCAGAAATGAGGCAGTGAGAGGGACGGGGATGAGAAAACTGGGAAGGGAAAAGACTAGGAACGGAGAGAGAGGGGGAGAAATAAGGAAGATTGTTTCTTAAACTTTTTTTTGTTGAAAGAGAAATGAATTGTCTTCGATAAGGGTGACGAGGATCCAATTGGTGTAAGGGATTGGTGTTTTATGGAGCTGAATGCGATTTAGGATTGACGTAAAACATGTAGCAAGGTAGTGGTAGTTGATTGAAGGTTGTTACAAGTAGTAGGGACTAATAAGGTGTCCTCGATGTTCTATTTTGAGGGTAAATTTATTGTGTGTGTATGTGCGTGTTTGTGTGTGTGTGTGTGCGTGGGGGGGGGGGGGGGGGGGGGGGTACTGATGAGCTCAAATTCGGTCATTATTTTCCCTTGTTTTCCTTTTATTTCGATCCCGTTTCACCCCCGTTTGGCACGATTTCGTCCCTTTTTATGCCCGATATCTCTTTTCTACATGTTTGGTTGCCATGTTGTAGGACTTGACGCGGGAATGAAGAAACGGGAACAAAACGTGGTGAAATCAAGGCAAAATGGGAGAAAAAGAGCTGAAATGGAAAAAAGGGGTCCTCAGCCGGTCGGCCGGCAGCCGGTCCGCCGGCTGGGAGCCCCTTAGCCTATTTTTGAAGAAATGTTACAGACCATGGAGAATGCATCCCCAGCCGGTGGCCAACCGGCAGCCGGCTGACCGGCTGAGACCCCCTCACCATTGCCTCTATTCATTTCAAGTCAGGCCTTTAAGAACGCATCCCCAGCCGGTGGCCAACCGGCAGCCGGTCCACCGGCTGGCAGGACCTGGGCATTGTGAAGAAAAGGAAAAGATTGCAGAAGTCCATATTTGGACTCTCAGCCGGTCCCAGACCGGCAGCCGGTCGACCGACTGAGAGTCGCTTTTCAGAATTTCGCGCACTATATAAACCCACACTTAGTCTATTATTTGATACGTTACTTTTGCACGCAATTCTAGGGTTTCTACTGTTCTATTAGTTCATACTTAGCCTACAAAAACTCTCTTAAATACTTAATCATTCTTAGATCCTAGTTTAATCTTTCAATCTAGTTAATCTTTCTTTAGTAATTCTCTCTAGTAATCTTCTTGGGCAATTGTAAGAGGTTTTATTGGGTTGTATTTTGAAGGATTTGAAAGAACTCTTCAACTTGTTATCCAAGTTACTTCCTTTTCCTTTGCTATTGGTATAATCTCTCTAATCTCCACTTAGTTATTGCATTTGTTTAAGTTTCTTTTGAATCAATTGTTTACCTTTACTTGTTCATGATGTTTAGCATTTGTTTATCTCTTGTTCACATGTTTTTCATAGCCATGAGTGAGTAGTCCTTTTACTAGGGTTAGGGGTGAACTTGGGTAGTTGATATTGATGTTTGTTGTTTAGGGTTAGGGTTTAGGTTTCATCTTTGTTAGGTTTTCATTGTATGCATGCTAGATGTTTGATGAAATGCCTCAACGACGGTTGGGCATGATTCTTATTGTTGTTTGCCTTAGTCTAGGTCTTTCATAGGCATGTGTATGTGTTAGGTTGACCTTGTTTGTAGCGAAAGCTAGAATAGGACTCGACCTTAGGTTAGTCAAATCGAAAGACGAGACGGACCTAGACTTAACATAGATGAGACCACCTACCCTTGGCATGTTTGACATCGACTACCCTAGTAACCCCCGACACCCTAGTTGCTTTAATCATCAATTTCATCTCAATTTATTCGCTTTAGTAGTTCTTTAGTCGTTAATCAATCTCAAACTTATTACCCCGACTCTTGCTTAAATTAGAACGTAGCTATATAACTTCCCCACCATCTTCGTGTTCGACAACCCTATTATACTACTAATTTGGGTTTTATAAATGTGTTTGATCGTGAGAACCGACGACTAAATCTCGCGCATCAAAATGGCGCCGTTGCCGGGGATGGTGCTAGAAGTTGTGTAGTTTAGTTTTAGTTTTAGTCTTGAGTTAGTTGAGCTTGTTTTGTTTTGATCAAAGATTTGGTAGTTAATTGTAGAGTGGTTGCTATATTGCTCACCCTAGTGTCTAACAAACACTAGGACGACTAATTTGTGTGCTAAGTTTTATGCCTAGGGGCGACTCTAATTCCTTGTTGTCAACTTCCGAACCGGAGAGGCTTTTTCGGGCCTTAAGGAGGAAGACCATTGCAAGAGTAAGGATTGCCTCCCAAGCATCTACTAGCCATAACAACCGCTTTTCACCCGAACCACCAAGCCCTAATCAAAGCAATCCTAGCCCAACATCCGAAAGTTTCGATAACCCGTTTTATCAATCACCACCACCATCACCACACGTTCCAAATCACCATCAAATTCATATAATGGCCGCTCTTCGTGATCATAACCGGCCCAATCACAATGACACCACAAATCCAATCAACTTTAGTACTCTTGTTCCTCAAAATTTTGAAATACACCCTTCACAAATGAGTTCTATCGAGAAGAACGCCTTTAGTGGGGCTTCTCACGAAGATGCTCATGGGCACTTGAGAAAGTTCAAGGGTAAAGTCGCAATGATAAAGAAAACAGGAGTGCCCGAGGAGACATTAATGCTTATGCTCTTCCCCTATTCCTTAACCGACAAGGCGGATAGGTGGTTAAATGTGCATGCTCCAAACACATTCACCACTTGGGACGACTTGGCAACGACCTTCCTTGCCAAGTACTACCCGTCCTCTAAAACCGCCATGCTACAGAATGAAATAACTCAATTTCAGCAAGACGAGGGAGAATCTTTGGGAGAAGCTTGGGATAGATACCAAGATTTGCTTGCTAAATGCCCCCACCACGGGATACCCACTTGGTACACGACCCAAACCTTTTTTCAGACTCTTCTCCCACGGACGAAAGAAATGGTTAATGCATCGGCGGGGGGTAGCTTTGACCACTTGCCGCATGAGGAGGGAACAAAGCTTATCAAAAAGATCGTTGATTCGGAGGAAAATTATGGTACTCGGGGGAATGTCTTGAGAAAGAGTAGCAAGTACCCTAGTGAGCACCTTTCCAACTCAAAGGCGAACGAGGAAACCAATGCCAAGTTGGACATGTTAACCAAGAAATTGGAAGAATTGACTAAGGGCTCCACTAGCAAAGAAACCAAGAGCAATGTCCCGGGGATGTACCAAGTAAATAGTGTTGCCTCATGTGAGTTGTGCGGAGGAAATGGGCACACATTTGAAGTATGTGCAAACAACTCAATTGAGGGAAGTGGAAGTGAGGAAGAATTGTATGCTTTCCAAGCATTCAATAATCCTAGAGGGCAAAACACTTTCAACCCCAATTCAAACTACTACCATCAAGGGATTCGAGGGAGTCCTTACATGAGTTACAAAAGTACCAATGTGTTGAATCCTCATCAAATCCAACAACCTCAAGTGCAAAATCCCCCCGGTTTTCAACCAAGGGGTGGAAACTTCAACCCGAGAAAACATTACAACAACAACAATTTCTATCAAGGAAATCAATCAAACCAAGCCAATCAAGGCTTTGCACCAAACTTCAATGACCAAGGTTACAATAACCCAAATTTCAACAACAACCCGAATTTCAACAACAACAACCAAAACAACAACCAAAACCACAACCAACACCAAAACCAAAACTTCAATCCACCCCCATTTCAAAACAACTTCCACAACAACCAAAATCAAAAGCAAAACTTTCACAACCAAGGTTTCAATGACCCGAATTTCGTTCAATAAAATCCCAACCTCAATAGCCAAATGCCAAAGGGGAACTCTCAAGTTGGAGTCCCTAGAAATGACTATGGGTTTGCTTTGCCTCTTACCAACACCCCTCATCAAGCACAATCGAGTGAGACTCAAGTGGGTGAATTACTCAAGCTTGTGAAGAATATGCAAACTACCCACAATCAAGAGATGATGAACTTGCGGAATGCCAACCAAAAGGAGATAAGAGAGATGGAGGCTAGAGTCGCTTCCCAAGCCTTAGCCAATCCTCAAAGGCCTCCGGGCGGTTTTCTAGCTCAAGGTCAAAGCTCGAGAGATGCTTCAAAACATCATGGGTTTAATGTAATCATGACAAATGCCAATGAGCAACCAATGCTTGAAACCACTAGTAGCAGAGAAAAACCTTCACTTGAGCAACTCATGACGGTTTTTGGAGGGGATATTGAGGAGGAAGCAATGGTGATGGTGCCCGTTGTTTCTCCGGATACTAGTGATCAAGATGGGATGAATGAAGATTTATTTGTGATGGAACAAGTCAAATAATTTCCAAAGATGAAGAGAGTTGAAGGGAAAATGAATGTTGAGAAAGGAAAAAGTGTGGTTGAAGAAGAGTCCGAACATGAAGAAGGGCTCATTGAGAGGAGAGTTTGTGAGTTCTTCCGAAAAATTACAAAAGGAGATCCTCGTTGCGAGGAATTGATGAAACTTGTAGAGGAGGTGGAAGCAACAATCCCCTCTCGAGAAAAGAAAAGAGAAGTGAATGCAATCATGTCCGCCAAGAAAGTCCCAAGCACCCTCCCCATCAAACTCGGAGATCCGGGTAGCTTTTCGATAAATTGCTATGTTGGAGGGAAGAAGATTGAGAATTCCTTATGTGACTTGGGAGCAAGCGTGAGTGTCATGCCTCTAGCTATGGCCAAGAAATTGGACATCAAGAACTTGTCTCCCGCTACAACTTCTATCACTCTTGCGGATGGTACCGAAAAACTTCCTCTAGGGGTACTTGAAGATGCTATTGTCAAGGTGGGAAATCTATCCATCCCCACCGATTTCTTGATATTGGATGTCCCCGTCGGTAGCAACTCTTTTGTGATACTTGGTAGGCCATTCTTGGCCACCGGAGGAGCTACTATTGATGTCAAGAGAGGAAAACTATCATTCGAAGTGGGAAAGGAAGTGGCGGAGTTCGAACTTCCGGAAGCTCCCGGTACAAGTTACAAGGGAAAGAATGTTGGCATGGTTGCAAGTTTGATGTTGAATGATGTCCCTAAGATATTTGATGAAAAGGGAATCATGAAAAGCATGACTTTGAAGAATGAGGATGCTAGTTTTCCTAGCGGGAGAGTATTTGTTCCGGAAAAGAGAGGCCGTGATGAAGAACAACAAAAACCGAGTCGTGCTAGTTCTTTTAAGGACCCTTTGGTTGAAAAAGGGGACCTAGAGGAGCTAATTGCCGGAAAAGATGTCAAGGGACGGAAATTGATGATGAGTGGGGCGGGCTTCGCCCATGAGAGCAAAGTGGAAGCTTCGGCCGAGGCTTTTGACCTTTTCTTAAGGTCACTAGCTAGCATGGACGAAGTTCCCACCTACAAAGATTGAAAAATGTTCATGAAAGGTTTGGTGGAGTCACTTAACAACCACCGTTTGTAAGTATTAGTCTCTTTTCCTTCTTGTAGTTTGCATGTTAGATTAATTTTTAGTTCGGTTTTTAGTTTGATTTATAGCTTGCATGTGAGATTTGAAGGCGAGATTGTTATTTAATTTGGTCATATGAAAGAGGTCATCTTGTGGTGAGTAGGCTTGGTTAGGCGTATTCGATGAAGTTTCTCTCGGCAATTGAGTTTTCATTGTGTTAGTTGAGTTGTTTTACGAATAGTGCATAGGGGCCCTGAGCCTGTAGGCCGGCTGCCTGTCGACCACCGGCTCAGAACCCTTAATGCGCATTCTGTTTTTTACACCTTACTTTCCAGTTTCAGGAATTTGGCGAGAAAAATACTCTCAGCCGGTTTGTGACCGGCAGCCGGTAGGCCGGCTGAGAGTCCCATATGTGTTTGAGAAGGAAGAAAAGAAGAGAAAGGAAAAAAGGCTACCAGCCGGTCGGCCGGCAGCCGGTCCGCCGGCTGGGAGCCCAGATCTAGCAAAGGAAGAAAGGAGAAAGGAAAAAAAGAAAGAAGGAAGGAAGAGTAGAGTACAAAGGAGAGGCTACCAGCCGGTAGGCCGGCAGCCGGTCCGCCGGCTGGGAGCCCGTATCTAAAGAAAGAGAGAAGAGAAGAAGAGAAAAGGAAGAAAGAAAGAAGAGAGAAAAAGTACGAAGAAGAGGGTACCAGCCGGTCGGCCGGCAGCCGGTCTGCCGGCTGGGAACCCAGATTGAGAGATGTACCAAGAAGAAGAGAAGTGTAGGAAGGAGAAGGGAATAAGGCTACCAGCCGGTCGGCCGGCAGCCGGTCAGCCGGCTGGGAACCCTATTTTGGGTATTTTGCGGAGAAATCGAAGAACAGAGTAAGGGGCTGTGAGCCGGTGTACCGGCGAACGGGGCCTGGCCGGCTGAGGACTCGGCTGTGACGATTCTATATATATTCAAAACCTTCATTTTTCCTCTCATTTCCCCTCATTTTTCAGATTTCCCTTCCCTCTCTACCTTCCCTCACTACAAAAACTCTCCCAAAACACTCCCAAACACAAACCCATTTCAACCCTCCATCAAAATCCTTCAACTTTACCATGTCGGGAAGAACCGAAAGGCGATCAAAATCTAGGAATGATCCCATGGCCGGGCGCGAAAGAGTTGATAACCCCGATGCTCCATTTGTTTCGGGTGACCCCGATTTTCCCGGGGTTGTTTTCGATTCCGACACCCAAAAAGGTATTTTCCTATCTTTTGCTCAACGTCCCCTCAACCCAACTCGGTTTATTGATAGGAATTCTATGAGAGACTTGGGTTTGGATGGTGTCACCGGTGATTTGTTCAGGGATGTGGGTTTGAGTCAGTTGTATGAGACCAAAGCGGTATTGACATCCCCAAGATTGACATGGGAATTTTTGAGCTCTCTTAGGATAGCCAAAAATAGAGATTCGGGGTTAGTCACTTTTTTGCAATTTCGACTCATGAATAAGGGGTATCATTTGACCCTTGCTGATTTTGCTGGAATTTTCGGGCTGAATAGTGCGGCCCCATTGCATGCCCCTGATAGTGTTGTGTTGGAGTCGGTTTGGACTTCTATTACTGGATTGGTGAGTTCAAGGGGGGAGAAGAAGCCGGCAAATAGGGTGCATCTTGCTCCGATTAGGATTCTACAGAGATTTTTGGGGTGGACCGTCTTTTCCCGAGATGAGCCACACAATTTCACCACTGTCGAGCTTGAGATTCTAGCTTCTGCTTTGATCACCAAACCTACCAAATTTGAGATCAACATAGCTCACCACATGGTGCTTCACCTAGCCCGACTTAGCCATCAGCCCCGTTTGTCTACACCCATTTGCGTAGGGGGCATGATTACTTTGATTGCTTCAGCTGTTTGCCGGAGGAGCTTTAGGGTCGACTATATTGGAGGGGAGAATGTACTCTCCCGCCGCTACCTTATGGAGGGATTGGGGTGGATTAAGTGGAACCCCAGCTACAACAAGTCATATTGGCAGATTCGAGTGGATGGAGTCGATAAAAACTCCATCCCTTTACCGAACTCTGAGAGAATGAGGGTGATACCTAATCTACCCTCCTACCTCCTCCATATTGAGGCTCCTCCTGAGGGTACTTCTTCCGGCCCTCCTGCGACCCGAGTCTACACCCGAGACCAGCGCCGGCCCACCACCAGTGGCCTTGCATTCCAGCAGCCTTCTCTTCCTATACCACCGTTCGGCGGCTCCAGCTTTTTCCAGGGGGCCTCTTCTAGTTCGGCTCCTCCTCCTAGCCATGTTCCTCAGACTATAGTGGATTTCATGGCTCGCATGGATCTGAGGCATGAGGAGACCGTTCGGAGGCGTGCACTTGAGGACGTACGACACTCTGATACCAATGCCCGGATAGACTATTTGTACCACGATCAGGCTTGGGGGAACTTCTCCACTTATGATCGTGGCATTTAGCAGGGGTACCGTCACAGTTCTGGGCACCATCCTTCTTACTACACTCCTCCCGAGGATGAGTATGTGCCCTCCTCCGAGCCTCATTTCGCCGGAGAGGTACATGTTGCCGCGGACTACTACTCTAGCCGATTTTTCCCCCGGTGAGTGAGCGAGAGATATTTGATGCGCCTCGTCGTCCTTTGCAGCTGCTTCCACTTCTGGGTTCTCCAACGAGTACTACGTGAACCCGGATGATTATTTGCATGGAGATGGTCATGGAGAGACCGGAGACGACGGTGGTGGTAACTAGTGAGAGGTTGTTTGATGCCGATGCTCCCCGTTGAAAAATCCAAAGCAAGTAACTCCCTTAATCCAAATTTCAATTTAGTTTGCATTTTCCTATTTAGCATGCATTTAGATTAGTTAGTTAGTTAGTTTAGTTAGATTGTTTTAGTTTTAATTTCATCATTTCTTATCATTAGTTTAGTTGCATATAGTTGCATTCATTTAGATGCATTATATTTCCATTTTGTATCATATTGTCAAATGTAGTTTGCATACATGTAAATTAGAGCATTTAGTTTGCATTTAGTTTAGTTTTTAGTTTTTCATCTTCTTTTGTTTCTTTTTGTTTTTATTGCTTTCATAAAAATCAAAAATCCAAAAAAAATTTGAAAAACCAAAAACTTTCAAAAACATGTTCTTTATTTTCCGGTTTTCCTCCTCACATTATGCATATAAATAAGTGTGGGGAGGAAGAACCGTTTATTTCAAAAAACACAAAAACAAGTTTTTATTTTCTCAAAAATTTCAAAAAAGCCAAAAACATTTTGTTTTCGTTCTTTTTCTTCATTTCCCCCTTGCACTTTGTTCCATTGAGGACAATGTAAATCTTAAGTGTGGGGAGGGAAAATATCCACTTTGTGAATATTTAATTGCTTTTGTAAATATGAAAAAACTTCAAAAATACCAAAAAAATCGAAAAATTTCAAAAACTTCAAAAAATATGTTCTTCCTTTCTTTTGTTTTTGTTCTTTGTTTGTTTTGTATATATATGTTTATTGGACTAACAAGTGGCAGATGCGACGGCAACCCGAGGTATTAGGAGAATGAAGATTCTTGGTATACTCTTTCCTACTTCTTTCTCCCCCTCCCGATTTCTTTTTATGTTGATATCATGAAGGAGAACGGGATTTTTGTGCCTTGGATGTTCCTTCGGGGAGCTTGTGGTTGTTGTGGTTGATGTGCTGTTAGTTTAGCCTTCTAGTTGTTACATGTTTGTTGTATTTGTTGTTATTTTGCTTTTGTTTCACATGCCTTTTCATTTTCATAGTTTTGTAAATATGTGTTAGTCGGTTTTTCCGTTTTACTTTTGTTTGTAAATATGCATAGGAGGTTGAATAGTGGAGGATATATGCCGTCAATGATGATTTTTGTCTTGCTTGTGTCTTTCCCCTCCTAATAGCTTGCACCGTTGATGTCATCTTGTTAGGGTTCTTGCTTGCAAGGACCCAGAAGTCTAGGCTTAATGACCAAGTTTCGACCACCTTGTGAGACAGTGTTAGACCTTGACTCGACCTAAGACCGACATTAGCTACTCAAATGTGAGGATAGAGCCTCCTTTATAGTCGGTCCATCAAACCGACTCAGTTTAGGATTGTGAGTAGTCCTCCTTACGTGGTGTGTTATGTCTATACGCATAAGAATGGCGCTCATTCCTTATTTCCGTGATTAATGTTCATGTGCATGTGAGACAACTTTTGTTCCAAATATATCAACTTCACATTTGCCAAATTAGTCTTGTTTTGACCCTTGTATCTTATTTACCTTTTGTTTAACCACTCTGAGCCTTAACCTTTTCATTTGGCCTAAACTACTAAATGAACTACATCCCAAAAACATCCTTCCTTGATCAAGAATGGTTGCTTTTATGGTGATTTGTTAGTGGTAGAGTCGGGAATTTAGATGCCGGTTGGTGGCTTCTTCCGTTGTGGGCGTTACTTTGTATTTGTTTGGTGTTTGGGAGTTTGAAAAAAAAAGAAAAGAAAAAAATGAAAAAAGAAGAAAGAAAATAGAAAATCAAAGAAAAAAGTTGAAAAAGTTTTGAAAAATCCAAAAAGAAAAATGTACATATGTGTTTTTGAAAGAGAAAAAGGCTAGCAACAAGTCCCTTCCATCAAGGGGACATAGAAAAAGCCGTTGCTACAATAATGCGGTCTTTTGATGTTTTTGCACGCGTGCCGGGTTTACACATTTTTTGCATTTGATTTGATTTTCAAGTCGTATGTTAGGGTGTAGACGTTGTTCGATGTTTCTAATAATGACCGCTTTGTCTAAGTTTGTGATGGGTCCGATTTTTCCAAAGTAAGTGGGGTTTATGCAATTTTTGCTTGGTTTTGTAAAAGCCAAAGTTAGGGCATAGACGTTGCTTAGTTGTTGTAATAAGGTGTTGTGTTGATTTCGGCGATCATTCTTGTTTTTGAGCCTCAAATCCTAGAACGGTGCTTGCACCAAACCATTTTCACCCAACCCAAGCCCCATTACATCCTTTTGGTTGTTCTCATCATGTGCATTTGCATTTTTCATTGATTTTTGGATGGAGTACCATTCTAGATTGCGGGCATGCTTCGCAAGTTGAGGTAGGTGAGTGATTTTGGTTACATTTTGTCACAAAAATTGCCCCCCTTTCTTTCCTTGTGTGTTGAGTGTCACCCGTGAGAGTCGGTACTTAGGGTTCTTTCATCGGATTATGGGTCTTGCATGGAGTCGAATCATGTGTGTGTCGTTTCATTCTTGGAAGTATAGCTTAGTACTTCCGTTTGCCCGCCTTGAATTAGTTTCTTGGTCTTTGGTGATTTCATTTTTGGTTGCTTGAGCTTGATTTAGGGGTTTGACACCTTGGTTAGACTTTGAGTCGGCATCCTCCGCTATAGACTTCCTTTGTTTTGTTTTTCAAAACCCCGCTTGAATGAGGCAAGCGGTTTACTTTTCCTTTTTCCGATGCATGTTGCTTGTCTATACGTGTTATGTTTTTACTTGTTGGCATCAAAAGTTTTGTAGCAAGACCTTACTTGCCTTGCAATAGGGCATTCTTCCTCATGAATGTCAAATTGTGAGTTGAAAGGGCTACGGGTGTAGCTAAACCCGATTCGGCTTATAGCTAGCTTAGTTAGTTGTTTCTTTGTTTTTAATAAGGGTTATGTAGTTGCTTGATCTCTTACTCGAGGACGAGTAAGGTTTAAGTGTGGGGAATTCCGATGAGCCCAAATTCGGTCATTATTTTCCCTTGTTTTCCTTTTATTTCGATCCCGTTTCACCCCCGTTTGGCACGATTTCGTCCCTTTTTATGCCCGATATCTCTTTTCTACATGTTTGGTTGCCATGTTGTAGGACTTGACGCGGGAATGAAGAAACGGGAACAAAACGTGGTGAACTCAAGGCAAAATGGGAGAAAAAGAGCTGAAATGGCAAAAAGGGGTCCTCAGCCGGTCGACCGGCAGCCGGTCCGCCGGCTGGGACCCCCTTAGCCTATTTTTGAAGAAATGTTACAGACCATGGAGAATGCATCCCCAGCCGATGGCCAACCGGCAGCCGGCTGACCGGCTGGGACCCCCCTCATCATTGCCTCTATTCATTTCAAGTCAGGCCTTTAAGAACGCATCCCCAGCCAGTGGCCAACCGGCAGCCGGTCCACCGGCTGACAGGACCTGGGCATTGTGAAGAAAAGGAAAAGATTGCAGAAGTCCATATTTGGACTCTCAGCCGGTCCCAGACCGGCAGCCGGTCGACCGGCTGAGAGTCGCTTTTCAGAATTTCGCGCACTATATAAACCCGCACTTAGTCTATTATTTGATACGTTTCTACTGTTCTATTAGTTCATACGTAGCCTACAAAAACTCTCTTAAATACTTAATTATTCTTAGATCCTAGTTTAATCTTTCAATCTAGTTAATCTTTCTTTAGTAATTCTCTTTAGTAATCTTCTTGGGCAATTGTAAGAGGTTTTATTGGGTTGTATTTTGAAGGATTTGAAGGAACTCTTCAACTTGTTATCCAAGTTACTTCCTTTTCCTTTGCTATTGGTATAATCTCTCTAATCTCCACTTAATTATTGCATTTGTTTAAGTTTCTTTTGAATCAATTGTTTACCTTACTTGTTCATGATGTTTAGCATTTGTTTATCTCTTGTTCACATGTTTTTCCTAGCCATGAGTGAGTAGTCCTTTTACTAGGGTTAGGGGTGAACTTGGGTAGTTGATATTGATGTTTGTTGTTTAGGGTTAGGGTTTAGGTTTCATCTTTGTTAGGTTTTCATTGTATGCATGCTAGATGTTTGATGAAATGCCTCAACGACGGTTGGGCATGATTCTTATTGTTGTTTGCCTTAGTCTAGGTCTTTCATAGGCATGTGTATGTGTTAGGTTGACCTTGTTTGTAGCGAAAGCTAGAATAGGACTCGACCTTAGGTTAGTCAAATCGAAAGACGAGACGGACCTAGACTTAACATAGATGAGACCACCTACCCTTGGCATGTTTGACATCGACTACCCTAGTAACCCCCGACACCCTAGTTGCTTTAATCATCAATTTCATCTCAATTTATTCGCTTTAGTAGTTCTTTAGTCGTTAATCAATCTCAAACTTATTACCCCGACTCTTGCTTAAATTAGAACGTAGCTATATAACTTCCCCACCATCTTCGTGTTCGACAACCCTATTATACTACTAATTTGGGTTTTATAAATGTGTTTGATCGTGAGAACCGGCGACTAAATCTCGCGCATCAGGTACATTGGTGAAGGGTGTTAAGTTTGTTAATGATAGTGATCAAGAATTAAGGTTATTTATCAATAAAATATTACTTGCTTAAAATAAATAGGTATCATAAACAATGACAAGAAACCTCTACAAATCATATGAATATGCTTAATTTTCGACACCATCGATCCAAAGTAAATCTTAATCCTAAGAACATTGTCAAGAGTAAGGGTTAGTTTTCATTAGATGATGGATTTTTTAGAGGCAGGGGTTTAGTTTTTCACTTGGGTGAATAAATTTGAGATAAGTTTTGAAGAAGGATCTTTCAAGGGATGAGGTTGTTTTAGATCATGTGTGAATAAGAAATATATAAATAGGGGTTTGCGAGAACTATTTTGTTTCAAACGAGAAAATGGGGCAAGATTGGGGTGGTTGGTTGAGTTGATATTATGCGCGAAAATTGATTGGGGATGAAATCATGTTGAGTTTGCAAAAGGTATATCCCAATTACTGCATGCACTGGTATGAACAGTATCATTAAACAAAGGAATAATAAATCATTTTATCGGAGAGTAAATCAGATGTCGATTTCCGGCATAATGAATGATTATGGTGGTTGTAGTGTTATCTAATGATTGTTTTTTTGGGGAATGGGGGTGGGGGTGGTCATAAGCAGTCGTAGCCATGGGCGTTGTAGCTTCATTCACATTTAAGAGTATGTTTATAGTTTGACGGGGAGATATAACAATGTAACAACTTCTGAATGTTTTTGGTAGCTGCCATTTGATCGAACAATGATTAGTTATGGTTTGTTATTCCAAAGAATTAAGGAGATTACTTACATCATTGAGCTGATTATGTAGAGTAGATATTAATGTTTTTCGGAGTATCATTTGTATAAACGTTATCTTGATTTTTTTTCCTAACAAAAAATATTTATTAATTAAACATTCATTTATTTCCATGTCAATATTATGTTGATGGGAATTATTTGTTGGTCATGTGGCATATATAAAATCTTACATATAAACTATGTACCATATCCTATTTTATCGTGAAATTTATCACTTATTATTTTAGTATCCGTGCAACGCACGGGCAAAAAAACTAGTTGACATTAAGGCAGTGTTATTAAAACACAGATTAGGGCTATGCGTTGATGATTGTTGAAATAGTGATTTGTGTTTTGGTAAAATTCTACCGGTTTACGTTATTGAAGTGTGGGTTAAAGTGACAACCAATATGTAAGGCGTACGAGAAATAAAAGGATAAAAGAAATTAACACAGTGAATTTTGGTGACGCGGAAAAACCAATGAGGGAAACAACCGCGGGGGGAACGGAATCCCACCAAGCTTTCACTAATATCGAGGTCAACAATGTTTTCAGAGTACAATGATTGTATGCGTGAGTAGAAAATTTATAAGTAAAAAAACGAATGTCCTTTTGAGCTACCTTTGGTCTTGCTTTTATAGCTGCAGAGTCTTTGGTCCATCTGCTGCCTAGTCCTTCTCCTGGAATATAAGGAGGACGTTGAGTAGGGTTAGGATGCTGAACTCCCAGCCTGACTTGACCTAACGGCACTGATGCTCTCCTTATGGACTGACTTCTTCCTTGGGCCCATAGTTTTAGTGGGTGTTGCTGGTGCTCTTCTTGCGTTACTTATGGTCTTTTGTGGGCTCTCTTGTTTGTGGCCCAATAACTGATATAACGGTATATTTGGACTAAACAATCTGTTTTTAAAAACACTAAACTAATCTCAATCACGAAAAACTCTCCCACCAAAGGGTTTGACACCCGTCGTTGAGGGGTGTCAAAGATAAGATTTATAAAACCTCAGCTTAAACTAGATAGGATAGGTCAAGGGTCGAACCATAAGGAGACAAGGTTTATTATGTTTGTGAATTTAAAGTCTATTGCAAGTAACCAAAAAGGGGGGGGGGGGGGGTTGATTTATAATTTGGGACTAACAACTAAGGTAGCAAAATAACAAGAAAACTAAAATATGATGAAAATGAGATTAAGAACTTCGGTTCCCCATGGTTAAAACAAGTCAATGAAAGGTAAAATAATCAAATGATACAATCCCAAGGAACAAAGAATAAACCTTTAGGTCAATATTCTACCCAATCCTTACGGTCTTAGGGTTCCTAGAAAAGCACTAAACTTTCGTTCATAGGGCAATCCCAAAGTTGTTGTTAAACTAATCCTAGTAATCTTTCAATCTCAAAGGATTAGTTCACCAACAACAATGGGGGATTGGTAATTTAATCATAAAACTATCAAAATCAAGTCTTTGCCATGGTTCCCCTAATTCCTAATCACAAGAGTTAGCTATGCATGATTTTAAATATGAAACTAACAATAACAAGAATCAAGAACATCAAAGGAATCAACGTAATTAAAGATGACAATAAAAGGGAAAACATGTATTGAGAAACAATAATAAGATGAACAATAAGATTAACTGAAAGGGAAAGATTAATTGTATCAAACTTACAAACTTAATTGGAATTCAAGAACAAAGATTGAAACTTGGAAAATATTCTCTCTAAACTATGGAGTTTTCTCTAATTTGGGCTGCTTGACCTAATTTTCGAGTTTAGGTCTCCTTAAATAAATTCTAATTACAAGATTAAACGAGTAAAACACGAAATAAAAGTCGCGGACTCAGTCGCTGGGTCGGTCGACCTCCTATCCGGGTCGGTCGACCTCTCCTGCTGTTATCAGGCTTTCCGAATTCTGGGCTTTGGTCGGTCGACCTCTTTAGTGGGTCGGTCGACCCTTTCCTGTACGTTTCAGCGCAAATTTGGCCCGTAAACAGCACTTGGATGTGCATCCGGATCCTTGCTCCGCATTATTACTCAAAACAGCTTCCGGAGGACGATTAAAGTTCAGTTTTGCCCACTTCCGCGTATTCCTACATTTAAAACATAGAAATGCCAAAGTAAACCGTTTCGGGAGAAATAGCAACTAAAAGTCACGAAAATATAAGAAAATACGTGCCAAAAGAATAAATAGAATGCATAAAATAGGCACGTATCAAACTCCCCAAACCAAACCTTGCTTGTCCTCAAGCAAGCACTAAGACTCAAAAGAAAAGAAAAACTTCTAATGGAACGAATTTCATACTCTTAGGACCAAACACAACACCATGCCTAACCAATTTTAATGCAATCTTCAAATATAATCAAGCATAATGTCAAGAGCAAAACGAATTGAACATGTTGGAAAAATATGCTAAGCTTTCAACCTTGCAAGACTCATTCTAATTGGACTCTCGCGGTACGCTCGAGACACTCATGAAAGCAAAGGGTCGAATATATATATGTGAAAGATAAGAAGATAAATAAAAGTAAAGACTCTCACCTATCTACGACCCATAAGAACACGCCTGCAATCTAACATGAATAAAATCTCTACAACCGTACATATGCATTCCCACACTAGATAACCATGACACATGCCGAGGCAATTTTGGGATTGTGAGGCTAAAGGTAAGAAAGGTTTAAAATAAGTTATGGGTAGAGGGGTTAAACCAAGCTAACAACCATCTTATCCACACTATAAGATCACTTCCATTACTTTTCAAAACATGCCAATGCTCAGAATTTGAGAGCGAAAATCACAATTTCTCCATTTCTCTTCTCTTTTTTTTTTCTTTTCAGAAACGCAGCCTGTTCAATGGTCGTGGTCGACCGACCCGTAATTTAGGTCGACCGACCACCCTTGAAAACAGGGCAGACTCGTTTTTTTTTTTCTGATTTGATTTCTTAATTTTTTTTTCATTTCTTTCCTTCTTTCCTTCTCTTTCTTTTTCTTTTCTTTTTCTCCTTTCCACCGTTCTCACAAAATCAAGATTTATCAATGAAGCACAAACCAAATGATGGCCAAAATAGTCCCATCACTACATTACTAGCTCGGCTAGGGTAGGCAATTCTTAGGGTGTAGCAAATGGGATAAAAGATTCAATTTGGCTATGTGAGGATTATGGGTAAAATGAGAAAAAGGGACCTCTACCACATGTGTCGACAAACCACAAACCCGAATGCATACAGGTATTAAGTAGACAAAATTCATGCTTATGCACATTGATGTGACATGCCTCAAGAGGAGAAACTACTCACAAACCTACGTGAAATCGGTCATGAATGTCACCGATTTATTAAGCTTTAAACCTTAGAATATGTAGTAGCTTGCCAAGAAGAGAGTCAAGTCTAATAATTTAGCATGAAATCAACAAAAATTCGTAAATAATGCAAAAGACTAGCTTGAAAAATTTTGAAAAATGCAAGGCAAGGCAATAAGTGATATGTGAGGCATAGTTCGTATTTGTCCGTTCCGACTCGACCTATGCGCTAAGAACGCGCGACAGAAAAAGATGAAGATAAAAAGGTAAAACACCTAAAGGAATGAAAAACAAAAGGACACCTATACAAATGCCGACTCAAAAAGGAGTATGCAAACACCCTCCCCAAACCAAAACGCACAATGCCCCCATTGTGCTCATCAGCATACATCCACAACATAGGGATGGGGATAGGCAGAAAAAAACAAACAAAGAAAGGAAAAGGAAAAAGACTAAAAACTACAAAAAGAGTCTATGAAGGAAGAAGGGAAAAACTGGAAATCTAAAGGGAAGAAAAGAAAAAAACTACTTACAAGACGGAGGGACCTCCCTAAACCGAACATCGAAGAGGGAAAGGTCGAGCACGTCCCTAGTCCTCTGGGTCGAACTCCGACCCAGAGTCATCTCCTTCTGCTTCCTCCTCTTCCTCATCATCGGACCCTAAGCCTGCTAACGAGGCGGAGCCTGAAGCTTCACCGTACCTATGACCGCCCGCCTGAGGTGTGTACCAGGTGGGGTGAGTCCAAGGGCCGGTGGGGAGCCTACCCTGAGTAGCATACTCCGAGTAGCCCGGATACTGGTAGAGACTATCGTTCAACTGTTTTTGGTTGAACTGCCTGCAAAGGTTCGCCACCATGAGTGGGAGAGATCTGTCATCAACAAAAGGAGGAACATAAACATTAGGAGGAGCAGTAAAATCAATTGGGTACCCCGTCCCAGGTGCATCAAAGTGGGCACCGGGAGCAGGGACCCTATGGCCTCTAAAGGTGCCTCCTCTAAGTGGAAGGCGGTAGGATGGGAGGAGTGGTCTAGGCTCCCCCTGAATATTATCAAGGGGTAACATGGGGGGAGCCGTGGTGATGGGGATGCGATCACTGAGGTAGGTGTCGACCTTCCAATAATCCTTCCTGTCCACCCAATGCACGGACTTGACATAAGCCATGTCCATGTACCGGGAGAGAGTGTCAATCTCATCCTCATAGCGAGGGAACTGAGGAACAAGAAAGCGGGCCAATCGAGTGACTAGCCCACCACAGACAATAGTGGTCAAGGAAGTTCCCTCGCCCACCGACACAAAGTGAGAGTCGACCAAATACGCAGTGTTATAAAACTGCTGACCCGTACGTCTGACATTAAGATAGCCAGACAAAATGGAGAGCTCAATGTTTTTAACATTTTGAGACTCTTTACGGCCAAAAACAGTGTTGGCCAAAAGACGTAAATAGTAACGGGGGGCGGGTAAGTGAACGGTACTGTTCTTCTTCTTCCTATCGCTGGAATCAGAAAGACAGGACCACATGACATTGTGCGACCCAGTGGGGTCACCCGTAAGACCCGTAGAAGATAAGCCCAAAAATTGAGCAAATTCATTCAATGTTAAAGAAAATGTTTCATTGAACAACCGAAAAGAAATGCACTTGTTATCATAGCCGGGATTATAAGCTTGAACATTAAAAATAAAGGAGGAAAAGAACTCAAGAGTGAGAAGGGTATAGGTGAACTCATCCATAGTGACAAGTCCTGAGAAACCCGTTCCATTGAGCAAGGACACCACATCATCATGACACCCCAAAGCTTGCAATGCCGGAACACAAAGGAACCGGGTGACCACCACTAAGCAAAAAGTGGAAAGATGGAGGAAACGGGCTTTTTGCGCCGGAGTGTTGAAGATGATTTGCGGATAGTTTGGTAGACTATCCGTATCAAGCGCCGTCAACCCTCCTGACCTAGGAGCATGGCCTCGGGAGGTGCTTGCTCCGGAAGTGCGGGAGCGCTTTCTGTTGGGGCTGGTGTCCTTGACAATTAAGTACAATGACTTATTAAATCTCTTTAAGGATCACAAGGGCATACTTCTGTATTATTACCAGTTGATCCACGTTTATCAATAACGATTGGCTTGCTAGATAAGTTTGATGTTATTGTCATACGGATGGCGGTGATCAACTGGTCCCTATACATCACACCTATAGGACACGTTTGAGAGATGTGAAGGTATGAAAATACAGTCACAATTATGCCGGATACGACTAAACAGTTAGTCAGAGGTATTGACTATTAAATTAGTCAATAAGATGTTGAGATTATTATTTAATACGGATTAAATAATTTTAGCTAATACGGATTACATGTTTAATTCGTAAAATTAAATATAAGCAGTTATATTTAATTAAATATTGATTTCGCGTATTAATATAAACAGTTATATTAATTTGGGTAATTATACAATATCGTAATTTTATCAGACCATTATTAATACATCGACTGCATTAATATCTGATAACACGTATGCGATTTATAATAAAACCCGCGAATTATTAGTTTAGCATATCGGGTCGAATCATGCAAAGAATAAGGTAAGAGTGGAAAAAGCCCACTCTTACCCCATACCCATTCGGCCGGCCGACCTAGGGCTACATAAGGAGAGTCCTTCTCCTTATGTCTGGTACTCTTGGTTAACTGTTGAAACACAATTCTGACAATTAGGGTTTTTGAGAGCATTCTTCTCCCAAAAACTCAGATCTCACATCTAAAACCTCAATAGCTCTCCCCATATTGCAAGGCAATTGGAGAGTATTTTCTAGCACACGCGGCATCATCTCAAACAAAGTATTGGGTGCAAGTTATAGGAGGGAATTTACTTTAATTCCTGTTCTTAGGCCTATTCAAGCAAGGACCCAAGGTTGTACTCTTTTTCATGTTTTTATTTATCTTATGACAATATTCACAACTGTAAATTTCATTATAATCCTGCAAGTTTAGGGCGAATACATGCTTTATTCGCCACAAGTGGTATCAGAGCCAGGCCATGAAAATTTTACTTTTGTGTTTTTCATAAGTTTTATTTAATTTTTTTTTGAAAAATCATGTTCTGCCGCTAAGTCGGTCGATCGACCCCCCGTTGCGGTCGGTCGACCGCCTCCTGCGTATTTTTCTGTTTCGACAGTTTTTCTTTTGTGAGAAATCGTTTTCAGAAACTCGGTTTCCTGTTTTGTGGTCGGTCGACCTGTTTTTTGGGTCGGTCGACCATTCTGCTGTTACAAAAAAAAAAAAAAAAAAAAAAAATTCTTTTTTTTTCGTCAGTAGGTCGGTCGACCACATATTGTGGTCGGTAGACCACTTTCCTGTAACAGTCGCTTTTTTTTTTTTTCCGAAAATAACTTGTTTTTATTTTCACATGGCCTTTAGTAATATACTATATACGGAAATAGTATATTATTAATTTTGTGAAACGGTTCACCCTCGTATGGTACATATTATTTTAAAACGGTTTAAGATAATAGGATTATAAATTTATTAAAATTGGGTGATTAAAACGGTATAATCACATAATTTTAATCCCGTAAGGTGGTTTGGTAAAAATTTATTAATCATAATAACAGTATTATGTCATGTATGAATTTTAATTTTAGTTGATGCATTTTTTTTATCATCTTGTTGAATGCCTTGTGAATGCTTTCAATAACGTATTTATTTTTGCAAACGGTTGTAACTTAGTGTGGCCTTAGAAGATTGTGTCACCGTAATGATGGGACACAGTCTTGCTTGTAATTTTGAGATCTTGTATCTCCGTTTTGGGTTTTTGCCATGTAATTACTTTTGTATTTAAATTAGAATGTAAATAGGGTTATATTTGTAATTTAAATTAGTAATTTTGTGAAGACCGAAGACGGAGACCGGATGCTCACTCCCGCTGCAAGGACCAAGATGGAACATCAAGACAAGCTTCTAGGGTCCAACGGTGGATTCCAAGTTGTTTTATGTTTATTTTTGTAGGATAGGCCACACTAGGACTTTTATTTACGTTTATCGCATTTATTTTACGCTTTCATCGATAATAGCTTGCATCATATTCCGCCTAAAACCAAACCACCTATAACATGCCTGAAAACTGACTCATGTAGAGGTTACGCGTTAGTTTTCTGTGACAATACAAATGTCACATGTCAATTGCAAAGCCATCACTTTATTTCATTCATTCACGCATATGCTAGATTTTAGTTCACTTAATATGAATAAATATAAGTCGATGGGGTCTTCCTCGTATAACCAAAAATTGAGAATAGTCTTTATAAATCAGACTCCCATAAATCCCTTCTTCGTTGGTAGGCATAATATGACCCCTTCTACGTCGGGTAAGTGGGAACAGATGATTTATTTTATCTCAACATCATGGTCACTCGATAATATCTAGCGACTGAGATGGACTAATAGATAGGATTTACGGAAATCTATCGACCAAGAGTTCCAACGGTGGAATTAGCCAAACTGTGGGCTTATCAATATACGGAAATTGAGTCTTGGGATCGTTTATATAATTCTTGAGGGAGATCAATTATATAAATGCATGAGTCTACGAGTTTAAATTTAAATTTAATATAGACTTAAATCACAACAATGAGTTGCTTATATGGTTCTGTTTTATCTTCTTTTCAGTGTAGAACACGTTCAAATTAAACTGCTGTATAACTAAATGGCTGGTGAAGACCCAATGCCAAGTGCCAAGCTAGCACGTGAATCCTGGCTAAAAGCCTTCATGGACTCCATGAATCAGTCTACTAGACTGAGGAATGATGGGTCAAACTTCTCTGACTGGGAGGCAGCACTACGGAATGCTGCCATTGCTGACGGAAAGCTCAAGTACTTAACTGAGCCCATTCCGGCACACCCAGGAACTGGAGCTAGAGCTAACGAAGTTCGCGCTCATAGCGACTTCGTCATGGAAGCGGGTGCGATAAAGAACGTACTCATCTATGCAATAGAATCCAATTTGCAAAGACGCTTCATAGCCCATGGTGCAAACAAGATTTTCACCACGCTCACTAACGAATTCTCAAAGGCTCCGAGGATCGTTTCTTATGAGCATACCTGTCGCTTCTTTGAGGCGAAACTCCAGAAGGGCCAAGCTGTTAGCCCACATATTCTTCACATGATTGAGAATATCGAGAAACTGGAGGCCCTAAACTGCAAGATCAGTGAGAACATAATCGTTGATCGAATGCTTCATTCGCTTCATGATGGGTTCGCCCTCTTCAGGGCCAACTATTACATGAACGACATGAAGAAGGCTCCTCATGAGCTCCACTACCTTCTCGTACAGACCGAGAAGGATATGAAACTAAGTGGGAGCGTGAAGCAAGATGTTCTCATGATTTCCAGTAAGGGTAAGGGTAAGGGTAAAGCTAAAGCTCAGGGCGACCTAACAGTAGGCAAGCCCAAGTTTAAGAAGTCAGGATTTACTAAGAGTGGGCCAGGTGAGTCGAGCAACTCACAAGGCAAAACAAAGAGCAAGGATACAAGCATGGAATGTCACCATTGCCACAAGACTGGGCATTGGAGGCGCTCATGCCCCGTGTATCGTGAGGACATTAAGGCAGGCCGCGTTACTCATGTTGGTATGTCTTCTTCTTCTTTTATTCACATGATTGAGATTAACCATGCAAGTTACGGAACTTGGGTACTAGATACTGGTTGTGGTTCTCATCTATGTAATCATGTGCAGGGCCTCCGAAACCAAGAACCCCTAATCAAGGGTGAGGTTGACCTGCGTGTCGGGAATGGAGCACGTGTTGCTGCAATCTCGAGGGGAACATACATGATCCAGCTTCCAAGTGGATTCGAGTTATCTTTATATAACTGTTATTATGTTCCTTGTTTGTCCAAAAACATTATTTCAGTTTCTGCGCTTGACAAACTCGGTTTTTCATTTGTAATAGAGAATAATAGCTGTATTTTCTCCTTACACAATATGATTTATGGCAAGGCAGTTTCCATGAATGGAATTTATGTTTTAGATCAAACCACCGAAATATTACATGTGAATAATAAGAAATTAAAGGTAGGTGACAAAGATCAAACTTACCTATGGCATTGTCGTATGAGACACATAAATGAGAAACGCGTAAAACAGCTCATACAGAATGGAGCTATCTCGCCCTTTGATTTCGAATCATATGGCACGTGTGAATCATGTCTCATCGGTAAGATGACTCGTATTTCCTTCAAAGGTGTTGGAATGCGCGCTGCCGACCTATTAGGACTCATACATACGGACGTATGTGGCCCTATGTCGATCAACGCACGAGAAGGCTATAAGTATTTCATCACTTTCACGGATGATTTATCGGCTATGTCTACTTAATGAAGCATAAAAGTGAATCCTTTGACAAGTTCAAAGAATACCAGAATCGGGTACAGAACCAGCTGGGTAGAAAGATTAAAGCACTACGTTCTGATCGTGGTGGTGAGTATCTTTCACACAAGTTTGATCAACACCTTAAAGACTGTGGCATCGTGCTAAAGTTGACTCCACCTGGAATACCACAATTAAATGGTGTGTCCGAACGGAGAAATCGAACTCTACTCGATATGGTTCGATCCATGATGAGTCACACCGTTGTGCCTGATTCATTGTGGGGCTATGCTCTTTTGTCGGCCGCTCTAATACTTAACCGAAGTCCGTCTAAAGATGTTGACAAGACTCCATTCGAATTATGGAAGGGAACGGTCCCTAACTTGTCCTTTATTCGGGTTTGGGGCTGCGAGGCTTATGTCAAGTGGAGACACGAGGATAAGCTCGGCCCGCGATCGGTCAAGACATACTTTATAGGCTATCGAAAGGGAAATTTTGGTCACTACTTCTACTCGCCAACCGAACAACGTGTTTTTGTTGCGGCTAGTGCGACGTTCTTAGAGAAAGACTTTCTCGAGAACAAGTCGAGTAATAGAACCTTCGATTTATCGGAGGTTCAAGAACCAACTACCGAGCAACCATTGGAGGAAACAGTTCCTTCAACCGAGGCCGCGGTAGATATTCCTGAGGAACCTAGGAGGTCGGGAAGAGTCTCCATTCCTCCGGACAGATACATTGGTATGGTCGAGGAACATGATATGGATGACGTCTTACTCCTAGAGGGTAATGAACCCTCAACCTATAAAGGTGCCATGACCAGTTCTGACTCAAAGCTATGGCTAGAAGCCATGCATTCTGAGATGGACTCCATGTATGAGAACAACGTGTGGGATCTTGTGGACCTACCTGCAAAGGTACGCCCCCTTCAATGCAAATGGCTTTACAAAATAAAGCATGCCGTGGAAGGTAAACAAGATATCCATAAGCAAGACTAGTTGCTAAAGGTTTCACCCAAGTGCCAGGCTTGCACTACGATGAGATCTTTGCACCCGTAGTCATGCTACGTTCCATTCGGATTATCTTAGCGATAGCCGCATTTCATGACTATGAAATATGGCAAATGGACGTTAAAACCGCCTTCTTAAACGGTTATTTGGAGGAAGAGTTGTACATGGTACAACCCGAGGGTTTTATTGATCCAGAACATCCTAAGAAAGTTTGCAAGCTTAAGCGTTCCATCTATGGACTTAAGCAAGCATCGCGGAGTTGGAATCATCGCTTCGACCAAGTGATAAAAGAGAATGGTTTCATTCGATCAGTCGAGGAACCATGTCTCTATATCAAGTCGAGTGGGAGCAAGATTGTATTCCTAGTACTGTATGTCGACGACATACTCTTGATTGGGAATGACATACCTCTCTCTTCTTCGGTTAAAGCATGGTTGAAAAACCATTTCCAGATGAAAGATCTGGGAGAGGCACAAAGAATTTTGGGCATCCGTATCTACAGGGATAGATCACGACGGATGTTGTCTCTCAGTCAGGAGTCTTACATGGATAAGATTCTAGAGAGATTCAGCATGACGAACTCCAAGAAAGGGTTCCTTCCTATGACTAGTGGGCTTCACTTGAGCAAATCTCAAGAAGCTAATACATTGGAAGAGAAAGAGCGCATGAGTCGGATTCCTTATGCTTCGGCAATAGGATCGATCATGTATGCCATGATATGCACACGTCCAGACGTTGCATATGCATTGAGTATGACCAGTCGATTCCAAGCTCATCCAGGTGAACAACACTGGATGGCCGTGAAAAACATTCTTAAGTACCTACGGAGGACTAAAGATTGGGGATTGACTTACGGAGGCGACTCGACGCTCTGCGCCACGGGTTACGCAGATGCTAGCTTCCAAACGGATCGAGATGACTCGAAATCTTAGTCTGGATTCGTTTTTACTCTTAATGGCGCTGCTGTCAGCTGGAAAAGTTCTAAACAAAGTGTTACAGCAGATTCTACGACTGAGTCCGAGTACTATGCCACCTCAGAAGCAGCTAAGGAAGCAATATGGATGCGTCAATTCTTACAAGGACTATCAGTAGTGCCTAGTTCGAATGACCCAATCACCGTTTATTGTGATAATAAAGGTTCCATCTTCCAAGCTAAGGAGCATAAGTCTAGCAACAAGGCTAGGCATGTACAACGGAAAGCTCATCTAATCAGAGATTACGTGGAGCAAAAGGAGATTTTCATTGATAAGATCGCTACGGATGACAACATAGCTGATCCTCTCACTAAAGCATTACCACGTAATAAGCATGAAGGGCACATTCATTCCATGGGAATTAGATGTGTTCCTAAGTTGTAGTACTCTTTTATGAATTCATGTAATAATTCATTTTCTCGTGTACTCTATTCAACCTCATTGTTATGATATATAATGTTTTGTTTTTCATGTGGAATTGTACGCCAATTTTGAACACCACAAAGTGAACTGAATTACATTACATCGTTTTAGTCCTTGATTACCCACTTGAGCTGATAACTCAGGTAATCATTTTGTGACGTTGGTTGATGGTGGGTTCAACGAGCCATAAGTCACGCAGATGACTGACCAATCACAAAGGCGAGTTATACGGATATCTCGTAGGACACCCCGTGACAACGTTATGGAGTCCTAAATGTTTTATAAAATTGGGTGCCAGGTCGTGGATAGGACCTCCATAGTGTTCCTTAGAGTCGAGTCTTTTGACTTTCAACTGTCTCTTGAGATTAAGGCAGATTTTGGGTAACTTTGGTTTCTTTCCCACGGTCATCGTAACAGGGGCCAAGAGGATTTTTTCTGGGTTATTTCATGCTGCGCGATATCGGCAGGATTCGAGTTGAGGGAAATATCCAAACCCTTATCAGGATTTTATCATTTCTCAGGGCCACTCGAGGAGTAGTAACTGAAATGCATGGCCATGCTCGAATACAGATTCGTTTTATCAGTTAAGTTACTCTCTAGTCGGGGAAACCACTCTTGATACAGATCGCTTGTGAGATACGACCTTTGCGAATGCGGATTTGCAAATTGTCTTACATTGAGTGGGAGAAATTTTAAAAGGATATGAGAATCGGTTATCGCACCTACACTTGTACGGACAAGTGGGAGTTTGTTGGAGCTTGTGTCCTCCACATGTAGTGTGATAACGTCATTGCACATACCCTTGTACGGACAAGTGGGAGATTGTTGGGGCTGGTGTCCTTGACAATTAAGTACAATGACTTATTAAATCTCTTTAAGGATCACAAGGGCATACTTCTGTATTATTACCAGTTGATCCACGTTTATCAATAACGATTGTCTTGCTAGATAAGTTTGACGTTATTGTCATACGGATGGCGGTGATCAACTGGTCCCTATACGTCACACCTATAGGACACGTTTGAGAGATGTGAAGGTATGAAAATACAGTCACATTTATGCCGGATACGACTAAACAGTTAGTCAGAGGTATTGACTATTAAATTAGTCAATAAGATGTTGAGATTATTATTTAATACGGATTAAATAATTTTAGCTAATACGGATTACATGTTTAATTCGTAAAATTAAATATAAGCAGTTATATTTAATTAAATATTGATTTCGCGTATTAATATAAACAGTTATATTAATTTGGGTAATTATACAATATCGTAATTTTATCAGACCATTATTAATACATCAACTGCATTAATATCTGATAACACGTATGCGATTTATAATAAAACCCGCGAATTATTATTTTAGCATATCGGGTCGAATCATGCAAAGAATAAGGTAAGAGTGGAAAAAGCCCACTCTTACCCCATACCCATTCGGCCGGCCGACCTAGGGCTACATAAGGAGAGTCCTTCTCCTTATGTCTGGTACTCTTGGTTAACTGTTGAAACACAATTCTGACAATTAGGGTTTTTGAGAGCATTCTTCTCCCAAAAACTCAGATCTCACATCTAAAACCTCAATAGCTCTCCCCATATTGCAAGGCAATTGGAGAGTATTTTTTAGCACACGCGGCATCATCTCAAACAAAGTTTTGGGTGCAAGTTGTAGGAGGGAATTTACTTTAATTCCTGTTCTTAGGCCTATTCAAGCAAGGACCCAAGGTTGTACTCTTTTTCATGTTTTTATTTATCTTATGACAATATTCACAACTGTAAATTTCATTATAATCCTGCAAGTTTAGGGCGAATACATGCTTTATTCCCCACACTTTCCGCCTTGTCCACGGCTAGACATTATGAATCTGAAAAAAAAATCAATAAAATATAAGTCTTGTGCAACATTGAAAACATTTTCTTAGCAAAAAGAGGAACAAAACACGAACCAGAAACCTCTGTAACAGTATTTGGGTCGGCCGACTTCATAGAGAGGTCGATCAACCACTATCGCTAAAATTTTAGAGTTCCTGTAACAGTGACGGGGTCGGCCGAACTCACCTAGAGGTCGGTCGACCAACTGCCAGCAAAAATCAGAATACCTGTAAAATCACTGCGGTCGATCGACCTCAAACCTATGTCGACCGACCGACCAAACGAAAGATCGAATTTCTGGAAAAAATGCAGTTTGGTCGGCCGACCTCCGTTTTGAGTCGGTCGACCGACAACTGTATCAGAAAAAGAGTCGCGGTTTTGAAATCGTGCAGAAATTAGGCATAGAAATTGCAAGAAAGAATCATACTAACCCTAACAGCCCAAAACCACACACATTTTACAGATCTGAGACTATAACACGTAAAGGAAGAAGAAAACTTAAAAAGAAAACACAAACATGCATGAAAACAAAATTAGGAGCCAAAACGAACTGAAAAGGACAAACTAAAACTACCTAGAACAGAATTAGGATGCTAGGAAACGAAAAAGAGAAAGAAAAAGCTAAGAGACACATACCTTGGGTGGAGAAAGATGAAAGAAAGCAAGGAAATTGAGTGAAGGATGAAGAATGTGGGTGGTTAGGGTTTTTAAGAGAGAGAGGGAGGTTCAGAAAGTGTGAGCAATTATTGTGTTTTCAAAACACATAAAGACCAAAGACTCCAACTCAAAGAAAAACCGGAAAAATTACCCGAGGTCGGTCGACCTAATATTTGGGTCGGTCGACCTCTGTCCTACATACCTGCTCTGTCAGAATTTATTTAATGCTGTCAGAAGGTCGGTCGACCTTCATAGCGGGTCGGTCGACCTACTTAACTGACGATTCCTCTTATTTTCCTGCAGAATCTCAAAATCCCATCAAGGACTAAAACAGAAATTACAAAAAACGTAAAATTAAGCTAGAACACGGGTTGCCTCCCGTTTAGCGCTGGTTTAATTGGTCCCGCACGACCCTTTTACCTATTAAGAAGCATCCGAAAAAGGGTCAAAGTAAGAAACTTCAACCTTACCAATAAATTCGTTCTCTCCGCGGAAGTGCTTCACATACTGGCCATTAACTTTGAACCTCTCACCGGATGAGGTTTCTAACTCTATTGACCCAAATTTTGAGACAGCTGTGATGGTGTAAGGTCCGCTCCATCTGGATTTCAGCTTACCAGGAAAAAGACGAATACGAGCATTAAAAAGCAACACCCTATCACCTACCTGAAAATCACGCCTAATGATTCTCTTGTCATGCCAGCGCTTTGTTTTCTCTTTGTAAATCCTGGCATTGTCATAGGCTAACAACCTGAATTCTTCTAACTCATTGAGCTGCAACAAACGTTTCTCACGGGAAAGATTAGGGTCTAAATTAAGATCACAAATAGCCCACCAAGACTTACGTTCTAACTCTACTGGTAAATGACAAGTCTTGCCATAAATCAACCGGAATGGTGACATTCCTATTGGGGTTTTGAACGCAGTTCTATAGGCCCATAAGACATCATCAAGTTTTAGACTCCAATCTTTCCTAGACTTAGAAACAACTTTGGCTAGGGTCTCCTTGAGTTCCCTATTAGAGATCTCAACTTGACCACTAGTCTGAGGGTGATAAGCTAAACCCCTACGATGTTGGACACCGAATTTATTTAGCAAGTCACCTAAGCGTTTCTCTTTAAAATGCATACCTCCATCACTTATGACAACCCTAGGGACACCAAAACGAGGAAATATGATTTTTTTAAACATCTTAATAACAGCCTTTGCATCACAATGGGGAGTAGCAATAGCTTCTACCCACTTAGACACATAATCAACAGCTACAAGAATATACCTGTTACCTTGACTACTGGGAAAAGGTCCTTGATAATCAATGCCCCAGACATCAAAAATCTCTACCTCTAAAATACCAACCTGCGGCATCTCATGTCTTTTTGAGACATTCCCAGTTCTTTGACAGGCATGACAGCTACCTACAAAATTCCTACAGTCAGCATGCAAAGTAGGCCAATAAAAACCAGACTGTAATACCTTGGCCACGGTCCTAGATGGACCGTGGTGACCACCATATGCAGAAGAGTGACATGCTTCCAGAATGTCCTTCACCTCCTATTGGGGGACGCATCTCCGGATGAGTCCATCTCCGCATTCCTTGAAAACATAGGGGTCATCCCAAAAATACTGTTTTGCATCAAACATAAATCTCTTCTTTTGTTGCCATGACAACTCAGGAGGGATTTTACCTGTGACAGCAAAGTTAGCAAAATCAGCATACCAAGGAGGGGGATAAGAACCTGAACTATTAATGATAAATAAACTCTCATCAGGAAATGAATCATTAACAGGTAAAGAATCTTCCCCATCAGTCAGCTGAAGGCGAGATAGGTGGTCAGCTACCACGTTTTCTGCGCCTTTCTTGTCCCTAATCTCAATGTCAAACTCTTGGAGAAGGAGTATCCACCTTAAAAGCCTTGGCTTTGAATCTTTCTTCTGGAAAAGACCTTATTACCTACTAAATAGGACCTGAATTTTTCTAAGGCAAAGATCACAGCTAGCATTTCCTTTTCAGTAGTGAAATAGTTGACTTGAGTCTCATCTAGGGTGCGGCTCGCATAGTATATAGCATTAAGAGCCTTATTCTTTCTTTGGCCGAGCACAGCACCTATAGCATAGTCACTAGCATCGCACATGATCTCAAATGGGAGATCCCAATCTGGTGGCTGAATGATTGGTGCTGAGATCAAAGCTTCCTTCAACCTGTTAAAAGCTGAAAGACACTCATCAGTAAAATCAAAGACAGCATCCTTAAGGAGCAACTGTGTAAGTGGTTTAACAATCTTAGAAAAGACCTTAATGAAACGCCTGTAAAAACCTGCGTGTCCTAAGAAACTTCTCACCCCCTTAACATTAATAGGAGGGGGTAATTGCTCAATCACCTGCACTTTTGCTTTATCTACATGTATACCTTTATCAGAAATTAGATGCCCTAACACTACCCCCTCAGTAACCATAAACTGACACTTTTCCCAGTTTAAGACAAGGTTTACATCAATACATCGCTGCAAGACTTTATCAAGATTAGCTAAGCACTGATCAAACGCATTACCATAAACAGAAAAATCATCCATAAATACCTCCATGATGTTTTTTATAAAGTCAGAAAAGATACCCATCATACACCTTTGAAAGGTAGCAGGCGCATTACATAACCCAAAAGGCATCCTGCGATATGCAAAAACACCCTGTGGGCAAGTAAAAGTAGTCTTACTCTGATCATCAGCATGGATGGGAATCTGGAAAAAACCTGAATAACCATCTAGAAAACAGAAGAATTTATTAGAAGCCAGTCTTTCAGTCATTTGGTCAACAAAAGGAAGGGGGAAATGGTCTTTCTTGGTGGCGGCATTTAACTGTCTATAATTAATGCACATCCGCCACCCAGTTACAACTCTAGTGGGTATTAACTCATTTTTATCATTTTTAACCACTGTGGTTCCTCCTTTCTTAGGCACCACCTGAACTGGGCTAACCCACTTGGAGTTGCCAACTGAATAGATAATACCTGCATCAAGAAGTTTCATTACCTCAGCCATAACCACCTCCTGCATCTTAGGATTCAACTTACGCTGTCCCTGTCTATAAGGCTTATGCCCTTCCTCTAACTCTATTCTGTGCATGGAAACATCAGGGCTTATGCCCTCAATATCATCCAAAGAATAACCTAAAGCTTTCCTATTCTTTTTGAGAACAGTCATTAAAGCAGAAAGTTGGTTAGGGTCAAGTTTAGAGCTAACAATCGCAGGGTACTGTTCAGTATCATCTAAGAAAACATATTTAAGGTTAGGAGGAAGTGGCTTACGCTCTGGTACCTTTACCTCAACGGCCTGAACAGAATCAGTACTAATGGAATAACACATGTTTACCAGATTTGCATTGGCCAAGCTTCTGAGCTTCTCATTCTCTTCTTCAGTAAACTCATACTCCTCTATCTCTGCTTCTATCACCTCCAGCTCTTCAGCATCCTCAGCTGGATTACCTGCACACTTATCCAAAACTGTTAGATCATCTAAGGGATCCTTGGTCAAGGATTCCCTCCAATTAAGGATAACATTCCTGTCTATAATATCAATGGAGCAATAAGTATCATTAGTAGGAGTAGTTGCCTTATGGGCAATACTAAACTCGATAGTGTCATCTCCAACCTCTAAAGTAATGATCCCGCGTTTGACATCTATTACAGCCCCAGCTGTGTGTAAAAATGGTCTACCTAAAATAATAGGTATTTGACTATCCTCAGCAATGTCTAAAACAACGAAATCAACAGGAATAAAGAACTTTCCCACTCTAACTGGGACATCCTCTAAGACCCCTAATGGTCTTTAGGTTGATCTATCAGCCATCTGTAGGGTAATATTGGTGACTTTAAGTCTACCTAAATTAAGTCTTTCACAAACAGAATAAGGCATGACGCTGACACTAGCCCCTAGATCACAAAGGGCTTTCCCTATAATATGATTACCTATGGTACAAGGGATAGAAAAACTATCTGGGTCCTTTAACTTAGGTGCTATATTATTTTGTGAGAGAACATAACATTCCTCCACAAAAGCAACAACACCTTCGTCCTGAAAATTCCCCTTACGACTCAAAATATCTTTCATGAATTTAGCATAAGAAGGTACCTGGGTAATTAAATCAGTGAAAGGGATGGTTACCTCAAGATTCTTCACCATCTCCAAAAACTTACCGAATTTCCGATTTTCTTTTGAATTTTTTAATCTTTCGGGATACGGAACGGTGACATTAGCCATAGGATAAGCAACCTTTGGCTTTTTCAGCTGTAGTATCTCAGTGAGGCCTTGAATAAGGGAAGGATCCAGCGATTCGGGAATAGGAACTGCGTTCTGCTCAGGAACATCGGTCGGTCGACCTTGTACAGGGGTCGGTCGACCAGATGCTGTATCATCGAAATCTTTCTGTTTTCCAGAAACTGATCTCACGTCAGGTATCGAGGTCGGTCGACCTACAGTAGGGGTCGGTCGACCTCCTGACCTGTGCACGGGATCAATTTGTTCGTTCTGAACTTCAGCTGAGTCTTCCTCAGGGGCTGGTCCTTTATAGGCACGACCACTCCTAAGATTTATAGCATTCAACGTCTCTATGGGTCCTTCACAACTAGCTGGAGAGCTAGTTGTTTGGTTGGCTATGATTATCAATTGGTCTCCAAAAGTCTTCATAGAAGCAATTTGAGCCTTTCCCATCTCTAAAACCTGTTTTGTTAGAGCATGAACAAGCTCTCTCAATTCCACAATCTCACCCGTGTTGTCGACCGTAGTAACTAAGTTCGCACTTTCATGCTTCAGCTGGGTTGCCTCAAGCTTTTCAAAACGGGCTTCAACGGTTGTCTCAAGAGCCGACACTCTATTCATCTCCACATTCAACTTTCGCGAATTCCCACGTGAACTCCCAAAAGTAGCCCTATGCACCGCCATGTCTTCAATGGTGTTCCAACCCTGCATATGGTTGGTGTTGTTCTGAAATCTTCCATTGGCGGCCGCATCGAGAATCACCTTATAGTCATCGTAGAGGGCGTTGTAAAATTGGTTACATAAGTACCATTGTTGAAAACCATGGTGAGGGATAGAACGGACCAAATCCTTGAACCGATTCCACGCTTCACAAAAACCTTCATCCGGTTCTTGTTGAAAGTTAGTGATTTGGCTTCTCAAGTCATTGGCTTTTGCAAGAGGGAAGTATTTTCTGTAGAAAGCCAACGCCAAGGAAGTCCAATCTGTAACCTTCTCAGCTACCCTGTCAAGGTAACGGTACCAATCTCGCGCGACATCTTTCAATGAATAAAGGAACATCATTGCCAGCACCTCATCCTGTGTCACCCCGGCATGTATGCGTATGGAACAGCAATAATCCGTGAATGTCGCAACATGCTTCAATGGATCCTCGTTGGGTAGACCAGAAAATTGACTTCGTTCCACCAGAATGATGTGGTTCGGGTGGAGTTCAAAGGAACCAGAGGTGGGAGTAGACAAGGTGAATCCTTTTGGTAAATCTTGAACCTTTGGCTGTAGGTGGTCATAAATAGTATCCATGTCTAAACAAGAGAGTACTCAAGCCTTCCTCTCAAAAACCTGTCTTCTAATATGCAGAAAACAACACTAGAAGAAAAGGTAAGTAACGGTCTTAAGGAACCTAAGTTCCTTAAGACAAGAAGAACAAACTAAAAATTTACAAACAAAATTATACCGTCTCCCCGGCAACGGCGCCAAAATTTGACTAGATAGGATAAGATTTATAAAACCTCAGCTTAAACTAGATAGGATAAGTCAAGGGTCGAACCACAAGGAGACAAGGTTTATTATGTTTGTGAATTTAAAGTCTATTGCAAGTAACCAAAAAGGGGGGGGGGGGGTTGATTTATAATTTGGGACTAACAATAACTAAGGTAGCAAAATAACAAGAAAACTAAAATATGATGAAAAGGAGATTAAGAACTTCGGTTCCCCATGGTTAAAACAAGTCAATGAAAGGTAAAATAATCAAATGATACAATCCCAAGGAACAAAGAATAAGCCTTTAGGTCAATATTCTACCCAATCCTTACGGTCTTAGGGTTCCTAGAAAAGCACTAAACTTTCGTTCATAGGGCAATCCCAAAGTTGTTAAACTAATCCTAGTAATCTTTCAATCTCAAAGGATTAGTTCACCAACAACAATGGGGGATTGGTAATTTAATCATAAAACTATCAAAATCAAGTCTTTGCCATGGTTCCCCTAATTCCTAATCACAAGAGTTAGCTATGCATGATTTTAAATATGAAACTAAAAATAACAAGAATCAAGAACATCAAAGGAATCAACGTAATTAAAGATGACAATAAAAGGGAAAACATGTATTGAGAAACAATAATAAGATGAACAATAAGATTAACTGAAAGGGAAAGATTAATTGTATCAAACTTACAAACTTAATTGGAATTCAAGAATAAAGATTGAAACTTGGAAAATATTCTCTCTAAACTATGGAGTTTTCTCTAATCTGGGCTGCTTGACCTAATTTTCGAGTTTAGGTCTCCTTAAATAAATTCTAATTACAAGATTAAACGAGTAAAACACGAAATAAAAGTCATTGACGCAGTCGCTGGGTCGGTCGACCTCCTATCCGGGTCGGTCGACCTCTCCTGCTGTTATCAGGCTTTCCGAATTCTGGGCTTTGGTCGGTCGACCCTTTCCTGTACGTTTCAGCGCAAATTTGGCCCGTAAACAGCACTTGGATGTGCATCCGGATCCTTGCTCCGCATTATTACTCAAAACAGCTTCCGGAGGACGATTAAAGTTCAGTTTTGCCCACTTCCGCGTATTCCTACATTTAAAACATAGAAATGCCAAAGTAAACCGTTTCGGGAGAAATAGCAACTAAAAGTCACGAAAATATAAGAAAATACGTGCCAAAAGAATAAATAGAATGCATAAAATAGGCACGTATCAGGGTTAGCAACAAAAAAGCAACTCGTCCACACATGAACCCACATATATCATGGTTCCAAAGCACACAAGACATAACCAACCTCGGTAATAAGGTTTAACACAAATAATAGTGGCGGATCTAGAAGGTATGAAATGAGGGTGATTACATTACAAAAAAACAGTGTTGTTGCGACGAACACAAATGGCGTTGCAAATTATTGTTTGCGACATAATTGTTTTTTGCAACGGAGGGTCTTTTTCCCATCGCGCGAACAAAAGTCAAATGGCGAGAAGGTTTGCAATGGAAATATCGCAAAGAAGGACTTTGGCGACGGGATATCCGTTGCATCTGAAATTGGCGGATTTTTTTGGACCACCAGATCAAAAAGTTAGTCAACCTTTGCGACGAATTTCTCGTAGCGAAAATTGACTGACCTTGGTCAAGGTCAAGTTCAGTCAACGTTTGCGACGGGAAATCCGTCGCAAATATTGACTGGCTTTTACCCAGACACTGGTCAATGTAACACCTCGATATTTCGGACTCGTAATTTTATTGATTTTATTTAATTGTAATTTTGAAATAATTTTATTTCATGAAGTTTCCGACTTCTAAATTTAAAGCTTTTAATTCTAATTTCGGAAGATTTATATTTCATGAAATTTCATAATTATATTTAAATAATTTGAATATTTCATTTTTGAAGCAGTTTCAGTTTGTAAACGATATTTTGATTAATTATGTAATTATATTGTAACGATTTAATTTTAACGTTCGGAAAATTTAAATATATTTTGTAATTTCGTAAAATATAATTTACGTGTTCAATTGTTATTTCGAGTTGTAATAATTGTAAAAATGGTGAGTTACTCATATTTGAGCAAATTCTGTCTCTTAAATGAATCTCGACTCAAACTCGATTCATGTAATAATTTCGGACTTAAAAACCGTTTCTTATATAAAAAGACATTTCACCATCAGTCATCCTTAACCACCCAAACTCTAACTTACTTTCCTCCATTTGTATACAATGTAAACAATTTACAAAAAGCTTCGTCATTTCATTGTTTCCCAACGGTTTCGAACGATTTGCGCGACATTCTCTTCGTATCGTCGTTGCCGTCGTTTCTAGGTAAGAAATTCCAGCTCTTGGGCATCACGAAATTCCTATCATTTAAATCCATTTTCGTTTCCCTTTTTAAAACTCGTTCCTTGTTTGTATAGGTCGTGTGTTGGCCGTTTTCGAGTTTGGGTTTGCAAATTATTGAGGGTTCTAATTGCAAAAAGAGGTAACTTTGAGAGGAAACTCGACCTACGTCAAAAATTTGTGTGGTTTAGTTTATAATAAATACTAAGTTTCAATGTAATTGTGGTTAATTAATTATTGTGCGTATTGCACTACGATTGCTGCTACTTTGTAGCCTAGTTACACTGCTACTGCTTTAAGGTTGCTGTTCAGAATTGCTGTTTTGGTTGTTGTCACAGGATCATAAAGGGATACTTTGTACATTTATCAACTAATTAACGTAAATCAGTAACGGGTGGCTTGCTAGAATTTGGACGTTGTTTACTGATGGCGGTAATTAGTTGGTCCCTATCGGTCACACCTATAGGATGGTTCTAAGAAATGTGATTATATATTGATGTAATTATATTGATGCCTAAATTGACTAAATGTTAGTCTTGAAAATAATACGAATAATTATTTAATACGATTAAATGATTATTAGGAGAAATGAAATAAATGTTAATTGTAACTAAATAAATAAAAATGTTATATTTATAAAGTAATATACATTTATGAATATACGATATTTATAAAAGATATAAGTTTTAATATGCGATATTAAAATTAATTGATTATACGATAATTAATTATATTTCCATATATATATATATATATATGTTAAATTATAATATTAGATAATTCTCGGGAAAGCATTTTCCGAGTAGACCGAAATTCGGTTTTGGGATCCATATATATTATGATTTCATAGATACATATATAAATAAAATAACTACCCAAAAATATCTTCCAACAACTATTAAAAAGAGAGTTTTATTTTAGTTGGAGATCTTGATTTTTGGGTTGTTTTGAGCCGTGTGAGTCTCCTACTATTGTTGAGATTCACACAATATAATTTCCAATAGAACTCTTATATATTAACAGTAATATAGGGTTAAAAAAATACTAGCAAAACAACACAGAAAAAAACGTGACGCACGGCCAAACGAAACAAAAAAAACCCTTGTGAGGCATATTCGAAGAACATCTTGGGTGCAATTGGTAAGAGGATTTCTACTTTGAAATCTGTTGTATTAGGTTGTTCTTAGGCCAAAAAAGAAGGACTAAAGGTTATTTCTTATCTTCTTATGTCGATTTAATTCCGTTTGTTACATTCATATTAAAGTTTATTTTGATATATGATGCGTGCCTATTTTATACACTTTGTAGCATCATTTGGCACGCATTTCCATGCATTTTCATGCGCTTTACGTGCCGTTTTGCCCCTGTTTTGCTTCTTTGTGTATTTCTTGTTATTTTGCAGGAAAATATGCTAAAGTTGCGGAAACCGAGCGTTTCTTGTCCAAAGTAGGCTATTTTAGAAGGTGGAACAAAGTCAAGGAGTCCCATGGCCTCGGGAGTGCAGTTTTGAGCTGATAAGAGGGTTAACCGAGGAAAAACGAAGGACAGAAGCATAAGAACCACAAAAGAAGCATTTTGGTCTAATAGAAGCTCGATCGAGCTATGGCTTTTGCTCGATCGAGTAGATGCAGTAGAGGAAATACTCGATCGAGTGATTTGTTACTCGATCGATAAGTCTGCAGGAAGGACAATGGTCTCGAGGATTTTGGAGTTACTCGATCGAAGGGATGTAGGACTAATGTTGCTCGATCGAAGGGTTTTTGAAGAGTAGTTACTCGATCGAGCAACTCACGTACAACACCGGATTCAACATTTCGTGTTTTAGGTTTGAGGATTAAGTAGTTAACCTAATCCCTATTTAAGGATTAGGTTAACACTAATCACTCATTCACTTTTCATCTAATCAGTCACTAATCTACTTTTCATACTTTTCACTTTACACTTAGCATTTCACATTTCAACAATCAGTAGCTTTTGTCATTTTTGTCTTTTTGTTCATTTCCGGATTCCGTTCATCAGTTCCTGCCAGTTATTGTAATCTCTTTTACCCTTCTCTTAATTTTATTATTGTCATTTTGTTGTTATCATTTATGTTCTTTAGTTTATTTTCGTTATTTACCATGTCGCATTCTGTTAGTATCATCATTGTTAGTTTAGATCCCGAAGCCATGCGTAGGTAATTTTCATAATATGTTAGGATGAGGGAACTCACGGTAGTAATGTCGTAGGAATCACATGTTATTCGTCTTTGCGACGAAGTTCGTCTATAAGCAATTTAATTAGAAAACTAGTCAAATGAGTGCACGCAGGAGACCGGTTTATTTAGTAAAACTGAACCTACATCGAAAGATTGGTAAGGTAGGCTTGCTTAGGATGATCGATAGAACCTTCCTAGATCGAAATATTGGTTGGGGAGTATAGGGCGATTTGAGACCGAAAGGGGATAATCACTACCCACTTCGTTAATGACTTAACTGACCTAGTTATCTCACATGATATGTATTACCGCGATAACCCGATTCCTGGCATATTTCCCTTTTGTTGATTGAATTTATCGTTGTTTTATTCTGATTTACTTTTATATCCGTCTTTTTCTTGGTTTTTCAATATCAACAACAACAGCCCCCCGTTTGTGACCAATGAACTGACCCTTTCTAAAGACTATGCTTGTGGATTCAACCCTATTACCGCTAGCTCAGTTAGTAGTACTTAGGTTTTATTTTTGACCGTGTTTGCAACGACCCGTGTCAAATTTTGGCGTCGTTGCCGGGGAACGAATCAGTTTTAGGTTTTTCTAGTTAGTTTATTTTGTTTGTTTGTCTTAAGGAATTTCTTTTAATTCCTTAAGACCGTTCTTACTCTTTTTCCTCAGTGTTGTGTATGCCCAGGTCTTCTAGGTAGGAATTAGTAGCTGCTAATCCAGAGCCAGATAGAGCTTTGAAGAAGAAAAAGTCAGGAGGAAGTCTTGAGTACCCCTGAAGTTTTGTTGCTGAACTTGTCAACGAACCAATCAAAATGCCGAACATAGCTAGCCATTCCGAGCCCAAGGCTGACTTCATTCCTAAGGGGTTCACTCTTGCAGCTGATGCTGTAAAACAACCTCGTCGCAGCGGAAAAGTAAAACATACAAACATGCCAAAATTTACGTGGAATTTAAACTTTAACATGCAAGATAAGTACGAGGCGAATTAAACAAATCTATACATGCGGAAATAAGATAACAATAGATAAGTATATAAATCTAAGTATGAAACATAAGTACAGAACACAGCCTGGGATGACACATCCCTACAGGCACTCAAATCTATATCAAAACTAGGTCTAGCTAACACGATAAACAGGTAAGTCATCGATGATAGGATCATCGCTCGCTAGCCTCTGTAACCCTCTAGCAACCTGTCATGTACCTACATACATGAAAACATGTACGCCACAATCAGTGGGGAGTGACTAGAGTTCTCCTAGCCACCTATTGTTAGAAACATGTAACACATAAGAACATACAACATACTCCAACATTTATAACATGCGAAGTATATACGTATATATATCAACCTTCATATCAACATGCATCAAAATGCAAAGGCTCTCAACTAACTTCGAAAACTATTTGAAATGAGTGCCGATTTCCCTTCCGGTTGCCCGACCGGGGGGTTTTTCACTCCAAACCATTTACGAAACCAGACTAAGAGTCGCCCAATGCCTTGGACGAACAATACTAAGATAAACAATACTCTATATAAACACACAATCATTCAACAATATCTGACACTGTACCCCAACTCAGGCAAGCAGATGCAATTAGCAGTATCTAGAACTACCCCAACTCAGGCAAGAACTAAACACAATCAGCAGTGTCCAAGTCACACCCCAACTCAGGTAAACTTGGTACACAAGGTCAGCAAGCACACATCCGTGAACCCCAACTCAGGCACAAATAGATACCAATCAGCTAATAATGGGTCTTGACGCAACTCAGCCAGAACCATTACCCTTCGTAGTGAATCAAATCCCAACTCAGATCCAATTCACCACGGTCATACAAACTCACGGAAGGACAGAGGTCCCAACTCAGACATCTCCTACCGCATCATCCATACATGTCACGGTCCAGAGGTCCCAACTCAGACATGTTCGCCACGCCACAAACACTCACATGTCAAAGTAGAGGTCCCAACTCAGACATACCTTGACATGCATCAAACATCAGTACATATCGTACTCTAGCGGTCCCAACTCAGACATATTCCGATACGTAATACAACCAGGTCCTTAGCCCTAACTTTACTGACCTCTAATCGACACTTAATTGACCCCATGTAACACTCCATGAGAAATTTGTCCCACATCGGTAGAATGTGGGTGTGTGTGGAGATCTGTCCCACATTGGTAGAATGTGAGGCTTGTGATATGTTTATAATAGGTCTCACCCACCACCTAGTAACAAGGCCTTGTGCTTTTGGGCTTAAGTGAGGACAAATAATGGGCCCAAAGGCTTACCTCCCATCTTATTGGAGGTGTGTTACGACCGTGGTGGGTCGGGTTGTTACAAATGGTATCAGAGTGACCCTGCAACCGTGTGGTTAGCCTGTGGTCAGGAATACCCGGGTCACACACCTAGCGGGGGCTGCTTGCGATCAGGCTTAAGTCACAACGAGGACGTTGTGTTCTTAAAGTGAGGGAGTTTGTAACACTCCATGAGAAATTTGTCCCACATCGGTAGAATGTGGGTGTGAGTGGAGATCTGTCCCACATCGGTAGAATGTGAGGCTTGTGATATAGTTATAATAGCTCTCACCCACCACCTAGTAACAAGGCCTTGTGCTTTTGGGCTTAAGTGAGGACAAATAATGGGCCCAAAGGCTTACCTCCATCTTATTGGAGGTGTGTTACGACCGTTGTGGGTATTTGTAACAACCCGACCCGCCACCGTCGTAACACAAACCCAATAAGATGGGTGTGCACTTTTGGGCCCGTTAATTGTCCTCACTTAAGCCCAAAAGGACAAGGAACACCACAATTAATCACAAAACATGCTAATATCACAAAATAGGCCGAGTGTAATACTCGGTATTTTATTATATATAATTTTATTATTTAATAATTATTTGGATGCGTTATTGGTTATTTGAACGTTCGTATTCGATAATTAAATTATCGAATAAATGTGTTATTAAGTGTGTAAACTGTAATAGCTCGAAAATGTTATTATAATATTTACTACTGTAATTGTCGTATTGATAGTTTTTTAACGATAATTAGTATATTCGATAACACATTGGTCGAATGGTATTTTTTTATAATGTGTTGCTAGCGGGGTTCGAACTTGGGATCTTTGGGTAGTCTCGATTTGCGTGCAACTTCAAAAGCCCACTTATCGATACATCTCACAAAAACAAACACAAACACAAACATCAGACCTCACGTTCAGCCGCCATGTATAACCTAAACCTAAACCTAATTCTACCCTAAACGACACACAACCAACACGCCTACACTACAGCCGCCGCATTAGGGTGTAAGAAAGGGGGTTCACACGGTGGCCTATGGTGGTCTAGGGTGGTTCGTTTGGGCAACGAAATAGGTATGCTCACAATCTTTATGATTTTCACAGTTTTTGTCATTCTTTTTATTCGCGTTGTTCAAATCGTACAAGCATGTCGTGTTCTGATACTTTATGTGATAATGATCTATGATGTCCAGTAACCATGTTTAGACCAAGGTAGTGTCGTCGATTGACCACCGTTGACCGTCGCGTGGGGTGTTTATCGCCTGTGTCAAGTCGTGTATTCTCGTTTTCAGAACAGAGTGTTCGTGTGATGTTCGTATGTAATTTGGATGCAATTTCAGTCCGTGTTTATTATGGGTGTTAAGGTATTTAGACTGGTGGTATTCATGGTGTTTGGGTGGTGGTTAGCACAGTGGTTAGTGGTGGTTCAATACGGTTTTGCGTCGGGTTTTGTCGGAGGGTTTGAATCACTTATTTTAAGGGCTCTGTTGTTGCTGGGTTGTCAGGGATTATTTCTGGGTGTCGTTATGGTGGCAGCCGCCACCGTGGACTTCCCTGGAACCACCTTGGCTCAGAGGAGAGCTCGGTGGTGTCCCAGGCGAGGCCAATGGTGGTGTTTGGTGGCAACGGGGTGTTATATGTGGTGCTAACAGTAGGTTGACGTGAGTTGGGTAGTGGCTTTGTTTACGGTTTCGCTTGTTTGTGACTGTTGCTACATAACTGTCTGTGATAGCTACGGTTTCGCTTGTTACTAACATCATCGTCATTACCTTATTATTATTATTATTATTATTATTATTATTATTATTATTATTATTATTATTATTATTATTATTATTATTATCATTATTATTATTATTATTATTATTATTATTATTATTATTATTATTAGTATTTCTTATTATTATTTATTATTACATTTTCTATTGTTGCTATTATAATCGAATCTAAGGTTGTTGTCACTCGTTAGTATTACGTTTTATTATTCTTACTTTTGAGTACGGTTTTGGAGTAGTCAGATTTATGAGTCGGGAAAGTGGTGAATCATGGGAGTTTCCATTTTTGGGAAGTTTCTATTTTTGGAAACTTTCCATTTATGGAAGGTTTCTATTTATAGTAAGTGTAGGTTGTTATGGGGTTCGGGAAGGTTATTAATTCGTTACGTATACGTGTTTAGGTAGCGGGTTTCGCGTGGAACATTTCTAGCAGCTTTGGATTTATCTGCATTCCTGCTATTTGAGGTAGGGGAAATACGGTGTATATATTAATGATTACTCTGTTGTTATTTGATGATAACCATGATTATTTTATATTAGTATTTGATTGGTATATTGTGATATTTGATTATATATTTTGCGATATGATATGAGGTGCGGAGTTATTGGGCCTTGTGATCGGTGCAGAGTTATTGGGCATTATGATCGGTGCGGAGTTAATGGGCCTTGTGATCGGTGCGGAGTTAATGGGCCTTGTGATCGGTGCCGAGTTAATGGGTCTTGTGATTCGGAGTGGGGATGATTGAATTTCTATTTATAGTAATGTTTGGTGGTTTACTTTTCCTCTACACAACCTCGTGGTTGACCCTGTGTATTCGTGTGACACCTGTGATGATCCGTGATGGTGAGCAGTTTTGACAGGAAAGATGGTGCTGTGGGAGCATGGGATGACGTGAGCACTTGGATGGACCAACTTAGATGTAGATCACATACTTTGTAGTTATCAGTTGTACTTTAATTTTCCGCTGTGAAGTATTTGTAACATCGAAGTTTAAATTTTATCAGTTTTTATATAAAGTACTTTGGTTTGATTTACTTTGTTATTCACTACCTCGGACATTCCGAGATGGTAACAACTCAATTTACTGAGGATGTCTTGCCAAAGGCTCCTTAATAAATCGGGGTGTTACAAAGTGGTATCAGAGCGAACGATCCTTAGGCCTAAACAAAATGAATAATAATGAATATAGGAAGAGTCTAATAAAATGAACCCCGAGATAAAATTGATAGGAGCCCCAAAAAGGAACGGGATGAGTTAGGGGCCCCCTCACACCAAACCATGGGCCCTCTCGGTTCTGTCTCGGGAACCCAAAGAGAGTAATTGAAGAGTGGGGTAGACTATATAGTGACCCAGTTATATTGTACTAACGTTTTCGCAGGAGAGGAATGAGGTAAGTAATATGTGAGTTATGTTTAATGATGTGCGTTGGATGGATATATGTGATATGAAATGTGGATCGATCTGGATGCTTGAATTGAAATTTTCAGAGTTTGGAGGTGTATTTGTTGAGCAATAGTTAAAAGTGATGTGATCATATGATTTTGGTATTTTGAAATGTTCACACGGTTATCTGATGTTTACATGACTATCGTTATGATATGACATTGGTGTTTAAGTCCTTGTATAGACGAGTAATTCTGTTGATCTTTTCATATGTTATGGTAATCCATGTCTAGTGATGTACGGAATGTGTTGCCCTAAGCCATGAATGTATATAGTTATGTGTTGCGTATATCGTACTTAAAATTTCATGCCTATTATACGCATTTAAATTCGTTATGAAGTCAGGCATCAATAAGGGATACGTAGTAGTCCCTAGGTTATATTTCCGTACTTGGATGAGTTGTGATTGTGAGATGGGAGAGACTAATTTATTTTGATACACATGTATAACTATCAAGCTATTTAGTTGATCTTATTTTCAGTTTCGAAACCTTTACTGTATTTTGATGACAACTACAATTGATATGAGGAATGAATGTTAATATGGTACAGAGTGATGTCTATGCTTCAAATGATTGTTAATGTGTTTGGAATAAGAAAGGTTGAGTGTGGATGTAGTAATGTGTAGTTGCAAAGGAACCAAATTTTAATAATTTTTCAAAATGTTGTCTGGTTTGTGCGGGTTGTCATTTTATACGTGTTCCATAATTGAGTATGAAAATTTTATGCATGATAACCTTCTGAGTTGGTTTTACAATGCTTTTGATTTCACGATAATAGGAGTTATATTTTGAGAGAAATAAATCTTTTAGTTGACAGTGGTCAGATTGTTACTGTCCGGTTCTGTTTTGACCCATGTTTTGTAAATGAAGTCATTTGAAACGTGTTTACTCTATGTACAATTCCAACTCTACTGTTTAAAATATTCTTTCACGTTTCCAAAATGATAAACTATGTAAGAACTTATCGAGTTGTTTAATTGTGATTGTTTTTGCAAGCTGTCCAATATTCCGATGAATTGCTGTAAAGTTCCTGTCCAAACCAATTAAGTTGTGAGTTATGTAAATCTTATATAAAAGTTTAATCAAATGTGAATTATGCGTTGTGACCATGTGATATCCTGATAAAGCATTAGTAACATGAATAGTAGGCATATGATATGAATGTGAACCTTATTATATGATAACGTCATCTTGTTCATTTCTATATAAAATAGTTTCAAGTATGCCAACACTCTTACTTTCTAATGATATGACCTCAAAATAATGATGTGTTGTTCGTATGTGATGTTAAAATCATAATTATCAGAGAAGAGTCTTGACAAGTGGTAGACTAAAATTTGAATGGTAAACCTATTAGCATGATATAGCAATCTAATTGTTATAAGTAGTGGTGATTATTTTGAACGATGTGAATCGTGTTGATGTTCTTTCATATATTTATGGTATATCGTTGTCTAGTTCACTGGGCTAATAATCTTTATAACACCTTCATGCATGATGTTATGTCACCAATTGAATTGCATTTGCTATGTTTAAAATCTGATCCTAATTTATTGAGTTATTAACTGGTTGACATGTGATTTATGGAAATACTAGTCATGTGAATTCGTTTACTTTTATCGCTAAATTTTCATAATTCATGAGCTACAATTTACAAGGATAGTGTTTTAGTAAATGAGAGTCAAAATGTCTCCGTGTAGTCTTGTTTCGATCTATAGCTTGTAAAATTTTCTTTTGATTCATGTTTATAAATTGCCACAAATTACCGCTTCAATGTTTTCAAAGGTTCAAAATGTTTTCCAAGTGATGATTATTCATGATAACGCGTGATGTTTTGATAATTATTGTGATTGTTGGCAACATAACAAATTCTGTAGCTACGTGTTGACGAAATCCTGCCCTGATGTTTAATTGCTGCATATTATATAAATCCCTTAATCTGCAAAACATATATTTTACCAGTTTCATGATAAATGGTGTAATGTGAGTGGATGAGGCATGTAGCTAAGTGGTTTTAACCTATTGATATCTAGGAATGTTAAACGGACTTGTCACTCTATGATTTATGTATACCTTGTGAGATATGTCAATGCTCCATGTTTAATTACGTTAACTAATTTTGCTTTGTGTATTTTATAAAACATGATTTGGTTCTATAATACGATTATGAACATGAAATGTTTTAAATTGTCACTTATGACATGCGAGTGGCTCATTGTCTACACTGGTGGAAATAGGCTGAGTCTGAGTTAAAATTTCAAGGGCACGTAAGTGTTGGCTATTCTGATTCTGTTTTACTGCATAACATGATTCTATCAATCTTATGTATTTAGTCTTGTACGGGATATATGTACATGTATTCATTGATTTGCCGGAGTCTAGGTGCTCCAATCTTCATTCAAGCTTGACATGTATGATGACTAATTATGTGTTGGTAATTATTGAGAAGTTGTTATTGTGAAGGTTATTGAATGTATTGTAGTATCCATATGTTATGAGTCACCGATTGTGTTTTACTGTGAGCATTTGGCTAGCCTGCAGATGGAAATTGTCTTGCAATATATGAATATTGATATTAGTGTGGTTGTGTTACGAATGAACACGAGTATTTCTGGGTTGAGAATCTTTATAATGCTTGTTTAAGACTGAAGCCGAGTATACGGGTTACACGGGATTGATATTTTGGATTGTGTATGATTGGTAGTACATTTTCTTTTATCGTTCTCTTTGACCTTACTTGTGGGTGAGTAGCTTAAAGTTCGTACTTTAAGTGCTGAGCACGGTTCTGTGAACCTTGACGATATTGATACTGATATTGAGATGGAGATTGAGATTTGGTGCTATTATTGAGTTATGGGGCCTTTGTGCCATGTTATGTTTCTGGTCTAGAGTGACCATGGTTATTGAGTTATATCTTATGAGTTCGAAATCGATATTGAGATGGATATAGGGTTTCGCGGGTTATTCCGCCAGTTCACTCACCCCTTATACTTGGTCTTAGGTTCGACGATGAGAATATGATACTTGGTTATTTGGAGTAAGATTTTAGGAGATAATGTAATGAGTAAGATAGAGTAGTGAGCTGGAATTTTATAATAAGGTTCCGAGGACGTAACCATGTTTTAAGGAGGATAGGATTTAAAATCTTAATGATTTATGATATGGCCAGTTGTTATGACATGGCTAATTGGTATGTCGTGATTGTTTGAACATACTTGATAACCCCGAGTACTTCTGTTATGCGTTTTATTGTGTTTCATGAAGTATCCTTTATTTTAGTGGTATGTTAAACATTGGGGACAAAGTTTTCTTAACAAGGGTAGAAGGTGACATTGCGTATTTTAAAAAAAAATACCTTTATTAGTTTCTGATGTTATATGAGGTCACACCTTGTGTTCGTTGCGTGCCTTGTGACCAGTTTTGTGGACCATGGGAGGGTGAACTTCGGGACGAAGTTCATTTTAAGGAGGAAAGACTGTAATACTCCGTATTTTATTATATTTTATTTTATTATTTAATAATTATTTAGATGCGTTATTGGTTATTTGAACGTTCGTATTCGATAATTAAATTATCGAATAAATGTGTTATTAAGTGTGTAAACTATAATAGCTCGAAAATGTTATTATAATATTTACTACTGTAATTGTCGTATTGATAGTTTTTGAACGATAGTTAGTATATTCGATAACACATTGGTCGAATGCTATTTTTTTTATTATGTGTTGCTAGCGGGGTTCGAACTTGGGATCTTTGGGCAGTCTCGATTTGCGTGCAACTTCAAAAGCCCACTTATCGATACATCTCACAAAAACAAACACAAACACAAACATCAGACCTCACGTTCAGCCGCCATGTATAACCTAAACCTAAACCTAATTCTACCCTAAACGACACACAACCAACACGCCTACACTACAGCCGCCGCATCAGGGTGTAAGAAAGGGGGTTCACACGGTGGCCTAGGGTGGTCTAGGGTGGTTCGTTTGGGCAAGGAAATAGGTATGCTCACAATCTTTATGATTTTCACAGTTTTTGTTATTCTTTTTATTCGCGTTGTTCAAATCGCACAAGCATGTCGTGTTCTGATACTTTATGTGATAATGATCTATGATGTCCAGTAACCATGTTTAGACCAAGGTAGTGTCGTCGATTGACCACCGTTGACCGTTGCGTGGGGTGTTTATCGCCTGTGTCAAGTCGTATATTCTCGTTTTCAGAACAGAGTGTTCGTGTAATGTTCGTATGTAATTTGGATGCAGTTTCAGTCCGTGTTTATTATGGGTGTTAAGGTATTTAGACTGGTGGTATTCATGGTGTTTGGGTGGTGGTTAGCATAGTGGTTAGTGGTGGTTCAATACGGTTTTGCGTCGGGTTTTTTCGGAGGGTTTGAATCACTTATTTTAAGGGCTCTGTTGTTGCTGGGTTGTCAGGGATTATTTCTGGGTGTCGTTATGGTGGCAGCCGCCGCCGTGGACTTCCCTGGAACCACCTTGGCTCAGAGTGGAGCTCGGTCGTGTCCCAGGCGAGGCCAATGGTGGTGTTTGGTGGAAGCGGGGTGTTATATGTGGTGCTAACAGTAGGTTGACGTGAGTTGGGTAGTGGCTTCGTTTACGGTTTCGCTTGTTTGTGACTGTTGCTACATAATGGTCTATGATAGCTACGGTTTCGCTTGTTACTAACATCATCATCATTACCTTATTATTATTATTATTATTATTATCATTATTATTATTATTATTGTTATTATTAGTATTTCTTATTATTATTTATTATTACATTTTCTATTGTTGTTATTATAATCGAATCTAAGGTTGTTGTCACTCCTTAGTATTACGTTTTATTATTCTTACTTTTGAGTACGGTTTTGGAGTAGTCAGATTTATGAGTCGGGAAAGTGGTGAATCATGGGAGTTTCTATTTTTGGGAAGTTTCTATTTTTGGAACTTTCAATTTATGGAAGGTTTCTATTTATAGTAAGTGTAGGTTGTTATGGGGTTCGGGAAGGTTATTAATTCGTTACGTATACGTGTTTAGGTAGCGGGTTTCGCGTGGAACATTTCTAGCGAGCTTTGGATTTATCTGCATTCCTGCTATTTGAGGTAGGGGAAATACGGTGTATATATTAATGATTACTCTGTTGTTATTTGATGATAACCATGATTATTTTATATTAGTATTTTATTGGTATATTGTGATATTTGATTATATATTCTGCGATATGATATGAGGTGCGGAGTTATTGGGCCTTGTGATCGGTGCAGAGTTATTGGGCCTTGTGATCGGTGCAGAGTTATTGGGCCTTATGATCGGTGCGGAGTTAATGGGTCTTGTGATCGGTGCAGAGTTAATGGGCCTTGTGATCGGTGCCGAGTTAATGGGTCTTGTGATTCGGAGTGGGGATGATTGAATTTCTATTTATAGTAATGTTTGGTGGTTTACTTTTCCTCTACACAACCTCGTGGTTGACCCTGTGTATTCGTGTGACACCTGTGATGATCCGTGATTGGGAGCAGTTTTGACAGGAAATATGGTGCTGTGGGAGCATGGGATGGCGTGAGCACTTGGACGGACCGATTTAGATGTAGATCACATACTTTGTAGTTATCAGTTGTACTTTAATTTTCCGCTGTGAAGTATTTGTAACATCGAAGTTTAAATGTAAAACCCCTCGCGAAAGCGGAAATATAAAACACACAAAGTACTAAAAATGCAGCGGAATTAAAACTTTTTAAAGATAAAGATCATGCGAGGTGAATTAAAACTGAAACAGAAACTGAAACTGATATGAACAAAATAGATAAGTATAACAGTTCTAAGTACGGAAAACCAAATATACACAAAGCCTGGGATGGAACATCCCTACGGGCACCAAAACATGAACTGTATCAAAACTAAGAGTCTAGCTATTCGGTGAAGTGTAAGTCAAAAGATGATAAGGATCATCACTCGCTAGCTCTCAAGTGAACCCCGTCCAACCTGCATGTACCTACATACATGAAAACATGTACACCACAATCAGTGGGAAGTGACTAGAGTTCTCCTAGACACCTTTTGTAACGACACGTAACAAACAATACAAACAGAATACTCCAACATATATAAACATGTGAAGTATAACAATATCTCAATAACTGATCATCAACTATCATGCAATCACTAATGCACGGCTCTCAACCAACTTCGGAAACTATTTGGAAGGAGAGACGGTTTCCCTACCGGTTACCCGGTCGGGGGGTCTTCCAATCCAAACCATTTACGAAACTGACTAAAGAGTCACCCAATGCCTTGGGTGAACAGACTATAACCAAAGTAATATAATCATCAACTTCATCATGCATATCTGACACTGTACCAATCTCAAGGCAAGCAGATATAAACATCAAGTAAAAAGGCCCAGCGGTCAACTTAAGACATAACCTGAATACTAACACACTTTCACAATCAAGGACCCAGAGGCCAACTTAAGGCATAGACCAAGATAACAATAAACACTAGCAATGGGTCCAGAGGTGAACTTAACACATATCCCACTACCAAACAATGTCGGGTCCAGAGGTGAACTTAACACATATCCCAACATACAGTTCAAGTAAAGGGTCCAGAGGTGAACTTAACACATATCCCTAAACATAACATGGTAATGGGTCCAGAGGTGAACTTAACACATATCCCACTACAAACAAATGTCGGGTCCAGAGGTGAACTTAACACATATCCTAACATACATCCACAGGCAAAGGGTCCAGAGGTGAACTTAACACATATCCCAATGCTACAAACAAGTATTGGGTCCAGAGGTGAACTTAACACATGTCCCAATACACTGCTATCGCACACCGGGTCCAGAGTGTGAACTTAACACATATCCCGTGTATGACAACCGATCACGTGTCAGGTCCAGAGGTGAGCTTAACACATATCCTGACACGCCACAAGCAAAACACGTAATGGGTCCAGAGGTGAACTTAACACATATCCCATCACGCGACATACAAAACACGTAATGGGTCCAGAGGTGAACTTAACACATATCCCATCACGTGACATACAACTCAACCATTAACATCCAAAGATAGAAACTAACCTATAGCTCTAACTTCTTAAACCACTAAACAACACTTAATTGATCCCGGGAACTAAGATGAGGGAGAGCCGGTTTCCCTTTCGGTTACCCGACCGGGGGGTCTCTATCCCCACTCCATTCCCAAACCCAATATAGTGTCGCCCATCCTCCGGGGACCTCAAACACATATCAAAGGTACGAAGAACGAGTTTCAATCAAAACCGATAAACCGTTTAAAAGTTACGGGCTAATTACGAATTCAAAATAAAATAGGCATCAGGGGTCCCCAGCCGGTCGGCAGGCAGCCGGCCTACCGGCTGGGGAACCAAGTCCCACCTACGAACTTCACGCAAAAATCACAAAAGAGGCTCCCAGCCGGTTGGCAGGCAGCCGGCCTACCGGCTGGGCACCTAAATCCTACTTTCTTTCAAATTTCGCAAAATACCAATAAGCATCCCCAGCCGGTCGACCGGCTCAGAGAGCATGAGCACCAAATTCGCGATTTCCAGCAATAACCAATTTCGACCAAAACGATTCTAAACCTCGATAATCACTAACAGCATACAAATCCAGCATATATATACATCGAATACACTAATTACAATCATCAAATTCCACAAACAAGCCTTAATAAGATAATCACTTGTATCCGTCGCAAAACATAAATTTCTGAAAAACTTAACAATAAACATATGTAACATCAACAAGGCATGTTATCATCAAGTAAGAACATTCCTAACATGTTACTAAGTCCAAACAACAATAATCATATGAAATTTCAGAAACTTAAATCATCTTAAACATCAAAACTGCTAATATTAACAATAAGGCCGAGTTTCTCATTATCGTCACCATAAATGCAATCCCGCTCAAAGCTCCTCCTCTATGATGAAGCTATCTATGTCCGGGTCTTCTAAGCTTTCACCTACATCACGAAAAACGAGTTTAAAGGACTGAAATGCGAATCTTACAAAAACAGCACAAATTTCGAGTTGATGGAAATGAAAAACGGAAGTGATAGATGGCTTGCAAATTCAATGAGGATTCCGAAAATGTATTTATTACCTTAATTCGGTGAACGGATGATGAAGAAAAATGGAAAAGAAGATGAATAATTATGGAGGTTTTGTGAAGGAAGAGTTTACAGTGTTTTGATTTGAAGAACACCAATATGTCGACACAATAAGGTTTTAGGGGTTTATGAGTTGTCCTTTCCGTTTAAAAGAAAACGGGTCGGAATGAACGGGTTTTAAGATGAATTCTTAAGTTGCCAAGTTTGTATTCGTCTTAAGGACTTAAGGTTCTTAAGACGGATCTTACTATTTATTAAAAATACTTCCCAATAAATTATTAAAATATTATTTTATTACTTAAAATAATTAAAAGCCTTTAAATATAAATCACGAAAATACGGGTTGTTACAATCACCCAATCTTCAAAAAGTTTCGTCCTCGAAACTCGAAGGTAGAAATAAGTACGAAAACAACTCTAACGTTCAAAATATATCATGCGGGTTATGACAACCCAAAACTTTATCTTTCAAAAAGGTTTCAAGAAGAAAAGGTCTCAAGGCACAAATCTTGTCAATGGATATTGGGATTCTCGTTACGTATTCAAGAGTCCATCATTCCAAATCTGAGACAAGTCCCAAAATTTTGTTCAAATAAAGTTCCAAATTAGATTGATTTGGTGTTGACAAGCAGAACACAGGTTATCAGACGTCTCCAATAACAAGTTCTAGTGGCAGTCAACGCTGAAATCTGATAAAATCGTAAAACGTTACGCTCTTTAAAACCAAGTTTTCTTCAAATCGACCACTACTCCCAAATTCTTGAAAAAGTAAAATTGTAACAATGATTAAAAGTTACTTCTAACGAAAGAGGAAACAATTTCAATTTCTCAAAACAATTAAGCTTTTTCCATAAACAGTGAATTTAAAGTCAACAGTTGGGGAACAAGTTTCAAAACAGACGTTTGAGAGCGCGGAAACAGTCGCAGAGCTTATTTTCAACACGAAGAATTAGGGGTTTCAAGCCTCGTGGCTGTAAGAACACAAAAAAAGAGGGTTGAAGGAACGGAACAATCAAGTCGAAGGTTAAAGAAGACGGTAACCCTTGCCAAACATGGGTACACTAACCGCTCAATCCATAATCAAAACATCATTACAACGATTTCTAGTTTATCCCAAGAAGGACAATTCAAGCGATCTCTAGCCTCTCAATGGTTGCACGATCCCTCTTACTATCGTCTCATCCACAGGATAAGGTATTTTCCTCAACAAGAAGGTTCCCAAAACTCTCACTCAGTCAACACCAAATCTGTTTAATTATGGTTAAGAGTCTCTTACTCAAGGTGGAAACCTAGTACACATACCTCAGACCAAGGTTTACGCACTTCCTAAATCTAGATCTGAATTCTATCATCAAAACATCGAATTCTGAAATTAGGATATCAAACTCTCTACACCATGACTCTTCCTAGTCAGATAGGCCATAACCAAAATCATCTATAACCTTTAGTCCTACATAGTTCGAGTCCATCAAATTCATTCTACAGGCATCTCGAGATCCTCAAATCCCAAATTTTATTACCAAAGTGAACATTCAATTTAAGGTCTTACTAGAGTAACAACTTCTAAATCCTCTGGTTTCAACCACTGACCAACAATATACATCTCAAAGAAAGTTCCAAAGAAGTAACAATTTTCACTCTTATAGTTTCCATAAAACTTAGGCATTCACATTCCGAGATTCCTCAATTGATATTTATGAACACTTATAAGTTTCAAATTTCTATTCTATAATTACCTCAAACATCAACGGTTAGCTGTAAGTACATCAATAAGCAGTTGTCGAGGTTCCATAAGTAACTCAAGGTCAACACTCAGTCATCTCTATAAGTCCACTTGTAAATGTCTCAATACTCTCACACAGTCACCAATAACTCTCGTTCCTCAAGTATGGTTCTTTCTGCATTACAAAAATTCCTCAAGATTAAGTAGCACTAACTTACCTAATTCATTAATTTTAACCACATCATCATCATCTTAAGCATGCACCTCCAAAATAACCTAAGACTCCAAGTATCGTATTTGAATCCTCAAATGGTACTTCCAAATCTACAATCACCACTTACATCTAGTCATCTAACATGAAGCTTTCAAGACGGCACACTATCCAATATCACCCAAATATTATTATCACGACTCTCTCAACCAAATTTTGACAACGCAAAACCAAGCATTCCTCAAGGCAAGTATCTCTATTCCAAGAACAAGTCGATCCCGCCACTAATCCAATTGAAAAGGAACAAGGCTCACAGAAGAGGAGATGAGATACGAACTTCAGGGATAAACATGACATAGGTCTCGAGAGAGACACACAGAAGACGGCGAGTGGAACAACAAGATGACAAGGTAAGGAACTTTAGGCTATGGACCCCAATCAAAGTTGAAGTCAAGAGCAGACGGAGAAGCAAAGGAGAAGAAAGGAGAGAAGCGACGTGAAAAGAACGATTGCGGAATCTTCCAAGGTGCAGGTCTCTCACTATTCTCGCGGGATTCTCACTTCTTACTTTCCAAATCAAGTCATTCAATTATCGGTTCTCACGAACAATTCCTCCAATGATTTATATACCCTAATCTTCCAATCTTTTAGACAATATCACTATTACAGCTACCTATTCCCAAAAGTTTGAGATGTCCCATATCTGCTAGCCACTCAATGGTAATTAAATAACACTTTCAGGCCATTAAACCACATGTCATATACACTCCACTTACCTCACTGTCCACTAGATAACAATTCTTAAACCATCAGATTTTCTGAACTTTCATCTCCAAATAAACTACTCTATTCTATCCACATACCGGTGGTGCATCCTTAAATTTCTCTTAAGTTCTTCATTAGATAAACGCTAAAATCCATTAAATAACCTAAGGGCAGATAACGATTCACTTCTTCCAAGTCTAAATCATAAATCGAGTACTCAACTATTATAGCCAATGATTCGTATTCCTCAACAACGGACCTTTCTCAGCTCAATCACTCACATAAGTCAAGTGATGCTAAGTTACATCAATTATCTATTCCTTATCATTAGCATCTTAAGCCCACTCTTTCATGTTGCTCTATCACCTCAAGTATCTTATATAACTCCTTAAACAGTACTCTTCAATTCACAAATTTTCACAATCTAAGCATGGTTCTCGAGATTAAGTTCCACCGAACACTAAGTATACAACTCAACCTTCAAGCCAGTATCCTATCACTCACTTTTACTCTCCCAATTGGGTAGACAACAAGACCCTTGGATCACCAAAACATGTCTCTCGATACCTCTTAAGTTATTCCTCAAATAGCAATATTTCTCATAACACAGCTTACGGTTGTCCTAAGACTAGTTCCTCCAAATCCAATAAAAGGGGAGGTTACCTAGAGGGCACCTTAAGAAAGCAAGCAACAAGGTTAAGCTGAAAAGCTATGGAGATCTGTTCAAGTGAGATAGACAATTATTCTAAAAGAAGGACGTGCATTCGGAATTATCAAAGAAGGTGATGCACAAAGAAAGAGGAGTATCTTCAAGGTTTGGAAGCATTCTCCAACAATAGCACGAATCTTCTATCTACGGTAGAAACTCCGGTCTTCATTGCCAAATGGACAAGTCCACGGTTCGTCGATTGGAAGGCAAATAAGTACTATTAATGACAATCAACAACACGTCAGAACCTAATAAAAGCAATCACAAAGCAGACTACAATTTAAGTCCTTAAATCTACCCCATCTCTCATTCATTATTTGATTATATGGTCAAGTTAAGGTTGGGGGTTACATGAGTGCGTCGGGAGCGATAACGCTCTGATACCAACTGTAAAACCCCTCGCGAAAGCGGAAATATAAAACACACAAAGTACTAAAAATGCAGCGGAATTAAAACTTTTTAAACATAAACATCATGCGAGGTGAATTAAAACTGAAACTGATATGAACAAAATAGATAAGTATAACAGTTCTAAGTACGGAAAACCAAATATACACAAAGCCTGGGATGGAACATCCCTACGGGCACCAAAACATGAACTGTATCAAAACTAAGAGTCTAGCTAATCGGTGAAGTGTAAGTCAAAAGATGATAAGGATCATCACTCGCTAGCTCTCAAGTGAACCCCGTCCAACCTGCATGTACCTACATACATGAAAACATGTACACCACAATCAGTGGGAAGTGACTAGAGTTCTCCTAGACACCTTTTGTAACGACACGTAACAAACAATACAAACAGAATACTCCAACATATATAAACATGTGAAGTAAAACAATATCTCAATAACTGATCATCAACTATCATGCAATCACTAATGCACGGCTCTCAACCAACTTCGGAAACTATTTGGAAGGAGAGACGGTTTCCCTACCGGTTACCCGGTCGGGGGGTCTTCCAATCCAAACCATTTACGAAACTGACTAAAGAGTCACCCAATGCCTTGGGTGAACAGACTATAACCAAAGTAATATAATCATCAACTTCATCATGCATATCTGACACTGTACCAATCTCAAGGCAAGCAAATATAAACATCAAGTAAAAAGGTCCAGCGGTCAACTTAAGACATAACTTGAATACTAACACACTTTCACAATCAAGGACCCAGAGGCCAACTTAAGGCATAGACCAAGATAACAATAAACACTAGCAATGGGTCCAGAGGTGAACTTAACACATATCCCACTACCAAACAATGTCGGGTCCAGAGGTGAACTTAACACATATTCCAACATACAATTCAAGTAAAGGGTCCAGAGGTGAACTTAACACATATCCCTAAATATAACACGCACGGTAATGGGTCCAGAGGTGAACTTAACACATATCCCACTACAAACAAATGTCGGGTCCAGAGGTGAACTTAACACATATCCTAACATACATCCACAAGCAAAGGGTCCAGAGGTGAACTTAACACATATCCCAATGCTACAAACAAGTATTGGGTCCAGAGGTGAACTTAACACATATCCCAATACACAGCTATCGCACACCGGATCCAGAGGTGAACTTAACACATATCCCGTGTACGACAACCGATCACGTGTCAGGTCCAGAGGTAAGCTTAACACATATCCTGACACGCCACAAGCAAAACACGTAATGGGTCCAGAGGTGAACATAACACATATCCCATCACGCGACAAACAAAACACGTAATGGGTCCAGAGGTGAACTTAACACATATCCCATCACGCGACATACAACTCAACCATTAACATCCAAAGATAGAAACTAACCTATAGCTCTAACTTCTTAAACCACTAAACAACACTTAATTGATCCCGGGAACTAAGATGAGTGAGAGGCGGTTTCCCTTTCGGTTAACCGACCGGGGGGTCTCTATCCCCACTCCATTCCCGAACCCAATATAGTGTCGCCCATCCTCCGGGGACCTCAAACACATATCAAAGGTACGAAGAACGAGTTTCAATCAAAACCGATAAACCGTTTAAAAGTTACGGGCTAATTACGAATTCAAAATAAAATAGGCATCAGGGGTCCCCAGCCGGTCGGCAGGCAGCCGGCCTACCGGCTGGACACCCATCCCAGCCTTTCTTTCTTCTTTACGCCAAAACAAGGAAGACGGGTTCCCAGCCGGTCGACAGGCAGCCGGCCTACCGGCTGGGGAACCAAGTCCCATCTACGAACTTCACGCAAAAATCACAAAAGAGGCTCCCAGTCGGTTGGCAGGCAGCCGGCGTACCGGCTGGGCACCTAAATCCTACTTTCTTTCAAATTTCGCAAAATACCTATATGCATCCCCAGCCGGTCGACTGGCGGCCGGTCGGTCGACCGGCTCAGAGAGCATGAGCACCAAATTCGCGATTTCCAGCAATAACCAATTTCGACCAAAACGATTCTAAACCTCGATAATCACTAACAGCATACAAATTCAGCATATATATATACATCGAATACACTAACTACAATCATCAAATTCCACAAACAAGCCTTAATAAGATAATCACTTGTATCCGTCGCAAAACATAAATTTCTGAAAAACTTAACAATAAATATATGTAACATCAAGAAGGCATGTAATCATCAAGTAAGAACATTCCTAACATGTTACTAAGTCCAAACAACAATAATCATATGAAATTTCAGAAACTTAAATCATCTTAAACATCAAAAGTGCTAATATTAACAATAAGGCCGAGTTTCTCATTATCGTCACCTTAAATGCAATCCCGCTCAAAGCTCCTCCTCTATGATGAAGCTATCCACGTCCGGGTCTTCTAAGCTTTCACCTACATCACGAAAAACGAGTTTAAAGGATTGAAATGTGAATCTTACAAAAACAGCCCAAATTTCGAGTTGATGGAAATGAAAAACGGAAGTGATAGATGGCTTGCAAATTCGATGAGGATTCCGAAAATGTATTTATTAGTTTAATTCGGTGAACGGATGATGAAGAAAAATGGAAAGGAAGATGAATAATTATGGAGGTTTTGTGAAGGAAGAGTTTACAGTGTTTTGATTTGAAGAACACCAATATGTCGACACAATAAGGTTTTAGGGGTTTATGCGTTGTCCTTTCCGTTTAAAAGAAAACGGGTCGGAATGAACGGGTTTTAAGATGAATTCTTAAGTTGCCAAGTTTGTATTCGTCTTAAGGACTTAAGGTTCTTAAGACGGATCTTACTATTTATTAAAAATACTTCCCAATAAATTATTAAAATATTATTTTATTACTTAAAATAATTAAAAGCCTTTAAATATAAATCACGAAAATACGGGATGTTACAATCACCCAATCTTCAAAAAGTTTCGTCCTCGAAACTCGAAGGTAGAAGTAAGTACGAAAACAACTCTAACGTTCAAAATATATCATGCGGGTTATGACAACCCAAAACTTTATCTTTCAAAAAGGTTTCAAGAAGAAAAGGTCTCAAGGCACAAGTCTTGTCAATGGATATTGGGATTCTCGTTACGTATTCAAGAGTCCATCATTCCAAATCTGAGACAAGTCCCAAACTTTTGTTCAAATAAAGTTCCAAATTAGATTGATTTGGTGTTGACAAGCACATCACAGGTTATCAGACGTCTCCAATAACAAGTTGTAGTGGCAGTCAACGCTGAAATCTGACAAAATCGTAAAACGTTACGCTCTTTAAAACCAAGTTTTCTTCAAATCGACCACTACTGCCAAATTCTTGAAAAAGTAAAATTGTAACAATGACTAAAAGTTACTTCTAACGAAAGAGGAAACAATTTCAATTTCTCAAAACAATTAAGCTTTTTCCATAAACAGTGAATTTAAAGTCAATAGTTGGGGAACAAGTTCAAAACAGACGTTTGAGAGCGCGGAAACAGTCGCAGAGCTTATTTTCAACACAAAGAATTAGAGGTTTCAAGCCTCGTGGCTGTAAGAACACAAAAAGGAGGGTTGAAGGAACGGAACAATCAAGTCGAAGGTTAAAGAAGACGGTAACCCTTGCCAAACATGGGTACACTAACCGCTCAATCCATAATCAAAACATCGTTACAACGATTTCTAGTTTATCCCAAGAAGGACAATTCAAGCGATCTCTAGCCTCTCAATGGTTGCACGATCCCTCTTACTATCGTCTCATCCACAGGATAAGGTATTTTCCTCAACAAGATGGTCCCCAAAACTCTCACTCAGTCCACACCAAATCTGTTTAATTATGGTTAAAAGTCTCTTACTCAAGGTGGAAACCTAGTACACATACGTCAGACCAAGGTTTACGCACTTCCTAAATCTAGATCTGAATTCTATCATCAAAACATCGAATTCTGGAATTAGGATATCAAACTCTCTACACCATGACTCTTCCTAGTCAGATAGGCCATAACCAAAATCATCTATAACCTTTAGTCCTACATAGTTCGAGTCCATCAAATTCATTCTACAGGCATCTCGAGATCCTCAAATCCCAAATTTTATTACCAAAGTGAACATTCAATTTAAGGTCTTACTAGAGTAACAACTTCTAAATCCTCTGGTTTCAACCACTGACCAACAATATACATCTCAAAGAAAGTTCCAAAGAAGTAACAATTTTCACTCTTATAGTTTCCATAAGACTTAGGCATTTACATTCCGAGATTCCTCAATTGATATTTATGAACACTTATAAGTTTCAAATTTCTATTCTATAATTACCTCAAACATCAACGGTTAGCTGTAAGTACATCAATAAGCAGTTGCCGAGGTTCCATAAGTAACTCAAGGTCAACACTCAGTCATCTCTATAAGTCCACTTGTAAATGTCTCAATACTCTCACACAGTTACCAATAACTCTCGTTCCTCAAGTATGGTCCTTTCTGCATTACAAATATTCCTCAAGATTAAGTAGCACTAACTTACCTAATTCATTAATTTTAACCACATCATCATCATCTTAAGCATGCACCTCCAAAATAACCTAAGACTCCAAGTATCGTATTTGAATCCTCAAATGGTACTTCCAAATCTACAATCACCACTTACATCTAGTCATCTAACACGAAGCTTTCAAGACGGCACACTATCCAATATCACCCAAATATTATTATCACGACTCTCTCAACCAAATTTTGACAACGCAAAACCAAGCATTCCTCAAGGCAAGTATCTCTACTCCAAGAAAAAGTCGATCCCGCCACTAATCCAATTGAAAAGGAACAAGGCTCACAGAAGAGGAGATGAGATACGAACTTCAGGGATAAACATGACATAGGTCTCGAGAGAGACACACGGAAGACGGCGATGGATGGAATAGGTTAAGTGTCCTTTATATACTTGAGTCGGATTTTTTTTAATTAAGTGGAACGAAAACTCAAGTCGGGAAATGCCAAGCGAAATGATATCTTAAGTTTGAAATAACCTTAAGACGGAACTTAACGGAAATCTTAAAATAAAACTTACGATTTATTATTAAAATAATACTAAATTTCCGAAATTACTTTTATAATACTAAAATATTATTTAACGAAAATACGGGATGTTACAATCACCTCATCTTTCAAACAGTTTCGTCCTCGAAACTTGAAGATAGAAATGAGTACAAAAACTACTCTAGCTATCAAAACGTATTACCTGGGTTTTGGTAACCTAAAACTTTATCTTTCAAAAAGGTTTAAAAAAGAAACAGGTTCCAGGGCACAAGTCTTTGTCAATAGACATTGGGATTCTCGTTACGTATTCAAGAGCCCGACATTCCAAATCTGAGACCAGTCCCAAAATTAAATCGTGTTGGAGGAAGTGTCCTCGACAATAGTGTGTTGACATAATTAAAACTCATCTGAATGAAACACAACTGGGAGTGTTACTCTTTTAAAGTCAACTGATCAACATTTACCGATAATGATTGGCTGTCTAGAGTTTGACATTATCGTCATATGATGGTGGTGATCAGTTGATCTCTTAAGGTCATATCTTTAGGGAATTCCGTCTCAATGGAATAAATTAATTAATATTGTATTGGATACGAATTAATTAATAACTGGAAATTTGGAAATAATTTTATATGACGAATATTTTATAATGGGATTATAATAATAGTAGTTAAAGTAATAAAATCGTTTTATTACTCGGTTTTTATTTATTCGTTTGGGAAACGATTAAATTGAGAATGAACTCGGTTGATCATAAAATTACAAAGAGTTGTAATTGAATTATGATGTTACGTTTTTTTTATACATGCATAATTTTGAATTATTAGTATAATTATTTAAATGTAATAAAATTTGTAAATTATGAATTTTAATAGTTAAAATTGCACAATTAACAAATTGGGTCATGTGTTATGAAACATGTGTGACATGTTACAAATTAACACAATTGACAAAGATAAAATGGGTCCATAAAAGACCCATTTCAGGCGTGTATTAGTGTAGTATGTAGGAAGAGTGTGTGTAAGATGATTGTGTGTGTAAGTGGATGTGTAAGTGTGTAAGTATATGTAAGGCATATTTGATGCTTTATGTAAGTGTAAGAGAGCCATGCATTGGCTTCTCTTGTTGTGTTGGCCGGCCATGTTGCTTGCTTAAGCAAGCTCATGTGCCTATAAATAACACATACACACACATTCATACGACAACCTCATTCTCCTTAATTCTTAGCTAAAATAGTTTTTACTAAGAAAATAGTTATTTCCTTTACTAATAATATTAAGAGTAATATTATTATTATTTCTAGTATACTTGTACTAATTTTCTAGTAACAAAATTAGTATTAGTTTGAGATCGGGTCCTTGATACGTATCTTTTGGAGACGATTTTTGTTAGATCGTTTAAGGGTATTTCGGTTATTTGAAGACTCAAATAATAGGTGATTATTGAGTATAAACCTTCTAAAACCAATGTAAGGACAATCACATCTTTTGATACCATCATGCATGCATAAAATCTTATTAAGTTTTATAACCTAAACTTAAAGAAACAAAACTCACATTAGATATGAGTATAAAATCAGGAACTTAGTTCCCAACAAGTGGTATCAGAGCATTACGGTTGTTGCATGCATGATCGGATTCATGTTTTATGTTAAAATCGGATTAACATACATATTTCGGAATTTTTGAAATATTTTGTATTTATTATGATAAATCACAAAATAATTTTGCATGTTAAAGTTTCTGTTTCTAAAATGGTTTTAGGACATAAAAATAATTTTATGGATTTTTATTGTTCATTTTCATATTTATTTGTATATTTTGTAGTTAAAATCGGTTTTAAACAACAATTAATGGGAAAAATAGTAAAACTTAACTTCTGGCCGAAATTTTTTGATATGTTCTCACATGCATATATAATATATTGTATATGATTTTTCGTAAGAAATGGAGTTAATATGCATGGATTATGAATTTTATGAGATAAATAGTCATAATATGAGTAAAAATGGGTATAGGAGGTTATATTTCGAATTTGACCTTAAACATTTTATGAAAAGTCACATTCAATATATAAACTACCTGTAAAAAATTTCGGATTTATTAAGCTTGTATTGCATGATTAATGATTTTTATAGTAAAAATCGGATTAATAGTGACTTAAATTCGACTTTAATAGTTATAGTTGGAATTTTGCCATAAAAATTTAACACAATGTCACATGCAATATTTAAAGAATGTATATAAATTTTGGGAATTTATTCTCAAGTGATGCATGATTTATGATTTTAATAGTTGAAATCGGATAAATGGTGACTTATTGTGTTAAAAATAGTTAATCTTAATATTATGGCATGAAATTTTACGCATAGATGTCTTATATAATAGGAACATCAGATCTAAAAGTTGGATATCAAAAAGTTTCTGTTTTTATGATTATTAATTTTTGTGAGTTATTAGTTAATAATCGTAATTTATGATTCGTAAACATAAAATTTCGAGCATGGTCTGTAATTTTTGGTCATTTTTCAGGTTCTAATATATATTTTAGGATGACTAAAAATTTATGGCAAATTATTACAAGTTTTTATAATTTAAATCGGATTTTTAAGCACAAAAACGCTTTTTAGACGATTTAATAAAGAAATAAACCATATATATTTGCAAAAGACCATTTTAATAATTTCTGAATTTTTAGAAAATTTCCAGAAAGTTTAAAATTTTTGAATTTTAAATTTCGAATTTTATTGACTCATTTGGCCGTATTTTGTTTATTTTTCCCGAAAATACAAGTAATTTATGAACAATAATGCAAAATCAAGTTATATCATGATCAAATATTAGTAGAGACTAAACATTAATTCCTAAAGTAAGTTAGGATGATTAACTTGGACATAAATTAGATTTATGTAATTTTGATGATTTTAATAGTTAAAATCGCGCATATCCGTAAAAACCGTAAACAAATATGAGATATTTGCTCCCATAAGGGGATTTGGCATTAAAAATTGAGCATGTGCATACATATTTTATTATTGCAATTTATGAATGTCATATTTGAATGTTTTTACATAATTTAGAATTATGTAATTTTTCTTAGTATGGCCTTAGTTTTAATCAATATTACCCGTAATGGAAGAGAATATTGATTCAGTTGTAATTTATGTGATCTCGTATCACGGGTTTGTAATTTAATTTAAATTTTCAGTTTTACAATAGAGTAGTTATATTATTTTATTGTAATTCCGGAGATCCAAAAGACGGTGCCATACGGAAAGGAGTTCCGACAAGACGGTGTTTTCTTGGATGGCGTGCCAATGAAGTTCAAGGGACCATGGAGTTGGTTTCCGAATTTGTAATAGTTAATTAGTTTTTACTATTACTAGGAAGGCCATACTAGGATTTTATTGCTTTATTGCTTTTATTTTTGCATTATTTATATGTTTGCATGCATAGCCAAATCGCCATAAACATGCGTATTAGTTTAGATCGTTAAAACGACCGTGTCAATTATAATTATCGAGTTCACCAATTTATTTCGCTTAAAGGAGATAGATAATAAATTGACAAGACCTCTATATTAAACAAAACAATTGAGAATTAGCCTTACCAAATAGTAGAACCCATGAACTTCTATTTCGTGGGGTGGTGCTAGTCCAGTGGGCAGTACGAACCCCATTACGTAGGATAAGTGGGGCAATGAGGTGGATTCAGTCCAGTGGGCGGATCGCATCTCGATGCAATTGAAATTTGGTTTGTACTCAACGGAAATGTAGAGGATCAGTGGTCAATGTGTTCCGGGCTAAGATGAATAAATTATGATTTGTCATCAACCAAGAGTTCTATGATAGAACCGGTTTAATTTAACCCACCAAACCATATCATTGGGTCGGAGTTCCAGTGGTTCACGATTTCGGGGGTATGGGTTTGGGTCTTGGAATCATTTATAAAATTGGATAGAGGTCATTTTATAGATGCCATAACTTGTCAATCTCATTTACAAGTTTACAAAACGATAAATGTTAATTTTTCCTTCATCTCTTGTAGTAATTGAAAAATTGATGCTTTCAATAATCTCATTCCTATCACCATTGATAACTGGCAAAAATACTGTGAAGATGATCCGACTAGAGAATTGCGCTTTACGATCGACAACAATGGAAAGCTTTGTCTAGTAACCACTTCTGCTCCGCCTAAAACAATCGTGATGACTGATCATGATTATGATAATCTTATCTCTCAAATGAACTCAATGTCTTTAGAGAGAAAAGGGGATGAGGAGATGAGTGGGAGCACAAGTGGAACACCTCTTTCCATTAAGAATGGAAGGAAGTTTAAAAGGATGAAGAGAGGAAAGCGAACCATGAAGGGAGTAGCTAGTGGGACTACTACAACCAGAAAGAGGGGTGCTAAACCTTTTGAAATTTATCACCATTGTTTTGAGTTTGGCCATTGGAGGCGTAACTGCCCCACATATTTGGAGGACATCAAATATGGAATCATCACTCCAAAGAGTAAGACTCTGTCCGAAATATATGTTATTGACATTAATTTCACCTCCTCTATAACATGGGTATTAGATACTGGTTGTGGATCTCACCTTTGTAATCATTTACAGGGGCTAAGAAATGTGGAGAAACTAGACAAAAGTGACGTGGATCTCAGACTTGGAAATGGGGCTAAGGTAGCCGCTTCTTCAAAGGGAGCTTACGTACTACATTCAGGTAGTGGTTATGAGTTGTATTTGAAAGATTGTTATTATGTACCTTCTTTATCTAAGAACATCATTTCGGTTGCCATGTTAGGCATGGAAGGTTTTTCATTCATGATCAAAAATAATTTTTGTGAAATACATCGAAATGGCTTGGTGGTAGGCCAAGCAAATTCCGTAAATGGGATTTATGTACTCAACAACTCAAAGTCTATTGATGTCCATAATGTGCAAACAAAAAGACTAAAATCAAGTGATCCAAATGAATCGTTCATTTGGCATTGCCGTCTAGGTCACATAAATGAAAATCGCATTAAAAGATTAGTGTCGACTAATATCATCAAACCATTCGATTACATATCATATGGAGTATGCGAATCATGTCTTCTTGGTAAGATGACTCGATCACCTTTTAGTGGAAAAGGTGAACGAGCAAGTGACTTGTTAGGACTAATACATACCGATGTGTGTGGTCCAATGACAATCACTGCAAGAGGAAATTATGACTACTTTATTACTTTTACTGACGATTTAAGTAGATATGGGTATATCTACTTAATCAAATACAAAAGTGAAGCATTTGAAAAGTTCAAAGACTTTCAAAATGAAGTAGAGAACCAAACCAATAGAAAGATCAAAGCACTTCGATCAGATCGTGGTGGCGAATATCTAAGCAATGAATTTGATTCTCATTTAAAATATTGTGGCATTGTATCACAACTTACTCCACCAGGAACACCACAACTCAATGGTGTTTCTGAAAGGAGAAATCGAACCTTATTAGATATGGTTCGATTAATGATGAGTATTACAGATCTCCCTGATTCATTTTGGGGATTTGCACTCCAAACCGCAATACACTCCTTAAACAGGAGTCCGACTAAAGCTGCAAATAAAACTCCATATGAGATATGGAAAGGGAAGGTCCCGAATTTGTCATACATTAAGATATGGGGTTGCAAGGCTTATGTTAAGAACAAGTCTTCCGATAAACTTGCACCCAAATCTGACAAATGCACATTTGTAGGATATCCACTCAATACTCGTGCATACTACTTCTATAATTCTCAAGAAAAAAAAGTATTTGTGTCTCGAGAAGCTGTCTTCTTAGAAAATGACTTCATTTCTAAAAGACAGAGTGGGAGAAAATTTGAACTTGAAGAAATTCAAGATCAAGAGCCACAAACAGAAGTAGAGGTGACGCAAGAAAACATTCCTTCGTCATCAAATGCTATAGTTCATGCTCCAGTACCTAGGAGGTCTGGGAGGGTGAGTCACCAACCTGAGAGATATATTGGTGTCATTGAGGTAGGAGACGCTTTAGACGTTTTTCTAATGGAAAATGATGAACCATCAACCTACAAAGGAGCTATATCTAGTCCAAATTCAACTTATTGGCTTGAAGCCATGAAATCCGAAATTAAATGTATGGAAGATAATCAAGTTTGGAACTTGGTAGATTTGCCTGAGAACGTTAAACCGCTTCAGTGCAAATGGATCTTCAAAATCAAGAATGGCATAGAGGGACATGATGATGTCTACAAAGCTAGGCTTGTAGCAAAAGGTTTCACTCAAATTCATGGTCTACACTATGATGAAACTTTTGCTCCTGTAGCTATGCTGAGATCAATTCGGATTATGTTAGCGATTGCCGCATTTCACGATTATGAAATATGGCAAATGGATGTTAAAACTGCCTTCCTAAATGGGCATTTAGAGGAGGAGGTGTACATGGTACAACCTGAAGGTTTTAAGGATCCTAAAAATCCTAACAAAGTGTGCAAACTAAATAGGTCCATTTATGGGCTTAAGCAAGCATCAAGAAGTTGGAATCATCGGTTCAATCATGTGATAAAAGAAAATGGGTTCACTCGAAGTGTCGAAGAACCTTGTTTATACATGAAGTTCAGTAGGAGCAAAGTTGTGTTCCTAATCTTGTATGTAGATGACATACTCCTCATTGGTAACGATGTTACCATGTTGACTTCAGTCAAGGAATGGTTAGGAAAGCATTTCCAAATGAAAGATTTGGGAAATGCACAACGCATACTGGGTATAAGGATCTTTAGAGAAAGATCCAGAAGAATATTGACACTAAGCCAAGAATCTTATGTGGATAAGATACTTCGTCGTTTCAACATGGAAAATTCTAAGAGAGGACTAGTTCCTATGGGGAGTGGGATTTCTTTGAGCAAAACTCAATCACCCACTCCTGATCAAACAGAACATGTTGAACGAATGAAGGACATACCCTATGCTTCAGCTGTTGGGTCAATCATGTATGCCATGACTTGTACCCGTCCAGATGTGTCATATGCTTTGAGCATGACGAGTAGATACCAAGCCAATCCAGGTGAACAACACTGGATAGCCGTTAAGAATATCCTTAAGTACTTAAGAAGAACTAAGGATCTATTCTTAGTGTTTGGAGGAGAAGGTGAGTTTAGTGTAAAGGGTTACACCGACTCAAGCTTTCAAACAGATGCGGATGATATGAAATCCCAGGCTGGCTTTATCTATATGATCAATGGTGGTGCGGTAAGCTGGAGAAGCTTCAAGGAACCAGTTGTTGCAGATTCTACTACAGAGGCTGAGTATATTGCAGCATCAGAGGCTGCAAAGGAAGCTGTGTGGATTAGGCAGTTCTTGGAAGGACTAAAGGTAGTCCCCGAAGCCAAAGATCCAATCACAATTCTTTGTGATAACAGTGGGGCTATCTTTCAAGCGAAGGAGCCTAAGTCTAGCAATAAGTCCAAACATGTACTCAGAAAATTTCATGTAATTAGAGACTTTATTGAAAGGAAGGAAGTTGCGGTTTGTAAGGTTGGGACAGAGGATAATATTGTTGATCCTTTAACCAAGCCTTTATCGCAGGCTAAGCATGACCGACATGTAGCATCCATGGGTCTTAAACGCATGCCAGATATGTACTAGATTATGAGGATGAAATAAAGTGTTATTTTTTGAGTTGTTCATAATTCATAATTCATTTATCGTAATAGAGTTTAAATACTCAAAACCAAGGTCATAAGATTCAAATGGGATGGTGAGACCATATTGAACCCCATTAAAGTGAATTGAATTATCATGACCTCGCCCCTAGTTGCTTAAGTGAGGGGACATCTCAATGCAACCAGATGTGTGATGCGATTGATGGCAAGTTCAATTGCCATAAGGTCATACGGGATGACTAATCGATCACCTAGGCATATACATGTTAAGATACATTTGCCGGGTTAATGACCGCTGATAGAGCTCTGGCGTACTCTTATTAAAAGACTGCCTGGTCGTGGCGGGAGCATTTATCGTGTTTCACATGAGTCAGTCCTTGGACTAATGACTGTTCTCTGAGGTGGCATAGTTTTCAGATTAACTTTGATCTATGTCCTAACACCTTCGTAACTGGGGTTTATAAGGACATATTTTGGGTTATGATGGGCTGTGGCCAGCCGGAAGGAATAAGTCGATTAGGAATTGTCCACCCCTTGTCAGGGTTGAGAAATATCTCTAGGCCACTCGAGGATAATAATAACTAGAAATGCGTGGCCACGCTCGGAAGGTATTTATGGTAGATAATTCTGGTCAGTAGTTATAACTCCAGATCGAGATAAACCACTCTAGATTTCAATCAATTGCCGGCACGACCTGTGAGGACGCCATGCATTGAGTGGGAGATAGTAATAAGGTAAGAGAATTGGTAACACACACTTGTCTCGGACAAGTGGGAGATTGTTGGAGGAAGTGTCCTCGACAATAGTGTGTTGACATAATTAAAACTCATCTGAATGAAACACAACTGGAAGTGTTACTCTTTTAAAGTCAACTGATCAACATTTACCGATAATGATTGGCTGTCTAGAGTTTGACATTATCGTCATATGATGGTGGTGATCAGTTGATCCCCTAAGGTCATATCTTTAGGGAATTTCGTCTCAATGGAATAAATTAATTAATATTGTATTGGATACGAATTAATTAATAACTGGAAATTTGGAAATAATTTTATATGACGAATATTTTATAATGGGATTATAATAATAGTAGTTAAAGTAATAAAATCGTTTTATTACTCGGTTTTTATTTATTCGTTTGGGAAACGATTAAATTGAGAATGAACACGGTTGATCATAAAATTACAAAGAGTTGTAATTGAATTATGATGTTACGGTTTTTTTATACATGCATAATTTCGAATTATTAGTATAATTATTTAAATGTAATAAAATTTGTAAATTATGAATTTTAATAGTTAAAATTGCACAATTAACAAATTGGGTCATGTGTTATGAAACATGTGTGACATGTTACAAATTAACACAATTGACAAAGATAAAATGGGTCCATAAAAGACCCATTTCAGGCGTGTATTAGTGTAGTATGTAGGAAGAGTGTGTGTAAGATGATTGTGTGTGTAAGTGGATGTGTAAGTGTGTAAGTATATGTAAGGCATATTTGATGCTTTATGTAAGTGTAAGAGAGCCATGTATTGGCTTCTCTTGTTGTGTTGGCCGGCCATGTTGCTTGCTTAAGCAAGCTCATGTGCCTATAAATAACACATACACACACACATTCATACGACAATCTCATTCTCCATAATTATTAGCTAAAATAGTTTTTACTAAGAAAATAATTATTTCCTATACTAATAATATTAAGAGTAATATTATTATAATTTCTAGTATACTTGTACTAATTTTCTAGTAACAAAATTAGTATTAGTTTGAGATCGGGTCCTTGATACGTATCTTTTGGAGACGATTTTTGTTAGATCGTTTAAGGGTATTTCGGTTATTTGAAGACTCAAATAATAGGTGATTATTGAGTATAAACCTTCTAAAACCAATGTAAGGACAATCACATCTTATGATACCATCATGCATGCATAAGATCTTATTAAGGTTTATAACCTAAACTTAAAGAAACAAAACTCACATTAGATATGAGTATAAAATCATGAACTTAGTTCCCAACAAATCGGTATCAAAATTTAGATCGATCCGGTGTTGATAAGCACAGTACAGGTTATCAGATGTCTCCAATAACGAGTTCTAGTGGCAATCAACGCTGAAATCCATCAATGTAACATCCCGTATTTTCGTAAAATCCAATTTAATCGTTTTAAATTATTTTACGTAATAAAATTATATTTTAATAATTTAATTCGGAAAATTTTAATGAAATAAGTCAGATCCGTCTTAAGAACCTCAAGTCCTTAAGACGAATACAAACTTGGCAAACCTGTATATATCCGACTCAAGTATCCGTATAAATATCCGCTCCATTTTACTTACTCGGAAAGGACAACTCACTTATCTCTTTATAAACAATATGTCGACATAATTCACCCTTCATCCTCAATATTTCATCTCTCACAGTAAACACCATTCATCCTAAAACCTCCATTTATACTCCCTTCTTTTCAAGCTTTCTTCATCATCCGTTCATCAAATCGCGAAAGTAAGTACATTTTCGGAATCCTCGTTCGATTTCCAAGTCATCCATCACTTTCGTTTTTCATTTTATCGACTTCAAAAATCGGCCTGTTTTCCTTAGTTTCGTTTTAGGAGCTTAAAAACCCGTTTTCTATGTTGTAGGCATTGGCTTGGACGATCCCGACACCGATAGCTACGTGATTGAGGAGGATCATTTGCCGGAATAAGCTTAAAGGTGACGATAATGAGAAACTCGGCCTATTTGTGAATATTAGCACTTTTGTTGTTGATCTTGTCATGGTTTCTGATTTATGTTTGAGTTGATGATTTATGGACTTAGTAACATGTATAGGATTGTTCTTATGTGAGAAATTCATGCCTTTGATGTTGAAACATACTCATATGTTATTTCAAGTTTATCACATGTTCAGACGGATACATGAAATTTATCGTTTGAGGATTGTTGTTGGTGTTGTTTGCTGATAATTAGTAGTAGTGGGTGATTCATGATGTTGGGTAAACTCCAATTGTAGGAATTTTATGGTTTTGATGTCGAATTATGGAAGTTGGAATTGGCTGGAAAATGCGATTTCAGGCGTCAGGCTCTCTGAGCCGGTCGACCGACCGGCCGCCGGTCGACCGGCTGAGAGCGCTTCTTGAGATTTTTGTGATTTATGCGTGACATTGAGACCATAGGAAATAGGTCTCTTAGCCGGCAGACCGGCCGCCTGCCAGCCGGCTGGGAGTGCGTTACTGTTGATTCGAGATTTCAAATTTTAGGAGGCTGAGTTCCCAGCCGGCCGACCGGCTGCCTGCCGACCGGCTGGGAGTCCGTTTATTGTTTCAGAAAAGAGAGAAAAGGCTGAGGTGGTCACCAGCCGGCCGACCGGCTGCCTGCCGACCGGCTGGGGACCCCTGTAGGCTATTTTGAGGTTTTTGTAAATTGAGTGTAACTTTCAAACGGTTAATCGGTTTTACTTGAAACTGGTTTTGTGTACCTTTGACATGTATTTGAGGTCCCCGGAGGATGGGCAACATTATATTGGGTTCGGGAATCGGGTAAGGATAGAGACCCCCCGGTCGGGCAACCGAAAGGGAAACCGGCTCTCCCTCATCTTAGTTCTCGAGGTCGATCGAATGTTGATTAGAAGTTAAAGGTAGAGCTATAGAGTAATTCATAGACTTGAATGATATTGTTTTGATGCGTATTAAGTTATGCCTTAAGCTGGCCTCTGAACTTAATACGTGAACTGTTTGTCGTGTATGGGAACATGCGTTGAGTTTTCGCCTCTGAGTTCCATACATGTCTGTTTGTCGTGTCTGGGACATGCGTTGAGTTTTCGCCTCTGAGTCCAGACATGTATGTGTGATCGCGTCAGGACATGCCTTAAGCTGGCCTCTGAGTCTGACGAGTAGAGCAACTGCACGACGGGGCAGTCAGGTTGTCAGACCTTACCCGGAGTGCAGGTGTTTGGTGCTAGAACATGCGTTGAGTTTTCGCCTCTGAGTCTAGTATCTTGTGATGTGGTAGGGGAACATGCGTTGAGTTTTCGCCTCTGAGTTCCTTACCTGTGATAGTGAGTTGAATGTTAGTCCATGCGTTGAGTTTTCGCCTCTGAGTCTAATGTTCAGTGATATCCGGTCCATGCGTTGAGTTTTCGCCTCTGAGTCCTTGCTTGATATTGTGAACTTGGTATTTAGGTTATGCGTTAAGATGTCGCCTCTGAACCTTTGTACTTGCTGAATTATCTAGTACCTAGGTTATGCGTTAGGATGTCGCCTCTGAACCTTGGTACTTGCTGTTTTATATCTGCTTGCCTTGATGATGGTACAGTGTCAGATATGCATGGTATGTTATCGTGGTTATTTGATTGGTGGTTAAATCATCCAAGGCATTGGATGACTCTTAGTTCAGTTTCATAAATGATTAGATTGAAAGACCCCCCGACTGGGTAACCAGTAGGGAAACCGGCTCTCCTTCTTATCTGTTTATGAAGTTAGTTGAGAGCCGTGCATGGTAATCGCATGATAGTAAGAGATCAGATGATGAGTTGTTTATGCTTCACATGTTGATATATGTTGGAGTATTCTGTATTGTTTTATGTGTTACGTGTTGTCACAAAAGGTGGCTAGGAGAACTCTAGTCACTCCCCACTGATTGTGGCGTACATGTTTTCATGTATGTAGGTACATGCTGGTTGGAGATGGGTTCACAGAGGGCTAGCGAGTGATGATCCTGCTGTCATCATATGACTTACCTTATATCGCATAGCTAGACTCTTAGACTTATGTTACATTGTTTTGGTGCCGGTAGGGATGTTCCATCCCCGGCTGATGTATTTATTTCATTACAGTACTTAGAACTGTTACTTATCTATTTTGGTTTCAGTTTCCGTTTTGTTTCAGCTTAAGATTTCTCGCATGTTGTTTATCTTTAAAAACAGTTTTAATTCCGCTGCATTTTCAGTACTTTTGTATGTTTATATTTCCGCTTTCGCGAGGGGTTTTACAGTTGGTATCAGAGCATTATTGCTCCCGACGCACTCATGTGACCCCCAACCTTAACTTGACCAAATAAACAAATAATGAATGAGAGATGGGTAGATCTAAGGACTTATTTTGTAGTCTATTTGTGATTGCTAATTGCTAAGCTAATCCTTGTTTTCTCTTTTAAAGGATGGTGAGACCCAGAGCTGTTGATAACATTATGCTGCAAGCAATTCAGCATTTGCTTGAGACTCAGAGACAGCAAGCGGGGAATGTTCCACCTCCTCCACCGCCGGGTGGCGAGACTAATCGTCCGGGTAGCTTTTCCTGGATTGCCTCTCAGATGTCCAGAAGCCATGTTAGGACCTATGGAGGCGAGGCTGGCCCAGTAGCCCTCACAGAGTGGTTCAGAGAGATGGAAAAGAGCTTCACCTTGTACTCAGTCGTTAGGGAGGATAGAGTGCGTTTAGCCGCTCACTTCCTGACATTGGAGGCTGACCGTTGGTGGGCATTGACTGGACCTACCGCTATTCTTGACCCGATGTTCGATTGGGAGGCTTTCAAAGACAGGCTCGAGGCGAGGTTCTATCCCAAGGAGTTGAGATCGCAGAGGTTGAAAGAATTTATGGATTTGAAGCAAGGCAAGATGACCGTTCAGGAGTTTACTGACAAGTTCAACCAGTTAGCTCACTTTGCATCGAGATTTGTTCGTGATGAGGCTGAGAGAGTGTATTTCTACCGAGGGAAGCTAGGGCCGAGGATTGAGAGTATGGTTCGTCGTGACTCTACTTCTTTTGTGGAGGTGTATGATGATGCTATTTGGGCCGAGAGTTCCATTCGTGCCATAGATGCTGAGACCCGTGCCGCTACTTCTAGTGTGACTCCTCACCAGAGATCCGTGTACCAGGAGAAGAGACCATTTATTCCTTCTACTTCTTCGCCTTCTTCTCAGAAAAAGCGTTTTGAGAGGTTCTCTGCTCCGGTTGCTAAGACCACATTTCACACCGACACTGCTTCTACTGTTTGCCGCCGTTGTGGTAAACCGCTTCATCCAGGGTTTGATTGCTTCAAGAATGCCTATAAGTGTTATACTTGTAATGGATATGGGCATAGATCCTTTGATTGTCCTGAGAAGGATACTGTTCTTGGCAAGGCTGCCACTGCTGCTGCAGCGACCAGAGGAGGAAAGCCGAAGGGGAAGATCTTCGTGATGACTAGGGCTGAGGCAGAGGCTCATCCAGACATTGTTGCCGGTATCTTTTCTGTTCTTGGTGCTGAGTGCTTTATTTTATTCGATACTGGAGCTTCTTTGTCATTTATATCGACTCAGTTCGCCGACCGTCTAGCTCGTGAGTCTTCATTGGTTGAGGAGACTTCTATTTCCTTACCTTCTGGAGACGTGTTTTCCTGCTATTCGTCCCATAGGGATGTTCCTATTATTATTGGTCAAGCCACATTTCCAGCGGACTTACTGAGATTTCCTCTCGAGGAGTTTGACATTATCCTCGGTATGGATTGGTTATCGCGATACCATGCTCGCTTCGAGTGTCGCGACCAGAAAATCTGCTTGAGGAGTTCTTCAGGAGTTCGTGTTTCCTATAGGGGAACTCGCCCTCAAAGGGGTGTTCGTGTTATCTCTTCGATGAAAGCTTCTCATCTTCTTAGGAAGGGTTGCCAAGCCTTCCTGTGTGTTGTTACAGCTGCTAAACCATCGCTACCGAAGCTTGAAGATGTAGCCATTGTTCGTGAGTATCCGGATGTGTTCCCAGATGACTTGCCAGGGATACCGCCAGAGAGAGATGTGGAGTTTACTATTGAGCTTGTTCCAGGTACCGGACCGATTTCTAAAGCTCCTTACCGTATGGCTCCGCCAGAGTTGAAAGAGTTGAAGCAGCAATTGGAAGAGATGATCGAGAAGGGTTTCATTAGACCTAGTGCTTCTCCGTGGGGTGCTCCCGTTTTGTTCGTTAAGAAGAAAGATGGTTCCATGAGACTGTGCATTGACTATAGAGAGCTGAACCGAGTGACCGTGAAGAATAGATATCATTTGCCTAGGATAGATGATTTGTTTGATCAGTTGAGAGGTGCTTCGAGGTTTTCTAAGATTGATCTTCGATCAGGTTATCATCAGATTCCAGTGAGAGAGGCTGATATTGCAAAGACTGCTTTTCGTACCAGATATGGGCATTTTGAGTTCGTGGTTATGCCATTTGGGTTGACTAATGCACCGGCGATTTTTATGGATCAGATGAACCGTACCTTCAGTGAGTATCTTGACACTTGTGTTGTGGTGTTTATCGATGACATCTTGATATATTCGAAGACCGATGAGGAACATGCTGAGCATCTTCGATTGATTCTAGGGATTCTGCGCAGACAGAAATGGTTCGCAAAGTTTTCGAAGTGTGAATTTTGGCTCTCGAAGGTTGCCTTTTTAGGACATGTGATATCCAGCGAGGGTGTGATGGTAGATCCCGTGAAGATAGAGGCTGTGGTTGATTGGGAGAGTCCCAAGGATGTTGGAGAGATCCGTAGCTTTTTGGGTTTGGCTGGTTATTATCGTAGATTTGTTGAGGATTTTTCGAGATTGGCTCGCCCGATGACTCAGTTGCTGAAGCAAGAAGCCAAATTTGTGTGGACCGACAAGTGTGAGAGTTCTTTCCAGGAGTTGAAGACCAGATTGACTTCCGCCCCCGTGTTAGCTTTGCCAGAGATCGGAGTGGACTTCGATGTGTATTGTAATGCTTCGATGTTAGGGCTTGGATGCGTACTGATGCAGAGTGGTAAGGTGATAGCCTATTCATCTAGACAGTTGAGAGTTCATGAGGTGAACTATCCGACACATGATTTGGAGTTGGCTGCAGTTGTTCATGCCTTGAAGATGTGGCGTCATTACCTGATTGGATCCCATTGCCGTATTTTCACAGATCATAAGAGTCTTAAGTACATTTTAACTCAGAAAGACCTTAACGTGAGACAGAGACGTTGGCTAGAGTTGGTGAAAGATTACGACATTGAGTTGTTATATCATGAGGGAAAAGCCAATGTAGTTGCAGATGCGCTTAGCCGCAAGACTTCTCACTCGATGAGTGCCATGAGAGTATTGCCCGATGAGTTGTGTTCCGAGTTCCGGAAGCTGAGATTAGAGATGGTGGGTAGTGGTTTCGATTGGTTAGCTGCTATGACCGCCGAGCCGTCTTTATATTGGGAGATTCGCCAGAGTTTGACTTCAGATGCCGATTTCAAGAAGTTCGAGGCTAAGATTTCGAGTGGTGTTGCACCTGAGTTGGTGATTGATGCTGATGGTTTCCTTAGGTTCCGTGGTAGGATGTATGTTCCTGATGTGCCAGATTTGAGGAAGAGGATTCTTGATGAGGCTCATCTGTCACCATATTCCGTTCATCCAGGAGGAGAGAAGATGCACAAGGATTTGAGGCTTATGTTTTGGTGGCCTGGTATGAAGAAGGAGATCTTGGATTATGTTAGTAGGTGCTTGACTTGTCAACAAGTCAAGATAGAGCATAGGAGACCTGGTGGTTTGCTACAGCCGCTTCCCGTTCCTCAGTGGAAGTGGGAGTGCATATCTATGGATTTTGTTACTGCTTTGCCTAAGACTGTGGGAGGCAAAGATGCGATTTGGGTTATCGTTGATCGTCTAACTAAGTGCGCCAGATTCGTGCCGATCAGAGAGACATGGGATATGGATCGTTTAGTTAGGGCTTATATTGCTGAGATAGTCCGATATCATGGTGTCCCAAGGGAGATAGTTTCAGATCGTGATCCGAGGTTTTGTTCCAGGTTCTGGAAGGCCTTGCAGGAGGCTATGGGTAGCCGTTTATTGATGAGTACTGCTTTTCATGCCGCGACCGATGGTCAGTCCGAGAGGACTATACAGACATTAGAGGATTTGCTCCGTGCTTGTGCCCTTGATTTTCAGAGTTCTTGGGAGCAGTGTTTGCCGTTGGTAGAGTTTTCTTACAACAACAGTTATCATGCTTCCATTGGTATGGCTCCGTACGAGGCTCTTTATGGTAGGAAGTGCCGTAGTCCGATTTGTTGGGACCAGGCTAGTGACGTTCGTGACCTAGGACCGGACCAGTTAGCTGTTACTATTGATCAGGTTCAGCTTATCAGAGGTAGGATGAAGGCCGCACAAGACCGGCAGAAATCCTATGCTGATGTTCGCTGTAGACCATTAGAGTTTGAGGTGGGAGACCGAGTCTTCTTGAGAGTTCTCCGATGAAAGGTGTTAAGAGGTTTGGAGTTAAGGGCAAGTTGAGCCCTAAGTATATTGGACCTTTTGAGATCGTGAAGAGGATTGGTGCTGCTGCTTACCGATTGGACTTGCCTACTAGTTTGGGCAAGGTTCATAGCGTTTTCCATGTTTCCCAGCTCCGCAGATACATTAGTGACCCGAGTCATGTTTTGCCTAGAGAGATCGAGAACTTGGAGCCGAGTCTTGCTTTCGAGGAGCGTCCAGTGAAGATCCTTGACCGACAGGAGAGGAAGCTTAGGAGCAAGGTGGTGCCCTTGGTGAAGATTCTATGGCGTTGCGGCGAGGTCGAGGAGCAGACTTGGGAGACTGAGGCATCGATGCGTGCTGCGCATCCCTTCTTATTCGATTGAGGTATAGTATATAGATTTATATCCGCTCGAGTTTCGAGGACGAAACTTTTTGAAGTTGGGGTGATTGTAACATCCCGTATTTTCGTAAAATCCAATTTAATCGTTTTAAATTATTTTACGTAATAAAATTATATTTTAATAATTTAATTCGGAAAATTTTAATGAAATAAGTCAGATCCGTCTTAAGAACCTCAAGTCCTTAAGACGAATACAAACTTGGCAAACCTGTAAATATCCGACTCAAGTATCCGTATAAATATCCGCTCCATTTTACTTACTCGGAAAGGACAACTCACTTATCTCTTTATAAACAATATGTCGACATAATTCACCCTTCATCCTCAATATTTCATCTTTCACAGTAAACACCATTCATCCTAAAACCTCCATTTATACTCCCTTCTTTTCAAGCTTTCTTCATCATCCGTTCATCAAATCGCGAAAGTAAGTACATTTTCGGAATCCTCGTTCGATTTCCAAGTCATCCATCACTTTCGTTTTTCATTTTATCGACTTCAAAAATCGGCCTGTTTTCCTTAGTTTCGTTTTAGGAGCTTAAAAACCCGTTTTCTATGTTGTAGGCATTGGCTTGGACGATCCCGACACCGATAGCTACGTGATTGAGGAGGATCATTTGCCGGAATAAGCTTAAAGGTGACGATAATGAGAAACTCGGCCTATTTGTGAATATTAGCACTTTTGTTGTTGATCTTGTCATGGTTTCTGATTTATGTTTGAGTTGATGATTTATGGACTTAGTAACATGTATAGGATTGTTCTTATGTGAGAAATTCATGCCTTTGATGTTGAAACATACTCATATGTTATTTCAAGTTTTTCACATGTTCAGACGGATACATGAAATTTATCGTTTGAGGATTGTTGTTGGTGTTGTTTGCTGATAATTAGTAGTAGTGGGTGATTCATGATGTTGGGTAAACTCCAATTGTAGGAATTTTATGGTTTTGATGTCGAATTATGGAAGTTGGAATTGGCTGGAAAATGCGATTTCAGGCGTCAGGCTCTCTGAGCCGGTCAACCAACCGGCCGCCGGTCGACCGGCTGAGAGCGCTTCTTGAGATTTTTGTGATTTATGCGTGACATTGAGACCATAGGAAATAGGTCTCCCAGCCGGCAGACCGGCCGCCTGCCAGCCGGCTGGGAGTGCGTTACTGTTGATTCGAGATTTCAAATTTTAGGAGGCTGAGTTCCCAGCCGGCCGACCGGCTGGGAGTCCGTGTATTGTTTCAGAAAAGAGAGAAAAGGCTGAGGTGGTCACCAGCCGGCCGACCGGCTGCCTGCCGACCGGCTGGGGACCCCTGTAGGCTATTTTGAGGTTTTTGTAAATTGAGTGTAACTTTCAAACGGTTAATCGGTTTTACTTGAAACTGGTTTTGTGTACCTTTGACATGTATTTGAGGTCCCCGGAGGATGGGCAACATTATATTGGGTTCGGGAATAGGGTAAGGATAGAGACCCCCCGGTCGGGCAACCGAAAGGGAAACCGGCTCTCCCTCATCTTAGTTCTCGAGGTCGATCGAATGTTGATTAGAAGTTAAAGGTAGAGCTATAGAGTAATTCATAGACTTGAATGATATTGTTTTGATGCGTATTAAGTTATGCCTTAAGCTGGCCTCTGAACTTAATACGTGAACTGTTTGTCGTGTATGGGAACATGCGTTGAGTTTTCGCCTCTGAGTTCCATACATGTCTGTTTGTCGTGTCTGGGACATGCGTTGAGTTTTCGCCTCTGAGTCCAGACATGTATGTGTGATCGCGTCAGGACATGCCTTAAGCTGGCCTCTGAGTCTGACGAGTAGAGCAACTGCACGACGGGGCAGTCAGGTTGTCAGACCTTACCCGGAGTGCAGGTGTTTGGTGCTAGAACATGCGTTGAGTTTTCGCCTCTGAGTCTAGTATCTTGTGATGTGGTAGGGGAACATGCGTTGAGTTTTCGCCTCTGAGTTCCTTACCTGTGATAGTGAATTGAATGTTAGTCCATGCGTTGAGTTTTCGCCTCTGAGTCTAATGTTCAGTGATAGCCGGTCCATGCGTTGAGTTTTCGCCTCTGAGTCCTTGCTTGATATTGTGAACTTGGTATTTAGGTTATGCGTTAAGATGTCGCCTCTGAACCTTTGTACTTGCTGAATTATCTAGTACCTAGGTTATGCGTTAGGATGTCGCCTCTGAACCTTGGTACTTGCTGTTTTATATCTGCTTGCCTTGATGATGGTACAGTGTCAGATATGCATGGTATGTTATCGTGGTTATTTGATTGGTGGTTAAATCATCCAAGGCATTGGATGACTCTTAGTTCGGTTTCATAAATGATTAGATTGAAAGACCCCCCGACTGGGTAACCAGTAGGGAAACCGGCTCTCCTTCTTATCTGTTTATGAAGTTAGTTGAGAGCCGTGCATGGTAATCGCATGATAGTAAGAGATCAGATGATGAGTTGTTTATGCTTCACATGTTGATATATGTTGGAGTATTCTGTATTGTTTTATGTGTTACGTGTTGTCACAAAAGGTGGCTAGGAGAACTCTAGTCACTCCCCACTGATTGTGGCGTACATGTTTTCATGTATGTAGGTACATGCTGGTTGGAGATGGGTTCACAGAGGGCTAGCGAGTGATGATCCTGCTGTCATCATATGACTTACCTTATATCGCATTGCTAGACTCTTAGACTTATGTTACATTGTTTTGGTGCCGGTAGGGATGTTCCATCCCCGGCTGATGTATTTATTTCATTACAGTACTTAGAACTGTTACTTATCTATTTTGGTTTCAGTTTCCGTTTTGTTTCAGCTTAAGACTTCTCGCATGTTGTTTATCTTTAAAAAAAGTTTTAATTCCGCTGCATTTTTAGTACTTTTGTATGTTTATATTTCCGTTTTCGCGAGGGGTTTTACAATCAAAGTTGTAAAACATTCAGCTCTTTAAACCAGGTTTTCCTCAAAATAAATCTTTATTTCCGAATTCTCGAAAGAGTAAAATTGCAACAACGACAAAAGGTTACTCCCGACGGAAGAGGGAGCAGTTTCAACTTTGAAAACAAATACGATTTTCCCAAAAACTGCAACTTTTAAGGTTAACAATAGGAAACTATTCCAAAAATGGTCAAACTTAAATTTCTCAAATAAGTAAGTTGTAAAAGTCCTACGAGTTTACTATTGACAAAAAGGAAACCAAATTCTTTAACGATTACGGCATGCACCGAGATAACCATGCAGATTACTATTAACACAAGGACCAAGAGCTTTCGGTTTCGCAACTAACAGAGAAAAAGGGGAGGATCGGAGGGATGGAAACCTCCAGGCTAGAGATCAAGAAAGACGGTAACAACTGCAAAACGGGGATATTCATCACTCAATCCATAAATGAAACATCATTACAACGATTCCTCATACACTCTGTGGGGAAAACTTAGGCCTATATTTCAAGTCGAGGTTTGCGCACTTCCGAAATTCCAAACCAAAATGCCATTATAACATCAAATCCCAAAATTTAGGATACAATATTCTCTACACCATAACTCGTCTGAATCAGATAGACCATAACAAAAATCATCTATCACCTTTAGTCCTACATAGCTCAATTCCATCAAACTCATTTCACGGAAGCACTTCGAAATCCTAAGTTCCCAAATCCATTACCATAAGGTGAACATCCAAAGATAAGGCCTTACTAAAGCAACAACTTCTAAATTAAGCAAGTCGGTGATCGGTTCTCACAAACATTTCCTCTAAGCGATTTATATACCATAGTTCTTCAAAATCTAAAACATTATCATCCTTCCAGTTACCTATTCCCAAAAGTTTTAGATTTCTCATGTAACATCCCGTATTTTCGTAAATAATATTTTAATACTTTTAAAGTATTTTTCGGAATATAATATTATTTTAGTAATAAATCGTAAATTTTATTTTAAGTTTTCCGTTAAGTTCCGTCTTAAGAATATTTAATTCTTAAGATGTTCACTTGGCATCTCATTTCTCGACTTGAGTCCGTTTCACAAAACAAATAAAACCCGACTCAAGTAAAAAGGTAAAAAGGACAACAAACCCTACTTAAGTCTTCCTCTCCATCGACATCTTATTTCATTTCACTGTAAAACAAAAACCATTATTTCTCTCTTTTTCTTCAAGCTGAAAATCAACATCTCGACCCCTTCCCGAACTCATATCAAGGTAAGCTTTACATTTTCGGAATCCTCTCGAGATTTTCAAGCTTCCTATCTCTTTCAATTTCAGTTTCCTTCAAGTCGAAAAAGACGCTGTTTTGCCCCAAATCCGTTTTGGGCTTATAATCTTCGTTTCTTTTATTGTAGGAGTTGGATTAGAGGACCCGGAGGTTGATATTTACGTTATTGAAGAAGAGATTGGAGCTTAACCCGCTTATAAGGTGACTTTGATGAGTAACTCGGCCTTTTTGTTAAAGTAGCACAATTTGTGTTTGTTCTTGATTTTGTTTCTGATTTTGTGAGTTATTATTGATGCTTGAGTATAGGAATATGATAGGAATGTGTTTTACATGTTCTCCATATGATTTGATTAAGATTTATGATGTTCTTATGCTTGAAACATCCATTTTTCAGTTTTTGCAAAGTTAAGACGAATACAATGTTTGATCCTAATACGTGTTCTATTTGTTCAAAAATGAGACGTACTTGGGATTTTTATGGGTTGATATGTGTTGATAGTATAGGTTTGATGCTAGAAATCATGGCTTAGAAGTCTTTGCCGAAAGTTTGATTGAAATGGCGAATTGAAGGAATTTTATGAACAGACCTGGCGCATGTTCAGGCGCAGGCTGCGCACCTCCCAGCGCAGGCTGCGCACCTCCCAGCGCAGGCTGCGCACCTCCCAGCGCAGGCTGCGCACCTCCCAGCGCAGGCTGCGCACCTCCCAGCGCAGGCTGCGCAATTCAGGTGCAGCTGCGCACCCCATTGCGCAGGCTGCGCAAAAACCGCTGTAGTTTGTTGATTGTTTAATTGTTTTCGTGTTGTTTTGGGGACTTGTTTCCCAATTGTTTTAAGGATGTTTAAGTGATATTTATTGATATATTTACTTGGTTTTAAATGTATGTTTGAGCTAATTAAGGTTTAGCAAAGTGGTTAGCTATTTGCCTAATGTTAATCATTTCTCAATTGTTGGTTGTAAGGTTTCTTTACAACTTTTATAGCATGTTTAAGTATCATATGTTGATATGTTTATACTATAATCGTAATGGGTAATGTAGCAAGTAATAAGTTAACAAGTTTATTTCTTATCTAAAGTTAGTTACCTCTTAATGGTAATGGGTAGTTTAGTAAACAATGTTTTAGCATGTTGTTTCTTATCTTAGGCTAATCATCTTCTTAGGTTGTTTATGAGACCTAGTGAACCTAGTTAGTCGAATAGGAACCCTTAGAATTGTAGAAGAGAGTCTTAGGTTGTTCATGGTTTATCGAACTTGGTCTTCTCTTACATGTGTATGTGTGTTTGAGGTCCCCGAGTTTCGGGCGACACTCTATTGGGTTCAGGAATGGAGAGAGGATAGAGACCCCCCGGTCGGGTAACCGAAAGGGAAACCGACTCTTCCTCAGCTTAGTTCCCGGGGTCAATTAAGTGTTGTTAGAGGTCTAGAAAGACTAGGACTAAGGACTTGGTTGTAGTACATATCGGAATATGTCTGAGTTGGGACCGCTAGAGTACGATATGTACTGATGTTTGATGCGTGTCAAGCTATGGTCTGATTTGCGATCCTCTAGTTTGACATGTGAGTGTTTGTGGAGTGGCGGCCTAGTCTGAGTTGCGACGTAAGGACTGTCTCGTGTATGGATGATGCGGTAGGGAAATGTCTGAGTTGCGATCTCTGCCCTATCGTGAGTTTGTTTAACCGTAGTGGGTTGGGTCTGAGTTGGGATCCCGATTTCATTACAAAGAGTAATGGTTCTGACTGAGTTGCGTTATGAACCATTATTAGCTGATTGGTATTCATCCGTGCCTGAGTTGCGGCTACGGGTGTATGCTTGCTGACTTGTGTAGCAAGTTTACCTGAGTCGGGGTGTGACTTGGACAATGCCGATTTGTGTCTAGTGCTTGCCTGAGTTGCGGTAGGTTCTAGATACTGCTGTTTGCATCTCCTTGCCTGAGTTGGGGTACAATGTCAGATGTTGCTGATTGATTGTGGTAGATAGAGTGTTTGATTTTAGAATTGTTCTTCCAAGGCATTGGATGACTCTTAGTCTAGTTTCGTAAACGGTTTGGATTGAAAGACCCCCCGGCCGGGCAACCGGAAGGGAAACCGGCTCTCCTTTCAAATAGTTTCCGAAGTTAGTTGAGAGCCTTTGCAAGTATTGCATGTTGATATGAGATTGAGATATTGATTTATATATATGCTTCACATGTTATAAATGCCGGAGTATGTTGGATGCTTTATGTGTTACGTGTCGTTAACAATAGGTGGCTAGGAGAAATCTAGTCACTCCCCACTGATTGTGGCGTACATGTTTTCATGTATGTAGGTACATGACAGGTTGGTAGCTAATGGGTTACTTTGGAGGCTAGCGAGCGATGATCCTTTCATCATTGACTTACCTTTCTTATCGTGTAGCTAGACCTAGACGTTTGATTTTCATACTTGAGTGCCTGTAGGGATGTGCCATCCCAGGCTGTTTGTATTTATGCTTTTCATACTTAGACTGTCATACTTATCTATGTTTTGGTTTATATTAGTTTGTACAGTTTTGTATTAATTCACCTCGTTTATCATGCATGTTAAAGTTTAAATCCCGCGTAAATTTTGGCATGTTTGTATGTTTTACTTTCCGCTGCGACGAGGGGTTTTACATCTCATCCCTGCCAGTTCCTCAATTACCAATTCAATAACACTCTCAGGCTATTAAACCCATATGATATATCCACTTCACTTTCATTACTTTCCACTAGACAACCATTCTTAGATCAACACGTTTCCGGACTTTCATCCCCCAATGAATTACTTTATTCCATCCACAACCGGTGGTGCATCCTCAAATTTCCCTTAAGATTCTTCAATAGGAAAACGCTAAGATCCATTAAGTATCCTAAGATCAAACATTTCGTCAACTCCACAAGTCAAATTGTGAACGTCTCAACATCTCACACCATTACCAGTAACTCTCGTTCCTCAAGTTTAAGTAGCACTAACTTACTACATTTATCTGTTTGACAACGCTATTATCTTAAGTATGTTCCTCTAAAAATCATCTAGGACTCCAAGCATTCCATTTAAATCCTCAAATGGTATTCTCAATCCACAAATACTCACGATTCAGCAAGGTCCTCATATCCTAATTCCACAGAAAGCCATGTATTAAAACTCTACTTAGCGTAAGTATATCATCATTCACGCTAACTCTTCAAATTGGTGACATATAGACACTAGGATCACCAAAACATGTCTCACAATACCTCATAGGTTTTCCTCAAATAACAACATTCTCCGAAACACGGCTACGGATATCCTTAAGAAACTCTTCAAGTACATCTAAGGTAGGTTACCTCACACGATGACTCCGGAAAACAAGCCACAAGGTGAAGTCGAAAGAACATGAAGATAGCTCTCAAGGAAGATTAACAAAAGTCTAAGGAAGGAGACTAAGATCTTAACGGTTACATGTACACCAGATTACGAATAAAACAGTAAACATGTACATATCAGTAGATTGATCAGGGTGAACTCCCGTCTCAGCTCGACTCTGAACAGCCCTGGCTCCACTGGTCTCGGCCTCTGGTTCAGTAGTGACAGCTCTGTAGATGACAACATTCTCGGGGCACTCAAAAGAGCGATGTCCAAGTTCCCTATAGGTGAAGCATCGGTGATGGTTGTCATGGCAGTCAACTCCAAGATGAAGATCCTTGGGACATCTGAAACACTTTAGGGGAGCGTCTGGTGAGAGGTCTGTGCCTCGATCCTGGGATGTCTTAGCTCCGTTGGGTTCTTTCCTCCCTTGGGTACACTGATCGGAGAGGTATCCTTGTTTTCTGCAACGGTAACAGATACGCGGCCTACCACGGCGTTTTATGTCCAACCTGGCTGTAGCAGGTTGCTCAGTGAAATGTGGGCGCTTTCCTTTTCCATGCGGAGAGGAGGAGGAAAGAGGACTGAGGGGTCTCTTGCCTCGACGGCTACGCAAAGGTGGTCGGGGAGGAGAGAAAGCTCTAACTCCTTCACAATAGATCTGGTAGAGGTCCTCCGCTCGTAAGATACTGTAGTAAATCCGGAAGTAAGAGGTCGGGTCACCACATGCTACACTCCTAGTCTCAGCATTAAGCTTGCTCCGAAATAGGTATGCTTTGTCCTATTCGTTCTCGACTAGCTGTGGAATAAAGTGGATTAGCTCCTCAAATCGGTTGGTGAAGGCTTGAATAGTAAGGGTTCCTTGGCGAAGGTTCATGAACTCTGTCATCCTCTGTTGGCGTATATCCTTATGGTAAAACCTCATGCCAAGAAGAGTCTTGAGACGACTCCATGTGAAAGTAGGGTCACGAGTAGCAGGGGAGCTGATCGTCACCCACCAACGTCTAGCCTCACGAACCAAGAACTGAGATGCTACTCGGATCTGATCCTCAGGACGAACACCATATATCATGAAGTTCTTTTCAATGTCAAAGAACCAGGCGGTAAGGGTTGCAGAACTGGTCTCTCCGTCAAAGGTCTGAGCCGCATTCCTCCACATCTAAGAGATAGTCCAAGCCAATCCTCCAGGTTGGTTACTTCCCGATGTTTGCGATGAAGAAGAGGGAACACCCGCCGGAGTTATATAACCCAGGAGAGTTTGAATGAGGGCATGCGTCACAGCATTCTCAGCATCGGTTGGCTCCGTCATTTTTCAGTCACAAAAGAATAAACCGTTAGACGTATTCCTAACAAGGCACAAACAGACTACAAAATAAGTCCTTAAATCTACCCCATCTCTCATTCATTATTCAATTATATGGTCAACTTAAGGTTGGAGGTTACATGAGTGCGTCGGGAGCGATAACGCTCTGATACCAACTGTAAAACCCCTCGTCGCAGCGGAAAAGTTAAACATACAAACATGCCAAAATTTACGCGGAATTTAAACTTAACATGCAAGATAAGTACGAGGCGAATTAAACAAAGCTATACATGCGGAAATAAGATTACAATAGATAAGTATATAAATCTAAGTATGAAACATAACTACAGAACACAGCCTGGGATGGCACATCCCTACATGCACTCAAATGTATATCAAAACTAGGTCTAACTAACACGATAAATGGGTAAGTCATCAATGATAGGATCATCGCTCGCTAGCCTATGTAACCCTCCAACAACCTGTCATGTACCTATATACATGAAAACATGTACTCCACAATCAGTGGGGGAGTGACTAGAGTTCTCCTGGCCACCTATTGTTAGCAACATGTAACACATAAGAACATCCAACATACTCCAACATTTATAACATGCGAAGTACATACGTATATATGTCAACCTTCATATCAACATGCATCAAAATGCAAAGGCTCTCAACTAACTTCGGAAACTATTTGAAATGAGAGTCAGTCTCCCTTCCGGTTGCCCGGTCGGGGGGGTTTTCACTCCAAACCATTTACGAAACCAGACTAAGAGTCGCCCAATGCCTTGGACGAACAATACTAAGATAAACAATACTCTATATAAACACACAATCATTCAGCAACATCTGACATTGTACCCCAACTCAGGCAAACAGATGCAATCAGCAGTATCTAGAACCTACCCCAACTCGGGCAAGAACTAAACACAATCAGCAGTGACCAAGTCACACCCTAACTCAGGTAAACTTGGTACACAAGGTTAGCAAGCATACATCCGTGAACCCCAACTCAGGCACGAATGGATACCAACCAGCTAATAATGGGTCTTGACGCAACTTAGCCAGAACCATTACCCTTCGTAGTGAATCAAATCCCAACTCAGATTCAATTCACCACGGTCATACAAACTCACAGAAGGACAGAGGTCCCAACTCAGACATCTCCTACCGCATCATCCATATACGTAACGGTCCAGAGGTCCCGACTCATACATGTCCGCCACGCCACAAACACTCACATGTCAAACTAGAGGTCCCAACTCAGACATACCTTGACATGCATCAAACATCAGTACATATCGTACTCTAGCGGTCCCAAATCAGACATATTCCGATACGTAATACAACCAGGTCCTTAGCTCTAACTTTAGTGACCTCTAATCAACACTTAATTGACGCCAGGAACTAAGTTGAGGGAGAGCCGGTTTCCCCTTCGGTTGCTCGACCGGGGGGGGGGGTCTCTATCCTCCCTCCATTCCCGAACCCAATATAGTGTCGCCCGAACGTCGGGGACCTCAAACACACATACAAAGCATACGGAACGAGTCTCAAGCAAATCGGACAAGCCGATCAAAAGTTAAACGCGTTTTGATGAGACCAGGGGCTCTCAGCCGGTGCCAGACCGTTTGCAGGTGAGCCGGCTAGGAGTCCCTTCTTATGCCCTTTGAAAACAAACAAAACTAAGAGGAAAAGGTCCCCAGTCGGTCGACCGGCCGCCGGCCACCCGACTGGGAGACCTATGTCTCTAATCCCCTCTACTTAAATGCAAAAGCCACACAAGAGGTGTCTCAGCCGGCTGAGCACCCCCTTCACCTTGATTTCTGAAGGATACGAAAAATACTCAATGGTCTCTCAGCCGGTCGATCGGCTGCCGGTCGGCCTACCGGCTGGGAGGCCCTGATCGTGAAAATCGCATATTTTGACAATGTTACAAACTCCTACAAATCAATACCAAGCTTATAAATTGTAACAACAACGATTTCCCAGCATATTAACATACATATGAAATACATTCAAGCACTTAATCATCAAAAGAAACCATCTTAGTATCAATTCATCATATCCGTCACAATTCATCCAAAATCTGAAAATAAGCATATGAGGCATATGGAACTTCATATTCATCAGTTAAATGATATAGTAAACATGTAAAACAGATTCTTAACCTGTTCCTATACTCTTACTTCAACAAATCCTCATAATTTCAGAAGGAACACCACAATTAATCACAAAACATGCTAATATCACAAAATAGGTCGAGTTACTCATAATTGTTACCTTAAAGCGGTTTAGGCTCCAAAGTCTTCCTCCACCACGCATGTATCGACCTCGGGGTCTTCTAAAGCAACCCCTACCAGCATAAAAACGGAAGTTAAGTGCTTAATCACGAATTAGGGCAAAACAGCCCAAAAACGGAAGTCGACGAAATGAAAATTGAAAGTGATAGAAAGATCACAAATTTCGAGAGGATTCCGAAAACATAAATTTTACCTTGATTCGAGTTGAGGAAGCGCTCGAGATGATCTTTTGAAGTTTCTTAAAGAAGAGAGAAAATGGTGTTAGAGTTTAATGTAAATGAGTTTTGTGAACAAAAGGGATGTCGATTGATGAAATAGGTTAAGTGTCCTTTATATACTTGAGTCGGATTTTATTTAATTAAGTGGAACGAAAACTCAAGTCGGGAAATGCCAAGCGAAATGATATCTTAAGTTTAAAATAACCTTAAGACGGAACTTAACGAAAATCTTAAAATAAAACTTACGATTTATTATTAAAATAATATTAAATTTCCGAAATTACTTTTATAATACTAAAATATTATTTAACGAAAATACGGGGATATTACAGATGCAGCCGGTAACACATTTGACATTCGAACTTCTTACATTAACTTGGTCGAACGAAATATGTACCGGGGTGCAGCTGGAGAGGATCCACGCAAGCACATGGAGATCTTACTCTTTACTGCTCAACAATCACGACGTGACAGACGGTGACTCAGGATAGGATCAAGGAGGTTCTTTTTCCTTTTTCCCTATCCGAGAGAGCTTGGGAGTGGTACCGTGACCTTGACCAGGAAGATGCTAATGTTACTGACTGGGAGTCTTTGGCCCGTGCTTTTTACAAGAAGTACTACCCGCCTCAAAAGTCCAATACCCTCCGCTCCCAAATCACAAACTTTAAACAACATGGAACGGAAAACGTGTACGAAGCTTGGACTAGGTTAAGGAAACTTGTTAGGGCATGTTCTCATCACGGTTTCCAACCGTGGTTTATCAGCAACCAGTTTTACAACGGGTTATTTGATGATCATCGGGCTATTCTCGATACAGCTGCGAAGGGAAGGTTTCAGAAGGAGATAGAGGATGATAAAGGCTGGGGCATAATTGAGGAGATGGCAAACCATTGTGCTGAGTATGGTAATCCGAGATCTGGGACAAGAACAATAGCCAACATGAATACTGATGTAAAACCCCTCGCGGCAGCGGAAAAATAAACATACAAAACATGCCAAAAATGCGCGGAATTTAAAACTTTTGACATGATAATAAAACATGCGAGGTGTCTTAACAATATTAAACATGCGGAAGAAATAAAACATAAATAAGTATATAAGTACAATACAAAAGCAGCCCAGGATAGCATATCCATACAGGCACAATATACTGAAAATTTAAGTCTAAGGTCTAGCTAACGAATGGTAAAAGTCAACGATGAAGGATCATCGCTCGCTAGCCTCAACGTAACCCCCTACAAACAGCAATCATCAACCTACATACATGAAACATGTACACCACAGTCAGTGGGGAGTGACCAGAGGTTCTCCTAGCCACCTATTGTCATTTACACATACACAGGTAAACATATCAACATGCTCCAACATAAACACAGATTATGAGAAGCATTAGCATATATCATCATGTGATTACTATCGATAACCAAGTATCATACATCCATAATCATAAACTAAAACATGCTCAACAATCGATTCATCAACACAAGAGATAGGTCACCAAGTGACTCGACTCCTACTAGATAGGTCGACAATCGACTCTACAACAAACGAGCTAGGTCAACCAAGTGACTCTACTCCAACAATATAGGTCGACAATCGACTCACAATACTGGTCGACAATCGACTCAACTAGACTGGTCGACAATCGACTCGGCTAGACCACTATGAGCAGGCCGACAATCGGCTCGTTTATACAACTACAGAAGTCCACAATCTCAGACTATACAACCCCCTGCTAGGACGACGACAATCGACTGTCCTAGTCTAAACCTGGCCAGACTCTCAGGGCGTAGACAATCCACGTCCCCAATTCGACAAGTATCCCCGACTCAGGATACCCCCAAGACTCGAACTAGCTAAGAACGAGATATGCCCTAAGACGGGCTGACAATCTAAAACCTGACCGTGAGGACCAAGCCACTACGGTCAACCAGCTACACAATGCAGTTAGGTGAGAACTCGAGTAATATAGCAGCGCACAGCAGGTTCATACACATCACAAAATGTCATCTCAAAGATGTACAATAAATCAACTCGATTGACAAAATATATATATATATATATATATATATATATATATATATATATATATATATATATATATATATATATATATATATATATATTATCTATATAGATATATATCTATATAGATATATATATATATATTATATATATATATATATTATATATATATATATATATAATATATATATATATAATCTATATATATATATATATATATATCTATATATATATATAGATTATATATATATATCGTTACTAAACATTCATTCAACACTTAGTCGACTTCGGAAACTAATTTGAGGTGAGAGCCGGTTTCCCTTCCGGTTGCCCGGCCGGGGGGTCTTTCTCCTCAAATCCATTACCGAACCCGACATAAGCGTCGCCCAATTTCTTGGGACTTCAAACAGGTATACGAATCGTACGGAAGAAGAATCAATCAAATCCGACATGCGAAACAAAAGTTACGAACAAAATAACTTGATCAGCGACTCTCAGCCGGTTAGCCACAGGCTGCCGGTTGGCCGGCTGAGAGTCAATGACTCTCAGTTAATAACTTCAAAATACTAAGAAGGGCTCTCAGCCGGTCAGCCACGGGCTGACGGTTGGCCGGCTGAGAGTCCTTGACTCTCAAAAACAACCTTCAAAATACCAAAAAGAGCTCTCAGCCGGTCAGCCACAGGCTGCCGGTTGGCCGGCTGAGAGTCCAAGACTCTCAAAAATACACTTCAAAAACACCAAGAAGGGCTCTTAGCCGGCCGACCGGCTGAGAGTCATTTCTCAGCTTTCTCCAGAAATCAACATACGAGACTCTCAGCCGGTTGACCGGCCGCCGGTCAACCAACCGGCTGGGAGTCCCTGTTCCCAAAATACGCATTTCGATATATCAAAATTCATCCAAATCTCATGGGATCGTTCCTACAACATGATTTCCACTCCAAACATAGATTACCCAGTAATTATACATCATTCTCATACATATGCAATGACTAACGACTTCTCAAACATCCAACATACGATTAATCATCAATATCTGTCACAGTTTTAACCCAACAAAAGATAAACATGTTTGAGCATATGAAACACTAATTTCATCAAGTATCTCATACAATGAACATATAAATCAGTAATTAACACATTACTAAGTTCCTACCAACATCAATAACCATAAACTCATGTGAAACACATAATCAAACCACAAAAAGTGCTAATGTTTGACAAAAGGACGAGTTACTCATTATCGTCAGCTTAAGAGAGCGATTCTTCACTTCTAATCTTCTACAATGTAAGAATCCTTGTCCGGGTCGTCCAAGTTAGCTCCTACAAACAACAAAAACGGATTAATATAAGGCATTTCGAGATTACCCCAAAACAGCCCCAGAATCGATTTTGACGAAACAGAAATTTAAAGAGGTAGAAAGAACGGGAATGACAAGATGAAAGCGTAGGCGAAAACCTTGCGTCAATCGGAGTTGTAACAAATCCACAAGATCGAATTTTGTGAAGATGGAGATATGAGAAATGAGAAATGAAATGTCTAATGTTGCTATTTCTTGAGCAACAAGGGTTTATGAATGTTAAGGAAATGAGGAGGAAGGTTCCCTTCACAATTTGTTTTAAGTTAAGCTTGAGACGGGTTTCACTTAAGCGGTTCGGGAATTATTTGTAAACGGGAAACCAAGGAAAACACGATGCCTTTAAATTAAATTAACTTAAGACGGAACTTAACGGAATTTCTTAAAATAAGACTTACGACCTATAATTAAAATATTATTAAATTCCGAAAGCTACTTTAAATTATTAAAATGCACTTTTACGAAAATACGGGATGTTACAACTGATGGCATGGAGGCTAAGCTAGATAAGTTGGCTGCGAGGTTTGACCAATGGGACAAACAAGAGGGAAGTCAATAGACGATTCACCTACTGCAAAAGGGTGAACCAATGATGTATGAGAGATGTGGAGGAGCTGGGCATTCCGCTATTGAATGTTTAGTTGAGAAAGAGCAAGTTTTTTCCTTTCAACAGTTCAAGCAAGGAGGAAACTTCTACAAGCAGAACCAATTTCACCCCAATCTGAGGTGGACAAGTCAGAATGTGCTCAATCCTACCCCACCGCCTCAACAAAATTACATCCCCCTCACCGCAACCAACAAAATTACCAGAAACCACTACAATTCCAGCCGTCACAAATTTAATGCTTCCTCATCTGAAGGAAATTCTGAAAAAAGTGAGCTTGGTATCCCAAATGCAAGCTGGGAATGCGTCAATCAAGTTATTGGAGTCGCAAATCGCCCAATTGGCGGTTAAGCAATCGTCGCGACCACATGGGCAACTTCCCTCACAAACCGAACAGCGGAATAAGACCATAAACATGGTCAGGTTGAGGAGTGGACGCGAGTATGAGGGGACAAGTGTTGAAGTTTCTGGTCAGGAAGGTATAAAAAGCAGAAACGAAGAAGCTCTAACCGGAGCTGGAGTCGATCGAGTGGTTGTCAGGACTCGATCGACTGAAAAATTAAAGATTCACTCGATCGAGCAGATGTCAGAGCTCGATCGAGTGAGGTTGACAGAGAATTCCTCGATCGAGTAGTACCACTTGCTCGATCGAGCAGTGTAGAAGAAAGGATCACTCGATCGAATGATCTGATGGCAGAAAACACTCGATCGAGTGTTTTACAGAAAAGAAAAGAAAAAAGAGCAGGCAGATTACGAGAAGCAGTGTACGGAGCGTGGAGTTGATATGAGAGACATCCCGTACCCATCCAGTCTAGTGGAAAAAGAGTTCGCGAAATTCGCAGATACATTGAGAGACCTGAAGGTAAAGGCGCCGTATCTACAGCTGCTGAATTATGGGATTATAACGAAATTACAACAAACGATTTATAGTCATAAACGAAAAAAGGTATAAAAAGGTTAAGGAATAAGAATTAACCTTTGGTCCCCGCAATAAAGCCTAAGAACAGATATCAAAGTAGATATCCTCCTAATCGTTGCACCCAAGATGCTCCGAGAAATGCCTTTTCTTGAGCTAGAAACTGGGAAAAATTACTAAGTAATTTTATTGTAAGATTAACAATTGTGAAAGGAGGGAGTTGAGAGCTGTCAGACGTGTCGAGTAGTAGTGCAACTGTGTCTCACTACTTATGGTAGCCGTGAGGTATTGTATTAGTAGTAGTATTTTTCCTACTAACCACCTTGTTATTAACCATAAGATAGGATTCCTCAAATCAATATTTGAGTCCTCCCGAAACTCCTTCCAACCGACTGTCACACACCCAAACTGAGTGAGCCGTGTGGTTTGTTTAGTCGTGCAACAACTTGTTTTTATTTGTATAGAAACGGTTGTTATCCTCTTCTGTATATATAATGTTTTATCTTTATAAATCGCTGATTAAATATAAAAGTTTATATTTAATTACATTATTTAATCGGTATTAAATAATTACATTATATACCTTAATTAAATATAACATTTTATATTTAATTACAAATTAACATTTAATTCGTCTCAGCCAATATTATTTAATCAGAATTAAATAATCGTATCATCATTACATCAACTAACCTTTTATTCGTATAAGGCATCAATATGATTATATTTTCATTTTATCACATCTCTCAGAATACGTCCTTTAGGTGTGACTTTTAGGGACCAGTTGATTACCGCCATCTATATGACAATAACGTCAAACTTCTAGCAAGCCAACCGTTATTGATGAAGTGATTCAACTGATTAAAATACAAAGTATACCCTGTGAACCTTTAAGAGATTTCTCCATGTTGTTGCACTAACTGTGGAGGACACTAGCTCCAACAGTATCTATGTTCGGGATTGGTCGGAGGTCGTGCTTTATGCGCTTTGGTCCCCGTGTGTCGTTCGATGTAGGTTATTACATCGAGAGGTCTGGCCAGGGCTTAGACATATAGTCAGTGATTACGCTATATATAGAAAACGGAGGTCGTGCTCATGCGCTCCCGTAGTTGGAGGTCGTGCTAATGCGCACCGGTAATTAGAGGTCGTGTGGAAGCGATTTTGTCGTTGGAGGTCGTGCCTATGCGTTCTAATAGTCAGAGGTCGTGCGTATGCGCTCTAGCGGCGTTCATTATTTTCCATATTGTTTAATAGCTCGGATGCTATGTTTTTTTTTTGCGTGATCGGACATGCCATCTACTGTTGGCCGCTGAGTCGGTTTATGCTTTGTTTGTTTGTGTGATCAGATATGCCATCTAGTGTTGGCCCCTGAGTCAATCACTTATTTAGATGTTTAGTGGATATTTATATCATGTTTCACATGTTGACTTGATGTTGACTTATTTACATTGATTATCATATGTTGACTCTTGTACCGTTTTCGTATGATATTGGTTGGCTGTGATATCTCTCATGATTTAATTATATTGCATTGCATGTTTACATGTATATTGTTAATATATCTGCATGTTTACATGTTTTCTACCAAAAAATGGCTGGGAGAACCTCGAGTTCCTACCCACTGACTGTAGCATAAATGTTTAATGTACGACATGTATATAGTTGGTGCTGTTTGGGGAAGACATGTCGCTAGCGAGCATTGTTGATCATTCGATAATTACCCTTACGCTTAGTTTAGATTTAATTCATATTTTTATCGTGGGATACCGTATCCCTCGTTTATTTAGCTTATCTTGTATAAGTTATGCTTTCTTATTAAGTTTTAGTCTTCAGCATGTTCTTTTGATATTTCGCGATTATGTTTTAATAATATGTCGAAAAGTTTTTAAAGGTATTGTTGAACCATGTATTCAAATATATATACTAAGTATATATGTCTATGTTTTGATAATGACAAGTCTAACTATTTATATATTATATACTCGTATGAATAATCGTGTGCTAAGTGTACAGAATATTAGTAACAAGATCTAATCAATCAAGTATAAAAGATTCAAACATATTAGTCAATGAATTGACTAAATCGAAGATTGATAGAAGATCACAAGCGCGCCTAGTGAACTAAAGTTATACTTATCAACTATAGCTTTAGTACAAGATCGATTCAAGTTATAGCTCGTAGCTATAACTCTATATTTATGAAGAAATTGTCGGAATATATATGTTTGGTTGAAACAATTTTTGTTTCCAAATATAGTCATGTACAATTAATGTTTAATTGGTATTCTATTTTTAATATGGAATTATTAATCTTAATAAGATTAGATAAAATATCTTTTGGTTAAATAGGAATAAATAATTTTCTTATGAGATAATTATTTATTACTAAATAAACTAAAGGATTTTTATATGATCTTAATTGTCAAAAAATATAATCTAGATATAGTTTGTTACGACTTTAGGGAACGTGTAACATGTCACGTTACCATAAATCGTGTAGGAATTAAGTTAAGTCAATATTATGTATTTATTTAATATCCTAAACAAACTAAGATTATATTATGATAATATATTCTATTATCTATGACATGGTTTAGGAAATTGATTTAATAAGGATACTAATTGTTTAGTATATAAAGATCTTTCCTAAATATGAATTAGGAAATTGATTCCTTATATAATACTAGTAGTATATTATTAAATCTTTCCTAAATATATTAAGATTAGATTTTAGGTAGTATTACTAAAAGACTAGTATTCTAGTTTAAGTAATATTCCTAAATCATCTGGGGTTTTAATTACCTAGATATATATTCTATATAAATAGACTACCTATAACACATTAACCTACACGACATACACATACATATTCACGAAAATCAAGAGAGAAGAACCGCCGTTCGTCTACTTCAATATTCGAGCTTTTCATTGTCATATCCGATTTAAGATTCAAGTGCTCAAGCATTGATCTTATTCATTCAAGATTGTGACACCAAGAAACATTGAAGACTTTATCTTATTAAGGTAAGATAGAACGAGTATTTAGCGGTACTCATTGTAAGACAAATATTTGACGGTATCTAGATAGAGTTGCGACTAACATCAAAGTTGCACGAGTAGGATTGATAAAATTGTAATCCAGAGTTGGTACTAATTTTATTAATCGAGAATAGTGGACGTAGGTCTCAAAGTGTGAGACTGAACCACTTCAAAAATATTGTGTCTCTCTTTATTATTTGTTCTACTCGAAGATCACCATACAACCATACACACATCGAAGAAGATTGAAAAAGAAGGCATACTCAATTCAACCCCCCCCCCCCCCCTTCTTGAGTATATTATATCAATAGACTCTTCGGGTATCATATTTCCGCTGCGTATTACTTGTTTATCTTTATGCTATATCGCGGGGTGTCACGGTTGTACAGATTTGCCATCCTAAATGGTTTAGCTAACGGTTGTGTTATGCTTGTATGAATAGATAGCGGTGATAAGATTTATGTATCATTGAAATGAACTAACGCCACCAATGTTATGGGAATGTATCTATGTTCAAGAATGGTTGGAGGTCGTGCTTTATGCGCCTGGGTTCCCGCATGTAGTTCGGTATACCATATAGTCAGAAGTTATGCTATTGATAGAATACGGAAGTCGTGCTCATGCGCTCACGTAGTTGTAAGTCGTGCTAATGCGCTCCCGTAGTTGGAGGTCGTCCAGAAGCGCTTTCGTCGTAGGAGGTTGTGACAATGCGCTCCAGTAGCCAGAGGTCGTGTGTATGCGCTTTGGCGGCGACGTTCATTCTATTCCATATTGTTTAATAGCTCGGATACTATGTTGGTTTGCGTTATCGGACATGCCATCTAGTGTTGGCCCCTGTGTCGATTTATGCTATTTTTTTTTGCGTGATTGGACATGCCATCTAGTATTTAGCCCTGAGTCGATTTATGCTATGTTTGTTTGCCTGATCGGACATACCATCTAGTGTTGGCCCAAGAGTCGATCACTTGGTTGTTTAGTGGATATTTATATCATGTTTCACATGTTGAGTTGATGTTGACTTATTTACATTGATTATCATATGTTGACTCTTTTACCATTTTCGTATGATATTGGTTGGTTGTGATATCTCTCATGATTTAATTGTATCGCATTACATGTCTACTTGTATATTGTTAACATATATGCTTGTTTACATGTTTTTTGACAAAAAGTGGCTGGGAGAACCTTGAGTTACTCCCCACAGATCGTGGCATACATGTTTCATGCATGAAACATATATAGTTAGTGTTGTTTTGGGAAGATGTGTGGCTAGTGAGCATTGTTGATCATTCGACAGTTACCCTTATGCTTAGTTTAGATTTAATTTATATTGTTATCGTGGGATACCTTATCCCTCGTTTATTTAGGTTATCTTGTATAAGTTATACTTTCTTATTAAGTTTTAGTCTTCCGCGTGTTCTTTTGATATTCCACGATTATGTTTTAATAATATGTCGAAAAGTTTTTAAATGTATCGTATTTTCGCTGGGTATTACTTATTTATCTTTATGCTATATCGCGGGGTGTCATAGGTTGTGTCAGAGCAGTAATGTTGCCGACGCCAGCACGTGTACCCCAACTTAAATATGAACTTGACCTGAAATAATGAAATATAGATGGGTAGACTTAAGGACCAAGTGGTAGTCAGTAATGTTAGCCCATCGTCTTGTGTATCTCTCTCTCAAGTTTCCGCGTGTTTGTTCCTGAAGTTTGTATTATATGTTTAACCATTGTCAGCCTTGTCCCCTTTATTCTTAGACTAGTTGTGTGGTTGACTTCATTGGTTGAATAGTGATATATGCTTCGAGGATCCTTGGTCTTGTTTTATCGGACTTAGTTGAGAGGGTTAACGTTTGGTGCCGTTTGGGTGATATTAGGTAGTGTGTCATCTTGATGGTTTCATGTTAAAGGTTTGAAGGTATGAGTGCTTCTTGTTGATTAGAATCAACAGTGAGGCTGGTAATTGTGGCGTTATCTATGAGAGTGTTGATGGTTACCTAGAGACCGTTTGGGTGAAAGTTGTTACTTTTATTAGATTCTCTTTTGGGATGATCAGTTTACGGTAATGAAGTATGGTAATCAAGGTTCAAGATGTTTTTTGTGATTTGGGGTTTGAGAGACTTTCAGTTGTTTGGGTTTAGATATTTTGGATGAGTGTCTCAAAGTCCTATGTGTTAGAGTAAGTACAATTCGGAGAATGTCGTGTTTATATCTTGGTTATCAATAAGAGTATATCGGATTTTGTTTGGGTGAGCTGAAGGGTGATGGATTTCTGACTAAGGTCTTTGTCTTATGTTATACCTTGTTTAGAGCCTTATTGCTTATGCTAGTTGGGTGTAAGCGTGACCTTGTCAGTAGCCTTGAATCTAGCCTTGTGAAAGTTGTTGGTTGTCAAGTAATGATCAGGAGTTATGAAGTTCTTTGGTAATATGATAGCTTGTATCGTGGACAACCTAGGAGTGAGTGACCCAAGTGGATTTGAGAAAATCTTGAGAGCTTTTTGCTTACAAGAGCTACCTTCTGAGGTGAGTAAGGAACCGTGATGATGATGATTCATTTATGGATCTAGTGGTTAGTGCAACCGCATCCTGGAAGATATACCTTCCCTCTCCTAACCTTAAACCTCTTTTGGTCATGCTTTTGTTCCTTTAATGTTTGTGCATCCTTACTCTCTTGTTGAGTACCTTCTTTAACCTTAAAGATGGTAGTTTTGATGCCTTGTTTTAGTTAGCTTTCTTGTGACCTTTTGTGTTTTGAGTTTTTTTATGGTCCGACCTGACCATCTTTGGTCGCTAATATGTAGCTTTCATGCTTGTGTTTTGTTTGAGTGATGTTCAAAATGTTTTCCATTTATGTACTTTATAACCAATTTTAGTTACCTTACTTTTGTTGTTGAAAACTTTAATTTCTGTTACAACCTTACTTATTTTAAGGACTCAAAAATAGAAGTTTACATGTTTTGAAAAGCTTAAAATTGTTTATAATAATTTTGATTGGTTTTAGCGATGATTTGATGTAACGCTGGTTATTGGAGATGTCCAATAACCCGTATTACGCTCGTAAGCGCATGATTTGATATGGCTTTTGGACTTATCCTTGATTTGGAATGTCAACCTCGCGGCTGAGTAGGATCAGACCATCAAAAAGGCATAAGGTCAGACCATCAAATAGAACTGTTACCATCTCGGAATGTCCGAGGTAGTGAATAACAAAGTAAAGCAAACCATAGTACTTTATATAAAACTGATCAAATTTAAACTTTTGATATTACAATTACTACGCAACAGAATAAAAGTACAACTGATAATATCTAAGTATGTGATCTAATTCTAAGTCGGTCCATCCCAAGTGCTCACGCCATCCCATTCTCTGATAGAATCATCATTCCTGTCAAATCTACTCCCCATTACCGGATCATCGTAGCTGCACACAAATACACTGTCAACCTCGCGGTTGAGTAGGATAATTGTCAAGGTACAGTAAATAAATATGCAACAAAGTATGATGTGCAAATGCCATGCCACTACTGAGCTCAATCACCACCAAATCTCCAATCATAAGCCGTAACTCCCACCCTGACCGAACCTCCCGGTAGAGTATCATCGACCGTCGTCGATCACCAGCATAACAGCTGAGGTCACCAGGTCTAGTCCTGCAGAACTAGCCTGGGCCCCAATCGGAACAATATCCACGCCCTCTGAACCACCACCATAATTCCCACAGGCACCACCAAATACTGCCCTAACAAGCTATGCACAGCCGCGTGAAACAGAGTGTACCCGACATTTCTCACGCCAGTACCACCACACCAACCACCGTGACAACGACTCCAACCACTTACCCATAACTACTACTTGCTAATAACCCTTTCCTCAACTACCACCAGCCTTCTTGTGGTCCCCACCACTAGGAACACCCTCTCAAACTCACGCCTCATCTCCCTCTATTTTCGCCTGTTTTCTCTCGACACCCACAAACGCCACCTCCTAACCACCACTAAGACACCACCAAGGTCTAATCCTATCCATAAATCGAACTAATTAATTTAAGGTCTAGTTCCAACATGACATGGGTGTAAGAGGCGAAGAGAGTTCGGGGTCCCTGTTCTCGGAGTCTCATTCCCGCCATAATCACCACCACGACCACCACCATAGATCAGCCAAGTCACGGTCAAAATTCTCCTACATCCCTTATATCGCGAACCCAAAACGCGACCCCTAATATATATGATAAAGTCAGAAGTAACAGAGCACGAACTTAGCGAGTAGACGATGCATGTACAGTTTATGGCAGTGAGATAACAATACGCAAAAGACTCCTTTGTGTGTGTGTGTAACTGTGAAAGGCAGATGAGGGAACTAGGTAGAGTAGTGGGTAAGGAAATTAAAGTGAGGAGGGAGGCGGTGAAGCGATGAATGCTAGGTTTAGAGGAGTGTTATGGTAGTCAGATACCCGCCACCGTCGTAACACAAACACAATAAGATGGGTGTGCACTTTTGGGCCCGTTATTTGCCCTCACTTAAGCCCAAAAGCATAGGGCCTTATTACTAAGTGGTGTGAAGGACTTATTATAAGCATATCACAAGCCTCACATTCTACCGATGTGGGACAAATCTTCACACAAACTCATTTTTTCCCCATGTGGGACAACTTTCCTCTCATAGTCTTGGAGTGTTACAAACTCCCCCACTTAAAGAACACCCCGTCCTCGTGGTGGCTCAAACTTGACCGTAGCCAAGCCCAGAATCCTCCCCCGCCCTAGGTGGGTGCCCCAGGTACTCCCGACCACAGGGTCACCACACGGTCGCAGGGTCGCTCTGATACCATTTGTAACAACCCGACCCGCCACTATCGTAACACAGACCCAATAAGATGGGTGTGCACTTTTGGACCCGTTATTTGTCCTCACTTTAGCCCAAAAGCACAGGCCTTGTTACTAAGTGGTGTGTGGGAGCTATTATAAACATATCATAAGCCTCACATTCTACCGATGTGGGACAAATCTTCACACAAACTCATATTTTTCCCATGTGGGACACCTTTCCTCTCATAGTCTTGAGGTGTTACATCTTTTCTGCCCAATGTCTACTCTAGTAGGCATGATAGCTCCTTTCTTCCCCAATTTTTCAGCTTGAACACACCGTACAAACACCATTTTTATGCATCTTCACCTTCAACCTTAAGACGATCGTAAAACCTTCGTTTCTTATCCGTTTTCGACGATTTTTGTGCATATATCTTCCTCTCCTCACCCTCCATCTTTCTAGTTAAGAAAAGTCTAGAATTTCTTCCTTACTCTCCTCTAGTTATGGACTTTAAGGCACGGAATTCTATGTTAAAATCGTTTATTTGTGTAACTAGGTTCGGTTTGGGACAAACGGCGTAGTTTTGAGTCAAAATCATGCTTATTAAAGAACTATAAGGTAACGGTGAGAGGTTACTTGACTTTAAGTCAAATAATTATGTTTATGTGGATTTTGTATTAATTAGCAATATTGTAAGGTAGTTTGTGATGTTATTGTGCATTCTAATTCATTTGTTTGTTTGCTTTGATGAATTTAATCTCAAATGGTTGCTTATTGGTCATTATTAATTTTTTTGTGGAAATTGTTGAAGGATTAAGTTTTTGGATGAGATTATGATAATTTAGGATGGTTAATTGGATAGTCTTTCAATTTCATAGTGTTTTCTTTACATTTGGTTATTTCATAGAGTTCCAGCACCTTGTCAATTTTGTCCGTCATCTTGAGCAATTTATTTCTCCATCTTAAGATGTCCTTCATTGAAAAGATTGAAATTAGACTTATATTTATTTTAAGTATAGAGTCTACCTGTAAAATTTAGTAATTTTCTTACAAGTCGTTTGTCCACAATAAAATACGTACGAACAACGCGCTGAAAAACTCGCGAAACTGACAGTAGCTCAAATATTATTTCGAAAACCATTTTAATACTCTAAAACTATTCTGGGTCTTTTTAATAGTTAAATTTTGAAGAGTTTAGATGATTCTAAAATTTTACTTTGCTCCAAAATAATGTGTTAAACCCGTTTTATGAAACAATACTTTTTGTGCGACGATTTATGACATACTGTAAAGATCAGTTTATAAACCCCTGTTAAGTTCGCCTTTTGGAAATATTTATCCGGTGAAAACTATAGCTAAAAGTCTTATTAATCCAATCCAATTGGCCTTGTATCATTTTGATGTTATTCGAATTAATTATGAATTTTACGGCAGACGACAACTGTAATGTGAAATGCATTTAGAACTTATGTTTTATTAATCAGTTACGTTTATTCTTTTCCCGTATGGAATGGACTTAAGTGATGTCTTATTTATCTATTGGTAGCTCATGTATTTTTAATGAGTTGGTGATAGATTTTTTACCCTAAATGGTTTAGCTAACGGTTATGTTAAGCTTGTATGGATAGATAGCGGTGATACGATTTGTGTATCATTGTAATGAACTAACGCCACCCATGTTATGGAAATATTTCTACGTTCGGGATTGGTCGGAGGTCGTGCTTTATGAGCTTTGGTCTCCCTGTGTCGTTCGGTGTAGGTTATTACATCGACAGGTCTGGCCAGGTCTTAGGCATATAGTCAGCGGCTACGGTATATATAGAATACGGAGGACGTGCTCATGCGCTCCTGTGGTTGGAGGTTGTGCTAATGCGCACCGGTAACTGGAGGTCGTGAGGAAGCGCTCTTGTCGTTGGAGGTTGATGCCCGTCGTTGAGGGTACCAAAGATAAAATTTATAATTCCTAACTTTAACAATAGATAACGAAAGTCAGGGTCGAACCACAGAGAGGTGGGGAATGTTTATTGTTTGATGTTAGTGTTTTAAGGTAACAAATTGGGGGGTTTGAATGGTTGTTACTAAGTCTAGAAACAAAGATAAAAATAAAACAAGTAAATAAAGATAATAAAAGAACTATAATAAAAGAGATGCTAGGATGATTGGGTAATAAATAGCTAAGGTAATATAAATCCTAAGGTCAACATGTAATGCAGTCGCGTAAGGGTGTAACATATCATTTCGGTCTATGGTACCTAATAGCTCCTTTCGGCCTATGCTATTAGTTCCTAGGTCTCACAATTATTGGGTGTCAACAATAAGGGTGATTCCTAAATCCTAGGTCACATACCTTTCAGTCTTGAGAAACCTAGCCGTCTTAAGGTGTAAACCAATGCCCTTCCCGTATCTTTCAATCTTGGGTAGGTCATTACTAACATCCTACAAGTCTCCTTTCAGTCTCATTGTAGGTTATTGTAATCTACGAATTAAAACGGAACAGAATACGAACGCAAGTGGGTCGACCGACCAGCTAGCCCAGTCGGCTGACCACCGCCTCGGTCAACCGACCCATTATATAGGTCGGCCGACCGCGGCTCTGCTACAGTTGGTCTCGGAACCTATACTACCTACGCATGTTCATCCCCTACATCCTAACATATGAATTTAGCTACTCATGATCACTAAAACAACAATGGAAATAGGAATAAACATGGAAATTATTATGAATATCAATCTAAACATGCAATCAATAATAAAGCCTGGGATTCTATCTTAAACCGAATACAATAATTCTAAACTAATAACAATGAAGCATAAATTAAGAGAAGAATTACCGGAAATATGATTGAGGCAGAAAAGGAACAAACTTTATTGATGAATGCTTGAAAGATTGAAGAACACAACTAGAAGTATTTGAGAATATTGAAAGATTACAACTAAAACTGAATTATAATTCTATGATAGAAAACTAGATTAGAAACTGAATGATAATCGATGAATCTCTCTCTCTCTCTCTCTAACCCTAAACAGGAGATTAGTTTATATAGGCGGAAAATTAAGAGTTTCCTAAAGACTCTAACACGTTAATGGGCTTCGGAAAGCTTCAGGGTCTGCGCGGAGGTCGGTCGACCTACTATGTGGGTCGGTCGACCTATTCACGGGCTTCTGTGGATTCTGGACTTTCCATAACAGGGGCCTGGTCGGCCGACCCAAATAGTAGGTCGGTCGACCCCTATTTCTGTAGGATTGTTTTGATTCGTCTCGGTGTGACTTCTTGGCACTTGGTTAATGCTTTGAGTTGACTTTCCTTCGTTCCTTGGCTATGAAAAATCCCCAGGGCATAAATTTGGTGTAAAATCGTCCCTTTTCCGCATAAATCTGCAAAAGAGCATAAAAATACGAAAGTAGACAATTGTTGGGAAATAAAGGCTAAAACATAGTAAATGAGCGACCAAATGCGTGTAAAAAAGGATGTAAAACATCATAAAATAGACACGCATCAAATTCCCCAAACCAAACCTTGCTTGCCCTCAAGCAAGAAATAGACTCGATCTTAACTAATGTAACGGTTTCAATCTCAGAGCGAAATTTACATATTAACCTAAACCAATGCCAAGTACAAAATGAGAAAGCATTTAAATCATGCAAACGAGTTATGGTGTTGTCAAACTTGCAAAACTAGAGACTACAGAGACTTTATACCATGGACTCTCGCGGTACGCTCGAGATACTCATGAAGAAAAGGGTGAGTATATGTAGAAGATAGAAAGAAGTATATTGTAATGACACTCACCTAACTGAGACCCATGAAAACATGCCTGCAATCTAACATGAACAAGAACTCTACAACTATGTATAAACATACTCTTCAAGTGACTCGGATACATGCAATTGGGGTAATGAAAGATATGTGAGGTAAAAGGTAAAATGTGGTTAAGATGTTTTTGGATTTGTGGGGTTAGTAGCCAAGCTAGTAAAACCGGTTCCAAACAACATATTTCACAACTTTTTGATATTAAGAAAGTGCTCTTTTGTAGCACAACTCTCACATTGTATAAGAAAAGACTCCCAAATATTTTGAATGAAGTACGGGAGTGATAACAAATAAAAGAAAGGGATTTCAGAACGTATTTTTTTTGAAACTCTGATGCTGACAGTTGGTCGGCCGACCTATGAAGGTGGTCGGTCGACCTCTTTCCTGTACGCTTTGACTTTTTTCGTTTTTCTTTTCTTTTTTTCTTTTTCTGAATTTTTCTGTTCTTTTTCTCTTTTCTTGCTTTCTTTCTTTCTTTTCTCTTTTTGCTCAAGATAGCATACAAACCAAGATGCCTCAAGATTAAACCAAAGACCACAGATACTAGCTTGGAAGGGTAGGCTGAGTATGGGATGTAGTTTTGGGAGAATAAAAAGGCAATTTTGGCTATGTGAAGCTTATGGGTTGATACGGGAAAAGGGATCCCAAATGCACGTATCAAAACTCACAAAACGAGATAGTAAAACAAGTATATAGCAATTCAAGTTCAGGTTTATGCATATTGATGTAACATGTTCCAAGGGGAGTACTACTCACATCCTAAACAACTGGTTTAAGAATGAAACCAGGAATAAGGCTCTAAAACTTAGAATGGATAGTAGGTTGCCAAGGTATAAGTCAAGTCTCAAGATATACAAATTGACAAAAACTCGTAGATATGCAAAAGACTCTCATACTAAAACAAGTTGACAAGGTAAGGTAAAGACATAAACATGTAAGATAGCAGAGATCATCCTTGAAATACTCTCGTTCCGACTCGACCTATATGCTAAAATAAACGTGCATTTTTTTGGAATTTTTGAAATTTTTCTATTATATTTTTTTTTTTTTTTGGATTTTTGTATATGCAAGGAAAATAAAGAAAAGAACAATGCAATGCAATACGGAAATGCAATAAACGTGTGATAAAATGCAATGCATGTGACACGAAACCATTCCCCAAACCAACTCGCACAATGTCCCCATTGTGCATTAGCCTAAGCAAAGGTTTCATAAAATTAAAGGAAAGATGCAAAGAAAATAAAACCAAGGAAAATTGCTGGAAAGAACTCACTGGATTATTAAGCGCATGAGAAAAACCTCCCCAAACCAGCGTAAGCTGGGAGGTTTTGGTGGCCAGCATTGCCACTCAAGTACCCAAGATGGTTGCACGATTCCCGAGGAAGAAACGAACAGGCTGTGACGGACGGGGAGGTCGACCGACCCATATCTCTGGTCGACCGACCTTCCTGCGGACTGCAGGAATTCCAGGAATGCAGGGATCAGGTCGGCCGACCCAAGTTTCTAGTCGGTCGACCCCTCTGCTGCACAGCGGCCTTCTTTTCCTCGGGGATAACTTGTTTCAACCAAGTCATTCTTCTTTGAACCTGAAAAATCATCAAATATGCGCCCAACAAGTGCGCGAGATCCCAGAACCAAGTCCAAAAGTTTTAACTATGCTAACAAAACGGAAAAGTTCTAAAACTGAAAGCAAACAAAATTAAAAAGTTTCAACAAACAAAAAGTAAATTGTCTTAAAAGCTGAAAATTTAAACAACTATCCGCTAAAGATGCGGAATATCTCAGACCACGGCTTTTGGCCCCGTAGTCTCCACGGTGTTTGCTTGAATGGCAAAACACGTCTCCTCTCTGTCGTACAGCATATGCGACGGACTCTTCTCTTGAGCTTTTCTTCTCTTTTTTTTGTCCTCTTCATCCACAATATCTAGATCCTCATCCTCCTTGTAGCTTAGGAATCCTAGTCCTCCTCTTTGCACCGTGCCCTCCTTTATTGTGGGTTTCCCCAAACCAATTCCTGTATTAGTCACAATAGAAGTATCCTCCATTTTGCTCCCAATCTGGGGCGGAGGTGTAAAAACAGGTATAGGAGTAGGTAGTAAAGTAGGAAAAGTAGTGATGACCTTATACTTCTTTTCAGAAGCAATAGCATTACAAATAATAGGGGTCATAGCGTCCTTCTTTCTATAGGATAGACCATAAATAATAGAATGCTTTCCTACTTTGAAGGTTAAGGTACCAGTACCTACATCTATGATGGCTCCCGCAGTGTGGAGGAAAGGTCTCCCTAATATTATAGGTATGTGGGCATCCTCAGGGATGTCCAAAACTACGAAATCGACTGGGAAAAAGAACCTATCAATGCGCACAGGGATGTTTTCCAACACCCCTATGGGTTCCATAGATGTACGGTCAGCCATCTGGACGGTCATGCTAGTTACTGCAAAATTGGTCATTCCGAGTTTTAAGGCTACGCTAAGGGGCATGACACTGATACTAGCTCCTAGGTCGCATAAGGCCTTTTCTACAGGGAAAGTTCCTATATTGCAAGGTACAGAAAAACTTCCAGGATCCTCCAGCTTATGAGGGGCAATGACATGTGATAGGAAGCTGGAGGACTTTTCAGTGAGGGCAACTGACTCAACCTTATCTAAAGACCGCTTTCTTGATAAAAGTTGTCTCATAAATTTAAGATACGAAGGACCTTTTGAACTAGTTCTAAAAACGGGACTTGAACATTTAATGATCGAATTACGTCTTTAAATTTATCAAATGATACATGTTCCTTGGTTGGTATGAGTCTCTCCGGAAAAGGAGGGGCTGAAGATTCAGTATTTGCAGCCCTTCTCAGAAACCTAGGGGTCTTATCACCCCGGAAAAGGAAATCCCTCAAGTTGTCCGGCAATTCGGGTCTGAAAGCATCCCCCTGTTCAGCATTGGGGGTCGGTCGACCCATATTCTCGGTCGGTCGACCTTCTTCCTGTACAGCGGGAATTTCCGGAATCTGCTCAGAGGACGGTCGACCTGGCTCCTGGGTCGATCGACCTTCCTCACTGCTGTTCGGCTTCCGCTGTTTCGCTTTTTCTTTCTCGCTTCCCATCTTAGCTCCACTTCTTAAAGATATGATGTTTAGAGTCTCTTTCTTTTGGTCCGTCTTGGTCGGAAGTTGACCTGGAGCCCTAGTATCATTCTTGCTTGCGATTTGAGAAATCTGAGAGTCTTACATCTTCATCCCTGCTTCCCTAGCCTGAGATTCCTTCTGAACCAACCCAATGAGGTTTTGGATGAGAGCATCCGTATTGGGTGGTGGGTTTGAAGGTGGTTGAGGGTTGAAGGGTGGTTTTTGGAAACCTTGCTTATGTGGAGGGATGTATGTGGAATTTTGTTGAGGTTGTAGGTGTTGTGGGTTGAGAACATTCTAGCTTGTCCACCTCATGTTGGGATGGACATTATTATTACTTGGGTCGTAAAAGTTGTTCCCACGATAGTGCTGAAAAGCGGCACAAGTCTCATTAGATGAAGTGCAAAACTTGGACACGTGCCCCTCTCCACCACATCTCTCACAAACAAAGGTTCCGTCTTGAACGGCATTCACCTGGTACATTCCTCCCTTGCTTCCACTCCCTATATCGAACTTCCCACCACTCTCTAGCTTATCTAACTTGGCCATCAAGGCTTCAATAGCAGCTACGTTAGACTCAGCTTTCCTTTGGTTACCACGGGAAGTCCCATGTTCAGCACGGTGGATAGCAACATCTTCTATTATCTTGAGACCCTTAGTCTCTCCAGAATTCTCTTGGAATCTTCCGTTGGCTGCAGCATCAAGGTAGGCCCTGTTGTCATCATAGAGGCCATTGTAGAACTGGTTATAAAGAAACCATTGTTCGAATCCATGGTGTGGTATGGATCGAACAAGTCTCTTGAACCTGTCCCAAGCCTCACTAAAATCTTCGTTAGGTCCTTGCTTGAAGCTTGTTATCTGCGCCCTTAGAGCATTGGTCTTGGCCGCAGAGTAGTACTTCCTGTAGAATGCCAAGGCCAAGGTGTTCCAATCTGTGACTCCCGCAGCAGTGCGGTCAAGATCTCTGTACCATTCCCTTGCAGAATCCCTGAGAAAGAAGATGAACATGGTTTGTTTAATCTGGTCCTGTGTCACTACTTCTGGGGTGCAATAGAGCATATGTAATCTGTGAAGATTTCAATATGCTTTGCAGCATCCTCATTGGCCGAGCCTCCAAATTGGTTTTTCTCAACCATAGTGATATAGGCAGGCTTGGCCTCGAATGGCTTCCCAGGACCTACAGGTAAAGTGAACCCTTTGTATAGGTCCTTCACCTGAGGCATGGAGTGACTGGCGATAATAGCTTCCTCTCATAGTCTTGGAGTGTTACAAACTCCCCCACTTAAAGAACACTTCGTCCTCGTTGTGGCTCAAACTTGACCGTAGCCAAGCCCAGAATCCTCCCCCGCCCTAGGTGGGTGCCCCAGGTACTCCCGACCATAGGGTCACCACACAGTCGCAGGGTCGCTCTGATACCATTTGTAACAACCCGACCCGCCACTATCGTAACACAGACCCAATAAGATGGGTGTGCACTTTTGGACCCGTTATTTGTCCTCACTTTAGCCCAAAAGCACAGGCCTTGTTACTAAGTGGTGTGTGGGAGCTATTATAAACATATCATAAGCCTCACATTCTACCGATGTGGGACAAATCTTCACACAAACTCATATTTTTCCCATGTGGGACACCTTTCCTCTCATAGTCTTGAGGTGTTACATCTTTTCTGCCCAATGTCTACTCTAGTAGGCATGATAGCTCCTTTCTTCCCCTATTTTTCAGCTTGAACACACCGTACAAACACCATTTTTATGCATCTTCACCTTCAACCTTAAGACGATCGTAAAACCTTCGTTTCTTATCCGTTTTCGACGATTTTTGTGCATATATCTTCCTCTCCTCACCCTCCATCTTTCTAGTTAAGAAAAGTCTAGAATTTCTTCCTTACTCTCCTCTGGTTATGGCCTTTAAGGCACGGAATTCTATGTTAAAATCGTTTATTTGTGTAACTAGGTGCGGTTTGGGACAAACGGCGTAGTTTTGAGTCAAAATCATGCTTATTAAAGAACTATAAGGTAACGGTGAGAGGTTACTCGACTTTAAGTCAAATAATTATGTTTATGTGGATTATGTATTAATTAGGAATATGGTAAGGTAGTTTGTGATGTTATTGTGCATTCTAATTCATTTGTTTGTTTGCTTTGATGAATTTAATCTCAAATGGTTGCTTATTGGTCATTATTAATTTTTTTGTGGAAATTGTTGAAGGATTAAGTTTTTGGATGAGATTATGATAATTTAGGATGGTTAATTGGATAGTCTTTCAATTTCATAGTGTTTTCTTTACATTTGGTTATTTCATAGAGTTCCAGCACCTTGTCAATTTTGTCCGTCATCTTGAGCAATTTATTTCTCCATCTTAAGATGTCCTTCATTGAAAAGATTGAAATTAGACTTATATTTATTTTAAGTATAGAGTCTACCTGTAAAATTTAGTAATTTTCTTACAAGTCGTTTGTCCACAATAAAATACGTACGAACAACGCGCTGAAAAACTCGCGAAACTGACAGTAGCTCAAATATTATTTCGAAAACCATTTTAATACTCTAAAACTATTCTGGGTCTTTTTAATAGTTAAATTTTGAAGAGTTTAGATGATTCTAAAATTTTACTTTGCTCCAAAATAATGTGTTAAACCCGTTTTATGAAACAATACTATTTGTGCGACGATTTATGACATACTGTAAAGATCAGTTTATAAACCCCTGTTAAGTTCGCCTTTTGGAAATATTTATCCGGTGAAAACTATAGCTAAAAGTCTTATTAATCCAATCCAATTGGCCTTGTATCATTTTGATGTTATTCGAATTAATTATGAATTTTACGGCAGACGACAACTGTAATGTGAAATGCATTTAGAACTTATGTTTTATTAATCAGTTACGTTTATTCTTTTCCCGTATGGAATGGACTTAAGTGATGTCTTATTTATCTATTGGTAGCTCATGTATTTTTAATGAGTTGGTGATAGATTTTTTACCCTAAATGGTTTAGCTAACGGTTATGTTAAGCTTGTATGGATAGATAGCGGTGATACGATTTGTGTATCATTGTAATGAACTAACGCCACCCATGTTATGGAAATATTTCTACGTTCGGGATTGGTCGGAGGTCGTGCTTTATGAGCTTTGGTCTCCCTGTGTCGTTCGGTGTAGGTTATTACATCGACAGGTCTGGCCAGGTCTTAGGCTAATCAGCGGCTACGGTATATATAGAATACGGAGGACGTGCTCATGCGCTCCTGTGGTTGGAGGTTGTGCTAATGCGCACCGGTAACTGGAGGTCGTGCAGAAGCGCTCTTGTCGTTGGAGGTTGATGCCCGTCGTTGAGGGTACCAAAGATAAAATTTATAATTCCTAACTTTAACAATAGATAGCGAAAGTCAGGGTCGAACCACAGAGAGGTGGGGAATGTTTATTGTTTGATGTTAGTGTTTTAAGGTAACAAAATGGGGGGTTTGAATGGTTGTTACTAAGTCTAGAAACAAAGATAAAAATAAAACAAGTAAATAAAGATGATAAAAGGACTATAATAAAAGAGATGCTAGGATGATTGGGTAATAAATAGCTAAGGTAATATAAATCCTAAGGTCAACATGTAATACAGTCGCGTAAGGGTGTAACATATCCTTTCGGTCTATGGTACCTAATAGCTCCTTTCGGCCTATGCTATTAGTTCCTAGGTCTCACAATTATTGGGTGTCAACAATAAGGGTGATTCCTAAATCCTAGGTCACATACCTTTCAGTCTTGAGTAACCTAGCCGTCTTAAGGTGTAAACCAATGCCCTTCCCGTATCTTTCAATCTTGGGTAGGTCATTACTAACATCCTACAAGTCTCCTTTCAGTCTCATTGTAGGTTATTATAATCTACGAATTAAAACGGAACAGAATACGAACGCGAGTGGGTCGACCGACCAGCTAGCCCAGTCGGCCGACCACCGCCTCGGTCGACCGACCCATTATATAGGTCGGCCGACCGCGGCTCTGCTACAGTTGGTCTCGGAACCTAAACTACCTACGCATGTTCATCCCCTACATCCTAACATATGAATATAGCTACTCATTATCACTAAAACAACAATGGAAATAGGAATCAACATGGAAATTATAATGAATATCAATCTAAACATGCAATCAATAATAAAGCTTGGGATTCTATCTTAAACCGAATACAATAATTCTAAACTAATAACAATGAAGCATAAATTAAGAGAAGAATTACCGGAAATATGATTGAGGCAGAAAAGGAACAAACTTTATTGATGAATGCTTGAAAGATTGAAGAACACAACTAGAAGTATTTGAGAATATTGAAAGATTACAACTAAAACTGAATTATAATTCTATGATAGAAAACTAGATTAGAAACTGAATGATAATCGATGAATCTCTCTCTCTCTAACCCTAAACAGGAGATTAGTTTATATAGGCGGAAAATTAAGAGTTTCCTAAAGACTCTAACACGTTAATGGGCTTCGGAAAGCTTAAGGGTCTGCGCGGAGGTCGCTCGACCTACTATGTGGGTCGGTCGACCTATTCACGGGCTTCTGTGGATTCTGGACTTTCCATAACAGGGGCCTGGTCGGCCGACCCAAATAGTAGGTCGGTCGACCCCTATTTCTGTAGGATTGCTTTGAGTCGTCTCGGTTTGACTTCTTGGCACTTGGTTAATGCTTTGAGTTGACTTTCCTTCGTTCCTTGGCTATGAAAAATCCCCAGGGTATAAGTTTGGTGTAAAATCGTCTCTTTTCCGCATAAATCTGCAAAAGAGCATAAAAATACGAAGGTAGACAATTGTTGGGAAATAAAGGCTAAAACATAGTAAATGAGCGACCAAATGCGTGTAAAAAAGGATGTAAAACATCATAAAATAGACACGCATCAGAGGTCGTGTCTATGCGTTCCAGTTGTCAGAAGTCGTGCATATGTGCTCTAGCGGCATTCATTATATTCCATATTGTTTAATAGCTCAGATGCTATGTTTGCGTGATCGGACATGCCATCTAGTGTTGGCCCTGAGTCGATTTATGCTATGTTTGTTTGTGTGATCGGACGTGTCATCTAGTGTTGGCCCCTGAGTTGATCACTTAGATGTTTAGTGGATATTTATATCATGTTTCACATGTTGACTTATTTACATTGATTATCATATGTTGACTCTTGTGCCGTTTTCCTACGATATTGGTTGGTTGTGATATCTTTCATGATTTAATTGTATTACATTACATGTTTACTTGTGTATTGTTAATATATATGCATGTTTACATGTTTTCTACCAAAAAGTTGTTGGGAGAACCTTGAGTTCTTCACCACTGACTGTAGCATACATGTTTCTTGTATGACAAGTATATAGTTGGTGCTGTTTGGGGAAGACGTGTGGCTAGCGAGCATTGTTGATCATTCGACAAGTACCCTTACGCTTAGTTTAGATTTAATTTATATTTTTATCGTAGGATACCTTATCCCTCGTTTATTTATCTTGTACTCCCTCCATTTTTTTCCATTCAATACATTTGCTTTTTGTACACTATTCACAAGCGAACATTAAATTTCAATTTGCTCTCAATACGTAAGAAAAAATATATTCATGTGGAGTCTTGTTTAATTCGTCTTTACGAGTACATTTAAAATATATAACTTTTATAATTTTTACAAATCCGTATCTAAAAATAGTAAACACGTAAAACGTGCGTTGGCAAACGTGAAAAAACAAATGTATGGAATGGAAAAAAATGGACGGAGTATAAGTTATGCTTTCTTATTAAGTTTTAGTCTTTCGCATGTTCTTTTGATATTCCGCGATTATGTTTTAATAATATGTCGAAAAGTTTTTAAAGGTATCATATTTCCGCTGCGTATTACTTGTTTATCCTTATAAAGGATAGTATTATATTATCTTAACTTTTATTTCAAGTTATATTTTTTATTTTTATCAATGTCATCTATAATAATTATTATTATTATCGTTTTTTTTTTTTTACCAGTATTAATTGTCTTTTATTAAAACTGGAAAGAAGGATTACATGAGATTGGTGGGCACCCGAGAAACAAGCTGGGCGCCCACTTTGTCGTTGTTATTATAATTATTATTATTATTTAAGTTAATATTAATTTAGTTCGAAAAAATTAAGCCCATATAAGTTTAAAAAAATTAAGCAAAAATAAGTTAAGCTAGGTTAAGCAAAAATAAGTTCAGAAAAAATTAAGCAAAAATAAGTTAGATTCAACAAATATATGTTAAGTTAGAAAATTTCAGCATAAATAAGTTAACTAAAGTTAGGTTAAGCAAAAATAAATCAAAAAGAACAAGGTCAAATAACTTATAGTAAAAGTTTATACTAATAAAGTTTAATCACCAACATATTGAATATTTTATTCTAAAAAAAAGGCAACCTATCGGATACCATTCATGTTTACCGATCCTTGACTGATACAATTTTTAAAGAACTGTCGGATTACGATTATCCGGAAATTAGTATCGGATATCAGAAAATACATATATTTAAATTTGTATAGCATATCCGATATGTATAATAAAACCGTATCATATAATTTTGCAAAGCCCTACTATGGACATTCTGATGTACGAGAAATGATACTATTAAAAGGGTAAGCAAATCAACTTTAATGCCTCTTATAAAAATCCTGAAAAATGAGATAATAACGGTTTTAGACACTTTCACAACCAAGAGGACCGAGGAGATCGATCACTAGGATTCACGATTCTTGGGAAAAGGATCTGAATTTTAAGATAACAAACTCCGTCCCTACAATGATGATGGATTCCGCACCCCCACACCATCACTACATGATCAAACGTGATGTTGCGCGGAATAATGAAAGAAAGTTGTTGGATGGTTTGGCCTGGGTTGTTTTCAAATTTCAACTAGCAAGGATCCTCCCTTCATCAGCTTAGCTGCCCTTTCGTTGGGCTTCTAATGCGGCTCTAGCCAAATACTACCCTTATAGATATGGGACAATGGCTTGTCATTCCCTATCCATCCATTTGACCCGCTTCATTGTTTAAGACCGATATGTCATTCGTCTTAAACAATGAAGTTGTGAACCTTCAATTACCCTACTCCTAACGGTCACGTCACGCATCAACAGTCACACCATCTGTTTAGCAGACTTTCTTCTCACTCCACCGTTTCGACAATATTCTTTCATGAAACTTTCCAAGGCTAGATGGTTTTATAAAAGGCTCACTAGTCACTATTTTCGATACATTTATTCGTAGAGACTTTTACGAACTAAGAAAACCTGGACCACTAAAAGCTTGAATACAACGAAACTGCATCTTTATATTTTGCATAGTTACAAACCAGAACGCACATGTAGAGGAATCCTTAGTCAGCCTCTCCAGTTATCTTTCAGTTTCCTGATTTCTCGAAGCGCTTCTATGGGGGAGCTGCAGCCGACCTTTTGCTGCAATGCAGATAGTGAATTTCACATTAGAATCGAGGCATCAAATAGAAAACAGGATAATACATGAAGGTACTATTGCACAAATGCTCTCCGTAATATGAACCACTCCATGAGAAAGTGAGATTTAACCCATTCAATTTTCAGAGGCCAGATTGCGAATGAATAGCCACTTATCCACAACCCAGCTTGACAAACAGATCAGGTCTATCGTGTTTGTGCCCGTGTTGACTTTAAATGGGTCATTATCTCTGTTGTACCTAACCGATTTAACTTTCTATAACCCAAACCGACTTGTTTAGCCCATTTAAGAAGTTGAAGCAGTTTCAATCCTCTTGACCTGTATAACCAGTTAAAACAACCAACACACCTAACTGGTATAAATTATTAACCTAGTAGCGATTATGGTATGTCTTACTTCATCCGTTGCATTGAATTCTTTACGTATGCTTTATACACATATCAATGCTTGTTTTTTTGTTCATATATTTAGTTATATGCTAAAAACTTTGATATTCATAATGCACTAGCTAAGACAATTTAAACAAAATCTCGCATTACTGTCTTTTATATTATACTTATTAGAAGTCCAATTGAAGACTCTCCTCATTATGAGTAGAGCTCACGTAAAGAATTCAATGCAAAGGAGGAAGTATTTTTTAAGAGCATAGGTAGTTAATGTGACAATCCACCCAAATTACACCCAGTTATGACGCATTTAGATTAATGAGTTATTTATGCCGAATTCTGGGAAAAAAAAACTCAACCCCTAACCCGATCGAAATAATTTTTGCGTCGTGTCATGTCTGTGTAAGCCCAATTACTTCAATGGTTAAAAGTTGCAACATCATAACCCTAAGTCGTTAACTTGGTGTCAGGATGTTTTAAGAGTTAGATCAATAATCGCCACCTCTAGGTCCACAATAGGTAAGATCCTCAAGGGACAAATAGATAAAAATTAAATGCACATACGCCTATATTACTTCGACATTTGACAACCGGATATGAAGTTTCGACACTTTATCAGACCAAAAAGATGAAAGTTTAACTGAAAAGATAGTTGAATTGTGTCCGGGCATGCAGCATGACATGTATCCGGGCATGCAGCATGACATCTATCGTAGTTAAATAGAATATTCTTGTCAAAAACAGACACGGCCAGCATACCGACCCACATTCTTAGCGTCAAGAACCCATAAATCTTGATATATGACCCAAAACCAACACAAGTTACAGAGAGCATGCCTTCAAACATTGAATGCAATACGCGTGGCCTCTGAGGGGATCCACTAATTTTTTAAGGTTGATCACACATTCACAGTTTCACACCACAATCTCCAGAGAGTGCATCTTCATCCATTGTCTTTCTCTCAACTTCCTGTTCTGGGAAGTCCAATCACTCTCCACAGACCAATATAGGATTTCCTCATGCACAAAGGATGGATATTGTTGAGCACGAGAAAACATTACTACCCCGAGCAAAAGTCAATAATTCTTTAACAAAAAACTAGAACAGGTAGACATCAGTATAAAACCATAGAGACCCTTTTCTAAAGCCATGGCAAATTAGAACACCAAAACTCTTTGGTTTAAGTGTCTAACTATTCCTCCTTAGAAACATCCGTACTTTACATCTAATTATATAGGTCTGAGATTCTTCTCACTTGTTACCATTTCAAACCAAAGAGTAGTATTAAGGCATGTTAGGGAAATCTAACACTTATGAGTTATGACATGACACTTGGAACATTCCAACCAATTCACCAAAAATAAAGAAAAGATCAAATCTGAAGAGTGACAGCATCACTTCATATGCATCAAACTGCAACATCTTATATAAACCATATAACTTAGATCACAGTAACAAAAAGTAAGTGACAAAATTACCTGAAGCTCGGATATTTCAACTCGCATAAATGGGTTAGTTTCCAGCTCTTCTTCAATGGTTGAAGGAACCGTGGGAAGATTAGCTTTTTCCTGATTTTGAGACCATGTCAATTTTTCCACTATCTTAGTATTTTCGGGTTCAACCGTCAAAGCAAACTGGAGATTCTTCACTGTGTACTGAAACGAACAAAAGATGGAGCGACTATTAGGACCACCATACAAGATACTTTATTATTCCATTAGGTTAGTAATTTATAAAAAATTGTCTTGTACAGAAGAACCACCATCTGATGAAATAATCAGAGCACCTTGGGAAAGCCGCTAAGTAGCAGGAGTAATTGCTCTTATGTCCACTTTCAGAAGAAATCAAATTTGCGGGAAATTTGAACGACATAAAAAATAATTCTCCTTTGAGAATACACATTCTAAACATAACTTACCTCATGACCACAATAAACCTGAGTAGGCTTAGGCAGAGATCCCAATGTAACACAAAGTGACTGGTACATCTGTTCTGCTGTACCCTCAAAAAACCTACCGCATCCAGCAATAAACTGGACAGAAAAACAAGATCATAAGACCATCAACTTCTACAGCAAGGAACTAAAATCAAAGAATATGGGCTTGGAGATGCCAACAAACAAACGAGGAAATAAGGCAGGCATTGTAAGACTACTTGTTTGTTTTCAGGTTTCCTATCCTAAAGGTTAGTAAAATAGGTTGCAAAAATAAAACGAAGATTGATTGATTACAAATCGGTTCCTGGAAAAAGGTGAAAATGATACAGTACGAGTAATGAGAAACAGAACCAAACGACCCTTGTCATAGTAGTTTATGCAATGGAAGTGGCTTCTGATATCTACTTTAAATCCCTTGTTGACTAAATTTGAGGGACACGTGCTAAGACAAAGTCATAGAACAAATACCAATTATGCTTCAAAAAATGCAAAAAATGGAAACGTTTGAGATTAGTCCATTCTACACAACAGTGTCAAATGAACTAGAGGCTTACCAGAGTATCTCCGGTGAAGACAGCAGGGGTCTCCTCTTCTTTTCCAGTCACATAGTAACTTATATGGCCAAGGGTATGGCTAAAAAAGACAATGGAAACGATGATTAATTCAAGGTTGCAAAGAGATGAATCTTCAGTAAAGCTACGTGAAAAGTAATCGTGGTTTAAAATATGTGTTAAATAGATGAAAAATTGGTGAAGAAACACTATAGATAACCAAAGTGGAACATATGCCACACCTCAGGTCACCATTAGGAAAGTGGAATTAGTGAAACCTGAGGCGGCCACCAAAGTGGAATTACGCTAAACCTCGAGGCACCAAAATGTAAATTTTCTTTGAAACAATTATATTCATATTCATTTTTACAATAATCAATTATCAAACACCTCCTTTCATTTACCAGGGTCAGCAACAAACACACTTTAATCTTTTTTTTTGCATATTATTCTCATTTATAACAATTTAAATGTTAGACACTAACTATATCCATTATTTAGGCACAAGAAAAATAATTTCCCCATAATGACAAACGGAAACACGTGATTATTGTTCTTTTCCGGAACAATTTGATTAACACTGCCTTCTAAAGTGCATTTCTTTTCTTATGAATTACTACGCATTATAACACGTAATTTCCAAAGACGTCTAGAAGTCATTAAAAAGAAACTTGGTTAAAAATTAAGATAGTTAACCCAGAATACTACTGAGAGGTGAACAAAACCGGTTGTGCAAAAATCTGCATGAATAAAATAAATAAACTCATACATGAGGAAGAAACAAGTTTTGAGCCTAAATTTTTTTTATTTACGGAAAAGTGGTTTGAGCCTTTGAAGGAGCGTTAAAACGTAAAAGTTACTACGGAGTATAAAAAGAAGTAACTTAAAAAAAGCGATATAGTGAGGGTTTCACGACGTTAGGTACTTGACAATTGATAACTTTTTAAAAGATGTACAACAAACTGTGACAAAATAATGGTGAACGTCAACATTGCTTGACCACCAAAGTAAAATGAAAACAATATTAAAGGGATAGATGGAGTAGTCCTGAATCCACTTACCAAGGTGTATGCAGACAAAGGATGTTTGTTTCAGCTCCCAAGGAAATCTTATCGCCGTTATCGACTTTATCAGTGCATCCTTTCACATCATCAACTGAACCTCCATAAACCTTTATTCCAGGAACCAATTCTTTTATTTTCTCATTTCCACCAGCATGGTCCCTAAAAAATGGGTTTGAGAAGAGAAGATTAGTACCGAGCATTGATCATGATGCTTAAACTTCACAGAATCACATGTAAAACTAACAGATACAAAAAAAATATTAAACGAGAGAGTTAGTTTGATCTATATGTTGTCACAAGACTCACAACCACCAGTCTTAGTAATATTACTGCTGGGAAATAACAGAAATTTAATTAATAGTCCGCCCAAGTCTTATAGATGCAAAAAGGAGCAATTTTTGTAGCGGTGAGAGATCATGTAAGGAAATTTCACTTGTTGTGTTAGTATATCAAAATTCTTAGGGCGCAAGTTTCAGTTTCAGATAGAAGGTAATTGATTCCTTGTCAACACCATGAGACATTGGTGAGCTATTTGTATAACATATTCAAGTTATATTGTGTACAAATAATTATGATTGAGCTATTGGATATGTTAGATCCTAAAGTTGAAAGTTGAAAGTGGTGGCTTTTTCATTGTAAAAAATGTTGGATGGCTTGTTGTTTGGAAGTCACAAAAGTTTCAATACCCCAGTTTTAAATCCTAGTTTTGCCCGTAATTGCAGCTATTTATGTGTACTCAGAAGTGGCATAGTGGATCAGAATTACAAAGCCCCTTTCGTTCATTATGTTTTCTTGGTTTGTAGAGCGTTTATCTGAGAAACCATAAGGTAGGTCGTTTTGAATTTTGAGTGAGACCATATTGTCTATAAGTAATTTTAACATGTAAGAAAAAGATGAAAGCCATAAGTGGGTGGATGCAATATAGCAAAAGACATTAGTTCCCCTAGAGTCGTAGCGTGAGTAATACCAAGTAATATGATGATGATCATGATCATGATCATGTACATCTTATTTGAAAACAATGCAAATAGGTAGTGTTACAGAAGAAGAATTAAAAGAAAAGACAGCATCAAGACTCGACAGTTAAATGTACTACATGGAAAGGTTATAGAGGCGGGCGATTATGATGTGCGCAATACGTTGATGATCTTACTTCAATTAACCATTATTGAGAATCAGAAGGCCTGGTTTCAAAATAATCAAAATTCAGAAGTTTATAATATAAGAAGTTAAAAGCAAAGAAAGGAAATACCAGTGTTTGTGAGTGGTAAGAACAAATTTAAGATGAAGGCCGTGTTGATTAGCGATTTGTAGAACTTTGTCAGGCTCCACGGGGTCAACGGCGGCAGCTTCCTTAGTAGGCTCATCAATAATCCTGCATAAATAAATAAATAAATAAATGATTATAATTGATGATGGATTAGTAAGAACACCTAAAATTGGGAATGAAAGTAAAAAGAGGAGTTACAGGTAAGAGTAGTTGTCTTGCAAGCAAGGGATGTTGTATATCTTCATTACTCACTCCAGTAGTGTTGATCGCAATACTAATTTAACATCCAATGATGATGATGATTCCGGTGTTTTCTCTTTCTCTCCCGAGATCAAAACGGTCAACTGTTGATAATCCAGGCACTACCAATTGACACGCGGACACAAACACGGATAAGAACAAGTATACGGACCTCCCAGATTGTGACATATTACTAGTGTTTTTTTTTATATAACCCCATTTATATCACAAATTCTCATTTGTGACTAGGGATGGCAATTTGTCCAGTACCGAACCGAAATCGAACCGATCCGATGGAAATTTACCGATCCAAATCCATGGTTTCAAAATCCATATCCATATTGAGGGGTGTGCTACGACCGTGGGGGTGTGCTACGACCGTGGCTTAAGTGAGGACAAATAATGGGCCCAAAGGCTTACCCCCCATCTTATTGGGGGTGTGCTACGACCGTAGTGGTTCGGGTTGTTACAATTTGCGTGGTTGCCAATTGTACATGGATCTATTTTTCTCTATAGTGGGTCGGTGGTCCTTTGTGGGACTGAGTTTGCCTGGTTCAAGCAGTGCACAGGCTACTACTCTACCAACTTTTCTTTATCTTACTTGGAGCTCCTCCCTACCTCTTGATAAAAGACTATGTCCCTCTACTCTATGACTAGATACAACAAACTTGCTACATCTCATTTGTGGCTCTCTTGCATTCTCATTTCTATCTACCAATCAGAATCGAGAGCTGCAAGATCATGAATAACCAAAAGGGAAGTTTACGTCTATCCAACCCAGCCAATACAAAGAAAGAAGCTCGGAGCTGGGAGAATTTAGCTTCTTTAATTATTTGGGCCGGTTGTTCAGGAATGTAACACCCCCATAATCCTCTTTATTTGTAAATAGGGTTCTCAAGTAAAATTCGGATCATGGGTGTGTCACAATTTAACCAAATATGGTAGTAGTACCTAGACATGTAATAAAATAGGTAATTGTCGATGCAATTTAAATCCAAAGGATAAAATCCGATTACAACCATGTTTAAAGTTTGCGGAAGCGAAAATAAAGTTTAACAGTCCAAAAAAAAAGATAAAGTCTCAAAGCATTTGTCTACGGTTGAAACATTAAGCGCGCTCTCCTGTACATCCCACGACTAAATCCCATGAGTACCTGTCACACGATCTGCTCACACAATTTGTGATCACCGCAGGTCCAAACAAGGACAAAACAAATAAAAGGGTCAACAATAATGTTGAGTAAGGTAAACAATCCGAATAAAGAATAAACGGAATATAAAATCATAACTTAAAAGACATTTTAAAAAAATAATGTGTAACAAAAGTGTTTCGAAAGATTGAAAACAGAGTATCACAATTTCCACTGTTAGTTGAAGGGGAACAAATAATTTCAAATGATTAAGAACAACATAAGTGTTCCAAAATATTCAAATCCATATCCAACCTTTCAAGATAGTTCCAAACCAAAGAAAACATTTCTTTCCAACAATTTTCAACGTCGGTATATACTTGGATAGAGGCCGTATGAAGAGGATCCCCTCGCCCTAAACCGGATAAGACGGGGTTCACCAAATCATGTACTAAACTGTCCTAGAATCCCGAGTGTGCACACCCCTCTAAGGGCCAACCCCAAAGAGGAAGATAAGAGGACGGGGTCTCGATCAACTAACCCCCATCAGAAGCTCTGTATAGGAAGTCCCTTATTATGGAACAACCTACCCCTCTACCAAAACCGTTTCAAACCAACATGAGAATCCATTTCCAAATAATCAAGATATTTCCTTCAATTTTGATGATTCATCATAAGCTTGTAGAAAAGCAAAACGGTTTTGGTTCTCAAAACTTTTAAAATCATAAAGCACTTCTTTTTCATATTAAACACAATCCCGTTTCAAAAGATCAAAACAAACCAATCTTTGTCCATAATCATTTTATAAAATACATCCAACCAATATAAATAATTCAATATAACCAAAAGTCTTAACATGCAAGATAAAAACAAATCGTAACGGTTTAATAAGAGTGTACGGATAAGCGTTTCCCTTACCTTACGAGCGATTAAAGGTTAGAGAGCCTCTTCTATGAATCCCGACTCTACATAATATTTAATATAATAGTTACTTATATGAACGACCATTACTAAGCTACTTGTAGTAAATTATGCGATAACTATACTCTCTCGGTTTTTTTACAGATTTGAAACAGAAACTTTAAATCGTCATATCTTCTTCGTTACTAAATGTTTTGAGGTGAGACCAGTGGGGTTTGGTTCCTTAGTGAGTCGTCCATCTTTAATGTCTCTGTGGTCAGAGACTAAAAACGTGTTTAAGGGGTCCAAAGTTACAGTCTACCAAAGTTGATCCAAAGGTGAGTCTTAAAACGTTACGGGGTGGTAAATACTCTTAACATGTCGAAAATCGTCGAAACGAAAGCCTAATACACTTTACATTCATTAAAATTTATCATGTGAAGAGATGGGTCACTGATTATATTTATATGTATGACTAAATTACCCTTTTATGGAAATGTAAGCTTTTAACAAGTAAGACTAATTAGAACATTTTTCCAGAACACAACAGAAACTTGTAAAAATCATATAAAATCCAAAACATCATATTTTCGTGCATGGTTGGTTTTATTGGATTCCTTTATGTGTCTAGAACATATTATTAGCCATGAATGTTGTCTCAAAAATGAGTTTATCAGATCTAAAAACGCGTTTTAAAAACAGTGGTCAGCAAATGAGTCATGGAAAGTTTTGCATCATAAATCCCTCTTAACAAATCGAAACGAGTTGTTTCAAAAGCCTATTATCATCTAGACTCAATGTAGTTCAACATATTAAGAGATGAGACACTGATACCTTTTATAAATATGGTTTGATGACTCTTTAAGTGAGATCTAGTGATTCGGTTAAGCAGAAAACAGGCTGTAGTATATGATATTTCATTTCTAAACGGTTCATGCAAATGTCCTAATTTTTGGTGAGTGATTTTATAACAACTTAAGGAAAGTCCCAAATTTTTGTTTTCTGAAAATACTCATTTTAACATGTGATTTCAGACCTACTACATGCATGCTACGTTTTTGACAAAATAACGGTTTTTACTATGTTCAATCCTTTGCATGCATGGTTGTAGATTCATAAGTTCAAATCTGGATGTTAGGTGATATGTGAATGTATGTTAAAAGTTATAAAATCAGATTTGAAAGGAAAATGTAAGCTTACTTAGTGCTAGGCAAGATCTCCTCTTGTTCTTTCTTCTTCTCCCTCACGTTTTCCTCTCCTTCTCTCTATATATTTTTTTGTTGTTGTTTGTGTGTGTTTGTGCTTTGTTGTTTGTGTGTGTTTGTGCTGAAACAAAATAAGAAATGAAGAAGAAAAGAGTAGGGGAAAGACCTTGGGCAGCAAGGCAAGGGTTAACACTTAGCCAAGTGTCCTAAAGGACATGTGGAAAAGAGTAAAGAGTAAGCAACGAGCATGGGTCTCGTTAGCGGATGGTCCGTGACAGCCTTTCGTATTTTCGACATAATTTCCTCCACAGAACTCCGATTAACGTTTTTTCGGTGGCGTTGGAAAGCTAAGAAAAAGAGCTAAAACTTTTATTTTATAAGTAAGAGCTAAATATGCCTGTAAAATATCTTAAAATTAGTAACAAGGACAGAGTAACGTTTTACAAGTTTAAGAAGTATAACTTTAAGACGGACATATTAATATCATTGTCAAAAACGATATATTTTAAACGGAATTTTATTTATTATGGATCATTATTATTACTAAAATAAGATTTTATTAATATATAATGACTTGAAATTACGGGGTGTTACAGAAAACGAAGCATGCGACGGTTTTACGTGTCTCTATTAAGCGATACTTGTTTAATCAATAAATTTCTCATCTTATTTTATTGACGGATTTTACGGGTATTACAATCTACCCTCCTTAAAACGAACTTCGTCCTCGAAGTTCTAAACTACCCCTACAAGCAAAGCTAACAATATCATTTATACCGTCTCTTATAATGCAAGGAAAACAGAAGATTATAATTTGCAGGTATTACAAGGAAAGACCTTAGAAGTCGCTCGGGGAGGCCCTTTATTATGAGAACGAAGTCGTAGATCACAGGTTTTGTAAAACCCCTTGCGAAGCGGAAATGTAAACAAAGCAACATGCGGAAAAATGCGAAAAAATAATTTTTTTGACATGAATATAGAACATGCGAGGTGATTTAGTTAAACGGAAATGCAGAAACTTAACTAAATTAGTTATTAGATTTAGATATAATAAGCCAAACGAGGATGGTACATCCCACGAATATCAAAATAGAATATGAACTGAAACTAGCTAAACGATATAGAAGTGTAGTCATGTCGATGCATAGCATCGCTCGCTAGCTCTCTGTGATATCCCCAATCAGCACCAACCTACATACATGAAATATGTACGCCACGGTCAGTGGGGAAGAACTAGAGGTTCTCCCAACACTTATTGTCAATAAACATGTAAGCAGATAAAACACATTATACACATAAACATGCTCCGACTCAAATGAAAATCATGTGAAGCATAAAATCCGTACATCATCATGATAAACTATAAATAGATCATATACTTTACTTAACAACGTCTCACCAACTCAAATATACTTATCAATAAGCATATCATTTTACTAGCTCAGTATTTTGTTCAGAGTTCCTCACTTAAGACGTAACTAAACGTAACAATCAACTCAATATCTAGTTCAGAGGTCAATACTTAAGACATGACTAAACAGAAACATCTGCACATATCTCATTACTCATACTTCAACAAGCATATCATTTCACTTAGCTCGGTATTTAGTTCAGAGGCCCCAACTCAGGCATAACTAAACACATTCAATCAACAGTATCTAGATCAGAGACCCCAACTCAGGCATGACTAGGCACACACAAAATCTATAGTGACTAGATCAGCGACCCTTACTCAGGCATGACTAGGCACACACAATCAACAGTATCTAGATCAGAGACCCCAACTCGGGCATGACTAGACATACACACAATCCATAGTGACTAGATTAGAGACCCCTACTCAGGCATGACTAGGCACACACAATCAACAATATCTAGATCAGAGACCCCAACTCAGGCATGACTAGACACACTCAAGTCGCATTGGTTTAGAGGCCCCAACTCAGGCATAACCAATACTCGGTAACAACACTTTGGGCACGTCGTCAACGACCGTAGCTACCCCAACATGTAAATCACCCTTCATGTCGGACTTAGAGGCCAACTTAAGGCATGTCCCAACACGGTCAACAAGCTCACATTGGACTTAGAGGCCCCAACTCAGGCATGTCTCAATGCATCAAACACACACGTATTGGACTCAGAGGTCCCAACTCAAACATGTCCCAATACGCAACACACACACGTATCCAATTCAGAGGCCTCAACTCAAGCATAGTCTTATACACATCACTACTCACGCATACTAGGCTCAGAGGTCAGCTTAAGACATATCTTAGTATACGACTCTAACATATACGCCTTGGGTTCTTAGGCCCACTTTAGGCCTCACCCAAGCGCATTCACCAAATGAGCTACGACTCAATCACTTATTGAAATGTAGTACACCATATGATATATAGAAGACAAGCATAAGAATCATATGGAGAAAGAATCATTCAAATCGGAACATCTGATCATAAGTTAAATTGCAAATAAATAAGATCAGGGGCTCCCAGCCGGTCAGGCCACCGGCTGCCGGCCGACCGGCTCGAAGTCCTTTCCAGCCTTTCTCAGAAAATGTATAAAATAAGGAAGGGGGTTCTCAGTCGGTCTACCGGTTGCCGGCCTATCGGCTGACAACCTCTTTCAGATTGTCAACTCTTTAAAATATTACATCCATTAGGGACTCTCAGCCGGTGGATCGGCGGCCGGCCACCCGGCTGAGGGCCCTTCTCACTTAAAATTTCCAGAACCTCAGTAAAGACTACCATCCGGTTGGTCGACCGGCTGCAGGCCGACCGGCTGGAGGTACCTGCTATCAAAACTTTTGCAAAGAATCAACTTTGAAAGGCACAGGGCTCTTAGCCGGTTAGTCAACCGGCTGCCAGTCGACCGACTAAGGAGACCTATGCGTGAAAACGGTCTTTTACGCATATCAAATTCAACTAAAACTCGTAAGACAACTTCTAAACATTAATTTCAGCATACAATGGCCACAATCCACCATAAACAAGCATACCAACTTCAACATATGAACAATTTCATGATTCATTAACAAAACTCATCACTTAAATCTTCTTTTTCTTAATCAAACATTCATCCTACAACACAAAAGTCATTCCTATCATGTGAGGACTATCAACCATTAACCCTAACATTATTTTAACACCAATTTCAGAATAGAAACATCATCTACTCAACCAAACACAGAAATCATTTTTCCTAATCATGTTACTATCATAAAGCCTAACAAAATCACAAAGTTTATGACATAAGCCGAATTTCCTCATCAAGGTTACCTTGAGTAAGCTAATCCTCCAAGCTATCGTCAATAATCACAGAATCCACTTCCGGGTCTTCTAAATCACCTCCTACAAACAAATAAAATCGATTTAGAGACACGAAATTCAAGGAGGAAGAAACAGGCCGGAAATCGTCTGTCTCGGTTTGTGCGATTGAAGGTATTAAAACGACGGCGACGGTTCTAGAAATCCATAGGCGCAAGAATTACCTGATTTCGAGAAGAAATGAGTCTTTTATGATTATTTTTGTGAAGCTTGAAGCTTAACAATGGAGATTGGGGTTTTTAGGTTTAGGGAATGAAGATGGCGAATGAATAGTGTTCTATATAGGTTTAGGGAATGAAGATGGAGATTGGGGTTTTTAGGTTTAGGGAATCAAGATGGCGAATGAATAGGTTTAGGAATGAAGATGGCAAATGAACACTATTCATTCGCCATCTTCATTCCCTAAACCTAAAAACCTCAATCTCCATGTTAAGCTTCAAGCTACAAAAATCATCATAGAAGACTCATTTCTTATCGGAATCAGGTAATTCTTGCGTCTATGGATTCCTAGAACCGTCGCCGTCGTTTTAAGACCTTCAATCGCACAAACCGAGACAGACGATTTCCGGCCTGTTTCTTCCTCCTTGAATTTTGTGTAACTTATTCAGTGCATCCCGGTGGCGATAAACTGTATAGGGACTTAAAGCAAACTTTCTAGTGGTCGGGTATGAAGAGAGATGTAGCAGAGTTTGCGGCTCGGTGTTTGACTTGCCAGAGAGTGAAAAGGGAGCGGCATCGACCGCAGGGTAAGATTCAGTTCTTGGAAGTTCCAGAGTGGAAGTGGGAGTCGATCTCGATGGATTTCATTGTGGGGTTACCTCGATCGCAGCGGGGTAACAACATGATCTGGGTGATAGTAGACATGTTAACTAAGGCTGCTCATTTTGTCCCTATAAAGGACACTTGGAGCAAGATAGAGTTGGCTCTAGCTTATAGGAAGAACCTGGTCAGATTGCACGGGATTCCTAAGGATATTATGTCAGATCGAGATTCTCGCTTCATCTCGAGGTTCTGGCAAGAGTTGTAGGAGATTATGGGTACTACCCTAAAGATGAGTACTGCTTTTCATCCAGCTACTGATGGCCAGACTGAGAGAACCATCAAGACCCTAGAGGACAAATAATCGACCCAAAAGTACACACCCATCTTATTGGGTTTGTGTTACCACAGTGGTGGGTGGGTTGTTATAAATGGTATCAGAGCGACCTTGCGGCCGAGTGGTAAGCATGTGGTTCGAGAAAACTGATGCATGCCATTTCTATAGTCCTTTTAGACTTCTTTTGCATGCATTTCTATGCTCTCTTGCTAACACCTTACTACTTTTAGCCCCGAATTGTCTACTTTGAGCCTTCTTGTATTAATTGCAGGAATATACTCGGAAGTATGTACTCGGAGCCGAATATTGTCCTCAAGGTTGCATTTAGAAGGTCGGGAGAAGTGAACCACCCTTTGTATCAAGTCAAGGAGGCGTGTTTTTGAAGTCAACCGTCCAAGTCAAGACCAAGACCAGTCGATCGACCGTTTCTAGTCGACAAGTAAGTCGATCGACCGCTCCCTTAGTCGATCGACCACTTTTGGTCGATAGGAAAGTCAATCGACCAGTTCCCAGGTCGATCGACCAGTTTCTTTTCCGAAGCCCAAATTTAACCTAAGCCCATTAGGTCGTCGGATAGGGATCAGATCATTTTCGTTTTTAAGCAGCTTTTGGAGTTTTCTTTAGGGACTACTTTTACTTTCATCTTCACTTTTTATCTTTTATTTTTAGACTTTACTCTCAAAACTTGTAATCAGTTAATCTTTCCTTAGCATTTTCTAGCTTTCGAGGATTCTACTTTGCCACTGACTATTGGTAATTTAATTTCCTTTGTTCTTTTTATTCACATTTTTTTTACTTCCTTGCTTTCTATTGTTCTACCTTGCATTTTTATTATCTTGCGATCATGTACTCCCTTTCCTTTATTTATTCTATCTCAATCGTTCCCTCTATTATGCGTAGCTAATCCACTCGACTAGGATATAGGTGATCCAATGATAATGTGACGATGGTCGTTTAGGTTAGATCGGTTGTTGGTAATTTGTCTCTGTTGTTAATTATGACATTTATTTGTGTTTAATTGGTTATGTCGACGTAGCTAATTAATCGTATGGTAAACCCCGACCTAAGATCGAAAGCCTGGTGAGGGTTAGACCTGTCATAAACATTAGAGTGCCTTAATAAGTTGCGAGAGCCCGTTAGAAGCATTCTAGGGCGAATAGCGACCCGAGAGGACCTTTTCACTACCCCTTAGATCGGTAACTGCGACTGATCTGCGACCTAAACCCCCCATCGTTACACAATTATTGGTGATCCGACTATCCTAGTTTTCTCTACCTTATATTTTTACACTACTTTGTTTACGCTTTTCTTTTCTCTCATCCTTCACTACTTTTAGTTTAGTTAAAACAAATAATCAAAACCCCCAGAATCCGGTTACCTTGACGGACTTTAGTTTAGCTTTTTAGAATTCATATCTGTCTCCCTATGGATACGATCCCGACTTCCTTACTACATTAGTTAGGCCAGTTGGTTATTTTTGATAGGGTTGCGACAGCCGTGTCAAGTACCTGGGTCACACACCTAGCGCAAGAGGATTTTGGCCCTGGTTGCGGTCAGGTTTAAGGCACCTCGTTGTGTTCTTAAAGTGAGGGAGTTTGTAACACTTTAAGACTTATCCCATATCGGTAGAATGTTAGTTTGTGTGGAGATTTGTCCCGCATCGGTAGAATGTGAGCCTTGTGATATGTTTATAATTGATTCAACCCACCATCTAGTAACAAGATCTTGTGCTTTTGGGCTTAAGTGAGGACAAATAATTGACCCAAAGGCATACCTCCCATCTTATTGAGGGGTGTTATGACCTTGGCGGATCGGGTTGTTACAAATGGTATCAGAGCAACCCTACGACCGTTTGGTGAGCCTGTGGTCTGGAGTACCCGGGTCACCAACCTAGCAGGGGAGGATTCCTGGTTTGGCTCGGCTGTGGTCGGATGCTGTCAGGCGCAACGAGGACGTTGCGTTCTTCAAGTGGGGGTGTGTAATACTCCCCTGAACCGAAGATGTAATTCGGGTGGGGTTCTCCTTTGAAGAGGTCCATTAATAGATTTAAATGACTAGTGCTTAAAGGGATTGAAAGTACTACTTATATCAACAAAGTGCAATTTCTTTTCTGGTTATTCATGCAAAAGAACTATGCAGTTAAGCGTGCTTGATTGAGAGTAGTCTTAATATGGGTGACCTCATGGAAAGGTTCCCGGGATGCGCATGAGTTAGGACAAAATGCATTGAAAAGGACTCGTGTTGATTTGTGGGCCATGTACACAGCCTGGCGAGTTACCGTGGCTAACATTTCCGGTCCTAATTGGGTCGGGGTGTTACAAAGGAGGAGAAGGAGAGAAGAACATACAAATAAAGAGCATCGAATTTGAGCAAGAAACAATGAAGTTACGGTTGGATTTGTGTTCTTGAAAGATTCACCGAGAATGGTGATTTGGGGTTTTATGTTTGAAGAGGATGAAGGAGTGATATGTTGTTTGTGAGGAAAACACAACATGAGGAGTATAAGGGGAGCTTGAGTCGAATATTGACTCGGGATTCTTTTAACGAGTCGGGATGACTCGGATTTGGCCAATTAAGACTTGTAATTATATACAACAAACTATAATTTACGAAAATATTCGATATACTTTTAATTTTCGAAAATCAAAGTTGAAACATCAAAATTACAAAACTTGAAATATCATTTAAGACTAATATGCTTCAACATAAAACATTCATATCATTTAACTATATTTACGAAATTTCATGAAATATAAATTATTCTTGAAAATACAATTAAAATCTTTAAAAATTATTAGACGGGAAATATTGGGGTGTTACAGAAAAACGGTATTGCATAAAAATTGTCAGCTATGAGTAGATTCATATTCTAGTCGATTTATATATTTTTGATTGATGGATGATTGAAAATATAAAATTGATGTAAAATATATATTTAAAAGGAATCTAGAGGTGCGGGTCACAAATGCATAGAAATAAAAATATACATATTAAGATAAATAATGAAATAGAATTATTAGATGTTTAGGCTTGAAGGCAACAATCTCTCGACCTCATTACCAACCATAGACTGGGTTCTAACTACATCTCGACTATTTCTAGACCGTCCTACTAACATATGTTAGTCTAATTCATATTCGTGCCTCTCGACTTATAGAATGAATTAACAAGATTAATCAAAGTTTGTGATCAATAAACAAATACGAACAATACATTACAAACATGTGATAAAAACATATAACCAATTACTAGAACATAATTATATTAACATTGTAAATTAAAATGGAAATAAAATTGATATGTAGAACACAAATGAAGAACAAAAGCTTGAATAGAACTTGTAACTAGAAGATTATATTGAAATTGTACTAGTGAATGTAAAGAGAATTATAAAATAAACTAATCAAAGGAAAATAAACCAATGTATTAAAGATAGAAAAATATAATTATGAATTGTAAAAGGTACAAAAATATACTCAAAAAGGTCCGGATAAGCCCTCATTTTATACTAATTACAAAAGTGAAACGTAAGGTGTAAAGAAACCACTAAGGGCAGCCATCCCCGACCGGGGACACACAACCCTGATTGGGGTCGTATGTTTTCTGATTTAATTAGTTTACACTTTAATTTAACCTGATTTGGATGGTTGACTTCAATATTGATTACATTTTTTCATGCACATGAAAACTTGTATTTCTTCATCCAATGAGTAATTCTAGTTACATGCTTGATCATTCTAGCTTCCACTTAGCTTGTTATTTCTCGATAATTGTGTAACATCCCGTATTTTCGTAAATAATATTTTAATGATTTTAAAGTATTTTCCGGAATATAATAGTATTTTAATAATAAATCGTAAATTTAATTTAAGTTCATCCGTTAAGTTCCGTCTTAAGAATATTTAATTCTTAAGATGTTGTTCACTTGGCATATTTTAATTCCGACTTGAGTCCGTTTCACAAAACAAATAACCCGAATAAACCCCACCTAAAACCCAATTCATCGACATATCATCCTTCACAACTCATTTTTACAGTAACATTTCCAAACTCCATTGTTCTTCATTTCTCAAGCTTAAAATAATCATATCGACCTCTTCCCGAACTCGTATCAAGGTAAGCCTTACATTTTCGGAATCCTCTCGAGATTTGCAAGTTTTCTATCTCTTTCAATTTCAGTTTTATCAAACTTGAAAAAGACGATGTTTTCACCAAATTACGTTTTAGGCTCATAATCTTCATTTGTTTTGTTGTAGGAGTGGGATTAGAGAACCCGGAGGTTGATAGCTACGTCATTGAGGAGGATTTTGGAGCATAACCGCTTATAAGGTGACAATTACTAGTAACTCGGCCTTTTTGTTAAAATAGCACTTTTGATGTTGTTCTTGCTTATGATTTCTGATTTTTGAGTTGTGGTTGGCATATAAGTTTAGTAATATGTTAGGAATTCGTTTGATATGTTCTTCACATGATTTAATTAAGGTTTTGTGATGTTTTCATATGTTCATATGCTTATTTTCAGTTTTTGTAAAATTAAGACGAATACAAGATATGAACTTAATACGTGTTTGTTGTTGGAATTTATGCTTGTTTATGAATCATACGTGTGTTATATATGCTGGGTAAACTTGTGTTGTTACGATTTTTAAGAATTGTATCGATTTGGTTGAGGTTTAGGAATCACTGTAATGCGCGATTTTTGGCTCAGGGACTCTGAGCCGGTTGACCGACCGGCAGCCGGTTGACCGACCGGCAGCCGGTTGACCGGCTTGATGTGTCTTCTTGTGTTTTTGCGAATTTTTAAGATGTTCTTGAAAGGATGCTCAGCCGGGTGGCCGGCGGCCGGTCGACCGACTGGGGACCCTTCCTCGTATAGGTTGTTTTTCAAGGGCTGTTATGGGTGAGGGGTTGTCAGCCGGCTGACCGGCAGCCTGTCTGCGACAGGCTAAGGACCCTTTTCACTTTAAAATCGATTTATCATTTAATCGGCTTGTCCGATTTGCTTGAGACTCGTTCCGTATGCTGTATATGTGTAATTGTGGTCCCCGGTGTACGGGCGACACTATATTGGGTTCGGGAATGGAGAGAGGATAGAGACACCCCGGTCGGGTAATCGAAAGGGAAACCGGCTCTCCCTTAACTTAGTTCCTGGGGTAAGTGTTGTTTAGAAGTCTAGAAAGTTAGGACTAAGGACCTGGTTGTAGTATATATACCGGAATATGTCTGAGTTGGGACCGCTAGAGTACGATATATACTAAAGTCTGATGCGTGTCAAGCTATGGTTTGAGTTGCGATCCTCTAGTTTAACATGTGAGTGTTTGTGGCGTGACGGCCTAGTCTGAGTTGCGACGTACGGTCCGTCTCGTGTATGGATGATGTGTTAGGGAAATGTCTGAGTTGCGACCTCTACCCTATCGTGAGTTTGTTTGACCGTAGTGGGTTGGGTCTGAGTTGGGATCCCAATTACATTACTAAGAGTAATGGTTTTGACTGAGTTGCGTTACGAACCATTAGTAGCTGATTGGTATCCATTCGTGCCTGAGTTGCGGCTATGGGTGTATGCTTGCTGACTTGTGTACCAAGTTTACATGAGTTGGGGTGTGACTTGGACACTGCTGATTTGTGTCTAGCGGTTGCCTGAGTTGCGGTAGGTATTAGATACTGCTGATTGCATCTGCTTGCCTGAGTTGGGGTACAGTGTCAGATGTTGCTGAATGATTGTGGTAGATAGAGTGTATTGATTTTAGAACTGTTCATCCAAGGCATTGGGTGACTCTTAGTCTGGTTTCGTAAATGGTTTGGACTTAAAGACCCCCGGCCGGCCAACCGGAAGGGAAACCGGCTCTCCTTCCAAATAGTTTCCGAAGTTGGTTGAGAGCCTTTGCATGATATTGCATGATGATATGAGATTGAGATACTTATATATATATATATATATATATATGCTTCACATGTTATAAATGCTGGAGTATGTTGGATGTTTATGTGTTACGTGTCGTTACAAAAGGTGGCTAGGAGAACTCTAGTCACTCCCCACTGATTGTGGCGTACATGTTTTCATGTATGTAGGTACATGACAGGTGGCGGATGGGTTACATGGAGGCTAGCGAGCGATGATCCGTTTTATCATTGACTTACCTTTATATCGTGTAGCTAGACCTTGTAGTTTTACTTTCACACTTGAGTGCCTGTAGGGATGTGTCATCCCAGGCTGTTTTGTATTCATGTTTTTCACACTTAGACTGTTATACTTATCTATTAAAGTTTAAATTCCGCGTAATATTTTGGCATGTTTGAATGTTTATTTTCCGCTGCGACAAGGGGTTTTACAAATTGCATATTTGACGGGAAAATAGCTAATAAATCTACATTTCCTACAAAATACGCTTAACATACACAATATATCTAAAACAAACAATTAGCTCACATAAACACAAATATTAGTGCAAATATCATGTAAAATCGAGCCAAATATGGAGAAAATCATATATAAAATATACTTATCAATCAGTATGCTTTTGATGTTCACTACCTCGGAAAACCGAGATGGTAACCTCCTTATATGTTAGGGTGGTCCTTGGTAAGACACCTTCGTATATGGGGGTGTTACAAGTATTTGCGGTTATTATGTACTCCGTATTAGTGTAGATCATGCGCAAATGCACGACTTTCAAGTCAATCATGTATAATGATGTTAATTATTATAGTAGCTTGTTAACATGCTTAACAGGACTAATCCAATCTCAATAAGTAGTTATCTATTTGAACTTTTTGTGAAGGCAATTTGAACAAATAAAACTATTGATTGGAACGGAGGCTGTATATAAAAAAAATTGATAATTTTTACACCAAATAAATTGTTGTCTTAGTTGAACCTAATTTCTGATTACTCAATTATTAAAAACAATGTTATGATAGTATTACATTTACCAAAAGAATAACTTCAATCGATGAATTAATTTTACAATATAATTAGAGAATTTTCAGAAGGGGATAATCAACTCGTCGTAACTTTGTTTAAGGAAAAGGGAGAAATAATTGCAAAATGAGAGAGGGCAAAATATTTTTATCATATTATCATATGTATATTAATTAAATTAAATTTGTGTAACAAAATCAAAACATCTCATTAATATGTGTATACAAATTGAAAATTAGGGACTTAGGGTATCCTCTATTTATGGTATATAATTGTGAGGACCAATCATAGAGTATTTCACTTTGATGGTAAAATTTTGAAAACTTCTTAATCTTTTAGAAATAAGAGGACTTTCAATTTACACCTCCACGTTGTGTGCAATAGTTCATGAATAAATGTGAAAATAACAAGGTCCAATTCAAAATCATGTGATTTAAAATAATCAGATAAATAAATCGCAACGAAAAATGAAATAATCGAGAATTGAGAACTCAAGCCAAAGTCATTGTCAAACTTGACATTGATTGGAACTAGGCATGAGTTCGATTCCACCTCCCTTTATAATGTCTTGGCCTTGCACCTCTGTTGCTTGCGACCAAGAGAGTGAAAGGAGAAGTGCAGAACTTTTACGTTGTAAAAGTAAAAGAAGGCCATTGAACTGTATTTAAGAATAAATTGTGAAATAAGACTACTAATTAGCACCATTATGTTAAATATTGGCGTGGAAAGGATGCAAGTCATGTCGGACTTTTCAAGAGGGCTTCTATTGGGCGTGTACCTCCTAGCATGGGATAATGCATAATGCATCATGTTTATTATACTCCTGGGGTATGATTTTATAATGTTTTATTGTAAAACTATTTTAAAAACTTGCTACATTATCAAGAAGTACATTCATCATAAGTGATTGATTGGTTAAAAAAACATAGTGGTTGTTAATTAGTTACATCCAAATTTATTGGCAACTTTAAGAAGCAAGCCCAATAATTGATAGGGGTTCGAAAGCATAGCGAAGTGATCACTATCAATCTCATACACATCAGATGGTGGCCATTCTCGGATCATTTCATCTTGTGCTTCTTGTGAGTAATATCCATCATGTAAGGTCCTAATGTAGACACGTCTCACCTTATCCGTCTCCTTCCCTTCTGGAAACTTTGCACTTCTTATAGCTTTTGATGGAAATGGTCGAATTAACATTGCTGTTAGCGCCCGATCCTTCACAATTCATACATTTAACTATTATTAAACTATATAACGCAACATTTAACCTTTAAATGCTTATTCAAATGGACATAATTAAGTCGGGTTTCAATTTGGTTAATACATACTCCAACTACATCATTCAGTGACTATTGGGACGTTATTTATTTAGATTAAATATGAACCTAGTAAAGTTATATAGATAAAACAAATTTAATTTATCTCTCTTGTTTGATTGATTTATTACGTGAATCAATAGAATCATGGTACAATGTACATAATTCCTAGTAATTAGTATGATAATGAATTGTGCAGTATTAAATAATGACATATATTTGGATGAAATATCCTTCCATGGATTTATTCAGCCAACTTGACAAATTGGTAAAAAAATTAAAAGGTCATGGACAAATTGGTAAAAATTTCAAATTTGGACAAATTGGTAAAAAAAACCGAGCAATTGGACAAATACAAAAAAAAAGAGTACTCATCCTAATAATTAAGGTGTGCCTAAATAACTCAAATTCTTAATCACTATTCTCCCCTACTGCATATATCTATTTATAAGTATATAACCTCACCCATTTCTCCTTCAAAATACAATCATATCTTTTGATTTCGTAAAATATTGCAAGAATGAACCACGCCTAAAATGCAATTCGGCACAAGTCCATTTTTCGGGGATCATCAACCTCCCCTTAATCTACGTTCTTGACTTTAAATTACTCAAACCCCTCACAAATTTTGGGTCAAATATATGCCCGATACTAGGACCATAAAATATACTCCCTCCTATTCGTTGTTTTCTTCCCCTTTAGTGTGGGCACGGTACTTAAGGAGAGTGAGAAAATATGAATAGAAGAGTTGGGTAAGGTTTGGATAGCAGAGAGGGATGAATAATTAATAGTTAAATAATGAATTGTGGGCCACAAACATGAATGAAATTATTGAATTATATGTTTGTAACGTCCACATTAAGGTGAATGTTACTATTCATTGTCTATTAATAACGTATTGAATTACTCTAATTAATCACATTTAGTATGTGATTAAGTGAGTCTTTTATCTCCCTTGTAATTTCCTATATGGAGAAATATAAGATGGAGAAAAAGCTTTAAAAAAGGTAATTTATATATGGATAAATACAAGCATCTCTATACACAATACATATGCAAAATATACAATTCCTAGAGGCTAAGTCCACCATCAATATGGGACTTTGAATTTGGGGCGTGGAAATATTCTGGGACTCTAGTACCCGCCGGAGATACGATATACGGTAGTGGGCAGTTAGCGAACACAAATATCCGATCGCTTCCGCATAAAGGTCTGTCCTTATTTTCCTACAGTGGTATCAGAGCAAATGTGTTTTGCTACGGCTCCTACCATTTATTCGTTATTCTCTATTTTAATATGCTATGTAACATATTAAAATGCTAGAATATTGTTAGTTCATTTTTTTTTAATTAAACGACTATATTGTTCATTTATCCTCTTATGACATATGTATATGATTAGCTCCTACCCTTTAGGGTTTCCTTTGTCGTTTTCTCTCTTTCTTCTTTTGTTTTTTATTTCTTTTGCTTTGTTTTGGTTCGTTCTTTGTTTCCTTTTTGCGTTTTCGGCCTTTGACTATTCCGTTTTCCTTGGAACATGGAGAATAAGATCAACGATGACGTCAATCCCTTCGAATGGGAGACCGGAGAACTAGATGAGAAAGAGAGGCCATCTGAGGTTACGCTTATTGGTAGACTTTGGGGGTCAAAAACGGCTAATTCGAAAGCCGCCATCGAGACTATGTGCACCCTTTGGAAAGGAAAACAGGAAGTTCAAGGTAATATTATTGATAACCAGACTAAAACATTTATGTTTCGTTTTAAGGATGTAAGGGATAAGGTTAGGGTTTTGGAGGGGCAACCATGGCATTTCGATCGTTTCGTTTGGTGTTTAAACGATCCAAACCCGGATGGATGTGTGTGGGACGTCCCGCTTCATCACGTACCGATGTGGGTACGTATTTATGACCTACCTTTGGATGGAAGAAAACATGAGGAGAATTGTAGGCGCATGGGGGACCAAATTGGGAGTTTTATTGAAATGGATAAGACGGAGTTCCCCGAATTAGACCGGTCTATCAGAATGAAAGTCCTCCATGATGTTAGGAGGACAATTCAGAGGGAGGTATGCATTAAAATGAAAGGAGGACATGTGGTGAAGTTTCCGGTTAAATACGAACGACTCCCGTTGGTTTGTTATGGGTGTGGGGTGATGGGGCACGGAGAGAAGGACTGCGAGGAGGGACCGTTTGAGGATGATGAACTAAAATTTGGAGCATGGATTAGGGCATCTCCTTGGAAGCCTGCAAAAAAATCTGATAAAGGAGAGAAAGGACCGGCGCGAAATTTGAAAAACTATTTTGATGCGAGTGCCCAGCGTGAGGAAGCTTTTGAGATTGACCGAATGATACGTAAACTACAAGCCATATCTGTGTCCCTTGGAAAATCAAAAGAAAAAGTTGGAAGCACGAGGGAAGAGAAGGGAAAGGAGATTGTAGAGGTGGCGAACCAGAAATTTACTGGAGTAAGACCAGAGGGGCGGGAGAAAAGCCCAACTTTGGCAGTTGCAGGGGCTGGTGCGGGGGAGGACGAAGAACATGCGGAGGAACTGTGTGAAAAAACTGGAACAGGGGGTAAGGATTCACAGGCGAGGAGTGTAAAGTGGACTAGGCTTCGACGAAATGACCATATGGGGTCCACTACGCAGTGCAGGGAGGTGGGTATAGGTGGTAAAAGAGGACGCGATGAGGAGGGAGAGGAAGAATCGGCCAGTGTTTGTAAGCGGCCCCTTTTAATGGCTAAAATTAGTGCTTCTAATAAGGAATATGGGGAGTATGTGGATATGATGGAAGATGAAGAGGAGAGTCAGGGGTCACAATATGAGGATGAGGGGGAGGTTTTTCGGGGTAACAATGACTCGATTACCAAACTCGGGGGATTTACAATTATGGCGGAGGTTGCAGCACAGCAACCCCGCCGCTCATTATGAATCTTTTGAGTTACAACTGCCAGGGGTTAGGCAACGACCCGGCAGTTGTAGACCTTAAGAAGTTGCTGCGGAGGGAGGACGTTGATGTTGCGGTTCTTCTAGAAACAAAGTTGAGTGCGGAGGAAATGCGGAGTGTGGTGGAGAGGCTGGGTGGTGATTATGAAGGTGCTTTTGGGGACTCGAATGGTCGGAGAGCGGGGGTGGCTATTATATGGCGAAAGAGGCTAGGGGTTAATGTAATATCCTCATCTGCACACCATGTTGACATTGAGGTTAGAGGTCTGTTCGTAGATGATGGGTGGAGGCTGACAGGTTTCTATGGATGGGCTGATAATGCGAGTAAAGAGTTGTCGTGGAGTTTGTTGAGAGATTTGCAACAACTTTCAGACTTACCATGGCTTGTAGTAGGAGATTTTAACCAAATTTTACTCGAGGAAGAGAAAAGAGGAGGAACAGCGAGGGGGCAGGGGGATATGGACGCGTTTCGAAGTGCTTTGGATGATTGTGGCTTGATGGATATTGGGTTTAAGGGGGAACCTTTCACGTGGTGGAATAAAAGAAGTGAACCGAATGATATTTTTGAGAGACTAGACAGGGCTGTGGCTACGGTAGAATGGATTTCGATGTTTCCCGCCATCATGGTTCATCATTTAGGGAGAGAGCGAGCTGATCATAACCCTCTAAAACTAACGAGACATGCTGCCGGAAATAGAAAGAAAAAGCGTGGGTTTCGTTTTGAGGATATGTGGACAACTGTGGAGAGCTGTGAAGGGATTGTTCGGGAAACGTGGGAGTTGGGTAGAGCAGGAGGGGATGTGGGGCAGATTATTCAGAACATTCAGAGGTGTGCGGGTGAGTTAACGGAGTGGAGTAAGAAGGAGTTCGGGGAATTATCGAGACGGATGGGCGATATTCGAAAGCGGTTGACTGAATTGGATGCTGGTAGACCTTCAGAGAGTATGGTTGCAGAAAGAAGGGCACTTTGGCATGATTTTGATAAGTTAGCCGCCCAGGAGGAAATATATTGGCGTCAACGATCCCGAATTAATTTTATGAAGGAGGGGGATCGGAATACAAGTTTCTTTCATAGAAAGGCGTCAATGCGAAAACGAAAAAATAGGATAACTACTCTCCTTAAAGATGATGGTGAATGGACGAGGGATGATATGGATGTGGAAAATACGGCCCAGGGGTATTTTCGTGAGCTCTTCAGTTCTTCGAACCCCGTGCAAATGGACGATGTGGTGGATAGCATTCCGGTGAAAGTCAGCAATGAAATGAATCAAGCTCTCCGACAGCCTTTTACTATGGTAGAAGTTAGACAGGCCTTAGACCAGATGAGCCCGCACAAAGCGCCAGGACCGGACGGTATGAATGCAAATTTTTATAAAACGTACTGGCACATTATTGGGGAGGATATTTCTAAACTGGTAATAGGGTGTCTAGATGGTGGGGTGGACATAGCGGACATAAACAAAACCCATATTGTGCTTATTCCGAAGAAACCTAATGCTCAGTCGATGCATGACTATAGACCTATATCGCTGTGTAATGTGGTGTACAAAATTGTGTCAAAAATGCTTGTTAACCGTATGAAATCCTGCCTCGGGGATATCATTTCGGAGGAACAAAGTGCTTTTGTCCCGGGGCGTCTTATATCTGATAATGCTATGATCGCTTTCGAAACTTTTCACCACATCAAATCTCAACATAATGGGGCGAATGGTCATATGGCGTTCAAACTTGATATGAGTAAAGCCTACGACCGGGTTAAGTGGAGTTTTCTCGAAGGTGTGTTGAAACGTGTGGGTTTTGAGGCGGAGTGGGTGAATAAAATCATGAAATGTGTAAGCACAGTGACTACAGCTCCTCTGATAAATGGTAACCCGACTTACCCCATCTACCCTAAAAGGGGACTGCGGCAGGGTGACCCGTTATCACCTTATTTATTCATTATTTGTGCAGAGGCGTTTTCTAGCATGCTCTCGAGGGCAGTCCACCAAAGAATGATTGATGGTATCCGTGTATGTCGAAATGCGCCGACTATATCTCATCTTTTCTTTGCGGATGACACAATCATCTTTTGTAAGGCTAATAAGAGGAATGCGGAGGCCATTATGCGGGTTATTCGTGACTATGAAAGGGCCTCGGGGCAGAGAATAAACGTCGAAAAATCGGAGGTTTTCTTTAGTCCAAACACGGGTGATGAGGTGATGGCTGAGATTGGGGAGGTGATTAGTGCAAGAGTAGTGACTCACCCAAGTAAGTATTTGGGTTTACCTGCGATAATTGGCCGTCGGAAAAATGAGGCATTTGCCCCACTAAAAGAGAGAATATGGATGAAATTGAAAGGCTGGAAGGAAAAATGTCTTTCCTTTGCAGGAAGGGAAGTTTTAATCAAGGCAGTAGCTCAAGCAATCCCGACGTATCACATGGGACTCTTTAAGCTGCCTCTGACTTTCTGTGGGGAATTAGACCGGCTGATGGCTCGATTTTGGTGGGGCTTTAAAGACGAGAAAAGACATATTTTTTGGGTGGCATGGAAAAAAATGTGTACGAGCAAAAAGTAAGGCGGGATGGGTTTTAGACACTTAGAGGCATTTAACCTTGCTATGCTAGGGAAGCAACTTTGGCGTCTTGTTAATTTCCCGAACTCTCTGGTTGCTCGTGTCATGAAAGCGCGGTATTATCCGCATTGTAGTCCAATTGAAGCGAGGCTGGGGCACCACCCTTCCTTTATATGGCGAAGTCTTGTGGAAGCTCAATGGGTGATTGAGAAGGGGACGAGGTGGCTAATTGGTGATGGCCAAAGGACAAAATTCTGGGATTATCCGTGGAAACAAAGCAAACCGCCGTTTCGGGTATGGTCTCCGAGGGGCCTGAATAGTGATGAGTGGGTGTGTGATTGGATGGAGGAGGGGGGCTGGAACGAAACAAAGCTTAGAACTCACTTAGTGGAGTCGGAAGCGGAGGAAATCATGCGAATTCCCATTAATTATGACAGGGGGAGGACACGAAAATTTGGCACTATTCGAAAGACGGGAGGTACACGGTCAGGTCTGCCTATCATTTTATCAGATGGTCCGTGGATACTAATGCTGCGTCTTCGAGTACGGGGTATACGGATGATGTCTGGCAGAAAGTTTGGAAGCAAAACATTCCACCAAAAATCCGATCCTTTCTATGGAGAGCGAGTCGAGGAGCACTCCCTAGTGGAGGAAATTTACAGAGACGGGTCACTGCAATTGACCCAACTTGTTGCCGATGTCAAAGTCAGATTGAGACGGATACTCACGCGCTTCTGCATTGTTCGGCTGCCAGGTATATTTGGAGGAAAGTGGGGGTGGAAGTGGATGAGGAATGGGATTGTTGCTCAACTGTTAAGGATTGGCTGGGGCATATCATGGAGGAGGGAGATGAGGAAAGGAGAAGTCGAATGCTTATGATGGCTTGGGCGATATGGAACGAGAGGAATCTGATCCTCCATGGGGGCGATGAAACGCCAGTGCAGGTCCTGATCGAGAAAACCTATTCTTATCTCGCAAGCTACAGCTCCATTATTGAAGGTCACGACAGTCCAGTACGACAGGGAGTAAAGGAAACAGGGGGCAGTGGCGACCTCCCCCCGTGGGTGCGACAAAAGTTAATGTAGACGCTGCTGTGCTGGGCGTTATGGGAAGCGGGCTGGGCGTGGTGATTAGGGATGAGCATGGGCAGGTGAAGAGAGTGGCGGTGCGACAGGTCAGAGCGGGGTGGGATCCAGTTATTGCGGAGGCGAAAGCGGCTTTATTTGGGTTACAAACTGCGCTTCAGATGGGGCTCTCTGATGTGGTTCTCGAGTCGGATTCGCAGACTTTGATCGAGATGCTAAAGGCGGATGTTGTTCCTTCTACTTATGTGGGTGATGTGGTGCGGGATATTTTGCATTTAGCGGAGAATTTTACTTCTATTATTTTTGCTTTCATCAGACGGAATGGGAATGGTGCTGCACATGGAATCGCTCACTACCGTCCTATTGATTATTCCACCCGGGTGTGGATTGATTTTTGTCCGGATTGTATTAGTGATGTAGTGGCAAACGATTTTGTTGCAATGATGAATGAATAAAAGGCACTGTTTTACCCTAAAAAAAAAAAAAAAAAAAAAAAAAAAAAAAAAAAAAGATATTGTTTTGCTTGAATTTTCATTTTTCACGCCCTACACTTTTACATCTGATTGTGTCCCAGAATAATTTTTTAATTAATAAGATTTGTTCTTGTTAATAGTTTATAATATTAAAGCATTTTGGCGATGTGAGATGATGTCAGTCTAAATATTTCTTTGTGACATGTCAACATTATTGCGTCTTTGTGAAGATATTCGTCTTTGTGACGATGACTTGCCTAAGACTGTCGCACAAGCCCGAAACTTATTGGTAACAATCGTATGCAATTGCAATAACAGGAATCTGTGTCATACATCCCCTCGAGAATCATATCTAAGTGATTGATTTTTAGGTTCGTAGAGGGAACTAACTAGATATGTTCTAGATTGTTCTATACGAGGGTGGTTTTAGTAAGGCACCAAAGTGGCGGGACGATATGAGATCGAAATCTTTCACTCTGGTTCAAAACGTTGATGACCATTGTGTGTTAGTTGCAAATTCACCAGTGACATTTGTGAGATGTGTTCTCTAAGATTTCTAGTTCTCTATGCGACGGTGATTGTCGCTTACGACGAACGTATGGGTGAAGTGAGACGAGCAATCTATGGTTATGTTTTTTCCTTGTGGATCCGTTCTACCTTCTAATATGAGTATTATTCTATTTTGCTAGATGTACGCTAGAACATGAGAATTGATATGTTGTTTAGTCCACTTTATTGTTATTTTTTATTTTAACGAATGTGTGTAAGTTTACTTTTTTATCTAAGTAATAATTGTTTACGCTAATTAGTTTAGCCATTTTTATTAGTATATAAGTATGTTTTATATACGTTTTGTAACGATAATTGTAAATTTGTATTAGTAGTGTTTTATTATCTTTGTGATATTTACTATGCAAGTTTTTGTTAATTTGTTTAGCTAGATCTATAAGTTTATGCATATCTATGAATATGTTTCATACATCTTGATTTCGAGTCGTATAAATAATTTTTATATGTATGATTATATATCTTTGTGATATTATAATATACCAATGTGTTTGGTTAAAAGTACGATTATATGAATATGTTTCATTTTAAAATAAGTGACGACTATATAAATTTGTTTTATATGCATAATTAAAATTTCTTAGTGAAGTTAATTGTATCCGATATTTTATAGTATGTCTCATAAATTTATTTTACGTGCAAATGATAAATGTCTGTGTGATATTTTATAAGTTACGTAAAATTTATCCTTGTATATAAACATGGACGTCTTAATGATATTTGTTTTTTAATCATTTTGGCTAGCAAAATTCATGAGTATGAGAAATACTAATTTTTGACTCCGTTTTTTATTTGTATATGCTACTCGTAATTATGTGGTATATCGTATTTTACAAGATATAGTTAAAATTTGTGAATTCGTTTCGTTTATTTTATGTTGTGAAAATTATATAATTTCGTATTACATAAAAAAAAATCTTATTGACATTTGTTGTTCATGAGATTTATAACTTACATACAAGGCTTGTATATTTGTGATTTAATAGTAATCGTAAATTTGTTTTACGAAAGGATTTATATCTTCGTGATATATTTGTATATGTAAATGTGTTTTACATTAATGACTCTGTTATATCTTAGTGATATATAATATATAGTTGCATTGTATATCTCAAATTAGTTTTTACACGGGAGATGAGAAAAGAATTGAATACGTATTAGTTGTGTATCAATAATTCATTAAAACTGTCATATGTGTTATGATTAAAGTTTTTTTTAAAATTAATTTCAAAGACGTGCAAATTGGTTTTGCATAGTGTTATGATAATATCAAGGTGATATTATTGTTCGTGCTAATTTGTTTAGCCGTTATTATAAGGGTAATAGCTAATTTTTTTAGCGTATTTTAAAGGGTTAAATGATTTTGTTTCATTTAATCTCAAGAGGGTTAATTGAATTATTAAAATTTCTAGTTTATTGCGTTTGTGATGATTATGAGCATAGCGAAATTTTCGAACAAACAATACAAACAAAGGAGTTTTAATAATTTAATTAGAATTGTGCCTTAATTACTTGTGTATGGCAACAAGTGTTTTCTTTGGTGATTTGTTCACCATAGTGATGCGTTTTGAACTTTGATAATTAGAGTTATAAGATTTTGTATCTTATTAATAATCACAATTTGAGAAATTGTGATCACTATTATCTAATCGAGGTAGAATATCACTATTATAAGATTTTGTATCTTATTAACAAGTGTATATGTGCTTTTGTCAGTATTTATTCATTCAAATATAGTAAGCTTGATGCGTGTAAAATTGTGTTATTTTGTATGTAAATCTATTAAATTATTTTGAGACAGGTCTCACAGCTTATGTAGCGTAAGAATAACGTGTGAGTCAATTTCGTTTTCACGTGGGATACAAGATTGTGTGTCTTGCCCCAGAGTATTTGAGTATTGTCACCGTGTTTCATTTTTCTTAGGTGAAATGCTTTTTAAACACGTTGTTGGCTTACAGAATGAGTTAGTTTTTCATGGTAATTTGTTTACCATTCCATTCTGGGATAGAAAAATAGAAAAGCTTTCGTCGTAATAAGTAGACTCAATCCTTAGTAAATGTCTCAAAAACTTATCCGGGAGAAAAGTCTCATGGTATGATTATTAATAGTCTATGTTCTTCTTACTATTTAGGACGAATAGTGTCGACGAGAGAAAAGTATGGAGATATTATTTATTTGGTTCATGTTAGTTTTGAGCCAAATAACATCATTCTCCATCAATTCACGTTATATGTTTGTTTCTTGCATCACCTGTTAATCTTGTCCTGTGTGGATTTAGAAACAGAGCGAGGATTATTATAACTCATAGCTGTTTAATCCATTGTTTGTTGATGGACAATTCAAATAGGTTTTGTGCTACTTGGACTTGTTAATTCTCTACGGACTTAAAGCATGTGATTATTTTTTCAATAGTTAGTTTATTGGAAATCACGTTTTTTTAACCTCATGTTTGTAGTTCATTATGACTATGTGTTTGGCCATGTATATATGTTTACCACATTACTTTATTCATTTCTTTGATTACATTATCATATATGGTCATTGTCTCTATTTTTTATATTTCAATCTATTTGTTATTTTATTTGTGGGTAGTTAAATGTTAAGGATGCATCATGAGATCGTATGTTTTTTCCCTTCTTCTTTTGAGACGATCGATTCACGTTATATGAGTGTGTATTAATTATTTTGTCATTTTATAAAATGTTTGATATGTTCCAACATTTTATGATAAAAGTGGAAACCAACTTCAAACTTATAGTCAGAACTCTTAGTATACGTGTTGGTTGTGAAATATTGTTTGATATGTTCAAAGCGTAAATGAGGAAAAAAAATGTGTCGATCATACAATTTTTAAACACTATGACATTGTGTTGTTTTTGGTGAGAGATATTGTACATCACTTGATATCTGATTAAGTGAAATATAATGATGATCAATTTTCCTTCTAATAGATTAGGAAGAATTCCTTAAATATGTTTTAAGGAAATTTTGTTCGCTCTGCATAAGTTTTGGGTAGTAGATTGATCATCCATCTTAACATTTGTCAAACTTTGTATTTAAGTGACCCACAATATTTATTCACTTATATGTGTTTCTAAGTGTTGGCGAAGGCTAGTAGATCTATGCATTGTATTCGTTATAATACAAATAACTATCTCTTGGTAAGTGGGAGAATTTTTGTGAACCCATTTAGACACCAAGGATAGTTTAACTTCTCTCTATATTCTGGATGGTGGGGGTAGTTTCATGATCCAAAGTTAAAAAAAAATGAGAGTTAATCTGCTAATGAGTAAATTTTAACTTGTGTGTCAAGTTATAATTAAGGATTAACATAAGGTCGATCCTTAAGGTGTTTTGCTCATGACGGACGATAGTGGGAGTTGTTCTTTCTATTCGTTTTTCGAACCACTTTTTAGTAAGTGGGAGTTATCACTTTTAGTAAGTAAGTTTTTTTTTTCGCCAAGTAATAAAATGGATTGTTACTACGAGAGTAGAAAGACATTGTAACAATGAATGATTAAATATGGCAATAAGGTTTAATATTATTATGAGATATGTTCTCAAATGTTCGGATTTGTTCCGCTTTTCTTCTAAGTTTTGGTCATTTATTTGGATTTTGTTTTCAAATGAATGCAAAGACTATTTCGTATTAAGTTCCTCAGAAAAAGTATGCATAATTTGGTCAGCTGAGTTTGTCTCAAATGATTAAGATGATATATATTTGTGTATTAGCTTATTCATGTGTTGAACGAACTTTTTAAATATATTTCAAATTCCATAAATCATTTGTTTGATGATTTTGTTGAAATGGTGGAATTAATGTGTGATGCAAAAATTACATAGGAGAATAAGTTTTTCTTTGTTAATTGGTGACATATTGGTGCTTAGAAGAAAATATTTTTTTTTTTTCTAAACCTATGCTCAAAAGCTAGAAATGATTAAGTATTGTTTATTGTTCTAGTGTAGTCGGTATTTTGATGTGTACCTTGTTTAGCACATGGTTGAACGTCAATTGGTGATTGATAAGTATTTGTTTCTAATCAATTCTCTAGACGTACAGTGATATGTAATCAATAGTTTTTTCACTTTTGCCTTTGTGACAAGAGTAAATTAGTTCTTGTGTAGGACTAAGAGTTGTCTTCAAGTAAGATTAACTAACTAGATGGTTGATGCATTATTTGATAAGATGTGTTCTTAATTAGTTCATGGATTGAGCTAATTTGCGCGAAAAAGTCAACTTAAGTTTTAATCTTGTTGAGTTGTGGATGTGTTTGATGATAAACATTTTTTGGATAAAGATTTGTATTTTTTTGAAAATGTTCATATGCATTTGTTGCATGATGAGGCACATAAGATATCACCAAGCTTTTAGATTGCCTAGTCACACAGGTAATCGCCTAGACACTTGTGTAGTGGGCAAGATGAGACTGAGTCAAGTTAACACTTAGTGAGTGTTCGAGATTATCTTTGTACATGAGTTGTATGGAAAAGATATTAACTCGTTATATAGTCGCCTTAGTAATTCTATGATGAGACTTTTGTAGTTGAAGTATGACAAGACACCATATTTTCATACTAAAGCTTTGAACCGAATCACAAGTGTCAGATTGGATATGTGTTATCAATCTAGTGGGTTGAGTTAGATACTTGAGTAGTATCTAGACTTATAATTCGCACGACATGGAAGCGTGATATGCTCACCGTAGTGGGAGCTATGTTGTGACACATATCATACTATGTGTGTTAGTAAGTTGACCGTTAGGAGTGACAATGATTCCCTACTTTGTCATTGTTTGATCCTATGGACTGTGTTGTCCAATTTTATTCGGTGCCATTTGACTTGGAGCTATGATATGAGGTTAATTCTTGATGTTGCTACTTTAATATGAATTCTAAGGGCCTAAAAAATTAAGGTTCAACGGATCATGTTAGGAAAGCAGTTAAGTTGAGAGATTATTATTAGTGTCTGAGAAATGATCAATTCAACTTCACCATAATTTCCAGACCAGGGGTTATATTGTGTATATAACTAAATGATTACGATAGCATATGGGGACTGTGTATGCTAGCGGTGATGTTTTGAATGATTTGGGGTACTGATAATATAAAAGGGTTATGTTAGTTTTGATGGTAGCTTAACATGACACTACATTGTTACTGTTTGGTTGCACACCCAATTTCCCGTATGAAGCATGCGAGATTGTTTATGGAGTATTGTGTTGTCATAAACTTGATTGTGTGATCAAGTTGATGCGTTTCTTTATGTTTGTGATTGAGGAATAAAATTTACTTGTTTGTGTACCAACATACTATAATGCCTTGGTTAAGTGGTCAAGTGGGAGCATTGTTCACTCGGTTGTGTAGCCGAGTGGGAGTATTGAATTTTATATTTGTAACGGCCACATTAAGGTGAATGTTACTATTCATTGTCTATTAATAACGTATTTAATTACTCTAATTAATCACATTTAGTATGTGATTAAGTGAGTCTTTTATCTCCCTCGTAATTCCCTATATGGAGAAATATAAGATGGAGAAAATGCTTTAAAAAAGGTAATTTATATATGGATAAATACAAGCATCTCTATACACAATACATATGCAAAATATACAATCTCTAGAGGCTAAGTCCATCATCAATATGAGACTTGGAATTTGGGGCGTGGAAATATTCAGGGACTCTAGTAGCCGCCGAAAGTACGATATACGGTAGTGGGCAATTAGCGAACACAAAGATCTGATTGCTTCCGCATAAAGTTATGTCTTTATTTTCCTACAAAATAAAATAGGAGTAAAAAAGTTGGGTGGGGTTTGGTGATAGGAGATAACGATGAGTAAAATATAATTAAAAGTTTCCAAAATAAGAAAGGGAAAAAAACCGAATAATCCGTTTAAGGAAATAGGGAAAAAAAAACAGTGAATAAGATGTAGACTCTGTTTGGTAAACATCATATTGGCCAAATTTCACCATATTTGAGAGATGTAGCATGTTTGACTTACCAATATGCTATTTAGAGTGTTTGGTTAATGGCATATTGAAATAGTATATTAAGGTCTAATATGCTGCTCCTACCAGCATATTGGATTAGCATAATAGAAAGAAAAAAATTGTCTTATTTACCCTCTTAATAAAATACTAACATTCTTTTTATATATTTAATAAATAATTTCTTCATGTCCTTATATGTCATTTTACAAAGATTCTAGACAATCTGCTAATCTAAACTGCCAATTATCAAACACCTCTAAAATAAATCTGCTAGTCAAATCCGTTAGTCAAATCCGCTAAATTATTCTGCTAGTCAAATCTGCTTTTTAAATCTGATTTTGCCAATATTAATTCGCTCTTTACCAAACAGGGCCGTAGTATAAATTTACAAAAAAAATACCACATTATTAAAATATATAAAATGAATAAAAAAATTATAAAATAAATATGTTATTAAATTATTTATTTTGCGTGTAATGAATGAAAAATATGATTAAGTACTAGTTTTATATAATATTAATCGATATTAATATAAACTTATTACAGTGTTTTAGCATTCGATATTTACTTTGAGCTGACATTTATGATTTGACCGATTTTACCAATTTACATCTTAAACATGTGTACTTCCTCATAACTCTTACTTGAACTTAGACTAAATTAATTATTGTAAAAAAACACTTTTTACTAAATTATTACAATGCAATGCAAAAAATAATCAATCAATCACAAATTGTATGTTGCAAAATTGATTGCAAGCAAGCACGTCTATTCTCAATTGCCAATTATTTAAATTTATTGAGAATGAGATTAACTTATTAGTTACTTATTAGTAATAAAGATAAAATTGAGTTAATTACTTAATGATCAATTTTTTAGTGTATTTGTCCAAGTACTTTATCAATTTATCCAAAGTTGAAATTTTTTTACCAATTTATCCAAAACCATGTTAGTTAGTTTTTTTGCAATTTGTCAATTTGGCCGGATTTATTTGATCAACCTTGGATATACCAAAAGTCATTATTTAATACAATTCATTATCATATTAATTACGAGGAATTATGTACATTGTACGATAAATTTCCTACTAAAACTCCTAATATGATTCTTTATGTTTTTATAAAAATTGTTTGAAGAAGAGATAAAAAAACATAAAGTATAAGTTGAGTTTTTAGCCAATGGTGATGGTTGCATCATTGTCTCCATAAAAGTTTATTTCAATCAACATTACTTATGAGATAAGTTCATTTATTAATCTGAGTTGAGCAAATTATAGACAAGAAATAGTACATACCTCTAAAGGACTTAATTGATATATTGATATAAAGTCTGTTGCTTAAATAAAGATGATGTGGAACCATGATTGCGCAAGTCATCATCACCTTCATATTTGGGATACTCCATCAACGTCTACACAATTTCATGTCCAACCCATTTTATTGTTAGCACTCCTACTAACAAATATATTCATTAATTACTGATTTAAAGAGTCTCCCTAAAAGTGTTCTTAGTAGAAGTAGAGCTTACATTTGGTTGGACAGACTGCGGAATGTCGAACCCATTTCTGTACATAGCCGCTCCCACAAACACTGCGGCAAGGAGTTTATGAGGGTACTTATGGATAGCTGCGGTGAGGCTAAGGCCTCCAGCACTATGACCAACCAAAATGACCTTTTCATCCTCAGGTAAGGCTGATAGTATATCGTCAAGCGGCTGATTGTACTCCTCAAAGGTGGAGATGGTGGTCGGATCAGTTGTGTCAATGCCTGAACCACGAAGGTCCGGGCAGGTCACCTTATGGCCTGTACATTCAAGTAGGCACCGAATACGGTACCAGCACCAGGCTCCATGAGCTGCACCATGGATCAGTACAAAATGTGAGCCACTGCTTGATGATGATGATGATGATGATGATGATGATGTGCTCATTCTTGTTAAACAGACAGCTATATTGTGTTTGCCACTTTTAAGGGAGTTATTATCTCTACTATGTGGTCATATTCAAAAGGACTCCACCTTGTCTTTAAATGCTTTGGGTCCGTCTTTGCCTTATCTTATAGCGCTTCAAGGCTTCATCAAAGTTTTAGATTACAAAGGTATGGTTGTGTTGTGTATATTTATATTGCTCGGACTCGTTTATAAGTACATGCTTTTATCGAGGGTCCTACTCATGTCCAAGTGTCAAGAAACATAGCTATACATTCAATTCTCATTAACTCACCTAGGGCTGTCAAAAATATAATCTAGTCACAATATGAATTGTTGGAGCCGATAATGACGTGCACAAATACAAATACTTATTTACAAATACTTATGTAAGGGCGCTTATACAAAATGGAATCTTTACATAACTGCTTATATTAGGGGTGTTAACAAACTGCTCATAAAGTAAAACTCGAGCTCACATGAGTCAAGCTTTGATCGAGTCGAGCTCAACTTGCTCCCGAGTTGTCTCGTCTCATTAACAGCCCTGACTTAGGCTCTGTTTGGCAAAACGAGCTGAAAAGGTACCTGAAACCTAAAAAGGTACCTGAAAACTGAAAAGGTAGCTGAAACCTGAAAAGGTAGCTGATAAGGTAGCTGAAATTAGGAGCTGATAAGCTGACTGATTATATAAAAAACTGTTTGGCAAACTAACTGAAAAGGTAGCTTATTTTAGTGAAATGACAGAGAAGGATAATAATTATTTACTATATTATAGATTGAAGGGTAAAAATGTAATATAACCTAGAATCAGGTACCTGAAATCTAAAATGCTACCTCATGTAGCTTTTTATTTCAGGTAGCTTATTTGATCAAATAAGTTACTTGCCAAACATTTCCAAAAAAATAAGGTACCTGATTCTTTTGGCAAAAAAGCTATTTCAGGCAAATCAGGTACCTGAAGTGCGCTGCCAAACGGAGCCTTATACCCACTAACATAATTAGTTTGGTAATATTTTTTGTAACACCACCTAACCCAACACTGACTAACACCTGATTTGGAGAAATTTTTTGGGTACACCCCTGGGATAGGAGAATTGGAGTTCTTTTTCAGAGTCTTGATGCGCTTCTAGTTTGACATCACAGATCTGAACACGAGTATGGGCAGGCACGTTACTACGCTTCTAGGTAATGATTTTGTTCGACTTGTTTGCCTTGCTCAAAGCATTACAGGGCTATTTATATAGATGCATAATCAACCTTTGTTTTTTCAATTAGCCTATCCTTTGTTTGGCTAACTTTAGATCATTCTAGCTAAGTAATTTTTCTCATCGAATTTAAGACCGTTTGAGGTGGTCTTAGGTATTTAGGTAGGTTTACCCTAAATCATTAATAGATAAATCTACAGAGATATGCTGTAAGTTGCAGAGTACAACGACAGTAGTATTCTGAAATGGTTATTCGCGGAACACACCACACCACAATCCACATGCATTAGAATTGATCCCTATAACACAGCCTAACAAAATATTTGGCATGTCATTTTTATTTGCACGGACAATCTCACCTGTTTCTATGAACAAAGAAAGCAGAGAACATTGTCAATCATACATACAATCGATTAATCAACTGGTCTCATAAAGTTGACTAAAACCAAAAAGAAATGACTAGTATCACATTCAGAAGTAACAACACCCCTCCTGGTTTCTGATCCAATCTGATGTATAATCAAGTACCTGAAAGCAACTACCATACTGACTTAACCATCGCTTCCCATTGTACTCCCATTGGTATTGCTTTCGTATACAATTAAACTACCGGATGAACCTTAACAAACCATATCTAACCTATCGTATCCTTCCTATCATGGGACATCATTTCCCCCATCCTGCATATGGATTCAATAAGCCCCAAGCAAGACCCACTTGAAAAAAATGCTTTCAATTTCTCTGGCTTTACAGCCCAACATAACGCTACTAAAAGACACGGTGATATATTATTAATTTTGCAGTTCATTTCAGGTAGATATATTAATTCCCAGACCAACATTTCCGATCTGAAATTACTATAAGGACCGCCGAACCTAAAACTTTACCTATACATGTATCCTCAATCAACATAACAAAATTAAATTTAAAGAAGAGGGATCAGTGATTGTATGGAGAAAAACGAACTTGATCTGTCATTGTTCAAAAGTGTGAACAAACGGGCAAATTTAGATCGAAAGTCTTTTGTAGACATTCATGTCAAAAAGAAAAATCATCACAAGGTATTTGGAAATAACAAAACCAAAATGGATTATTAGGCTCAAGGCCGAGTAAAATAACATACGTCGACCAAACTCTTCACGCTAAAGATGAATTCTTCACTTCTGTTCCTCTGGCTTTTCAAAGAAGGTTTTCCGAATGTAATCCCATGGCTGTAAAACATAATAATAGATGTCACTATGTCAGGTAATGCAAGCTAGCCTATAAAAAGGGTGAATGGTAATCAACAATTTGGCTTATTAACCTTCTGGAATGCGAACTACCCACCTAGTCAACTACAAGACTGGTTATACGTCTAAACATTCACTTAGCAAGTCTGAACATGATAACATATACTCCTACATGACAGAAGATGATGCACATAGGGACATATAACAGAATAGTTGACAGTTGATACAGGTATGGAGTGTCATGGCTTAGAGGCTGTAGCTCCTATTTCAAACACACTTCAATTTTCAACGAAACACATATACATAGTGGTAAGCGTCATGGCGATAAGGGTATACATAGAAAGTACTGTAGTAGTTCGTTTCTCCACTAGAATACACAAGAGCTCGTTGATACCAGAATTAAGCTACTTCATACATACCACATTACAACAAGGCATGAAAGCAAAAACATCATCACTTCCTTAGAATAGTCACCCCGGCAATAGCTACCCTCTCTCATACCTAGAGAAGGCAAATGGGTCAATCAGGTTGTGTCATTTTGGCCAGTCACATTTCACTCCGATCAGATCGGATCATTTTGGGTTTCCAGTCAATTTCAGGTGTTAAAATGTTGGGTCATTTCGGGTTTGGGTCACTTTGGGTAGGGTCATTTTCGGGTACGGGTCATTTTGGGTAAGATAAAAAAGTATTTTACAGAATCAAAAATTTATTATGGAGAGTTGAGACCAATGAACCCTTTGTTTTGATGTATTTTTGGGTAATTTTGATCATTTTGTTTTGGGTCGATTGCCATGAGGTGACCTCATGTCGCGGTCAACACTGGGTCAATCAAGGCTGCGAAGGTGAAATCATCACCTCCCTATCAAAGTAATGATGATAAAATTTCCTAGAAATCACTCACGGTAGCCCATCTACTTCTCAACCACCATAACTTTTGACTACCACAAACATCTACTTTTTGTGTTTTTACGCTCTTATACAACAACAACAACATCAGAGCTTTAGTCCCAAAATGTGTTGGGGTCGCCTGACATGAATCATCCTTTGGAACCGTCATGAGTGAACTCTCATCTCAAAACACGGAAGTGGAGTGAAACAAAAAATGAAAGGCAAAGGGGTTTTATACCATCTCAAAATTGTATCAAGTGATGACCAAATATCATGAAACAATATTTTACACCGAAAATTTAATATTTAACAAATTTCTCACTCAGAAGTATGTTCCCTCCTTTCCCTATGCCCCATGTGGCCCTCTCCCTCAACCATTGTGTTAAATGATGTTGCACATGAATAAAAAGCTAAATTGTTAAAATGCCATAGTTTACTAGACACCAAAGCTTAAGATTTGATGGTAGGCATGCTTGAAGGACTGGGTCAGTAGTCTAGTTTTCATATGGGTACGAGGCCGAGGTACGATGGGATGATAGATAACACTTAAGATGGTAGAGACTGGAGAGTTCTACACTTACAACATCAAATGGCATTTCTTCACGTGCCTTTTTCATTTAATTCAAGGACAGGCACTGGGTAAATTTTATGTACGCCAACCCTAGCATTGACCTCCCCTTGCCTTAAAAACAATATCATAGAAATAATTTTCCTATCAGCCATACACTGGGACTTAGTTTCTGTCCATACCTCACCTGACTAATAGAAAGTAGAGAACAAATTAAAAAAGAGCCTTCATCACCCACTATAACCTAATTATGTGCCCTTCTAACCAGTCCGAGTACCTCACACCATCTCACAACTCATTGTCAACACGAAAGTGTCTGGCACTTGTACCTATCTTCAATTTACAGATGAATTGGTCACAAGACTCTCAACTCCGATAAAACAATAAAAAAAAGCATCAAACTTTCAGCGCAACGTAAACTTTTGCTTCCCAAATTCCCTCTCCCAGCACATACCTACGTACTTGTCCATTTTTTATATATCCCATTTTCCCCCAAGGACTTAGTTTAACAAGAAAATTTGTTACCCATGCAGTTAGAAAAATATTGCAAATTTCAAGAAATATGAGGATGACATTTTGGAGAAAAAAAAATAGAGGCTGTACCAAATTGTTGTTATCTCTTGATCCATATCTTACTTTTGGCACTTGAATCCTTCTAATTGTATTGTCTTGTTACGGAAGTGCACATCCATTAATCCAAGTCCAACACAACATTAAGGGTGTGTTTGGATAGCAAAAAAGAGGGAAAGGGAGGGGAGGGAGAAGGAGGGAAAGGAAAGGGAGAGAAGGGAAGAGGAGGGAGAATGGAGGGGTGATTTTCCTTCCAAATCATGCCTTTGTTGGAGAGAAAACAAATTGACTTGGAGGAGGAAAATGGAGGGATATCCTTCCACCTTCATTTTGCTAACCAAACAATGGATTTCCATTCCTTCAAATCACTTCCCTCCCTTTCCTTCCAAATCCTTCAATCCAAACACACCCTAAGGCCTTGTTCGGATGAAGAGAATTGGAGGGGAAAGTGATACAAACTCTTTTGTTTGGTTAGGATATAGGTTAGGGAGAAATGGATGATGAGGAAAATCAAGGGATTCGTTTTCACTCCAAATCTAATCAGGTCCAACATAAGCAGTACAAGGAGAGAAAAGTGCATCGTCCAATACTCCCATATCCCTCGCCTCTCTTTTTAACTCCCTATCATTCCCTTCTCTTCTAAAGTAGTATCTTGTTTGGAATTCTGATACAAAAAGAAACGGAAATGGGAGACATGGAGGTGGAGGGTAAGGAAGTGAAGGGCGTAAGCTCCAAATCTATTAACCTCCCTCTCGCTAACTAAAACAAATGAAACTACCCCTCCATCTAAACCCATCAATCCAAAAAAAGAGTAAAGTCAGCGCATCATAAACCGAGTGCAAAAACTAAACAAAGAAAACCGCCCCTTGCCCCTCCATCTTAAATCCATGAACCCAAAATAATACTCGAGACGCAAGATCTGATAGATCAGAAACAGCAAATGATTTCCCCCGATAAACACAAAAATATAGTGCAATTGAACCCGACATTTGACATGATAATAGATACACCCATATATATTCATGGAACACGCAAGAAAAAAGTCAAAACGAATCACGGGATGATTGTGACAGTTACATTTAATGATACAAATTATGTAAAATTTTAAAATAATAATTAACAATAATAATGAAAAAAGAGGAGAAAGAGGGACCTGGACGAGGTAAAGGGCGCCGCAACCGGCAGCGACACCCCATCCGACGGCGGCTTTGATGTCGGCGGCTTGAGGTCTCACTGATGGCTTAAGAAACTTCATCATCCTTCCTTCTGGTTGTTAATGTTGATGCAGAATTTCCCTCTTTCAATTGATTTTTACCCCCAAAGTATCAACCCTAATTATATCGGAATAGAAATGTCTTATATAGAGATCTGCTTTTGCGGTTTCCTACCTTGCAATATTGTATTTGGTCTTTACTAATGTACTAGCTTTACCCTTCGGCCCACCCGGACTACCTCTATTTATAGTTAAATTTTTATTTTCGGATTTTTTGTCAGAAATTACCTTATATTTACGTTCATTTGTGAATAATTATCTTATTGTTTTTTTTTTCTTTTTGTTAAAAACTACCTTCCATTTTATTTTATTTTGTTAAAACATACCAACAATAAGACTCGGTAAGCACTTTTCAGATGAAGTTGTTAAAAGAGAGTAATTGTTGCGTTTGAATTGTAATGCTTGCCCTGGGGCTTGAATTAGGGACCTCTTGTAACCTATTCTTTTGATACATATATATAACCCACTCACATTTCACTAAAAAAAAGAAGTTGTTAAAAGAGTTGGGGATTGAGGTGGGTTATTACAAGACATATTATGCTAAGGAAAAGGCTTTAAAAATGATTTAAGGGGAAGCAGATGAACAATATAAAATGTTTTAACAAAAAAAAATCTAAGTTATGGTCGGAAATTGGCGAGAGTCTTATTCTTGGTAGATTTTAACAAAAAAATGAAATGTAAGGTAGTTTTTAACAAAAAATCTAGTGTAGTTACAAATGGTCATAACTCATAAATATAAGGTGGTTTCTCACAAAAAACTATTTATTTTATATGAAATAAAGTTATGATAGACTTGTTTAAGAATGTTCTTTTTTTGAAAAAATGTTAAAAATCAAATTATTATCTTTTGGGTTGGTTTTGAAAATATTTATCAAAATGGTGTCCACATAAGCTTGGAAATCCATGATCCGAAAACAAGGGACAAGCACACCATTAAGAGTGACATGTGTTTGAATGGTCAAATTTACAAAGCCCAAACCTTCGTTATTTCATTTTCCCTACCCTTTCACCTTCATTCCCCTGAAAAGTACCAAATCAATCACCATTCTCGCACAATCAACATAAATCACTATGAGCAAACCACCAACAAGAAGCTACAGATCAACAATTAGCGGTCGTCATTGATGTTATTCCTCTACCCCCGACGATTTGACCACCATCGACAACCTCAAGATACTTGGATTGTTATACTCTAATGGATAATCAAATAATTTAGTAATTACATCGCCACCATAATTAAATCGATTTGTGGGACGATCTATGTGTTATCGACCTCAACATACTTCTTTGTTTGTTGTCCTCCGGTGTGTCGTGACTCGTCGATGGCACCAATGGTATACTCGTCTCTATGATTTATTAATTACATCTCCACATGATTAATTAGGGCTATTGTTGGGGAATTGATAGGGAAGAAGAATTCAGCACCCGTTAACAAGTGTTGGTGCGATTGAGGATTTGCGGTGACAAAATCGTCGAGGCGGCAAACGCGTGAATGGTTGTGGTTGAAATCGTTTAGGATTATCTAGAATATTATGGGGTATTGGTTTGTGAAGATGGATACCTTTTATAACATCCCTCATTTGCGTAGCTGAGTTGTGACTCACCTTGGGTGAGCTAGGCTAACTCGACCGAGTAGGTCAAACTCGGCCAAGTAGGTGTAACTCGGACGAGTAACTGTAACTTGGCCGAGCAAGTGCTACTCGACCGAGTTGCTCCAATTCGGCCGAGTTGGTCTTTCCATGTCTTGAGCCGCGGTTAATTATACATACATATATATATATATATATATATGTATATATATATATATATATATATATATATATGTATATATATATATATATATATATAGAGCTAGGATCTATTGAGTCTAGGGTATTAGGGTGAATCCGTCCTACCATTCCTAGCCATCTGATTATCTTAATCCTATGGCTGAGATTTAATCTCATATATTATTATTTATTTTACTACTATATAAACATCATTGTAGGTGTAACTTATCTCATAATTCATAAAAAAATTCTCTCTCTTCTTTCTCTATCCTCAAAATTCTCCCTCGACATTCAAAAAAAAAAAACTGTTTATTTCATCATTCAAAAATGGATCCATTACTTCCGATTACACTCCTATCAATAATTTTCGGCGCAATCATCGTTTTTCTAATCTTCGGCAATTACTTCAAGAAGCAAAAATCCGAGGTTGAATCTCTTGCGAAAGCGGAGGTTGTTAATGATGCTAATAACGCGGAAAAAAGTACTAAATCTGGTAATGTTTCGAAAAAATCTCAATTGAAGCATCATTCTCATCTGTGATTGATTGCTTCTGCGATTCTTTTGATTTAGGTATTTTCTGCACTTTTCTACCGCCGTTATCCATTATTTCTGTGCGATCCATTTGTCCGTCGATTGTCAAATTACTGGTTTCCAGGATTCATGATTTCCTGCGTTTTGTTCATTTTTATGATTCTGGAAATCTGAGCTTACTACTGCTTGATAGATCTTCTGCTTCTCGGTGGAATTATTATGTTGTTTTTATCGGCCAAATCACCAATTTATCGTGGTTGCGTGGGTTTTTAGCGTATTCGTGCTAGATTACTCATCAAATATTGTAGATTTATCGTAGATAGTTGATTCAGCCGATATGTAGCGTAAACAATATAATTAGTTGTGGATATGTTTAAGCAGAATTGCCAAATTGTGCCGATTTCATTTAAGATTATGAATATGTTGCTAAAAATACTAAACAGTTTTTTTGTACTGTGATATGAAAGGAATTTAATTAAATTGTTATCAATAAAGGTGTTGTCGATTCGTGATAAAAAATAATATGTCCATTAATTCCATCCCTACGATGTTAGTATAAGCTGTTACAATAGCGTTTTAATCTTGTTACGATAACGGTTTAAGTTATGACTGATGACTTGTTACTATAACATTTTACTGATTCTCATATTAAGACTTCACATGTGTGTTATTATAACATACACATGTGTGTTATTATAACATACATGGTACATTACTGTAACATGTGTTATACAGTTATTTATAACAGTTTCCTGAGCACCATACTAAGATAATGGATTGTGTTATTATAACATACATATTAGACTACTGTAACATGTATTTGTTGGAGCCTTGTGTCCTCCACATGTAGTGTGATAACGTCATTGCACATAACCTTGTACGGACAAGTGGGAGATTGTTGGGGCTGGTGTCCTTGACAGTTAGTACAATGACTTACTAAATCTCTTAAAGGATCACAAGGGCATACTTCAGTATTATTATCAGTTGATCCACGTTTATCAATAACGGTTGGCTTGCTAGATAAGTTTGACGTTATTGTCATACAGATGGCGGTGATCAACTGGTCCCTATACGTCACACCTATAGGACACGTTTGAGAGATGCAAAGGTATGAAAATACAGTCACATTTATGCCGAATACGACTAAACAGTTAGTCAGAGGTATTGACTATTAAATTAGTCAATGAGATGATGAGATTATTATTTAATACGGATTAAATAATTTTAGCTAATACGTATTACATGATTAATTCGTAAAATTAAATATAAACGGTTATATTTAATTAAATATTGAATTCGCGTATTAATATAAACAGTTATATTAATTTGACTAAATTATACAATATCGTAATTTTATCAGACCATTATTAATACATCGACTGTATTAATATCTGGTAACATGTGTGCGATTTATAATAAATACCCGCGAATAATATTTAGCAAAACGGGTCGAATCACGCAAGGGAATAAGGTAAGAGTGGAAAAGCCCACCCTTACCCTAAACCCGTTCGGCCGACCGAGAGGTTACAAAAGGAGAGTTATTCTCCTTTTGTCAACCACTGTTAAAATTACAATTCTGATAATTAGGGTTTTAAGAACATTCTTTTCCCAAAACTCAGATCTCACATCAAAACTCACAAAAGCTCTCCCCATATTGCAAGGCAATTGGAGAGTATTTCTAGCACACGCGGCATCGTCTCAATCAAGTCTTGGGTGCAAGTTATAGGAGGGAATTTGCTTTAATTCCTGTTCTTAGGCCTTTAGCACAAGGACCAAATGTTGTATTCTTTTTCATGTTTTTAATTCTCTTATGACCATAATTCACAACTGTAAAATTCGTTATAATCCTTCATGTTTAGGGCGAATACATGCTTTATTCCCCACAGTATTATAACATACATATTAGACTACTGTAATATTTAAGTTTATGCATTAGGCGATCCTTAATATATTTTTCTTTGGCTTATCCTAAAGGCTATTAGCTCAAAAGGGAGAGCAATGTGCAAAGTTTGTAACAGCTATTCTTATTACCTTTACAAGTTTTTGAAATTCAGTTTCAATACTTCACACGTGTGTCATTATAACATACATAGTACACTATTGTAACGTGTATTTTACAGCTACTATAACATTTTACTGATTCTCATATTAAGACTTCACATGTGTGTTATTATAACATACACATGTGTGTTATTATAACATACATGGTACATTACTGTAACATGTGTTATACAGTTATTTATAACAGTTTCCTGAACATCATGCTAAGATAATGGATTGTGTTATTATGACATACATATTAGACTATTGTAACATGTATTATAACATACATATTAGACTACTGTAATATTTAAGTTTGCATTAGGCGATCTTTAATATATTTTTCGTTGGCTTATTCTAAAGGCTATTAGCTCAAAAGGGAGAGCAATGTGCAAATTTTGTACAAAGGTATGGGTTCGAATCCCATATAGCCTAGTTAATTTAAGAATCTGGTGTTTAGAATTTGTTGAAACGAGATATGTAGTAAAAAAATTGATAAATAAAACAATAATAATACACAGGATTGCAAAATTAAAGACGTGCAGGTCATGATCGGAGTCGGCTATGCAGCAGTGACGTGCATGGAGCGAGTTACAGTAAAACTCATGCTAATATGTTGCCATAACTAGCCAGTATATTACGACAAAAAAATTACAGTGTTTTCATCCCAAACATTTGCTTACCTTTAGTTAAAATATCCATGTTAAAGAACAACACACACCTTTTAGTAAGTGGTACTATAATCGTTGGTAAGCGTTACAATAACAACTAGTAAGCGCTACAATAACAGCTAGTAAGCGTTACAATAACAGCAACGTGGCATCATCCTGTGCGTCCATGATCTAGATCCAACGGTCTGAAATGGTAGGACGGACTCATTTAAAACCCTGGACTCACCAGATCTCCGCTGTATATATATATATATATATATATAACTTTTAAGATCCGGTACAAACGAACACTCGGTGAGAACGGTGAGAACGACTTTTAACCATTAAATTAGAGTGAATGTACGGCTGATATAACTTCAATTAAACCCAAATTTCAATTAAAAAAAGCAATCATCAAATCCTCCCCTACTTCCTTCGTTCAACATTATTAAAAATTATTCAACCACATATTAAGACCATCCACGATTAGAGTGAGTATCTCATATCGATCATTTTCTTTCATTAAACATGCTTATCGTATCCACGTCGACCTCTTCATTCCCACGACTACATATAATCAACGACCACTGTGAGCGGAATACCAAGTTTGAGCAAAACACAATTAGTGTATATGGTTTCTAAATTGATGTATTTACAACCATTTTTAATGTATTTACAAAATAAGTTTGTGTATCAATGGTAAGATACATTAAATAGTGGTTAGATACATCTAATATTAGTGTAGATACATTGAAATAGACCGTCACTAGTAGAAAAACATTAATTTGCGGCTCTTCATTTGTAGCGTTTTTGCTAAGTAGCAGCAAATAGGAATTGAATTTAATGAATTTTTTAAAAATACACAATGTTATTTGAGGCGTTTATTGATAAAACGCTGCAAATAGAGGAATATGAGGCGTTTTATCCCAAAACGCAGCAAATAAGATAATTAATATTTAAAAAACTAAACAAGTAACCCCCTCACTCATTGGTCATTGTTATCCGCTCATCCCTCATCCCTCACCCCTCATAGTCTTACACCTCTCAATCCGACAGTCAGCCACTATGAACCACCGTTCTTCGCCCCCCAAGACGTGTCACTGTACTGTTAACTACCGCGTTTTCGCGACCTTTCCCCACAGGTTTGTCACTCCGTATTTTATTTCAATTGAATCATTTCATTTTACATAGGGTTTAGAGATAATTCAATTTTTTTATGATTCCTTGTTTAAATAGGTTCAAATAATACTCATAGGGTTTATTTAATTATTTGATAGTGTTTGCTAGTACTCTTGGATTCTCGATTCGTTTTGGTGTGTCGTTGCTCAGAGCACAGCTACACGGTAAGAGGTCCTAATTACCCACATTATTGTTCCCTGAAGTCCTAATTACTATCCCTGAAGTCACCGTCTCCAGAGTCTTTCATCTTTCACTTTATCCTTCTATTCTCCGAACCAGTGCATCACAGTTATCTTCATATTTTCAAACCAATGCAAGCAAAGCTTTATTGTCATATCCTCAAGAAGCGTGACTGTCTTTACTCTTTACGGATGTATTTCCACACATATATTGTATCATTAGCATCTCTGCCATATTCATCGTTTAAGCATCACAGTTTTGGTGGGCTGTGAAGATCAGATGTAATAAAAAGTGTCACTGTTACTGTAGTTTACCTATTTAATTTGGCGATTACTCTGTTATGAGTAAATCATGGAGGCCTGGAGCACCTGACACTGCCTGACTGACAAGTTGGTTTGCTTTATGTAGTTTCAAGGCCGCGAACAGCGACTGAGATTTGCCGACATGAGTCCTTCTTGTTCATACTCACATATGTATTTTCCTTGTTAATTTGGCAGGTTTTTGCTTTATAACTATTCACACATTTTTGTAATTCTTGTGATTTTAATTTTTAAGGAAGTCACTGCCATTTGCAAAAGGAGAGGCGGAAGTGAAAATTGGAAACTTCCCCATCACCAGTGGCTACAAACTGTTCTGTCTGAGCCAAACGTTATTTCAATGTCGTTTATCCCAATTATATCTCTGTTGAATGGTGTCCCTAGGAGTGGATTCTTAAGCCATGCTATAAATCTATATCTTCGCTGTTACCTCACTTTACTAGTGTTACCTTTATCACATTTCCTTTATAACTGAGTATCTGACAGTATTTGATTGATCCTGTAGAGTTGATGTGGCAGGTTACCGCACTATTAGAAAACTATTTGTCGGCGTAGTTAACTTACAGGTATTGATTCAGCTTCTTTAGTTTTAGGGAATATGGAATCCCTCGTTCTATAAGTTTAAGATTTAGGTATTGATTAAGGTTCTTGATGCGGTACAAAGTCAGTTAGTCATTGTCTCCGACCGTCTGATTGTCGGTGCTGTTGTTTTATGCCTATTGCCTTCTTCTGTGAAAGCTAATCTAAATCTTTGGTTAGACTGTATACTTAGTGCTTCTATTGACTGATGTTAAACATTTGTTTTTGCATCTCAAAATGCAGTATTGTCCCAGTTTTAATGGAATGAGAATTATGTTGCAGGAAAAGCGACCCAAGCTCACGGTTACAATCCTTGGACACCTTTTTTCAGTGCGCTAATGGGGTAAACCAATATCTTATGCATGCTGTGACTTATATATTTTTTATATTCGACTTCAAGATGGCTGTTTTCTGGTTTTTCATTTTAAAATGGAGTCGATGTCTAATTACTCTGAATACAATTCTTATTTCATGAACTATATGTTGAATGTTACAATACTTGATAGAATTTTTATTGTAAAGAGTAAGGTTGAATATAATCCGACTCTCTGTATCCGGCAATAGGATGAAAGCATCTGAGGCATTTGGTTATTATTGTTGTTATCATGTAGCAAGTTTTATATCTCAAGTAATATTTGGAAGGCCATAACATGTACAGGGCAACACTTACTTAGTACTTGTTAGTAATCGAGATCCAATACACTTCTGCTGCTGATGGAAAACTCAAGAAGACGGAAATATGCCATGGCTCAACTGAGCCCACTATTATAGGCAACAAGATTTTCCTGCAATCGGGTTTTCTCCCATTGTTTGTACTCCACCTATTCCATGACCACAATGAGGTATCTTCCTTTTTTTCTGCGAATTTATAGCATTTCATGTACACACGCAGATGCACACTACTATTATAGAATTTATAATCTTGATTGCAGTAGACCATCTTTTGTTTTTTTGCATTGATGAAGATATGCTTTTTAAATAACTTTAGATTTTCATGCTTGTTAAACAAATTGGATGCCCTGCCATTTTCTCCTATCTCGTCTCATTACTCATGTATAAGCTCGTAGTTATCAAAAATTTTCTAGGATTTTCACTTAGTAACAAATGCTTCGACTCTACTATCAATATCGCGTGAGCCCTGTAAAACATAATAAATCAGTGAGTCAACGCTTATTGATTAATTTTTTCCAAGCCATTTTAAGTCACATTTCTGTCGTTAATAGTTGTTGCATTCCTGTTGTTAATAGCTGCTGTATTCCTGTCAACAGTGCAGTAATTGTTGTAGCAGTGTTTCTGCCTGCAGTAATATGTTGTATATCATTATTCAGCGTGCACTTCGCGGCCGGCAGAATCATTAGTGGTTGGCTGGTTGCAAGAATTAATTCACTTGCAATATTAGTATTAGAAATAGGTCTTTATATCTCTGAAATTGGATGGATTGGAGTGAAACAAATCCACAATGTCCTCCACAACTATAAAAAACAGTGAACACAAATAAGCTTCTTTATTGAACAAATATAAAATTATTGCTTTGGTTCACTTGGTTTTTCTGTTTTGATTATGTTTTAGTACAAATATGCTATTATCTGAATTCACGCTACATGAACAGGTGAAATGGCCAAGGTGTTAAGATGGTTATTTTACTACAAGGCGTGTTAGCCGGCTGAGAAAGTGTTGTTGCCAGACGTCTAGAGCATTTAGTTAAATTTTTAGGTTGTAGATTGCATTTGTATTTATTTTTGAATAGATATGTATTTTATTTGTAGGATCCTTGTATCAATTTGGTGTATGAATAATTTAAGATTGTATATGGAAGAATATCTTTGAGAGCTAAATTAAAATCATTTTGTTTTGATTAATTTTTATTTTATTAATTTTTTTTTCTTTTTTTTTTTACTATTTGCTGCGTTTTTTTTGAAAAAACGCCTCAAGTAAGAGTGTTATTTGCTGCGTTTTTTCAAGAAAACGCCGCAAATAGGCAGTTATTTGCTGCGTTTTTTAAACGCCGCAAATAACTTTGTTATTTGCTGCTACACCAAAAACGCCGCAAATGACCACTTTTTTGACGCCGCAAATTAATGTTTTTGTACTAGTGCGTCCTTGAGAAGACTCTGGCGGAGAGACGACCACCGTTGTCTCCCGTAATGCACATCCCACCTTAGCTTGCTCTTATTCCGCAATACAAATCTCCCATAATAACTAATTGGGAATGAGAGAGTCGTCGATCGTGATCAAGTTGTCGGTGGCAGAATTTCCCATGTATTTCAATGTATCTACTTTAATATTTGATGGATCTAGCTACTATATGCATGTATCTAACGTTGATACACGAAATCTGTTATTATGCACATTAAAATTGGTGTGAGATGTATCAATAATTAAACCAAAACTTTAAGAATGGTAATGGCTGGAATGATAAAACAAAGGTGATGAAGATGAGGAAATATCAAGTGTTGCAATGTGGTTGTGAGTTTGAAATGTTGAATGGATTACAATTCTAGAATTGCGTTGGTATTAGAGAAGTTTACGGTGTTCGCCAACGTTGTTGATCATCGTCGCTGGCGACGACATGTACTAGTTGGTGAGAGCAGGGGATGATTGGTAGCGTTGTTTTCTATCTCTTTCTCCTTTACCGTCTTTTTTTTTTCTATTGTTCAAAAGCATGGAGGAGGAGGGGATTTATTTGCCTTGGATGTTCCCTTGGCGAACTTGTGGTTTTTAGTGATGATGTGCTGTTAGGATAGTTAAAAAATTTTCATGTTTGTATGTTTGTTATTTCGTTCTCGCATGCTTTCTTGTTCAAAATTGTTCGTATGTGCCAGTAGGTTTTCATTCTCTTGCATTTGTTTGTAAATATGCTTAGGAGGTCGAAATGTGGAGGGTATATGTCGTCAATGATGATAATTGTTTTGCCCGTGTCATTCGCCTCTTGATAGCCCGCACCTCTTGATGTCGCTTTATTAAAGCGAAAACTCGGAAGTCTAGCTTAATGACCAAGTTTCGGCCACCTTGTGAGACCGTAGTATGCCCGAGACTTGACCTAGGTCCGACATTAGCTACTCAAATGTGAGGATAGAGCCTCCTTTTCTCCGGTCCATCAAACCGGTCCTGTTTAGCTTTGTAAGTAGTCCTCCTTACATGGTGTGTCATGTACGCATAAGCGTGGCGCTCGTTCCTTGATTCCATTGAAGTGTCGATGTGCAAGTTGCGACAATTTTGTTCAAAATAACCTCATAATAAACAAAATAGCTTTGCTTTGGCCCTAGTATCTATTTCCCCTTTTGATTCACCCCTTTGAGCCTTAGCCTTTTTCATTTTGCATAACTACTTGTTAGAAATCACATTTCAGATTAAGACTCATATTATATATGGGCAAAATATTAATTTAGTCATAAAACTAAATATGAAATTTATGCATGGAATAGAAATACAAAGTTTAAAAAACCTTACATTAAGATTTCGGAATTAGGGCACACAATTCAGTCACCTACCAAATCTCGTCTTGGGCTATTAGAAAATTGGATGAAATCTGCATTTTACACCATCAATATCTTTCATTTTGCATTTATAAAAATTTGATATTCTTAATATATTCACAAAGACGAATCAAACAAGATCTCACATGACTATGTTTTCTCTTATACATTGTACTGTCGAGAATATTATAGATTGGGGAAGAGTATTGCATCCTTTTGCGTCTGCATTTTCATTTTTTGCATGCATTCACGTTTTCTTTATGTTCTTTTAGTTTTTCTTTTCACTTTGTTTTGCCTTTTCCATGTTTTTTCTAAAAAATATCACGTTTATATTTGCATATAGTCGAGTCGGATTGGAGTTATTTGATGATGATATTGCCCTATAGTCTTTTTATTGCTATTCCTTGTATTTTTCACCACCATTTAGCAAAATCTTGTAAAGCATATCCCGAATTTTGTCTTGAAATTTTACTTGGATTGTTAGACTTGACTTGTGTTTTGGCAACCTACTTAAAATCTGAGTTTTAGAGCCTATAACTGGTGACATTCATGACCGGTTTATCTAGGATTGAGAGTAGTTACTCCATTCATTTCACAGCATTGCATGTATATGACATTTGATTGCTGTTTGTCTGCACGCATGATTTTGTGGTTGGTATCACATGTTTGGAGAATACTTGCATATCCCGTTTCTCATTATTGTACCCATTTAACTCCACATTTAGCCAAAAACTGCCAGTTGACCTATAAACTACACCCAAATCTTAGCCTACCTTGTGTCGAGCTAATTTAGTGTTGTTTTGTAGTATATATTCATATCATCAGTTTTGGTTCGGTATTTCATTTTGGGAGTTGGTATTTGAGAAAGTTGGAACTTGAACTCGGAATTGGTTGAATTTCATGAACTTAGCAAAAAAAAAAAGAGATGAAAAGAAAAGAAAAAGAAAGCTGCATTCCCGTGCTTATCATTACATCTTTGGGAACAGAAAAAAAAAAGAAAGGAAAGAAAAGAAAAGAAGAAAAAAGGAGAAAATTCAATAACTTGAGCATTTATGCCCGATTCGAATTCCATGGTTATAATGAGTCGTATGCCAAGCATGGCATCGAGTTTTTTGTGAGTAAGATAGATGGTTTGACTTTTGGTTAAGTCTGGGTAGCTAGCTCGAGTCGTTACCTCCTCTTTTCCATATTGTTTTTTGCCTCTTCTTACCCATTTTACCTCACATAACCATAACTTGCAAGTATTCGGCATGTGATAGTCATTGATTGGTTGAAATGCGTGTGTACGGTAGCTAGAATCCTTTGTCATGTTAGTTTGCAATGCATGTTTATGTTGGTCGCAGTCTAGGTGAGTGTCTATATTTTCTTTCTCTCTTTGCACATATCATACTCACCCTTTGCTTTGATGAGAGAATAGTGACCCGGGAGAGTCTGAATATACAAGTCTTGCAAAGTCAAAATGTCCAAGTTGTTTTTCAAAAATATGCATAAATTCGTTGCTTTTGTATTTAGCTTTTTGATGATTGATCATTTGCATTGAAGTAGTTAGTATTTGACTTATAGCTAGCTCTAAAATGTACTCCTTTCCACTAGGTTCATAGTAGATGCATTTACTATACGTATAGTAGTTTGCTTGAGGACAAACAAAGGTTTGGTTTGGGGATTTTTGATGCGTGCATATTATTTACACTTTCTAGCACCATTTGGCACGCATCTTTAGGCATTTACATATGATTTCTATCTTGTTTTGCCTCGAATTTGTTTCTTTGTGTTTCTATTGCTATTTTGTAGGAATAAGCTAAGAAGCGATGAAAACCAAGCTAAAACTCGTCCCAAGTGCTTTCAATTAGAAGATGGAAGTTAGAATAGGCCTTATAAGCATTGGGAAGCGCAAGTCGTCCAACTGAAAGACTACTTGAGGTGCGCAAAATGAAGAATGGGAGCTAAGCAACCAAGGAAGAACTTCAACTTCCTGGTGCCTACTTTGGAGAGCCATATCTCGAATTATACAGTATAGAATCAGATGATTCTAATTGGAGATGAAAGCTTATCCTCTTAGCTTTCCAACGCCACCAAGAACGCTTGATTTGAACGAGTAACGTAGAAATGACAGTTGTTTGAAGTTCAGTGCGCGAAGCAGGAATTACTCGCTAAGAAGTCTTCGATCGAGTCTGTAATCAATTCGATTGAGGGGTTTTGATCTGTAATCCATTCGATCGAGGGGTTCTGATCTGTAATCCATTCGATCGAATCCTTAATCACTTGATCGAGCACTTTTGGTCCTTAATCTACTCGATCGAGTGGGTTTGAAACTCGATCGAGTAAATCACTAATGGGCTTTGGTTTTCGTGCTTCCTTTTCTAGGTTAGATTTTGACTTAACCTAATCTATATATAACATAAAAAGGCAAGACAAAGCACCATATTTCACCATTTCACTTTTGAGAAATTCTAGCAAGTCACCTCATCATTATCATTATTTAAAAAAGAAAAAATAAAAAAACTACAAACATTAAATACATACCAAGTTTTTAAATAGCATAACATTATTATCTAAAAAAAAACTAATGAATTTACAAACACTTATCGTATACCAAGTTTTTAAATAGTATAATAACGAATAAAGTCTAGACTCTTAATTTTTAATTAATTTAACAGCAATTTAAAATTTAAAATTTAAAGTCAAAAGTGAAATGGTAAATTTAAAATTTAAAGTCAAAAGTGAAAATGCATGCTAAATTTAAAATTTATTTGTTCATTGTTAGAATAAGTTAATTCCCAAATAAAAAAACACATCACTGTAAATTTACATCATACAACTATTTTGTTTTGCTATAAAGATTAAATTATATACATCTATTTATACAATATAATTTAAAGGCTAATTATTACAGTAATTTTTTTAGCGTTGCGTACTTGCGTGTACGTAAAGATAAGTTATTCACACAGTATTTATCGAAAAACTAAAACCTTTTAATTATTATTATATTCACACTCTAAAAAAATATTAAAAGGTAAAATTATTAGGTGAAATTAATAATTTCTAATACACTTTTGACCTTTCTTTTGTCTATAATAATTTTTGGATAGAATTTATTCAACGTCTTATCTAAAATATTAAGGTTTTTTTTGGAATATAAAAAGTAACAAATTTACTCCGTAATCATAAGTGAAAAATATATTGTATATAAATAGAATACTTATACAATATAATTAAAACGCTAAATTAAGTAGTTTTTTATCGTAATGTGACAAGATAAGCTATTTATAAAGTGTTTGTCTAAAAAAATTATTTATAAAATCTAATTAAATTAATGATAGCCTAAGAAGTGTGGTATGGCAAAATTAAATGTGTCATGACAAATTTAAATGTGACTTGGCGAAAAAAAGTGACATGGATTATCAATTTAAGAAAAAAAAAATATAAGTTAAGAAATTAACAAATATAAGCTTTAAACACAAAAAAAAATTACTCATTGATCTCGTCTCATAAGTTTTGTTATTTATTTACCTTTATTAGTTAACCATTATTTCCTTTATTTAATGAAATGACCTTTTAACTTTATTTTCATTTACTCCATTTGTCCGTTGATATGTTTACACTTCTTTTATTTTGTAAGGGGAATAAAAGAGAAGTGTAAACATATGAGTGAGACGGAAGAAGTACTATATATGCCCACTTTGTATATTCCATATTTTTTTTTATCTTTGTTCTATTCATAAAATTTGGAGAGAATTAGTTGCAAAAATTTTTCATATGCAACTATTATAACAACCCTAATTTCAATTTTATTTAAAAAATTAGCACTAAAATATACATAGAAAAGTAAATTAGTTATTTCGTTTTTTATTTTTCTTATGTTTTGAATTAATTTGAATCTTATTAGTTATTAATTTTTGTGTTTGTTTTAATATTGCAGGAGAATGAATTTTCATCTTTAGTCAAAAAAATGGTAGGTGAGTTATGCCTAGAGACCTAAATTAATTATTCGCTTTTTAATTTTATTATGTTTTAAATCAATTAGAATCTTTTTTTTTTTTTTTGCAGAAAGCAAAGGATCTTATATCATTAAATAAGAGTGAAGATTACAAGACCCCGAGACTAACTACAAAGGAAGCCAATGCGACTCCCTTCTAAAAAAACCTTAAGAAAGGAAAAAAATCTGACCTATCCGAAGATACAATCAGAAAACCAGAAAAACATTGCATACAAAGTATACAATGTGAAAAAACTGGTAACTGTACACCCAGTGTAGGTTACAGTAAATGACTCAATATGGAAGCCTCATCTAGCCCATAAGAGCAATGATACATTCGAGTATTAACATGATAGATAATGTCACGGATCAGAACAACGCTTGATTTGGATCGGCCTTCAAATAGTCTGCAATTCCTCTCAGCCCATATAGAGTATATAGTGCACATCAAAATGCATCTTCTTCTTCGTTTCAACCAACTTTTACCTCTGTTATGAATTTGAAACCAAAACAAAAGATTAGTCAAGTCAGTAGCATAAGTGGCAAACGAGTAATACCTTTGGAGTTCAGTCCAGATTGCAGCAGTAAAGTCACAATTGAAGAAGAGATGCAAATGGTTCTCTTCCGCATGCTCACAAAGAATACAACGATTCACCCAATTCAAGCCACTACGTTGGTACTTATCGACAGTAGACAAAGTATGTTGAGTGGCCATACTACAAAGAAACCTATGCTTATAAATCAATTAGAATCTTATTAGTTTTTTTTGCGTGTTTATATTAATATTGTCGGAGGATGAATTTTCAGCTTTAGTCAGAAAATTTCTAGGTAAAGTATACGCAGAGAACTAAATTAATTATTCTTTTTTTATTTTTATTATATTTTGAATCAATTAGAATCTTATCAGTTATTATTTTTGTGTTTACATTCATATTACAGAGGGATGACAAACTCACATATAAATAACAATGCACGAGATTGAATATAATAGCTATGGATCTTCTTTACAGATATTTTCTTGATTTGAATGACTCTTTTATATTTGCCAATTTTTTTCTTGACATGGCAAAAAAAGTGACATGGATTACCAATTTAAGAAAATTAAAAAATATAAGTTTAAAAAAAAAATAGAAGGTGTAAACAAAAAAAATGTAATTAATTAATCTCCTCTAATAATTTACCTTATTTATTTAACCATTATTTCCTTTATTAATGAAATGACCTTTTAACTTTCCTTTCATCATTATTATATATACTATTTATTTATGTACCATATTTTTTTTATGGATAATTTGTGAGAAACTACCTTACATTTATGCCCATTTGTGAACAACTACCTTACTTTTTTTTTGGTTAAAAAACTACATTTCATTTTAATTTTTTGTTAAAAACTACCTAAAAAAAGTATTGAGGCCCATTTCTATTTATTATTGGTTTCACACGTGTGAGTTCTCTAAATTTTCATTCTTATTTTGTCATTAAACTTGATATACAAGCTTATCCTTCTTATCTAAAGTTCTAAACGAAAGGGAATTCTTGCCATTAGCTTCAATTTCTTTCTTTAAGCATGTGGAATAATTGCTCCGGATGATGAACATGGGCTAAATGGTATGAACTCTCTGCTATTAGTGAATAGGTGTTAGTCATGCATTTATTTGATAAAATGCACTATTATTGATTGGTTTATACATTTCTGATACATATTGTTCTACTCATTGCCGTATGATGCCGCAATACTTCATACTTCATTTGCAGCAGCCATAGTAACTCCCTCTCTTGTCAAAAACTACCTATGGGGCAGAAGTAGGATGTCCAAGTGCTACTTGCTAGTGAAAGGATTTAGCAGAAAGAAATTAAAGCTAATGGCAAGAATTCCCTTTCGTTTAGAACGTTAGATAAGAAGGATAAGCTTGGATATCAAGTTTAACGACAAAATAAGAATGAAAATTTAGAGAAGTTACACTTGTGAAACCAATAATAAATAGAAATTGGCCTCAAAACTTTTTTTAGGTAGTTGTTAACAAAAATTTAAAATGAAAGGTAGTTTTTAACAAAAAAAAAAGTAAGGTAGTTGTTCACAAATGGGCATAAATGTAAGGTAGTTTCTCACAAATTATCCTTTTTTTATTTTCCTTTCATTCATAAAATTTTGAGAGAATTGGTAATAGAATTTTTCATATATATTCCAAAGTTAGGAAGATTTTAACTGTATGTCGAGTAGAAAATAAATTTTAATGCAATTTGTTCATATATGAAAGAAGACTTCTTTAATGGAATAGAAAATAAATTTCAATGCAATTTTTAGATAGTCGCTTCAAAACAACCAAGTTATTCATATTTTGATTTACCTATCCTCCTGAATCAAAAATTGGATTGTATTAAACATTTGTTTTAAAATACCGCTCCCTCAGTCGTGTTCGTTTTAAAAAAAATAATTGAGAGAGGGGACTACCCCGTTTAAGTTATTCACAAATTAAACACATAAGTACAGTAAATTATTAATGATCCCGTGATTTTCACGGGCTCCAAAACTAGTGTCTCTTATAAAAAGAGATGAGGTTAAGGTAAAAAGGGGGATCTCACACACCACTCTTAATCTCTCTTAGTTCTTGTCACTGTAAATTTGGGGATAGCTTTTTCTTCCTCGTTCTTCCTCCTTTTTTTTTGCTCCAAATTCTTGTAAATCTTTTCTTTACCTTTAATCTTTTTTTGTTCTTTATTTTTTTGTTCGTTTTTCTAGTTTAATTCATCTTTTTTATGTCTTTTGTTAATCGCATCTCAATGGTTAGTTTAGAATCTCAAGCCATGTGTAGCTAATTTCGTAATATGTTAGGATAAGGGAATCGCGGTAATAATGTAATAAGATTCACATGTTTGTGACGAGGTTTGTTTATAAGCAATCTAATTATAAAACTAGTTGATTGAATGCATGCATGAGACCGGTTTATCTAGTAATACTCCGCCTGAATCGAAAGATTGGTAGAGTAGGCTTGCTTAGGACAATCTATATAACCTACCTGGATCGAAAGATTGATAGGGGAGTTTAGGGCGATTTCAGACTGAAAGGACATTAATCGTTCCCACCTTATCATAAAATAAACTGACTTAGCACTTTTATATTACATGAATTACCGCGGTGACCCGAATCCTAGCATATCCCCGTTTACATCGTTTAGAATCATGTTTTTAATCATCTCCTTTTATTCTTTGTTTTCTTTTTCTTGTTTAGTTAGTTTCACCAATCCAAAACCCCCGATTTTTGTGACTGGACAATTTAAGATCGCAAATGGAATTTTACCTCCATGTGGATACGATCCCTACTTACACTAGCTTCTAGCTAGTAGACTTAGGTCTTTATCTTTGATGCATAACGACACGCATCAAACTGTTTGACCTTATGGCTAATAGGACCTACCACCAACCAACTCAGAATATAACCACCTGATCATGAGTTATCAACTAAAAAATGGTGATTATTGGACATAACAAATATAATGAAACACAAAATATTAAATTCGATGAATTTTAATAATATAAATAAAATAGATACATGTCCAATCCATAAGTAACTAATACAATTCAGGAACACGTTTTATTACCATTGAGATTATGTGCCCTTCATGTTTACTTTGCGATAATGCTTTGGTGACAGGATCCGCAATATTGACATCCGTCCCTATCTTGCATAGCGCTATCCCATTTTGCTCCACATAATCCCGTATCAAGTGAGCCTTCCTGAGTACGTATCTAGATTTAGGTTTCTTAGACTGGAAGATGGCACCACTATTATCACAGTAAACGGTGATTGCTTCATTCGAATTAGGAACTACTTTTAGTCCTTGTAAGAACTGTCGAATCTATATAGCTTCCTTTGCAGCTTCAAAAGCCGCAATGTACTCAGATTCGGTCATAGAATCTGCTGTTACTGATTGTTTGGAGCTCCTCCAACGGACCGCTGCACCATTTAGAGTGAAAACGAATCCAAATTGGGATTTCGAATCATCCCTATCTGTCTGGATACTAGCATCTGTGTAACCCTTACCACAAAGCTCGGTGTTTCCTCCGTATACCAAGACCCAATCATTAGACCTTCGTAAGTACTTAAGAATGTTCTTTATAGCCATCCAATGACTTTCACCTGGATTGCGATGGTATCGACTCGTCATACTAAGTGCATATGCCACTTCTGGATGTGTGCACTTCATAGCATACATGACCGATTCTACTACAGATGTATAAGGAATACGACTCATGTGCTCTATCTCTTTCTGTGTTTTAGGTGACTAAGTCTTACTCAAACTTACCCCATGAACCATTGGGAGGTACCCCTTCTTGGAGTTTGTCATGCTGAACCTCTCAAGAATATTATCAATATAAGACTCATGGCTCAATGCTAACATCCTTTTAGATTTGTCTCTACAGATCCGGATGCCAAGAATCTTCTGTGCCTCACCCATATCCTTCATCTGGAAATAATGTTTCTGTAACCATACTTTAACCGAAGATAGCATGGAAATGTCGTTTCAAATCAAAAGTATTTCATCAACATAAAAAATCAGGAACGCTATTTTACTCCCACTTGACTTGATATATAAGCATGGTTCCTCGACACTGCGTTTGAAACCATTCCCTTTTATCACCTTGTTAAAGCGATGATTCTAACTACTTGAAGCTTGCTTAAGTCCATAAATGGAACGCTTTTAAGCTTGCAAACTTTCTTAAGATTTTTAGGATCGATGAAACCTTCGGGTTGTATCATATACAATTCCTCTTCCAAATAACCGTTAAAGAAAGCAGTTTTCACATCCATTTGTCATATCTCATAGTCATAAAATGCAGCAATCGCTAAGATAACCCGGACATCAAACAACACTCAAAAAGTTCCAGAAACTGACTAGGGGTGGGAGTCGGTCTCCCTGTCGGTTTTCGGGCAGCCGACCGAGGGGTTTTACTCCTCAAGCTCGTTTCTAAAAACAAGTCAAATGCTACCCCGGCCAGTGGATCGTCCGCCGGCCACCCGGGTGAGAACAAAACCTAGCATTTCAAACAATAAATACCAACCAAGAGGATGCCCCGGCCGGTGGACCAGTTGCCGGCCACCCGGCTGAGAACACAACTTCACAAATTTTGCAGTTAAATTTCCATAATCCTTAAAGGGGATCCCAGCCGGCATGCCAACCTTCCGCCGGCCACCCGACTAAGAGTACCTGATACGTAAAAATCACATTTCCTAGAATATACCAGCATTTCTAGCATGCGACGGTCTTAAAATAGATTTTATACATGTCCAAACTTGCGTAAACAACACGTAAACAACACCAACAAATGTTAAATCCACATGCAAATGTAAACAAATGATTTGAGGCAAAATTAACATCCTTACAACAAATGTTAAATCCACATGCAAATGTAAACAAATGATTTGAGGCAAAATTAACAAGCATAAACATGAATTAATCAACTAAAAGTCATATTATGAACAATATAACCATGAACATGTTAAATATTATAAACCCACTAAATTCCAAAACCAATATTGCATTTAACACAACTAATAATTGTAGAATTCATCCAATTATATGAATTATGAACACAACCAAGAAACAAGTCCATAAACCACATTTCTAACACACCAAATATCAAGTAAACCACATAAAAAATAATCTTTTGACATTAGATCGAGAACTCTCTTAAAGTTACCTTATATCTCTTCAAATCTTCATTGAATCACGTCCATGATGCCTATTACCAAAGTATGCTTTCTCACCCAAAATCTTCAAAGAATAGAGCAAAAAACGAAATCCTAGAAATAACAATTTTCTGAAAACTCACCCAGACGAGACTTTTATTACATGAAAAGAAGGAGAATAAGGAGAGAAGAATATTGGTATAAAGAACATGAAATTTTGTTGAGAAATTAAGAAGTTATGAAGTGATTTGTGTTCTTGAAGTTTATTTTAATGGAGATGGTTTTATGCTAGTATAAGAATTCTATTTCCCTTGAAAGACTTCTTTATTCAAACATAGGAATATATACAAGAAGCTAGTAACGTATGCCATAATGAATGGCTACAAATATGGAAACAACTTCCTAATAATATGCACAAATATTATTGACTGGAAATACAAAAGGGAATATACTGAGGTATATTCTAATAGGCTCCCTCAATCGAAGCGGGAGGAGGTCGGATACTGAGATTGGATCGAAATTCGTCAAAAAGAACCCGGGGCAGCCCCTTTGTGAATATATCAGCGTATTGATAGCGTGTGGGAACATGACGAACGTTTACTTGACCAAAGGCAACTTTTTCGCGAACGAAATGGATGTCTATTTCAATATGCTTTGTTCGCTGATGGTTAACTGGATTACCGGATAAGTAAATGGCGGATATGTTGTCACAATAAATAACGGTGGCCGTTTTGATGGGGCTTTGTAATTCCAGTAATAGGTTTCGAATCCAGCAGGACTCGGCTACAACATTAGCCACGCCCCTATATTCGGCTTCGGCACTTGATTTTGAGATGGTGGGTTGCCGTTTAGAGGACCATGAAATGAGATTATTTCCGAGGTAAACACAATAACCGGATGTGGACCGTCTTGTATCCGGGCAGCCGGCCCAGTCGGCATCACTATAAGCACTACGAGAATCAGTTTTAGAAGCAGAGAGATGGAGCCCATAGTGAGAAGTACCTTGCAAATATCGAATGATTCGTTTTAGAGCTCCGAAGTGGGCTTCCCGTGGGTCATGCATATACAAGCAAATCTGTTGTACCGCATAGGAGATGTCGGGTCGAGTGAATGTGAGATATTGGAGTGCTCCTGCTAGGCTGCGGAAACTAGAGGGATCCGAGACTGGTTTTCCCGAGTTTGCACCAAGTTTCGGGTTGGTGTCAACGGGTGTGCGAGCGGGTTTACATGAGGACATATTAGCACGAGCAATAATGTCGGTGGCATACTTTCGTTGATGTAAAAAGAGGCCGGACTTGTGACGGATCGCCGAAATACCCAAGAAATAATTGAGCGGGCCAAGATCGGTCATAGCGAACTCTTTGCCGAGAAGAGCGAGTAGTTCGTCACGTAGTTTAGTGGATGAAGTTGTAAGGATTATATCATCCACGTATAGTAAAAGATATGCCACATGATGATCATGATGATATGTGAATAAAGATGGGTCTGACTTACTATTTGCAAAACCGAGAGTGACAACAAATGAGGCGAACCGTTGGTACCATGCGCGAGGGGCCTGTTTAAGACCGTATAGTGATTTCTTGAGAAGGCAAACATGGTCCGGGTGTTGACGGTTTTTAAATCCTGGCGGTTGGTGCATATAAACTGTCTCATCAAGTCGGCCATGTAGGAAGGCGTTTTTGACGTCAAGTTGATGAATGGGCCAGTTTTTGGAGACCGCAAGACTGAGAACGGTGCGTATTGTTGTTGGTTTTACAACGGGACTGAATGTTTCATCACAGTCCACTCCCACCTATTGAGACCTGCCATTAACAACAAGCCGAGCTTTGTATCGCTCCAAATCACCGTTAGCTTTGAATTTATGCTTAAACAACCATAGACACCGTGTTATATTGACATTTGATGGTCGAAGCACAAGAATCCAAGTCTTATTCTTAAGTAGCGCGTCATATTCATCTTTCATGGCTTGATTCCAATGACGGTCTTTAAGGGCAGTTAAGGGATTCTTGGGGATGGGTGAAAGGTCAGTTGTAGCACAAAGGTCAAAATGGTGTTTTGGTTTGAATATACCGTGTTTAGCGCGGGTTGTCCTTTGTGGGGAAGGCAGGTGGACTTGTGGTACCGGGTCAGGGGGTATAGAAGTCGGACCGGGGTTTGGGGGAGAGTTGGGCTGGTTTTGATTTGGCATAGGGGATGGGCCAGACGCCAGTGGGCCAGAGGTAGGCGTGTTTGGGGAAACAGGGGCCGGTTCTGTTGGGCCAGAATTAGGGGTGGTGGGGTCTGGACTGGGCTGTAGGAGATTGCCAGAAGTGAATGGGCCAGGAAGGTTTGTGTTTTGGAAAACAGAGGTATGAGGTGTTGGGCCATTATTAGGAGGTGGGGTTTCTGGGATTGGGCCATTAGGGGTTTGTGATTGGAGTTGAAGACGCACGTAAGGGTTGGGCTCATGTTCTAGAAAGGTGTATGATGAAGTTGGCTTCGGTATGGTCTGGGCATAGGGAAACACGGTTTCATCAAACGTGACATGGCGGGAGATAAAAATCTTACGAGAAGTCAAGTACAAACATTTATAACCACGGTGATTGGACGGGTATCCAAGAAAGACACACGGGGTGGCACGGGGGGCCAATTTGTGTATGGTGGTAGGGGGATATGCGAATACACAAGCATCCAAAAGTCCGGAGGTTAGCATAGGTCGGGTTACGTTTATACAAGCTCGATGTTGGTGAGGTGTATTAGTTGGCTTTGCTAGGGAGGATGTTGTGGATGTAGGTTGCCATGGCTAGGGCATGGTGCCACATGTTTGGAGGCATGTGAGCATGAAGGAGGAGGGTGCGAATCGTGTTATTGATAGTGCGGATTTTACGTTCGGCTTTCCCATTTTGTGGGGAGGTATGAGGACACGAAAACCGAAACAATAAGCCACGTTCCGCAAAAAATTTGTGGAGGGGGGTATTATTGAACTCACGACCGTTGTCACATTGCAACGTTTTTATGGGTAGATTAAATTGTGTGGTAATCATGGTATAAAAGGTAGTGAAAATTTGTGTGACTTGGGACTTAGTCGTGAGTGGGTAGGTCCACAAAAAATTTGTGTAATCGTCAAGAAACAAGATATAGTAGCGATGGTTAAGAGTACTCAAAACAGGTGACGTCCATAAATCAGTATGCACAATATCAAAGGGTAACAAAGTGGTGCTTAAAGAGTCATAAAATGGCAATTTAATATGTTTTCCCAATTGACAAGAATGGCAAACAACAAGTTTATTACTAGGACGACAAGCAATGTTTTTATGAGTGCATAATGAATTAAAAATATCGGAGCCGGGATGCCCTAGGCGTCCGTGCCAGGTGGAGGCGTCAATTGCGGTGAGGGCTTGGGCTTGGTTTGTCGGACGTTTTGGTGACGCGGGTTGGAGAGGGTAGAGGTCCCCCGTGCTATTAGTTCTCATAATCGGCACCCCCGTCTTGAGATCCTTCACAGTAAAACCGAATGGGTCAAATTCAACAGATACAAGGTTATCAGTGGTGAATTTTCGAACTGAAACCAAGTTTTTAATTATTTTAGGAACATGTAAAACATTCTGTAAAGTGAGGGATTGGTTAGGAGAGGGCAGGGACAAATTACCACGACCGACAATAGGAATCATATGACCATTTCCGACTACTATATGACGATTACTACTTAAATGAGAATAAGAGGAGAGATTACCATTATTGGAAGTCATGTGCGATGACGCACCCGTGTCCATATAATAGGTATCGTCCGGTTGTTGAAGCGATAAAGATTGCATGACGACCGCGATGTCCGTTGGTACGAAAGCACCTTGAGCAGCACCCGTTGGTCCAGTTTGCGCAACAAATGCCTGAGTCGGGCGAGGTCCGAGAATACCCGGTGCACGTGACGGAGGTGGGGCAGTCCAACCGGTAGTAGGGTAGGAGCAGGGTGGTACAGCCCACCCCTGCTGTTGTGGGGCCTGCCACGGTGACAGGGGTACCCAAGTCCACGTTCCAGCCTGTTGTTGGTTTCCGCGGCTGCCGCCATTGCTTCCACTCGATTGCTGCTTGTTGTTCGAATCACTATTGCGGCCACCCTTCCCACGATTTTTCTTGTTATTGTTTCGTCCCTTTCCCTTATTCGTGTTCGACGTCCCATCTTTGTTATTTGAATGGGAACGTGAATCAGAATCAGAGGTGGGAGCATTCGTGTGGGAGACATGGAGCGCAGTAGCATTCGATGTATGTGCACGGCGTTTTTCTTCAAGAGAGAGCATTGAACGGGCCTTATAGAAGGACGGGAGAGGATCGCTTTGCTGTATGATAGAAGCGACGCCATCATATCCGTCTGAAACTTTGGTAACCATCTGGAGAACGAGACGAGTCTCCGAAACCGGGGCACCAACATTGGCGAGTTGGTCGGAGATCATTTTAAGCGCCTGACAATAGGATGATACGTCTGGATAATTATCCATTTGGATGCTAGCAAACTGTTGTTCCAGTAATACGGCCCTTGAATGTTGATTATCAACATAAATATCCTTAAGACGGTCCCATGTGGTCTGAGCGGAGGCACCGGGTTCAAGGATAGTATGAAGGAGATCAAGTGAGATTGTACTGTAAATCCATTGTTTGACAATGGCGTCGAGTCGAGTCCACTGCGCGTCTTTGTTGATCACAGCATCTTTTTCCGGAGCGATGTGGTCGATGACGTCGAAGGCACGGGCAGTGTTGAGAAACAATTCTACCCATGACGCGTAATGAGCAGTCTCGGATTCGAGGGTTATTTGGACATAGTTTTTGATATCTGAGACGGAGTAGGCCTGATGAAACGTAGTTTTGGGGTTGACGTTACCATTAGTCATGGCGGCAGAATGAAGGGAAGAAGAAGATACAGAATAGCGGAAGGTTGAAGAGGATCTTTTATTTGAGGGGTGATACCATATAAGAATTCTATTTCCCTTGAAAGACTTCTTTATTCAAACATAGGAATATATACAAGAAGCTAGTAACGTATGCCATAATGAATGGCTACAAATATGGAAACAACTTCCTAATAATATGCACAAATATTATTGACTGGAAATACAAAAGGGAATATACTGAGGTATATTCTAATAGCTAGGTTTTGTGGAGGATGAAGATGAATAGTATAGTTGTGTAGAAAACACAAGCTTAAGTAGTAAGAATGGGTTTGAGTCGGGTTTTGACTCAGAATTTATTTAATAAGTCGGGATGACTCGGATTTAGCCAAACAAGGCGAAAATTGCATCTTAAGACTATTATGACCCAAGATGGAATAAAATATATAAACTAACTATTGTTTTACGAAAATAATTAAAATATATCATTTTTGAAATAAAAGCTGAAAATACTTTAAAATTACGAGACGTAAAATCTCGGGTGTTATAACTTGATCATTGGCTTTAATTAGCTTATGGGTTGGTTTTATAAGTTAAAGACGGAGTTCGAGTCCAAGGTTTGATAGGCATGGAAATTAGGAGGATATGTGTTCATTAGGCGCACTAATTATGTGCGGAAGCACGAAAAAGAGCAGACAGGCAGAGTTGAGGCGCGTCTGAGGCACGACCAACACACAAATTCTGCCTTTAAGCTTTGTTCTATGTCGTGATTCAGTTTTCACAATTAGTTTATTTCCTTATTTCATTCGGTTTGTTACAACTATTATTATTATTATTATTATCTATAAAATCTAATTAAAAGGCTAGCAAAAAAAATGTGACATGGCAAGATTTAAATATGACATGACAAGTTTAAATGTGACATGGCATATTAATGTGACATGGATTAAAAATTTATTATATCACATTTGTTTAGTTAATTTACTAATAAGTCTATAAATAAAATAAAAAGGTTAACCAAAAGTATCTTATTTCACCACTAGAATACTAACAAGTCACCTCATTATTTCTTATTTTAAAAGTAAAAAAAATTAAACTTTTACCTCTTGAATTTCTAGATAAATTAAACAACAATTAAAAATCAAAATCAAAGTTCATACAATACTAAATTTTAAATTTCGATGTTTATTGTTAGAATATTTTAAGCAACAAACTAATATACACAACTTATAAAATAATAGTACATAAGTTTTAAATATTAAGGAGAAATAATATCATACTACATTAAACATTTGACCTTTTAATTTTTAAAATTAGAAAAGGTTAAACGACAAATAAAAATTTACACCACTCTAATTTTAAACATTGACCTTTTAATATTATCATTATTCTTAAATTAGTTTTGTATATTAAATGTACTATTTTCCCAAATATATGCAACCCTTCAAAATTTCATAATTTATAATTAATATTGACATTTTAAATGAAAATTTTGTTATAAAAATTTCATAATTTATAATTAAAATTAAAGTTTTAATTATTTTGTTTTAATAAAACATGTTAATAAGTAATTAAAACTTTTCATATTACTTAACATCCACCATTTTCTTCCTATTTAATTCATTTTCTTAATTGAACATGGTAATAAATTAATTGAAATTCTTCATAATACTTAACCCAACCAAATTAATTAAAATTTAAAGCAAACCTTTTACATCTCATTTATCTTTACTTTACTCTTATGTCTATATTAAATTTGCTAATAATGAAAAGAATGCTCAAAAGTCATAAAACATTAAAACCGTGCTACATATTTATGTATATATTAAATTTGCTAATAATTATAAAAAAAAAGAACTTCCAAAAGTCGTAAATTGCATCCTCAATCGGTTATAAATGTTTGATGGAATACAACATTTGTGAGCCAAAACTCAAGCCAATTTTTTGGTATGCCTCCATCACCATGAAAATTGTATGTGTTAATAATGTTTCTTATCATTGTCTCAACATTAAGGTAAGCTAAGTATATTAAGGTTTTATTTATTTATAAGTTTTATTGGCTATGGATGACTCATTTAGCTTCACATATATGTTGTTTTGTTTTAATCTAGGACTATCAAAATTTGTGGTTTGTCATATTCAAAGGTAAACATACTTACATCTCTATGACTCAATGTCTTATTTCTTTTATTATATAAAAAAATCTTAAACTAACAACGATAAGGTTAACAATACAAAAATCAAATTCCACCATTTTGTTTATTAGTAATCATTCAGTGAATTTTTTTTGTAGGATGATTCATTGGAGAAAGAAGACTATATGTCTACCCCATCACCGAGAGAATTATATATGTAAATAATCATTCTTATCATGCATGGTAAGTGTATTACGGTAAGGTAAGTGTATTAAGGTGTTAAATTAATAATTTCTTTTCTTATTTTTAAGTTCTATTGGTTATGAAGTACTATCACATTTTTTTAACTTCACATATATGTTGTTTTGTTGTTATTTAGGGGCTACCAAAATTTGTGGAGTTGTGATATTCAAAAGTAAAATTTACTTACATTTTTATTATTTAATGCACTATTTCTTTCATTATTTAAGAAAAAAATTAAATTAATATAATCATAATGTAAATATTAAATAAATCAAATTCCACCATTTTGTTTGTTATTAATCGCTAAGTGGATATTTTTTGTAGGGATGGTTCATTAATCATTTGAGAAAGAGAACTATATGAAGAAGAGAATACTAGAATTGCTTAAACAAATACTCCCCATATTTCCCTCAATACTATATTATAAACTAACGACATGATTGACAACATGAATGTTCATGATTAATTATTTTTAGTTTTAAAAAAAAAAATTAGTATTTCATAAACTTTAAAATGTATGTGTTTTTTTTGTAAATTTATTGACATGAATAATGGCCATATGTACATTATTATTAATATTTATGCCTACAATATAGTTAGAAGGCTACTTAAAACATTTAATTTTAATCAACATGCCATAATTATATTGGTTAATACATAATTCATCTATATTATTGATTACTAGATTATTCATTTATTTTTATCATATTGTAAAAAGACAAGACTAAGTATCTTATTAATACCAAAAATCTTGATAAACCTTAAATTTGAACAAAACAAACGCGTACGACGAAATTTGAAAATGTGATGAATATCTCATAACCCAACAATGAAACTTACATAAAAATAAATAAATAAATGATTTAATCAATTTAACCTTAATACACTTAACTTGATGTGAATAGATAGATAAGACATATTAGTGACACATGCAATTCAATTGACGATATGGATAGAAAAAAAATTGTTTATTTACAAATTTTGCCCCTATCAAATATATAAACAATTAGAGATATGTTTTATGACTTTTGAGCGTTTTTTTCTATTATTATCAAAAGTAAGATAGATATAAATATTAATCAAGGTTCATGACTTTTGAGCATCAAAGTTAAAAATACAATACTAAGTATCTTACTATGTCATATTGTCGCGTGTCATTAAAAAAGACAAATCTAAAATCATGTGTCACATGCTTATTAATACAAAATAAAAATAAAAAATGTTAATTGCAAACACTAAAATAAATTAACACAAACTATTTAGTTTGCTTTCCTAAATTTGGTTATTAACCTAAATATTTATTTGACTTTTATTTCTTTTATTTAATAGGATGACTTTTTGGTTTTCCTCACCAATTCACCATTTGTAGTAGGCTACTATTTAACATAATTTATCATTTTTGCAAAATTTAAAATTTAGGATTTTTGACAAACTGATATAGATGTTATATTAAGACTAGCATTTATTAAACTTGATAAATATGCTACTATCAAAAAATATGATTTTATTAGAAACAAAATATTGAGATAAAAATCCCTCTAATTTAATTAAAAAATATGGTTTAAGCTATTTACACTGAGAATTTTATCATTCTTAAAAAAAAGAAAAAAATCATAACATTATGCATTAATTTGCCCTTTCGTCTCCACTCACTAACTTCATATAGCTAGATACCAAAGGGTCGTTGAAGCTTTTATATAGAAAACTTTGGTACATAATTTATCTATACAATCTAATCTAATTTAAAAGCAACCTTAAACATTTAATTTTTTGCCAATAACAACTATACTAAATTATTAAAAAAATTACATTAAAAAATATATTAATAATTATTTTGTTCATATTCATGGACCTATGTTGTTGGTGGTTTTGAAGGTAAAAGTTTATAATTATAGGATCAACAATGTAAAATTTAATTTCCATTTATTTATTATTTATGTTTCGCGAACGACTGTTGACACTTTCTTTTTTTTTTTAAAAAATACATGTTATTAGTATATTAATCAAATTAACAACTAAAGTACAATATATAGCTTTAAAAAGAAATCTGAGTTGTCAAAGAAATAAGACATTAACTATCTAACTTTTTGTATTTCAAGACTATATTTTTTAAATGGATAAACTAATTGTTCGGACAAATCTTAACAATAGATAAAAGAATAAAACTAAAACAGATAAACCCGTGAATTTCACGGGTCACAAACCTAGTTATTACTTTATTTACTAATCAAATCTTTTACCTAATGACTATTTCAGATTGGTATTTAGTTTTACAAGATTACGCAACTTTTAGAGAAGAACTCTAATTATTCGATCAAGATCTTATATGCGGAACTAATTCCTTCTTTTCTTGGTTCAACACATTGAAGCACTTTTTATTCAATTGTGAGTTTGAAACTTCTAATTTTTGTCTTGACTACTGTTAATTGCTTTGTTATTATTATTATTATTATTATGAATGTTGTCTTATGATTTCTAGGAGCCCAACTAGTTATCCATTTCATCGTTCTATTGTTAGGATCGTTAATGAATATGATTTATTAATTAACTTTACATTAGTAACAATTACGGATTAATATTGAACGACATTCGTTAATATTGATACTTAGAAGAAATTATCATATATCTAAAGTACAACCGATTTAGTCCTTCCTTGTGGGATAGATTTATCAAACCAAATCAAATCCTCCTTAAACTGGTTACTTTGCTCTCTACTGTTAGACATACACTTTAATCGATTTAGTCCTTCCTTGTGCGTTCGACCTTTACTTTCGCTATATTATTACTATTTTAGCAGTTTAGTAGGTAAGTGATTATAAATTTACTTTGATACGCATACGACTTTCAGCCCGTCAAATTTGGCGTCGTTGCCGGAAAAGACAATAGTTAATTCCTGTGTTTGTAGTGTAGAGATTTTTATTATTTCTTAGTTCATGTTCTGCATAATACTCGTTCTTTTAATTTGAACCTCAAGCCAGTCGATTTAGAGATTGAGCATACTCTTTTCAGGATAAAAAAGAACAAACAAGGTGCAATAGTGGTTATTCCTGAAGGCAGCGAGTTTGACGATCCACATTTCAATTCTTAAATTTCTGAAGAATTCGAAAAGTCTTTGAATATGGTTAGAGAGACCCGCACATTAAGGGGTGTTTTCTAAAGCCTTTTTCAACATCTCTAAGATTTTTTTTTGTAGTAGTGTGATTATAAATTTACTTTGATAGGCCTCACCCTTGATCTCCCTCCCTGACCATCGATGCTCAAAACTCAGTGGATATCACTCATGGATCACAAACTAACACCACGCACGTCAACCAAGAGAAACCCTAATCCAAAAGCAGAACGAGAAAAAATACAAAAAAACGTACCAAAGATATGCCTTACAGAGATTAAATTAGGAAGAGGAAAGGAAGACTCATGCACTCGCACAAAAGATATGAGAAAGAGCATAGATCGAGAAGGACAGTATAGCAGACACGCTAGGACGTTATATCCAGAGAAAAACCTTGGGAAAACTTTTTATTCCTCAATAAATTATTTGTTTTAGATTTTTTTAGATAACTACCAAAAATGCAATTTAAGGGAGTAATTTTAAGAAAAAAATTCAAAAGGGAGTAATTTTAAAAAAATTGATTTCAAAAGGGAGTAAAATCTAATTTACTCTATATTAAATAATAGTTTGCTTAAACAAGACGTCATGACTGCTAGCTAGCTACCTTGTTGGAATGCTTTACAAGTTGTCTTTTGTCATTCAAAAATAGTTCTACTGCAATAACCTATTACAAATATATATTTTCTAAAATACAGAGTACTTTGCGTTACAAACTGTTTCAACAAATAAATAATTAATAATAGACAAGAGAAGGGCGAGTTTGTACTAAGAACTATGACTTTACGATAGAACAACATTGTGTTGGAGGAAGTGTCCTCGACAACAGTGCGTTGATGTAATTAAAACTCATTTGAATGAAACACAACTGGGAATGTTACACTTTTAAAGTCGACTGATCAACATTTACCGATAATGATTGGCTGTCTAGAGTTTGACATTATCGTCATATGATGGTGGTGATCAGTTGATCCCTTAAGGTCATATCTTTAGGGAATTCCGTCTCAATGGAATATTTAATTAAATCGTATTGGATACGAATTAATTAATAACTAAAAATTTGGAAATGATTTTACGTGACGAATATTATTATAATGGGATTATAATAATAATGGTAAAAGTAATAAAATTGTTTTATTACGCGGTTTTTATTTATTCGTTTGGGAAACGATTAAATTGAGAATGAACACGGTTGATCATAAAATTACAAAGAATTGTAATTAAAATTATGATAATAATTTTATAATATGGTAAATGAGAATTACTAGTGATATTATTTAAATGTTATAAAATTGTGAATTATGAATTTTAGAGAGTTAAAATTGCATAATTAACAAATTGGGTCATGTGTTGTGGGACATGTGTGACATGTTACAAATTAACACAATTGACAAAGATAAAATGGGTCTATAATAAGACCCATTTGGACCGTGTAAATGAAGTATGTAAGTGTGATGGTTGTGTGTGTAAGTATACAAAGAGATTGTGTGTGTCATACATAAAAAATATGTAACGAATATTGTATGCATTGTGTAAGAACAAGAAGGCCATGCATTGGCTCTTGTGGCTTGATTTGGCCGGCCATGAGGCTTGCTTAGCAAGCTCATGTGCTTATAAAATCAACATTTACTACATGCATTAACATACAAGTGTTGGTATTTGTTACTAGTGTTGGGAAATATGTCCTCAACAATAAGTGCGATCACATAATTAAATCTCATGACGAAAATGCGCAAGGGATGATTCGAAATTATATTAGTCAACTGACCAACATTAATCGGTAATGATTGGCTAGATAGAGTTTGACATTACTGTCGTATGACGGTGGTGGTCAGTTGATCCCTTTAGGTCACACCTATAGGACAATTCCCTTAATTGATAAAATGATCAAATGTATATTGATACAAGTTGATCATATTCCTTAAACTCGTATATCGAGAAATCAGAGGTTAAATATTATTGTAAGATTTATGTATATAATTGAAACGTATCAATTGTTAAACATCGAACGATATTTTATAATATCGAAATTAGAATGAATTGGGTTAAAATTATTACAAAAGTTGTAGATCGTATTGACGATTATTATAAAATAACCATTTTATATTAGTAATTATGAATTACTTGTCAATATGATAAATATGATTTATTTAATTTATAAATAATATTTATTTGATAAATATATATTTTAAATTAAAAACAATTGTGTCTTATAACATTATGGCATATTGTATGTCACATATGTACAATTGTACAATTGACAAAATTATAAAATGAAGTCCATTTTATGTATGAAGGTGCCGGTTTTGGGGTGTGCTCAAAGGAATGATTTGTGTGTGTTAATTGCTCTTAAAACACAATCATTAAAGGGTGCCTTGAGACTATTACCTATGGCCACCCTAAGTGCATGGGAAAGGGGAAGTGTTCCCCCTTGATGCTCCCTATGCTCGGCCGTCCCAAACCCAAGACCACCCAAAATAAAACTTGTGATTTTTGATAAGTTACTCATTCTAATTCCTTAAGCAATATTCTAGAGAGAAAGAGTTGTTGAAAACCTCTAAAAATATTACAAGATAATATTATCAAAACTTATAATAATTGTATTATTAGTTTTAATAGTTCAAATTAGTGATTAGAACATAGTTTAAGGAAAAATCGATTCTTGTTCTAGCACACATCAAGTTTCGGTCCATTGAAGGGGTGTCTTGGGTGCATCTTGAAGGAGGTGTTCTATTTGAATACTAAGGAGGATCATCCTTGCATCGGTTTTTCGTCGAATTGTAAGCATTCGATTCTTATTTTCCGCATAAGTTTTAGCATGCATAAGATCTAAAACATTTATAATTAAAATGTTAATTATCAACTTATTTAGTAAGACTAAAATATTATGTTTTGAGTATATATAACCTTACAATTGGTATCAGAGCAAATCGGTTGTTTGCATGCTTTTCGTTTATATTTTTTTTACGAAGTTATTAGATAACAAAATAAAAATTGAAATTTTATTTCGTATATGATATGGCCGAAATTTCTAATGCATGAATACCTACTGATTCTAAATGCATTTTAGGATATTTGGAATAAATTTTGCATATATATTGTTCATAGGTATTTTATTTCGGTTTTTATTAATTATTAAAGGTTAAAATGTTTAATTTTGGAAAAATAGCTAGAATTAACTTCTGGCCGAGATTTTTTAGTATGGTTTCACATTTATTTCCTATGATATGAATATGAATTTTCGTAAATTATACAGTTAAAATACATGGTTTATGAATTTTAAGTGTTAAAATGCCATAAAATAAATAAAAATGGGTTTGTATAGTTATATTTTGAATTTGACTATAAACTTTTTCGAGCATGTCACTTGCAATATTTAAAATGTATATTAAATTTTCCAGAAATTTTTATAATATATTGCATGTTTATTGATTTTTAGTGTAAAAATCGGATAAAAGTGACATAATTTCGACTTTAATAGTTTAAGTTGGAATTTGGCCATAAAAATTTTACACGATGTCATATATATTATTTCCAGCATGTACAAAAATTTCGAGATTTTTATTTGATGTTATGCTTGTGAAATAATTTTAATGGTTAAAATTGTACGATATATGACATAAATCTTTAAAAATAGCAAACGTTGTTAAAATGGCCGAAAAATTTAACCCATAAAATTCATATTTGATATGTTCATCACCATATTTTTCTTGGGAGCCAAAAGTTTCTGTTTTTATTTAATTTTTATTCGTTAAAAAGTTATATTTAAAAATTGAATAATAAGAGTCATTGTAATTAAAATTTCGGATATTGGGCAGTGTACTATTTAATTTTCTGTCCATTTCAGTTTCTTAAGGTGTTTTGGAAAGTGTAAAAATATTATTAGTATTTTATATGTATTTATGAAGGTAATTATTTGATTTTACGACTCAAAATACTCGTTTTACGCATTATTTACGAAATAAATAATAAAACCGTGTAAGTACTAATATTTTTAAGGTTCTGAAATTTTAAGAAAATTCTGAACTATTCAAAATTTGAATTTTGAATTTTTCGAAATTTTATGACTCTTTTTGAATTTTATATAATTTTTCCCGTAAAACCGAGTAATACCGAACAATATTATAATATTAAGTTAAGTCATGTTCAAAGTTTGTGTAAGACTAAATTTTGAAACCTAAACGAGTTGGGATGATTAACTTAAGAGTGAATTCCGATTCACATAATGCCAAGTGTTTTTAATCGTTAAAGCACGCAATTCCATAAAACCGAGGTATACACGATAACTATATATATCTATTCCCTTACTAAAATATGAGCAACCCAATTAACTATTCACAATGAATAGTACCAAACACATCACTTTATTTTCCCCTTTTACCTTCAAAACTCATCATTTTATTATCCTCAATTATGTGTGCTTACTTCTCATCTCAATTACTTCCATGTCATAAACTCTTGTCTCAATATCGTCTCTTCCAACTCTCATCTCGATTTGTTTAATCCCATCGCACTCTACGCTTGTAATTCACTCAATTGAATTTATAACCTAGAATCTCCAGATTCAATTCAATCGGTTCAATTCGATTAATTGTCGATTTTCGAGTATGTAATTCTGTTTTTTTTCTCGTTAATGATTTCGATAATTTGTTTTGATTATTGCGGTTGATTTCATTTTTGTTTGATTTGAATGTAATTTATGCTTGTTCAATTTTTCATGCGTCATTTAATCGGATATTGTTTGTGTAACACTAAATTAGGGTTTTTGTTCTGTTGTTTCCTGAGTAATTAGTGATGTTACGGGGTAATTTACTGTTATGTCATTAGATTTGAGTATACTTTGAACAATAATTGTGAAAATTGTATTAGGTCTGTTCAATTAGCGTTTACGCGTACAATGTAGTAATTGTTTAGCAACATTCTTCGGAATCGTAATTATGTAGAATTGAATTAGATTTTACTTTATTGAAAGGCTTTTCTTTATATTTGATTTGATTCTAATAAATTAGGTTTGTTTTTACATCCATTACACATGAACTCGAGGGAGACATGGCGTTCCGTTTTGTTCTATGAGTCATATTTTATGGTATTTTAATTACAAATTTTGATTATTTGGTTAGTTTATGTTATCAGGTATTCTTACTTTTTACCTTTTATAAGAAGAGACAGTGGATGAAGAAAGTGTAGAGAGAGTAAGGATGAGATAAAAATGACTGGTAAGATTGTAAGAAGAGACGGTGGATGAAGATTGACATACCTAAAGCGCAAGCTTGTAGTTAAGTGAGGAATGAAAATGCCCAAAAGGAAGAAGTGAGTAACAAACTTAAATGAAGAGTAAAACACACTAGCACTATATTGTTGCTATCTGAATATATGTCGATATATGCTGACTTTGTTTGTGGGATCTTACAAATGTACATTATTATCAAAGTTTAAAGTTATGTTTATTTTATTTTTATCAATTCGGGTTCGAGATAAGATAGGAGAAAATTTGAGTTCGGGAGGACACGAGTTGTTAGGCCTAAATGAAGGCACCTTGCCACAATAATTTGGCTACATGGACTTAGTGAAATTAGTTCAAGGTGTTCATCATTTAATATCTAACTATCTAGCTCGTTTTGATGTTGTATGAGACGGTCTCATCATTAAGACCCACTCATTAACAATAAGTCGGTGAAATAAACCTGAAATCTTAATTGACAACCTTATATAGATGACGAACATATTCAAGTTAACTATGGTTTTTTTAACGCGTGTGTGCTAAGTTATGCCTTTTGTGCAATTGATTTCATATGTCGTATTGTTCCGAGACAGCGACGAAAGGTGTTGATTTGGGTTATTGTTGTACCTGCAGTGTGTGCCAGCTCTTGGAATCAATGGCTATTCACCGCCTCTTCCAAATGTAAGAATTCTTGTTTTCGATGTTAAAACTCGATTCTTCATTTCGATAGTAAAGTTGTAACATAATCAGTGAAATTTCAACTGATATATGTGTGATGTGTGTGCAAGTTAAGTTTATTTGTCCTACCGCGTCAACTCGACCTGTGACATTGTTTGGTGGATTTACCTTCACTACATGTAAGCCCGCTTCTTCAGAAGTTTTTACTTAATATTCGAGTACTAAGAAACCTCAAAACCTTAAATCAGTATAGTCATTCTTATGATCTATGCTTTATTACAGGGTTTGATATAGCAGAGACTTAAGAAGATAGTCCAAATGATATAGAGGGATTGGATGCACAGTTGCACATATTGTGAATTAGCTGTCAACTGAACGCGCTGATGGTACATGTCGAAACTTTCACTTCTTAATTCAGGAACTTATTTTTAATAAAATTCATTCAGGTCATTTCAAGTTGAGTCATGTAAATATTAAGTCTGTTTTACCTTCTATTGTTCTCGTTGAGTCTGATTGAGGATCGGTAAGATTATTCAAGTCGGTTGACTTTTGCTAGGTATCATATATAAAGGCTTCTCTTGTAGTTCTTAAATGGTCAAATAATTTTGCCATTTTTACTTAAACCTTTTAAAATTCTTAAAAGGGAAGATTTCCTCAACAATTCATGAACAACCACAAAAAAGAGACACTCTGTAAACATTTAATGTTCAAAAAGTTTAGATTTTTACATTATGCAAATTTAAGACTTTGAAAGAAATAGAGTTTAAGAAACGGTAAGACTACAATAAAATGGAAAATTCAGTTAAAAATATAGAAAAAATATTGATTGATGATTGATGATTAATGATGCAGAAGAATAATAATAACCAGGTAAAACCAGTGAAACAACAGGAAGTTTTGCTTAAAACCGTTTTAAATTAAGATATCTCCATCTTTATTCAATTCAGGTATAAGAATCGTCTTAAATTAAGACGATTAAGAGAGGTAAAGGGCAAGTAAGAAAAAAGATGAAGTAGGAAGAAATAGTAGAATTAATGGAGTGAAACCCCAGCTCACACGGTTTGTATGGAGGCCTACACAATAAACATAATAGACTGTAGTAAGATTGAGAAAAAGGGAAGAGAGAGTCAAAGAAGAGGAATGGAAGAATGGAATACACACAAATTTGAGCACTAATTTTCAAAACTATAATGGTTGTATTGTTATTGGTTGTTATGGTTGGTTCTTTTACATTTTCATTTAATTGTGATAAACTTCATGATCGTGTCAAAAAAAAATTAGATGGAAATGATCGAGTGTCCTTAGAATTTGCTATTCTATTTTACTAAAAGGATTGTTCGGAAGTTGGAACTTGTAAAAGGTATCCCGATAATCCAAGAAGAATTAGATGGTACTTAATGTTGCACGAAAATGTATCCCAATATTTAACCACTAGTAGAAAAATAGCTATTTGCGGCTCCAAAAAAGTAGTCATTTGCGGCGTTTTTGGTGTAGCAGCAAATAAGGGGGCCGCAAATAGAAAAGGCTATTTGCGGCGGAAAAAAAAACGCCGCAAATAAAAAAGCTATTTGAGGCGTTTTTCTCAAAAAACGCCGCAAATAACAGATCTATTTGAGGCGTTTTTTTTAAAAAAACGCCGCAAATAGATCTGTTATTTGAGGCGTTTTTTGGGAAAAACGCCGCAAATAGGTCCCTGAAAAAAAAAAATATTTTTTTTTTTTTTTTAACAAATTTAAATAATACAAACAAATTATTTAAATATAATAACTCTTAAATATATTTTTCCCCAAAAAAATCTTACATAATTTTTGTAATTATTTTAAATATTACATACAAAAATATACAATGACTAACTAATTACAACACCACTAGAAGTTATGCTTTTCACTGCCATCTCAACCTTGTAAAAAAAACTGCTTTAAGAAAACGCCTCTTCTAAATTGCAGCACTCGCTCAAAAGATGAAGCCAAGCCAGTAGCATCTCGAATCAGACACCCATCATCATCTGCCCATCAAAAATGCCCAGCACACCTTATCCACTTTTAAGCATAGATAATGGCACAACTCGATACTTACAGTCTCGAAATTGATTGGATCCATTTCCTTGAGCTTCTGTACATGCCCCTTTGTATCTGGGTCAAAAACGCTACCTATGAAACCATAAACCTCTGCAAAATCTTGTAAACCTAAAATCATACATGGGTAGAAAAATTAAATTAGAATGAAAACAAGTCAAATTAAGGTTTAAATACTACTATGCAAATCAATTATAAGCAACGGAACTGATGAAATTCAATTTTGAGTCCAAGATACTCTTCTACTGTTGACAATTCATCAAGGGTGAAATATGCATGAAAATATTGTGTTAGCACATGATCTTATAAAGCAGTGTAGGATAACTACCAGGTACTCCATATCAAGTAATTAAAGCGGCCGAAACCTACCAGGTACCCTCTGAAGGCCTTCTGAATGATTAGAGCAGCTTGATTTTCTCTGATTGAAACGAAAGGCTTCGACATCCTGATAAACTGTACTGTTGCTTGAACTGTTACAACAGCAGCTTCAGCAGCTGTTGTAGTCGCAATGGCGACTTCAATGGTACGCCGCTTCTCCTCCTCCACTGTCTCAGCCTCCATTACTGTTCTTACAGTACCAGCAGTGACAGCATTTCTAGGTCCGACACTGGTTGTAACCATAGCAGTACTGTGATTTTTCTCCCTGTCATTGCTACTGGACTTCCCAAAAATCCACCTTCGCTTTCATCTTTTCTGCACAAACCCAAAAACACTACTCATATACTCGTATGTTGGGAATGAGACGGAAAACATTTGTTAACTAACTTAGCTGGTAAAGTCGTCAATACAAAAACATAAGAAGATCACCTTTTCTTGCTCTTGTTGTTCAAGATCTTCACTTCTACAACTCCTCTTATTATTTGCATCCTTATTGGAAAGCGAAACGCCTTCTTAACCGCGCTAAGCCACGAACAAACTCCCTCCAGGATTCTTCCCCATAATAGTTGTACATACAATGATACAAGACAAGTATTATGTTGGATAATTCTGTGGAATTGTAAGTTGTTTTATATAGTAAGAAGAATTGAAGAATAATAATAATAATAAAAAGGGAAAGTGGAAGAATGCAATATGAAATTATGTCAAAGTGTAATGAAACTAAAATTAGGAAAGAAAAATACTGGAAATGTTAATAAGATTAATGTTTGAAACCAACTTCTGCAAAAACAAAAGTACATTAGTTTCATTGTCGGGAGGTAGTGGCCTTTTAAAGGCTAAAGTTTCACTATAGGTAATGTAGTTTTCATTTTTTTTCAAAGTACATTATGGTACCTTAGCATTAGACTTGGCTAACGGTTCAACCAAGTTGGATTCGGATCAAGTCGATTCGGGTCAGCTTATCGGGATTGTAAGAATTAACTAGTAGACATGGTAAACCTAGCTCGATCCGAGTTATCTGATTTGAATAACCTGATCTGTACCCGACACTTGAAGTAAGGACCCAAGATTAACTTGTAATTCAAATTGACCTGACTCGAGCGTTTATTATAGTTCCACATATATAGTCTATTAATTAGTAGCAGTAATTGTTAAGCAATAAGAATTGAATACAGATAAATAAAACCCAAAAAAGAAGCAATCTTATTATTTCGTTTACACCTAAATCCAAACAAAGTAGCTATTATTTCACACCCATCAAAATCAAAACAAAAAACCCTCAATTTCATATAAACCTAAATGTTGAAATGCTGGAATCCGCCAGGTAGAAGGAAGGGAAAAGAGTGACGAGTCTGGATCACAACATCAAATGACAGAGTGAATAAACATCGGGCTACATGATACACAGACCAAGTGGTTGTGAGACTGATAGCTGAACATCACTCACCAGAAACGCGTCGGAAGAGTTTTGCTACAACTCCAATCGGTATAAGTAGATGCTAATGATGCTATCTTTGTTCTGATAATTAAGCATAACTGAAGCCAAATTACCGATCCTACATAAAATTCGGGTATATATGATTAGAGGTCGGCTAACATGAATCATCATCGAAACTGTTTAAGCATGAATCCAACGATACAAATTTTTACAAAGCTAGAAGCATAGATTCATGATTGTATATTTCGACAGATTAGTCCAGTTAGTACAGTACAGTTCATAGAAACCACCAGGGTAAACTGCAGAAAAATTGGTAGGCTTGGAAGTGAAGTAAAGATAATTTAGTAACTTTGTAACGAAGTTACCAACAGACCAACAGTTGATTCTTTTTCTAAAGCTACAAGCAATGTAGGATACCACATGAGCTCAAGCAGCTCCCTTACAGAATCCCCAGATCCTTCAATCTTAACACAAATTCTCGCAACCGGTTTAAATAATGCAACAACAATTATGCTATAAACATAAAATTTATCATTTCATATCTAAAGTACCATTACTAACATACTAATTTTGAATCACCCAGAAACCCTAAAAATTAAAATTAAATCATTCACGGATTTCAAAAAAAATTAAATCATTCAAGAGAGTAATTCTACCTATTATTCAAGGAGAGATTGAAAGGAAGACACTGCTTGTGGTGAGGGAGGTATGGTGATATCCGCCGGCAATGGGGGAATATCGAGTCGACGAGATCTGACGCATCTGCGTGTTTGGAAAATCTCTACTGGCGAGCGAGTCTCAGGTAAAAAAATTAATAATATGTAGAATTACTCTGTAGAATTATTGCAAAAAAAAGACTCAATAATTATGCATATTACACTCTCATATTATTACAAGTAAATGGAATTTCAATCTAAAACCCCTAAATCGGTTAACCCTAATTATAAAATCTAATCAGTTGAAACCTATTACTTCAAACACATCAAGTATTATGCTATATTTATTATTAAATAACAAAAGAATTCAACTAACTCCGAATAAATTAAATTAACCATCAACCCTAATTAATGAAACTGAAAAGGTATAAAATTAAAGTAGGAGTACCTATAAGAAGGCAGGAGATATTGGCAGAAGGTGCAACCGACATGAGGTAGAAGGAAGGGAAAGAAGTGAAACGAGGTGACCTCAGGTGAGTGGTGGATGCTGGAATCTGCGAGGTGGAAGGAAGGGGAAAGAGTGACGCGGTAATGCGGTACCTATTTGGCTATTTGAGGGAGGAGGGTTATGTTTATTTGCTGCGTTTAATATAATAACGCCTCAATTGATTATTTGCTGCGCTTAATAAAAAAAACGCCTCAAATGTAATTATCTATTTTAGAAAGTAGAAATTTTGATTTATTTATTTGCTGCTATTGTTCAAAAACGCCGCAAATAAAGAGCAGCAAATAAATGTTTTTCTACTAGTGAACCCTTTTGATTTCTTAATTGCAGGTACAAATGTTCTGAATGTAAAGCTCAGCTCAGCATACACCTAAAGATGTAATATACACATCACATTAAAGCATATATATGAAAAAAATTTCGCCGATTTAAAAATTTAGGGGTATCGCGTGTGTCGCATACCAAGATTTTTACAATGCTGTCGAACAAAAGACATTTCTAAAATGCACACTCTACTCATGTTTTTCAATTTTAAGTAGTTTACAAGAACTCATGTAGTGAATTTCATACTTTACCAACATTCTTACAAAATTTTAGCGGTAACTTTGATGTATTTCAAACTTAATTTTCGATGTCGGATTAGAATTAGGGCATGTGCACATTTAGCACATAGTATTCATATTGGATGCCAAAACTTTAGTTTTTTCAAATCATGAAGAAAATCTTGGACTTTGTCTCGAATAAAGTAATTTGAAAAAAGGAAACTCCGCTCTATATTGATACAACTTTAATGAATATGGATTCAATCTTTCACATACAAAGTGCCCTGAATGAAATTTTGGTTAAGATTCTGACCCGAGATTGCGGTTAGACCCCTTAGAGAGGCGGTCACAAAGAAAAAATTGGTTTCAATTGCGCGTGTTTATTATAGTGACTTTCGTGAGCTTGCTACGTTTAAAGAATTAAACTATGCTGATATACCTATCTTAGGGTATGGCGCGCGAAGCGCGCTATACAACAACTAGTATATATAAATGATATTAAATAGGACGATTTGGCTTAGGTTTGCATGTTACTTCATATTCATAAGCATTGCATGTTTTAATTATGATTGTCATGATTTTATTTACGTAATTTTGGATTATGTAATTTTACTTAGTATGGCCTTAGTTTTTAATCGATATTTCCCGTAATGTAAGGGGTTATCGATTCGGATGTAATTAAGGTGATCTCGTATCACTTTATTTATTGTTTTCTATTTTATAATGTATAAAGTAGACTAGAAAAGTTGTAATTTTATTCATTCCGGTGAGCCTTGAAGACGATGTCATTCGGAAAGGAGTTCCGACCAAGACGGTGTTTTCCTTGGGAAGCGTGCCTCGTGAAGGTCAAGGGACCAAAGGAGTTGGTTTCCGAATTTGTACTTTTATTTTTTTTTCTTTTCTAGGAAAGGTCATACTAGGGTTTCTTATGCTTTTTATTTTGCTTTATATGTTTGCATGCATAGCCAAATCGTTATATCATGTCATGCATTTTTATTCGATTTAGTCAACCTAGTCAATTATTTTATCGATAATTCACCGACTTAGTTCACTTAAACGGAGAGAGATAATAATTTGACTAGATCTCTTAAAAATAAATATTGAGACTTAGCCTTACCAAAAAGTATAGACCCATAACTCCCTTCTTCACAAGAAAGTGGGCTCGGCTACACCGGGGTACTAAATTTGTTACGTTGGGTAAGTGGGGTAATAAGATTACACCTTGAAATTTGGTCGATCTCAACGAAGGTATTCGTAACCGTAGTTGCAATAAGTTCGGGCTAAAGACAATTTTTAGAAAATTGTCGACCGAGAGTTCTAAGGTAGAACCGATTAAAGAGTTAATCCACCAAATTATATCAATAAGGGTTGAATCGGCTACATCGTGCCCGGATTAGTATGGATTTGGGTCTCGGAATTGTTTACTTAATTGGGTAAGAGATCATTAAGTAAATAACTAAACTTGTTTAAATTTAAATTTAAATTTAATTACGAGTTTTAAAAATGATGTTGTTTTAATTCCTTCACTTTTATTGTAGTTTAATTTTCAACATCGTCAATGGCAACCAACGCTCCACCTCTCACTAATGTATCATGGCTTCGATCCTTTATGGATCGTTGCAAACTCGATAAGCATGGTTCCAATTTTAAGGATTGGGATGCGCAATTACTTTTGGCCGCTCAAGGTGACGATAAGACTCGTTGCCTCTCCGAAGCCGCTCGTTCCGCGGTTCAAACTCGTGAGGCATATGAAGCCTACATGAAAGAGTCCTCCGCTCTTAAAAATGTGCTTATCTTCTCCATGGAGCCGGATCTCCAAAGGAGCGAGTATGATCAAGTTAAGCACATTATATGAGATATACACCAAACTTGCGACGATGTTTTCACAAACTCCAAGGGTGATTCAATATGAGGCGGCTTCCGCCTTCTTCGACATTTGCTTGAAGGAGGGACAAAAGATAAGCCATCATGTACTCAAATTAGTTGAATTCGCGGAGACTCTCAAGTTGCAAGGAGTTGATGTTCCCGACTCTCTCATCATTGACCGAGTTCTTCACTCTCTCAATAAGGTAAAATCGTATGCTCAATTCCGGGTGAATTTCAACATGCGAAATCAAGAGACCACATTGGATGAATTGCATAAGATGCTCGTCCAAGCCGAGAGGGACATGGGACTTCATGAAAGTTCCACTAATGATGTTTTGAACATCGAGAAGAAAGGGAAAGGAAATTTCAAAAGGAATGCTTTCAAAGGCAAGGGCAAGAAAACGTTCAAGCCCAAACCGGCCAAAGAAAAGACCTTTTCGAAAGGCGCTTCCACCTCATCTTCAAAATCTGAAGATAAGTGCCATTATTGCACGAGGTTAGGACATTGGAAACGTAATTGCCCCAAATACTTGACCGATCTCAAAAATGGGAAAGCTCTCCCCGTAGGTAATAATTCTCGTTTAAATTCATGTTATTTGTCAACTTATGTATAGTGATACAAAATGTTGATCTTTACCCTTTTTAATTGTTTTAAAGGGCCACCTCCTAATGACAAAGGCAAGGAGAAGGAAGCATGAAGTTCCTTACATGGATGGCTACACTACAACAATTGATCACTTGCGCCACGCTTAAATCCGTGGCGCAAGTGTCAAATTCTCGTGGCTAAATATGTTTGCCACGGAAAAACATCCGTGGCCCAAGTGGTCGTGGCTATCAAATAGCCACGGGAAAAATTAACATGTGGCTAATGGTTTTTTTTGCCACGGATTTTGACGTAGCTCAACTTCGTGGAAAACTAATTTTCACGTGGCTAACACCTTTTTAACCACAACATGTAAATTCGTGGCAATCAAATATTCCCGTGGCTAACACTTGGTAGCCTAAAAAACAGTCGTGGCTAAATGTTATTAAGAGATTAGTTTTTCCGTGGCAGAATATTTATTTCCGTGGCTAAATGTTGTTAATAGATTAACTATTCCATTGCAGAATACTAGTTTTACGCCCGTGCAAAAAATGCACGGGTTTAATTTTATTAAATTGAAAAAATCAATAAGAAGGTAAATATATTTTGAAAACATATGATTTTAGTATCGCAGTGATATCATGTAAAAAGTAAGGAAAATTTATACACTTAACTTAGACGTAAGTAAAAACAACGCATTTGCTTGACATTATAAAAGTATACAAATTCTTATTTAGAACAACAATATGGGTTTCAGTCTACGACGATTCAAATATACATATATAGCATGAATAAGACAGATAGTAACCGATAATATATAGCTTTATGCATAGCGAAAATATACATATATATTTTGAAAACATACGACGATTCAAATATATATAGCTTTATGCATAGCGAAAATAAAGTATTTGTCCTACAAGCCATTGGGAGTGATACTGACCCATTTTAAACTTTAGACAGATAGTAACCGATAAAAAAGAATATAAATTTGAAAATTATACTTACGGTTTAAATCATAAGTTCATAACCATCGTACTGAACCCAAATTAATATTAGGTCAGCCCTCTAACTACCAAAAAAACTCCGACCATATAATATAATATAAACCATGCTTTTTTTATAATTTTATTTATATTTAAGACGGAGATACATATTTTCGTTAATTTAGAACTCACAACTATTTTAATTTGTTAATTTACAGTATTGAAATGTTTCAACTCTCAACTATTATATTTGGTATTTAATTTTTATTCGTGTTTTATACTTATTACCACTAATTTAATTTTTCATTACTCCATGCTAAAGTAATATTGAAAAGTTTTTTAATATTGGAATACTCCATCTGTAAAGTTTCGGTGCTGCAATCATATTATTATATCTAATTTATGCCTTTAATTTATGTAAAATTAGTTAACTTATTATCAACGATCTGATTTTTGCGGTTGAAATTGAGTTAGTACTTTATGGGACTTTATATTTCATTGTGTGAGTATAAATTGTAACTTATTTAATTAACAAAAGTACTAAAGAAATTAAATCGATGAAAGCTTGAGAAAAGCAGGGAGAGACTAAATCGATGAAAACTTGAGAAAACCTAATTAATTAAGTATAAAGAATATGGGGGACCCTACTCTAATTAAAAAAAAATTTCCTAATTTTAATCAACCAATAAGGATTTTTTAAATTCTAGGACTTTTATAGTAAAGGATACCTCGTCTTTATTAAGACTTACGGATAATAAATGAATTTAAAATTTATAGATAGTGTAAAGTGATATTTTCTTTAATTAATTTGAATGAGATGGAAATAGTAACACAATAATCTCTTGACATATTTTTTTTAAAATTTACCGAAATTGGAATTATTTCGCGACATATTTAAAAATGTAAAATGTGAAAATAATTTAAATAAGTCTTTATATTTTTGTCGTACTCGGTCTCCCTTCTCCACACTCTGTGGCGGATTTGGGGAGGGAAATGGAGGACACATGTCACCACACAACCCAAAATATTCAGTTATATGTGTAAGTTAGTACCATTTTTCGCAATGTAGTGATACTGTTGTAGTGATGACTGAAGGGGATTGATAACTCATAACTTGTAAACCCAATAATGATTCTTATTTTATTAAAATATATGTATTTTTTTTGTGCTATTTAATCATGTTACATACTTTTCGTTTCTTATTAATTCTAGATTTATATTTGTTTCTAATATTCTATTCAAATATGTGGACTCTTTTATGATATTTAGTCATATTAGTACGTAAATAAACGCAAATAATATCGAAATTATGGTTAAAATATTTTGTGCCCCCAAACCCAAATTCCTCCATCCGTTCTTGTCCACACTCGATATCTATCTCCTTTAATGAGTTTAATCCTAGACCCATATTCATCAAAACCCCAAATTAAATTCATAATATATATATCCATGTTCATCATCTTAACCTTTGTTGTAATCTTTTTGCTTTATTCTCCGAAAACAAAAACAAAAAAACAATGATAAATGACTATCTAATTACTTCAATATATCACCATAATTTTGTAGTTTGTTTTAATTTGATTATTTCGGATGTTAAATACGGAGTATCATATATTATCACCATACTATTATCATCATATCATATATCATATCATATAAAATTTCTTATCATATATTATTATCAGATCATATATTAATTTTTCTTATTGGAATTTTTTTTTTATAAGTCATCGGAAATTCCATATTTTTGCTGATTGATTTAGGAAATATATTTTTCTAAAAAAAATAACTTCCTCGGATTATCCTAATTTTTGTACGCATGCTCCTAAATTTATAGCGGGTTCTTTTAATATTCAGTTGTATGTATTTTAAAATTTATATTTTTCTTTATTTTTATAAATTTTATCAGTAATTTTGCTCCAGTATCATTTTTTTCGGACTATTGGACTGTTAGTTTTATTGTAAAATACGGTTTTTGGGATATTTACCAATTTCGATTTTCATTATATTTTTTCAAAATTATTTCTGTCCATAATTTTTTATATTTTGTAGATTTGTTTCTACTATAATTTAATTTATATTCATTGATATTTCTTACACTTTATAATTCATTTCATGGGTCTAATTTTTTTGGCATTCAAAATTATATTTTAATATATGTTTTGTATTAATATGTGTTGTATTGTTTGGTGTATGTATTAGTTGGAGATAGGAAATAAATTAAATCATCTAAAAATTAGGGAACCCACGTTTTTATTATGAAATGGAATTGAAATTTTTTTTCCTAAAATCAAGGAGCCAATAGGATCACTTAAAAAGTGTTTCCTTTTATAGATAGGGGATTTATTTTCGTGGCTAAATGTTAAGAAATGTAGCTTTTTCGTGGCAGAATATTTATATCCATGGCTAAATGTTGTTAAGAAGTGTAGTTTTTCCATTGCTAAACCATTTTAAAATACAAATAATTGTGTGCCCGATAATTATGAAACTCCCTGTGACAAATAATAATGAGAGGAATATGTGAAAACACTACGTTTATATTACCAAAGTATTTAATAAAACATTACAAATACTCCCTCCGTCCCGATCATTTGTTATCTATTTCCATTTTGGGGTGTATCATTGAATTGTTATCTATTTCCATTTTTGGCAACTTTTTGTGGATGACATTAGATTACATGTGGGGCCATATAATTTGTGTGGTCCAAATTCATTTATGCTTCTTTTCTTAATCTTTGTGTCAAAAGCAATAGATAACAATTGATCGGGACGGAGGGAGTATGTCTTTAGTCAAACCAGAAGTTTCATCTCAATTTATAATAAAAAAAATATCATTTCTCGATATATAACTAAAGAATGTAGCTTGAAATAATCTAATATAGACGCGTATTTCATGTGGATGCAACGCGTAACCCGACTGAGAGTAAAATGTTAACCTGCAAAACAAGTCATATATGTTAAAAACTTACAAATTCGAATTTCTATGTCGCTCTTTCTAGCCAGATTATCATCTAAAGGCGAGTATATATCTCTTAAGTTTAACACGGGTCAAATATACTTATATCTAATAAATAAGACAAAAGTAAATTTCATAGAAGAAACGTAAAATTTATCTTATAAAATGATATTGAATAATATCTGACCCTATCTTCGTTTTAGTATTAAGACGGAGGTAACTGCTCTTTTATCCTTTTCACCTAATTATGTAAAGTTTGTACAAACCTTGGTGAGACGGTCTATCCATTCAACTCCCATTCTCCAGTCAATTCCCATATCCCGGACTAGAAATGAACATACAATCTATCGACAAAGATCCACAATGTACCTTCAGTTTGTAAACATTATACTTGGGATTTGCAGGAGTGAAAGAGAATGAATGAATTACCTGTCTACCACGGTTAGACATGGCTTACACAACAAAGGACATCTGTATACACACTCATTTCCTTTTCATTGAACTCTTTTTTTTTCAAATATCACACTATACTTGGGATTTGCAGGAGTGAAAGAGAATGAATGAATTACCTGTCTACCACGGTTAGACATGGCTTACACAACAAAGGACATCTGTATACACACTCATTTCCTTTTCATTGAACTCTTTTTTTTTTCAAATATCACACTTTTAGGTATATTTATGTGGATCCAACTCGTTGTTAACAATTTCTAAGATAAGTAAATTTTGTTAGAGCTATTTAGTTTTTACCAATTGAGTGTTAATGCTAAAAGTACAAGTATAAGATGATAGAGCTAAGCAATCAAATTTTTCTCTGATTTGTCCCACAGATCTCAACAACGGGGAATAATACAAAATATTAAAAATTTAATTACAATTAAAACATCTACAATAGAAAGAAAATCAAAATTATTGCGAACCGAGGCTTTCAAATTCGGTACAAGCGATGAAAAAGAGCAAAAACTCTTGGAGTTAAAAGAGAAAATTACCAGCAATAGTAGCATTATCCCATCCTTGCAGTAAATTTCCAACTGTTGCAACAATTGCCACCCAAACTGCTCCACTCATTTTCACTCTGATTTACTTGATCAACTCCTTACAATTGCAAAATAAAACACCCATCAAATACAAACTTCATCACTTCTATCTAATATCTCATCAAGTAAACATAAGAATTATCTCTCCGTCCCCATCATTTGCTTACATTTTAATCAAAGGTAAACAGGTGATTGGTTTGGAGGGAGTAACAATTTATACATAACTTTTTTTATGCATAAAAAGTAAAGGAAGAAGAGAGATGAGGGATTCTAGAATATCTAACTCAAGCATATTGTCACTCTTTTTAAGCAACCCGGACATGTGATGGTGCTTAAATTAAACAACCTCATACTTGGCTTTAATTTAGTCTACCTAACTTGAGATAATATTTGACGGTGCTTCAATAAGCTCCCCAAAAAACGTAAAATTGTGTTTAAAATGAAGAAGAGACATGAAAACACTACAACCAAGGGAAAAAGAGCAATTCACAACGTCCTTCATCTATAAATGGAATGTTATAATCAAAAGCAAGAATCACCAAAAAACCATAATCATTAACAATCCCAATTTCTTCAACAGAGTAATCTTTGTTGATCTAAAACTGTGAGCGTCAAACTCGGAGATGAAAATTCACTACGAATGCTTTGATCTACAGACGGACATTCGTGTCCTCTATAACAACTAAGGTCACATTTCCAAAGTCCCCAAATAAAAGAAATAACCAGGAGAAATAAGTTAACATCAAAATAGACAAATTAAAAGAGAAGTACTCGTAACTCCTATATTAGCAGAACGAACCTCGGTGCAGGTGCTGTCTTGCCACTTCGGTGCAGTTGCTATATTAGTGGAGTAAGGCATGCTGACACGATATACCAATATTATCTAGTCACCTCTGTGCAGTTGTTATTTTATGCACTACTTCGCCCCCACTACAAAAACCTAGCGACTACTACAGTATAAGTTTACATGCTATCAAAAATGACTCTTGTTGCCCGCCTCATTTACTTTACACGTTTTTCAATGCATTACAAAGTGGGATAATAAACTCCTATCCATACTCCCCAATAAACTGCTGAAACTTCAACCCTCGGTCCAAATCCTTGAGTTGTTCACACTATGCAACCATGAACCATCCCAATCATTGTAACCTCATCTGACATATATAACACCATTTACCTTCATTTTATGAAAATGTTCTAACGCCTTAGAAGCCTTCCCACAATGCACATACCCGTTAACCAAAGAATTTCATATAACCATATCTGTCGCACAACTTTCATCAAACACGTGGCACGTATTCTCCAACCTTCACACTGAGACAACCAGGATGCACTCAGACTGATTGTAGGACATTGGAATTTCTTTTCACATTCTAATCAACAAGAGTCTTAACCTACTATTTATCACATCTGTTGAGTAATATATCCTATATTTATAATATATTGTTTTATGTTTTAATAATGACAAGTTTAAATAATTATGTTTTATATGCATATGCGTGTAATCGTGTGTTTAAGTGTACAGTTAATTATAGAGCAAAGATCGTAGTTTAACAAAGTATAACTCATTCGAAGAAAGATCAAGCTCATAATAAGTATCAAGTCTTTTGAACAAATACAAGACAAAGGTTTCATTCAATATCAAGAATACTTAAGTTATAAGCCATTCTTATAACTATTGAAGAAATGAGCCTTGTGTAAAATAAGTCAAGGTGTGAAGATTTACGTGTGCTAGTAGTATTTTATTATCTATTAATTTAGTAATCTTATAAAACGGTTTTAAAAATTGAAATATTGTTTAGTTAACAAGAATTAAAATATTTATCTTATGAGGTAAATATTAATTCTAAAATACTAAAGATTTTATTTTTAAACCATTATTTGTCAAAATCAAATTCCTAAGAAAAACGTATTTCAAGAATATGTCTTGAAATATGTGTCTATGAGACGAACATTGGGAATCGTGCATATAGGGATATGATTCTCGTTTTTCTAATTCCTATACGATTCCTAGTACGTTTCATATTGTCTTTGTGGTTAATTAAATAAATAGAATTGTTTATTTAATCTACTTAAAGATTAATTAGGATTTGATTAATAATATAATTTATTATATTATTGACAAGAATTAGGATTTGATTCAAAGTAGGATTCTATATTTTATGGTATAAGGATATTTCCTAATTCAAGTAAGATTATGGTAATATTATCTTATGTCTTAATATAATATTATTCTATTAGAGTCTTTTTCTAATTCATATAAGATTAACTTTTGGATACTACCTAGGATTAGTATTCTAGATAAAGTAATATTTCTAAAACTATCTAGGATTTAACCTAGATCTAAATTAGTATATATACATACTACATCACACGTCCAACACCTAAGTTTTTACACGCCTCACGCAAACCGAGAAAGAACAAACGGACGTAGTCTCTCACGCGTCTCGATATTCGTGCCAATCATTGTCAAATTTCGTAATCAAGACTACAAGCATTGAAGAAGAGTTTCAAGCATTCAAGATCATCAATACAAGAAGTTGTTAAAAAGTTTATCTTACTTACTTAAGATAGATTCGAGTATTTAACGGTACTCATTGTAAGCAAGTATTTTACGGTACTTGTCATAGCTAGATATTTTACGGTATCTAGTTTGAGTTACAACTAACATCATAGTTGTACGAGTTGGGTTGATAAAATTGTAATCCGGAGAAGGTACTAATTTTATTAATCGAGAATAGTGGACGTAGGTTTCGATTTGTGAAACTGAACCACTTCAAAAGATCGTGTCTCCTTTATTTTATTGCTCTTACTCATTACTTGCTATTACTTTATCTCGACAATCATCATCGAAGAAGAAACGAAAAAGTTGGCATACTCAATTCAACCCCCCCTTCTTGAGTATATCAAGGTCAATAGACTCTTCAATTGGTATCAGAGCCTCGTGCTCTTGAAAGCCTTACAGCTTGAGATTGATCCTTCTATTGATTTCCAATGGATTCAAAACACCTTAAGTGTCCTATCTTCGATGGAAAGAACTATAGCTTGTGGAAGAACATGATGACCCACTACGTCAAAGGATGTGACTGGGAATGCTGGAAAATAATTCAAACTGGACCAAAGAAGATATTGGTTGCATCTGCAAATGGAACCACATATGAGAAACCAGAAAGTGACTATGTGGAAGCTGATTACAAGATTGCTGAGAAAAATTCAAAAGCCATGAGTCTACTCCAAAACGGTATGATTACTTCTGAATTTGATCGCTTCTCTTCTTGTAACTCAGCTAAAGAAATATGGGATGGCCTAGAACTTGCCTACGAAGGTACTTCCGTAGTCAAGAAACATCGCATAGACTTGCTCATTCAACGATATGAACTTTTCACTATGGAAAAGAATGAATCGATTGATAGCATGTCTGCACGATTTTCTTGCATACTTAATGAACTACGGAACCTTGGTAGGAAGTATGATTCTGAGGACATAGTCAGAAAAGTCCTTAGAAGCCTAACCAAAAAATGGCAACCAAAAGTCACTGCAATTGAAGAAGCTCGTGATCTTACGACCTTAACTTATCAAGAACTCATTGGATCTCTAATGGCTCATGAGATCATGCTAAATAGAGATGACAATGATCATTCTACAAATAAAAACGTTGCACTACAAGCCTCTACAAGTGGAGAATGTGAACCTGAACTGGAAGATGAAACAGTTCTCTTCGCAAGACGCTTTAAAAAGGCTGTCTTCAAAGGAAGATTTACCAAGCCCAACAATAAAGCAAACGACAAGAAAAAGAGTGATTCTAAGCAAACCTTCTTCAAACGAGGATGCTTTAAATGTGGTGATCAAGGACATATGATCAAGGATTGTCCCAGCTGGGACAAAATAAAAGACAAATCCAAACGAGATAAAACCAAAACTGAATTCAAAAAGGTTATGCTCGCATCTTGCTGGGGAGAATTGGACTCTGACGATGATAGTGACTCAGAAGAAGAGGAAGTTGCTAACCTGTGCCTAAGCAACATAAGTTTGGATCTAATCTCCGACGATCATGACTCATCACAATTCTGCCTCTATGGAGAATCTGATTCAGAAAATGAAGACCAAGAGGTAAATTTTTTACAGCTTAAGAGTCAAGTTAAGAATTTATCTAAGTCTGCTTTAATTAATTATTTCGAACAAACCTTAGACCAATGTCACGAACAAAGTCTTGAATTAGACGAGTTGAAGGAACAGATCCTTGACATTGCAGAGGAAAATCAACTTTTAAAGGCCAAAGCTAAGAAACTGAAATCCAAGGTTAACATTGATACAAATGTTAAGTTGGAAGCAGTAATGTCTGAGAAGAAAATTCTTGAGTCTAAAATTACAGCCAATGAAGCTGTAATCTCAAAATTGAAACTCAACATTAAAGAGCTTGAATCTAAGAGTATAGCCAATGAAGCTATAATCTCAGATCTAAAAAGGTCTAATGAACTTCTAAAGAGTAAACCTGCACCAGTTGTTGTAGATGAAACTCATCTAGAAGAAGTTGAAATCCTCGAGCAAAAAATCATGGATCTAGAATTCAACTTATCCAAAGTTAAAAAGGAACATGCGCAAATCGTGTTCAATTTTAATAAAGACATTCAAGACTTAAAAAAATCTAACAATGCTGACCACTCATCTTGCTTAAAAGAAATAGAGTCTCTAAAAGACCTTCTTCTTCATGCTCGCAAAGTTCATGAAAAATGGGAAGGAAGTACTAACGTACTAAACTTCCTAACTGAACAATCTGATAACAACATGAAGATGGGTCTAGGTCATGAGTGCTATGGTAGGAGAGACCATTCTAAATGTCAACAAAAACCTAATGAACGTGACTTTAGAAAAAGAAAGTATGTAGACCTGCCTGAATACTTGATTTGTACTTATTGTGGTCATAATGGATACCTACGAGAAAACTGTGTAAAACACGCACTCGACTTCAAAACTGGAGTCAAATTTGTTAAATCTCTAGGTATACCAAATGACTCTATATCTATCATTGATAGTGAGGAAGATAATGAAGGGGTTGAGGAAAGAAATAATGACCATAGATGGTTCTATGATATGTCCTTTAATTACGCAGAAAAGAAAAATAGAACCACTCAAACTCATAAACCTACAACCTACAAGAAACAAAAACCCAAGACTCACACTCAACCAACAAAACCTAACTACCACAGTTACAAGAGACCTATAGTGAGACAAGTTTGGGTTAAAAAGGAAGATGTTTTCATTATCACTAACTCAAAAGGACCCAAGTTTGCTTGGGTACCTAAGTCCTGTCTTTAAACTACTTTGTGCAGATAATCGCTAAAGAGAATAATCTATGGTACCTCGACAGTGGATGCTCTCGACACATGACAGGTGACGCCAACCTATTCACCACCTTGGAACCATTCGACGGAGGAAAGGTCACCTTCGGTGACAACAAAAAGGGAAAGATAATAGGTGTCGGTAAGATAGGCATCTCATCTTCTCACTCTATTAGCGATGTATATCTGGTAAGTGGTCTTAAACATAACTTAATTAGTATATCCCAATTATGCGACAAAGGAAACAAAGTTGTTTTTCATACAGATGTGTGTCGTATAATTATGGAAGGTACAAGTAAAGTTATTCTTGAAGGTCATAGAAAGAAAAATGTTTATATGATTGATTTAAACGTTGTGCCCACTGACTCTCTCTCATGTATGAAAGTTACGCTAGATGATCCATGTCTCTGGCATAAGAGATTTGGGCACATTAGTTCTCCTATTCTTAGCAAATTGAAGAGATGGGACTTGGTCGAAGGTCTTCCCAAAATCAGATTTGATCAAGAAAAGATGTGCGACACATGTGCTCGATGTAAACACGTCAGATCATCCTTCAAACCAAAAATAATAGTAAGTACTAACCAAGCTCTTGATCTAGTACATATGGATCTCTGTGGCCCTATGAAGGTAAGAAGCAGAGGCGGTTCCAGGTATGTTTTCGTTATAGTTGATGATTATTCTAGATTTGTTTGGCCTATCTTTCTTCACTCTAAAGACGAAACATTTGATGAGTTTGTTAGTCTTATGAAACTCGTTCAAAACAAATTAAAAACTAATCTAGTAACTATTCGAACTGACCATGGAACTGAGTTTGATAACCATGCTTTTATTGATTTCTGTAAATCCAACGGTGTTGGACATAACTTCTCTGCACCTAGAACACCACAACAAAACGGAGTAGTAGAACGCATGAACAGAACCCTAGAAGACATGGCTAGAACAATGCTTCTTTGTAGTGGCCTACCTAGAAACTTTTGGGCTGAGGCTATTAGTACAGCTTGCTATATTCATAATCGTGCTATGATTAGACCTATCCTTAAAAAGACACCTTATGAACTTCTACGTGGTCGTAAACCTAATATATCTCATCTAAGATGTTTTGGGAGTAAATGCTTTGTTCATAACAATGGTAAAAATCGTTTAAGCAAATTCGACCCTAGAAGTGATGAGGCAATTTTCATAGGATATTCTGATCACAGTAAAGCCTACAAAGTTTTTAACAAACGTACTTTATGCATAGAAGAGAGTATACATGTTATCTTTGACGAGAATAATGCCTTCAACAAGCCTTTACAGGACGAAGAGGAAAACCTAGACGAACCTGACTTTAGGTTGTCAAGGGAAGATCCACCTGAAATAGAACATAACGATGAAGGCGAAATTCAAGGAAACAATGATGAACTTGATTTAGAAGGAAATGGTGCGAGAAATGAAACTACAGTTGATGATACTGTAAATAACTCTCAAACCAATGACTTAGAACCCAGAGTTATAGCTAATGAAGCTACAACTTTGAATCAAAACCAAAGGGAAGAGAGCATAATTATACCTGACTCTCCTACAAACCCTGGTTTGGATTCAGGGGGAACAAGTCAAAATCCCGAATCAAGCAGTGGCAATGAAAACAATCAATCAAGAAACTGGAGATACAAAGGCTCTCACCCTCTGGATAATATCATAGGAAGCCTTACAGAAGGAGTTCAAACTCGAAGAAGCTTAAACAACTTCTGTTCCTTCTACTCCTTTCTCTCCACAATTGAACCTACAAATATAAAAGAAGCTCTTGAAGAACCTGACTGGATAGTCGCCATGCAAGAAGAACTACAACAATTTGAAAGGAATAAAGTATGGCATCTTGTTCCTCGTCCAAAAGATAGATCAGTAATTGGAACAAGATGGGTATTCAGGAATAAATTAGATGACTCTGGAGTCATCGTTCGTAATAAAGCAAGGTTGGTCGTTCAAGGATACAATCAACAGGAAGGGATCGATTATGACGAAACCTTTGCTCCTGTTGCTCGTCTTGAAGCAATTCGCTTGCTCATAGCATTTGCTGCACATAAAGGAATGAAATTATTTCAAATGGATGTTAAGACTGCATTCCTTAACGGATATCTTCAGGAGGAAGTATATGTCGAACAACCTCCTGGATTTCCTGACAGCAAACTAAAAGACCATGTATACAGATTAGATAAAGCTCTATATGGACTAAAACAGGCCCCTCGAGCATGGTACGACAGACTATCAAAATTTCTATTGGAAAGCGGATTCAAGAGAGGATCAGTAGATAAGACATTATTTCTGAAAAATGAAAATTCCGATCTACTAGTTGTACAGATCTACGTTGACGATATTATATTTGGCTCAACCAACAAAAAGTTATGCCAATACTTCTCAGAGTTGATGACATCCGAGTTCGAGATGAGTATGATGGGAGAATTAAAATTCTTCCTTGGTCTTCAAATTCAACAGACGAACGAGGGTATCAAAGTTCATCAACAAAAGTACGTCAAAGAGTTAATAAAGAAGTTCGGAATGGAATCCTCTCATCCTATGCCTACTCCAATGGTAACAGATAAAAAACTCACCAAAGACGAGGACGGTAAGTCAGTAGATGAAACTACTTATAGAGGTATGATCGGCTCACTTCTTTATCTTACTGCAAGTCGTCCAGACATAATGTTTAGTGTCTGCGTCTGTGCTCGATTCCAATCTGCACCAAAAGAATCACATATGATTGCGGTTAAGAGAATTCTAAGATACCTAATTGGAACATCAAAATTATATCTATGGTATCCTATGGATTGTAATTTTAACTTATTAGGATATTCAGATGCGGATTATGCAGGCTGCTCTTTAGACAGGAAAAGTACTTCTGGACTTGCGACCTTCGTTGGACCATGTATTATATCTTGGGCATCCAAGAAACAAAATTCAGTCGCTTTGTCAACCGCAGAAGCAGAATATATTGCAGCCGCACTGGTATGTTCCCAACTACTATGGTTAAAACAGCAGTTACTTGATTATGGTATTGACATGGGATGTGTACCTATATTATGTGATAATACGAGTGCTATTATAATATCTAAAAACCCGGCTCAGCACTCGAGAACAAAACACATAGAGATTAGACATCACTTCTTACGTGACCATGTGGAAAAGAAAAATATTAAGTTGGAATTTTGTAGTACGGAAAAACAATGGGCGGATATTTTTACTAAACCTTTGGCTAGGGAACGTTTTGAGACTTTATGATTGGAAATTGGTTTAATCGGTGGCACCTAAACGATCTCAAGAGCTGAAAATAACCCAATGATTGACTATGAAAAGACAGAATTATATGACTGTGTCCGTATATTCCGCTGCATGCCTATGTGTGTTATTTTTCATTAATTGCTCAATCTTTATTATATCTTGCTACATGTTATACGAACGTACACAACCAATTTCTCAGATCAAAACAATAATATTCAAATATTTACATATTTATACCTAAAAATATTATTATATATATATATATATAGTTACGTATCTCAAATACGTAACGTTAAATAAAATTGTACTTACCAAGTTCACGTAACAATAAAATCGTAACAAATCGTACCAACTACTTTACCCCACTTTTTTTACCTGCTCCACGTGTAAGCTCCCTCTCACACTCATAATTCACCTTTTGACTTACACACTCTACCTATAACCCTACAACTATCACTCAACCCTTACACTAACCATCATTCATCTCACCATTATTACTCCCTCCATAACCATCTCCCCCATAAATTCCTTAACACCAAAATCACCATTAAATCTAAAAATTTACACTAACATTCGCTTCTTTATATCAAACATCATGCCACCCATGTCAGCTAGAAGATCAACCCGTAACAAACCCCTTTCTCCAAAATTACCAACACCTACGCCTTCGCCACCGCCATCACCTGAACCACTCATGGTTGAAGTTCCCAAATCCGAAACTAGCAAACGTCGCAAGCTCGACAAAGGAAAAACTGTTATGAAAGACGACTCTTGTACTCAAGATCCTCGCCCTCTGTTTCAAGACGCTTCTGAAGAAGCAACTAGAGAAGGACTTGAGAAAGTCAGGATGACGAAAAGAGAAGGTATGCTTATAGACCGTCTTTTACCTTATTCAGTGCATGCGGGTCGTTTTTACCCTACTTCATGGATAGACGGAGTTCCTGCTCTTAAGTTCTTCAAAAACTTTCTTTTATTTCAAGAATGGGTTTATATAAGTAATTTTTCGGGACTGATCTTTCCAATTGAGTTGGTTCAGTTTTATGCTTCGGTCAAATTAATTGATGATGGGGTTGTGGCTATTGTTAATGGAAGGGAAATTAAAATTACTGTGGACGACATGTGTAGAGTCTTTAAGCTAAAGAACGAAGGAATCAGTCTTGATCCTAGTAAGGAATGGTCGAATGTTACTAAGGATGAAAAAATGACAATCAAAAAGTATTTTGATAATGAAGCTACTGAAGTCAGTCCTTTTCTCACAAATTCGTTTAATCCCATGTTAAAATTCTTTGTTAACTTTCTCTGGAATTCGGTTTTGCCACGACGGGGCGGTCGTGACAAACTCAGTTGTTGTGAAGCGGTTGTATTGTTCAATTGGTTAACCGGGGTTAAAATCAATCTAGCACCTTTGTTCTTTGCAAAAATTGGACAGATTTCTAAAATCTTGGTTAAGGAACATTTTAGCTCTACCCTTGACATACCCTATGGCATGTGGGTATCGGCATTATTATTTGATGCCGGCGTTATAGACATAGGAAGCTATGGTGTGAGTCCCAAAGATAGGATGAATGATCGTTTAATGAAATTAATGGGTATTTTCGGGAAAGATGGGACTCTGTTCTTTGGTAGAGAAAGTGAGGAAGTTAAGGGAATGGGAAATCTTGGTATTCTTGAGGGAAAGGTGGATAAGTTGTGCTCGGTTGTGGCCGGGCTAAAGGACACGAAGTCCGAGAAGGGTTCAGGGTCGGGAATACCGAATGGTGATATTCGGGACTGGATGGAAAAAATTAATGGCACCCTTACTAATCTTACCCGAGAGCTCAAATTTGTGAAGGAGGAGATAATTGCAGTAAGTACCCGTCATCAGTTTCTTACAACTCAGGGAAGAGCTCTTGTTCGTGATACGGTGGTGCTCCGGGAGGATGGTACTCAGTGCTTGTCCGCAATTAAGGCATTATCCCTCAAGGTCCTGAACTTCGAGCGTGCTCTAGACGGTCAAGGTCGCAATGTCGCCAGCTGCCTTGATCGGTTGGATTCATTAGAATTTCGCACTCGACCTGGATATGTTAATCCTAACATTGTTCATCATCCTCGTTAAGCATTAGTCGTATTTGGTGTGTCGTTTTGCTCTGTTTTTCAGGTCAGGGACGTTAGCCGTGGTTCTGTTGATGGATGGTGATGATCCTAGCCCAATTCCCTTTCCAACACCAAATAATATTAGACTTGCTTCTTTTGTTGTGGCCCAATTTTCTTTCTACCCTAATTCGGCCCAGATGGCTTTTACTAATCTCTAGTGCACTCTTATTACTTTTGGCCTCTTAGCTAATTCTCTAACTGATTCCAGCCCAAGTGGCTTATCCTCTGATTCGGCCCATTAGGCTTTTTATCCTGTAAATTCGGCCCATAGGCTTTCTAGTACTTGGTTGTGTGTCGTACTTCTCGTTCGTATTTCGTGTTTGCTTGATTTTAATTACGGTTGTGTATTTAATTTGGAATTGCATGCTTAGGTTTGTTTCGTATTATATTATTCTAGTCGTTTTATGTCCTTGTTTCCGTCTTTTCAATGATGTCAAGAGGGGGAAAAGAAATGCGATCTAGATTACGAATTTGCCTAAGATTGCTCCTTGTCGTAACGTTTTGTCTCCTAAAGTTCTTTTTAGTAATTGATTTAGTCTAAAAATAGAAACCCTAGTTGATCTATATTATAAAAAAAAACCTTATTATATTGAGGGGGAACGTTTCTATGATACACTTAGACACGATTTTAGTTAAGACTTGCCATCATTAAAAAGGGGGAATTTGTTGAGTAATATATCCTATATTTATAATATATTGTTTTATGTTTTAATAATGACAAGTTTAAATAATTATGTTTTATATGCATATGCGTGTAATCGTGTGTTTAAGTGTACAGTTAATTATAGAGCAAAGATCGTAGTTTAACAAAGTATAACTCATTCGAAGAAAGATCAAGCTCATAATAAGTATCAAGTCTTTTGAACAAATACAAGACAAAGGTTTCATTCAATATCAAGAATACTTAAGTTATAAGCCATTCTTATAACTATTGAAGAAATGAGCCTTGTGTAAAATAAGTCAAGGTGTGAAGATTTACGTGTGCTAGTAGTATTTTATTATCTATTAATTTAGTAATCTTATAAAACGGTTTTAAAAATTGAAATATTGTTTAGTTAACAAGAATTAAAATATTTATCTTATGAGGTAAATATTAATTCTAAAATACTAAAGATTTTATTTTTAAACCATTATTTGTCAAAATCAAATTCCTAAGAAAACGTATTTCAAGAATATGTCTTGAAATATGTGTCTATGAGACGAACATTGGGAATCGTGCATATAGGGATATGATTCTCGTTTTTCTAATTCCTATACGATTCCTAGTACGTTTCATATTGTCTTTGTGGTTAATTAAATAAATAGAATTGTTTATTTAATCTACTTAAAGATTAATTAGGATTTGATTAATAATATAATTTATTATATTATTGACAAGAATTAGGATTTGATTCAAAGTAGGATTCTATATTTTATGGTATAAGGATATTTCCTAATTCAAGTAAGATTATGGTAATATTATCTTATGTCTTAATATAATATTATTCTATTAGAGTCTTTTTCTAATTCATATAAGATTAAGTTTTGGATACTACCTAGGATTAGTATTCTAGATAAAGTAATATTTCTAAAACTATCTAGGATTTAACCTAGATCTAAATTAGTATATATACATACTACATCACACGTCCAACACCTAAGTTTTTACACGCCTCACGTAAACCGAGAAAGAACAAACGGACGTAGTCTCTCACGCGTCTCGATATTCGTGCCAATCATTGTCAAATTTCGTAATCAAGACTACAAGCATTGAAGAAGAGTTTCAAGCATTCAAGATCATCAATACAAGAAGTTGTTAAAAAGTTTATCTTACTTACTTAAGATAGATTCGAGTATTTAACGGTACTCATTGTAAGCAAGTATTTTACGGTACTTGTCATAGCTAGATATTTTACAGTATCTAGTTTGAGTTACAACTAACATCATAGTTGTACGAGTTGGGTTGATAAAATTGTAATCCGGAGAAGGTACTAATTTTATTAATCGAGAATAGTGGACGTAGGTTTCGATTTGTGAAACTGAACCACTTCAAAAGATCGTGTCTCCTTTATTTTATTGCTCTTACTCATTACTTGCTATTACTTTATCTCGACAATCATCATCGAAGAAGAAACGAAAAAGTTGGCATACTCAATTCAACCCCCCCTTCTTGAGTATATCTAGGTCAATAGACTCTTCAACATCACATATCAAAAAACTTTACGGGATGGTAAGAGAGAAGCTTAGTTTATATGTTCATAAGCACACAAGAATTCGAGAAATAATTCAAATAATTTCTTAAATTTCTTAAATCATTCATCTTTAACATAATTTATTTAAGCAAACCCTAATTTTATACACATAATCCAAGCAAGTAACAACTTAAACCAAGCATAAACTAAATCATCCAAGCTACAAACTAAACTCCACCTTTAAAGAAGCAATTGAAACCTCGACCAATTCCGAATTAAGTACAACCAAGTACTGGTCCAAATCATAAGGGCTTTCCAGTGTACCTGTCGAAATAATTAGTACATTTTACAGTCAGGTTTTGCAGTTAAAAATTTGCATACCTTAGTATATTTCGAAAAGGATTGAAGATACTACAACTAACTACTTCAAGTATTGAGAGCATAAAAATTGATGAAATAAACCCTAATTAATTGGGTAATTAATAAAAATGCAATTAAAATAATTGAAGGAAAAGAAATAAAGAATACCTAAAAGAACAATTGAAGAACGGTTGATTCATCAGGCCACCGTAGGCCAAATTTGAGTACTCGGAGAAGACCTGGGTTTAACAGGAGGAGTTGGTATTTTATAAAAGATTAACTTTAATGGTAATATAGTAATAAGTAATAACGTGTGGTAATCAGATCTCAATTTGGTTTTGTGAATGAGTTGGATTAATATGAAGGAGAAATCGAGTAAAGGAGCTTTTTTTTTGGTTCTTTGTTGCGCTCTTGGTGAGTTTTTATATTTTTGTTTTCTTTCAGAGTTGGTTTATATTTTGGTCAATCAAAAAAATGTTATCGATCAATTAATTTTTAAGCAAGAGAATTTTGTTCCCCGTGACTAAGCAAATTTCTGCCAAGAATTATGAATTCCCGTGATATAAATCGTGACGCAGATGCTATTTTGTTGTAGTGTCGGATGGGTCGGTCGTACAGGTTTGATTAAAATATAAGGCTGCTCAAATACCCGTTCGTCAGCAGGTACATTTTTAATGAAGTGGATTGAATTTAACCGAACGTAATTCAAATAAAAATGAATGTTATTGAATGAACTTTAACCGTCCTTGTTGAAAAATGAGAAATTTGTCATTTAAACATACAATTGTATTTACGAGACTATGGTTTCAAAAGATAATATCACTGACTTCGAAATATTTTGCAAAAAAAAAAGATGGAGTTTAAAGTAGGAAAGCTTAGGGTGTCAACTACCTCGTGAAGTTTTAACATAAATAAAAATACTTAGGCAAGATGTATTTTAATTCGTGGTTATGAGCAATAACGAGGCACTATATACTTTTACTTATGTCTAAGAAACAATAATTAGCCACGGTCGTGGCTAAAAACAATTATTACACGGACGTGGATTATTTTGTGGCTAATCATAATTATTAGCCACGGACGTGGCTTATTTCATTGGTAATCATAATTATTAGCCACGAACATGACTTATTTTGTGGCTAACCACATTTTTTAGCCACGGTTGTAGCTTAATTCGTGGCTAAAAGCAACTATTTACCACGGTTATATTTTTCCCGTGGCAGACTTTTTCATACCAATTCATTTTCGGAGGAAAACAATTTTTTCCGTGGCAAAGCTATTTTTTGCCACGAATTACAAATTTCCGTGGCATAATTCGTGGCGCAAGAGATAATTTGTTGTAGTGCTATGGTAGCATCCAATTGATTGAAGACTTAAGAGATTGGCTCTAATTTTCATTATTGTCTTCTTTCATATTATGCATTTTATTTCCTAGAACAATTTCTTTTCTTGTAAGACAAGGATTTAAAATCCTAAACAATGGTTGTATTTTGGATATTAGTGACTTGGTTTTCAACCCAAGTCACTACTTTTGTTCTTAATCAATTTATTGATTCCTAAAATAAATTGTATAACTTGTCAAACATGAATCAAAGTGATCTCTATAAATCACTAAATAAATACCATGAAACGTTCGTTGTAAAATAATATTGATACGATCAATATAAAGAATCAAAGCGTTGATTAATTAAATACGAGAAATAGACCTCAAAAGAGAATAACATTCAATCAAAATGAATATTAGTTCATTATAAGATGATCATTTTAAGTGAAAATGAGAATGAATTCATCATACCTATAAACCTTTCAAACATTCATATACATTGGTTATATCGAAAAAATTACTATCCTTATACAAATAAAGGTTATTTTTAAAGGATAGAGTGGGATAAAATATTTCACCCCGCAAACCAATGATATAAATGTAGGATCTTAGTGAAGAATCCTACATGGGATTCTTAAGAAGAACCCTAAATGAATGGATAAAAGAAACTATGAGAGGACACTGAAGAAACTACGGGAGGACACAAGAGAAAATGTTCCTTATGTTCATTGTTCCAGAGAGAGGATAAAGGAAACCCCGTATGAAATCGGAAGGAAAACAATTCCTTAACAAATAAGATTTTTCAAAATTATAAGATAATAGAGGAGATATCATCTCAGTTCTCTCAATGATAGTATCTATTGTATCAAAAAGTGAAATTAGGAAATATCACAAGAAATGAAGAGTTCAAGTGATAACTGATTGATAACAGCTCAAGTGGTAGCAAAAGAATAACATGCAAAGGTTCATTTAAGAAATGATGTTGATTTTAGTGGGAGCGATATTCATTAGAGAATTGAACGTACCATTTAGAGAGAATGGTGATTCTTTAGTGTAAAGAATAAGAAGTTCTCAATTCTAGATGAACAAAATACCATATATCATAGGATGATGGAGCTTCAAGGGAAGGTTGTTATATTGATAAAAGGTCACCCATTAAAAATCAAAATGGATGGATACATTATTCATATTGATGAATAACCTAAATCTTTTGATTAAATAGCCAAGATGATTAAAAATGTTGGAGTGATGAAATCATAAATAACTACAATATAGATTTCAGTACATAAGTGACTAGGTACTTTAGAGCGATATTTTAATCCCTCTGACATACCAACACGTCACGAGTTATAAGATAACAGTGGGAGCTTCCCTTAGGAAAGGAAACTCAATATCTAGAATGAGTTCTAGATATGTACTCAAATAAGATCATATTATGTGAGATAATATGAGTTGGAAGGATACCAAAATTTTGTAGATTTTGAAAACATGAATAAAAGGGTTTATTCACAAAACACTAATACAAATTGATGATCGTGCATCAAGTGCAATGAAACAGTATTGACTGTTTTTGCATGACAATGTCATTTGAGTTATATTAACTCTTAATGAAAGATACTTTGTCAAAATCCAAATGGGTTGTAAGAGACAACTTTGAACCCTGTAAAGTGAACTGGATTGACTTAGTATAGCCCCTAGCCGCTTACATGAGGTGACATCTCGAAGCGACTGGAATGTGAGGCGACTGATGACAAGTTCAAATGTCATAGAGTCATATGTGATGACTAGTCGATCACATAGACAGACTGCAAGAGACACTCTGTCAGGCAAAGTGACCGCTTATAGAGTTCTGGAAATTTTATGATAGCCGGGTTGTGGCAAGAGCTGCTATAGTATTCTTATGAGTCAATTATTAGACTAAAGACTACTCTCCCAAGATGGTACAATTTTGGCATAACCTTGATCCATTCTCTACGACTTTTCGTAACTGGAGTCAAATGGTATTGTTTTGGGTTGTGACTGACTGTGGCTAGCTAAAGGGAGTAGTACGATAGAAATTGTCCACCCCTTGTCAGGGTTGTTCAAATCTCAAGGCCACTCGAGGAGAAGCTAACTGAAAATGCGTGGCCACGCTCGGAAGGTATCAATGGTAGATAATTCCGGTCAAACAGTTATTCTCCAGATCGAGGAAACCCCTCATGATATGATCGAATGCAAGTACGACCTCAGAGAGACACCTTGCATTGAGTGGGAGATTGTAATAGGACAAGAGAATTGGTGACGCACACTTGTCAAGGACAAGTGGGAGATTGTTGGGAAATGTGTCCTCAACAATAAGTGCGATCACATAATTAAATCTCATGACGAAAATGCGCAAGGGATGATACGAAATTATATTAGTCAACTGACCAACATTAATCGGTAATGATTGGCTAGCTAGAGTTTGACATTACTGTCGTATGATGGTGGTGGTCAGTTGATCCTTTTAGGTCACACCTATAGGACAATTCCCTTAATTGATAAAATGATCAAATGTATATTGATACAAGTTGATCATATTCCTTAAACTCGTATATCGAGAAATCAGAGGTTAAATATTATTGTAAGATTTATGTATATAATTGAAACGTATCAATTGTTAAACATCGAACGATATTTTATAATATCGAAATTAGAATGAATTGGGTTAAAATTATTACAAAAGTTGTAGATCGTATTGACGATTATTATAAAATAACCATTTTATATTAGTAATTATGAATTACTTGTCAATATGATAAATATGATTTATTTAATTTATAAATAATATTTATTTGATAAATATATATTTTAAATTAAAAACAATTGTGTCTTATAACATTATGGCAGATTGTATGTCACATATGTACAATTGTACAATTGACAAAATTATAAAATGAAGTCCATTTTATGTATGAAGGTGCCGGTTTTGGGGTGTGCTCAAAGGAATGATTTGTGTGTGTTAATTGCTCTTAAAACACAATCATTAAAGGGTGCCTTGAGACTATTACCTATGGCCACCCTAAGTGCATGGGAAAGGGGAAGTGTTCCCCCTTGATGCTCCCTATGCTCGGCCGTCCCAAACCCAAGACCACCCAAAATAAAACTTGTGATTTTTGATAAGTTACTCATTCTAATTCCTTAAGCAATATTCTAGAGAGAAAGAGTTGTTGAAAACCTCTAAAAATATTACAAAATAATATTATCAAAACTTATAATAATTGTATTATTAGTTTTAATAGTTCAAATTAGTGATTAGAACATAGTTTAAGGAAAAATCGATTCTTGTTCTAGCACACATCAAGTTTCGGTCCATTGAAGGGGTGTCTTGGGTGCATTTTGAAGGAGGTGTTCTATTTGAATACTAAGGAGGATCATCCTTGCATCGGTTTTTCGTCGAATTGTAAGCATTCGATTCTTATTTTCCGCATAAGTTTTAGCATGCATAAGATCTAAAACATTTATAATTAAAATGTTAATTATCAACTTATTTAGTAAGACTAAAATATTAGGTTTTGAGTTTATATAACCTTACAACTAGCACACATCTCCAACAACTCACACATCTTACAAATATCTCATACTTGTTGTACTTAGAAAATAGTTTTCTAAGTGTAAATCATTTCTAAAATTAATAATATTAAGAGTTATATTGTTGTTATTTCTAGTATACTAATTCAATTTTTCTAGTAACAAAAATTGTTTTGGTTTGAGAACGGTTCCTTGATAAGAGCTTTTGGAGACGGTTTCAATATAAACCGTTAAAAGGGTATTTCGGTTCATAGAAGACTCACTAATAGGTGATTATTGAGTATAAACCTTCTAAAACCAATGTAAGGAAATTCATACTTCTTATGTAATCATCATGCATGCATAAGATCTAATTAAGTTTTCATGACTAAACTTAAAGAAACAAAACTCATATGAGATATGAGTATATAATCTGAAATTCGATTTCCATTAAGTGGTATCAGAGCATCACGGTTGTTGCATGCATGATTGAATTCATGTTTTGTGTTAATTAGATTAACACTAGTATTTCGAAAATATTGTGTTTTATTATGATAAATCACAAAATAATTTTGCATGTTGAAGTTTCTGGTTCTAAAATGGTTTTAGGATATGAAAATAATTTTATGGAATTTTATTGTTCATTTTATATTTATTGGTATATTTTTTGATGTTTAAATCAGTTTTAAACAATAAATAATGGGAAAAATAGTTAAACTTAGTTTCTGGCCGAGATTTTTATATATTCTCACATGCATATTTTATATATCGTATAAAAAAAATTTCGTAACAAATGAAGTTATTATGCATGGATTATGATTTTTATGAGATAAATAGTCATAATATGAGTTAAAATGGGTATAGGAGGTTATATTTCGAATATGACCTTGAAAATTTTATGAGATGTCACATGCAATATATACAGTGCCTATAAATATTTTGAGATTTTTCGTACTTATTTTGCACGATTAATGATTTTTAGAGTAAAAATCATATAAATAGTGACTAATTTCGACTTTAATAGTTAGAGTTGGAATTTCGCCATAAAAATTTTGCACAATGTCACATGCAATATTTCAATAATGTATAAAAAATTTGAGCATTTGTTCTCAAATAATGCATGATTTATGATTTTAATGGTTAAAATCGGCTAAATAATGACTTATTGTGTTAAAAATAGTTAATCTTAAAATTATGGCATAAAATATTTAGTAAGTCTTGCTTACGACGGGTCACCATTTGTGACGGATATTTAATGAGATAAAATGGATACAAAATGAGTTAGTGGAGAAAGGGGACCACATGAATAGTGTTGGTGAGAGAGAAAAAGTGGGTATTTTGTGAGAGAAAACGGTATCCGTCACAAGCTTGCGACGGATAGTGCCGTTGCAAATAAGAATTTGTGTAAAATACTACCCATAAATGTCTTATATGATAGGAACATCAGATCCAAAAAGTTGGATCTAAAAAAGTTTCTGTTTTTTATGATTATCAATTTTATGAGTTAATTATTAATAATCCTAATTCTTGAGTCTTAAAAATTAAATTTCGAGTATGGTCTGAAATTTTGGTCATTTCCAGATTCTAAAAAGCTTTTTTTGGGATGACTAAAAATTTATAGCAATTTGTTGCAAGTTTTTATTATTTAAATTGGATTTTTAAACATAAAAACGCATTTTATACGATTTATTTAAGAAATAAACTAAATCTTTTTGCATGAGGCCATTTTATTAACTTCCGAAATTTTAGAAATTTCCAGAATGTCTAAACTTTTTAAATTTTAAATTCTCCAATTTTATTGACTCAATTGGCCATTTTCCTTTATTTTTCCCGTAAATACGAATAATTTATGAACAATAATGCAAAATCAAGTTGAATCATGATCAAAATTAGTAGGAACTAAACTTTGATTCCTAAAGTGTGTTAGGATGATTAACTTGGACATAAATGAGATTTATGTAATTTTGGTGATTTTAATAGTTAAAATCACGCATATCCGTAAAAACCTTAAACAGATATGAGATATTTGCTCCTAGCCTCCTAGTAAAGGCGATTTGGCATTAAAAAATTAGCATGTGCATACATATTTTGATATTGCATTTTATTTAATATGAATGTCATATTTGGATTGTTTTATATAATTTTGAATTATGTAATTTTCTTAGTATGGCCTTAGTTTTTAATCAATATTACCCGTAATGAAAGGATTTATTGATTCGGTTGTAATTTATGTGATCTCGTATCACGGGTTTGTAATTTAATTTAAATTTCAGTTTTGCAATAGAATAGTTGTATTATTTTATTGTAATTACGGAGATCCAAAAGACGGTGTCATTCGGAAAGGAGTTCCGACAAGACGGTGTTTTCTTGGAAGGCGTGCCTTTGAAGTTCAAGGGACCTAGGAGTTGGTTTCCGAATGTGTAATAGTTAATTAGTTTTTCTATTACCAGGAAGGCCATACTAGGACTTTATTGCTTTATTTCTTTTATTTTGCTTTATTTATATGTTTGCATGCGTAACCAAATCGCCATAAACATGCATATTAGTATAATCGTCAAAAACGACTGTGTCAATTATAATTATCGAGTTCACCGATTTAATTCACTTAAAGGAGATAGATAATAAATTGACAAGACCTCTCTATATTAACAAAACAATTGAGATTAGCCTTACCAAATAGTAGAACCCATGAGCTTCTATTTCGTGGGGTGGTGCTAGTCCACTGGGCAGTGTGAACCCCATTACGTAGGATAAGTGGGGCGATGAGGTGGATTCAGTCCAGTGGGCGAATCGCATCTCGATGCAATTGAAATTTGGTTTGTACTCAACAGAAGTGTAGAGGACCAGTGGTCAATGTGTTCCGGCCTAAGATTAATAAATAATGATTTTTCATCAACCAAGAGTTCTAAGTGTAGAACCGGTTAAAATTTTAACCCACCAAACCATATCATTGGGTCGGAGTTCTAGTGGTTCACGATTTTGGTGGTATGGGTTTAGGTCTTGGAATCATTTATAAAATTGGATAGAGGTCATTTTATAGATGCATTAACTTGATAAAGATGTTTACAAGTTAAATCAAAACGATTAAAATTTAATATGTTCAAATGTCCAAATTTTTGTAGTTAAGTCTTCAAATCAATATCAATTATGACAACTTTCACTACTCCTGTAAAACCCCTCGCGAAAGCGGAATATAAAACACACAAAGTACTAAAAATGCAGCGGAATTAAAACTTTTTAACATAAACATGCGAGGTGAATTAAAACCTGAAAACTGAAACTGGCATAAATAGAAATAGATAAGTATAACAGTTCTAAGTACGAAAACCAAATATGTACAACAGCCTGGGATGGAAAATCCCTACAGGCACCAAAAGATAACTGTATCAAAACTAAGAGGCTAGCTAATCGATAAACGTGTAAGTCATATGATGAAAGGATCATCACTCGCTAGCTCTCAAGTGAACCCTGCTAACCTGCATGTACCTACATACATGAAAACATGTACGCCACAATCAGTCGGGAGTGACTAGAGTTCTCCTAGCCACCTTTTGTAACGACACGTAACAAGCAAAGCAAACAGAACACTCCAACATATATAAACATGTGAAGTATAAATATCTCATCAACTGAATCTCATACTATCATGCAATCACTAATGCACGGCTCTCAACCAACTTCGGAAACTATTTGGAAGGAGAGCCGGTTTCCCTACCGGTTACCCGGTCGGGGGGTCTTTCAATCCAAACCATTTACGAAACTGACTTAGAGTCATTCAATGCCTTGGATGAACAATAACAAAGTCGACATCTAATTCAACAATAACAACATCTAAATCATCATCATCAACATCTACATCTGACACTGTACCAACTCAAGGCAAGCAGATAGAATTCATCAAGTATAAGGTCCAGCGGTCAACTTAAGACATAACTTACATACCAATCATTCAGCAAGTGTAAAGGTTCAGCGGTCAACTTAAGACATAACCTAAACACCAAAACATTCAGCAAGCAAGGACTCAGAGGCCAACTTAAGGCATAGACCCGACAATCAGCAAGACACTAGACTTAGAGGCCAACTTAAGGCATAGACTAGCACCCAAAAGTAAAGGACTCAGAGGCCAGCTTAAGGCATGTCCCTTCACTACATCACAAGATACTAGACTCAGAGGCCAGCTTAAGGCATGTCCTAGCATCAAGCATCTGCACTCCGGGTGAGGTGTTACGACCTAAATGCCCCGTTGTGCAGCTACTCTACTCGTTAGACTCAGAGGCCAACTTAAGGCATGTTCCAACGCGATCACAATCAAACATGTTTGGACTCATAGGCCAGCTTAAGGCATGTCCCAGACACGACAAACATACACATATAGGGCTCAGAGGTCAGCTTAAGGCATATCCCCATATATGACAAACAACTCACGTATTAAGTTCGGAGGCCAGTTTAAGGCATAACTTAATACGCATCAATACAATATCATCCAAGTCTATGGACTAATCTATAGTTCTACTTTTCTTAACTTCTAACCAACACTTAATTGACCCCGGGAACTGATGAGCTCCATTTTGGTCATCATTTCCTTTACATTTTCATTGTTTTTGGTCACGATTCGACCTCGATTTGCGTGCCTTTAGATGTTTTTACGTCCGTTGCCTCGTATATTCCTATTCTGTTCACTTTTTGTAGGTATTACGGCGGGGACGAAGAAATGAGAGAAATCGAGACGAATTTGGAGCGTTTTTATGAAGATTTGTGAAGAAATGATGAAGAAGCCTTCCCAGGCCTTCCCAGCCGGTCCCCCACCGGCAGCCGGCAGGCCGGCTGGGGAGCTGTGTCTTGACTTTTGACGAATTATGTAGAAGTTTGCAGACCATTGAGAATGCATCCCCAGCCGGTGGCCAACCGGCAGCCGGCTGACCGGCTGGGATCCACTCACCATTTCCTACATTGCCATCAAGTCAGACCTTGTAGATTGCATCCCCAGCCGGTGGACCACCGGCAGCCGGTACACCGGCAGCCGGTACACCGGCTGGTAGTACCTGGGCATGAAGAAAAAGAAGAGAAAAAGTCAGAACTGAAGAATAGGCTTCCCAGCCGGTGCCAGACCGGCAGCCGGCCGGTCGGCTGGGAACGCATGCTCTTTGAAGAAAAACGAAGAAAAAAATCAGAAGTCCTCACTTGGACTCTCAGCCGGTCCCAGACCGGCAGCCGGTCGACCGGCTGGGAGACCTTTTTCGTATTTTCGAGCCCTATATAAACCCGCACTTGACACACTTCTTATATTACGCATTTTTAAGCTTTTTTAGGGTTTACTACTGTTTTGAATACTTAGCACTTAGACTCAAAAAACACTAAAAAAATACTTTAATCTTATTTAGATCTTAACTTTATCTTTCATTATTAGTTAATCTCTCTAGAGGATTCTTCTTGAGTTTGTTAGTGGATTATTTGGGTTGTAATTTTTGGGGGATTTGGAAGAATCCTTCAACTTGTCATCCAAGTCATTTCCTTTTCCATAGTTAATGGTATAATCTTCTTCATCTGTACTTTATTTTTGCATTTCCTTTAAGCTTTCCTTGTTTACTTGTTTACTCTTTCATTTTCCCATAATGTTTATCATCAATTCCTCATTTGTTCATGTTTCTTCTTTAATCATGTGTGAGTAGTTTCATTCTAGGGTTAGGGGTTTGCTTGGTTAGTTAGTAGCCATGAAAAATGCTTAGGTTTAGTCTTTTTTGCTTCTTTGGTTAAGTTTTCGCATCTTGCATGTTACGTGTTCGACGAATTGCCTCAACGACGGTTGGGTATTAGTCTTCGCTTTGTTTGCTTTAGACGATGGTCTTGAGTTTCATGAGCATGCTTATGTGTTAGGTTAGCTTGGTTTGTAGCGAAAGCTAGGACTAGTCTTGACCTAAGGGTAGTCGACTCGAGAGAAGAGATGACCCTAGACTTACCATAGAAGTGACACGAGACCGTTGCCTTACGTTTGGCTACCGACTTACCTAGGTGACCCCCGACACCCTAGTCCTCCTTATCATCAATTTTATCTTAATTTATTTGTTTTAATTGTTCTTTAGTTGTTAATCAATCTCAAACTTATTACCCGACTCAAGCTCGAACTAGAACTTAAATATACAACTTCCCCACCGTCTTTTGGGTTCGACCCTAAATTATACTACTTAATTTGGGAGTTTAAAAATTCTTTTTGGTGACGGAATCGACGACAAAATCCGGCCATCAAAATGGCGCCGTTGCCGGGGACGGTGTTTAGAAGTTGTGTAGTTTAGTTTTAGTTTTAGTCTAGAGTTAGTTGAACTTGTTTTTGTTTTGATCAGAGATTTGGTAGTTAATTGTAGAGTGCTTGTTTTATTGCTCACCCTAGTGTTTAACAAGCACTAGGACGACTAATTTGTTTGCTAAGTTTTATGCCTAGGGTTGACTCTAACTCTTTGTTGTCATCTTCCGAACCGGAGAGGCTCTTTCGGGCCCTAAGGAGGAAGACTATTGCAAGGGTAAGAATTGCGTCCCAAGCATCCACTAGCCAAAACAACCCCTATTCATCCGAACCACCAAGTCCCAATCAAAGCAATCCTAGCCCAACATCCGAAAGTTTTGACAATCCGTTTTATCAATCACCACCACAATCACCACACTTTCCAAAAAACCATCCAATTCACATAATGGCCGCTCTTCGTGATCATAACCGGCCCAATCACAATGACACCACCAATCCAATCAACTTCGGGGTCCTTGTTCCTCAAAATTTCGAAATACACCCTTCGCAAATGAGTTCAATCGAAAAGAATGCCTTTAGCGGGGCTTCCCACGAAGATGCTCATGGGCACTTGAGAAAGTTCAAGGGTAAAGTCGCAATGATAAAAAAAACCGGAGTACCCGAGGAGACACTAAGGCTTATGCTTTTCCCCTATTCCTTAACCGACAAGGCCGATAGGTGGCTAAATGTCCATGCTCCAAATACATTCACCACATGGGACGACTTGGCAACGGCTTTCCTTGCCAAGTACTACCCATCCTCCAAGACCGCGATGCTCCGGAATGAGATAACTCAGTTTCAACAAGACGAGGGAGAATCTTTGGGAGAAGCTTGGGATAGATACCAAGATTTGCTAGCCAAGTGCCCACACCACGGGATACCACCTTGGTACACAACCCAAACTTTTTTTCAAACTCTTCTCTCCCGGACTAAGGAAATGGTTAATGCTTCGGCGGGTGGTAGCTTTGACCACTTGCCACATGAGGAAGGAACGGAACTCATTAAGAAGATTGTTGATTCGGAGGAAAACTATGGTACTAGGGGGAATGTCTTGAGGAAGAGTAGCAAGTACCCTAGTGAGCACCTTTCCAATGCTAAGGCAAACGAAGAAACCAATGCCAAGTTGGACATGTTAACCAAGAAATTGGAGGAATTGACAAAGGGCTCCACTAGCAAAGAAACCAAGAGCAATGTCCCGGGGATGTACCAAGTAAATAGTGTTGCCACATGTGATTTATGCGGAGGAAGTGGGCACACATTTGAAGTTTGTGCAAACAACTCAATTGAGGGAAGTGGAAGTGAGGAAGAATTGTATGCTTTTCAAGCATTCAACAATCCTAGAAACCAAAATACTTTCAACCCCAATTCAAACTACTATCACCAAGGGATTAGAGGTAGTCCTTATATGAGTTACAAGAGCACCAATGTGTTGAATCCTCATCAAATTCAACAACCTCAAGTGCAAAACCCCCCCGGTTTTCAACCAAGGGGTGGAAACTTCAATCCAAGGAACAATTTCAACAACAACAATTTCTACCAAGGCAACCAATCCAATCAAGCCAATCAAGGCTTTCAACAAGGTTTCAATGATCCAAACTTCAACCCCAATTTCCAAAACAACCAAAATCCACAAAATTTCAATCCAAATTTCAACAACAACCCATACTACAACCAACACCAAAACCAAAGCTTCAATCCACCACCATTTCAAAACAACCCCAATCAAAATCAAACCAACTACAACCACAACCCACAAAATCCCAACAACCCAAATTACAATCAAAATTTCAACCAAAACTTTCCACCAAACAATCAAGGCCAAAACTTCAACAATCAAGTTCCGAAGGGCAACTCTCAAGGTGGGGGTGCAAGGAATGATTATGGATTCCCCTTGCCCCTCACCAATGCACCTCACCAAGATACTAGTGATTCCCAAGTGGGTGAGTTATTGAAGCTTGTCAAGAACATGCAAGCAACTCATACCCAAGAGATGGCTAATTTGAAGAGTGCCAACCAAAGGGAGATACGGGAAATGGAGGCTCGAGTTGCCTCTCAAGCTCTAGCCAATCCACAAAGGCCACCGGGCGGTTTCTTTGCCCAAGGTCAAAGTTCCAAAGATGCATCACACAATCACCAAGCACATGCGGTGATTTTGAGAAGTGGAACGGAGCTAGAAGACCCGTACAAAGACTACAACTATGGTGAAGAGGAGCCTATCGTGGAACTTGTGAACGACAAAGGAAAAGAAGTTGATGGTGGCAATTCAAGGGATGATGACTTTTATGTGGAGGACCTCCCTTATGAGGGGAAAGAAGATGAAGTTATCTTGGAGGAGGTGGATGCTAGACAAGAGGAGTTGGTTCCAAAACCAACTACTAAGGTAACAAGCAAACCAACACCCACCAAGGTACTATCTAACCCTCAACCAACTAGCTTGCCTTATCCTTCAAGGGCTTTGAAGGGAAAGGAAAACCTCAAGTTCACAAATTTTTGTAAAATGATTGAAAAACTTGAAGTGACTCTTCCCTTTACGGAGGTGATATTGAATATGCCAACTTATTCCAAATTTTTAAAAGAAATTTTGTCGGGCAAGAGAACCTTGGGTGACCAAGAAGTAATGGCTATGAGGGAGGAGTGTAGTGCACTTCTCCTCCAAAAGGAGCCAAAAAAACTTGGTGATCCGGGGAGTTTCTCTATCCCTTGCATAGTTGGTGGCATTCCAATCTCTCGTGCCCTTTGTGATTTAGGAGCTAGTGTAAGTGTACTTCCTTTGAAAGTTGCAAAAAGAATTGGCTTGAATGATTTAGTTCCTACAAGTATCACCCTCCAATTGGCGGATAGGTCCGTCAAGCGCCCTTTGGGAGTGCTTGAGGATGTACCCGTCAAGGTGGGTAAGCATTTGATTCCCGCCGATTTTGTCGTCCTTGATATTCCGGAGGATAGCCACACTCCCATCATCCTTGGTAGGCCTTTCTTGGCTACCGGAGGCGTCTTGATAGACGTTAAGAATGGGCGGCTCACCTTTAGAGTTGGGGATGACAAAATTGAGTTTAATCTACCTACTATGATGAAAGGTCCAAAGCATGATGAGGCATTTACATTGGACATTGTGGAGCAAGTGGTAAGGGAGATGGTAGAGATGGAAGAAGAGGAGGAAGGCCACATGGAACAATTATGTGGCATCACAACTAGTGAATACAAGGAAATGGATGAGGACATTGAGCTTGAAGATGAAGAAGTTGAGAAGGTGGAGGGAATGCTCCCTCCAAAGGTACAACTCAAAACCCTTCCTCCCTCCCTCAAGTATGCCTTTCTTGGGGAGGGAGAGGCTTACCCGGTGATCATCAATGCCAACCTCAATGAGCAACAAGAATCCAAACTCATTTCAACTTTAAAGGATCATAGGAGCTCATTGGGGTATAGCCTTGATGACATCAAGGGGCTAAGCCCGAACCTTTGCATGCATAGAATAATTCTAGAGGAAGGGAGTCGACCTAGAGTGGAAGGTCAAAGGAGATTGAATCCGAAAATGGCGGATGTAGTGAAGAGTGAAGTCCTTAAATTGCTTGAGGCCGGAATCATATATGAGATCACGGATAGTCGGTAGGTGAGCCCCGTCCATGTTGTCCCCAAGAAGGGGGGTGTAACATTGGTTACACAAGAGGATGGGACCCTCTTACCGACTCGTCCGGTGACCGGTTGGAGGATGTGCATCGATTACCGTAAGTTGAATGCGGCAACTCTCAAAGACCATTTCCCAATCCCCTTCATTGATCAAATGCTAGAGAGGCTTGCGGGGCATTCGTACTATTGTTTTCTTGACGGTTATTCCGGGTTTTTTCAAATACCTATTCACCCGGAAGACCAAGAGAAAACAACTTTTACATGCCCCCAAGGTGTGTATGCTTATCGGCGGATGCCATTCGGGTTGTGTAATGCACCCGGCACCTTTCAAAGGTGCATGATGGCCATCTTTGCCGTTTTCCTTGAGAAGTCTATGGAGGTTTTTATGGACGATTTTAGTGTTCATGGTGATTCATTTGACCTAGGGCTTTCTAATCTTGTAAATGTATTGAAAAGATGTGAGGAGCACAATCTTGTCCTAAATTGGGAGAAATGCCATTTCATGGTAGAGGAGGGGATTGTGCTCGGTCACATAGTGTCCAAGAGGGGCATAGAAGTTGATGGTGCAAAAGTGGCGGTCATTGAGAACTTGTCACCCCCACAAATGTGAAAGGGGTGAGGAGTTTTCTTGGACATGCCGGCTTTTACCGGCGTTTTATCAAAGATTTTTCCAAAATTGCAAAGCCATTGACTTCTCTTCTTCTCAAGGATGCTCCCTTTTTGTTTACTAATGATTGTCTTGAAGCCTTTGCTAGGATCAAAGAAGCACTTGTGACGGCTCCTATTATTCGTGCTCCGGATTGGGGATTGCCTTTTGAGATTATGTGTGACGCATCCGACTACGCGGTAGGAGCGGTCCTAGGTCAAGTTGTGGATAGGAAACACCACGTGATATACTATTCAAGCAAGACTCTTGATTCAACTCAAGCAAAGTGTTCCACGACCGAAAAGGAGATGTTGGCAATCGTGCATGCCATTGAGAAGTTTCGGCAATATCTCATGGGATCTAAAGTGGTGGTGTACTCCGATCACACCGCTTTGAGGCAATTAATGTTGAAGAAAGATGCCAAGCCAAGACTCTTGAGATGGGTTCTTTTACTCCAAGAATTTGATCTAGAGATAAGAGACAAGTCGGGGTCGGAGAATGTGGTTGCGGACCACTTGTCTAGATTGACTTTTGAGGATCATGGTTTGCATGATAGAGATGGCCCAATCAATGAATGGTTGCGTGAGGATAGTTTGATGGCAATAGGCAATAAGTTTCCTTGGTTTGCGGATATTGCCAATTATCTTGTTAATGGCTTTATCCCGGAGGAGTTGGAAGCAAGAGAAAGGAGAAAGTTGAAGGTTGATGCTAAGAGATATTTTTGGGATGATCCCTACCTTTTCAAGAAGTGTGGGGATGGGCTCTTGAGGAGATGTGTATCAAAGGAAGAGGGGCTCGAAATTGTTGATAGGCTTCACAACTCCGCCTATGGAGGGCACTTGGCGGCTTCACGGACTATAGCCAAGGTTCTTCAAGGGGGGTTCTTTTGGCCTTCAATGTTCAAAGACATTCACGATGTTGTTAGATCTTGTGATGCTTGTCAAAGGTCGGGCAACATCGGTAAAAGGAATGAGATGCCCCTAAAAACCATCTTGGAGATTGAGTTGTTTGATTGTTGGGGGATTGACTTCATGGGACCTTTCCCCAATTCATGCGGGAATGAGTACATCTTAGTAGCCGTGGATTATGTCTCGAAATGGATTGAGGCGGTTGCCTCCCCCACCAATGACTCCAAGGTAGTGGTAAAGCTCTTCAAGACCATCATCTTTCCCCGTTTTGGTGTACCCCGAATAGTGATAAGTGACGGAGGTTCTCACTTCCGGAAACATACATTCAAAGCCCTCCTAGCCTCCTATGGAGTGACCCACAAGGTAGCACTTGCCTACCATCCTCAAACTAGTGGGCAAGTGGAGGTTTCAAATCGTCAAGTCAAGGCTATTCTAGAGAAGGTGGTGCAAAAGAACCGGAAAGATTGGTCCCAAAAATTGAATGATGTGCTATGGGCTTTGAGGACGGCCTACAAAACTCCTATAGGAATGACTCCCTACAAGCTTGTGTACGGGAAAGCATGCCACCTCCCGGTCGAGCTTGAGCACAAGGCTTGGTGGGCCTTGAAGGAGATGAACTTCAATTTAGACATGGCCGGGGAGAAAAGGTTCTTTCAAATGAGTGAGCTCGAGGAGCTTAGATATGAAGCTTATGAGAGTTCAAAACTCTATAAGGAGCAAACGAAGAAGTGGCATGATGCCAAGCTAGTGAAGAAAAATGTGAGCGTAGGAGACCTTGTTCTCCTCTTCAATTCTAGAGTCAAGAACTTTCCCGGGAAGCTTAGATCACGATGGTCCGGGCCCTTCAAAGTGATGGATATTTCACCTCATGGGGCCTTTGAACTTTGGAGTGAAGGCGGTGGCACCTTCAAAGTCAACGGGCATCGGATTAAGCGCTATTATGAAGGAGACTCCAAAGGCACCGTCGAAGTTGTTGACCTCGGGGACCCACTCCCCGAGGAGGATTAATTTCAAGGAAGTTTGATCATGAAAGGTTTGGTGGAGTCACTCAACAACCACCGGTTGTAAGTATTAGTTCTCTTTAGTTCATCTAGTTTTCATGTTAGTTTCTTTGTTAATTCGGTTTTTAGTTTAATTTTTAGGTTGCATGAGATATTTGGATATGTTTGTTGCTTGTTTGTGGAAGATTCATGGGTATAGTCGGCGGATTATTGGCAAAACCGTTGTAGGCAAAGTTGATTTTTATGCTCAAATTAAATTATTTCTCGAAATTGTGTACAGGTACTCCCAGCCGGCCCACCGGCCGACGGTACCATACCGGCTGGGAGGCCCTGGACACATTTCTGTTTTTGATAATTTATTTGGGCAGATTTCAGATTTTGCATCCCCAGCCTGTACCCAACCGGCAGCCGGTCAACCGGCTGAGAAGACGAGTACTTGTTCAAAACTGGAAAATCTCAAGAAGAAATGATTCCCAGCCGGTTGGCCGGCAGCCGGTCCACCGGCTGAGAATCATGAATGTGTGAACATATTTGAAGAGAAAGCAAAGGAGAAGGAACCCCCAGCCGGTAGGCCGGCAGCCGGTCAGCCGGCTGGGAGTGTTTGTAAGTGAGGATAATTGAAGAGAAGGAAGATGAAGAAGATCCCCAGCCGGTCTGCCGGCAGCCGGTCCGCCGGCTGGGAGTGTTTTTGTGAGTTGAAAGGAAGAAGAAGAGAAGATGAAGGATGATGAAGACCGATTTTGAGCCGGTCGGCCGGCAGCCGGTCCACCGGCTCAGAATCAAGCCCCCTGAAAAATTCGAAAAAAAATTGAAAAAACCAAACCCTCACTCTCAGCCGGTCGACCGGCCGCCGGTCCAGGACCGGCTGGGAGTGTTCTGTCGGGTTTTTTTTTTAAAGCATAACCCCCCTTTCTTCTTCATTTCTACCTCATTTTTCCTCATTTCTTCACCCCTCTTCCTTATTTCCTTCACCCCTCTTCATCCCTAACCTTCAAAAACCCCAACAAACTTCACCAAACTCTCTCAAATCAAAACCCCCTTTATTCCCTCATCACCTTATCCTTCAATTAACCATGTCGGGAAGAACAGAAAGGCGATCCAAATCAAGGCACGACCCTAGGGTGGAGCAAGAATATGAAAATGTAATGGGGAGTGGTAACATTGGCCCGGATCCTTGCTTTCCCGGTCTCACATTTGCCTCAATCCAACAAAAAGGTAATTTCACATACTTTAAGAATCGCCCCCTTCACCCAACTAGGTTTATTGATAGAGCCGGATTGAGAGAATTAGGGATTGAGAAAATTACAGCGGCTCTTTTTGAGGGTTTAGGTATGAAAGCCTTGTATGAGACAAAACCGGTTCACACATCTCCCCGGTTAACTTGGGAATTTTTGAGTTCTTTGGTTGTGACTAAGAACCGAACTTTGGGGAAAGTAGCATTTTTAGAGTTCCGGTTGATGAATAAGGAACATCGTCTCACCTTAGATGAATTTGCTTTGATTTTTGGGCTAGACGGAAAATTAGCCATTAAGCCTCCGGAGGGCTTTGATACCGAGCTTATTTGGACAGCCATAACCGGTCTTGTAAGTGATAGAAGCCGAAAGAAACCGGCTAATAGGGTGCATTTGGCACCGATTAGAATTTGGCATAGGTTCATGGGGTGGACCGTTTTCTCTAGGGATGAGCCTCACAACTTCACTACTACTGAGCTTGAGATAATTGGTTGTTACTTGGTTGGTGGCCCGAAATTGAACATTGCTCACCATATGGCCCTTCACTTGAGTAGGTTGGCATCCCAACCTCAGCTTACTACCCCCATTTGTGTTGGGGGGATGGTCACCTTGATTGCCAACAACCGTTGTCAGAGGCACTTCACGGTCGACTTCATTCAGGGCGAGAATGTACTATCTAGCCGATACTTGCAGGATGCTTTGGGGTGGGTACGGTATAACCCCAGTGATCGCAAAGAGTATTGGCAGATTCGGGTTGACAACAAGTTCAAGAATTCAGTCCCTTTGCCAAACACCGAGTTGATGAAAGTTGTGCCGGGGAAGACCTCTTACCTCCTTGATATTGAGGCGGACCCCGAGGACCTCCCACCAGACCAGCGTGCCCCTAGAGTTTACACCAGAGATAGAGTCGGTGCCACTCCTACCGACCTCCCGTTTGAGCCTTTTCAGCAGCCCTCCATTTCCATGTCCCAGTTTCAGAGTGGTCCCTCATACTTCCAGGGATCCACCTCCGCCTCCGGTCCATCTTCTTACTCATGCCCCCCAGAGCTTATCGATTTCATGGCCCGAGTTGACTTGGGCATGAAGACTGCAGCAGATCTAGCGGACCAGCGCCAAGCCATAGCCGATGAGCGGCATAGGGATTTGACTTATAGGCTTGATTACCTCTACTATGATCAAGCCTATGGTACATTTCCGAGTTATGATCGGTCCGTCCGCGAGGGTTACCATCATCCCGATAGTGGTCGCCCATCATACTACATGCCTCCTGATAGGGGTTATGTGCCTCCTGAGGGTCGTTTTTACGGGGAGATTAACGTCACCCCGGGTTATTTTTCAAACCCGATCTTTCCCCCCAACTTTCGGGGAAATGAGGATTCGGGCCCTCCGAGGCATTCATCCTTCCACGGTGGGTATGGTGATGCGGGAGCTAGTGGATCTCATGCCTCCCCCTTCCGCGATTTCGTGAACAACCCTAGCGACTTCATGGTCGTTGATGGAGGCAATGGGAATGATGAAGGTGATGGTAATGAAGGTGATGGTAATGAAGTTGACGGTGATGAAGATGATGGTGATGAGTGACCACCTTTGGAGGTGGTTGGTGATGATTATGCTCCCCTTGCAAAATCCAAAACAAGTCAAGTAACTCCCTTAATCCAAATTTCACTTTAGTTTGCATTTTATTTTATTTTTTTAGCATGCATTTAGCTTAGTTAGTTTAGTTTAGTTCGTTAGTTTTAGTTTCATTTTCATGTTTTCACATCATTAGTTTAGATGCATATAGTTGCATTCATTTAGATGCATTAGCTTTATATTTTTGTATCATATTGTCACATATAGATTGCATACATGTAGTTTAGAGCATTTAGTTTGCATTTAGTTTAGTTTTTAGTTTTTCTCTTCTTTTGTTTACCTTTGTTTTTAATGCCTTCTTAAAAATCAAAAATCCAAAAAAAAAATTGAAAAACCAAAAACTTTCAAAAATATGTTCTTTATTTTCCGGTTTTCCTCCTCACATTATGCATATAAATAAGTGTGGGGAGGAAGAACCGTTTATTTCAAAAAAAAACAAAAACAAGTTTTTATTTTCTCAAAAATTTCAAAAAAGCCAAAAACATGTTGTTTTCGTTCTTTTACTTCATTTCCCCCTTTGCACTTTATTACATTGAGGACAATGTAAATTTTAAGTGTGGGGAGGGAAAATATCCACCTTGTGAATATTTGATTGCTTTTGTAAGTATGAAAAACTTCAAAAATACCAAAAAATCGAAAAATTTGAAAAATTCAAAAACATGTTTTTACCTTATTAGTGTAGAATTGTATATACTTGTGTTTGCTTTCTCTCCTTTCGCATAGGTAACACTTGCTTGAGCACCGCTTTGGATCTTGAAGACACCACGGTATGATCGTTCCAACCTCTATTTCACTCTCATTTTCTTCCTTTTGTTGCAAATGAGGAGGATGGGCTTGTATTTGGAGGATGTGGAGTACATTGTGGAGATTGTGTGTGGCTTGTGTGCTTTTGTGCTGTTAGGAGATGCATTAGCTTTGTTTGGCATGTAGTTTGATAGTCTCACTTGCATTAAAACATGTCTATATTAGTTGCATTCATGGCATATAGTTGCATTTAGGATAATGTTTTGAAAATGCCTAATTGAGAACTTTGACAAAATCGTTTATGCCGTTGCAAATAATTCTTCTACTTGTGACTTTGTCTTTTAGAATGATTTCTAAAACACCCTAGGTCATGCTTTTCTAGTATCTTTCTAACCATGGTTCAATACCGAGTCAAGGGTTTGCATGTGAGTCACCTTGCCCAACCCCGTAATGCGAAATGGTTTTGATTATCTTGTCTTGGTGACCTTGTTCGACTCGGCGGTTTGGCAACCCAAAAATAACTTTCATGAATAAATTTGGAATGCTCTTGTCAATGATCATAAGAAGTGGAATCGACTTGAAAGAAAAAAAAAAAAAAGGGGGAAACTCAAGTGAAAAAGAAAAGAAAAAAAATGGTTAATGAAAAAGAATAAGAACATGTTGTTTTGGTGGAGGCGTACCACTTCGATGTGCTTTGGAGGGTAGCCATTGAGTTGGCTTCCCACTTGGTTGTGAATTCGACCGCCCAAAGACAGAGTGATTGTCACCCCGATAAGCTATTGTCTAGAGGTTAACCGGTTGCCTAATAAGCGATTGGCGAAAGCAAAGGGCATTAGCACGCGTGGGACAAACCCCATCCTAACTCATGGCATGAAAAAGAGATGAAAAAAAAAAAAAAAAAAAAAAGTCGAATGAGGTCAAATTTTGATTGTCATCCACCATTTTGTATTGATTTGGGCATTTCATTCCAAAAAACCAATTTTGCCTTGCCGTTTTGTCGATCTTGGGACGACCCATGACCTTTACTTTGTGAAGAATCTAGACTTGTTGTATCTTTTGCCTTTAGCATTGCGGGGATCATCATTCCATTCCATCCGATCGCCCTTGACAAAAGTATTTGGATAACGGTTATGAAAGTAGCCTAGTTTAGCATGATTTGGCGGTGTTTTGTTGTCATCCTTCTTGCCTTAGTGACTTGTAGAATTAATATTTGTGAGGGGGTTTACGACTTTGAATTTGTTCCCTTTTAGTTGTTTTCCGCCGCTTGAATGAGGCAAGCGGTCTTCTTTCTTTTCCGATGCATGTTGCTTGTCTATATGTGTTTTGTTTTTACTTGTTTGCATCAAAAGTTTTGTAGCAAGACCTTACTTGCCTTGCAATAGGGCATTCTCCCTCATGAATGTCAAATTGTGAGTTGAAAGGGCTACGGGTGTAGCTAAACCCGATTCGGCTTATAGTTAGCTTAGTTAGTTGTTTCTTTGTTTTTAATAAGGGTTATATAGTTCGTTGATCTCTTACTCGAGGACGAGTAAGGTTTAAGTGTGGGGAATTCTGATGAGCTCCATTTTGGTCATCATTTCCTTTACATTTTCATTGTTTTTGGTCACGATTCGACCTCGATTTGCGTGCCTTTAGATGTTTTTACGTCCGTTGCCTCGTATATTCCTATTCTGTTCACTTTTTGTAGGTATTACGGCGGGGACGAAGAAATGAGAGAAATCGAGACGAATTTGGAGCGTTTTTATGAAGATTTGTGAAGAAATGATGAAGAAGCCTTCCCAGGCCTTCCCAGCCGGTCCCCCACCGGCAGCCGGCAGGCCGGCTGGGGAGCTGTGTCTTGACTTTTGACGAATTATGTAGAAGTTTGCAGACCATTGAGAATGCATCCCCAGCCGGTGGCCAACCGGCAGCCGGCTGACCGGCTGGGATCCACTCACCATTTCCTACATTGCCATCAAGTCAGACCTTGTAGATTGCATCCCTAGCCGGTGGACCACCGGCAGCCGGTACACCGGCAGCCGGTACACCGGCTGGTAGTACCTGGGCATGAAGAAAAAGAAGAGAAAAAGTCAGAACTGAAGAATAGGCTTCCCAGCCGGTGCCAGACCGGCAGCCGGCCGGTCGGCTGGGAACGCATGCTCTTTGAAGAAAAACGAAGAAAAAAATCAGAAGTCCTCACTTGGACTCTCAGCCGGTCCCAGACCGGCAGCCGGTCGACCGGCTGGGAGACCTTTTTCGTATTTTCGAGCCCTATATAAACCCGCACTTGACACACTTCTTATATTACGCATTTTTAAGCTTTTTTAGGGTTTACTACTGTTTTGAATACTTAGCACTTAGACTCAAAAAACACTAAAAAAATACTTTAATCTTATTTAGATCTTTACTTTATCTTTCATTATTAGTTAATCTCTCTAGAGGATTCTTCTTGAGTTTGTTAGTGGATTATTTGGGTTGTAATTTTTGGGGGATTTGGAAGAATCCTTCAACTTGTCATCCAAGTCATTTCCTTTTCCATAGTTAATGGTATAATCTTCTTCATCTTTACTTTATTTTTGCATTTCCTTTAAGTTTTCCTTGTTTACTTGTTTACTCTTTCATTTTCTCATAATGTTTATCATCAATTCCTCATTTGTTCATGTTTCTTCTTTAATCATGTGTGAGTAGTTTCATTCTAGGGTTAGGGGTTTGCTTGGGTAGTTAGTAGCCATGAAAAATGCTTAGGTTTAGTCTTGTTTGCTTCTTTGGTTAAGTTTTCGCATCTTGCATGTTACGTGTTCGACGAATTGCCTCAACGACGGTTTGGTATTAGTCTTCGCTTTGTTTGCTTTAGACGATGGTCTTGAGTTTCATGAGCATTCTTATGTGTTAGGTTAGCTTGGTTTGTAGCGAAAGCTAGGACTAGTCTTGACCTAAGGGTAGTCGACTCGAGAGAAGAGATGACCCTAGACTTACCATAGAAGTGACACGAGACCGTTGCCTTACGTTTGGCTACCGACTTACCTAGGTGACCCCCGACACCCTAGTCCTCCTTATCATCAATTTTATCTTAATTTATTTGCTTTAATTGTTCTTTAGTTGTTAATCAATCTCAAACTTATTACCCGACTCAAGCTCGAACTAGAACTTAAATATACAACTTCCCCACCGTGTTTTGGGTTCGACCCTAAATTATACTACTTAATTTGGGAGTTTAAAAATTCTTTTTGGTGACGGAATCGACGACAAAATCCGGCCATCAGGAACTAAGTTGAGGGAGAGCCGGTTTCCCTTTCGGTTACCCGACCGGAGGGTCTCTATCCTCTCTCCATTCCCGAACCCAATATAGTGTCGCCCATCCTCCGGGGACCTCAGATGCATATCAAAGATATAAGGAACGAGTTTCAATCAAAACCGATTAACCGTTTAAAAGTTACAAACGAATTACGAATTCGAAACAAAAATGAGCTACAGGGATCCCAGCCGGTCGGCAGGCAGCCGGCCCACCGGCTCGTGATCCATCTCAACCTTCGTTTTCTTTAAAACAAAAACAACCCAAAGGACTCCCAGCCGGTCGGCAGGCAGCCGGCCTACCGGCTGGGAACCCATTTCCCTCAAATTACGAAATATGCACAATTTACCCAAGAGGCTCCCAGCCGGTTGGCAGGCGGCCGGTCTACCGGCTGGGCACCTCAAATCCTACCCTTATAATCTACGCAAGACAAACAAAAGAGGTCACCAGCCGGTTGGCAGGCGGCCGGTCGACCGGCTGGCACACCAATTCTACTTACTTTCGGAAATCGCAAAAACAACAAGAGGCCTTCCCAGCCGGTCGACCGGCGGCCGGTCGGTCGACCGGCTCAGAGAGCCTGATCAGAAAAACGCATTTTCCAGCTATTTCAAAACATCATCAAATCGTAATCAAACCTAAAGAATTACAACATATGATGCTTACCCACTATTACAAATCACCCAAATATCATTATCTACCAGCAATTAAACCACACACAATCCTCAAACGATTATTACAAGTATCCGTCGCAAAACATGTAATTTCTGAAAATATTTAAGAACATGTGAAACATTCACAAGGCATGAATTCATCAAGTAACAACATTCCTAACATGTTACTAAGTCCATTAATCATCCAACTTAAACAAAAATCAGAAACATTAATAAGAACACAACAAAACTTGTTATTTTAACAAAAAGGCCGAGTTACTCGTAATCGTCACCTCAAATGCAATCCGGCTCAAAGATCCTCCTCTAAGATGAAGCTATCCACTTCCGGGTTGTCTAATCCTTCACCTACAAGCACGAAAAACGAGTTTAAGGACTGAAAAACGGATTCTTAGGAAAACAGCCCATTTTTCGAAATAAGGGAAATGAAAATCGGAAGTGACGGATGGCTTGAAAATTCGATGAGGATTCCGAAAATGTTATTATTACCTTGATTTGATGAGCGGATGATGAAGAAATAAGCAAAAGAAGATGATTATTTAGGAGGTTTTGTGAAAATGGAAATGTCAGTATGTTTGCTTTGATGAAGGACAATTATGTCGACTTAAGGGTTTTAAGGGGTTTAAGGGATTGTCCTTTCCGTTTAAATGAAACGGGTTTGGATAACTTGAACGGGTTTTTAAAATGTGAACTTAAGTTTACCGACTTTGTATTCGTCTTAAGGACTTAAGGTTCTTAAGACGGATCTTACTATTTGTTTAAAATACTTTTCGATAATTTATTAAAATATTATTTTATTATTTAAAATAATTAAAAGCCTTTAAATATAAATCACGAAAATACGGGATGTTACAACTCCAAACACTTCATGGTTGTGATCTTTCATGGATCGTTGTAAGCTAGAAAAGAATAGGGCTAACTTTACCGATTGGGATGCCCAACTTAAGTTGGCCGCAGAAGGGGATAGTAAAACCCAATACCTCATCGAAGAATCACCGGCCGTACCTGAAGCTAATGCCACTGTCGCAACTAGGCGGGCCTATGAGACCTACCATAAAGAGTCTGCGGCGATCAAAAATGTTTTGATCTTCTCTATGGAGCCAGAGCTTCAAAGGAGTGCCATAAAGATTGACACCACCTATGAAATCTACTCCAAACTTGTGACAATGTTCTCGAAGGCTTCGAGAATTGTCCAATATGAGGCAGCATCGGCTTTCTTTGATCTCAATCTTAAGGAGGGGCAAAAGGTTAGCCCGCATGTGCTCAAGTTAATTGAGCACGTAGAAACCTTAAGATTGAATCAAGTGGAAATTCCTAAGGAACTTGTGATTGACAGAATCCTCCACTCCTTGTCTAGGGTGAAAACTTATGTTCAATTCTGGGTGAATTTTAACATGAGGAACCAAGAGACATCTCTCGATGAATTTGCACAATATGATTGTGCAAGCTGAAAGGGATATGGGCCTAAATGTTAGTGCCCCTAAGCATGTGCTCAACATTAATGTTAAGAGCAAGGGGAAGTTCAAAAGGAAGGGTAAGGCAAAAAGGAAGCAACCTTCCAAAAGTTCAAAGAAAGTGTCTTCTGAGGCAAGCACCTCAAATCCCAACAAGAGCTCCCATCAAGGAGCTAAGTGCTTTTATTGCAACGGTAAAGGGCATTGGAAGAGGAACTGTTCCAAATACCTCAACGATCTCAAAGCTTGGCGAATTCTTCCAGTTGGTATAATAACTATCCCTATTTTATGTTAAATCCCAACTTTAGTATTATGATACAAGTTGTGATATGGATGCTTTTCTTATTTGAATTAGGGCATGAAAGCAAAGATAAGGGAAAGGAAAAACAAGCTTGATGGATCAATGGGAACTAAGGGTAGCTCCCCTCCTCCCCACGGTATGATCAAGGAGCTTAGTTTTTCACTTATTTTGCTTATATTTGAAGTGTTGTGAAACAATTAAAACCTATGTTTTGTTTCCTTGTAGGACAAGGAAAGGTAATCCTTGAACAATTGTTGTAAGTTGGATAATATAGTGACTTGGTTTTCAACCCAAGTCACTATCGGTTTTATATTATGTTCTTAATTAGTTTAACACTTGCAAATCTCAAACATAGAATAGAATTGATTGTCATACTTCAAAGTATGATCATTGAAAATCGAATAAGTATGAGATACTTATTTCGAAACCATCAAAAGAAGTTGAGTTTAGAACTCAATCAATAAGGAAAAGTTATTAACCACCCAAAACTATCTAAACTTTCATCGAATATTTTCTGTAATAAATCATAAAGGCACACAAACCAACATCAAAGTCATTGCTTGTGGCTTAGTAGCTATCTTTGGTAATGATATGAGATTATCATTACAAAGATAGAGTGGGAGAAATTTGAAAATCCACAAATAGCAAATGATTTTGATAAACACAATAGATATGATCTATTGAATGATAGTAGGATTTATTGTGTTTTGGTTGTGTGAAAGATTTAAAACGTAGATTAAGTTGTGGATGAGATCTACGGTTTAAGAATATCTACGCCTTATGATCCACGGCCACGGCCCTGGAGGATACTTTAAGAATAAATTCTTAAAGTTGATAAGGAAAAATTCTATACATGGATGAGATCCATGATAGAGTTCTCGTACACTATAAGATAAGATAAATGTGGGGAACTGAAAGTTCCCACACACAAAATGCACTATAAGATTAAACTCTTATATGCACTACGCGAGGACACTCGGAGAAAAATATTCAAAAGATTTTGCAAAAGATCAAGAAGATGTTCTTGGATTTAGATGGTTATCTAAATAGGCCAATGCAAACTCTAAAGCCCATGAAATTTAAATGGATGTATATGCTAATAAATGAGATTTATTAAGAAAAGCATAGATTGACATATAGATGTCATAAAATGATTCATTGATAATGAATTCAGTAAACTCTTAAAACCATTTTCAAAAGGGTATTTGAAAGGGATATGTCTATAAGCATATATAGTTTTGTCCCGACCATTTCAATTCTTTAAATGTTGAGGAACATTAAATTGAGTGGGAGCTTTATGATTTACGGTTAAATGTAAAGTTCAGTGGGAGTTCTCGCGCCAGGATTTGACCATATTAAGTCATTATAGAATGACTTCGGAATTTTCAGATTCTGGCAAGAACAAGAGTTAAGTGGGAGTAAACGTTATCTAAAACAACTCATTGCTCGTTTGTAATGAGGCATTAATACTTCTGAGAAGTATATGAGTTTTAAATTCTAAATGACAAATTGATATGATTTAAATCTAATTAAACATGGATGTTTGGTTGAGATTGTAAGAGACGGCTTGTTATTAGTATTAAGGTTATTCATAGAGATGAAGATGGAATTTTCGTGATGAGATCATGGAAATTTATCGAACCTTAAGTACCACACTTTACACGCTTGAATTACTAATGATTCCGCCGTTAGTATAGTCGTGTAAAGCTTGATGCATTGCACCTGCAGGATAACCTGCTTAAGAGGGTGTTAAATCAATGATTAAACCATAATGAATTGTCATTCTCCAACGGAGATGACAGACAAGTTCAAGATTTTGGAAGATAACTTAGTCATATGGTAAAAGGTTTACAACGACTCAAGTTCCAAAATATCAAGTGAAGATTTATGATAATCTTTGGCTCACATTCATTGACTATGCATCTCAATGACTTGTATTTTAACTACATGGTCATCACAAGATTCTACAAAATGTATAAGTTCACAATAATTATGTGAAAGCATTGCTGTAGCTGGGAGTTACACAATGCACATAATCTTATTCGCTAGTCATGAGATGACTTATCTTTTTCAGATCAAAGAGCATGTTTGGATATGATCCACAAAGTGAACGCTCGCACGAATCGTGGTAAACTTGGTGAACCCGATATAAAGATAATTACAATTATAGAGGAAGTGAATGTGAGACACTTAAGCTCATTGTAAATTAAATGGTGATCAAAGGTTGGCCGCTTGGATGGAGTAATCCACTAATCGTTTGAGTTATTCATAACTCACCCAAGGTCAAGTAAAATTCAAATGGGATGGTAAAACCATATTGAACCCCATTAAAGTGAATTGGATTATCATGACCTTGCCCCTAGTTGCTTAAGTGAGGTGACGTCTCAATGCAACTAGATGTGTGATGCGATTGATGGCGAGTTCAAATGTCATAGAGTCATATGGGATGACTAGTCGATCACCTAGGCATAGACATCTTAAGATACATTTTCCGGGCTAATGATCGTTGATAGAGCTCTGGCGTATTCTTATTAAAGATTGTCTGATCGTGGCGGGAGCTACTATCGTGTTTCACATGAGTCAGCTCTTGGACTAATGACTATTCTCTAAGGTGGCATAGTTTTCAGATTAACTTTGATTTATGTCCTAACACCTTCATAACTGGGGTTTATAAGGACATATTTTGGGTTATGATGGGCTATGGCCAGCCGGAAGGAATAGGTCGATTAGGAATTGTCCACCCCTTGTCAGGGTTGAGAAAATATCTCTAGGCCACTCGAGGAGAAAAATAACTAGAAATGTGTGGCCACGCTCGGAAGGTATCTATGGTAGATAATTCCGGTCAGTAGTTATAACTCCAGATCGAGAAAAACCACTCTAGATAAGATCAATTGCGAGCACGACCTGAGAAGATGTCTTGCATTGAGTTGGAGATAATAATAGGGCAGGAGAATTGGTAACGCGCACTTGTCTCGGACAAGTGGGAGATTGTTGGAGGAAGTGTCCTCGACAACAGTGCGTTGACATAATTAAAACTCATTTAAATGAAACACAACTGGGAATGTTACTCTTTTAAAGTCGACTGATCAACATTTACCGATAATGATTGGATGTCTAGAGTTTGACATTATCGTCATATGATAGTGGTGATCAGATGATCCCTTAAGGTCATATCTTTAGGGAATTCCGTCTCAATGGAATATTTAATTAAATCGTATTGGATACGAATTAATTAATAACTAGAAATTTGGAAATGATTTTACGTGAGGAATATTATTATAATGGGATTATAATAATAATGGTCAAAGTAATAAAATTGTTTTATTACGCGGTTTTTATTTATTTGTTTGGGAAACGATTAAATTGTGAATGAACACGGTTGATCATAAAATTACAAAGAGTTGTAATTAAAATTATGATAATACATTTTATAATATGGTAAATGAGAATTACTAGTGATATTATTTAAATGTTATAAAATTGTGAATTATGAATTTTAAAGAGTTAAAATTGCATAATTACAAATTGGGTCATGTGTTATGGGACATGTGTGACAAGTTACAAATTAACACAATTGACAAAGATAAAATGAGTCTATAATAAGACCCATTTGGACCGTGTAAATGAAGTATGTATGTGTGATGGTTGTGTGTGTAAGTATACAAAAAGATTGTGTGTGTTATACATAAAAAATATGTAAGGAATATTGTATGCATTGTGTAAGAACAAGAAGGCCAAGCATTGGCTCTTGTGGCTTGATTTGGCCGGCCTTGAGGCTTGCTTAGCAAGCTCATGTGCTTATAAAATCAACACTTACTACATGCATTAACATATAAGTGTTGCCATTTGTTACTAGCACACATCTCCAACAACTCACACATCTTACAAATATCTCATACTTATTGTACTTAGAAAGTAGTTTTCTAAGTGTAAATCATTTCTAAAATTAATAATATTAAGAGTAATATTGTTGTTATTTCTAGTATACTAATTCAATTTTTCTAGTAACAAAAATCGTTTTGGTTTGAGAACGGTTCCTTGATAAGAGCTTTTGGAGACGGTTTCAATATAAACCGTTACAAGGGTATTTCGGTTCATAGAAGACTCACTAATAGGTGATTATTGAGTATAAACCTTATAAAACCAATGTAAGGAAATTCATACTTCTTATGTAATCATCATGCATGCATAAGATCTAATTAAGTTTTCATGACTAAACTTAAAGAAACAAAACTCATATGAGATATGAGTATATAATCTGAAATTCGATTTCCATTACATTGACCCCAAAAGAATATATTATGCCCTAAATAATTGAATTCTATGAGTTAGATTAACATGACATGGTAATATGCTTTTCCGATCCATGTATGCTTGAAAAAATATAATTAAATACATTACCTTAATGCCTTAACGATCTCTAATAAATATATAATGAGACCACAAATCTTAAGGATTATAGATTTAGTCTTTAGTATCATTGCTCTTCCATTTGTCATCAACGGTTGAAAAAATGACGTCCATATTATTGCTATTGCTACTACTCCCAGAATTAAACATTGCGTCCGCCAAATCAAGCAAAGAATTATTATGTTGATGAAGAAAATCAGATCCAACGTTGGTTGGAACGTGTGGGTTGAATACTGTGTGTGTGCCCTCAGAGGATGGTCCATGGAGGTCCATCGTCAACCACTGATGTGTCGATGAATCTACGGTCATGGTTGGTTGTTGGGAAAATAATATGTTTTGCATGGTCGGTTGTGATCGTCTTGGAAGTGGGGCCATGGGCGCCGTCGATGAAATATGGCAAGTGTGGTTGCTACGGTAGAGGATCTCAAATGTGAAAGGGTCATCGTCTAATCGTTGGACTTGCTTCTTGGCTGGACAATTGTATAGTTTTTGGTGAGTGCATCTGTAGTAACTCCTGCTTGATATAAGAGAACGTTGAAGAATAATAGGTTAGTAAATTGTAGGAAATTTGATTGTAATATTTAGGAGATTATTAAGAGGAAAAATAATAATAACATTAATTCATTGTATGGTGGTTTATTTTACAATAGATAATTTAGTGGCCGCAACTTTTTTATGTAGACGGAATGATTAAACAAAAGCCAGATACTAACTAAATAAATTGGCGCGATTATTTTTATAAGATTTGCTATTGAGATAAATTCGTATTAATAAGACACTACTTTTTAATGATGAAAGAAAAGTGTACACGACTCGAAGTTCGATGTTCATATACAAATTCAAGATATCTAAGTGTCAACATTAATAAAAAATACGGAATAGATAACATTATAAAATAGTTCTTCTACCATATTTTTACATATATTATGTAGGACTTAAAAATCATGTGTTGGTCAAGTATGATCTACAAATAATTTTTAAGTTGGTGAAGAAATTATTCAACTCATAGATCAAGTTTATTTGATCTAGTTTTGTTGGTTGTTTAAGATAGAAAATTGATTTGCCAAATTACGCATGTGGGTGACAAATAAATACTCCATAGAAGTCTATTCGTAGTCCCAAATTTGATGGGGTTAGACTATGTCAAAGAATGCCACCATTTTATCAATTGTTGTTGTCAGTTGTCACATATATATACTTGGAAATAAATGTTAGGTAAGTTAAGATTCTAAGTAAAAAGACCAAAAATAGGAAGACGAAGAAAGAGTAAAAAGAGAAGGCGGAAGAGAGTCAACGAAGCAAGTAGAGTAAAAGACGTACCGAGGATACTTGGAATTAAGAATCTCCTTTTGACCATATTTTCTCCATGTAAATCCATCTTCTGGTGGCATTTCCAAATTCCCTATTTGTGGTGCTGGCAATCTCACTCTCTCCCTTCTATCTCCTTCCTCTTCATTCCTTTCATTTTTCACATCAACAATTTCTCACTTTCCATTCCTACTATTCTTACAATAATCAATAGCTTTATCCTTTCTCTTTTACATCATCCTTTACCACATAAATTTCGGGTTTTTCGTATTCTGTTTTTTCGATTTTTACTTGATATTTATTAGTTTTAAAAACATCATCGATAGCCAGGGTGAACCCATAATAAAAATAAGGAAATATGACAACTAACTACCTAATAAGTCTAAAATTTTACATCTTACTACCTAATATAATTAATTTTGCAACTAACTACCTAAAATCACACAACATTAATCAGTTTGCTACTTTTTTGACGGAAACCGAACTTAAGTTAGTTTTAAATGTTCGGGTTAAGTTAAATGACCATCTTACCCTTCCCTTAATAAACCTATTCCCTGTTAAAATTTTACCCATCCCTCTCCCTCCCCCGTAAAAGCTCACGTTAAATTAACCCGAACATGCCCCTGTGACGTAGCTCTCTCTATTATTTTGCATTGCCAGCATAATTTATTTCTCTATTGAGTCAATGTCAAAATGGAAAGTATCGTATGGGATTGTATTGAATCAAATTCTATAAAACTGAAATGTTTTTTGAATTGTTTTAGCATAAAGATTTATTTGAAGTTCTGCTTAATTGAGATTGGGCGGGATTTTAATTAATTTGTGTGTGTTTATAGAGATTTCTCCATGTCATTGATATTTATTGAACAATCCTTCCTATTTGACAGTATTTTTTATTTGAAACTCTGGTTTATATTTCGGGAAGCCATTAATATTTATCAGGTCAGTTGGATGAATGCAATTTGATTAGTGGGGATATCTGGGTTTGGAGCGACAGACATTGATGGAGAATAGGAGGAAGTGAGTTTTTGTTAAAGGAGAAAGGTGTTTTAATGGAGGAAGGAGGGGGAGGGTAATTTAGGTATTAAATAGATTTTAAATTTAAACGGGACGAAATAAACTGATTTCCGTCATTTTTTAGCAATTTCCGTCATTTTGGTAGTAATCGTGTCAGTCTTTACACTTATTAGGTTGTTATTTGAATGATTGAACATATTAGGTAGTAAGATGTAAAATTTTAAATTTATTAGGTAGTAATATGCTAAATATTTTAAAAAAAGGATTATACATATAGTGAGAATCAAACCTAGACCAATGGGTAACAATTTAAATCTTTTATCATTCAACTACAAGATGTCTATTATATATTTAGTGACATAACATTTACTTATCGACTATAAATCAATATTTGGAGTAAACTATTTTTTTTTTGAGGTAGTAGTCGTTACCTCTTGCTACTAGGTGGGTTCACCTATGCATGTACCTCTAAATTTTATAGATTGTCCTTAAAACACGCACATTAATAAAGTTTGAGTTTTCATATAGCTTAATTGAAAATTGAAAATATATTTAAGACTGCCTAAAAGATATTAATTAGTGATAAAAGTTTGACAAATCATCGTCAAAATATCAATTAGAAAATGCAAATTGATAAACATGTAAAAATGATGGTTATATGTTTTTTAGGTATATTAAATCTCTTTTATTAAATTTAGTGATTCCAAAAACTGAGTGATTCCACCTAAAAATTTTAAAAACATGGGGGTACAAATAGAAAAAAACTCTAAATATTATTACATGATTTTATCACTTAAAAGTGTGTCTAAAATAAAATATGTAAGCAATTGAATGCGACATTATAAAAAAAAATTGCTAGAAAAATGAGATATTTTGTACTCTATGTCCCGGTGAATAATTTATACCTACTTTATATTGTGAAAGAATCTAAAATAAGTCTAAATATTGACCGAGATGAAGAGGAATATTGTAAATAACGTGTACTCTCTCCCTTCCCTCATTCCCTCTGGTTTATGATTGTTGGTGTCTGTTTGTAAATGCTAAGAACTTGTTGGAACAATAATTTAAAGAAATCCATCCCGACTATCTCCTTACAGCAAGGGTTTATAATATCTCTTACATTGCCTTACGCCCTTACAATGCGGAAGAGCGTGTATTCTGAATTTGGCTTCATCAACGTAATGTGGAATAAAGATAAATGAAATTTGTTCAAATTTAATTAGATGCATCATGGAGAATAATACACCTTTTTTATTTCAGTTTGATTACATTTTTGTTAAACAGAATAAGAGGCAAAGGTTGATTGTATTATTGAGAATGGTGTCATACATTGATATGTGACGATCTATTTATAATAGATCGTCAAACCCTAGCTAGAATGAAACCTAATGATAAATGGGCTTAACACATAAGTTCAATATCCTAATACCCTCCCGCAATCGTAAAGGCAGTACGTAGTACGAACTTTACGATTGGAGAAATACAAGAAAAAACATAAGAAATACAAGAAAAAAAAAACGTCGTCATCTCCTCATCTTGATCTTCCATTTATCATCATCAATTTTTTTCCTTTTCACAAGTTGGTTGGTAAGGGTGCGTATAGGACTCGCCAGACAAATTTTGGTGCGTATAGGACTCGCCAGACAAATTTTGGTGCATAACTCGCCAGTTTTTTTCAGGTGCGTAACTCGCCAGTTTTTTTCAAGTGCGTAACTCGCCAGTTTTTTCAGTGCGTAACTCGCCAGTTTTTTCAGTGCGTAACTCGCCAGTTTTTTCAGTGCGTAACTCGCCAGTTTTTTTCCTACCACCTTGATTAAAGAAATTAGATATTTTAGATCTGTCATCGAATTGAAGAAGAGAAGAAAAAGAACAAAAAACCTTTTTTTTTTTTTTGGTTTTTTTTTTAAAATAAAATAAAATAGATATTATTCTAAAATCCAGCCGGAGGGCACCATAGTTAATTAGTCCCTCCGGCAGGGCAGCGGAATGTCGTTTTTAGGCCTCAAGAGCGAGAGGCTCTGATACCATGTTAAACAGAATAAGAGGCAAAGGTTGATTGTATTATTGAGAATGGTGTCATACATTGATATGTGACGATCTATTTATAATAGATCGTCAAACCCTAGCTAAAATGAAACCTAATGATAAATGGGCTTAACACATAAGTTCGATATCCTAATAATTTTGTTCTTCATATTTTTCCAATCAATTGTAGAATTCGGTAATAGGCAAAATTTCTCCTAATTAAGTTTAATACTTGGCTATATAAATTTGAACTATCCGTCTTGCGTCTACGATTGACTAGTACTCGTAAGTCGTAACAATTAAAGACGTGGCTCACATTGTTAATCAACATGATTTTCTTAGACTAGTTAAAACTAAACTAGCTACAGGCCATATCCATTACTTTGTACGTAGTTCAATGTCATTACTCAAATAGATCTGCTAGCCAATAAAAAATGTTAGACCACCTCACAAAATAAAGCTAAAAGTTTGCGAGTAACACATACTTCATATAACACAACACAATTACCACGTAAATGCGAATAATATATTTAACACAAATTATTATAAAAGAAGACGATTTTACATATAAGAGGATCCACATTTGTAAAAAAAGAGTACTATTCATTTAATGCTAGTAAATATATTATCTTGTTGCTCGCAAGGGTGGAGTCAAGTGGTTAAAACTTGGGTGAAATTCCCAGGAGATCCGGGTTCAAGCCTCCCCAAGAGCAAAATCTTGTGGAGCATTCTTGGCCCGAGTTCATGCCTAAATAGACTTCGAGCCTGTCACCCTCGGGTGGTTTGTAGCGGCTGCGGGTTCCCTCGTTACCAAAAAAAAAAAAAAAAAAAAATATATATATATTATCTTGTCTCATACTATAATTCCCCCTCACAAAATAACTACGTCTTAATTTGAGACTCCTTAAAGCGAGTAATCAAATTCTACAGCTAGTAAAATCACAAAATTTAACCAAGAGGTCTTGGTCTTCTAGTTAGGACTCCTAGGAGTAACCCGTGATTTGAGCTTACATGGTACGTGTTGGTTAACATGTCATTGTAGCGTGTCCGGCGTCATTTTAAAAAAAAAAATTGTAAATAATAGAAGACTAATAGTAGTATGAAGTCTAACCTTGATGACCTTTTGGTGCTCTTTTGTAGCGTGGAGCTTGAGGTGCCGCTGCCACCACCCTCTACTTGGCCTTCACCAACTATTTCTCCTACAATCTCCTTCCCTTTTCCAACCACCGTGACGGGTGGCTGCGCTTCCAGCCAACCAAACACGGTCCCCGTTTCACGGTGCTGTAGGGAGTTTATATGGTCCTTTGCCATGGTAAACATCCCTATGATCTCATCACATTTTTGTGAAAGAATTTGTGGGTAATTATTATAATTCGCCATTAAATTTGGGATTACTAGTTCCAAATCTTTTGCTAAGCTACATGCATGTAGTAGTAAACCTAAAGGGTTTGTACTAATATCCTCCATGCTTTGCTAATTACTACGTAGTACAAAATTAACTATAATAATATCGGGAGGTTAATAAAACTAAAAATAAATATAAATAATGAGAATTGAATTGAATTAAAAGAATGAATGGAAAAGAGGGAAGAGTTTGGTTGGTTTATAAAAAGGGAGGGAAAAGGAATTGAATATTCAAAGTGTTTGAGCTTTATTTTACACGGAAGAAAACTACTAAATTAAATAGCTAAGAATTAAAGAATTAATTAAGAGAAGAAGTATATTATAATTTATAATATGAAAGTGTGACCAAGTCATGATGCATGGAAGTCCATTTTCCTCGTTGATTTCAAACAAGAAGTTTCTTTGGTTTTCACTACTGTTTTCTTCTGCATGGGGGAGACTTTTTTGAATTAAGAGTCTTGATTATCTTTTTAAATCTTAATCAAGAACGATTCTTCTCCTTCTTTCTTTTTTGTTGGAATTTCACCGGCAGATTCTTTTGTCATACTCCTTCTAAATCTACCTCATTAAATGCCTCTTCTTCTAAGGCCTTTTTCCTGATCCTAGCCTAACATCTACGTACGATATATCCCATAGCATGCATGTTTAGGTTATATGTTAATTTGAAATACTATATAGAACTATCCGTAACCTTAATTACGTTATCTTCATTTCGTGTTTACCATAAGAAAAAGTCACCCTTCTAATTTTCCCAATAAAATAATGAAACCTTTCAAAATAATAAAACTTAAATCCGTAAGTGGTGTTAGTCCAGTGGTAGTAGGGTAGCCTGGGTTAGACCTTAAAACTTACGGAAATAGACGAGTTGAGAAGTTTCAGGTTTGACGACCAGTTGGAGCGATAACCACTTGGCAACTGCAGTTCTCGAAAGGGGTTACATAATTCATGCGGTGGTGCGAAAATGCATAGACCCACGAAAATTCAACCTCCTCATCAACAAAAAAAATTAATAAAATAAAATCCACCTAGACACATACATTATTATGATTTGAGTGTATAAGTTGGGCTATATCCAACTTGATGGGCACAAATTTATGGATTGTCCCTTGTTAAAACCCACTAAAAAAAATTGTCCCATAATTCTTTTTTTGGCCAACAAATGGCAATTTCTTAAGGGCCCAAGAATAAAGCGTACATGGATCATTCGAAAGCCTGAAGGAAGAGTCGTCAGACTCGTCACCAATGCAAAGGAGATGATTCTTAAGAATTGGCCAGTCGATCCTAACATTCTTTCAAATATGGAATCTACATCGAATACAAGGAGATGGAACAAGGATTAGATATTTGCTTTTAATAGGCATGAAGTTACGTTGGACAAGTATTATTAGACAACAGCTTCGCTCTAATTAAACTTCGTAAAAAATTCATTCAGAGGGTGAGCGCCTTTTGTCCCTAAACCTCTACGAACCAGAGATTTAGGGTGGGTTTGGATTTGAGGGTTTTGGAGGGAAAGTAGGGGATTTAGAATCCCTTGTTTGGATAGCAAATAAGGATGAAGGGAAATGGAGGGGGCAAGCGTCTTAAACTTTTGGGAGGCCCTGTGTTAAAAAGTCGAAGGGGCCCTTTAAATGATTTTAGTATTCGAGTATCAGATTATGGCCTTTTGTGGTCACTTTTAGCGATAGTGTTTAAATGAACATTGATTTTTCCGTATCTATCAAATTGGTAAAAATTGTCTTATTAAGATACTATTCATTGAGTCATCGTATATAAAAGTTTTGTAAATCATATTCCGTACATCGTAATTCATACATATGTAAAAATAAAACGATATTTGGTGGAGCATATTTTTTATGATTTATGATAATATTTCACTATCTCAAGAAATATTTTGATTATGTACTGTATTAAATAAGCAAATTATGTTTTCTCACTCCTAATAATTATATGAATTATATGAAAGTGGTAAAAGGGTAATTAACTACCTAAAATTTACTTTATAATAGGGTAACACAAATAAAAATGGGAAGACGAAAAAAGAAGGCAACATAAAGTACGCAATTTGAAGTAAAAAACTTAAAGTGCAAAAAAGGGTGTTACTAGGGCTCGAACTGGGGCAATTTGAGAAGTGAAATGCAGAATACTAACACTTCAACCACTAGACCAATGCAGTACTAATGATAATCTATCAATGTTCAGAGTATATCTCCGTGAATGGTATTGTAAGCAGGCCCCTAACTTTGGAGGCCCGGTTCGTGGGCTCCGCCTGCACCGGGCCTTAGCCGGCCCTGGGAGGGGGAGAGACTTGGAGGGATCCATGATTTGGAAGAAAATTGTATCAAAATACTCATATTTCATTTGTCATCTCCTTTCGTCCCCTCCCTTTCTCTCCATTTTTGTTATTCAAACACACCCTGTGTTTGGATAGCAAAAAAGAAGGGGAAAGGGAGGGGAGGGGAGGGAGAAAGACGGACATAAAAGGAGAGAAGGGAATGGGAGTTGGATAGCAAAAAAGGAGGGAAGGGGAGGGGAGGGAGAAAGAGGGACATAAAAGGAGAGAAGGGGAGGGGAGGGAGAATGGGGCAAGTGATTTTCCTTCCAAATCTTTCCTTTGTTGAAGAGAAAATAAATTGGCTTGGAGGCTTCCCTCCAAATCTTTCCACCTCCATTTTGCTAACCAAACAATGGATTTTCCATCCCTTCAAATCATTTCCCCTCTTCCTTCCAAATCTCTCAAACCAAACACGCCCTTAGTGATCAAGTTTCAACTGGATATATGAAGCTTCTTGGAGAAGAATGTAGACATGGCCACCTCGTCGCACGCATTTGCGTGTTCAATAGTTTGAGGCGGCAACACTTCTCCCACAAAACATTGTGTTAACAAAGCACATCATAGGTCGTTACCGATTTGAAAGGCACTGACACCGGTGAATGGTTGAACGAACCTGCATTTGTGGAGTCACCACCAATTTTTATGCATAATTGGTTTCATTTGAATACCTCATATCATGTCAAGATACAAAATAATGGCATAGACACTAAGAAATTAAATTTGTAGTCTTTAACATTTTATGTCTAGAATAACTCTCGTGATGCCAATGAATATTGATGTTCACGAATATCTGAATAAGGGGTGAGGGTAACACTATAAAAAAAAGGTGGAAAATGACGGCAATTCTGACGCAAACTTGATCCGTCAGAAATTTTCGCATTATCCGTCAGAATGTTTTGACGGGTTGACCAAAGTCAATGACGGCAATAAGTTCTGACGGATAAATACATTTCTTACGAATAATCCGTCAGAAATTTAATTACATTTCTTATGGATTATCCGTCAGAAAATAACACGGGAAACTGACGGAAAATCCGTCAGTATCATGAATCCGTCATAAAATAACAAGGAAAATTGACGGATTATCCGTCCGGATTTCGTCAGATTTTTTCAAACGCGGCAAGTATTTCCCCCAAAATCAAACCCTAAATCGCCTCTTCCGCCACAAACCACCCTCTTGCCGCCACCAACCACCCACCGCTGCTACCTTAAGGTAAAGGTCTCTTTCCTTTATTTTATGTTTTTCCTTTCCTTTTGTAATTTTTTTAGACATTAAGCAAGGAAAGGGGTTAACTAGGTAGCGTTATGATCATTACAATGTGTCGCTGTTAGCGACAGAAAAAATGATAGCTATCAAAAGAGTGTCGGATTAAGCAAATTAACATGCGGAATTTAGGAAGTACGTAATATATTTGCATTTTTTGTATTTTGTAAATCAATTAATTGACCACCAAAAAAGGGTATGAGGATTATTCATGTCTGTCTACTTAACAGCTCATGTCAACACATCTATTCGTGATTTCTTGTGGAGAGACCATACCAGAACAAACATTCTGCATATTCCGTCTTATAAACAAATTAAGCTAATATTATCCGTAAAACTCTTCAAAGTTTAAAACTAAGTCATATCTGATTTTCACTAACTTTTATTATTTCTCTGTTGTTCAGACTCATCTCATAACTCTCACAGACTTTATACATTATCCGTCAAACTCACTCACCTCAACTCTACTTTTTACATTCCAATGACACATGGGATCCACTCCTTTGATAATTTACATTGAAAGTGGGGTCAAGATTCATCCAAAATCTTAGAGCATGCACAATTGAGGGTTTTGACCCACCTCTTAACCTTCTCTCTCTTATTAAGAGGTTACCCCTCTATTGTGGGTAACTCTAAGATTTCCGAGGGAAGGGAAAATCTCTTGTTTGCGGAAATTTGCTACGTTGGCTTGTGCACAACTCTTTCAATTTTATATTTTTTTTCCCTTTTTTTAATTCTTTTGGTTCTTTTATTTTATTTTATAAATGTACTAGATTTCATGCCCGGGCGTTGCCCGGGTAATATCTTAACATGGTTTCAAAGTAATTATCATAACAGTTAATCTTCTAAAAAATACTTAGTATAATAGATTAATAGGCATATATAGAGAATAGGCACATTAGCTCATATTCTTTTTATATTAGCCCGTATTCTTATATGCTCGTATTTGTAAGTTCTTGATCCTCTTATCTGCTCGTATGTTTTTTTTTACATTAGCTTGTATTTTTATCTTAATAGCTCGTATTTTTACATTAGCTCGTATTCTTAGCTTAATATATCTATTAGCTCGCATTCTTACGTTAATAGCTCGCCTTCTTATGTGCCCGTATATTTTTAGTTCCTGATTCTTTTAAGTTCTTATTCATTTTACATTAACTCGTAATTCTTATATTTTTTCGTATACCAGGTATCGAACTCTATTCAGGCATGGATTTGGGCCAAGAATGCTCCAGAAGATTTTACTCTTGTGGAGGGTTGAACCTGAATCTCTTAGGAATTTCAACCAAGTTTTAACCACTAGACTCCACTCTTATCATACTTCCTCCATTCAAATCCAACCTACACATATTCCATTTTAATCGATTCATATCCAAACTACCACTTTTCTAATAAAGCCATCGACTAACTTTCAGATTGTTTGCAAGTTCATTTCAATTGGCAATTGACAAATGTCAATAAACTCCGCAAAGTCTCCGAAAGATTTGTCATTTTGGTGGGATTCGTCTTTCTTGTTCTATGTATATGAAAGTTTACGCTCGTTTTTGTCTTAGTTGTGTATATGGAACGGTTGGATTAGGCGATGTGATTGGGTTTGGGATGCCTGGAGTGGGTGTGGCGTTTTGGAGTTGGAACGGCTGGAGGTTGGAGTGAGTGCAAGTGAATGGTCAGTTTGTCGACGGTGAATTGGTGGTGGTTGTTAGGAGGTGGTGTTGGTGGTTAAGGGAGATTTGGGGATAGAGAAAAAAATTAATCGGATGAACGAATGAATAAAATGACAAGGCCAAAACTGTAAAAAGCGTATGTGAATGAGTAAAATCCGTATGTGAAAAAGTACGTCCCATTTTTAATTATACCTCGTAATTTTAAGTGTCTATTATCTCATAAATTTGATGTATTGCAAATCTGGTTCTATTTTTTTTTTAGCTCGAGAAGTGTTTCTATTAGCTCGTGTTTTCTTATTCTGCTTATATTAGCTCGTATTCTCATCTTAATAGGTCGTATTCTTATGTGCTTGTATATTTAAGTCCGTGATCCTTTAATTTCGTATTCGTATTCATTTGTGCTCATATTTTGAACCTCGTCTTATGTTAATAGCTCGTATTGTTTTTTCATTGGCTCGTATTCATTTGTGCTCGTATTTTAAAGCTCTTCTTATCTTAATAGATTGTATTGTTTTTACGTTAACTTGTATTCTTAGCTTAATAGCTCGTGTTCTTTTTATATTAACTCATATTCTTAGCTAGGTTAATAATTCGCACTGTTTTGTGCTCGTATTTTTTAGTTCGTGATTCTCTTAAACTCGTATTCTTTTTACATTAAATCATACTCTTATGTGTTTGTATTCCGTAGCTCGTATTTTTTTAAATTATAACTCTTAAACTTAAGTACTTAATATATTATTCATCAATACATCTATTTATGCTTTTATTTAATTAAATAGGAGAAGGGAAACAACAAAGTATAACATAACTCCACGGTAGCCAAAACTCTTAATTTACAATCAATTATTTTATTAACTAATTCAATAATTAACCAACTGATATTTTATTACTATTTAATAATTCTTTTATTTATATACTTAATTTATTTCCAAAGTAATATCCAAAGTAATCGGTCTAAAAACAATAATTATCCAACTGATATTTTATTACTATTTAGTTATCTTTTTATTTATATACTTAATTTATTTACCCAAAGTAATAGCCAATGAAATTGCTCTAAAACAATAGCTCATGAAATCAATTATTTTATTAACTAATTCAATTATTATCCAACTGATACTTTATTACTAAGTAATAGCTAATGTAATCGCTCTAAAAACAATAATTATACAACTGACATTTTATTATTATTATTTAATTATCTTTTTATTTATATACTTGATTTATTTAACCAAAGTAATAGTCAATGCAATTGCTCTAAAAAAATAGCCAACGAAATCAATTATTTTGTTAACTAATTCAATATCCGTATTTTGTAGCTTATATTCTTTTTAGTTCGAGAAGTTTTTCAATTAGTTCGTGTTTTCGTATTCTGTTTACATAAGCGTGTATTCTCATCTTATTAAGCCGTATTCTTATGTGCTCGTATATTTAAGTCACTATTCTTTTAAACTCGTATTCTTTCTACATTAACTCGTATTTATGTGTGCTAGTATTTAGAAACTCATATTATTTTAATGAAATGTATTTTTAAGCGCTTAATATCATCAAAATTTATCTATAGATTTGCGCTAAAATTTTACCGAATATTAATTTATGCTTTAATAGTTCTTATAAATTATAATGCCATCACAGACAAAAGTCAAAAACAAATTTTTTAAACGATTAATTAAAGTGAAAACAACTTGATACTCAATTACTAAAGCATATGATCAAATGTGCACTTAATTTGAGCAATATAATCACCACCCCTACATGGCTACATGCATAATGCAAACAAAGAGATATTAAAAAGTTAGAAACCATAATACTGAAAACACTACTATATGTTTAAAAAATAGTCCGTATTACACATGGAATGAAATGATGAGATTAACTAATGTGCATGGTTTGGGTATTTAGAGAATGGAGAAATATATATACACAATTAGGTTTGCGTAGGGTTTGTTATTCACCGATGAACATATATACTACAAAGCTCCCATATCAAACTTCGACCATCCTAATTTAACACCTATATAAGTCAGGCAACTAAATAAAACGATACGTAATTTACACAGATTACATTAATAATAATATCAATGGAATATTATGGAGATATTAGTCTCCATAATTACATGCACGGTTGATCTGTTTCAATTGTGGGATTCAGAAAGAATGCCGCAAAGTGTATATATATACAAATATTAGGGGTTTGTTTTTGATGCAAAATCAAATTCATAAATTTATTAAATTATTTTTTGTAGAGTTTTAATAAGTTGTATCCAATTCATAAACAAATAAATTATTCAAGTGTATATATACAAATATTAGGGGTTTGTTTTTTATTCAAAATCAAATTCATAAATTTATTAAATTACTTTTTGTAGAGTTTTAAGAAGCTCTATCCAATTCATAACAAATAAATTATTCTCAGTTTTGATACAATTATATTCTATTTTTAACTCATTATATAATTCATTATTTAATTAATTATTAGCAACAAAAATAATAGCCAATAAAATCGCTCGAAAAGTTCCTCTTTTAAGTATATATATTGATTATAAGTGGTTTATGGTTAATAATTCAATTGTGCAATTTTTTTTTAAAAAGAAATACTAAAATATTTCATTTTCTTTCCTCTATAAATATAGTCCAATATCAACCTATTTTTTCAAACTTCATCCTCTTACTAGTTTCTCTATTTTATTAGTTGATAGTAATTATGGATGATAATAACCGTTCAATTATTTTTAAATTTAAATGCACGTTTAATTAGTTTTAAATTTATATGTACGTAAGCATGTTATTAATAAAATGTACGTTTGATTAGTTTTAAATTTATATGAAATTATTTTGTTTTATGATGTTTATTGAAAATAAATGGTGAATGTTTTAATATGGTGGGGTCAAACTAAATAGAGAGGTTCACCCTCTATTGTAAAAAAAAAAAATGGGTAAAAGTTAAGAGGTAATGGAAAAATGAGTTGGATAAAAGGGAAGATAAGGTGTAAAAAATATAGAAGGAGAGATGAAAATTGGAGGGGAAGAGGTAACCCCTCAAATGTGGATGCTCTTAAGTTGAGTTTTAGATCTCAAGAGTCAAACTAAAAATTTTGTTAGGACTTTGGTAGATTATTAGTGGTTTTAAGTCAGACTTATTTTAAGACTTGTCAAAGTCTTGTCCTATGACTACCAATAATCTACCTAATGTTGATAATATGTACAGAGTATAAGTTAGTTAAGTTCCATCATTATATTTATTATAAATATTAAAGGATTATGTAAAATGGCTGACGTGGCGCAATGGGTTTCAGAAAACCATTTTTCAAGTCCTCTCATTCACTCTCACAATTTCAATTTTTTTCGACCAATTAAAACTAGCTATGTCAGCAACCGTGATATTCCTAGGATGACATTACATAATCACGTTATATTATATTTATTAATTTAATATTTATGGAATCTTTCATACACATCACATAATCACGTAATGTTCCTTTTAATCAACGTAATCACGGAATCTTTGATCACGGAATATTTAGAAATAAACTATTAAATTGTGATCTAACTAAAATATACTTCAATAGTCATATACTTTAATCACGTACTTTAATAGGTGCAATATTACTTTAATAGCTGCAATATTACTTTAATACTTTAATAGTCTTCAATCACGTACTTTAATAGTCATAGGAATATTGAAAATATTTTAATAACTATTAAAATTTAGAAATATTTAAAAGAATTTTGAGGAAATATTTTGAGAAATATTTAACAGACCGATTATTATTTTGTATTGCTTGAGAATATTTAGAAATAAAATTTAGAAATATTTAACAACTGATTGTATATTTAACAGACCGATTATTATTTTGTATTGTTTGATGTATTAATTGAGAATATTTAGAAATATTAACAAAAGTCAAGGCAATCTCTATCCCGTGTTGGACTTCATCTTCATAGACCAGTATTCACCCATGGCCAATTGTATGTTGCCTTATCTAGGGTTACCTATCTAGGGTTACAAGTAAGAAGGGTCTAAAAGTCCTTCTAGATGAAGACAAAGGAGTGACTAATAAAACATCTAATGTTGTTTATAAGGAGATTTTCGATAAACTATAAATTTGTCTTAGATTTTCTTTATATGATACAGTATTCTATTTTAATTTGTATTAGAACCTTTTTTTAAGTTAATTTATCTTTTATTTTAATTTATTTGTTCTTTCATTCTCCTAACTATTTGTCTTATAAATCTAACAATTTGATGCAACTAATATAACCACAATCTTGACTATAATTTTCATTTTCTGTAGTATATAGAACTTAATTATCTTAATTTTGATTTCTTTTATAATTTATATACTTAAATTTGTATGTTATAATTTCATTTTTAACCATGTCTTAATTGTTTCATTTTAATCCCGTCTCATTATCATGTGTTAGCTTATTAACTTACCTAACTTGAAGTTCTAAAATGTGAATGTTATAATTTCCGTATATATATAATGATATTATATTATTTATTTTTTATTTTTAAAAACTACACATGTTCAAATAAATAGAATTGGTTATATAATAAGTAAAATTTATAGTCATCTTTAAAAATAAGTGTACACAACCCCGTGATTTTTCACGGGTGTTACACTAGTTTAACCTCTAATCGTCTTAATCTTAATTTAAGACGTTCACAAATCACAATCTATATTTATTTCAATTTCTATTTTAATCCAATTTGAGGATTATACAACTAGATGTACATCTAGTAATATAGACGAGCTTATAACAAAGAATGTAACTTATATATATATATTACGAGTTTTATTGAAAAGAATTTGAGCATCTTTATAAAAAAAATTGTAAATCAAAACATTATATTGAAACTCAAAAAAAAATACATATAAAACATAAAGATTTTAATTTTAACACTAAAAAATTATAATAAAAAAGTTTGTTAAAAGCTCAAACAATTGGATATAAACTGAATTAAATTTATATTAGATCTACGTATGTATAGTCTTATTTATTTGTGATTTTAATCGCATCTTAAACGAGAAATGGTAGTTCAGTTTAGCTTGTGCTCCTTCCATGCTATCAATGTTTTCATTTTTTACGCATATGGAATATGATCAATTTTCTTCTACAAGCATATCACTATATCAGGATCATTTAGGTCAAAACTAGACAGGTTAAATGACAAAAAGGTTAACCGGGCCGAGTTCAGTCAATCAATTTCAGATTTGCAGACTTCTAGTCAAATTCAAGTCGGGCCATTATTACCGTGGCATTTCATAGCATCCCGAATAAACTAATAGGGGGCAAACAGTTCTCTATCTAACAAATCTAACGAGTGTAAGTCTCATTGAAGAAACACATATCTCACAATTTGAAAATGGGTAAAGTAATAACCAAATTGATAGATAAGACAAAAGCAAATTGGCTAGGGAGTAACATTATGCTTTTGTCTTATCTAACCACTTGGGTATTACTTGACCCGTCTTCAGCTTATGACGGATGTGCGTCTCCAATGAAAAATTGTGATCTCCAATTCCAAGAATCGAACAGCGAACTATATTAGAATTTGACGTAACAAGACACCCTTATTGATGGGCCGCAAGCGATAGCACTTGTCCCAACAATTAGTATACATCAACAGAAACTCCAGTTATTGACTAGTACTTTTGATGCAGAAGTGAGTTAATTAAAAATAGGAAAAATTATGAATTACCACCTAATATGTTCCATTTTTCACAAATTACCACCTAATATATTCAACTTTACAAATAACCACCTAACTTTCTTATTTATCCACACCAACTAACTTATTTTACATAATTAAGACGGTCTTACGTAATTATCGACTCGATTTCGTTTTAACGACTTTCAATCAATTTTTATGACCAAACCACCCTTGCTCATTATTAGACATCCACTCTCCTTCTATCAATTCACAACAAACAAATATTCATCCCTAACCCTAAAAATCAATTTAGGGGTTTCTTAAATTTTATCCTCTTTCAATTTCATAGTTGCATATTTCCCTTTACCATTTGTAGCCTCTGCATCACGTCAATATCAGAATTTGTACAAAGATGGCAGACCCAGAAATAAGAAGGATTCAGCCTGTATAATATACTGGAAATGCATGGAAATAGAAGGAAGGATTCAGAATTTTTACATTACTGTATATTTTAAGAGATTAATGATTGATGGTAACAGTCATTTTCAAAAGAGGACAATATGGGTTCCACACTTTCAGTTTTTCCCCTCATATCTTCAATTGGAAGGTCTGAAGTAGCCAAAAGTCTGAACGAGTTTCTTACACTATTTGAGTTGAATCACCATTTAGCATGACTACTAATCTTAGTAATCTACTAGGACTAAGGTGGGGATCCAGCAAGGTCTGAAGCTCAGACTTTGGCTGCAGCCATAGGATTTGGTTGATGATCATATGAGCAAAGAATTCAATTCACATACCCAAATGTTTCAGTCACGTCCGTGCAAGTTTTGTTTATTGTGAATTGAGAGAATGTTTTTACCCAAATATTCAATCCCCTAAATTGATTTTTAGGGTTGGGGATGAATATTTGTTTATTGTGAATTGATAGAAGGAAGGTGGATGTCTAATAATGAGCAAGGGTAGTTTGGTCATAAAAATTGATCGAAAGTCGTTAAAACGAAATCGAGTCGATAATTACGTAAGACCGTCTTAATTATGTAAAATAAGTTAGATTAGTGTGGATAAATAAGAAAGTTAGGTGGTTATTTGTAAAGTTGAATATATTAGGTGGTAATTTGTAAAAAATGGAACATATTAGGTGGTAATTCATAATTTTTCCTTAAAAGGAAAAATTATATCCGAAGGAGAGTGAAGCAACACAAAAGGATAAAGGTTTAGGGTTTTAGATATTCCCTGGTGGATGGTAGCCAGAGCTCTAGATGAGTGGTAGCCGGTGCAAAGAGGTAGCCTTATCATCAGCAAAGCGAGTTAAGTGTGGAGAGAAGCAATGACAGTGGCATCCATCATGTTCGATGAAAAGATGCCCACCATCAGTGGCCAGTGAAGCGGCACCTGCAGCCACAGTGGTGATAACTGGCAGTTGTTAATCGTCAAGTTGTGACAGAAAGATAAAGTGGGAGAACGGGTTTAGAAATTAGTTCGTGGTTGCTTGACTTAAAAATGGATACCAATGACATAGCATCACTAATGGCTTGTACTATAAAGCGATCCTACTCAAGAATCCCTCTATTAATAATAAGGATCAAAATTTAAAACCAGCTCCATTTGCACAAGAAGAGAAAGTTAATAAGATATAAAGTAATCCGTATCATCTAAGTTTCACATGGCTCACAGGCTGCATGGTCGCATACTCGCATGTGGAAGAAACTCCGACATCCAAAATGAATGCATGGATACAATAACTGAGAGCCCAAGTTCACAATATCAAGCTAAGTTACGGAGATTGTGATCATTTGATGCTTCCTTTTCGAATAGAGGATGTGCATGGACCACCAGAAGTCATAAACGGTATTCCTTTGTATGTAGCCACCCCGTTCTCATCCGTAAACAAATGCTGCAATGAAGATTTTGCTCAGAAGTACCGTATAAACATTGAATCAAAAACTTCATGTGTCATGTGCAAGATAAAAGAAAGCCTCACTGAGTCACTGTTCTTCCGCTTTAGAATATAATGGAATACAGAAAAATATCTCAATAAACGTCTATGCTTCTTGTAACATGACATAGTAGAGTGTCGATCCGTTGTGCGATGTAAGTTTCTCTATGATACATTTGAAAACAATCTCTTTGTAATAAAGGGGCAAGGCATTGATATTCAAGGGAATGGGGTATCAATGTATCATTGTTGTACTTTTATGTTTGTGAACTGGCAATTAACCAATGAAATTCCGGAGTCAATTTATGATTCAAAACATCTGGACCAATGCTGTGTGCAAAGTAAGCACAGAGCAACCATAATTCAGATGGGAAAACCAGCACAAGGCTGAAAACGTTTGAAACAGATGAGGCATATGCATGTGACCTTATTCCTACTGATAATATAAATGACAAATAACATTGGGGTGCAGGAATTGTGGCCTGACACTATGAACTGCATGCAAAAACTCAGATAAGATATCGACTATAAATGTGAAGTGTAATAATGGATGCGACAGCCGACAAGCCATAAAGTGTAGCAATTCACTTAAAAGTTTTCATTAGCAAAATAGTGCACTGTTGAAAAGGAAGACTTACCGGAGTAATTTTTTCAAGTTGTTTCTTCTTTGGGTTGAGCACGTCTTCTGGTTTCCCCTCATGCCTGAAATAACCCATGTTTCCATCACAATTTACAACAGAAACTTAAAATGAATTGGAGGACCATCTAACAGTAAGGGGAATCAGGAACACCAGAATAATAAAGTTTGTGTCCAGGAAAAATTTAAAGCTTTTACAAGTACTCCCTCCGATTTCCTATGATGTTCCTCTTTCCGTTTTGGTCTAATTACATGATGTTCCCTCTTTCCTCTTTTGGACAACTTTGTGTGGTCGAAAATCAATTTTATGTGGGGTCTTGTGTATTGTGTGGTCTAAATTGATTTCCTTATTTCTTATGTTAAAATCAAAAGGGAACAACACGAGAAATCAGAGGGAGTACTATATAATTTGAATTTTTGTGCACAAAATTGGGCAAAATGCCAGCAAGATTTTTCAGGTTACCCCTAGACCCTTGCCGAATTACTGCCAAAGCAAGGATCCGTTGATCCACAAGTACATGATCACATGTTTTACTCTCATTGGAGTTTAAACATGGACAACTTAACAGCATTATAGCTCCTCAGGAAGTAATGTAGTGAAATTGCTTTTCCCCAGAAAACAAATGTCCTCAAAAGAAAGTATGATATAATTTAAAAATTTCTTCTTAAAAAAGCTTACCCTGAAAAGCAAACACGCTCCCCCACTTGAGCTGCTTCTGGAGGGAGTAAAGGCTCAACAACACTATGGTCTTCACTCGAAGCACACAGAACCTGGCATGGGACATTACGACAATCAAAAATCAACGAGGATTTACAGAAGAATGGGCTATGATTATTGTGGGGACATTTACTTCAAAAGCTTGTGTAGATATGTTATCGCCCATTGTCTATTTCATATCATGTTAAGATTAAACCTCTTTAGAATAACTAATGTAACCCATATTATACAATTTTTTAGTGTTCATTTATTCACAAAGCTTGGCCGGTAGAAGGGAGAAGTTACAGCTCGGTTATCTTGTTTTTTTTTTGCAAGTCGAGTTGGCCGATAGACAGTCTAAATCGCTCATCCCATCTGATTTTTCCCTATTTTAAATTTATGCGATACATCTCCGGATACCTCGTATCGGCAGCCTCCGATACGGAGTCATCTCGGGTGATACGAGGTGTATCAAATGATAATTTCAACCATGCCCCAACCAACAAGAGAATTGGAATTCATAAGATTAACCATAAATGACCAAGCAATATCTCTATAGAAAATCAAATTAGGCGTAACATTGGTTAGGGTATATGGCGACATGGTAGTTTGGTACACCTAGGGGATCTAAGAATTTTTCGCGGGAATATACCTTTCCTTCACAAAAATGTGATGATTAATTTACGTGCAGCGTGAACAATAGAGTTTCTATCACAAACCTTGTGTAAATTAAAACTTTAGGCAACTAATGTTTCAATGCCTTAAACCTTTTTATCGGAGTAGTTTGTGAAACAAAACTATTTCAGATCATGTCAGTTTACTTCGATGTACTTGCTTAATAGGTTATCAGTTAACCACCCAGTACAACTAGTTAACTTATCAAATCAGAGCCATCTCTACGTTTTATTTTCCTTGCATTTGACACCCTAAAATCTTGTAAAATAACCATGGTTCTTGAAAAACTAAGAGTATCTTGTTTCATTTATCCAATGAGAGAGTAATCTAATTCAACGGTCTGTAAGCTCTCAAGCATTGGCAGATCCTTGTTAAATCCAACTACTTGAAAGCCAGCATAATACACAATTACATAATACAAACATACCTTCAAGCCAAGGCTTAGCGTTGTACAAAATCACATTTTCACATGATAACATAATGTAATATATATTTTGTTAAAAACAATGCTTATGGATGTATATAACTGCATGCTTAACAAGATAAAATAGTGCAATGTTTTTTGTCAAAACTAACACTGAAGAGTGTAGAAGATAACATAATGCAATACATATTCTGTGAAAGTCAGTGTCCTTAAACGGTCTTATGATAATATCGTTGAAGTGACAAAGAATATTCTCAATTTAAAATTTAGGCCTAGAAATCATGTGATTTTACCTCAATTAACATAAGGAGGTCGTATACAAGTGCTTGTGTTTAAAAATATCATCCTGGAGTACATCTATGAGTATTAAACAATTAGAAACAGCGAAAGGATCTAAGTATTACCAGTCCTTCAGACACAACATCTCTTAGTTTTCCTGGTTTTACGTTTGTAATCAAGGCTACCCGCCGGTTCTGTACATAGGAAGACCAAACATTAGTCCAGCAAAAGATTATTGATAGATCAAATTTGTAGCCTATGAAATATAAGCTGGTAATCATGGAGAGCAAGTTACAGATAACATACTGCCAAATCATCAGGGCTACAATACTTTGCCAAACCGCTAACAACCTGTCGTACTTTGGACTCTCCAACATCGATCTCCTCAACAAGTAAACTAAAATATTTAAAATGCATCGATTAAAACATCCAGATCATCACTTAGAGGAAAAGGTAGACAATTAAAATATTCTGGGGAATAAAAAAGTCCAAATGCGGAAAGTTTATGCAAATTTCCCAACCTGTCAGCTGAAGGATGTTTCCAGGCTTTGCGTATGAGTCCAACTTGAATATTCAGCAAACTGACTGGAACATCATCTTTAGCAGCTGCTTCTGTTTCAGGTTTCTTCTGTTCAACTCCAGCAGCTTCTTTATTATTCTTCGCCTTCTTCTAAATTGGTTATGGATACACGAAGAGTGACATCTTCATCAGTCAAGAAATACTCGGAATAATTATGAACAAATTTCCCTAGGCTACCTGACTCCCTGAGCACTTAGGGTGGATAAAGCTTAAATAGGATCTCGGGTCTTGACTCTCAAGTTATGGTGTTACAACTTAGGAGGGTGACCTTTGTTACCCATGTAAGCCCTACCCAGCTCAAAAAAAGACTAAATCGACGATGATCCAAAGTTAAATTCATGGAGGCGCTCGTGTTGTACGGATGATCCAAAGTTAAATTCATGGAGGCGCTCGTGTTGTACGGATACTCACCATAACTTTCTTTCATGTTAATTACATGATCAAAATACATGAACACATAAGTACAACAACTGTAGACCCAGATAAGATAAGTTCATTTATATAGAGAAAAAATACCACAGCCGTATTGTTCTGTATACTATTTGCTGCTCCAGTACCAGAAGCTTTTGACCCTTTGGTAGAATCCTCTTTTGCATTTGTGTCCGCTTTTGCGTCTTTAGCGGCGCCTTTTACATTCAAGTTGGCTTCCACAGCAACACTTTTAGATACCTGCAAAATATTTGTTCGTAGCTAATGCTCATTAGGGATGCCTGTGTTACATTACTAGGCAAGAGCCGCAAGACACATGTATAGCAGCTACATGAATAACTCCAGAAGACATGAAATCATTCACAGACTTCGATATTAAGCAAACCTCTCATTTTACGACTGTTTTAACATTTAACCAAAACCAATAGATGCATTTTATCTAGCACATAACTTGTCAAAAACTTTTTGAATATTATGACTTGATATTTCAAAATTCACATACAATTTTCAAGTATCTAATATTCTTCAACACGTGTTTCATAACCACTACCAAGATCAGCAAATTTGTCACCGTTCTGATAACAAGTGAAAATTTCCAATTCCATTGGTGCATCGGACGTATAGGAAATCATAACATTGGGCACCCTAGTAAATAGAAAGGGAGCACAATGAGATTACTTACTTGAGGAATAAATCTGGCCTTTACTACAGGAATTCTTTCAGCAATATCTTTCAAATCCTCCTTACTCTGCACACGAAGGTTGGTCAAAAATGTAGCAAGTCACAGTAAAAGAAGTATAGTTTCTGTTGAAAAGTTTCAGAAAAATCGGATAAGCGATAACCATCTAGGAGGCTATCAACTGATAACATGTCTTAAGTGCTTAGGCTTAACAGCTGACAGCTACATAAATTACTATCAACCAGAAGCCCTAATAATTCTTAATTTATAGATAATAGAGCGCACTGAACACACGAAAATCTATTTTCAAAGCTTCTCCATTGTATGAAAGAAAACAAGGTAATAGAATGTATGAATACCTGAACATAATCCATCCACCTTAAGACATTTAGAAATTTCTCCCTTGCCGATTTTGACATAGCAATCTAGCACATGAAATAAAAGCACAGGCAGGTTATAAGACAAGAAAGCTGTGAAGAACATTGCTTTCGCAGTTTAGCAGGAAAAAATTGCCTGCCGATATTTTAGTACTTGACAAATATGATAAAAAGTAGCTGGAAGGGGAGACAGAAAGGGTAAGGAAGAGAATTTAAGTTAGCGTTTCTTCCATTCAGACATGAACCTTGCAAGAGCAGGAGCTGGTGACTTGCATTGAAAGTAAGGTACGTAAGGGGAAGTTTGCCCCTACTCTATCAAGCCACAAACTTTTGCCTCACTGTAAGCATTGCCTGACCCAGGCAAGTTCCTCGAACCATGGGCAAGGTTGTGGTATGTCAATGATTTAAACAATACAATAACCGTGATAAATGTAAATGTTCCTCGTGAAATATTGTTTTATCTTATTCCAAGTATGTTCAAGTGTACCAGACCCCAGATCTTGTAACATAGGTCCGCCACTGCATGTAAGAGAAAGGGAGTTCGACCAGTGGAAGTTTTGAGACTTTAGGCATTAGAATAAGTAATTGAAAAGCTGCATCTTTCTTTGTGATAAAAGTTCGGCATCAATGTCTCAAAGCGGATAGACATAAGTTTTTGTGGTGACGGTAAGATTTTAAAGAGAAAGATGGGAACGAAAGACTAACAAGGAAAAATGGTACGAAAATTGGTCGCATATATGAGCGCACGAGGTCTAAATCAATGTTTCATATCTCTTCTAAAGAATATATATAACAAGTTGGTCTGCAAGGCAGAAAGAAATCAAGCATGTAGCTACTTGAAAACAATGTCAATCCTCAGTTATTCTAGCTATCAAAAGGAGAGTAGGATCAAATAGTGTCACAAACAGTCTGCACCTAAACCTTAACACGCTGTCAATTGTGTCAACAGCAATGATATACGGGTCCAATCTATCCACATAATATATGTTTAGAATGAAACATACCATACAAGGATGAATCGCCAAGTAGACAATCAGATCAATTTCAGAGAGTTGAAAACCATTGCCTACTAGCACGGATCTCTGAACCAATTCGTCATTTAGACTGTTGATAGCTCCAGCAGATGCCTCGGAATCCAGTGGAAAACTATCTGCAAATGCAATCCATTTCACTGCCTACAAATAAAATTACGTCGCTTGAGTTCATGAAAGAAGATTAATTTCATTAAAATCTCTGGACTCATCAAGCAGGATTAGAATGTGGCAGCTTTAAAAACAGTGATAATTACGGATAACCTGACAACAATTTAATACTCCCTCCTATTCTCTAAAATGTACAGTTTGAATTTTCAATGCAAATATTAAGAGCAAGTAGGTCACAACTTTTTGAAATTGTATAGGAGAGGTGATGTTTTGTGTTACTCGAGTTCCAGTTGTAAGGTGAAACAGACATTTCAGATCCAAAGTTTCTCAGATTTAGAAATAGGTCAATTTTATGAATCAGCTAAAAAATTAAAAAACTATAATAGGAGGGAGTTCTTAACATCTAATGCATTTTTACTCCAGCAATGGCGGAGCTAAGGAGGCTGGCAGAGGCAACTGACCCCCAAAGAGTCTTACGCATTTGCTTGGGATGTGGGTTCAATGCCAGCCAGCTAGCCACATATGAATGTTTTTTCTTTTTGGTATTTGAAACAAATGAACCACAACATTACCCCAGATGTGTGGAGGATTCTCCCACAAATTGCGGAATTAAGGGGTCAGATGTACGCAGCCAAGGAGGGCAAGGACCCTTGTATTTGAAACAATTAAATAGTGTTATTTGAATTACTTTGCCCCCGAGTCTATATATTGTACTAACCTCTCAACAGTGTCCAGAATCAGAAACATGGCAGCTCATTGCCAGAATAGCATTACGGGTGGGGTGGCCTCTAAAAGTGTATATTCACCTTAACTTCAAACATAGGTAACAAACATCAGCCCTAAGCCTCTAACCCCATTCTTAACCAGCTAAATTCCTTCTCTTTTACACTCAACTACACAGTATCTGGCAACAGTCACGTGTCGCTTAATGGAGACAATCGACAAACCTACTTAGAGCCACTTGATAGCCAAAAGGGTCATTTGCAAATACAGTTTACACCCAAATCAACATTAATCAATCACCAAAATCGTAAAAGAAACGATAAATAAGATAAATCAAATGGGAAAAGTAATCTAGAATTCAAACGAACCTCATCATTGCTCAAAATAGAGGAATTATTATTTGATGAGTTCAAAATGATAGTGCACAAGCTCTTCAAATCACTTTTCTCAATATCCCCAGAAAAATTCGTCTGCATTAACCCCCAAAACAAAATCAACATAATTAATTGCTAAATGAGCATCAAAAAGTGTAAAACTCATATATCATGTACTTTATGCGGAAGAAACTGAAGAAGAAAGAGCATACAGGATCGAAAGATAAGCGTTTGGAAAGAGCAGCGAGTATGGTCTGCTTAGTGTGGTCAGCCATTTTTATGAAGCTTTGTACACTCTGATTTCCTCTTTCTTGAATGGTAGGATGAAGGATGAGTAATTGAGTATGGTATTTTTGTGTAGGGTTTAATCAACTTTCTCTAATGTTTTAATTTTGTTTCAGGATTTCATGTGGCTTTTTAATGGGCTGCCTCTTCTACTCCTTTAGTCCATATCTTGTGCTCGGATTACATTATGTTTTTTTTTTTTCAAAAAAAAGCACAAACTTATATTAAATCGAGTTCCTCCAAATTTAGAACGGAACGAGGAAATCAGTTACATAAATCTGTTCGTCTCCCCCATTCTCGCATAATCTAGCGCATAAATGAGCCACACCCTTCCCATTATGTTTGATGTGGGTAAAGCCGCGACATCGCATATAAGATGCCATATCAGCTATTTTTTGAGCACAGAGGTGAAACGGACTGTGTTCCCTATTACTCCTCCTCACCACCAGAACAACGTTGAGAGCATCCGATTCGACTACCACCTGCACGAAACCATAGTTTTGCGCCATTTCCAGCCCAAAAGCCATTGCCCCGGGCATCTCCATACTGCACCACCCACGTCTTCCCCTGCTCCGTTTTTACTCCCAACTTTGCACATGTATCCCCTATACTCTTGTACCATCCGTGTAAACCCCAAGATCATCACCTCAGGCCTTCGTTGCTCCTCTTCGAAAATACGCGCGTTGTGGATTGTCCAAATCGCCCACACCATCGCCAAAAAGCTTCCCCGGTCATTATCATTAAGTTGCTCCAACATCCATAACAACCATCCCTTAAACGAAAAGGTCGGGGCAGCACAAACCTTGTCACTGAATGCGCTCACCTCCCAAAGCGCACGAGCCCAGTGGCAGCGATAAATGGCATGGATTTCCGACTCCTCCTCCTCGTTACAAAACTCGCATATGCAAGATGGACAACAATGCCTGCGGTAAAGGTTAGTTCGAGTTGCTAGTGTACCATTACAAGCGCGCCATAGGAAGTGATTGGGTTTTGGTTAGGAAGGCTCCAAAGCTGCCTCCACAGATTATCTTGCCCATTCTGCGCACCCATTCTCAAGTCCTCCATATGAGGTCTTATCCCTAGCCAATATCCCGATTTAACCGAATAAACACCATCCTTATTGGGCCACCAATATAAAATGTCGGATGGAAAATTTTCGTTCATCGCCACATAACACTGTTTGCATCACCGCATCATCCCATCTTCCACGACTTTTATCAATAAGAGCTCCAACGCGCATCGCCGGATCCGCTTCAATATTGGGATTAGGAGCACACCCTCCACGTCCCGTAGGGAGCCATGGCTCCTCCCACACCCCTATTGACTCGTCATTACCAACTCTCCATTGGAGACCTTCCTTAAGAAGGGATTTAGCACCCCACAAACTCCGCCATACATAGCTGGGATCATACCCCCTGCGCGCACCAAGAATAGAACACGATTTCAAATATCGTGCTTTAATAACTTGTCCCGCCAAAGTGTGGGGATGCATTAAGAGGCGCCATACTTGTTTAGCTAGTAAAGCTTGATTGAAAACCCGTAAATTGCGGAAACCGAGCCCACCCATGTTCTTTGGTAAACACATCCGCTCCCACCGCCACCAATGTACTTTCCTCTGACTCTCGGTCGAGCCCCACTAGAATCGAGCCATAGTTGAATGAAATTCATCAATAATACCCTCTAGAAGCGCAAATAGGCTTATCATGTAGGTAGGAATGGCTTGAGCAATAACTTTTAGCGAAATTTCCTTCCCTGGCTTTGAAAGAAGCTTCTCCTTCCACCCTTGCACTTTCTTCCACACCCTCTCCTTTAAGCACAAGAAAACTGCTTTCTTCGACCACCCAATGATAGTAGGAAAACCCAGGTACTTCTCATGCTGATCCATTTCACGCACACCTAAAACCGCTATGAGATTTATCCTCACATTGGTAGACACTTTTTTGCTAAACACCACTTCCGATTTGGAATAATTAATCTTTTGTCCCGATGCTCGTTCATATTTACTGATAATTTCAGCTATTGTTGAGCATTCCGATAGATTAGCTCTAGTAAAAAGGATATTATCATCCGTGAAAAATAAATGCGACACCCTAGGTGCCCCATGACATACCCGAGTGCCGTGAAGTTTCCCCCTTTGCACGACATCCTTAATTAAATGCGTAGAACGCGACACTACATATAAGGAACAAATATGGGGAAATAGGGTCACCTTGACGAAGTCTTCTACTCGGCCGAACCACCCTCGAATTTTTCCCATTACTAAGAAAAGAATGAGCCACCGTAGACACGTAGTTCATTATCCTATACCTCCACATAGACGAGAAACCCATCTTCTTCATTACTTCATCCAAGAAATTCCATTCCACCCGATCGTAAGTCTTGCTCATACCAAGCTTGAGAGCAATATTGCCATGCCTCCCTTCGTCACTCTGTTTCATCGCGTGAAAAGTCTCAAAAGCAACCATTGCATTATCAGTTATAAGTCGACCCGGCGTGAACGCACTCTGGTTTTCCAAGATAAAGCCATTTAAAAGGGGTTTCAGGCGGTTTGCCATAGTCTTCGATATAAGCTTGTACACGACATTGCATAGACTGATTGGGCGGAAATCTGTAACCGTTTTTGGAGAGGCACATTTAGGTATAAGCACCACATTGGTCAAGTTAATCGCATCAATTTGTCCTCGTCCCTCCCACCATCTTCGAATAAAACTGCATAGGTCGGGGCCAACAATATTTCAATATTTTTGATAAAAAATGGCGTGCATCACATCCGGTGCCGGGCTTTATTTGGGTGCATACAAAACATAGCGTCTTTGATCTCATCGTCACTCAATGGGCCATCAAGTATACTATTCATATCATCCGAGATAACATGTGGAATACAATGGAGTACCTCTTCGAACTCGGCAGGATTCGACGTGCAAAACAACTCCTCAAAGTACTCCTCAACAACCCGCGAAATAGCAGCCTCCTCGGTGCACCACGTACCACTGTTATCCTCGATGCCCATTATAGCATTTTGTCGTTTCCGTTGCTTGCCTTATGGTGAAAATAACTCGTATTTTTATCTCCATCTCGAAGCTCACATTTTCGGGCACGGGTATACCAGTAGGTTTCATTTTGTCGTCGCAATTCATCAAGTGCCAAAATATCACCGAATTTATCCATCATCTCCCTCGAGGGAGGGTGTCTTTGCCACGCTTCCGATTCGGCTTCTTTGTCCGGAATACGTCTTTTAATGTTTCCGAATCTCCGTTTCGCCCAAACCGATAACTCCACTTCGCACCCCTTAAGTTTCCCAGTAATATCCGATGGGGCACCCCCTCCCCAAGCCTCACTACTACAAAAAAACACCTAAGGCATCTATTAAAAGACACCTGTTTTTTTCCTAACAATTTCTTAACATAAGACACCGGTGATTTAATATAACTAGTTTGCAATGTTTAAATAAGAAACCTGTCCTCCAAAATCCGATTTCCTATATTTTAATTTTCAATTTATTTAATAACTAATAATAAATTAATGTTGTTTAATTAGCTTACCCTAATTCAGCTTCCCCTTTCCCCTCAATCTCAGCTTCCTTGAAACATTCCCAAACAATCACCTCTCTCTCACGATTCCGAAACAACCGCTCAAACCCAACTTCCCCAAACGTCGCCGTCGTGCTCAAGGCAACGCGCATGCCACATATCCTTGTTCAAATCGTCATCGTCCTCTTTATATACCCCTTTGGTCGATTTTTTAGGGTTAGCACAAACTAATCTCAATATATGGGAATTTCTGTAATAACGGCTCGAATTGTGTTTAATTTCCCAGAATTAACGTGTTTATTTCATCCTTCCAAGTTTGTTTTTACTATTTAGGGATTTAATCTCCCTACACTAGTAGAAAAACCACCTATCGTGTCGCCACTATCGTGACATAGCTTCCACATCAAAGGTGCGCCTTAATTACTAATTTTCTGTTGCTTTTCTATACTACACATTTCCGTAATATGTTGCTATTTGAGTAAGTTAGTTGTTAGCAATTTCAGTAATATGTTGTTAAATGTCGACATATAGCAATTTAAGTAATATTTATCTCCTACCGATTTACCAAATTTTAAGATACTGCAGTAGATTAATTGAATTTTTGTGAACCATTCTGTTGCTATTAATTAATTGTCGACATATAAAAATTTAATTTTTCTAATTCTTTTTTGCAGTTGGGCTGTATTAGGTTTTTCAGGGGTTAATTAGATTGAGATTGAATTTGATCAGATTGTAGAATTAGTGTTTTTGATGCTGCTTGTGTTGGAGATTGTGTCCTCCACATGTAGTGTGATAACGTCATTGAACATACCCTTGTACGGACAAGTGGGAGATTGTTGGGGCTGGTGTCCTTGACAATTAAGTACAATGACTTATTAAATCTCTTTAAGGATCACAAGGGCATACTTCTGTATTATTACCAGTTGATCCACGTTTATCAATAACGGTTGGCTTGCTAGATAAGTTTGACGTTATTGTCATACGGATGGCGGTGGTCAACTGGTCCCTATACGTCACACCTATAGGACACGTTTGAGAGATGTGAAGGTATGAAAATACAGTCACATTTTGCCGGATATGACTAAACGGTTAGTCAGAGGTATTGACTATTAAGTTAGTCAATAAGATGTTGAGAATTATTATTTAATACGGATTAAATAATTTTAGCTAATACGGATTACAAGATTAATTCGTAAATTAAATATAAACATTCAATAATGCACAATTTATAATTATTGGTATTCTTCTAAGAATAATACAGTAAGTAAGCTTATCTTATTGTCACTTTTACTACAAACGTTTTGACGCCACCCAGCAAGGCTTTATACTAATAAAATACGAAAGACTTACTTTATTGGACTGTTCGAGACAAGGATTTTTTTTCTCATTTTATGTTTTTATAGGATTTTATCACTGCTGCACGCTGTTTATAGCCGCTGCTTGTAGTCGCTGCTGCCACTGCTTGTAGTCGCTGCTGCTCGTGCTGCAATACTCAGTATGTCAAATATTAAGTATGTAAGCTTTGTTTTGGTGCTGTGTCCTACAAGGATGCTCTCAAATCACCTGGTCTTAGAGGAAATAACATATCAGCATGGAAAACAAGATGCTATGGATAGGGCTTCCTGTGAGTAGTTGGTAGCACAGAGTAACTTAGTATGACTATGGCCTATGTGCAATGGCAATAGGCTGTTACAATAGGATGGTAGCAGTGGGAGTGTTGTATGCCAAGCAAAAACTTCAGCCACATGGGTTACATGACAATCTACTTGTTTTTGACAGTAGGATTTGTTTTAGAATGGCTGGGGTATGTTTTAGGTTGGGGTTTTTTTGGCCCTTGACTTGCAGGGATAGTAGGAAATTGGGGTTTTAGGCGTGCATCGGCAAGTATGCCCAATGTGCTAAAATGTCTTTGGATGAGATCTCTGATAGTGTTGGAAGGAAGACTACAAGGAATTAACATAGGGCAGTCTTAGATTGCTTAAGAATTTGCTTTTCATTGTAATGGTTGTAGTCTCTTTTGTACATTTTGTTTTTTTGATATATTTTATACTTACCTTTTACCCAAAAAAAAAAAGTATGTAAGCTTTTAGTTATCCCTCGTCCCTTTTGTTCTTACACCTTTTGTTTTATGTTCAGCCAAATTGAAGACGGCGAAGAAGAGTAAAACAAAGATATTGACAAGATGAGTGCTCGTCAAGCGTGAATGGATTATATTAGTTGTCAGAATTTGTTAAACTTATTAGTTTATTAGTAGGTAGTGTGCTTTTGTCAAAGTTTCTTAGTTGGAAAATAGGAACTTTGTTTCATGATATTATTTCTTTTTTGGTGGAAACAATTGTTGTTTTGATCAAAAGACTTGGATATATATTGAATTTGAAACATTTTATTGTGATATTGAATAAACAGAATGATTATCTAACTATATGTACAAGTATGTATGTATATCGTATGTATTTCCAAATATAGGTACGTAGTACAGGTGCTGTATATTTTTTTTTTTTTAAAAAAAAGCAAAGAGACCGGTCGTATATGAATGTGGTCTCATTGTTATATACCAAAGACACCAGGTATTTACAAGAGCCAGTGTGGAAAAAATAAACAAAGACACCGGACATAATTGATAACAGGTATAAGTCAAAGAAACCAGTTATTAATAAAAACATGTTTCTTTATTGATTAGATAAGACACCAGTTCCAGGAACTGGTTTCTTAACCAAAGACACCTATGAGCTAGACACCTGTTACCAACCAGTTTCTAAGGCCTTTTACAACAGGTTTCTTATCCAATATTTGTAGTAGTGCCTCATTAACAATTCCCTCACACTGCTCGTCTGCCATCCAAAAGGGCTCAAACTTGAAATTCCTACGTATCCGACCTCGCTCCATAACACTGTCTTCCTTTATGATAATTGTCGCATGATCCGAGGAATAAATAGGAAAATGTTGAACAATCGAATTTGGGAACAACATTTGCCATTCAGTTGTCACCAATGCTCTATCCAGTCTTTCCTTCACCATTGTCTCTTCTGTTAAACCTCGCTGCCATGTGAACATATTTCCCCTGTATCCCAAGTCATGAAGAGCACACACATCCAACACTCTTCGAAAAGCATCCATGTAACGCTCTCGTCGAACAGCCCCTCCTTGTTTCTCTGTCACGCTTAAGATTTCATTAAAATCGCCAAAAAAGGAAATAGGAATAGAGCAATTCGCTCATAAGCGTCTCATCATGTCCCAAGTTTTATATTTGTTCCTTGTTTCCGGTCACCCATATATCCCAACAGCCCTCCACCTCGGATTATTGTACTCATCAAGTACTTCTATCATTATATGATTGTTGCTGTGCGAGATAAGATTAGCATTAAGGTCACTTCACCACATCTCTAAGCCCCCAGCCCTCCCACGATTATTTACACACACCCTTTCCGAGTATCCATAGCTATTACGAATCCTCTCTAGCTCCCTCGTCCCCAACATTGTCTCCATCACAAAAACAATATTGGGGCACTCCCTCCAACACCAGCCCCGGAGGGACCCAACTGTCAAGGGATTGCCCATCCCTTGACAATTCCAACTTAAAATTTTCATTGTTGTTCGCGGTGCTGGTCCACGCCAGTCACCGCTACTAACATCAGTGTGTCCACCTCATCATCCATATCACGCCTTCTCTTTGTATCCCTCTCAATATTTTCCCCTTCCCCTACGAATTCCCCCTCATCCTCACTCCCCTTCCTTTTCGTACCAATCTTAGGCCCCTTATTCGCATAATTTAACTCCCCAGGAGAATCGCGGTTCCTAATAATAGAAACTATTCGTTTACCATGCTTCCGCGTAGAGTTTGGTTCCTGCACCCGAGATATCACCTTCTCCCCCCCACCCCGGAAAAATGATTTGCCTGCATACTAAACAAAGAATTCGCATTTGAGGATCCCTCATCCTCCCTCTGCATATTCTCCCTTTCTAATCGGAGATGGGTCACCAGCATTCAATCCGCTTTGAGACAACGATACCCCCCGAAGTAACTCCACCATTCTACTAACCTCATTTTCCTCCTCCTCCAACCTCGCCAATTTGTCAAAGTCTAACGTTCTCCCAACCCCACTCCTGGACTTCTCCCCATCCTCACTCCTCTTTGCAACTCACCAAGGCGAAGCTTTCAACTATTCCTCGTACTTCCTTCCTTCACCTATCGGTCCCACCCTCTCCCCACAATCCTTCTCGCCATGCCCCATACGACCACACACGTAACAAAAGAGGTTTAATTTCTCGTAATTGAGCCTGACTTTCCACTGTTTCCCCCTTTCCCTTTCATACTAATAGTTCCAAGCAATGGTTTACGAACATCCACAATGACTCGAATTCGCATTGATCTATTATTAGAGGGGTTAAGTGAATTATCAATATCAACAAAAGTTCCAATGGCATTCCCTATATTAATCGCATTCTCCTTATTCTATCTACCAAGAACCAGTAGGTCATATACACGAATCCACATAGGGGAGAAAAAAAGAGGTACCTATGTGGGAACGACATGTCCCTGAAGGTTCGACAATATGAGAAGATGTCGCTCGAAATGCCACGGTTTCTATGCCAATACTCTTTGTTTATCCTTCGCCTCCTCAAACACAAACGAAACAATCTTTGTTGTTTATCGATAATCTCCCCCACCACACTCCCTTTCGATTTCCATGACCTAATCATCGTATCGATTAGGGTATTAAGATTTACATTCCTTTCTGTCCATAGCTGTAACATCCCGTATTTTCATAAAATATATTTTAAGGGTTTTAATTATTTTAAACAATAAATAATATTTTAATAATTTATTGGGAAAGTGTTTTAAATAAATAGTAAGATCCGTCTTAAAAACCTTAAGTCCTTAAGACGAATACAAACTTGGCAACTTGAATTCTTAACTTAAAACCCGTTCATTCAAACCCGTTTTCCTTGAAACGGGAAAGGACACATATAAACCCTCATAAACCCCAATATGTCGACATATTGCTCTCTCAAGAAATAAGAACAATGTAAACTCTTTTTCACAAAACCTCCTTAAATCTTCATCTTCTTTTCCAAATTCCGTCATCATCCGTTCACCGAATCAAGGTAATAAATACATTTTCGGAATCCTCATCGAATTTGCAAGCCATCCGTCACTTCTGTTTTTCATTTCCTTCATTTCGAAAATGGGGCTGTTTTTGTAGAATCCGCATTTCGGTCTCTTAAATCCGTTTTTCGTGATGTAGGTGAGGGCTTAGAAGACCCGGACGTGGATAGCTTTGTTGTTGAGGAGGAGCTTTGAGCGGAATTGCTTTTAAGGTGTCGATAATGAGAAACTCGGCCTTATTGTATAAATTAGCACTTTTCTTGTTTGAATTGGTTTAAGCTTCTGATTTTTAATGTTATTGTTGTTGTTTGAACTTAGTAACATGATAGGAATGTTCACATGAGATGATTACATGCTTAGATGATGTTTCATATGTACATTGTTCAATTTTCAGAAATTAGTGCTTAAGACGGATACAAATTATATTCTTATTGAGGATTGTTTGTGGGTTTAATTGCTAGTAATAGGTGTATTTGATGATTTGATATAATGGGTAAACATTGTATGTTGCGAATTTAGGAGTCTTGAATCGATTTGTGAAGTTTTGGTTATGATAGGGAATTCGATTTGCGTACAGCGGCTTCTGAGCCGGCAGGCTGACCGGCAGCCGGTCGGCCGGCTCAGAGTCGAGGTGTGAATGTTGTGTTTGTGCAGGAATTAGAGGATAGGGTTCTAAGCCGGTAGGTCGGCCGCCGGTCGACCGGCTCAGAATACCTGATGGGTATTTTTGAAAAATTTGTGAGGGCTTGGGAAGTGACTCCCAGCCGGCAGACCGGCAGCCGGTCCACCGGCTGAGAGTCACTCCTCGTATTTTGATTTTTAAAAATTGGTTATGGGAAGGGACTCCCAGCCGGCTGGCCGGCGGACGGTCCACCGGCTGAGAGCCTATTCTCATTGATTTTTCAGACGGTTGTTAGGCATGGGAAGGGACTCCCAGCCGGTGGACCGGCAGACGGTCTGGGACCGGCTGAGATCCCCTGTTCCCATTGTTTTGTTTATAACTTTCAAAGGCTTATTCGATTTTGATTGAAACTCGTTCCTTGTACCTTTGATGTGTGTTTGAGGTCCCCGGAGGATGGGCAACACTATATTGGGTTCGGGAATGGAGAGAGGATAGAGACCCCCCGGTCGGGTAACCGAAAGGGAAACCGGCTCTCCCTCAACTTAGTTCCCGGGATCAATTAAGTGTTGATTAGAAGTTAAGAAAGTAGAACTATAGATTAGTTCATAGAATTTGATGATATTGTATTGATGCGTATTAAGTTATGCCTTAAGCTTGCCTCTGAACTTAATACGTGAGTTGATTGTCATATATGGGGATATGCCTTAAGTTGGCCTCTGAGCCCTATATGTGTATGTTTGTCGTGTCTGGGACATGCCTTAAGCTGGCCTCTGAGTCCAGACATGTTTGATTGTGATCGCGTTGGAACATGCCTTAAGTTGGCCTCTGAGTCTGACGAGTAGAGCAGCTGCACAACGGGGTAGCTAAGGAACTGACACCTTGCCCGGAGTGCAGATGTTTGATGCTAGGACATGCCTTAAGCTGGCCTCTGAGTCTAGTATCTTGTGATGTAGTGAAGGGACATGCCTTAAGCTGGCCTCTGAGTCCTTTACTTTTGGGTGCTAGTCTATGCCTTAAGTTGGCCTATGAGTTTAGTGTCTTGCTGATTGGCAGGTCCATGCCTTAAGTTGGCCTCTGAGTCCTTGCTTGCTGAATGTTTTGGTGTTTAGGTTATGTCTTAAGTTGACCGCTGAACCTTTACACTTGCTGAATGATTGGTATGTAGGTTATGTCTTAAGTTGACCGCTGAACCTTCTACTTGTTGAGTTTATCTGCTTGCCTAGAGTTGGTATAGTGTCAGATATAGATGTTGATGTTTATGAGATAACTGTTGACGTTGATGAGTTTGATACTTGACTTTGTTATTGTTCATCCAAGGCATTGGATGACTCTTTGGTCAGTTTCGTAAATGGTTTGGACTGAAAGACCCCCCGACCGGGTAACCGGTAGGGAAACCGACTCTCCTTCCAAATAGTTTCCGAAGTTGGTTGAGAGCCGTGCATTAGCGATTGCATGATAGTTGGTGATCAGTTATTGAGATATTGTTATACTTCACATGTTTATATATGTTGGAGTGTTCTGTTTGTATTGCTTGTTACGTGTCGTTACAAAAGGTGGCTAGGAGAACTCTAGTCACTCCCCACTGATTGTGGCGTACATGTTTTCATGTATGTAGGTACATGCAGGTTGGACAGGGTTGGATGAGAGCTTGCGAGTGATGATCCACTTGTCATCATATGACTTACACTTTCGAGTAGCTAGACTCTAGTTTGATACAGTTGTTATCTTTTGGTGCCTGTAGGGATGTTCCATCTCAGGCTTTGTATATATTTGGTTTTCCGTACTTAGAACTGTTATACTTATCTATTTTGTTTATATCAGTTTCAGTTTCTGTTTCAGTTTTAATTCACCTCGCATATTGTTTATGTTTAAAAAGTTTTAATTCCGCTGCATTTTTAGTACTTTGTATGTTTTATATTTCCACTTTCGCGAGGGGTTTTACAATAGCCTTCCCACCACGCATCAACTCTCTCCAATAGCCTCAATCATCCAGTCAATCTTCACTTCAAATTCTCTATCCTCGCCGCCATTCTCATGTCTCGCAATCGAAGCCATATGATTGAGATTCTTGTTATTTTTTGGATTTTGTGTCCCCATGAAAGAGGAACAGAGGATAATGAATAGAAAAGAACAAGAAGACGTTGAAAACAAGGCAGAAAAAGACAGGAAACAAGCCCCACAACCTTCCAGAAACCAAGGAAAAACCCTAAAAGAATTTAGGAGTACCAGCCCTCCCAAGAGAAAACCCTAGAGGGAACTTCTTTCTATTGTTCAAAAGAGTATCTTTTTATTACATTATGTTAATAGACCCGTTAAACGAATCAACCATTTCGGACAAATTGTACGGTTCGGGTTAAAGGCAACTTCAGCTATTTTAATATATCATTTAGCATTATCTCTATGTTAACTTTAACTGTACAAACGTTGTATTTATGATGAATCTAAAACAAATGAGATAATCTAGTCGGTTTAATCTAACTTCATATTTTTTTTTTCCATATTGCATGAGCTAAACAATATCAACCTCAAACTAAATCAAAAAATAGAGATGTGAATTAATACCCATTACGAGATAATTGATATCTATTTTCAATCGGCACACTATTATTTATATTTATAGAGAAGTTTGTGTGCATGCAACATGAACTGGCGTGTTAATTTGTTTGCCATTTGGAATCTATGTTTCTGTTTATTGTTTTTCATAAAATAACGTGTTAGACAAGTGTAATTTTTGGATAACAGATGTTTATGTTTTATTGCAATTTGATTTACATTAGTCAATATTGTTGACTCTACAATATTTATAAATAATTTTATTTGCATACAACATTTTTTTGCTAAAAGGTAAGCATTTTCATTAATAATCACAAACATACAAAATTTCATCCTACAAAACATTTACATGAAAAACACATTCTAACAAAATTTCATCTTAGTCATCCAAGTAAGATCCTTGCACGACAATCTGTCTATTTTCCTCTCCACAATTCTGACCCTCATATCTTCTTTGATCTATTTAGCAACCAATTCTGGTCTCAAAATCTTTAGCTCAATTCTGGCTCCATTCCTTTGCATCCAAACATTATACCATACTGCAATGATGGTAGCAGTAGTCACCTACTTCCTTACTTTGCCCCATCTCTTCGATGCAATGCTGAGTAAAACATCATGTCCTCCCAAAGATGTACCCAACCACTATCCTAGAATGCTCAGAATTTTCAGATTGTAAAAAAAATCCCTAAACAGATGTTGGTGATCTTCAGTCTGTGAGTCACATATACAGCATCTATCATCATTGCTAACATGATAACTAAACAATTTATCTTTTAGTTTCAGTGCATTCTGCACCACCATCCACGCAACAAAACAGTGATTAGGTACAACTACTGGACACAATATAGCTTTATGCCAAGCCACCTCTACTCTTCTCTCTCGCAGCCATTCATAACAGCTCTTGACCGTATATTTACCCTCATTCCTACTCCAACATCCATCCAAAAATCCCTCCTTAATAGTCACCTTAACACTACATATCTTCCTCCAATACCAGCTAGCTAGACTCTGGCAGTGGCTTATAATCATACCATGCCATATTCTTCATATAGACATGACTAACCCACTTCACCCATAGCCGATCAGAATGCTCCACAATCCACCAAATAAGTTTCCCCACCAAAGTAGTATTCCAGACCAATCCTTGCTTCAAATCTAAGCCCCCTTCCTTCTTTGACACACACATCTTGTACCATCCAATTGGAGGCACTCTGTTATACTCTGCATGCCCCTCCCAAATAAAATCCCTGCAAATATCTTCAACTCCTTTAATAACATTCTTTGGTGACACAAACATAGAAACCCAGTAACTATGCATTGTGGACAGCACTGACTTCACTAACACTACCTTCCCTGCATAAGTTAAATGCTTAGTGCCCAAACTGTGCACTCTATCAGTGATCTTTGCAATCAAACAATCACAATCATTCTTCTGCAATCTACCTGCAGTAATAAGAACTTCAAGGTATTTGAATGGTAGACTGCCTTCCTTAAAGCCAGAGACAGTCATAATGTCTTTCTTCAATCCCACCTCAACCCCATTAAAATAGAAACAAAATTTCGTTGCATCATCTTTAATTCTAAAGCTGGAGAAAAAGCAGCAAAAGCTCTCGGCAACACCATTATAGAAGAGGCATTTCCTTTCCAAAACATGAGAAGGTCATCCGCAAACATTAGATGGGCTAGCTAGAGAGGTTTGCAGAGAGGGTAATAAGCAAAATCCAGTTTCTCTGTTGCACACTTCAGAATTCTACTCAAATACTCCATGCTCAAAGTAAACAATAAGGGAGACATAAGATCCCCTTGTCTTAATCCTTTCTTACCTTTAAAGAAGCCAAAAACATCACTATTGAGAGCTAAAGAATAGGTTGGAGTTGTCACGCATTCCATGATCAACTTATGCACTTGAGCAGGGAAATTGAAGGCCCCTAATAATTCATCCACAAACTTCCAACTGATGGAATCATATGCCTTCATTAAGTCCATCTTAAACATACATCTATGAGAACAGTGCTTCATATTATACTGTCTGGCCATATCCTGACAAATCAGGATGTTTTCAATTATACTTCTCCTTTTTTGGAACCCATCTTGATTCATACTAATCAAGTCACGGAGCACCACTGACAGTCTGTTGCAAATAATTTTGGTGATGCACTTGTACAATACATTGCAACACGCAATAGGCCTGATTTGAGTCACATGAGTTGGCATGTCACTCTTTGGAATAAGAGTCAGAATGGTAGCATTTAGCTACTTCAACAATTTCCCTGTTTGGAAAACATCTTTCAGTGCACAACAAACTTCATCACCTATAATACTCCAAGAGTCCTTGAAAAATGCACTTGAAAAACCATTTGGATCAGGAGCTTTGTTATCAGGTATCGAGAATAATGTTGCTTTAATTTCATCACTTGTAACCTGCTTCATCAATAGTTCTTTTTTAGCTTCAGTACAAATACTCCCATCTCTGGTAATCCTCTTATTCACAGAGACAGTAGCTACTTCTTCACCTAACAGGTAATGGTAATATTGCAAAAAGGCCTCCTGAATACTAGAAGGGTCATCATGAACAATATCACCCTCGTCCTTAATCATTAAAACCTGATTTCTTATCAAATGCTTCTTAATCACACCATGGAAATACTTTGTGTTACTGTCTCCTTCTTTTATCCACTCTACTTTAGCCTTCTGCTTCAAAAAACTATGGCAGGCATTCTGGTAATCCTTGTATTTCTCCAGAGCAACCCTTACCTTTTCTACCCACTATTTTTCTCCCAAATGACCAACAATCTGCCTTTGAATTTCCTGCACTTCAGACATAGCAACCATAGTTCTCTTCTCTATGTTATCAAAATGATCTTTGTTGAATTGCTTCAAGTGATACTTCAAACCCTTCATCTTCTTTGTTAAACAGTACATCTTGGTCCCCTCGTGTCTTTCCTTCCACCATTCCTCAAGACAACCCAGATATTCATTTGATTTACCCCACATATTCAAGTATTTAAATGGTTTATTATGCTGATCCGCCTGAAGTTTACTCTTCAAAATACAAGGTGTATGATCAAAGTCTTCTTCAGGCAAGAAATGTGCATACATATCCTCCATCTTCCTACTCCAATCATCATTAATTAGAGCTCTATCAAGTCTACTATATGCTCTTGTGGCAAAATCCAGCTTATTATTCCACGTATAATGAGCACCTACAGCTGGACTGCCAACAATTCACAATGAGCCACACACTTCCTGAACTCATCAATCTCAATGTCAGTACACATACCCCCCATTCTTTCATTATGTGCCAACACCGTATTAAAATCACCACATACAAGCCATAGACCATCAACCATAATGTAAAACCTTTGAAGTTGATTCCATAATTCCTGACGACTCACACACTCATTAAAACCATACACCATAGAGAGCCAAAACACCTTACTAGTTGCAACTTCTATCCCCTTCATATTGATAGATTGAGTAGAGTAATCAAATAACTCAATGTGATAGATTACAGGATTCCAGAGAACCCAAATCCTCCCTCCTTTATGCCATCTATATTATTAGTAGTAAGACTCCATCCATCCATAATAATACTATTAGATTATTAAGAGACATAGATTTAATCTTTGTCTCAAGAGACCAAATAAACCCACCTTGTTCAAATGCATAAACCACTTAATATGCCTTTGTTTAGTAGGATTATTTAGTCCCCTAACATTCCAGAAGCCTATGTTATGCATTCCCCACCCTCTGGTGAGAAACACTACCACTCGTCCCAATGCCTTCCCTGATCTATTCAATGCCTCTAAGAAGGTTTGCTGGCCAAATGTACGAACACTACAAGCACCTTCTGTCAGCTCATGTCTACTCATTCTTATATTTGGTGTAACAGGAGAATTGCCCAGAGAATACGTCCCATTCTTATGCCACACAACAGGAGTATTTAATGGAACATCCTTTGGTGGCCCTGGTTCTTATACATGTTCATCCCGCAATGGGGCTTGCACTTGTTGGAAAACTGCTTTGATTTCCAAATTTGGTTGGTTTTAACCTTTGGCACATACCCCTTTTTCTTTCTACACTCCTTAATACCATGTCCAACTCATTTACATCCCTGACACACCACATATCTCTACTCATACTCAACTTCAACCTCAACAATCTCCCCATTCTCATCATAAAATTTGACCGTATCAGGCAGATTCTTACCAAACTCAATCTCAATCATAACCCTAGCATACCCAATTCGTTTTTTCTCTTCTGTTGCTTGATCACTCTTAATAAACTCACCAATCAAGGTTGTTATCTTAGCTAGACCTTTCCTCCAAAATTTCAAAGATAATTTATGAAACTTGACCCATACTGGAACAAACTGGACATCATGCTTCACTAAATCAGTATTTTCAGACCATGGTTTCACAATCAAAGGTTTGTTATCAAAAATATAGTGACCCTGTTTTAACACTGCATCCAGGTCTTCCTTTGTTTTAAAACGGACCAGAAAAACTCCATTGGGTAAGAAAGAAAGGGATACTACTTGATGCTGCATCCACAATCTTCTAATAAACCCTTCCACCACCTCCCACAGCGGATTAGCACCTAGTATAAAACAATACACAGAGTACTTCCAAAACTCAAGTTCAGATTGTACCTCTTCTGTTGCAAAACGCAGCAATTCAGGTTCTTCTTCAATAGGTTCTAACGCATCAACAAAACCCAGATCCTCTTCACCCAAATCATCTTCCACAAGCGATTCCAGGTCCAGTGGTTGAATCCCAATGATATTACCTATAAACCTCTCTTTTTGAACATCAGCACTTGATGGACCTTCATTACGATTCAATACAGGAAAATCATTGTGAGTGGTTGAAGAAAGAATGTCGAATTTATTCATGGATTGTTTATCTTTTTGTTTATTATTAATTGAATATTTTTTCACAGAATTCGTAGTCGCCGTCATTCTCTGTAACCTAGATTTCAGAGAAAAGAATCATCTCCTCTTTCTATCTCAACATTCTTTTTTTTTAGCTCTTATTATTATTTATTATTTGCATACAACATTAGTTATTATGTTTTTTTGCTATTTGGATGGTATATGTCTTTTAAATTTGTTTTCATGAAAAAACTTGGTGATCAACCGTAAAATACCCTGTATTCATAACAAATTAAGTAACCTTGCTAAAATAATCTGGAAAAATAGAATAATTGAAAAGAAATAACAGCTTATTTAGAAGTTTTTTTATTTACATATGTAATTATTTAGAAGGTTTATTTTATTTACATAAGAAATTATTTATTTACATAGTAATTATTTTTAAAAAAAACTATTATGACAGTTTACTTTACAAACTGAAAGGAAACAACATTCGACATACAAACTTAAAACATAACGCTTTTACAAATAAGTTTTTTGAACTAAAATTCGGCTTTTGTAATAAGTTTTTTGAACAACATGTTGGCTTTTGTAATACGTTTTTTGAACTACACGTCGGCTTCTGTAATCTGCTGGGGACTGAAACGTACATGTCCGATTGTACCGGATTTCTTGTACGAAACCATCTTTATAACAAAGTCTTGGTCATTTGTGCTAGTAAGAGTTTCATCTGCTATTACTAAATGCTGATCCTAAAACGATAAGATAATAGTAGCATAATGTTAGGCGGCGATACAAAATATTAATCTTTCGTCACATGTTAGTTAATGAAGAAATAAGAAGTTACACAACACCTCTTTTGTTAAAGCTATAAGTTATGCGACGGTTCTCTTTAGAACTATTTCTGCCAGAGAATCATACAACGTTATATGGATTTCACCCGCGTCGTCGGTAAAAATGATTCGTAGAGGACATTTATTATAAATGACGATACAATTGTTAGATATTTTATATAAATGTAGAATGTAATTATAATTAAATTATTTAGTGATTTTACTTACGCCGACCTAGAAATGCCATCGTGAGGCGTCTTCAAAGCTTCACATCGGAAGTGGTCGTCGCTCTCCATTGTAATAGAATTTCTACACGTATTGCATGAATTGTATATAAAATTATCGGGATTTGATAGATTTTATTTTTCCTTTACCAATATAGTTCTGTTTGCCTACAAATTGGTTAAAAAAAGGTTAATAAATATGAAAGATACAAGTTGATAACCAATAATTACACAACTATATATGTTTATGTAAATAACTAGGTTGTAACCCGTGAAATTCACGAGTCTGTTTTTTAAATTTTAGATGAATATAGTTAATAATATTAAACATAAACAAATTAATTATTTGTGGTGCCCTGTTTTTAACTTTAGATCAATATATTATTTAATAATATCAAAGATAAGCTGATTAATTATATACGTATAAATAAATTTTGAATTATTTATCACACATGTCGGTATGACGCTATACATGAGCTATCATATATATTTGTTCATTAAGATGATCAAACTTACAATATAATTAGTACACCTATAATTACCCATTGCACCATTTTTAAAATATGTAACTCATATATACAATAAAGTTATATATTACATATCGTACAATAAAAGCAAAACGTAGATAATCTGATGAGACGTGAGTAGTAAATGTATAGTTGGGTTAAAAAACGTATTTTAGATTATATTTACTAAAGATGTTCATATAGTAAATAACAGTTATTGCGTGCAACCGTCTTGCACTAAGACAATCCAAATTTATTAAATGACCACTCATTTACTATATTAAATAGATAGTTGTTAAAATAAATCGCCTTCACGTGAATAGTCGTCTTACATTAAATCAAAAATGTAGTCTAATAAATTACGGCGCTCACATGAGTGTATATACCGAGAAAAAATAATTTAATCCGACCCATATTTAATAAAGATTAAACAAACAAAACAAAAAAAAGAAATTTCTATAATCTGGAATGCTCCACGGACCACGCCTCCCATCCCCACAAACCAAATTACAATCAAAACTTTGTTGTCTACTTTATGACCAGAGAATGAAAATTTGCAACAATTTTTGATTCAAACTTTGATATATCTCAATCTGAATCCCTTCAATACAGGTTAATGTGTATCCATATTGCAACAAATATTATCTGAGCTGGGAGATAAGGATATTCAAAGTTTCTCTTTTGATCTTGAGATTAGGTGTTAAACAATTGAGTGAGGCTGGAATAATCTGTCGACATCGATCTCTTGCATGTTCATGAAATTAATCGGACTCGGTGTGTTTTCTTTCCTTGATTATCACCTTTAACTCGGTTATTTTGATAATCAAATGTTATTGATTGTTGTATTCGTAATTAATTTTATTTACCCACGTTTTTTTTTATTTTATGAAGTAATTTAGATCTAAAATTAGGGGGGAAAGCTAACTATGAACAATATTAAAGTATATAGCGTAATTATCTTCGGTTGTAAAAATCATAACCATACAATATGCGATGATTGTACTGTGATATGACTTGTACAATGCTTGCAGCTATCATAATACCACTTGGCATTTAAATCAACATCATATATAGCTGCAACTGTCACATATCTTCCAGCCTATATTTGCATGACATAATAAATTTTAATAATATTCACAATATATTCAAAATATTGTAAATATGGTAGTCGATAGTTCAACACGAAAAAAAAATACAATATTACCTTTTGACATTTCTTAATCTTTGTGATTGTACTCAAATTATCTCCCGATAGCATATCTTCCGACTCACTCGAGATATAAGATATAACATTTGAGTTACTCGATTCTTCACCGGAATGCAGTCTTTATTGCATTAGAAAATTTAAATTAGTTTGTTGACTTCAAAACTCAAAGTCCTTAAGAATTTTACAATAGTAGTGGTTTAAGCTTACTCTCCAAGGAACGCTTCAACCTCTGGAATTGTATGGCTAAAGTACAAGCGGGTTGCGTGTCTTGTAGTTGACACTCTAGGTTCACCTAGATAGTTCATAGAATAATAAATGTGATTTGTAAATGAGTACTACAATTAAATTTCATATACAAAAATAGTTGTGTACCTTCCCATTTACATCGTTGAACACAACGAATGATAATAATGGCAGGTTCAGTGGACTTTTTACATGCATCAACAAAAGTCCGAACTAAACCAACGTAGTCGTTCCAAACTAAGCATGCTAATTTCTCCTTCCTGTGTATAAGTTGATGAATTAGTTATTAAAATGCTCATAGTAAGTGGATGTGTTTAGGTTATAATGTCAAATGTAAAAAATAGTAGAATTGTTACTTAATATTCTCGATGTATATTGTCATCCAACTATTTTTCTTCTTAGTTAGTTGGTTGACTTGACTTCTCCGACTCCAGAAAACTTGTCAATGACATCTGAGTGAGTATGTGAATAAGATGTTAAAAATTATATAAAAAGTAAATATTTTTATTAGTGTAAATATTTTATTAGTGGTTGATTTATATGAGATTCATGGAATTACCTATGAAATGTTCATCAGATATTCTTTCGGATAAAATGTCGCCAAATTCCACAAACTGAAATCCATATTCTGGGATGGGTAGATTGTGCACCTCTCTAACAAATGTAGGATATGAAAGGTAGATACGTAATGCACCAGAAGTTGCAATTTCAGCCCTTTTATTTGCAACCACATTGAATATTGAGAATTTATATAAATGTCCCAAGTTGATCATATTCTTGAATTTGTTAATGATACTTTTGCGGATTGTGGCTTGAATTAAATTGTTCTGAAAGTTATAATAATTATGTTATTTAACTATACATGCTTGTGAAAAAGAGTGTGAATTGAAGTTAAAATATGTAGTACCTCTGAATCCAATAAAATAATCTCTATTGCTAAAGTCTCTTCTTTGCTGTAGTAGTTTTTTCTTTCTCATAGGTGTACCAAGCGTACGACAATCTCAGCAGTCACCATATCGGAGGTCAAATGGCGTATGGCAACGGGGGTGCAGTTTAAAGCCATAGTTGAATCTTTGTTATTTACGTTTTTTGTGAATATTGAAGGATAGAGATGATTTTGTTAAAGGTGGATTTTGTAGAATTAAAGTGTGGTTGTTTACGCATAAGTTGAAATAAGATTAGATAGGTCAAAGATAGATACCCTTAGACTGGGATGCATAAGCTGTTACAGTTGTTAATGTTCACGTTTTAGGAGTTTGAGGACTTTGAGGAGATTGGTGAAACTAATTATTAATATATGAGATATGATTTTTTTCCTAGATATTTGGAACTTGTTTCCCAGATATACAGTTGTTAATGTTGTTCACGTGTTAGGAGTTTGAGGATATTGGTGAAAGTAATTATTAATATATGAGATATGATTTTTTCCCAGATATTTAGAAATTTTTTCCCACATATCTCAGATATCTCAGCATCTCAGCATATATCAAATGGAATATTCAGTCTTTTATATGGCATATTATGTCGTGTATTATTGCGTTTTTTTCATTTTTTTTTTATTTTGTTTTTGAATTGCTTTAATTTATAGACTGACACGTCAGCTTGTTCTTGAAATGTGAGATGCCAAGTTAGCGAGATTGACTTCTGCATTAGAGAGATATATGATTACCTCGTGATTCGCAAGAGAGCTAATTGACACAATCGTTTTTAAGCTTTCATTGGACATGCTCGACTGAGTTGAACTTTTTCGAAAAGCTTTTGCTGGAAAACTATTACTAAAATGTTTAATTGCTTCTTTTTTGTTTTTTGTCCTATATTTAGGTTAGATTTTGACAATGTTGATTGAGAGGCACACATACATTTTAAAAAAAGGATTTAAAAAATATCAAATGTGTAGCTCTTCTGCGGCAGCAACAACACTGTTTAATCTTATACTTAAAAACCGGGTCATACCCCCAAGTACTACATGTTTGTGCAAAAGGTTAATGTATGTCCGTCTAAAATTTAAAATATTCTAGAATATATATATATATATTTACCTTTATATTGGGATGGCTTAGCACACGTTATCTGAATAACGAGTAGTGACTCTATCGCTCGCTCAACTTTTTCTAACGACTCTAGAGCAAGCCAACGTCATGCAGTTACCACGAATCGAGTTTGTATGCTTCAAGCTCTTTAATTTCCTTTGATCTAGGAAATCAGTGTTCTCCGGCTAGAATTGCTCCTTAAAGAGTCGTTTGAAGTCATCTCATGACTCTAGCACAACGGTCTGTGACTCGATCTCGGCGTATTTCGAGCGCCAACATTGTTTGGCATCATCTATTAAGTACATATTCGTCATGCTGACTTTCAGACTCTCGTCGAGCATGTTCACTCGCAAGTATTGTTCCATATCGAAGAGGAAGCTATAGACCTCCTTCGAGTCTCTTGCCCCGCGATACTTGTGACGTGTAGGCGGCTTCACCTTAGGAGCTCTCCCGAGACTCCCGTCTGCGGCCAATTTCATCAAGGTATTACACATGTTCTCAGGTTGAGTGAGTTTTTCGTGGAGGTAGTCCACCTCCTTGCTATATTCCTTTGGAATTGCCTTTTCAACGGTCACCATGCGGGCCTTGTGCCTCTTTATGGTCTCGTCTATAGCTACGAAGCGGGCCTTGTGCCCCTTTACCGCCTCGTTTAAGGCATGGTGAGTATTCTCCAAGCTCACAAGGAGAGTCTGTAATGATGAAATTTTCTCGTCCATCAATTTCTCTAAGGCCACCACTTTAGCCTAAGTGTCGTTTTTGTTCCCACACGGTTCTACGATCCTTTCCTGCCATCGTATGCAGCAGTCCGTCGTGAATATCGGGATCTGATACCAAATGTCATGGTCCAAACTTTTAAGTCGGGTCGTGGAGTGCACCCTTGTCTTAACTCACGACAAGAATGCTAGCGAGAGCGTCAAACACTAGTATTTGTCAAGCACTAAAGCAATCGGTCTCGGTTTGCGTGTTTTGGGATCCTAGTCTCGATCATCTACGGTCGACACACACATGCTTGTTAGTAAGTTAAGAAGGCAAGAGTCATTCATAAGAAGGTAAGCAACATGCAATAAGAAGGCAATTGGGTGGGAAGCAGATTGATTGACTAGTACTCCCCGTAGAGAGAGATTTGATATTTCATGTCTAGTAGCAGGATACATTGATGTTACAAAATAGTGTTACGTTTTCTTAACACCAAAAACATATCTTAAACTAAATAACTAACTCCAATAAGATCCGACACGCAAGAAATAATCTTAAAGTACCACTTGAATATAAAAACAGAAACAAAAATACATGAAGCGAGAATAAAAATCTACAGACTCAATGTGAACGAATCGTGCGCTCAATTTCTTGGCTTATGAGGCTGAAATTGCGGTTAAATGTACGAGTCCTTAGACCATGTTTATCCGTAGTTCCTGCAGCCCCATCTAGACCTAGTTCCTACATTAAAATACTAATATATACTTCTTAACCTACTTACTAAACCTAGTTCCTAATTTTGTTATTTTATCAAGCCCTACTTAGACCTAGTTCCTCTTTTTTTTAACATCATATATTTTTATTATATCCATACATCATTATTTTATTTTGATAATAGTTATAAATGTATTTACGATTACTAAACGTAAACATTTACATTAATATTTTTGGTTTTATATAGATAAAATTAAATAGAATCCATCAGGCAAAATGGATAGTAAGTACTCCGTAACTAACTATATAATATTGTTTTAAAAATCACAAATTCTCATTTGTGATGGATATATCCGTCGTAAATTTGCGATGGGTCAAATATTATCCACTTTGGTAGAAAAAGACAAGTTATTTATATTCCCTATGATTTGTCTTATACGCTTAAGTGAGAGAACTTGACCCGTGTAAGTTTGCGACGGATATATCCGTCGTAAGGGACACTTACCATTAGGGTAGAGTATGGATCGGGTATCCGATCCGAAACCCTACTTCGGATCGGATATCCGATCCGAAAATCTAAAATTTTAGTATCCATGATCTGATCCGAAATGTTCGGATATCCGAAATTTAGTATCCAAAACTATCCGAAAATTTCGGATCAGTTATCCGATATCCGAGATCCGATCAATGTAAATATATATTGTCAAAACTGTACTAAAAAGGAAAAGTAGCTTAATAAAAAAGGTTATTTAACGTGAATACTCTGAGCTATTACCCTCCTTCTCAAAATACTCTATACCTTTGTTTAACTAAGAATACTACCAACTAATACGTCTCTTCTCTCTTACTAAAATATGTGGAAGGGTTACCTGTTAAACCAGTTTTTTTTTCCTTTTTTTACCCTTTTTCTTCTCTTATCTCACCTATTCTCAGACCTATGAAAAAGTTTTATTATTCAAAGATTTAATCCATTTCGTCCAGTAAAACCATTAACCTTACCTACATATTCAATGTTCATTCCTTTCGTTGTTCCCCTCAATTACCAATTACCTGCACAAAACCCTGACCTATATTGCTCCATTAAAAAGCAGTGTCATCACTACAATTAATACAAATCATTCAGGTGTGCATTAGAGGAGCACATTGACCGAAACGGTTTTTCCCAGAACCACTGCCACTGCAAGAATACATAAAACAGGCGACGGAAATTGGCGACTGAAGACAGTCGCCAAATCAAATTTGGCGACTGTCTTCAGTCGCCAAAGTTCTGTCGCAAGTCCTAGTCGCCTAAAAACAATTGGCGACTGTTGTCAGTCGCCAAATTTGGCGACTGTAGCTGTAGTCGCTATAACAAGGAAAATGGCGACTGAAGGTTCAGTAGCGAAAGTGGCGACTGGAAAGGAAAGGGAGTCGCCAATTTGGCGACTGAAGAGGAAGGGGAGTCGCCAATTTGGCGACTGTATGGCAGTCGCCAATTTGGTTTTCACAGTCGCCAGTTTGTGTTTTTTCCAGTAGCTTTTCCAGTTTTGGCGACTGATTGCAGTCGCCAAAACCCCATTTCAGTCGCCGAATTGGCTGGAACTTTTCATGTCATATTCGTTTTTGATCTAGCCAAATCTCGTATTTATTCATCCTAATATCCAATGAAAACCTGCAAACAGAAAATTCGAACCCATTTGCGAGAACCGCAACTTTTGTAACACGAAATTCTCATTTATTAAAAAATGAGAACATTATCCAACTACAAGTTAAACTTACTACATTATCCAAGTTCATTATCCAACCTTAATCTAAACCAACTACATTATCCAAGTTCAACCTAAACGAACTAAAACTTATCAAACAACCTAAACTGCAAATCCCATGCCGGCTCCACTACCACCACCCTTACCATGCGGATCGTTGGGGTCATACCGATATTGGGGACCGGAGTTGCATTGTGTGAAGTAGTTCTCCATGGCCTCCAAGCGCTCTTTCATCAGCCGATACTGTTCATCTCTTTCAGCATTCGCTCTTCTTTCTTGAGCGAGTTGAGTCTGTAGTTGACTCACAACAGCCGGCTCATATGTTTGGCGAGGCTCATAGGAGGATCTTCTGGCCGGTTCTTTGAAGAAGACACCGTGGGCCTTTCCGGTGCCGGACACATTACCCTTCTTATATCCGTTCACCAAATTAAACCAAATTTCATTATCTGGTACTTCGGGATGTTGTTCTTTTTCAGCCTCGAATGCTTCCTACATTAGTTGACAAAAAATTACCATCATTAGTTAACATAAATTTCATTAGGTAACAATTCAAAACTATCTTAAGTAAAGAATCTTACATATAAAGCTTTGTCTTTTGGCTTAATCCAAATTCTCTCATTCTTAGCGTTCACCCTTGAATGTGTGGCAAGGAACAGTTCCGGGACCGTCGCCTGAGGATCATCAACCAACATATCATCCGGTTGATCAGCTGACTGATCATCAGCACTCTGATCAGCTGACTGCTCAGCTGACTTCTTCTTTTTATTCTTCTTCTTGTTCAGCTACATACACGAACAAAATTCAATGTTTGCTTAGGGACATTATTATTACCAATATCCAAATAAACGAGCTAAATAAATAAGTGTTAATATAAAAACTTACACCAAAAAATATGTCCAGAAATGACCGTGAACCAGCATGATGGGTAGGCTCAGCCATTCCTTCCTTCTTGCCTCCCCTTTTGTTCATGGCCTTCTGTGCCGATCTGGCTCGAAAGTCTGGGGTATCACGCCGATTCAGAAGCCCCTCAAGCGCCTCACCTACAACAATGATAAATTATGTCATTATCAGTGGAATTGTCATCCTTTAATCAATACAATTGACAAATAAAGGTAATTGTACAGATATACCTTTAAGATGTGAGGCCTTTCCCCTTTTACCAATCTTATGGATAATGTATCCATTCCACATTTTTTGCACTTGTCAAGCAACGCATCATCTTTCCAAAAGAGCATACATCCTTCGGGACATGCGTCAATCTTTTGATGCGGTAATTGAAGTCCTTTAACTACTTTTTTTGTATTGTAGAAACTTCGAGTCATGACATTATCTTCGGGGATAGCATCCTCAAGCAGAGAAGCAATACCATCAACGGCATTAAATGACATATTATTCTCACACTTCAAGGTTACTATCCTAGAGGCCGCTTGTAATAATGACATTCTGCTCCCTTCGTATAAAGGTTGTTCCGCAGCTTTTAACATGTCAAAAAAAGCCTTTGCTTGGGGATTTGGAGGTTGTTCTTCATTCATAGCTCGATGGTCGTCATCATTGAGAACATTGTACTCCAAGGCATCAACAATCATATCTCTATATGGGTTCTCATCAAGTTGTTGGATGTGAGGTTGGATGTGAGGATGTTCGTGAATTGGAGAATATACTTCCCCATGAGAAATCCAATTATAATAATTTGGACAAAACCCGTTTGTATAGAGATGTTCTTGTACCTCAAGGACAATTGTGTATTTCATGTTTTTACATTTGTTACAAGGACACCTAAGTTGATTTTCTACCGAGTTATATTCATCTTGTTGCTTAGCAAATTCAATAAACTCAGCAACACCCTCTATAAACCTAGCATTAGGACGTTTTTTCTTAATACCAACCCTTCCATCATACATCCATGAACGTTCCAATCTCTTCATTTTAATCTAAACATAAATCCATAAACAAAAAATCTTTCAACAACCTCGCTCAATCGTAAGATAATAACAACTTATATATCAAAAATCCCCATTTTTTATAAATCATAACAATTACAAGCATAACAACATAAATAAAACAAACTTATAACAACATCGTCTTAATCAACATAATACAACATTAATAAAAATTCCCCAATTAATTTACAACATTAATAAAAAACCCCAATTAATTTACAACATTGATAAAAAAAACCCAAATTAATTAACAACATTAATAAAAAAAACCCCAATTAATTTACAACATTAATCAACATAATACAACATTACAATCATAACAACATTAATCAAAAATCCCCAATTTTCAATTTTTATAAACCCTAACCCATAATTTAACATAATTAAGTAAAATTACAAACATAAAATCATTAATAAGGCAACCAACATTAATCATATGAACCCTAACCCCCAATTTCATATGAACCCTAACCCCCAATTTCACTAATTATCATCCTAATTGGCTCTATTACTTAATTAACTACAACCTAATAAGCTAAGACGATCTTAATTGGCTACTACATCAATAAATCTACAAAACAAAACAAAAATCAAACTAAAAATCGAAATTAAACTAAGAAAAATACAAACCTCCAATTAAATAAAGGTTTTCTTAGGTGGTGGTGGCGGCTGCTGTGGTGGCCGGTGGTGGTGGCAGATGGGGTCGCCGGAGGTGGTGGTGGTGGCTGATGGGGTCGCCGGAGGTGGTGGGTGGTCACGGAAGTAGAGCGGATGTTTTTCGCCTTTTTGTATTTTTTTTTAAAGAGTCGCGTAATGAATAAAGGGGCCTGTTTCTGATTTATGGTGAAAAATTTTGGCGACTGCAAATTATAAATTGGCGACTGACCAAACACAGTCGCCAAAATGGCGACTGAATTTCCTATTTGGCTACTGTTAATACAGTCGCCATTTTTTGGCGCCAATTTTGGCGACTGAGTACAGTCGCCAATCCTCTCTTTGAGTCGCTTTTTTTTGTCGGTGGTGAAAAAGTTTGGGAAAAATGACAGTCGCCAAATTGGCGACTGATTGCAGTCGCCATTTTTCATCTTCAGTCGCCATTTTGGCGACTACATCCTTCAGTCGCCATTGGTCCGTCGCCTGTTTTGTTTATTCTTGTAGTGTGCATAATTTTATTAATGAAAGGAAAATATGATGAAGCGCCATAGTTGAAACTGCAACGCTCGTGATTGAAATCGTAGACGAAACTAGGGTCGGGTATCTATATAAATGTCGACGGTGATATTTCTGGCGAATTTGGGGAAAAAATGGAGAAAGTCAGGCTTTGAAATTAATTAGGTTAATGATTTTTTTATTAGGGGGAGTTTGGGAAAGAAGAAGGTATAGGCTTATTAGCTTGTGTTAAAGAAGAGGAACATTCACATGGCAGGAAGATGGATTCCACAATTTTTTTTCTGGGTTAAAAGGTGCAGTTATTGAAGGGAATGGAAGATGAAGATCTATAAATGGTGGGCCCCGCGTTTGATTTTACCTGTTATTACAAGTTAATAAAGGGCAATTCTATTAAAAGAGAATACGTGTAATAATTGAGTATATTGATAGTTAAATTGTAGGTTGGAGTATTTTGAGAAGCACCCCAAAAGTTTGGAGTATTCTCATTAAATAACCCTAATAAAAATGAAATGTGGGTTTGCGAATGTGGAATTGTTGATTATTGGTTTTGTAAATGAAAAGAAATTAAAATTTACGGTTTTGTAGACGAGGGTTATTTACGGTTTTGTGAATGACGGTTATTGAGTGAGATGAAATTAGCTAGTGTTATTTAATATTTATGGATCAAATATCGGATACGGATCGGATATTACACGGATATCGGATATCCGATCCAATATTTGATATCCAATCCGATAACTTTCGGATATCGGATATCCAAATTTTTAAGCAAGGTATCCATATCTGATCCGATATCCAAATATTTCGGATACGGGTATCCAAACCAAACCACTTTTCGGATCAGATATCCATTAATTCGGATTAGATACGGATCGGATGTCGGATCAATTCGGATCATCGGATTTTTTGCTCAGCCCTACTTACCATTTAAAAATAAGTTGCCTAAAATCAGATGAATCATCATATTCAGTGAAAAATGAAGGGCGGTTAACTTTACGTGCTGAAAAAACAAGTTCATGTAAACAAGTTTCAGCAGGTCTATTTCAGACCATTTAAAATTAAGAGTTAAGACCATGTTTATCAGATGAATCATTTATTTAAATGTATTTTATTTACTCGGCATACGGTTGTGACGGATTTTATAATCATAAACGAGAATTTGTGAAAAACAAAATCTCGAAGTACTGAAATATAGTCTACCATCTCATGGGCCACACACCTCAAATAAAATTACAAATTAGCTGAAGTTTTGTAGTTCCTGCATCTGGTCTACAAGGTCCATTGTGAAACACATGGAACATTAGTTGTTCCTGATTTTCATTTTAATTTATTTTTATTATTTGTCCTTATTCAAGACCTAGCCCTGATTAGCCCTACCTATAAACGTAGTCTTACACTAAGCAGCTAGCCCTATTGATGGACTCGATCTTTTCAAGATATTAATGATAGATTTGGCGCTACACAATAACCTAATTTGACTATGCGTTTGTATACCAATGTTGATTATCGTAGTTTTATTAGAATACTAGTGACTCAATTTAATCTTGGTGTCAGCCATTACCGAGTTATCAAAGAACTTACCCAACCAATTACATAAAAAATTGATTGAGACGTTTGGGGTATTCCCTTGACTAAATACAGTAAAGCTCAGTTGCAGCTATTTGATAGATGAACAGGGCATCAAGTTTAATAAGTTTCCTATCTAAATACACCACAATTTGGGCGAGCGAAAGAAGCCCAAATAAACGAGCAGGCCATCAAGGCATCTAATTACTAAAACTAAAAGTGTTAAATGTAACAGAATTAATCCAAAAAAAAAAGTTAACTAAAAACAAGTCATAATCTAACAGCAGCTAACATTTTCCCTGGAGGCGTAATTGGCAGTTGAATATATGGAAGCTGCAGCTGCTCTCACCGGCAATTCTTTCTCCGGATCTGTTGTCTTTGATCTGTCAACAATCAAACATTTATCACCATTATCATGCATTAATGACTACTTTTAATAAGCGTCGAGTACTATAGTACACAGCTTTATGGCCCTTACAGGTCATCTGAATGCAATTTCTGTGTTTTGGACATAACAGTAAGGTTGCGTACATTTGAAACACTACATCGCTATATGCAGGAGCATAGCGGCACTAGGGTTGTGTATTAGGAATACAATGTTTGAGTGGAAGAAATATATGAATAGTAAGCAACACTAACAAAATAGTAAGAAGCAAGTATTACCTGAAATCATTACCAAAAGCTCCAAGACGCTGCATCTCAAATGCCATGTTCAACTGCACATGCTGTAGACCTTTATCACAGAGCTGTAGCATTTGGCTTACTTCATTTAACCAGCATTCCTATGATAGGTGAAAGACAGAAAAATCAGTAGCTTCCCTCAAACGACACAAAAGTCTATTGTAAAAAAGTTCCTACACTAAATATGTTAAAACTTCCATTAAAATCCCCTTATCCTTGAAAAAGTTTCCCACGACTCCAATTCTAGTTGGACTCGCAGAAGGATTTGCACCATCAAGAATAAACTAGTGGTTATTGTGGCGATCAATGGTGAGCTCAACAATATGATTTTACACCTAAAGAAGGGTATGCTCAACTCCTAGGAATTTGCATAGAAAGCAATGGGCTTGTCATCTGTGTGGAATCAAGGTTGAGAATGAGCACGACTACTTTTTACTGTCCATACAGCATGAGATGTTGGTCAGACAAGCAGAACTGGCTTAATGTTAATATTCCTGCTAAGGAAGGGGATATCGGCAAGGCTTTGTAGGAGGAAGTCTGGTTCTATGCTTCTGCGGCACGTGATTAAGACAAGTATAGTTGCACTCATGGACTATGCTACCACATTTGGATTGTGTGATTAAATCAACTGGAAGACCAGGAAGCATAATCAAGAGAATTATCATTGAGGCGAAGAACAAAATTTTAACAAACCACTGTGTTTTGGATAAACAATGGCTGCTGTTAAACAGTTGGGGTTGGCGGTAGTATTCGATCTTTATTCTCGTTGGGCTATGTAACTGGTTGGTGGTGAGATTGTGTGTAGATGATGTAAGAGCTCCTTGATTATGCAATATATTTACCTTTCACCAGTCACCACACAAAAAAAAAAGACCATCACATCCATATCATAAATTATGGTACTTAGTAGTTATTATATAGTTCTACTTATAGGGGTTTGGTCTACTTATCAAGACAAAAATGGTTAGTTACTTAGTGTTCCATTCATCTTACCAACTGTTTCTCTTCTTCAGAAAGAGAAGCGTCCATCTGGTTGAACAAACTACTCCATTTTGCTTGATGCAATTCAGCAGACGCTTTATTGGAACAGGCAGTAACATGATCCTTTGCAATGGCTGGATCAATTTCTTGGTTGGACTCAAATTCTTTTGACAAGAGAGAAGGCAACTCAGTAGTAATAACAGCATGAACTCTCTTCTTACTACGCCGTAGGGCTGCAACGCAAACACAAATATCAGTCTATTTCAGACATTTACTATCTAAAACCTCTTTCAGTACAGATGATAGAATAAACACCAGAAAGACGATCCTTTATGTCCTGCTGTAGAAGTTGCAGCCACTGGGAAGCTACTGTAGCCGCTGAAAGAAGAAACACAACAAATTAACCATGTTAGGAACAAGGCAGGATAATTGATTGGAGCATTGGTTTATAGTTCCAAGTGTTCCAGCATGATTAAATACATATTTCTTATCCGCATAACTCAAACAACTGCAAGAGCTAACCTTTGACAGAAAGAGTGTCAACACTCGCTGATTCGTCAGACAAACAGCTGGTACTCTCAGCTACCCTATTTGACGAAGCTAATTTTAACGCAAGTATATCATCCACATTGTAATTATTTGAGTGTGAAGCCAAAGACGTTTGTAAAGAAAACCTTCTGTCAGTTGCTGATTCCGCTTGTCCGCCTATGTCCCTTGATTTAAAGGGAGAAGAACCACTATGCAACAAACGATTGTCATGCAGGTTTATGCTTTCTGGAACTAAAGATCCTACCCCATGTGAGAAACTTGAGCTAATATTTTCTAGTACCGCTCTTTTTTCAGGTATTTCTTGACTTGAAACTTTTATCTCACTAGCTTGTTTTAGGATTTCTTGTTTCTCAGACCTCACAAGTGCCTGAATTATAGAGTGCACTTGTTTACTATTCCTAACGTGATTTATAATCCCAGGGTTTAATCCATTGAGCAATCCACTAGGAGCCGCAATCTTTGCAAACCTATCAACCTGTTCTTTCTTAGCTTGTTCCATCTTTTGCTTGAGAACATCATTTTTGCTCTTCCTTCCACGTTTAGGAGCAACTGGTGGAGGTGGTGGTTGTGGTATCCCGCCAAATGGAGATGACATAAAACCATTTTGCTTCATCTCCTTCCATCTTCTCAGGCCATCTTTTTCCTCCAAACTTGTCGTGTTTCTCCCAAGGCTCGGTGTGTCTCTCGTCTTCAGATTGTTACGAGGTCTATAAGTGAAAATATCAGGATTTGCTGAGCTAGTAACATCTTCTACATTAAGATTCAGGTTAGAACCACACAGAGAATCATAATCAAACTCTTTGACAGTTTTGCCTTTTTCATACAAGGCTTGTTTCCTAGAATCTCCTAGAGGGATAACATCATTATAGCCTGAATTTTCATCGGTGCACAAATCAGTATTGAGATCCAATGGCTTTGATCCACGAAGGTTAGACAACTTTTTAGGTGGTCCTTCTGTAAGTCCTGCACTTACACGTTCATCGGCATTCTTGTCAACAATTTGTGAGCTCTGAGTCTCTATGATGTCCATGTGTTCCTCAGACTCTTCTGTTTTTGAGGTTTCAGGGTCGTGTGTAGCAATTCCTGCGGCACATACCAACAGTATATTTAATCAGTAGCAGTTACTCAGATCAATCAGGTACAATTGAGTTGACTTAAAAGGCTGATTCAATCAAAATCTTCACAGCTACAAGAATATGGGTTAGGACGTCCCACTTGTATAAGTTGTTTGTGGTAGAGTAAAAAGAGTTTGCTCTGAATGGATAATAAACAAAACATGTGTGCATTTTATAAGTAGAACAGGAACATATAGTTATTACTTTCTTGCCATTTTGAATAAACTAGAGCACCTTGAATTCTGATTCACTTCTAGAGGATCTAAATCATCAACAGCTCAACTACAGAAACACACCTTATATAGTACTCTCGCTGTTCCATTTTGGGATGATTTACAGAAAAATGATAAAATGACAATTCCGGCCTTTGAATTAAGAAGAATGGGGACAATAATATCATGATAGAGTGTTCGTAAGGGATAAATTACGAGAGAAAATGGGACAATGATATCGGATAAGAGGGAGTACTGTGAATAGACCGATCAAGAATGAGAACATCAAAATTGTGATTTGACAAAAGATGCTTAGAATTCTGAACATATTTATAATCCAAAGCATCGTGAAATTGCCACCCTTTAACGGACTAGTCCAGATGAGTCAAATAAATAGCGTCTACTAACCAGGGCAACTATTCAAAATCAGATTTTTAGTTCTTAAATCACGACTGACCCAGGGAAAAAGAAAGAATCATCATAAATAAATAAATAAGATAAAAATACAAAATTTGTACAACAAAAATAACATTCAAGCATCAGATTAAAGAACATGATACAAGAAATTGAAAAAAATTACCTTCAGATTGAAGATCTGTCATCCTAACAAACTTGCGAGTTACATCAGAATCATCCTCCAATTCCTGGGCATCGCGCTTTGATCCCACCTTCACCTTTAAAACAAAAACAAACAAACTGTGAAATCATATAAAGCCCAACTTTAGATTGAAATTGTAACCTTAGAGAAAAACAACAGTGTGGTAACCTTAGAATCAGAAAATGGTATATTCCCAATTGAATTCATGGGAGAGATGAAAGTGAAATTGATGAAAAGGGTTGGTAGAAAAGACAGATAAAAATGGTGGGTAGTAGTTAATTTTGAAAAGAAGAAGAAGAAAACGGAGATTGAGATTGAGATTGAAATAATATAAGCGCGGGTTTTAGGGTTTTGTTTGAGGGAAACTGGAAAAGGCAGTGAGTGAGTGATATTTTGAAAGTTGAAGAAAGAAAATGTGAATACTGAATCTTAGAGGTTTAAATGAAAAATGAATTATAAATGCAATGGAAATTGAAATTAAAATTAAAATTAGTTTTGAATTAAAGTGTAAAGCGCGGTGAATTCTTACTCTATTGCCGCTCCCTCTTTTTTTTTATCATGAAACTCTCTCTCCTCGATAATTCCTCACATGTTTGATGTTTCTGCTTCCAATCTTGGATGACCAAATATTTTGAATTTCAATTTAACTAGTGTAACACCTATAAAATTTTACGCGTTGTTAATTTTAATTTTGTAAAGTATGTGATTAATTACTGTTGTTAGACAATCTAATAACATATTTTATGTATATGTAAGGCCTTATTATAAGTAGATAAAAAAGTATATAAATAATCATATATTAAACTACATTTAGAAAAATTCTTGAAAATAATTTATAGGAAAAAGTTATAAAAATGGTATATATATAATATTCTGCGTTATTGTCAGTCCAGTGTTAGTTGAGTTAAACCTTGAAACTTACAGAAATGAAAGAGTTGAAAGATCTCAGGTTCGATTACCAGTTGGGGCGATGAACACTTGACCTGACTCGGGGGATTCAACCCCTCGTCACCAAAAAAATAATATTATGCGTTATTAAGAAAGTAAGTTTTATAAAAATGTTGTTAATTAAGTGTGAAGGAGTCATGGAACTTTGAATTTTTTAAAGGAAATAAAAAGTACGGTAATACGACAAAACAATTCGTGATTTATTTTTAAAAAATCATTATTTATTAGACGTTTGGCATATCACTTGAGAAAGCGTAATCTATACATCAGAAATGGGAAATTATTAATTTTCAGCAAAGTACATTTTAGTTAAAAAAAATTGGAAAAAAAATTGTTTCAAATAACTTCTAAGTTATAATCTGAAATTTAATTAAATTATTTAACTTAAATAAACGGAATGCGGTATTCCGAAATCAAGTATAATTATTAAACCCGACCATAGACAAACTCGAATACAATCATTTTAAAGAAGAAAAAAATGAAACTATGATTAAAGACACAGTGTATGCGCGCTATACACCATATCATTCCTAATTCACAAAACCTTCAACACCATACCTTTCCAGACCACCTGATTCATCATCCTTGATCATAAAAATATTTCGAAATTCTTGAAATTTTAGAAGAGAAATGACAATGGTGCAATAGCCACGGGACTTGGGAAAAATAGGGGTTTCAGATTCTTAAAATTTTAGAAGAGAAAGGGTAATGTTTGGAGTTTGATAATTGCAATATGATAAAAATTATGGCTATGATTGTGATTTGTATTTATAGATATTGGAGAGAAAAAATATAGGAAAAAGAGGAGAATGACTATTGAAATTCTCGAGCAACCTTGAGAACCAAAAGTTAATTGATGTCTACGTGTTATACATAATTATCATTAAAGTGTAATTGGTATGGGAAACTACCAACTGAGTATTCACACCTTAATTATTCAACGTAATAATTTTTTTTGTGAAATTTTCGAACCCATAGATTTTTTGGGTTTTTTCGAATCTGGTGTGTAATTAGTCGGTTTATATGCAATTAGTTGGTTTACTCTTATTGGCCAAATTGGAACTAACATTGTCAAAATGAATGAGAGACTTCCATTATATGAATGCCGAAATATTATAGGGTCAGGTCAGCTTTTTTTTCATTCCTCTTTTATGGATATAACTAGGTTTAGCGCCCGACTTTGTCTGGGCTACCTCTACTTATCGTCAAATTTTATTTTCTCTACCTTTATTTATAGTCAAATTTATGTTAAACTTATTTAACTCATGCGTTTAACATTTATACTGAAATGTAAAATTTGTTAACAAATTATGAGATATATTACTACTCCCGCAATCAATATTATTATTTTCACGACAGTTCATGCTAATACTATTATATTCACTACTCATTTGGTTACTACTGTTTCTTTGACTACTCACGTTATTTCGACGGTTATATTCATTCCCGTTAATTTTATCAGACTCATATATATTTAAATAAATAGATATTTTTCTTAAATCGAATTGTTAGCTAATTTTTCATTCTTTTTCCGTTGTTCCTACGGTTATTACTTTCAATACATTTGTTGTGACTATTATTACTTTTACTACTCACGCCGTCATTATCGTTTCTTTCACTACTCCGCATTTAATAATGTTAATTTCATATTATTCATTGTTCTTACTATTACTTGCAAAACATGATATTTATCTATTTTGAACAATTAACATATTTGACATCTAATAAATTATAAAGTATAAGCTTTACATTTAAGGAAAATTTTCTTAAGGAGAGTATTTAAATTTTAATTTAATGTATAATTATATAATGATACGAATTAATACCATAAGTGAGATATGTTAATGTTAAGGAAAATCGCCCTATTATTGTGTTCTCTAAATATAATTACTTTCATTTAATGTAATTTCTATAAATTTTCTTTACCAAGACATCTTTATATTATACTTTAACCAAAAATCCAATACTATATAATATTTAAATTAAAGTCCCTTGATCGGGACTATCACACAATGCAATCGATCAAAAACTATATAGTATAATTAATTTATATAGATTTCTTTATTTACATTGAAGGTCTTTGGTTTCTGGATTATATATATATATATATATATATATATATATATATATATATATATATATATATATATATATAAATTGAATCACGTGAGGCACCCTTCTTAGGGTGAGACTGCTGGACCTATTATAAACCGTCAGATTCCAAAACTATAGATGCACCAGATGCTGCCACGTGTCACATACAAAACTCCACCTAACCAACGTTCCCCTTCAATTTACTCCAATTCACAGTCCCCCTCTTCGTTTCCTCTCTCTTCACTCTCTCTCTTAACCTTGTATTCTTCAGCCCGTCTTCACCTTTAACTCGCATTATGATCTCCATTTTATCACTCATATCTTGATCGTGATCATCATCATCCTAATTTCTTTTCGGATCTAAGTAATTTGGATCACATAATTTTCATCTGACATCTCGATTAAAGGTGAAGAAGATAGCAAGAGAAGAGAAGAGGTTTTGGGTGATGGTGATTTTCTAATAAACGACGTCGTACATGTGCTTTGGAAATTGGTTGCATCAAGTGTTAGGTGTACCAAGTGTAAAATCAAGCGTTATTGTATTCCCTACATTGGAAATTGGTTTGCAACTTACTTTCTTTTTTTCATCTACTAATTTTATTTTGGTAGATGTTTATTTGTTTAATGTTCTTATGTGATAGGAATATGTTGCTTTAACCATGTTTGGTAATCTGCAATTTTTATGAATGAATAGTTTTCTGGAGGATTTGTGGGTTTTGGGAAGTAAAATTTACGTTTTTGAGTAAAGAACTCTACTTATAATTGATAGCTAAATGTATGTAGCAGGCTTAGAATCAACATTTTTTTCATTTTTGGTACTTATTTAGAATTGTTTTCTAATGTTGTTAAGGCTATTTCATCGTGAATGGTGGATTTGTGTCTTCCTCTAAAGTGAGCATTTTTATATGCATACACTTCAACCATCTAACATTGCTAATCTGAACGTTTCGAGCTAAGCATGTTAAGTTTTGTTTGTTTGGCACATACTTTGCCTTACATTCTTGCTTTTCAAGTCTCTTTTCTTTTGTATCATTTGATAAGTTGTTAGTTTTGCTTATCAATTACCTGCTCATATGAGTAGATTTCTCCTTAGTATGCATGATGCAACTCTAATGATGTTAATTCTATCAAGCAGGTACCCACAAATGACAGAGGATCATATTGCTGAAACTTGCCTAGTTTGCCTTCACAATTGAAATTGCAAGGCTTGCTTGCGTATGGAGGGGTCTGTCAATGCGCATTCTAAGTTTCACGAAATAAGGTCCAAGATTCACGAAATAACAAATTAAACATTTCGTGAGTAAACAAATATTTTAAGTCCAAGTTTCACGAAATAACAAATTAAACATTTCGTGAGTAAACAAATATTTTAAGTCCAAGTTTCACGAAATAAGGTCCCGGTTTCACAAATTAAGGTTTAAGATTCACGAAATAAGAAATTTAATATTTCGTGAGTAAACAAACATTTTAAGTCCAAGTTTCACGAAATAAGGTCTCGTTTCACAAATTAAGACCCAAGATTTACGAAATAAAAAATTAAACATTTTGTGACTAAACAAAAATATTAAGTCCAAGTTTCACGAAATAAGGTCCCGGTTTCACAAATTAAGGTCCAAGATTCACGAAATAAGAAATTAAACATTTCGTGAGTAAACAAACATTTTAAGTCCAAGTTTCACGAAATAAGGTCCTGATTTCACAAATTAAGGTCCAAGATTCACGAAATAAGAAATTATACATTTCGTGAGTAAAAAACATTTTAATTCCAAATTTCACGAAATAAGTTCCCGGTTTGACAAATTAAGGTCCAAGATTCACGAAATGAAAAATTTACATTTTGTGAGTAAACAAAAATTTAAGTCCAAATTTCACGAAATAAGGTCCCTGTTTCACAAATTAAGGTCCAAGATTCACGAAATAAAAAAATTTACATTTCGTGCGTAAACAAAAATTTTAAGTCCAAGTTTCACGAAATAAATTTCCGATTTCACAAATTAAGGTCCACGATTCACAAAATAAGAAAATATACATTTTATGATTAAATAAACATTTTAAGTTCAAGTTTCACGAAATAAGGTCTCGGTTTCACAAATTAAAGTCCAAGATTCACGAAATAAGAAATTATACAGTTCGTGCGTAAACAAACATTTTAAGTCAAAGTTTCACGAAATAAGGACCCGATTTCACAAATTAAGGTCCAAGATTCACTAAATAAGAAATTATACATTTTGTGTTTAAACAAACATTTTAAGTCCAAGTTTCACGAAATAAGGTTCCGGTTTCACAAATTAAGGTCTAAGATTCACGAAATAAGAAATTAAACATTTCGTGAGTTACAAACATTTTATTTTCAAGTTTCACGAAATATGGTTCCGGTTTCACAAATTAAGGTCCAAGATTCACGTAATAAGAAATTATACATTTCGTGAGTAGACAAACATTTTAAGTCTAAGTTTCACGAAATAAGGTTCCGGTTTCACAAATTAAGGTTCAAAATTCACGAAATAAGAAATTAAACATTTTGTGAGCAAACAAAACATTTTAAGTACAAGTTTCACGAAATAAGGTCCCGGTTTCACAAATTAAGGTTCAAGATTCACAAAATAAGAAATTAAACATTTTGCGTGTAAACAAAAATTTTAAGTCTAAATTTCACGTAATAAGAAAAAGAGCAAAATGGATAATTTTTTTAGATAGAGAAAATATTTGGGCCAAATGAAATGTTAGAAATGACCCATAATTTCCATCACATTGAAATTAGTCCAATGAACATTGAAAATCATGTACAACATAGGAAGGGTTCGGCGGCCTCACCATATATACATAGAATTGGGATCCTATGAGAACCACCAATATAATGAGAAACATGAGAACTCTAACTTACGGACTTTTTTTAAAAAAATTAATGACATATTTGGATTCGGCATGGAATTTTATGGCTAGAAAACATATTTCTTGATCTAGAAAATATATACTAGTGACGAAAATCAAGGTGAGATACGTTTTATTAATTTTCATGCACTTACTACCGATTTTTACGTATCTATCATTTTTCATGCACCTAGAACTTGTTTTAATGCACGTAGAGCCTATTATTTCATGCACCTAGTAATCATTTCCATGCATGTAAAAAATTTCATACATGTAGTGGTCGTTTTCGTGCATTTATAGTCGTTTTAGTATGCCTAATTGTATTTTGGGACACTAAGTATATATTTTGTTAATAAAATAAAAAAATTTTGTTTAATGATACTAAAGTGTGTATTAAAATAAGTTAAACTAATCCTAAATGATCCATGGAAACTTTCGAAGCGAGATTTAATGGAGATTTAGGGAGGGTTCTCATGGTTCTCATTATAAGGGTGGTTTTCACCGGATCCCGACCCTATATATATATATATATATATATATATATATATATATATATATATATATATATAAAATTAGGATCACGTGAGTCCACCTTATTGTGTTGAGTCTGTGAGTCCTAATATAAGCCCTTAGATCAAAATAAATGAAGGGTGGAGATTAAAACAAAATAAATGCACTAGATATAAAAGAGACACAAACCTTAATCCCCTTCCTCATTCATTCAACTGCCTCCTTCAAAATCACTTCTCTCTCTAACTCCCTCTGCTCTCATGTACTCCCCCCGACATCAACACCCTCCACCACGACACCCACCGTACGCTTCACTCCCTCTACTCATGCCGTCAACTCACGCCGCACTCCCTCAACTTCCTTCGTCAACTCACGCCGCACTCCCTCACGCGCCTCCTTCCTCCCAACACCGTCATCTTCATCCCTCCCACCGCCTTCGCCGTCTTTTTTTTTTACAGAGCTAATGTTGATGTTGATGGTGGTGGTTGTTAATATTGGTGGGTTGTTGTCGCGGTTGGTTCTCCTTCCCCCCGCCGCCTCTTCTCCTTTCTCTTTGTTTTTTTTCAGATCTGGAAATTTTGGTGTATGTCGGTTGTTTTTTTCAAATCTGGAAAATAGGTGGTGGTTACGACAATGTTTTTTTCAAATCTGGAAAAGGAAGGGTTGTTGGTGGTGGGTCATGTTTAGGGATGGTGGTGGTGGTGATGTCGTGGGTTTGGTGGTGGTGGTTCCACTAAATAACCATGAAGTTACACCAATAGAACCATAGAGTTACACCAATAGAACAATGGACTTACACCAATAGAACAATGGACTTACACCAATAAAACAATGGACTTACACCAATAAAACAATGGAGTTACACGCCTAAAACAATGGAGTTACACGCCTAAAACAATGGAGTTCCACTAATAAAATAATGGAGTTACACGCCTAATACAATGGAGTTACACGTATAAAATAATAGAGTTTCACGCATCAAAACAGTTGATTTATACTCATAAATTTTTATATAAAAACCGCATTAAAAAATCAAAGTTATATTAGTACAATATTAGAGTTACACTCATAATTCTATAGAGTTGCACTCGTAAAATATTAGAGTTACACTCATAAGTTTCTAAACGCAAGAGTGAATAATTGAAAGTTAAAGTTATGAGAGAGAAAATTTAATAAAGCATTAATTGTATGTTTGGTGAGTGTTTTCTTGGTTTTAATCTCAGCCATTAATTTTGTTTTGATCCAATGGTATAGATGACCCTAGAGAGGAGTTCAAATGAGTCCACAAGTTTGGTTGAGTCCCTAAGTCCTAATGTCAGCCATTAGATATTGGAGAATGGATGGTTGAGACTATATGAACAAGTGGGCTGTTATTAATGCAAAAAAAGCAATTAATGTGCAAACATACAATAATCAATAAAAAAAGAAAACGTGGGATTGATTACAGTTTAGGTTTCCAATACTGAAAAAACATAACACAATCATACATTATTCTTCCCCGTGCGGTTCTTCATCTTCTCCAATTCTCCATCCTACTTTCACCATTGAAATCGATAACAAAAAACAAAATCCTTCAACATATCGATAACAAAAAAATATCCTTCAACATTCTGCACGAAAATCATTTCAGGAATTCCAAATAGTTTTAAACACGTAACTGAGCATGCAGGATAAGGAGATTGTACAATTCAACGATGGTAACTACTTGCGTTTAATGCTATGTCGTTATTTTTATTTTTTCTTTGTTTTAACTTCTTAATATATTTACCACGTAATACTTGTTGGCATTGATCTATGCTTCTGAACATCGTCGATAATTTTGCATGTTATTTTTGGTGTCATCTATTTCAAACTGTATTTTTTTTAATTCTCAATTATGATATGGAGTTAGCGATTAAATCACTCGAATTATTGTATGGAGTTACACAGCTTCTTCTGTGAAGTCACACATAATGACTCTATTGCGTTTGCTGTGTAACTTCATAGCATGTTGTGTGTAACTCTTTATCATAACGAGTGTAACTCCATAACATATCATTCGTAACTCTATAATGTGGAATTCTATATCATATCATGTGTAACTCCATAGAATGTCTCGTGTACTCTATTTAATATCTTGTGTAATTCTATTTCATATCATGAGTAACTTTATTTCATATCGTTATCATAGCATGTGTAACTCCATTGAACAACTTGTGTAACTCTATTGAACAACCTGTATAACTCTTTTAGACAATAAGTGTAACTCCAATGAACAACACGTGTAAATACATTGAACAACTTGTGTAACTCTATTGAACAACCTGTGTAACTATATAGCATAACATGTGTAACTCTATTACATTATCTTAGCCTGTGAACCTCTGTCTCATATAATGTCTAACTCCATTGAATGTCTCGTGTAATTCTATTTCATATCTTGTGTAACTCCATTGGACAATATGTGTAACTCCATTGAACAACACATGTAAATCCATTGAACAACTTATGTAACTCTATTGAACAACCTGTGTAACTCTGTAGCATAGCATGTGTAACTCTATTACATTATCTTAGCATGTGAAACTCTGTCTGATATAATGTGTAACTCCATTGAATGTCTCATGTAACTCTATTTTATATCTTGTGTAACTCTGTCTCATATAATGTGTAACTCCACTGACAATAATGTTCATTCGTGCAGGCAATAGTTGTCCCGACAACGAACCGGTTGTAGGTGAAGATGAATTTGCCGCTGTTTTTAAAAATGTTGCAGTGGATGAGTACTATAGAGTAGTTGAAAAACAGTTTACACCATACATAAATCAGGTGTTCAGTAGCATCGAGAAAGCTACGAAATTCTACAAGGTGTACGCGCTTGCATGTGGTTTTGATGTGCATAAGTACACGACAAAGAAGTGGCACGATGGTATGCTGAAAACAAAGCTTCTGGTGTGAAACAGAGAAGGGTCTACATACTACAAGAAGACGACCAGCAATATCGAGAACGAACTATCCACAGGCGAGGAAAACAGCGCCAACAGTGAACATAAACAGCGTAGGAATACAAAAGTAAAAAGGATCGGATGCAAGGCTAGGATTAGATTGTATATGTGCAATCGTATTTTGGTAGTTGACCAGTTTCATGCGGGAGACTATCATGATCTTATTGACATTAAAGATAGAGAGTTTCATAAGTTGTTAAGGAGACTACACAAGTATCACAAGGGGCTTATACTATCGAATTCGAGGGTTAGTACGATACTTTTTATCATTGCTCAATTTTGGAACGTTTGCCCTTTTAATTATTAACCTTTCATTGATGTATACAACTGAAAATAGGAGCTACGCGGACATTCAAAATCTGCAAAGAACTATTTAGTGGGTACGGAAACATTGGCGCGACCCTTAACGACTTCAATAACTTTCAGAGGGACGTTAAATGCTACATCAATGAAAGGGACGGTCAATTGTTCGTAGATCTTTTGAAGGAGAAAGCAGCTACGACCGAAGATTTTTACTTCGACTACGCAGTTGATGTTGATGGGAGTTTGACAAAGGTCTTTTGGGCAGACTCTATATCACGGAAGAACTACTCCGTATATGGTGACGCGGTTTCGTTCAACCCGACGTACGGGACAAACAAGTACAAGATGATGTTCGCGCCCTTCACCGGCGTCGATAATCACAAGCGCTCCATAACTTTTGGTTATGCCTTAATATTCAGGGAGCACCATGACTATTTGACTGGGTGTTCGAACATTTTTTATTGGCGATGTGCGGAGAGGAAGCACGATATATTATAACCGATCAAGACCCGAGGATTATACTGTCTGTAAACAATGTTTTCAGGAAGGCTCGACACCGGTTCTGTATGTGGCACATAATGAGCAAGGTCTCGATCAAGTACGGGAGTTCTTCCAAAGATTATCCCGATTTCATCAGAAAGTTGAATGCCATAGTGTGGGACGATGATATTGAACCGGCGGAATTTAATAGGCGTGGTGTGATATTGTGCTAGAACATGGCGTCGACAACATAGAATGGTTTAAGGAGATTTATCTAATAAGGAAGCAGTGGATTTTGGCCCATTGTAGGGACCTCGAAATGGGAAGTGTTATGAGGACGACCCATCGGTCTGAAAGTGAGAATACCTTCTTTAAGAAATTTGAAAACCTCTACGGGACGTTGGTGGAATTTTGGATGCGTTACACAAGTTCCATTGAACAACAAAGATATACCCAAAACTCTGTAGTATTGTATGTGAAATTCCACACCATAAATTGTGGAACTCTGTAGCATTAGTTGTGAAACTCCACATATTTAACTATGGAATTCTATAGCATTATGTGTGTAACTCCATATCATAACGTAAGTAACTATAGAATTAACTGTATGGAGTTCCACAGAATGATTTGTATAAATCCACATGCGTAACTTCTTAACATAATTTATGTAACTCCAACAAACAAACTGTATAACTCCATACATTAATGTTTTGTAACTCCATAGAACCACCTGTGTAACTCCATGTAGTGATGTGTAATTTTACATAACAAACCGTTGAAATCCATATGATGAATTGTGTAACTCCAAAGTACCCCATGTGTAATACTCCATTGAATCGAATAAGATATTCGGGTAGGGTAGCCCCTTGAAGAGGTCCATTGATAGGCTTATATGATATGACTAGTGTTTAAAGGGATTGAAAGTACTACTCATATCAACAAAGTGCACTTTCTTTTCTGGTTATCCATGCGAAAGAACTCCAAAATTAAGCGTGCTTGGCTAGGAGTAGTCTTAGGATGGGTGACCTCCTGGGAAGATTCCCGGGATGCGCACGAGTAAGGACAAAATGCGCTGGAAAGGACTCGTGTTGGTATGTGGGGCCAGTACATAGCCTGACGAGCTACCGTGGCTAACATTTCCGGTCCAAGGTTTGGGCCGGGGTGTTACACCATGTGTAACTCCATATGAGTGGTTATGGAACTTTAAAAACTTAACTGGAGAACTCTATAGTATTCCATACTATTACATATGGATGTGAAAATCTATAGCAATAGTTAAGGAACTTCATACAACTGCTTGTAAAATTCCACATGCGTAACTTCTTAATATAATTTATGTAACTCCAAAGAACAAACCGTGGAACTCCGTTTGATTAATTGTGTAACTCCAAAGGACCCCAAGTCTAACTCAATGGGAGTGGTAGTGGAATTCTAAAAAACTTAACTGGATAACTCTAAGGTATTTCATACTATTACTTATGGATGTGAAACTCTGTAGCATCAGATGTCGAACTCTATACATATACTTGAGGAACTCCATACAACTGCTTGTGAAACTCCAAACATTTGGCTATGGGACTATTCAGGAACATTACAATTTTGTGCATCTAGACTGGTATTCCTACAAATGTACACTAAATCTAGTACATTACAATAATATATCACTTCGACCATTTAATACGTAATTTTGTAGATTTTCGACGAGCATGCAACTCTGTCCAATGTTTGAATTTCTATGATACCCATCTGTCGGTCCTCTTCATTACTATATCTCTTCCTTCATTTATGTCTGCTAGTATAAGGGAGGCTACCAACTGGATTAATATGTACCGCGGTTGTCTCTTGTTGTTAAGATAATCATGCTTAAATGGCCTCCCCTCGTACATTAACACGTGTACCATTGTGAACAGTCCAGACTCATCGTCCCTTGGGGAAGTGTGCACCCGATCAAAATTAATCTGATGGAGCTTGAGCGATAGCACCTTATCTGCTCTTGGATCCCCCTTAGATTCCAGGTAATCGGACATACATCCACGCTGCAAAGCAAAAGGACAACGACAACATTATTAACAAAAAACAGGACGTGCGATGTATACATTTCAACCAACCCCTACTTAAAATTGTTCGACATTTAATTTCACGCTTTTTTTAGTCAAAAAAGAGGCAGACAATAACTGCCATAAATAGTAGACTGCACAAAAAAATAAAAAACATGGAATCAATGGAAATGCATGTATTCAATGATGGTCAAAAAGGGACTTTAATATAAAAAATAAAGATGAGTTACATTTCCCCTATAAATAACATGAAATCTACCACAATACCATTCATACAATCAAACACAACCAAAAATATAATTACTGACTATGTCTCCTCTATATGTTAAGCCATTTTGCTGCATAATGGCAAATATGCCACCCCATTACGACGGGAATAAGTACGTAGGAGAGAGTTTTAGTGTTGTGAGGAATCGGCTTTGTGAACGTGGATACATGGTATCCCAGGTACAATCCATATAGAACAGAGATGGTCAGTTCTCAGGGGTCGTGTTGGTGGAGTTTGGAATGACGGAAGCCCACTGTCTTTCTGCATTTAAGTTGCAGTGAATGTTCAGCCGAAACGGTCATGGCCGTGTTGATGGGCTGGCCAGACCGACTGGCGCTGTAGGTGGTGGCCCTTATCTCTGGGTGGCCACACACCAAGACAGACAACACTTTCGTCGGCCTTTCGACGTTGCTGAAGTTCATAGTGATTTAATCGTTGTTGATGAGGCCCCTGCCAATGCCGACATCTACGACCCCTTCAACATGATTGTTGCAGCTCTATGCGACCACTGAACTGAAGTTCTTAATCTATCTTTTATAATAATATGGTTTTATCATGTTCTATCTTATTTGTGTGTATGTTGTTGTTTTTTTTACCTTAGCTTCTTAACCTCTCTATTCTGTGTGATGTATTCTAATTATGCTATCAATAAAATTTGAATTATTACACTTAGGCACATAAATATTACAACAATATAGCTGGCAGAAAATTAAGAAATAGAAAGACACATACCAACTTATCTACCACTTTCCATGTGAAGGACTTTGACATGTTTTTCTGGTTGTCGAGAACGTCGATAAATTTGTCCATGAAATTTATACACTCGCAGTAGAGCTGACTGATTGCGGGCTTGGGCTGGACATGGGCCGGGCCTAACCTATCAAAAATTTTCCAACGGGCCTTTATTTTATACCCGTGCCCGCTATGGCGGGGCTACTATAACTGCCCATACCCGCCCTATATATCTTAGCGGGCACTCCCGCGGGCTTGCGGGCTTTTATTGAAATTAATTATCGAAAAACCAAACCAACAAAACGGTAGAAAATACATCATGATTACCAATTTTGCAAAATAAAACTAATAAATTAAGAGTTAAGATCATTTTCATAGCTTTCAAAATTGTAACTAAACATTATATTTATTTCATATAAAGTCTCAAAAGACTTCAAAATATCATTAGAGGAAGACACGTCTTTATCTGTCATCTATGTCTTGTTCTTCATCCTCGATATGAAACTCTTGAGAATCACGAGACATTATACTTATATATAATAGAAGATATTAATAGCTACTTAACTGATATAACAAAGTAGTAGAAAAAACATATTTTGTGAGAAAATTATTAATTCAATGGTAGAATAAAAATAAGTTAAAAAATTTACTTAACGATAACCCTTTGGCTCGTAACCAATTTTCATAACACACATACTATTTTCAATACAATATTTTTTAGTTTTAATTTTTAATTTTTTTGTCAAGTTAAATAAAAATTATAGTTTACAACTTTTGTAGCGGGTCTAGCGGGTTGTCCGTGGACAATTATATTTAGTCCAAGCCCGTCCATTAATTTTAGCGGGCCTAATTTTCTTGTCCGTACCCACTTATTTTAAATTTTTTTGTGACCAAACCCGCTAGCAAAGCGGGCCGAACGGGGCAGGCCAAACGGGTTGGCTCGCATTTGGCCAGCTCTGAGTCGCGCAGGCTATGTGGTGATTGGTCTTGATTGGAATGAATATCAGGTCAGCACCGAGGTATAAAGTGTTGCCACATATGTCTCGGAATCTATGACTATGAATACAATAAATCTTAATGTCTGACGGTGTAGCGTCGTATGGTATGTTCACCAACTGCAAGACGTCGTCCTGCGAACAAAATATGGAGTTATAATAAAATGGAGATTCACAGATAATATAATGGAGTTACACAAGTAATGATATAGAGTTACACATGTGGTACAATGGAATTACAAAAGTAATTGAATGGAGTTACACAAGTAATTGAATGGAGTTACACAAGTTATTCTAAGGAGTTACACACGTTGTTCGATGGAGTTACACAAATTATTCTGTGGAGTGACACATATAATTGCATGGAGTTACACAAGTAATTGAATGGAGTTACACAAGTTGTTCTAAGGACTTACAAAAGTAATGGTATAGAGTTGCACATGTGGTAGTATGGAATTACAAAAGTAATTAAATGGAGTTACACAAGTAATCAAATGGAGTTACACAAGTTGTTCTAAGGAGTTACACACGTTGTTTAATGGAGTTACACAAATTATTCTGCGGAGTGACACAGGTAATTGAATGGAGTTACACAAGTAATTGAATGGACTTACACATGTTGTTCTAAGGAGTTACACAAAATTACGTGATGGAGTTACAAGGGTGGTTCCATGGAGTTGGATAAATTATTTTCTGTAGTTAGACAACTTGTTTCATGGAGTTACATAAATTATTTCATGGAGTTACACAGGTGATGGTATGGAGTTACACAGACAAGTATCATGAAGTTTCATATAAAATGCAATGGAGTTAAGCCAGTTTATCATATGAAAAAAATAAAGGACATGATCAATGGTTGTTAGCTCATACCATTTGACGTAATCCGAAGAACGCCATCCTAGCAGGTTCAGGTCCATCTGACTCTATCATATTTAGCAAAATTGACCAGCATTCAATTACGGACGGAGTCGTATAGTTATCCGGTAACATGGATACTAAGTCGTCCCTCCGAATTTCTACATCGGGACGGTATCGAGTAGAATCTCGCCTCGTTAAACATGTAAGTGTTAGTGTCCCATCGTAAAAACTTAAAAAATATATATCTATGTATAAGGGATGTATACTTACGAGTCCACCATGTTATCGTCATCTAACAAGCAGTAGTCAGCCACATGCCTCCGTAGGTCGCTTATATCTTTCAGTAGCGTCTGATTGCTCCTGAGGAAATTAGACACGACCAGAACGCCGACACCGGAGACCTCCTTAAAATCGAGGGTGGAACCCAGCCCATCTCCCTTACCCCGGCGGCTGCTCAACACTGATAGCGTCCCATCAGAGGCTATGGGTGAACAACGACGCTTGTATGTCACCTGAGACCTGCCCTCAACGCCCATCTTTCTCTTGACTCCAGTTTTCTTGGACGGGGTTTTGAAGGATGTTGGAGTACTCATCACCCGCTGCCTGAAGGAAGCAGCAGTGGGCCGTGGCTAACACCTCATCCCTGCACTTTTTAATGTAGCTGAGAATAAGGATTGGTGCAATTTTCGCGCGGTATAACTCAATATTTTCCATGTCCCCTAGGCCGCACTCAAAAGGCGAACCACTATAGAACATCATGTGTAGCATCAAATATACCCCGCAGTCATTCTTACTGAACCCTACCCCCTGCCATTTAAAAGGCACGTTCACCAGCTTAAACTCGCTGACCTTCGTCCCTCTATCGATCTTTCTGTGCTCGAGATACTTGCCCATCACATCAGCCTGGCCACACGTCTACAAACACAATAAGGTTATGTAAAGATTACGTATAAATGAAAAATAAAAAAACAAGAAAAAAGATGGCGTACAACGATCCGTACGATTCCGGCATACGGTAGCTTCTCAAAATCTTCATCGTATGATCGGTTATCGAGAAACTCCACCTGCTGCGAAATGAAGTTGATGCATGGACAACAATAGTGATCATTATTACTCGTCAAAACTGGAATAAAGACTTGCATATCAATCAAGCATATTATGTCACATCGACATATTGGCCGTTTTTAATATAATTAGTGGCAAGATTTGACATTAAAATACCATGTCAGCTGCAATATTAAAGGGGGGGAAACAACAATCAATCCACGTCTCCCATGTTGAGAACAACTCAGAAGTCAGGGGTTACTCGTTCCCCTTCGTCTTTTGCTTTCCATAGATTTATAGCAGTGATCTGACCATAAAGCTAAACGCAAAAGTGTTAGACCCTAAGGAGATTCACTCTTAAAATTATCGTGTAACTCCATATCATGATAATGTGAAACTACATAACAGTACTTAAGAAACTCCATCCTAATACAGGTGTAACTCCTTCAAAGCACATGTGTAACTCCATGTTGTGAAATGTGTACCTCCATACCAGTGTAACACCCCCATTTATTTAAGAGCCTTTAGCAAGACATTCTCAAATAAATAGAACTGTTACCATCTCGGAATGTCCGAGGTAGTGAATAAAAAAGTAAAATAAACCAAAGTACTTTATAAAACTGGTTAAATTTAAACTTTTGATATTACAATTACTACAAATAAAATAAAATTACAACTGATAACATCTAAGTATGTGATCTAGTTCTAAGTAGGTCCAAGCCAAGTCTCTCTCCATGCCCAAGCTCCTAATCCATCTGTCTCTGACCTGTAGAATCTACTCCTCATTCCGAATCATCGTAGGTGTCACACGAATACACTTTCAACCTCGCGGTCGAGTAGGATAACACAACATCATAATGCAACAAATAATGATATGCCATGATATGCTCGAGCTCAATCTCATTCTCATTCTCAACCCGTGCACCCACCCATACCGAACCTCCCGGCAGAGTATCATCGACCGTCGTCGATCACCAGCATAAAAGCTTAAGACACCAGGCCTGGTCTGCAGAACCACATTGGGCTTTATATCAGAACATTACTCGTTCCATTTCTTTCTCAATAAGCAATGCAAATGCTATGCCAATGAATGCAATATGAAAATAACCAATAATTAAACATCATTCTCATACAAACCATACTATGCATCCATATTATACAATATAATCACCCATTCATATCACATCAATAGAATAAGGTACCAGTGTATCCTACCTTGATAGCAATATAATCCCATCACGCAGCTAACATCCAATCAGTAGAATCACTCCATCACATACTCAACACCTAATAAAATAATAAATATAATTACTAACTAATATAACTATGTAAACAAATATAATATATCAATTATTCAAATTAACGATTTAAATAATATATTACGTATAACGAGACCGTATTAAACATGACTACTTCAATTAACTTAACCAACCCGACCTTATTATGTTTTTATAACTAAATTCAATTAAATAATCGAACATCGAAAATATAATCGAACTATTGATAACCGTCACATACTTGCATAAAAATTCACTTAACCATTCTATCAATTAATAATATGAACAATATTACTAATAATACCAATACTAACAATACTAGCAATAATAATAACAACTAATAATAGTATTAACAATGATAATAGTAATAGTACATGACAATAATGACAATAACAACAATTACTAATAATACTTGCAAGAATAATAGTAGTAATACTAATAATAACACCAATAATAATTATATTAATAATAATAATAATAATATTAATTATATTAATAATAATAATAATAATAATAATAATAATAGTAATAATAATAATAACAACAACACGACGACAACAGTGACAATAATTAGAATGCTAAACATAATAATGTGAAACTACATAACAGTACTTAAGAAACTCCATCCTAATACAGGTGTAACTCCTTCAAAGCACATGTGTAACTCCATGTTGTGAAATGTGTACCTCCATACCAGTGTAACACCCCCATTTATTTAAGAGCCTTTAGCAAGACATTCTCAAATAAATAGAACTGTTACCATCTCGGAATGTCCGAGGTAGTGAATAACAAAGTAAAATAAATCAAAGTACTTTATAAAACTGGTTAAATTTAAACTTTTGATATTACAATTACTACGAATAAAATAAAATTACAACTGATAACATCTAAGTATGTGATCTAGTTCTAAGTAGGTCCAAGCCAAGTCTCTCTCCATGCCCAAGCTCCTAATCCATCTGTCTCTGACCTGTAGAATCTACTCCTCATTCCGAATCATCGTAGGTGTCACACGAATACACTGTCAACCTCGCGGTCGAGTAGGATAACACAACATCATAATGCAACAAATAATGATATGCCATGATATGCCATGATATGCTCGAGCTCAATCTCATTCTCATTCTCAACCCGTGCACCCACCCATACCGAACCTCCCGGCAGAGTATCATCGACCGTCGTCGATCACCAGCATAAAAGCTTAAGACACCAGGCCTGGTCTGCAGAACCACATTGGGCTTTATATCAGAACATTACTCGTTCCATTTCTTTCTCAATAAGCAATGCAAATGCTATGCCAATGAATGCAATATGAAAATAACCAATAATTAAACATCATTCTCATACAAACCATACTATGCATCCATATTATACAATATAATCACCCATTCATATCACATCAATAGAATAAGGTACCAGTGTATCCTACCTTGATAGCAATATAATCCCATCACGCAGCTAACATCCAATCAGTAGAATCACTCCATCACATACTCAACACCTAATAAAATAATAAACATAATTACTAACTAATATAACTATGTAAACAAATATAATATATCAATTATTCAAATTAACGATTTAAATAATATATTACGTATAACGAGACCGTATTAAACATGACTACTTCAATTAACTTAACCAACCCGACTTTATTATGTTTTTATAACTAAATTCAATTAAATAATCGAACATCGAAAATATAATCGAACTATTGATAACCGTCACATACTTGCATAAAAATTCACTTAACCATTCTATCAATTAATAATATGAACAATATTACTAATAATACCAATACTAACAATACTAGCAATAATAATAACAACTAATAATAGTATTAATAATGATAATAGTAATAGTACATGACAATAATGACAATAACAACAATTACTAATAATACTTGCAAGAATAATAGTAGTAATACTAATAATAACACCAATAATAATTATATTAATAATAATAATAATAATATTAATTATATTAATAATAATAATAATAATAATAATAATAATAATAGTAATAATAATAATAACAACAACACGACGACAACAGTGACAATAATCAGAATGCTAAACATAACGACAACAACAACAAAAATTCTGTATACGCTACTCGCGCACCCTACTTCACGACGCCACCACCACGTTTCTAGCCACCCACAACCACCACCAGCAGCTCTAACCTCTTACTTGTACTACAGACCACCAATTACACCCCTAGGCTACCCCCTAAGACCACCACTGTCGCCACCACAACCCTCTCAAATAGCTTGCACACAACTCGACACTCATGTTTTCAGAAATCCACTTCCAACTACCTCTCTTTCCACGCTACCCTCTCTCTCCTCCATGTCCAACACCACTTGTCGACACCACAGTGATAACCACTAACACACGGTGGTTCATGGGGTGGTCCCTTGGTCCACAAATCCCCCTATAAACCACCACAACAACCGCTATAACTTAACCCGCAGCCTGCCCCTGTTTTCAGTTCCTGTGATACTATACGTGTTTAACATCCTCGTGGTGGTGATTATCACCACCGACGGCCACCTCTAGGACACTCAATCAGTAGACACACTCTTAGAAACCACCACCCATCAACCCAGATGCAAAATCTCCTCCTAACTGGTCCAAAACCCGACACTAACAGCCCTATCCACACGCATTCCTCCTTTGTTCCTGTTCTCACAGTCCCCATTCCATGGTCGAAAAACACCCTTAACCACCACCACAACCACAACCACCACCATAGCAACCCAGAACAACCTATGACAACCCTACTTCGACTACCCAGACACTTGAACCAAAACACAAGCAATACACAGTTTGAAAAGCTATTAAACACCACAAGTCAAATTAACGTGAATATGCTCTTGTCGACATAACAAAAAATGAAGCTTACTGGTGTTGGTCACGGTGGTTGACGACTATGGTAGTGATGACGCCGATGATGACGTCCTCTTGTTCTTCCCAACTCCCATGGTGACTGATATGAATTGGGGTTTATTTTTTTGTTTAGTCGATGGAGGGAGGCAAGCGTATTGTATGAGTGAGTAGGGTTTGTGTTTTGTCGATGGTTAGCTATATTCCTATTTTGGTAAGGTGCGTTTCTCACAATCACAATCACAACCCGAGTCCATGGCCCATCACACATCTCGAGAAACTTGACATTCTATATTCCGTTCCTGACCCGTAACTACGATGAGCGAGCACATGTAGCCTAATTATACTAGTTTAATTATAAACAAAACACAAGTATTACATGTAATTTAATATTAGTAAATACTAATTAATTAGTTACAAAATATAAATATTATTAGTATATTAAGAAAATAGGGTTTAAACGTAACTACGCTTTAATTATAAAAATAGGAATATATATATTTACGATAAATAAATATAAAATAGGAAGTATATATATATATATATATATATTTATATATATATATATATATATATATATATATATATATATATATATATATATATATATATATATATATATATATTTATAAATATATTATCAAATTTAAATAAATACAAACGAAATGTCACTTTATGAAATAATCATCAAATATAAAACTATTATCAAATACAAATTAATCGTAGAAATGCAGTTTATAAAACAATAACAAATGTTTATGAAATACGTATAAAAAACATGGTTTGATTGCCGATGGTCGAGGCTAATATACGGGGTATTACAGTCTTCTCTCCTTAAAATGAACTTCGTCACGAAGTTCGCCACCCTGCAACGATAAGAAAACACCCCACAAGCATAAGACAAACACAAGTAGTACATATATATAAGCTCTAAAAACGCGCAGTGTTACTTTATCCCCCTTAAGAAACTTTGTCCCCAAAGTTTTAACATACAACAAAAGTACAAGACACTTAAAGGACCACAACATTGACCCAAACATAACAAATTAAAACAGCAGACTCCATACATGGCCAAATCTCAATCAACCAATCACAACTACCACTTAGCCAGGTCGACCATCAAGATTTTACAATCCTATCCTCCTTAAAAACATGGTTACGTCCCCGTAACCCCATTATAAAATTCCACATTCAATGCTCAAGAAGGTCACCGAAACAACAGTCACAAATCATCTAATAAGTTAATTACTCTATACTGGGCAACTAGCATCCGACTTTTAAAACAACAAAACATACTTGTCACTTTCACGCTACAAGGAAAAGTAAAGGTAACTAACACTTATATATTCTTGGAAATTTTGACACAAAATTTAACACATCCAGTCTTAGCATGGATAATTACTTTGAGAACATTTTGAAACTTTCAACACAATGAAGTTGTACTTAGTGACAATTTATAAACACGAATCAGATGAATATTTTACAAGCTACCGATGAAAGCAAGACTACACTGTAACATTCCGACTCTTCTTCGCTAAAACATTATTCTTGTAAATTGTAACTCATAAATTATAAAAATTAACAATAAAAGAAAGCGAAGTCACAAGACTAGCACTCCTACAATTCACATGTCAACCAAATTAATAATTCACTATAATGTGATCATATTTTAAACACAGCGATATGTAGTTCACTTTGTGGCATGACAATATACGTGAACAAGTGATATAGATTATTATCGCAGGGAACTAGACAAAGATATATCATTAACATATGAAAGAACATCAACAAGGATTCACATTAATAGAATGTAATAGGTCTGTTTAAATGAAACTAACTTTACATAAAACTCACCAATAATAATTAAGGTTATATTATCATATAATAAAGTTCATATTCATATCATATGTCTACTGTTCATGCTACTAATGTCATATCAGAATATTACATGGTTAAAACACTTAATTCATATTTGATTAACTTTTATATTGAAAACTTACATAACATACAATTTCAACAATCATACATCACGCTGCAACTTCCAAAAATCATAATTAAATAACCGCTTAGCTATTTTGCGAGCTATTATAGTTTTTAGAAAATATAAGGAATTAATTAATCATAGGAAAAAGAATCAAATGCATATCTTAAGGGAATTATTTATAACAAATTTTACAACTCGCTTGGTTTGGACAGAAACTTTACAGCAATTAGACAGAAAATTTGGGCAACTTGCAAAAATCACTATTAAATAACGACTCATTAAGATTTTACGTGGCTTATCATTTTGAAAACATGAATGAATATTCTAAACAGTGGAGTTGGAATTATGCATAAAAATAAATACGTTGTAAATGGTTTCTTTTGCAAAAACATGGGTCAAAACAGAACTGTGCAGTAACAATCTGACCACTGTCGACTAAATTATTTATTTCTAGCAAAATATAACTCGTATACACATGAAACCAAAAACATTGGTGAAGCTAACTCAGAAGGTTGTCATACATAAAATTTTCATATTCATATATGGAACACATTTTAAATGGCAGCCTGTACAATCAAGGTAAACATTTTGGAAATTTATTAAAATTTTGGTTCCTTTAAAATTTCACATGACCACATCGAAACGCAATCATTCCTTCTCTAAAACCTGTTGACATATCATTTGAAGCATGAAAATCACATTGCACCATATTAACATGTAATTGCCATCTAGAAAACGGTAGAGATTGCGAAATCGAAAATAGAATCAACTAAGTATTTCATTAGTTATATATGTATAAATAGGTATAAAATTGGCATGTAACTGTAAAGTATGACCTTTGGAACACATTCCGCATAACTATATAACATTCATGGCTTGGGGCAATACATTCCGCATATCACCAGACATGGATTAATATAACATATAAATCTGATCATTCCTTTCCAAATACTAAACAATATACTACATAGTTACGTTAGTCATTTAATAACAAGTTAATCATGTGGACATGTCAGATCGCTAAATCATATGATCACATCACTCTATTTATGGCCCAATAAATATAGCTCCATACTCATATACACATACTCATGTTCTCAATACTTAGAAATCATATATCTCAATCAACATTCAATATAACTCTCATGCTTAACAACACAGATCACCAACCATATTTCACATCATAATTACCTCATTCCTTTACTGCGGAAACATTAATACTATATATATGGTCCTTTCCTTTATTCTATACTACCCACGCTCTACATCTCTCAAGGGAGACCAGATTAGACTGAAAGGGCCAGTGGCTTGGTTTGAGTGGCAGGGGGGGGGGGGGGGGGGGGTGCTAAATCATCCCAATCCCGGGGCTCCTAACAATTACTAACCCGGGGTTCATTTTATTAGACTCTTCCTACGTTCATTATTATTCATTTGGTTTAGGCCTTAGGATCGTTCTCTCTGATACCACTTTCTAACACCCCCATTTATTTAAGAGCCTTTAGCAAGACATTCTCAAATAAATAGAACTGTTACCATCTCGGAATGTCCGAGGTAGTGAATAACAAAGTAAAACAAACCAAAGTACTTTATATAAAGTACTTTATATAAAACTGGTTAAATTTAAACTTTTGATATTACAATGACTACGCATAGAATAAAATTACAACTGATAACATCTAAGTAGGTGATCTAGTTCTAAGTAGGTCCAAGCCATGTCTCTCTCCATGCCCAAGCTCCTAATCCATCTGTATCTGACCTGTAGAATCTACTCCCCATTCCGGATCATCGTAGGTGTCACACGAATACACTGTCAACCTCGCGGTCGAGTAGGATAATACAACATCATAATGTAACAAATAATGATATGCAAATGTCATGTTATGCTCGAGCTCAATATCATTCTCAACCCGTGCCCCCACCCATACTGAAACTCCCGGCAGAGTATCATCGACCGTCGTCGATCACCAGCATAAAAGCTGAAGACACCAGGCCTGGTCTGCATAACCACCCTGGGCATTATATAAGAATATTACTTGTTCCATTTCTTTCTCAATAAGCAATGCAAATGCTATGCTCATGAATGCAATATGAAAATAACCATACTATGCATCTATATCATACAATATAATCACACATTCATATCACATCATAGAATAAGGTACCAGTGTATCCTACCTGGATAGCAATATAATCCCATCACGCAGCTAACATCCATTCAGTAGAATCACTCCATTACATACTCAACACCTAATAAAATAATATACATAATTACTAACTAATATAACTACGTAAACAAATATAATATATCAATTATTCAAATTACCGATTTAAATAATATATTACGCATAACGAGACCGTATTAAACATGACTAATTCAATTAACTTAACCAACCCTACCTTATTATTTTTTTATAACTAAATTCAATTAAATACTCGAACATAGAAAATATAATCGAACTATTGATAACCGTCACATACTTGTATACAAATTCACTTCACCATTCTATCAATTAATAATATGAACAATATTACTAATAATACCAATACTAACAATACTAGGAATTAATAATAACAATACTAATAACAACTAATAATAGTATTAGTAATGATAATAGTAATATTACACGGCAATGACAATAACAACAACTACTAATAATACTTGCAAGAATAATAGTAGTAATACTAATAATAACACCAATAATAATAATAATAATAATAATAATAATAATAATAATAATAATAATAATAATAATAATAATAATAATAATAATAATAATAGTAGTCGTAGTAATAATAATAACAACAACACAACGACAACAGTGACAATAATCAGAATGCTAAACATAACGACAACAGCAGCAGCAATTCCATATACACTACTCGCGCACCCTACTTCACGACACCACCACTACGTTTCTAGCCACCCACAGCCACCACTAGCAGCGCTAGCCTCTTACTTGTACTACAAACCACCAATTACACCCCTAGGCTACCCCCCAAGACCACCACTATCGCCACCACAACCCTCTCAAACAGTCTACACACAACCCGACACCCCTGTTTTCAGAAATAATCCACTTCCAACTACCTCTCTTTCCACGCTACCCTCTCTCTTCTCCATGCCCAACACCACTCGTCGACACCATAGTGGTAACCACTGACACACGGTGGTTCATGGAGTGGTCCCTTGGTCCACAAACCCTCCTGTAAATCACCACAACAACCGCTATAACCTAACCCGCATCCTGCCCCTGTTTTCAGTTCCTATGATACTATACGTGTTTAACACCCTCGTGGTGGTGATTATCACCACCGACGGACACCACTTAGACACCCAGTCAGTAAACACACTCCTAGAAACCACCACCCATCAACCCAGATGCAAAACCTCCCCCTAACTGGTCCAAAATCCTACACTAACAGGCCCTATCCACACGCATTCCTCCTCTGTTCCTATTCTCGCAGTCCTCATTCCATGGTCGAAAAACACCCTTAACCACCACCATAGCAACCCATAACAACCTATGACCACCCTACTTCGACTACCCAGACACTTGAACCAAAACACAAGCAATACACCGTTTGAAAAGTTATTAAACACAACCAGTCAAATTAACGTGAATATGCTCTTGTCAACATAAAAAAAAAAGCTTACTGGTGTTGGTCACGGTGGTTGACGACTATGCTGATGACACCCTCTTGTTCTTCCTAACTCCCATGGTGATTTATATGAATTAGAGTTTATTTTTTTGTTTAGTCGATGGAGGGAGGCAAGCGTATTGTATGAGTGAGTAGGGTTTTGTGTTTTGTCGATGGTTAGCTATATTCCTATTTTGGTAAGGTGCGTTTCTCACAATCACAATCACAACCCGAGTCCATGGCCCATCACACATCTCGAGAAACTTGACATTCTATATTCCGTTCCTGACCCGGAACTACGATGAGCGAGCACATGTAACTTAATTATACTCGTTTAATTATAAACAAAATACAAGTATTACATGTAATTTAATATTAATAAATACTAATTAATTAGTTACAAAAATAACTATTATTAGTATATAAAGAAAATAGGGTTTAAACGTAATTACACTTTAATTATAAAAATAGGAATATATATTTACGATAAATAAATATTAAATAGGAAATATATATATATATATATATATATATATATATATATATATATATATATATATATATATATATATATATATATATATATATTTATAAATATATTATGAAATTTAAATAAATACAAACGAAATGTCACTTTATGAAATAATCATCAAATATAAAACTGTTATGAAATACAAATTAATCGTAGAAATACAGTTTATAGAACAATAACAAATGATTATGAAATACGTATAAAAAACTTGGTTTGGCTGCCGATGGTCGAGGCTAATATACAGGGTATTACACCACTGACTGTGGAACTCCATAAAGGAACATGTGTAACCCTAGAGAAATGATCAAATAACATCGATGGTGTGACAGGTGTAACTCCATAGGAGTGATTGTGGAACTCCATAAAGGAACATGCATGTGTAACTCCATATGAATGATTGTGGAACTCCATAATGTGACATCTGTAACTCCATATGAGTGACTGTGGAACTCCACCCTAATACATGTGGAACTCTATTCTACTACATGTGGAACTCCATATGAGTTATTGTGAAACTCCATCCTAGTATATGTGGAACTCCAATCTAGTATATGTGGAACTCCATCTTTTTATATGTGGAACTCCATCCTACTACATGTGGAACTCCATCCTAGTATATGTGGAACTCCATTCTACTACATGTGAAACTCCATATGAGTAATTGTAAAACTCCATCCTAGTATATGTGGAACTCCATCCTGGTATCAGTGCCTCACATCATACGTTAGGATTTCATACCTAATGCATGGAGTTACACTGTCAAAGCTATGGAGTTCCATAGTAGCAACTACTGAATTCCACATGTAATACTATATAATTACAGCAGAATTGACATCTATTCTTACTGCATGGGTGAGACCGAAGAAGCATCGGCTGCTTGCAGCTGCTGCCGAACTTGAATTCATCACGTGGTTCTGCAACAAAACCCAACACTCAATGATACTATTTTCAACTTGGCTCCCAGGCAGAAGCGACATAATGTCCTCTCGATTAACCATGTGGACATCGGAGTATTTCATCAATTAATCCCTACAAAACGAACCATAAAATAAATAAAACTACCACCGTAAAGCTACATGTGTAATCCATGAATAACAGGAATAACATACGTGGTGTTCACTTACCACTTTTCGTCTGAAGCGGTGGAGCTAAATGTGTAATCCATGACGGCCTTCCTTAGACTCAAAAACAGTCGAGAAAATATCCTTGCGTCTCCTGATGAATTCTGACGCGACCCGCTGATTAGGGCCAGGTTGCCCGCAGTCAATTGAGCACCCAATGTTTTCCGGTATAACGTCCATGCATGGTAGCTCATGTGGCGAGTGGAGTAAGAATGGATGGTGGATAACATCAGTGTTAGGGTCAGTAATTTCATCGGCCAATGTACTCCTCCTGCTAGTTCAGTTGCCCCTATCCCGTTCTTCAAACCAGCTAGATAATGTGCTACCTCCAACGCGCCATATCCTGTGCCCTCCAGGCCAGCCTTGATTACAGTATCAGTGGTAATGGGGATTGGTCCCTCTACCTCCGACGCATGCTCCCCCGCTTTCAAATCTGATATTATTTGAGCCATTTCAGCCGTGTCCTAAGGGACCAAGCTGTTAAACTCCCCGTGAGATGGGGTTTCTTCGCTTGAAGCCAGCAACCCCTCGTTTCCTGTGCACACTGTCGCGTCATCCCCCAACCGTTGTGTTGGCGTATCATGGGATGCAACGTCGGTGTCACGCCCATCCAGACTAACTTCCCTAGTTGTGGCGTCGAGATCAACCTCTAGCATAACACTTTCTCTCAAGTCGGAGGTGTAACACCCCCATTTATTTAAGGGCCTGAACTAGGACTCCTCAGATAAATAAAGGTGTTACCATCTCGGTTTCCCGAGGCAGTAGATACAAAGGAAGATAAACAGTACTTTATATAAAATTTAAACTCAAACATGTTCTTTACATAACCAAAAGATAAAACTGTTCGGATCAAAAGAAAGTACAACTCATAGACTATTTTTATGTGATCTATGCTCTAGACAGGTCCGGGTCCATGCTTCTCACTTCCCTAAGCTCCCATAGTCTTTAACCTGTCAATCTGCTCCCCAATAATTGGTTCATCACAGGTGATCACGAATACACAGGGTCAACCACGAGGTTGAGTAGAGAAAACTGTAAAATAAACCACATTACTATAAATAGAAAGTTGAACTTCTCCACTCCGAATCACAGACCCTTTTTCTCCGCACCAAACACAGACCCTTTATCTCCGCGCCACACAGACCCTTAATCTCCACACCAAACACAGACCCTTTATCTCCGCGCCACACAGACCCTTTATCTCCTCATCTCATATCGTATCACAGAGTATATAATCAATTATCATAATATACCAACCAAGTATTAGTCTAAAACATTCATGGTAATCATCAATAACAACTGAGTAATCATTATAATATGCATCATATTTCCCCTACCTGAAATAGCAGGAAATGCAGATACGTCCAAGCGCGTTAAAAGTGTTCCACACGAAACTTGCCACCTAAAATATATATTACTTAATTAATAAACTTCCTACTCACGTAACACGTACACACATTCCATTTATAGTAACTTCCTATAAATAGCAACTGCCAAAAAAAATAGTAACTTGGTTTGAAATTCAAAATTTAAATCTTTCCCATAAATAAAATGCCATACCTTAAAAACCAATTATACTTTGCCATAAATAAAAATACCTCACCATAAATACTAAATATATTAGCCATAAATATTATTGATATCAAAATAGAGAGTATACCAAAAATACACCAATACACATATTAATAGTAATAATAATAATAATAATAATAATAATAATAATAATAATAATAATAATCAAAAGAATAAAACAACACCCAAAACCGACAGCCCTAACACCCCTGACCCGCGACTTCCACACCCATGTTCCAGCCGCGTGTCTAAACCAAACACCACCGCCAACCACCAGACACAGCCCCCACACTGTCCCCTACACCTCTGACCACCACCACCCTGGTCGACTACTTCCGGCGAGGTGAACCAGAGCCATTACCAGGCCTGGTTCACGACCTACTGTACAAAAACACCATCAGACCCCTTCTGCGAAAACCCCTGCAACCACCTCCTACAGCACTGACACCTACTCCACCGACCCCTACCACCATCACCGACACCAGACACCTACGACCAACCTGGTACCACCGCATAGACCTCCCCCTAGTCGGCGGTGATACCAACCCAAACACAACCCCTTCGACACACAGACACCCAGCAACCTCCCTGACCTAACTCGAAACCCTCCAAAACACCGTGACAGACCTCCCATTGCCACCGTGGTAAACACCAACCAAATCACCCAACCACCACCTGTCATTCCAACCCACGACCCATAATAAAACGCACCCAGATCCACCCATAACCATTAGATAAACATGCTACGTGACTCTAATAATAAAAAGATCGACAAAGACTGACTCACTGCTACTGACTTTACCACCATAAACGACACCTTCTAACCACCAACGACACCCCAACGACGACCCTGACATATAAAGTACGCATCACAGAAAGGAATTATGCAAAAGTGACCAAGATTAGTCGTGTATACAAGCAGATTCATGAGAATGAAATTACGAACACAAACAGAATTAACCGTACTATGGTTGACATACCAGATTGTTGACCAAAACGAACCACCCTACGCTAGTGTGCAACCACCGTGACTGGTCTCCCCTGCTACCCTGCTGTGGCGGCTAAGTTTATGTGGTTTTAGATCTAGGTTTTTGCTTAAGGGTTTGGGGTAGAGAGCCTCTTAAATAAGGCGGCAGGAAAAGGTTTCTGCTGGGATTCTTAATTTCCGTCCATGGGCTGCTACTTAGCACGCCAATCGAGGCCCATGGACGTGTTGCTATGCATCCTGGGTTCGAGCTTCAGCAACTACACATTACTATAATTATACTAAGATGGCTAAGTTCCTATTTCGAGTCCCACCTAAGTCCAAAACACCTCTTATAAAACGCATACAAGAAAGCTATTTAAACGAACGATTAACTAAAAGGAATCAAAAAGCGAGGTATTACAGTCTTCCCCCCTTAAAATGAACTTCGTCCCGAAGTTCTACCATACTTAGGTGGCAAAACAAACAACTCAACGCAGTTGAAACACAAATAAACTTACTACTGAAATCACAGAATGTTACAGGAGGTCACTCCAGATAACTGAGCGGTAGCAAACTAATGTTCGTCCTCGTGAACTACAGTAGAAACAATCTTGTCACCCAGCTGCTTCACTTCTACCGGTGCGTTAACAACGGATACCTTATCCGTTCGTTAATCTCTTCTACCTCATCACAATATTTGTGGAGCTCTTCGCATTGCCAGAAGTCTTGAGTTTACTGTGATGGGATGAACCGGTCTGGAACAGAGTGTCCCTTCATCACGTCCTTGATGTTCGATAGAGCCGTAGCGTACCACGTATGAAAGACAACTGCATTCCTTTGAACCTTCAGATAGAGTTCGTGGACCTCCTGAAATGAAACAAAACAACTCGATATTAACGTACAAGTGATAAAAACATGAGATTAAAAAAAACACGTGCAAATGGTGCCTACATCCAAAGCTCGCTCCTTTATCTTCTCCTCGTCCTCAACTCCTTCAGGAATCTCGATCTGAAGGAACTTCTTCCTGTCATTTAACGCTGCCTTTTTTGGAGGTTCATTACTCTCGGATTGAGGTAAACAGATAACCTCATGACCCCCAGATAATACAAGCTGGTTGTTATTGGCTACACGGATGAAGCGAGGGTACTTCACAACGGACCGCGAATGGCGACCCAACCCTCCATGTTCCATTTCACTTTCAGTTGTCTTCTTCAGCCTTTCCTCGTTTCAGTGCTTGATCATGACGAGAAATCTCACCCCGAAAATCAAACCGCTAAAAATATGTTATCATTAGAAAGGGGATGCATCCAACGACGAAAGATCTGTTGGTTGAAGCATCTTGACCAGCTCCGATGACAGCCTTCAAGATATATGTACACCAGTCAAGCCGGTGTATGGCGCCTACATCCTCGACCGCCTATAAAAGCTTGAAATCAACCACGCCGTTGATGGTTGGGGCAAAGGAAAGATGACATACACAACAAGACAAACAAGCAGCAGAAATGTTCACCTCCCTCTTGGTCTGTCAAGATTGCGTTTTTAATCTTCCCGAGGGTTATGCAATCTTTAGAGTTCTTGACGCGAAACATATTCCTCCACCGGGATTTCAAAGTCACAAATTACGGGGCATCTGATCCTTTTTGCTTCCCCGTTGGTACAAGGACGAGCTCGTCCGGTCCAGAAGAAAGGAGGAAACAGTCTAGTACGTCATGTTTCGTAATCATGAACTGTTTTGATCTGTTAGGTGTTCTAAACATGAACGATCCATCCGAGATGCAGTTCAGAAATTCCTACACATGGCGTAAAAGATAATGCCCGAACTTCAACTCAAGCATACCTCCAAACCCTATTCTCGCAACCGCCGCTCTTTGAGCATCATATAACATATCAATGATGTTAAATAACATCCTCGGCCGGCATTTGACACCTACTTTAGCCGTCGGGATGTAGTCATCTTGAGACATTTCAGCAGACATCTACATCAACATCAAAAAAGGGATTAATACGATAACGAACATGCAACCAAATGACTGTACAATAAGCCACAGATGGAGTTACAAATGTTATGCAATGGAGTTACACATGTTATGCAATGAATTACACATGAGCTATGCAATGCAAAGACACAGGTTATGTAATGCTATGGATTTACACAATTAGTTTTATGGAGTTACAAATGTTGTTCAATAGAGTTACACAGGTTGTTCAATAGAGTTACACAATTTGTTCTATAGAGTTATACATATTGTTCAATGAAGTTACACGTGTTGCTCAATGGAGTTACATATATTGTTCAATGGATTTACACATGTTATTCACACAGGTTGTTCAATAGAGTTACACATATTTGCCAGAGTTACACAGATTGTTCCATGGAGTTACACGTATTGTCCAATAGAGTTACACAAATACTCCTATAAAGTTACACAAATTATTCTATAGAGTTACACATGTAGTGCAATAAAGTTACATATATTGTTCAATGGATTTACACATATCGTCCAATAGAGTTACACAGGTTGTTCAATAGAGTTCCACATATTGTTCAACAGAGTTACACGTAATGTTATATGAGTTACACCAATTATTAAATGGAAATTACACAAGTTGTTCATATGTGTAACTCCATATTGTTCTACGAAGTTACAAAATATAAGAAATGGAGTTACACAAATTGTTATACGAAATTACACACGTTGCAACAGCTACACATGATAGAATACAAACATATAATTTCACGAAATGCTAATAATAGACAGCAAAAAGGATCCCAATTAAGCAGACAATAATAATACCAACATACAAATATGGAAAAAAGTTCAAAACCAAAAGAGAACAATGTATAAAAAACTAAACTAAAAATCTATAGCAAAGTCAAATAAAATAAGCATGCAAATTAAGTTCATAAATAAAGTACAATTATAAAAACTAATCTAAACAACTGAGTCAAAAAAAGTTTAATAAGAAGAACAGTATATACCTTGTAAATAATGGATGTTTTTGACACTTCAACAAATGACTGATACTAGGAGAAGCAGATGATAATAGCAGTGGTTTGGGTGTCTTTGCAGAAATTTTCGCAGTCCAAATTTGCAGAAAATAATAATGGAGACGAAGAACAATCGAGGTTTGCACGGTTTTTTTCGTAGTGTTTAAGGGAAGACGAGGAGTTTGTCACAGAAGGAAGTTTCAAAATTAGAAATTGGAAATGAGAGCGTGGGAATCGTGATACACAGTAAAGTGTGCCAATTTAAGAGAATGTGTAATGATTAGTTAGTTGGGATAAAAAAAAATGTTTAAATTATTTAATCAAGGTTCATCTCAGCCATTGAATAGTTTTAATCTAAGGTGTGACACCCCGCGATATAGCATAAAAATAAACAAGTAAATTGCAGCGGAAATACGATACTTTTAAAAACTTTTCGACATATTTATGATAACGTTTTTCGCGGAATATCAAAACAACACGCGGAAGACTAAAACTAATAAGAAGGTATAAATTATACATGAATACTTAAATAAACGAGGGATAAAGTATCCCACGATAACAACATTAATTAAATCTAAACTAAGCGTAAGGGTAATTGTCGAATGATCAACAATGCTCGCTAGCCACACGTCTTCCCAAAACAGCACCAACCTACATTCATGAAACATGAACGCCACAGTCAGTGGGGAGTAACTCAGGGTTCTCCCAGCCACTTCACGTCAAAATACAAATAGATAACAATAAGAACATATTGTATATGGAGTAGAACATTTGAATATGAGAAATATCAAAGCATGATACTCAAAATCAGGTAAACAACCAGGTGATCGACTCAGAGACCAACACTTGATGGCATGTCCGATCACACAAGCAACAACAACAACCAAGAATAGAATGAACGCTGTCAGGTAGCATAACCGCTACAACTGACAGTCAGGGAGTATAACCGCTCCACTAACAGGCTAGGGCGTATAACCGCGCCCTAGCTACCAGAGCGCATAACCACGTCATCCGGATACTATGTATAGCACATAACCGACAACTATATGCCTAAGACCTGGCCAGACCACTCGATGTAATAATCTACACCGAACGACACACGGGGACCGAGCCGCATAACCACGGACAACGACCAATCCCGAACATAACTAGATAAAATCCCATAACAGGAGTGGCATTTTTTCATTACAGTGATACACAAATCGTATCACCGCTATCTATTCACAACCAAGGCAACATAACCGTTACCAACACAATTTAGAATGACATAACCGTCACCTAAACACAAGCAAGGCAACATAACCGTCACCCAGCTCAAGATAACATAACCGTCATCAAATCACAATTTAAGCTAACATAACCGTTAACCAACTCATTTACATGAGCCAACAATCGATAAATAAGACAACACTTAAGTCCATTCCATATGGGAGAAGAATAAACGGAACTGATTAATAAAACATAAGTCTTAAAAGCGTTTTACATTTCAGCTGTCTTCTGCCGTAAAATTCATAATTAATTTAAATAAAATCGAAATGATACAAGGCCAGTTGGGTCGGATTAATAAGACTTTTAGATACAATTGTCATCAAAAAACCATTTTCAAAAGACGAACTTAACAGGGGTATATAATCTGATCTTTACAGTATGTCATAAATCGTCGCATTAAAAGTATTGCTTCATAAAACGGGTTTAACAAAACATTTTGGGGCAAAGTAAACTCCTAACATCATCTAAACTTTCAAGGTTTATTTATGGAAAAGGCCCAGAATATTTTCAAAGTATAAAAATAGTTTTCGAAATAATCTTTGAGCCACTGTCCGTTCTGCGAGTATTTCAGCGTAATGTTCGTAAATATTTTATTGTGAACAAACAACATGCAAGAAAATTACGAAATAAATGAAGGAACAAGAAGGAAAGAAGGAAGGAGTCCTTGGGCAGCAATGAAATTCCATGCTTAGCCAAGTGTTCTAAATTCTAGAACATGTGGAAAGAGTAGGCAACGAGCGAGAGGTTTGTTAGCGGATAATCCGCGACAACCTTTCGTATTGTCGACATAATTTCATCCACAGAACTCGGATTAAGGCGTTTTCGGTGGCGTTGGAAAGCTAAGAAAAAGAGCTAAAACGGTTATTCTATTAGAAAAAGCTAAATATGCCTTTAAAATATCTTAAAATCAGTAACAAGGACAGAGTAGCGTTTCACAAGTTTAAGGAGTATAAGCTTAAGACGGACATTTTAATATCATTGTCAAAAACGATAGATTTTAGATGAAGATTTTATTTATTGTGGATCGTTATTATTATTAAAAATAAGATTTTAATAATATATAAACACTTGGAAATTATGGGGTGTACCTTTTAAAAAGTTTCGCCCTCGAAACATGAAAGCAGAAAAACGGTAAGTTGTAAAGACAATATAGATAACCAAAGCGTTTACCAAAGTTTGATATTTCAAAACTTACATTTCTTTCAAAGATTTTGAAAAGATTTCTAAAGGCACAAGTCCTTGTCAATGGAACAAGAGGGTTCTCGTTGAGCATTCAAGAGCCCGACATTCCAAATCAAAGACTAGTCCAAAACTAAATCATGCGCCAACAAGCATAGTACAAGTTATTAGACGTCCCCAATAACGAGTTCTAACACTGAATCAAACGCTAAAATCAATCAAAATTATAAACCATTTCAAGCTTTTCAAAAAATGTCATTTCGAAAGTCAACTTCCATTTTTGAATCTATAAAAATAAGTAAGGTGGTAACAAAAATTAAGATTTTCAACAACAAAAGTTAGGTAACTCAAATCGGTTATAAAATATATAAATGGAAAATATTTTGAATATCAATTCAAACAAAACACACGCATGAAAGCTACATATCATCAACCAAAGAAGGTCGGGTCAGTCCATCAAAGAACTCAAAACACAAAAGGTCACAAGGAAGCCAACTAAAACAAGGCATCAAAACCACCATCTTCAAGGCTAAAGACGGTACTCGACAAGAAAGTAAGGATAAATAAACAACAAAGGAAGAAAAGCATGAGCAAAAGAGGTCTAAGGTTAAGAGAGAAAGATAACTCTTCAAAGAAACAATACCCACTCGATACATAAATGAAACATCATTATAACGACTTCTTAGACACCCTCGAAGACAAGCCATACAACCACGAGACTCTCAAGGGTTTCCTCAACATAACTTGCGTCACTTTTCCACTAGGTCACCACCGAAACAACGTACTTCACCACAAAAGGGGATTTCACCACTCTTGATCATTATACAACAACCAACAACCTCCACTAATGCTAGATCCAAAACTACTAACAAGGTCACACTCATACCCAACTAGCATATGTTATAAAAATCCAAACATGGTAAAACACCAAAACAAGGATCCTAAATAAGAATCCATCTTACTTCCAGACCTCTAAACAGAATCTGTTATGCTCATAACGACAACAAAATATATGAAAGCGACACTCTCAGAACTGTACTTACTCTCAAACGTAGAACTATGAAATAAACATCCAAAACATCTAATCCAAAAGCATAAAAATGGTATTCTTCAAACCCTAACTATTCCCAAACGTTGGACTACGAGTTAAACATCCAAGGCATTCAATCCTAAACTAGTCAAATCTCATCGACCCAAATCACGGAAAACATCACTTAAACCTTGACTACCATACTTCATCAATGTAAAGTGATCATCCCAAAAGAAAGTCTCATAAAGTAATAACTTTTACCCAAACCGTCTAGGTAACCATCAACACTTCATATATAACACCAAAATTATTAGCCTCACGGTTGATATCAATCCACAAGAAGCACTCATACCGTCAAACCTTTAGCATGAAACCATCAAGATGACACACTACCTATTATCGCCCAAATGTCACCTAATGCTAACGCTCTCAACTAAGTCCGATAAACCAAGACTAAGGAACCTCGAAGCATATATCACTATTCCACAAACGAAGCCAACCTCACAGCTAAAGTAAAAGACATAGGGCAAGCTAGGTTCACAAGAGTAAAGATATGATACAAACTCAGAGACAAACGCGATACATAAACTTGAGAGAGAGAGATACATAAGACGACGGGCTACGAGACTCCAGGCTATGAACTCCAACAATAGCGAAGCCATGAGGAGAAGAATGAGCATTAGAGGTAAGAAGATGTATGACATAAAGAGAGGTCAAGTAAGCTTTGTTATGAAAGCCTAACTCGACACAATTAGGATGGAAGAAGAAATAAGAAGAGAAGCATTGAGGAAAGATTATGATTTCAACTGACTCAATTCCCAAGGCTGAGGTTTCCCAAAATTTCCACAAGGCTCTCAACTCCTAAATCCCAAATGATTCACTATACTATAAGTTCTTCCAAAATTAAAGATGTACGATCATCCCAATATAACCAACTCCATAAAATTACGGGTATCTATACTTCTTAAATTTCTCAAACGACACTTCTTTAATACTCTAGGATAAACCATTTCTATACCATTGCAAGTTCACAATATTTATACTCCATAGCTTATCAACTCTCTATTTCCTTCAATTCCCAAAAATTTCACCTTTCATCAAATCACTCTATTATAATCCCACACGATCGATAAATCCATATTCTCAGATGCCTCAAAATGTGAACACCAAGGTCAATTATAGACATTTCTCACATCTCTATATACGAATCCAAACGTCCTTTAAACATCGCAACCTCGAAATCTCACAAATCCACAAGTTGCACCTCACTATATCAATCTGACATCTAAAGATATTATCTTTAGGTAGCTCCTCTAAGGTTACATCACTAATGCCGTTAAATAACTAAAAGAGTAAACTTCAGTCAATTCACCAAAGATTACCTTATACATTGTTTCACTAATCATCCATCATTATAAACGATTCTCATTCTTAAACGTAACATCCTAAGTATAATTTCAAAATTCTTTTATGACTTCTAACACCTCATTCGTCTTAAAGCAACACATTTTAATCCACTATTTCAAATCCCAAGTATGATTCCCAAGGTTAAATTCCACCGAATATCGCACATACAATTTAATATTTTAAACCAAGAATTCCACCAACCATTTCCACTCACTATGTAGGGCAAACAACTACGCATTAAGATCACTAAGACATGCCTTACTACACTCCCTAAACGTTTTCAGTAACATTACTTTTCAAAATAAGGGCTAGGGGTTATCCTCGAACAAAATCCTCAATATCAAACTAAGCTAGGCTACCTACAAAGTGCCATGGGAAAAGGCAAGTAACAAGGATAAGGTTAAGTCCGGAAGTCACAGAAGTAGCTTCCGAGTTAAGATAGAAGAGAGTTCGGGAAGAGAGGATATGCATCAAGAAATAAGGAAGAAGGTGATGCATGATGAGCAAGGTGTATCTTCGGGGACATAGGAGCATCTTTCAAAGATAACACGAATCTTCCATCTTTGGTAGTAGACAATAATCTTGATCGCCATCCAGGTAATCTCATGGTTCACCAATCCTTGAGCACAAAAATAAAATCTTTGACAATTAACAAACATGTTAGACCTAACAAGGAGCACTCACATTACAGACTACCACTTGGTCCTTAAGTCTACCCATCTCTCATTCATTGTTTTAGGTCAAGTTCAAATTTAAGTTGGGGTACACGTGCGTCTGTCGGGAGCATTACTACTCTGATACCAACTGTGACACCCCGCAATATAGCATAAAAATAAACAAGAAAATTGCAACTGAAATACGATACTTTCAAAAACTTTTCGACATATCTATTAAAACTTTTTCGCGGAATATCAAAACAAGCGAAAGACTAAAACTAATAAGAAGGTATAAATTATACATGAATACTTAAATAAACGAGGGATAAGGTATCCCACGATAACAACATTAATTAAATCTAAACTAAGCGTAAGGGTAATTGTCGAATGATCAACAATGCTCGCTAGCCACACGTCTTCCCCAAACAGCACCAACCTACATGCATGAAACATGAACGCCACAGTCAGTGGGGAGTAACTCAGGGTTCTCCTAGCCACTTCACGTCAAAATACAAATAGATAACAATAAGAACATATTGTATATGGAGTAGAACATGTGAATATGAGAAATATCAAAGCATGATACTCAAAATCAGGTAAACAACCAGGTGATCTACTCAGAGACCAACACTTGATGGCATGTCTGATCACACAAACAACAACAATAACCAAGAATAGAATGAACGCCGTCAGGTAGCATAACCGCTAAAACTGATAGTCAGGGAGTATAACCGCTCCACTAACAGGCTAGGGCGTATAACCGTGCCCTAGCTACCGGAGCGCATAACCACGTCATCCGGATACTATGTATAGCGCATAACCGACAACTATATGCCTAAGACCTGGCCAGACCTCTCGATGTAATAATCTACACCGAACGACACATGGGGACCGAGCCGCATAACCACGGACACGACCAATCCCGAACATAGCTAGATAAAATCCCATAACAGGAGTGGCGTTTGTTCATTACAGTGATACACAAATCGTATCACTGCTATCTATTCACAACCAAGGCAACATAACCGTTACCAACACAATTTACAATGACATAACCATCACCTAAACACAAGCAAGGCAACATAACCGTCACCCAGCTCATCTTAAGATAACATAACCGTCATCAAATCACAATTTAAGCTAACATAACCGTTAACCAACTCATTTACATACAAGAGCCAACAATCGATAAATAACACAACACTTAAGTCTATTCCATACGGGAGAAGAATAAACGGAACTGATTAATACTCCCTCCTATTCCATATTTTCTTCCCTATTTCCTAAAACGGATTATTCAGGTTTTCTTCCCCTTTCCTATTTTGGAAACTTTTATTCTTATTTTATTCATTTCTCTCTCCTATTACCAAACTCCACCAACTCTTTTTACTCCTATTTTATTACTTTTTTAATGTTTGTGGCCCACAAATTCTTATTTAATTCCTAATTATTCATCCCTCTCTCCTATCATCAAACCCCACCCAATATTTTACACTTATTTTATTCCTCACCTTAATCCTCGTGCCCAACCCAAAGGGGAACAAAATATGGAATAGGAGGGAGTAAAACATAAGTCTTCAAAGCGTTTTACATTTCAGTTGTCCTCTACCGTAAAATTCATAATTAATTCAAATAAAATCGAAATGATGCAAGACCAGTTGGGTCGGATTAATAAGACTTTTAGCTACAATTTTAATTAAATAAGCATTTTCAAAACACGAACTTAACAGGGGTTTATAATCCGATCTCTACAGTATGTCATAAATCGTCGCATTAAAAGTATTGCTTCATAAAACGGGTTTACCAAAATATTTTGGGGCAAAGTAAACTCCTAACATCATCTAAACTATTCAAAGTTTAATTATAGAAAAGGCCGGGAATATTTTCAAAGTATAAAAATGGTTTTTGATATAATCTTTGAGCTATTGTCCGTTCTGCGAGTATTTCAGCGCAATGTTCGTAAATATTTTATTGTGAACAAACAACATGCAAGAAAATTACGAAATTTTAGAGGTAGACTCTAAACTTAAAATGAACAGGGGTCTATTTTCAACATTTTCAAATATGGATACTCTAAGATGTCGAAATAAATTGTACAATACGACAGACAGATTTGTCAAGGTGCTGAAACTATATGAAATAACCAATGTAAACAAAGCACTATGAAATTGAAAGATTATCAAACTAAACATCCTCAATGATCATAACCTCATTTAACAATACAATCCTTAATGAATTTCCACAATTAAAATCTCATCCAACACAACCATGCAAAATGAATTTCATCCAAACATATGATTTATGAACTTAATCATGCCACTATTTAATCAAACACAATTCTAGCTAGTATACTAAACATTACTAGCATATAGAACACATGCAAACATAGACGATTAAAGTCGAGTAACCCATCACCGTAACCTTATAGCTCTTCAATAAGCATGATTTTGACTCAAAGCCACTGTAGTTTGGACAACCGAACTATCTACACAAAAATAAACGAGTTTAGCTTTGAAAATCGTGCCTTAAAGGCCACGTCCAGAAGATATTAAGGAAGAACCTAGAAAGATGAAGGGCGAAGAGAGGAAGAGATATGCGCGGAAATCGTCGAAAACCGATAAGAAACGAAGATTTTACGACCGTCTTAAGGTTGAAGGTGAACATGTGTAACAATGGTGTTTTATGTTTGGGTGTGATAGCTGAAAAACATAAATGAAGGAACAAGAAGGAAGGAGTCCTTGGGCAGCAAGGAAATTGCATGCTTAGCCAAGTGTTCTAAATTCTAGGACATGTGGGAAGAGTAGGCAACGAGCGAGAGTTTTGTTAGCGGATAGTCCCTGATAGCCTTTCGTATTTTCGACATAATTTTCTCCACAGAACTCGGATTAAGGTGTTTTCGATGGCGTTGGAATGCTAAGAAAATGAGCTAAAACTTTTATTGAATAAGAAAAAGCTAAATATGTCTTTCAAATATCTTAAAATTAGTAACAAGGACAGAGTATCATTTCACAAGGTTAAGGAGTATAAGCTTAAGACGGACATTTTAATATCATTGTCAAAAACGATAGATTTTAAATGAAGATTTTATTTATTGTGGATAATTATTATTATTAAAAATAAGATTTTAATAATATATAAATACTTGGAAATTATGGGGTGTTACATAAGGGCTGATATCAGGACTCAAGGACTCAACACTAAGGGGTGGACTCATATGATCCTAATTCTATATATATATATATACATATATATATATATATATACATATATATATATATACATATATATATACATATATATATATATATATATATATATATACATATATATACATATATATATACATATATACATATATATATACATATATACATATATATATATACATATATACATATATATATACATATATACATATATATATACATATATACATATATATATATATAGTGTCAAGAGCGGGTGCAAACGACTACTCGGTACAAACGCTGAGAACGAATTTCAACCATTGGATTACAACAAATCCAGGGTGAAGGAAATCATATTTCCAGAAATTATATCATATCTTATATGAGAGTTTTTATTTTAGTCATAAAAATAAAAACAAGATCTTATGCATGCAAGTTAAAAATCGAATTCTTACATTGCGGAAAATGGTACAATGGGCACGGTTTTGGTCACCTACCAAAACCGTTCTTGAGCTTAAAGCGGGATGAAATCTGAGACCTCAAGAGTAGAAATCCTCCTTAGATAGCACCCAAGATGTACCCGAAAATTATTACTAATAATCTAATTAATAAGTAATAATACTAATATGAATAATATTTTCTACACTAGAAAATATACCAAGAAAATAATATATATTATTTGAGAGTTGTAAGATGAATTTGACCAACTATTCATAAAAATGAACTAGTATATTATGAGTGTAGTGTGCACAACTTATAAAGAGAAAACTCTTTCTCTTCTTGCATGGGTGGTCGGCGCATTCACAATGGGATAGAGAGATTTTCTAGTATAAGTCACATCTTGTCATATGCTTAAGTATAAGTAATGATCATTTATCTTATTCATAATAAGAATAATCATAACATAAAACACCTATGCATGCATACATACATATTACACGGCACCCACAATTAAAATGAGTTCCATTTTATGTTTTACAGTTTGTCAATTGTAACATGTCACAAGTGTGACACATCACATGTAGGTAGTATGACTTTAGGTAATTAAAATATGTATTTCAACAATTTAAATACAATTTCTCATTTCATAAATAATATTTAATCTTTAAGGATCAATTACCATTTTAATATGTAAAACACGTCATTTTTATTTCTCGTCAAAATGATATACACACTCTTTGTAATCATAATCTATCGATAACCTTTACCGATAAAAATACGATAACAATTATCGAATATAAAATAATTACTTATTTTATTATAAAAGAATCTCATATAATATTATTATCACAAGAAACGTAGCTCTCATTAATCTCGTTCATATTAGGGCATTAATGAATTCGTATCGTATACGAATCATTAACTTTAATGTTTCAGGCAACATCCTTTAGGTGTGACCTTCAGGAATCAACTGATCACCACCATCATACGAGACGATAATGTCAAACTATTTAAAGTCAATCATTACCGGTAAATGACGATCAACCGACTTTATAATTTATCATTCTTCCATATTCAGTATATAAATATACATGGGATTTTACGATTTTATAATAATTAATAAAATCATGTGATCGCACTATTGTCGAGGATACTGATCCAACACAAGGAATATTATTAAATCAAAATATCTCTACTATTCCAAAGATGCGGGTGTGCGGCGAGACGACTTTGAGATTGTACCATGTTGGACACCGCTTTTCACATCTATAACTATAGAAAGACTTGAACTTCAATTGCCTACATATGCTACAGACAGGGGTACCTAATATATATTTCAATGTATCTACTTCGAAATATACTTAGAAATTAAAGTAAAAAAACTTTTATAGTTGTCTAGAATTAGTAAAAAATGTATTTACTCCGTCAAAAAATGTATATAGGTTTATGTAAAAAGTAAAAAAAAATGTATCTACTCCGTTAAAAAATGTATCTAGGTTTATGTAAAAAAGTTTAAAAAAATGTATTTACCCTGTTAAAAAATGTATCTAGGTTTAAGTAAAAAAATGTATCTACTCCGTCAAAAATTGTATCTAGGTTTATGTAATAAAGTAAATAAAAAAATGTATCTAGTCCGTCAAAAAATATATCTAGGTTTATGTAAAAAAAGTGTGTCTACAATAAGTTAAAATGTATATGAGATTTGGTAAAGAAATGAAAAGGTGTATCTAATATATATTTCAATGTATCTACTTCGTTCTCACCGTTTTCACTGAGTGATCGTTCTCACCCGATCCTAAATCTACATATGATCAGGATCCGGTGAGAGCCACCTTACAATGAGAACTGTGAGAACTCTACCTTACGGACTTTTTAAAAAAACTTAATGACATATTTGGATTCGGCATGGAATTTTATGGCTAGAAAATATAATTCTTGGTCTAGAAAATATATACTAGTGACGGAAATCAAGGTGAGATACGTTTTATTAACTTTCATGCACCTACTACTGAGTTTTACGTATCTATCATTTTTCATGCACCTAGAACTCGTTTTAATGCACGTAGAGCCTCTTATTTTCATGCACCTAGTAATCACTTTCATGCATGTCACGTAGTGGTCGTTTTGTGCATTTATAGCCGTTTTAGTATGCCTAATTGTTTTTTGGTACACTAAGTATATATTTTGTTAATAAACCAAAAAATGTTGTTTAATGATACTAAAATGTGTATTTGAATAAGTTAAACTAATGGTAAATGATCCATCGTAACTTTCGAAGCGAGCTATGGTGGAGATTTTGTGAGCATTGTTACGGTTCTTATTGTAAGGTGGTTCTCACCGGATCCCGACCCTATATAGATTTAGGATCGGGTTAGAACGATCACTCAGTGAAAACGGTGAGAACGAAGTAGATACATTGAATATATAATAGATACACCTTCTTTTATTCTTTACCAAATCTCATATACATTTTAACTTATTGTAGACACACTTTTTTAGATAAACCTAGATACATTTTTTGACGGACTTATGACATTTTTTATTTACTTTTTTTACATAAACCTAGATACAATTTTTGACGGAGTAGATACATTTTTTTTACTTAAACCTAGATACATTTTTTAACGGAGTAGATAAATTTTTTTTTGAACTTTTTTACATAAACCTAGATACATTTTTTGACGGAGTAGATACATTTTTTTTTTACTTTTTACATAAACCTATATACATTTTTTGACTGAGTAAATACATTTTTTACTAATTCTAGACAACTATAAAAGTTTTTTTACTTTAATTTCTAAGTACATTTCGAAGTAGATACATTGAAATATATATTAGGTACCCCCGTCTGTAGCATATGTAGGCAATTGAAGTTCAAGTCTTTCTACAGTTATAGATGCGAAAAGTGGTGTCCAACATGGTAGAATCTCAAAGTCGTCTCGCCCCACACCCGCGTCTAGGGTATAGTAGTGATATTTTGATTTCATAATATTCCTTGTGTTGGGATAAGTGTCCTCGACAATAGTGCGATCACATGATTTTACTAATTATTATAAAATCGTAAAATCTTATGTATATTTATATACTGAATATGGAAGGGATGGTAAATTATAAAGTCGGTTGATCGTCATTTACCGGTAATGATTGGCTTTAAATAGTTTGACATTATCGTCTCGTATGATGGTGGTGATCAGTTGATCCCTGAAAGTCACACCTAAAGAATGTTGCCCGAAACATTAAAGTAATGATTCGTATACGATACAAATTTATTAATGCCCTAATATGAACGAGAATAATGAGAGGTACGTTTCTCGTGATAATAAGATTATATGAGATTCGTATATAATAAAATATGTAATTATTTTATATTCGATAATTGTTATCGTATTTTCATCGGTAAAGGTTATCGATAGATTATGATTACAAAGAGTTTATATATCATTTTGACGAGGAATAAAATTGGCGTGTTTTACATATTACAATGGTAATTGATACTTAAAGGTTAAGTATTATTTATGAAATGAGAAATTGTATTTAAATTGTTTAAATACATATTTTAATTACCTAATGTCATACTACATGTGATGTGTCACACTTGTTACATTTTACAATTGAGAAACTGTAAAACATAAAATGGAACCCATTTTAATTGTGGGTGTCGTGTAATATGTATGTATGCATGCATGTGTGTTTTATGTTATGATTATTTTTATTATGAATAAGATAAATGATCATTACTTGTACTTAAGCATATGAGAAGATGTGACTTGTTCTTAATGATAAGAGAAAAAGAAAATCTCTCTTTCGGTCTTTCCCATTATGAATGGGCCGACCACCCACGCAAGAAGAGAAAGAGTTTTCTCTTTATAAATTGTGCACACTACACTCATAATATACTAGTTCATTTTTTATGAATAGTTAAACATATTCATCTTACAACTCTCTCGAATAATATCTATTATTTTCTTGGTATATTTTCTGGTGTAGAAAATATTATTCATATTAGTATTATTACTTATTAATTAGATTATTAGTAATAATTTTCGGGAACATCTTGGGTGCTATCTAAGGAGGGTTTCTACTCTTGAGGTCTCGGATTTCATCCCTCTTTTAGCTCAAGAACGGTTTTGGTAGGTGACCAAAACCGTGCCCATTGTACCATTTTCCGTAATGTAAGAATTCGATTTTTAACTTGCATGCATAAGATCTTATTTTTATTTTTATGAATAAAATAAAAACTCTCATATAAGATATGATATAATTTCTGGACATACGATTTTCTTCAAGTGGTATCAGAGCAGTTCAGTTGTTGCATGCATAATCGGCTTAATTTTTTCCGAGTAAATATGATTTACAAATAAAATAGAAATTTGTGTTTTTATAAGATAAAATCACGAATTTTTGTTTGCATGTTAATATTTATGGTCCTTAACTGTTTTTAGGTCATAAGTTGAGGTTTATGGATTATATTGTTCATTTATTTAATTATTTGTATGAATTATAAAATTTATACGATTAAAATGTGATTATTAAGGGAAAAATAGTTTAATTTACTTTTTGGTCGAGATTTTTTTAGTATGTTCTCACATGCATATTTTATATAATGTATATAAAATTTTGTAATTTATGGACGGAGTAATTTTGCATGGATTATGAATTTTAATAGTTAAAATGTCAAAATATGAGAATAAATGGGTAAAAATATTTAAATTATGAATTTGTCTACGAAAGTTTTATGAGATGTCACATGCAGTTTTTACAGTTCTCATGTAAATTTCCAGATATAGTTATCTTATGTTGCATGATTATTGATTTTTAGAGTAAAAATCGTAATAATAGTGACTAATTTCGGCTTAAATAGTTTAAATTGGAATTTGAATATTAAATTTTTACATAATTTCATATATCATATTTATAGAATGCATGTAAGTTTTGGGATTTTATTATCTAATATTGCATGATATATGATAAAATCGGGTAAATTGTGACATATTGTGTTAAAAATAGTAAACGTTAATATTTTGGCCTAAATATTTTACCATAGATGTCGTATATGATATTAACATCAGATCTAAAAATTGGGAATCATAAAGTTTCTGGATTTTGAATTATTAATTTTATAAGATAAAAGGAATAATTGGAATTGTTACAATCATAAAGCATATTTTCGGCTTTGGGCAGTGTTTTGCAGTCCATTTCAGATTCTAAAAGTGTTTTAGAAAGTCTAAAAATTTTATTAGTATTTTATTGCATCATTTTATAATAGTTTTTGAATTTACGACTTAAAAATGTGTGTTTTATGATTTATTTGAGAAATAAATTAATAATATTCTTAATACTAATATTTTTTAGGTTCTGAAATTTTGAGAAATTTCCAAAATATTTAAAAACGAAAATTTTGAATTTTCGAAATTTTGATGACTCATTTTGGATTTTTATATTATTTTTTCCCGTAAAAGCGACTAATTATCGAACAATATATATTAAATCAAGTTGAAACATGATTGAAATTTGGTAGGACTACATTTTGACACCTAAAATGTGTTAGGTTAATTAACTTGAACATAAATGAGATTTATGTTTTTTTTAGTGATTATAAAAGTTTTTTTTTTCTTTTTTGATGACGAGGGGGTTGAATCCCCCCGAGTCCATGCATTCCCGCACCACCACATGAACCATGTAAGCCACCCCTTTAGGGGCTGCAGTGGCCAAGTGGTCATCGCCCCAGCTGGTAGTCGAACCTGAGACCTCTCAACTCCTGCATTTCTACAAGCTTCAAGGTTTAACCCAATTACCACTAGACTAACACCACTTGGTTAAAAGTTATTATCACGCAAATCCGTAAAAACCGAATCAAATATACGATATTTACTCGCAAGACGATTTGGCTTAAAATTTGGCATTTGCATACATATTTTAATTCTGCATTTTATTTAATATGAATGTCATATTTATTTTATTTATTTTTACGTAATTTGGAATTATGTAATTTTCTTAGTATGGCCTTAGTTTTAATCGTTATTACCCGTAATGTAAGGGAATATCGATTCGGTTGTAATTTTAATGTGATCTCGTATTTCCGGCTTGTAATTTAATAGTTTTAAATTTTATTTACAATAGAATAGTTTGTTTTTATTTTATAATAATCCCGGTGATTCCACGAGATGGTGCCATTCGGAAAGGAGTTCCGTCAAGACGATATTTTCTTAGGAGGCGTGCATTGAAGTTCAAGGGACCAAATTGTGCTAAGGGAAGTGAGAGAGGTCCGTAGGCCACCATGGAAATTAATGATGATTTGGGTCCCGGAATCATTTATATAACATTGGGTTGAGGTCACTTTATAAATTCTTAAAAATCTTGTTTATACATTTACAAGTATTAAAACGATAATTGTTTAATTTCTTCAATTTTAATTTTGTAGTAATATACTCATTCATCATTCGAAATGTCGACTTCCACTGCAAACTCCGCCGCAAATGTTTCTTGGCTTAGATCTTTCATGGATCGTTGTAAACTTGAGAAAAATAGGTAAAACTTTGCCGATTGGGACGCCCAATTGAAATTGGCCGCCCAAGGTGACGATAAGACTCGTTACCTTACCGAACCTTCACCCGCCACTCCTACCGATGAATCAACCGCCGCCGCAAGGAGGGCCTATGAGGCCTACCATAAGGAATCGACAACAATAAAAAAATGTTTTGATTTATTCCATTGAACCGGAGCTTCAAAGGAGTGCCATAAAGATGGGCACCGCGTATAAGATTTACGCAAAGCTAGTGATTATGTTCTCGAAGGCTTCGAGAATAGTCCAATTTGAAGCGGCATCCGCTTTCTTTGATCTCAACTACAAAGAAGGGCAAAAGGTTAGCCCTCATGTGCTCAAATTGGTGGATCATGTTGAGACTCTAAGAATGCATCAAATTGAAATTCCTAAGGATCTCGTTATTGACCGAATCCTACACTCCTTGTCCAAAGTGAAAGCGTATGTTCAATTCCGGGTGAATTTTAACATGCAAAACTTGGATGTGTCTCTAGAACAATTGCACAAAATGCTTATGCAAGCGGAAAAGGACATGGGGCTAAATATTAGCGTCTCAAAGGATGTGCTCAATGTGAATACAAAGAGCAAAAGGAAGTTCAAGAAGGGAGGAAATAAAGGCTTGAAGAAGCAAACTCTTAATAAGGGGAAGAAGGAGGTTTCCGAGGCAAGTACCTCGAAAACCAAGAAGGCAATCTCCGATGAGGTTAAGTACTATTATTGTAATGGCTCCGGGCATTGGAAAAGAAATTGTTTCAAGTACCTTGCCGACATCAAATCTGGAAAGATTTTTCCGGTAGGTATTTAATTAAACCCTTCTTTCATGTTTTTATCACATTTGATATATGATCCAAGTTGTGATGTACGCTCTTTTTATGGTGAATATGGCATTCAAACAAGGATAAAAGCAAGGAAAAACAAGCTTAGATCGTCCAAAGGATTGCTAGAGGTAGCTACCCAAGAAGGACTATCTATGGGAGCTTGATCTCATTTTGTTTTGCTTTTATTTTTTTAGTGTGTGTTATTTTAAGAACATTTTGTTTCCTAGTAAGACTTGGAAATTATTTATATCAAACAATGGTTGTATTTTGGATTTAGTGACTTGGTTTTCAACCCAAGTTCACTCTTTATTTTAGTATTATGTTCTAAATTAACCTTCACACATCCTTGCATTATAGAAACATGAAATCATTTGAATTGATTAAAGGACACAACAATGTATGATCATTGAAAGTCCATAAAGTTAGGAGCTTTGTTTTATTATATCAATCATAAATTTTGAGTCAAGAGCTCTTAATTAGGGGACGTTAAAGACAACATTTATCGATAAGATCTATTTTATAAACCCATCAAGTTTAAAGTTCAAATTTTTCATATAGTAGTTTCGTAAGTCACAAATTTTAGTGACATTTCATCCTATTTCTTAATCATTTCTTGTGGCTAGTGGCTATCTTTGCAAATAAGTAGTGCATTTATTTGAAAGATAGAGTGGGATATTTTTATAGCCACAAGCCTTATGATAAAAAGTTTATCGAATAGTTTATCAAATAGATAAGATCTATTTGAATGATTATTTTTTTCCAAATAGATGTGATCTATGTTCGGAAAGAATGAACAATCTTTTACGAGATGTTCTCGAGGAATGCGACGCGCATGAGTGACTATAAGAAGAAGTTCTTATAAGAAACTACGTGAGGAGACAAGAAGAAAAATTTAAAAGAAAATATTTGCATGGCACAAGAAGATGTTATTGGAATTAGATATGATCTAAGTATGTCTATATGCAAAACAAAGCCTAAGGAAACAAATTTAAAATCTATACAAATAAATAAGATTTATTTTCATAAAGTATAGAAAAGAAAAGAGACATCCAAATGTCTTTTAGCATTGTTAAATGTGTAACTATGCTAGAACCATTTCCGTACATCATTCTAAGGGAGAATGAATGAAGCTAGTATTAGAAATCTCCTCCCAAATGTGTAATGGAAGGGATGTGTTTTAAATGCATGAGATTTCATCATGATTAGAAATGGTCGATTTAATTCAATTGAATGTTTAGAGAAACATGTCGAATTGAGTGGGAGTTTTACTTTCATGTTGAGAGTATGAAATTGAGTGAGAGCTTTTATCATCCTCGGAATCAAACTCATTGGTCATTGAGAATGACAAGGATATACTTCGAGGAAGTATTTGAGTTTTCAGTTCTAGATGAAATATATGGACGTTATATGGATCTAATTAAGCATGAGATGTTTAATAGAGATCATAGTGGCATCTTATTCCTTTTAAGAATTTTAAGGTTATTCATAGAGATGAAGATAGAATTACCATAAGAGGGTTATGGTCGTTTATCTAACCTTAAAAATATGAAGGTTATTCATGGAGATGAAGATAGAATTACCATGAGAAGGTCATGGTAGTTTATCGAACCTTTATACTCGTAATTCACATGATCCAAGATTGCAGTGTTTCCGCTATTAGCATTTTCATATGAACTAGAATGCCCACGTCCATGATGAATGACATGCTGAGAGCCTGATGTGTGAAAGGATTGAGCCATTATGAATCTTCATGAATTCTCAAGTAGAACCAATGGACTATTCAAAGGGGTTTGGAAGAAAACTTAGTTATGTGTGAAGGGTTTGCACGAGAGATAGAGTTTCCGAACTCAAGGATTTAAGATAATCCAAGGATTGTAATAATCCGAGGCTAACCTTGTTTTAATACACGGTCTGTATGACTTGTAAGCGAGTAACATTGTCATTACAGAAATCTACAAAATATTCCAAGTACATGGTAATTGGATTGTATACGTTGAAGTTATGAGTTCCATGGTCCAATGTAACCGTATCATAAGTTATGAGATAACTTGCCTCTTTTGGGATAAAGATATTAAGTCTAAGTAAGAGCCTAAAAATGTATTTGGAAATGTTCAAGTGTTATAATAATAACTTGAACATGAAGAAATCCTGCACTTCATAAAAGGTTTGAAAACCTACACACTTTATTGCAGGTGTAGAGTTACACTTAAGATTATGCACATTTAGTGGTAATAAGGTATTGACAACTCAGATGTGATAATCGCACTTGTCGTTTCGAGTTTTAAATAACTTTTTTTATTACTTTGTCATATCCAAATGGGTTGTGAAAGCAAGTTTTGAACCCCATTAAAGTGAACTTTGATTGACATTGTAATTGTCCCTATTTGCCACCATGAGGTGACATCTCAAGATAACTAGATTGTGAGGCGATTAATGTCAAGTTCAATGTGCCATAGAGTCATGAGGTATGACTAGTCGATCACATACGCAGACGGTTAAGAACACTTTGTCGGACTTCGTGACCGCTTATAGATCTCTGGCAAATATTTATTTATATAAATTGCCTTGGTCGTGACGGGAGCTACTACCGTATTCTCAATGAGTCGATTCTTTGACTTGTGACTATTCCGCTAAGGGAGCATGGTTTCAGAGTAACTTTGATTTTTGTCCTAACACATTCGTAAATGGGGTTTATAAGGGCATCTTTTGGGTTATGATGGGTTGTGGCTAGTCGAAGGAAATGAGACGATTATGAATTGTCCACCCCTTGTCAGGGTTATCCAAAATCTCAAGGCCACTCGAGAAGCAGTTAACTGGAAATGCGTGTCCATGCTCGGAATGTATCTAGTGTAGATAATTCCGGTCAAAGCAGTTATATCTCTAGATCGAGAAAAACCACTCTAGATATGATCACTTGCAAGTACGACCTGTGATGATGGCTTGCATTGAGTGGCAGATTGTAATAGGAGAAGAGAATTGGTGACGCGCACATTTGTATCGGACAAGTGGGAGATTGTTGGGATAAGTGTCCTCACCAATAATGCGATCACATGATTTTATTAATTATTAAAAAATCGTAAAATCTCATGTAATTTATATACTGAATACGGAAGGGATGATAAATTATAAAGTCGACTGATCGTCATTTACTGGTAATGAATGAGTTTAAATAGTTTGACATTATCGTCTTATGATGGTGGTGATCAGTTGATCCCTGAACGTCACACCTAAAGAATGTTGCCCGAAACATTAAAGTTAATGATTCGTATACGATACAAATTTATTAATGCCCTAATATGAATGAGATTAATGAGAGGTACGTTTCTCGTGATAATAAGATTATATGAGATTCTTTTATAATAAAATAAGTAATTATTTTATATTCGATAATTGTTATCGTATTTTCATCGGTAAAGGTTATCGATAAATTATGATTACAAAGAGTTTGTATATCATTTTGACGAGAAATAAAAATGACGTGTTTTACATATTAAAATGGTAATTGATCCTTAAAGATTAAATATTATCTATGAAATGAGAAATTGTATTTAAATTGTTTAAATACATATTTTAATTACCTAATGTCATACTACATGTGATGTGTCACACTTGTGATATTTTACAATTGACAAACTGTAAAACATAAAATGGAACCCATTTCAATTGTGGGTGCTGTACAATATGTATGTATGCATGCATGAGTGTTTTATGTTATGATTATTCTTATTATGAATAAGATAAATGATCATTACTTATAGTTAAGCATATGACAAGATGTGACTTATGCTTATTGATAAGAGAAAAAGAAAATCTCTCTTTCCCATTGTGAATAGGTCGACCACCCATGCAAGAAGAGAAAGAGTTTTCTCTTTATAAATTGTGCACACTACACCCATAATGTACTAATTTATTTTTAGGAATAGTTGGTCATATTCATCTTACAACTCTCACAAATAATATCTATTATTTTCTTGGTATATTTTCTAGTGCAGAAAATATTATTCATATTAGTATTATTACTTATTAATTATATTATTAGTAATAATTTTCGGGCACATCTTGGGTGCTATCTAAGGAGGATTTCTACTCTTGAGGTCTCAGATTTCATCCCGCTTTAAGCTCAAGAACGGTTTTGGTAGGTGACGAAAACCGTGCCCATTGTACCATTTTCGCAATGTAAGAATTCGATTTTTAACTTGCATGCATAAGATCTTGTTTTTATTTTTATGACTAAAATAAAAACTCTCATATAAGATATGATATAATTTAGGGAAATATGATTTCCTTCACCTTGGATTGATTTTAATCCAATGGTTGAAAGTCGTTCTCACAGTTTGCACCGAGTAGTCGTTTTCACCCGATCTTGACTCTATATATATATATATATATATATATATATATATATATATATATTGAATTTAATAGATTTTAGTAACGGCCACAATTAATTTGGTTGTTAATTATCTTATTTATTACCATATTAATTGTAAAACCCCTCGCGAAAGCGTAAAAGTAAACATACAAAATATGCCAAAAATGCAACGGAATTAAAACTTTTGAAGAGATAACTAAAACATGCGAGGTGTCTTAACAATATAAAACATGCGGAAGAAAGAAACATAAATAAGTATATAAGTGCGATACAAAAGCAGCCCGGGATAGCATATCCCTACAGGCACAAAATACTGAAACGTAAGTCTAAGGTCTAGCTAACGAATAGGTAAAAGTCAACGATGAAGGATCATCGCTCGCTAGCCTCAACGTAACCCCCGCAGAACAACCTCATGTACCTACACACGTACAACATGTGCGCCACAGTCAGTGGGGAGTGACTAGAGTGCTCCTAGCCACCTATTGTCATACAACACAGAACATGTAAACAAGTATTATACTCCAACATAAACGATCATGTGAAGCATTTATCTCAACATCTCAATCTCCTATCATCATGCGAATACTATACAATGGCTCTCAACCAACTTCGGAAACTATTTGGAAGGAGAGCCGGTTTCCCTTCCGGTTGCCCGGCCGGGGGGTCTTTCAATCCAAACCATTTACGAAACCAATTAAAGAGTCATCCAATGCCTTGGATGAACAACACTATAATCAAGTAATATACTCATCACTATCAACATACATATCTGACAATGTACCAACTCTAGACAAGCAGATATAAAACAGCAAGTATATAACACTGTACCCCATCCCAGACAAGTATATACCATATTCAGCAATATCAAACCATGACCCCAATCCTAGCCATGGAAGGATACAATTACACATTACAAGAGAAAACTCATATGAAGATTTCGTTATACAACCACGGCATAAATACATAGCCTCAGCAATTATAATCCACATGCATAAATACACCTCAGAATACAAAGGCAAACGGAAACTGTGACCTAATCCAAATCACAGATCCCACAACAGTACACCTCAAAATACAAAGGCAAGCAGAACTGTGACCTAATCCAAATCACAGACCTACAACAATACACCTCAAAATACAAAGGCAAGCAGAACTGTGACCTAATCCAAATCACAGACCTACAACAATACACCTCAAATACAAAGGCAAGCAGAACTGTGACCTAATCCAAATCACAGACCTACAACAATACACCTCAAATACAAAGGCAAGCAGAACTGTGACCTAATCCAAATCACAGACCTACAACAATACACCTCAAAATACAAAGGCAAGCAGAACTGTGACCTAATCCAAATCACAAACCTACAACAATACACCTCAAATACAAAGGCAAGCAGAACTGTGACCTAATACAAATCACAGACCTACAACAATACACCTCAAAATACAAAGGCAAGCAGAACTGTGACCTAATCCAAATCACAATATGTCATCTCAAAGATGTACAACAACTCAAACTCGAATGACAATCATTTCGTATATATCTCATCTCTAAACATCCATGTAACACTTAGCCGGCTTCGGGAACTAATTTGAGGCGAGAGCCGGTTTCCCTTCCGGTTGCCCGGCCGGGGGGTCTTTCATCCTCAAATCCATTACCGAACCCAATATAAGTGCCGCCCTATTTTTGGGACTTCAAACAAGCATATAATTCACATTATATAACATATATTCTTTACGGAAATCATTACGTATATAAAATAACAAAAGAATCGTAAATTAAATATATTGTTCATTCGAAAAAGAGTAACAAAAACTAATTTAACATTTCATATTATCCTCATATTTTCTATATAAAATTAACATGTGAGAAATTAATATAACAAGTCGTATTTTAATTATTCGGAAAATAGATTAAATAATTAATCACTTAGATAGACATGCTTCTTAAAATAAAAACGTAACCCATTACTAGTTCGTAACGATTTCAAACGTATTACATTTAAACGTAAACAAGCTAGCAAGCACGTACGTAAACTAATTAATTCAAGCAGGCTAGCAAGCACGTACGTAAAATAATACGTAATAAAATAATAATATAATGAGTTATACTAGTACGACAATACTTAATAGAATAATAAAATATTAGTAAATATCTTATCTATATTAATACCGAATCATTTCTTGCATTTTCCTTCACCCACGTCACCTTAAGCATGCCATTTTCTTTTCTTTTTTCTTTTTTCTTTTAATCAAAAACATGGGACCCACCAAAATACAAATTGATTTAATTCCAATGTAAAAGTAAAAAGTTCACGTTTTCGACAAAACAAATTTATTGATTAGAAACGAATACGGAATTAATTAAAAAAAAAATTCAGTACAATTTTTTGCAAAAGTATATAATATATATTACTTTAAAATAATAACTAAAATAAAATACAATGAAATACATGAACTGATTCAATTTACAATTTACAATATTGTTACAAAAAAATACGAAATGTATATAAATATTTAATTATGTCATTTTTAATTTATGTTCAATCACATATACCATTTCAAATGTCATGCGTAATATTTATGTTCAACCAAAAAAATTAAAAATTAAAAATTAAAAATTAAAAACTCACCTTAAACAAGGCTTTTTCTTTTTTTTTTAGAAAACGTGGGATCCGCCAAAATACAGATTGATTTAATTTCAATGTAAAAGTAAAGAGGTTTACGTTTTCGACACAAAAATTATTGATTAGAAATGAATACAGAATTAATTACAACAAAAAAATTCAATACATATTTTTCATAAGTATATAACTAAAATAAGACGCTTTGTATAATATTTATATTGATAATTTTATCAAAATTTTGTTATAATACCAAGTTTAAATGAAAACAGGTATAATTATAACATGTATTAAGACAATTTAAAAATTGTACGGGTTAATATTTAAATTGTCTTATAATTAATCTAATAACAATATTTTTAAGTAACCCGTGCATTTTTTTGTTATATTTTGACCGTTTTAGTTAATTTTAACAAGTAACCCGTGTTTTTTTTTTATAATATCATGTTAAATTTTTTATAATATTTTGCAACAATAAATAATAAATTACAATAACAACTAAAATAAAATTACAATCAAATACATGAACTGATACAATTTACAATTTCAATTTACAATATTGTTACAAAAAAGTACAAAATGTATTTAAATAACTGATTATCTCATAAATATTCATGTTCAATCAAATATATCGGTCCAAATGTCATGCGCAATATTTATGTTCAAGAAGATATATTGTCCTATATCTCATGCATAATATTTGATATTTATATATCGTACTAATTTATAATAATATTTCTTTAAAAAATAATATCTTCTATATTTTAATAAGTCAACATAAGATGAAAATAAAATCTAGAAAACTCGACTAATCATCCATTGTCATCTTCATATATATAAGAATAAACTGGACAATGGAAAAAACCATCACAAAATACCTAATACCATACCAGTTAAACTAAAAGTTAAAAACACTAATTTAATTTATTTTATGATAGCAAACGTTTTATGTCAAATGTATTCAATATATTCAATATATTCACATATCTTATCTTTATTAATAAAGAAAAGTTTAAAACAAATCTGTGCATCAACAACAATGATGAAAAAATTAATTAACAAAAAACCGCTTAGGTTTATGTTATGTACATGATTTGTACGTAAGTATTAAAAAATAACGATGGATTGTTGGTAAATCGATAGAAGCAGGACCCACAACAAAGATGAAGTAGTTAAATAACGAGAACCGCCTTGGTTTATGTTCAGTACGTAAACGATTTCGTTTATGATTTGTACGTAAATATTAAAAATAACGATGGTCGGGACGTAAAGATTAATAAATAATGATTTATGAATAATAATCTTATCTGTATAAAACCAATATCATTAAAATACCACAAAATTCTAGCATAAAACTTCATGGATGAAAATTTTAATTACGGTAAAAAGTAACTATTCAAGAGTTTATACGTAAAGCTTCAGATAAATATTATTTGAAAAAAAAACGCTCCAAATATTAAATTAAAAATGCCACGATAAAAAAAAAATGGGATATTGAAATTGCAAAAGAAAAGTATCATAATAGATACTTAACATCCACAAAAACACGAGTAATGACGGGCTTTGGGGGCAGTCATGTCTTTTTCTCTGATAAGGTAAAAAACTATATTGATCCCTAGAGTAGGACCAACTATTTTATTATTTTGAATGAGGTAAGTTGAAACTATCGGCTTTCAAACCATCTCCAAAGAATTCAACATGTTGGCAACTCTGATTTTTGGGTGAGTTGTGACGATGAAAAATGCATATATAATGAAGAAAATTTTGAGATTTTGTATTAACATTACTTATCATTGTATATTGTAATTCTGTTATGATATTTCAAATTTATTTAGATTGATTGCGTTTTGATATACTTTAAATATAAACTGTACGTTAATATTACAATATTTTTAGTATATCGGTCATATAAAATTATATTACAAATCGAAAATCGAAAATATGACTAATCAGTATTCATAAATAACAATACTTTAACCTACAATCCCGTGCATTTTGCACGGGTTTAAAACTAGTTAGTCAGTATTAGGAGTACAACAACACGCCAATGACAATAATGTTAATATTAATTAACAATAGTAGTAGTTTAGCAACGAACAGGGTAGTAGCGGTAATTTGAGTTTTAGGCCAGGAACAATGCAATGGCAACGTAATTACACAACCAGTATACAATGGTAATAACCATGACAAGCAGCGGCACCAAATCAAACAACCAACCAGCAGCATAAACGACGGTATCCAGCAGCCCAAAATACGACAGACTAGTAGCAATATAAGAGCAACCGTGTGGGCAGCAATAATGGCGACAATAGCAGCGAAAACAATAACAATAAGCAGCAAGAAATAACAACAGCTTGGGAGCATACAACGAGAACGTATTAACGAACAACAGCCATATAACAGTAGCAATTTAAACCATAGTGCACATCAGAAAATCATGAAAGTCGCAGTAGCATTCACAAGGGGTAACAGCAGCAACATTAGGCGAGCAGAAAAAGGTAGCATACAACAGCAATAAAATTACACAACAAACACGAATTTGTGACGGATACTAATTACCCACAAACTATTAAACATAAACCCCACATCAATTTCACATAAACAACAAGAAATCTGATGTCCAATTAATTTAAGACAAAGGCCGAGCTTTTCTCATTATCGTCACCTTAAGAGAGCGATTCTTCACTTCTAATCTTCTACAATGTACGAGTCCTTGTCCGGGTCGTCCAAGTCGACACCTACAAACAACAAAAACGGGTTATTGGAGAGTAATTTCGAGTGAACCTCAAAACAGCCCCGAAATCAACTTTGACGAAACGGAAATTGAAAGAGATAGAAAGAACGGGAATGAAGAGAGGAAAGCGTAGGTGAAAACCTTGTCTCAATCGGAGTTAAAATGAGTAAATGGATGATGATTTTGTGAAGATGAAAAGAGTAAAAATGGAGAAACAATTGTTACTGTATCTTATTTTTGAGAAGGAGGAAGTAACGTGGAAGGAGGTAGGAGGGTGTCCTTATATTGACTTGAGTCGGGTTTGTAAAATGCAAGGAGCGGAAAAACTTAAAACGGGATTTACCAAGTAAACGTGAAATCTTAAATTAAACAACTTAAGACGGAACTTAACGACATTTCTTAAAATGAAACTTACGAATTATAATTAAAATATTATTAAATTCCGAAAACTACTTTTAATTTATTAAAATCTTTTATAAAAATACGGGATGTTACATTAATCTACCCATTATGGTGTGATTTAATGGGTGTTTATGGTGTATTTTCTAATATCACTTGTAACTCCTCTATGTGAGGTGATTATAAATAAGATAATAGATGTGGTTTGTGTAATCATCATATTCATCTTTTAAACACAACTTATATAATCTCTTAGTTAGTCTACCATCTATGTGACGTGGAATTTGGGCCGTGGAAATATTCCGGGACTCTATCTAAGTATGTCTATATGCAAAACAAAGCCTTAGGAAACAAATTTAAAATCTATACAAATAAATGTGTAACTATGCTAGAACCATTTCATAAAGTATAGAAAAGAAAAGAGACATCCAAATGTCTTTTAGCATTGTTAAATGTGTAACTATGCTAGAACCATTTCTGTACATCATTCTAAGGGAGAATGAATGAAGCTAGTATTAGAAATCTCCTCCCAAATGTGTAATGGAAGGGATGTGTTTTAAATGCATGAGATTTCATCATGATTAGAAATGGTCGATTTAATTCAATTGAATGTTTAGAGAAACATGTCGAATTGAGTGGGAGTTTTACTTTCATGTTGAGAATATGAAATTGAGTGAGAGCTTTTATCATCCTCGGAATCAAACTCATTGGTCATTGAGAATGACAAGGATATACTTCGAGGAAGTATTTGAGTTTTCAGTTCTAGATGAAATATATGGACGTTATATGGATCTAATTAAGCATGAGATGTTTAATAGAGATCATAGTGGCATCTTATTCCTTTTAAGAATTTTAAGGTTATTCATAGAGATGAAGATAGAATTACCATAAGAGGGTTATGGTCGTTTATCTAACCTTAAAAATATGAAGGTTATTCATGGAGATGAAGATAGAATTACCATGAGAAGGTCATGGTAGTTTATCGAACCTTTATACTCGTAATTCACATGATCCAAGATTGCAGTGTTTCCGCTATTAGCATTTTCATATGAACTAGAATGCCCACGTCCATGATGAATGACATGCTGAGAGCCTGATGTGTGAAAGGATTGAGCCATTATGAATCGTCACGAATTCTCAAGTAGAACCAATGGACTATTCAAAAGGGTTTGGAAGAAAACTTAGGTATGTGTGAAGGGTTTGCACGAGAGCTAGAGTTTCCGAACTCAAGGATTTAAGATAATCCAAGGATTGTAATAATCCGAGGCTAACCTTGTTTTAATACACGGTCTGTATGACTTGTAAGCGAGTAACATTGTTATTACAGAAATCTACAAAATATTCCAAGTACATGGTAATTGGATTGTATACGTTGAAGCTATGAGTTCCATGGTCCAATGTAACCGTATCATAAGTTATGAGATAACTTGCCTCTTTTGCGATAAAGATATTAAGTCTAAGTAAGAGCCTAAAAATGTATTTGGAAATGTTCAAGTGTTATAATAATAACTTGAACATGAAGAAATCCTGCACTTCATAAAAGGTTTGAAAACCTACACACTTTATTGTAGGTGTAGAGTTACACTTAAGATTATGCACATTTAGTGGTAATAAGGTATTGACAACTCAGATGTGATAATCGCACTTGTCGTTTCGAGTTTTAAATAACTCTTTTTATTACTTTGTCATATCCAAATGGGTTGTGAAAGCAAGTTTTGAACCCCATTAAAGTGAACTTTGATTGACATTGTAATTGTCCCTAGTTGCCACCATGAGGTGACATCTCAAGATAACTATATTGTGAGGCGATTAATGTCAAGTTCAATGTGCCATAGAGTCATGAGGTATGACTAGTCGATCACATACGCAGACGGTTAAGAACACTTTGTCGGACTTCGTGACCGCTTATAGATCTCTGGCAAATATTTATTTATATAAATTGCCTTGGTCGTGACGGGAGCTACTACCGTATTCTCAATGAGTCGATTCTTTGACTTGTGACTATTCCGCTAAGGGAGCATGGTTTCAGAGTAACTTTGATTTTTGTCCTAACACATTCGTAAATGGGGTTTATAAGGGCATCTTTTGGGTTATGATGGGTTGTGGCTAGTCGAAGGAAATGAGACGATTATGAATTGTCCACCCCTTGTCAGGGTTATCCAAAATCTCAAGGCCACTCGAGGAGCAGTTAACTGGAAAAGCGTGTCCATGCTCGGAATGTATCTAGTGTAGATAATTCGGGTCAAAGCAGTTATATCTCTAGATCGAGAAAAACCACTCTAGATATGATCACTTGCAAGGACGACCTGTGATGATGGCTTGCATTGAGTGGCAGATTTTAATAGGAGAAGAGAATTGGTGACACGCTCACTTGTATCGGACAAGTGGGAGATTGTTGGGATAAGTGTCCTCACCAATAATGCGATCACATGATTTTATTAATTATTAAAAAATCGTAAAATCTCATGTAATTTATATACTGAATACGGAAGGGATGATAAATTATAAAGTCGACTGATCGTCATTTACTAGTAATGAATGAGTTTAAATAGTTTGACATTATCGTCATATGATGGTGGTGATCAGTTGATCCCTGAACGTCACACCTAAAGAATGTTGCCCGAAACATTAAAGTTAATGATTCGTATACGATACAAATTTATTAATGCCCTAATATGAATGAGATTAATGAGAGGTACGTTTCTCGTGATAATAAGATTATATGAGATTCGTTTATAATAAAATAAGTAATTATTTTATATTCGATAATTGTTACCGTATTTTCATCGGTAAAGGTCGTTATCGATAAATTATGATTACAAAGAGTTTGTATATCATTTTGACGAGAAATAAAAATGACGTGTTTTACATATTAAAATGGTAATTGATCCTTAAAGATTAAATATTATCTATGAAATGAGAAATTGTATTTAAATTGTTTAAATACATATTTTAATTACCTAATGTCATACTACATGTGATGTGTCACACTTGTGATATTTTACAATTGACAAACTGTAAAACATAAAATGGAACCCATTTCAATTGTGGGTGTTGTGCAATATGTATGTATGCATGCATGAGTGTTTTATGTTATGATTATTCTTATTATGAATAAGATAAATGATCATTACTTATAGTTAAGCATATGACAAGATGTAGTGACTTATGCTTATTGATAAGAGAAAAAGAAAATCACTCTTTCCCATTGTGAATAGGTCGACCACCCATGCAAGAAGAGAAAGAGTTTTCTCTTTATAAATTGTGCACACTACACCCATAATGTACTAATTTATTTTTAGGAATAGTTGCTCATATTCATCTTACAACTCTCACAAATAATATCTATTATTTTCTTGGTATATTTTCTAGTGCAGAAAATATTATTCATATTAGTATTATTACTTATTAATTAGATTATTAGTAATAATTTTCGGGCACATCTTGGGTGCTATCTAAGGAGGATTTCTACTCTTGAGGTCTCAGATTTCATCCCGCTTTAAGCTCAAGAACGGTTTTGGTAGGCGACCAAAACCGTGCCCATTGTACCATTTTCCGCAATGTAAGAATTCGATTTTTAACTTGCATGCATAAGATTTTGTTTTTATTTTTATGACTAAAATAAAAACTCTCATATAAGATATGATATAATTTCTGGAAATATGATTTCCTTCACCTTGGATTGATTTTAATCCAATGGTTGAAAGTCGTTCTCACCGTTTGCACCGAGTAGTCGTTTTCACCCGATCTTGACTCTCTCTCTCTCTCTCTCTCTCTCTCTCTCTCTATATATATATATATATATATATATATATATATATATATATATATATATATAGATATTGAATTTAATAGATTTTAGTAACGGCCACAATTAATTTGGTTGTTAATTATCTTATTTATCACCATATTAATCTACCCATTATGGTGTGATTTAATGGGTGTTTATGGTGTATTTTCTAATATCACTTGTAACTCCTCTATGTGAGGTCTTTATAAATAAGATAATAGATGTGGTTTGTGTAATCATCATATTTATCTTTTAAACACAATTTATATAATCTCTTAGTTAGTCTACTATCTATGTGACGTGGAATTGGGGCGTGGAAATATTCCGGGACTCTAGTAGTCGCCGGAGGTACGATATACGGTAGTGGGCAGTTAGCGAACACAACGATCCGATCGCTTCCGCATAAAGGTATGTCCTTATTTTCTTACAGTGGTATCAGAGCAAATGTGTTTTGCTACCGCTCCTACCATTTATTCGTTATTCCCTATTTTAATATGTTATGTAACATATTAAAATGTTAGAATATGATTAGTTCATATTTTTTTTGAATTAAACAAATATTGTTCATTTATCCTCTCATGACATATGTATATGATTAGTTCATATTGTTTGTGTTTTATATTGTTTTGCTTGTTTTTTTTTTTCACTCTTTCACGCCTTACACTTTTGCTTTTGATTGTGGCTCAAAATCATTTTTAATTAATAAGATTAGTTCTTGTTAATCGTTTATAATATTAAAGCTTTTTGGCGATGTGTGATGATATCAGTCTAAATATGTTTTTGTGAAATGCCAATCTTATTGCATCTTTGTGAAGATATCCGTCTTTGTGACGATGACTTGCTCAAGACTGTCGCATAAGCCCGAAACTTATTGGTAACAATCGTATGCGATTGCAATAACAGGAATGTGTGTCATTCATCCCCTTGAGAATCATATCTAAGTGATTGATTTTTGGGTTCGTAGGGAGAACTAACTAGATATGTTCTAGATCTTTGTTCTATACGAGGGTGTTTTTAGTGAGGCAATAAAGTGGCGGGACGATATGAGATCGAAATACTTCACTCTGGTTCAAAATGTTGATGAGATGTGTTCTCTGAGATTTCTAGTTCTCGATGCGACGGTTATTGTCGCATACGACGAACGTATGGGTGACGTGAAGGCGAGCAATCTATAGTTATGTTTTTCCTTGTGGATCTATTCTACCTATAATATGAGTATTATTCTTTTTTGCTGGATGTACGCTTGAACATGAGAATTAATATGTTATTTAGTCCCCTTTGTTTTTATTTTTTATTTTAATGAGCGTGTGTGAGTTTCCTTTTATCTAAGTGATAAATGTTTACGCTAATTAGTTTAGCCAGTTTCATTACTATATAAATATGTTTTATATACATTTTGTAACGATAATTGTAAATTCGTTTTAGTAATACTTTAATATCTTTGTGATATTCAATATGAAAGATTTTGCTAATTTGTTTAGCTAGATCTATAAATTTATGCATAATGTATGAATATGTTTCATACATCTTGAATTTGAGTCGTATAAATACGTTTTATATGTATGATTATATATCTTTGTGATATTATAATATATCAATGTGTTTGGTTAAAAGTACGATTATATAAATTTTTTTTTTTTTAAATAAGTGACGACTATATAAATTTGTTTTATATGTATAATTAAAATTTCTTAGTGATTTAATTATGTCCTTGTTGATTATATGAGTATGTCTCATAGACTGTTTTCCGTAAAAAAAAAAAATATATGAATATGTTTCATATTGAGTTAAGTTTTAAGTATATGAATATGTTTCATACAAAGTTGAATAAAAGTCATATAAATAAGTTTTATATGAATAATTAAATATCTTAGTGATTTTAACAATACTTTATAATATTCTATGAATATGTTTCATAAATTTATTTTACGTGCAAATGATAAAAGTCTGTGTGATATTTTATAAGCTACGTAAAATTTATCCTTGTATATAAACTTGGACGTCTTAATGATATATATATTTTTTTTTTATCATTTTGGCTAGCAGATTTATGAGTATTAGAAATGCTAATGTTCGACTTTGTGTCTAATTTAGTATATGCTACTCATTATTATCTCTATATTGTGTTTTGCAAGATATAGTTATAATTTACGAATTTGTTTCGTTTATTTTATCTTGTGAAAATTGTGTAATTTCGTATTACATAGAAAAAATATCTTATTGACATTTGTTGTTCATGAGATTTATAAGTTACATACAAGGCTTATATTTTTGTGATTTAATAGTAATCGTAAATCTGTTTTACGAAAGGATTTATATCTTTGTGATATATTTGTATATGTAAATGTGTTTTACATTAAAGACTCCGTTATATCTTAGTGATATATAATATATAGTTGCATTGTATATGTAAAATTAGTTTTTACACGGGAGATGAGAAAAGAATTGAATACGTATTAGTTGTGTATCAATAATTCATTAAAACTGTCATATGTGTTATGATTAAAGTTTTTTTAATTAATTTTAAAGACGTGCAAATTTGTTTTGCATGGTGTTTTGATAATATCAAAGTGATGATATTATTGTTCGTGCTAATTTGTTTAGCCGTTAGTTTAAGGGTAATAGCTAATTTGTTTAGCGTATTTTAAAGGGTTAAGTGATTTTGTTTCATTTAATCTCAAGAAGGTTAATTGAATTATTAAAATTACTAGTTTATTGCGTTTGTGATGATTATGAGCATAGCGAAATTTTCGAACGAACAATACAAACAAAGGAATTTTAATAATTTAATTGAAATTGTGCCTTAATCCATATACTTGTGTATGACAACAAGTGTTTTTTGGTGATTTGTTCACCATAGTGATGCGGTTTGAACCTTGATAATTAGAGTTATAAGATTTTGTATCTTATTAATAATCACGATTTTAGAAATTGTGATCACTATTATCTAATCGAGGTTGAATATCTTACTAATGAGTAGGATTATGAAAATCTATGCTTTTACCGGTATTTACTCATTCAAATATAGTAAGCTTGATTCGTGCAAAATTGTGTTATTTTGTATGTAGATCTATTAAACTATTTTGAGACAGGTCTTACAGCTTATGTAGCGTAAGAATAACGTGTAAGTCAATTTCGTTTTGACGTGGGATACAAGATTGTGTGTCTTGACCCAGAGTTTTTTGAGTATTGTCACCGTGTTTCATTTTTCTTAGGTGAAATGTTTTTTAAACACGTGGTTGACTTACGGAATGAGTTATTTTTCCATGGTAATTTGTTTGCCATCCGATTCTGGGATAGAAAAATGGAAAAGCTTTCATCGTAAGTAGACTCAATCCTTAGTAAATGTCTCAAAAACTTATCCGGGAGAAAAGTCTCATGGTATATATGATTATTAATAGTCTATGTTCTTCATACTATTTAAGACAAATATGTGGTATTGTTTAATATGTCTGACTTAGTGTCGACGAGAGAAAAGTATGGAGATATTATTTGTTTGGTTCATGTTAGTTTTGAGCCAAATAATATCATTCTCCATCAATTCGAGTTATATGTTTGTTTCTTGCATCACCTGTTAATTATTGTCCTGTGTGGATTTAGAAACAGAGCGAGAATTATTATAACTCGTAGCTGTTTAATCCATTGTTTGTCGATGGACAATTCAAATAGTTTTGTGCTATTTTGACTTGTTAATTCTCTACGTACTTAGAGCGTGTGATTATTTTTTCAATAATTAGTTTATTGGAAATCACGTTTTTTTTTTATTTAACCTCATGTTTGTAGTTCATTATGGCAATGTGTTTGGCCATGTACATATGTCTACCGCATTACTTTATTCATTTCTTTGATTACATTATCATATATGGTCATTGTCTCTATTTTTTATATTTCAATCTATTTTTTATTTTATTTGTGGGTAGTTAAATGTTAAAGATGCATCATGAGTTCTTATGTTTTTTCCCTTCTTCTTTTGAGATGATTGATTCACGCTATATGAGTGTGTATTAATTATTTTGTCATTTTATAAAATGTTTGATATGTTCCAACATTTTATGATAAAAGTGGAAACCAACTTCAAACTTAGAGTCGGAACTCTTAGTATATGTGTTGGTTGTGAATAACTGTTTGATATGTTCAAAGCGTAAATGAGGAAAAAACATGCGTCGATCATACAATTTTTAAACACTATGACATTGTTGTTTTAGATGAGAAAAATTGTACATCACTTGATATATGATTAAGTGATTTATAATGATGATCAATTTTCCTTCTTATATATTACGAAGAATTCCTTAAATATGTTTTAAGGAAATTTTGTTCGCTCTACATAAGTTTCGGGTAGTAGATTTATCATCCATCTTAACATTTGTCAAACTTTGTATTTAAATGACCCACAATATTTATTCACTTAGATGTGTTTCTAAGTGTTGGCGGAGACTAGTAGATCTATGTATTATTGTATTCATTACAATATAATATAAATAACTATCTCTTGGTGAGTGGGAGAATTTTTTTGAACCCGTTTAGACATCAAGGATAGTTTAACTTCTCTCTATATTTTGGATAGTGAGAGTAGTTCCATGATCCAAAGTAAAAGATGAGAGTTAATCTGTTAATGAGTAAATTTTAACTTGTTTGTCAAGTTATAATTAAGGATTAACATAAGGTCGATCCTTAAGGTGTTTTGCTCATGACGGACGATAGTGGGAGTTGTTTCCTCTGATATTCGTTTTCCGAACCACTTTTTAGTAAGTGGGAGTTATCGCTTTTAGTAAGCGAGTTTTTTTTATTTTCGCCAAGTAATAAAATTGATTGTTATTACGAGAGTAGAAAGACATTGTGACAATGAATGATTATGACAATAAGGTTTAAGATTATTATGAGTTATGTTTTCAAATGTTCAGATTTGTTCCGCTTTTCTTCTAAGTTTTGGCCATCTATTTGGATTTTGATTTCAAATGAATGCAAAGACTATTTCGTATCAAGTTACTCGAAAAAAGTATGCATAAATTGATCAGTTGAGTTTGTCTCAAATGATTAAGATGATATATTTATATGTGTGTCTATTAGCTTATTCATGTGTTGAATGAACTTTTTAAATATATTTCAAATTTCATAAATCATTTGTTTGATGATTTTGTTGGAATGGTGGAATTTATGTGGTTATGTCAAAATTGTAAAGGAGAATAAGTTTCTCTTTGCTGATTGGTGACATATTGGTACTTAGAAGAAAATACAGTTTTTATGTCTAAACCTATGCTCAAAAGCAAGGAACGATTAGGTATTGTTTCTTGTTCTAGTGTAGTTGGTTTTTTTTTATGTGTACCTTGTTTAGTACATAGTTGAACGTCAATTTGTGATTGATAAGTATTTGTTACCTAATCAATCCTCTACACGCACAATGATATGTAATCAAGTTTTTTTTACTTTTGCTTTATTTTGTGACAAGAGTAAATTAGTTCTTGTGTAGGACTAAGAGTTGTCTTCAAGTAAGATTAAATAACAAGATGATTGACGCATTATTTAATAAGATGTGTTCTTAATTAGTTCATGTATTGAGCTAATTTGCGCGAAAAAGTCAACTTAAGTTTTAATCTTGTTGAGTTGTGGATGTGTTTGATGATGAACATTTTTTGGATAAAGATTTGTATCTTTTGAAAATGTTCGTATGCATTTGTTGCATGATGAGGCACATAAGATATCACCAAGCTTTTAGATTGCCTAGTCACACAGGTAATCGCCTTGACACTTGTGTAGTGGCCGGGCAAGATGAGACTGAGGCAAGTTAACACTTAGTGAGTGTTCGAGATTATCTTTGTACATGAGTTGCATGGAAAAGATATTGACTCGTTATATAGTCGTCTTAGTAAGTCTATGATGAGACTTTTGTAGTCGAAGTATGATAAGACACCCTATTTTCATACTAAAGCTTTGAACCGAATCACAAGTGTCAGATTGGATATGTGTTAACAATCTAGTGGCTTGAGTTAGATACTTGAGTAGTATCTAGGCTTATGATTTGCACGACATGGAAGAGTGATATGCCCACCGTAGTGGGAGCTATGTTGTGACACATATATCATACTATGTGTGTTAGTAAGTCGACCGTTAGGAGTGACAATGATTCCCTACTTTGTCACTGTGTGATCCTATGGACTGTGTTGTCCAATTTTGTTCGGTGCCCTTTGACTTGAAGCTATGATATGAAGTTAATTCTTGATGTTGCTACTTTAATATGTATTCTAAGGGCCTAAAAGATTAAGGTTCAACGGATCATGTTAGGAAAGCAGTTAAGTTGAGATGGATTATTATTAGTGTCTGAGGAATACTGAATTCAACTTCACCATAATTTCCTGGCCAGGGGTTATATTGTGTATATAACTAAATGATTATGATAGCATATAGGGGCTATGTATGCTAACGGTGATGTTTGAATGATTTGGGGTATTGATAATATGAAAGTGTTATGTTAGTTTGATGGTAACTTAATATAACGCTCCTTTGTTACTTTATGGTCGCACACCCCATTTTCCGTATGAAACGTAAGAGATTGTTTATGTTGGAGTTGTGTTGTTATAAACTTGGTTGTGTGACCAAGTGAGAGTATTAACTTGGCTTTGTGACCAAGTAAGAGTGTTGCTTAGTTTTTGTGACTAAACAACAATGCTACCATGGCTTTAGTGGCCGAGTGGGAGTATAGAATTTAATAGATTTTAGTAACGGCCACAATTAATTTGGTTGTTAATTATCTTATTTATCACCATATTAATCTACCCATTATGGTGTGATTTAATGGGTGTTTATGGTGTATTTTCTAATATCACTTGTAACTCCTCTATATGAGGTGATTATAAATAAGATAATAGATGTGGTTTGTGTAATCATCATATTCATCTTATAAACACAACTTATATAATCTCTTAGTTAGTCTACCATCTATGTGACGTGGAATTTGGGGCGTGGAAATATTCCGGGACTCTAGTAGCCGCCGGAGGTACGATATACGGTAGTGGGCAGTTAGCGAACACAACGATCCGATCGCTTCCGCATAAAGGTATGTCCTTATTTTCTTACAGTAGAATTAGGATCATATGAGTCCACCGCTTAGTGTTTAGTCCTTGAGTCCTAATATCAACCCTTAGATTAAAACTATTCAATGGCTGAGATTAACCTTGATTAAATAATTTAAACATATTTTTTTTTATCCCAACTAACTAATGATTGCACATAGATCTAAACTCTTTATAAATCAAAGTAATAGTAGTATAAATCAAAGTAATAGTCTTTTTTCATCCCAACTAAATCAAAGTAATAGTTTTTTTCAATCCCAACTAAATTCAAGTAATAGTTGTTTTCATCCTATCAAAATCAATTAAAATCATTATCGAGTTATCTAATTATAAATCTAAACTCTTTATAAATCAAAGTATTAGTTTTAACTCATTAACTATGCTTTAGTTTTATTTGTTCTAGGTTAAATAGATGTTAATTAAATTAGAAATTGAGGAAATTAGGTTTTACCAAATCAAGGGTTTGGCTCGCATGGTGATTGCAGGGGTAGCAATATATTTCAAAACACACTAAAAAAATAATAAATATAAACAATGTAATATCTAAAATCATACGATTTTGTACTCGTGCATCGCGCGAGTACAAATCCTTGTATAATATAAAAAAGTTAAGACAAAGCATTATCTTAACCATTTATCTTTTAAGACAGGAAAATGCGAATTTCAGCGACAGGCTGTCTGAGCCGGTCGACCGACCGGCCGCCGGTCGACCGACTGAGGGTGCTTTGTATGTTTTGCGTATTTTTGTAAGAATTTGGCCTTGGGACTGCCAGCCGGCCGACCGGCTGCCTGCCGACCGGCTGGTGGTCTCCTTGTGTTGTTTTGGTGTTTTTGCGAGGACATAGATAAGAGGGGAGCCCAGCCGGCAGACCGGCCGCCTGCCAGCCGGCTGAGAGTACATTTGGGGTGGGTTTGCGAGTTTGTAAAGGCTAAGGGAATGGGTTCCCAGCCGGCCGACCGGCTGGGAGTCCCTTTGTGTTGTTCTTTGTTTTAAAAAGAAAGGAGGCTGAGAGGATCACCAGCCGGCCGACCGGCTGCCTGCCGACCGGCTGCCTGCCGACCGGCTGGGGATCCCTGTAGGCTGTTTTTGTTGTAATTCGCGTATAACTTTTAAACGGTTGATCGGTTTTGATTGAAACTCGTTTTGCGCACCTTTGATATGCGTTTGAGGTCCCCGGAGGATGGTCAACACTATATTGGGTTCGGGAATGGAGAGAGGATAGAGACCCCCCGATCGGGTAACCGAAAGGGAAACCGGCTCTCCCTCAACTTAGTTCCCGGGATCAATTAAGTGTTGATTAGGAGTTAAGAAAGTAGAACTATAGATTAGTTCATAGACTTGAATGATATTGTATTGATGCGTATTAAGTTATGCCTTAAGCTGGCCTCTGAACTTAATACGTGAGCTGTTTGTCATATATGGGGATATGCCTTAAGCTGGCCTCTGAGCCCTATATGTGTATGTTTGTCGTGTCTGGGACATGCCTTAAGCTGGCCTCTGAGTCCAGACATGTTTGTGGTGATCGCGTTGGAACATGCCTTAAGTTGGCCTCTGAGTCTGACGAGTAGAGCAGCTGCACAACGGGGCATTTAGGTCGTAACACCTCACCCGGAGTGCAGATGTTTGATGCTAGAACATGCCTTAAGCTGGCCTCTGAGTTTAGTATCTTGTGATGTAGTGAAGGGACATGCCTTAAGCTGGCCTCGCAGTCCTTTACTTTTGGATGCTAGTCTATGCCTTAAGTTGGCCGCTGAGTCTAGTGTCTTGCTGATTGACAGGTCCATGCCTTAAGCTGGCCTCTGAGTCCTTGCTTGCTGAATGTTTTGGTGTTTAGGTTATGTCTTAAGCTGACCGCTGAACCTTTTCACTTGCTGAATGTTTTGGTAATTAGGTTATGTCTTAAGTTGACCGCTGAACCTTCTACCTTGCTGAATGTTTTGGTATATAGGTTATGTCTTAAGCCGACCGCTGAACCTTATACTTGCTGGATTTATCTGCTTGCCTAGTGTGGTACAGTGTCAGATATAGATGTGTTACTGATGTTTCAGATGCTGTCGTTGAGGAATCTTATGTTTGACTTTAGTATTGTTCATCCAAGGCATTGGATGACTCTTGGATCGGTTTCATAAATAGTTGGACTGAAAGACCCCCCGACTGGGTAACCAGTAGGGAAACCGGCTCTCCTTCCTAACGGTTTATGAAGTTGGGTTGGGAGCTATGCATTAGTATTGCATGATAGTATGAGAACAGTTGATGAGATGTTTATGCTTCACATGTTTATATATGCTGGAGTGTTCTGTATTGCTTTATGTGTTACGTGTTGTCACAAAAGGTGGCTAGGAGAACTCTAGTCACTCCCCACTGATTGTGGCGTACATGTTTTCATGTATGTAGGTACATGCAGGTTGGATCGGGGTTCACACGAGAGCTAGCGAGTGATGATCCTTTCATCATATGACATACACGTTTACCGATTAGCTAGACTCTTAGTTTCTTTTGATACTTTTTGTTGGTGCCTGTAGGGATGTTCCATCCCAGGCTTTGTATTTATATTTTCGTTCGTACTTAGAACTGTGACTTATCTTTTCCAGTTTCAGTTTCCGTTTCAGTTTAATTTTTCTCGCATGTTGTTTACTTTAAAAGTTTTAGTTCCGCTGCATTTTTAGTACTTTGGTATGTTTATATTTCCGCTTTCGCGAGGGGTTTTACAGTTGGTATCAGAGCATTATTGCTCCCGACGCACTCATGTGACCCCCAACCTTAACTTGACCAAATAAACAAATAATGAATGAGAGATGGGGTAGATCTAAGGATTTATATTGTAGTCTGTTTGTGCCTTGTTAGGAATACGTCTAACTGTTTACTCTCTTATGATTGAAGAATGACAGAGCCAACCAATGATGAGAATGCTGAGACTCAAGCCCTCATTCAAACTCTTCAGGAGTGCATAGCTAGGTCGTCTATGTCTTCTTCCTCATTTCAACCCTCGGGAAGTAACCAACCTGGAGGATTGGCTTGGATTATCACCCAGATGTGGAGGAATGCAGCTAAGACATTCGACGGAGAGACCAGTGATGCGACCCTCACCGCTTGGTTCTTTGACATGGAGAGGAATTTCATGATTTATGGCGTTCGACCTGAGGATCAGACCCGAGTAGCATCGCAGTTCTTAGTTCGTGAGGTTTGGAGTTGGTGGTTGACGATCAGTGCTCCTGCTACTCGTGACCCTACTTTCACTTGGAGTCGTTTCAAGACTCTTCTTGGCATGAGATTTTACCACAGGGACATCCGCCAAGATAAAATGACCGAGTTCATGAACCTTCGCCAAGGAACCCTTTCTGTTCAAGACTTCACCAATCGATTCGAGGAGCTAATCCACTTTGTCCCACAGCTAGTTGAGAGTGAGGAAGACAAAGCCTATCTGTTTCGGAGCAAGCTTAATGCTGAGACTAGGAGTGTAGCCAGTGGTGACCCGACTTCTTACTTCCAGAGTTACTACGGTGTCTTGCGAGCGGAGGACCCTTACCAGATCTATTGTGAAGGATCTAGAGCCTTCTTTCCTCCTCCACCGCCTTTGCATAGATGCCGAAGCGGGATACCTCTTAGCCCTCTTGCCTCCTCTCCTCTTGGAAAGAGGAAGTGTCCCCAGAAGAACAAGAAGCCCCAGAGAGTTAAGACTTCCCAAATCCGGAGCATGAGCCTCCCATCGGACGTTCCCCTTAAGTGCTTCAAGTGCCACAAGGATCTCCATCTTGGACTTAACTGCCATGGCAACCCGCATCAATGCTTCACCTGCGAGGGATTTGGACATCGCTCTTTCGAGTGCCGCGTAGGGAATGGCGCCATCAACCGAACTATCACTATTGACCGTAAGACTTCCAGGGATTGAGACATGGAACCCTCGACAGAAGCACCCCTGAGATGTTTCAAGTGTCGCAAAACCCTTCATCCCGGAGCTGACTGTCACAGTAACTCTCATCTTTGCCATGCCTGCAAGAAGCCCGGGCATCGCTTCTTCGAGTGCCCCGAGAGGAATACCGCTGTTAACAGAGCTGTTACTACTGACCTAGAGGCTGAGACCAGTGGAGCCAGAGCTGTTCAGGACCAAGCTGAGACTGGAGTTCATCCTGACCCACCTACTGGTATATTCATGCCTACTGTCTTATTTATGGTTGATATGCTTGTAACTGTTAAGATCTTAATCTCCTCCCTTTGATTCATGTTAGTCTTCTTTGGGATTTATCTTCATTTCCTTTTTACTCAATCTGATAACTTACTCCCTGAAACACCTTGTGCGGTAATCTACCATAGATGAACTTGGAAACTTCTTGGAATTAGCTGTAGACCGTGATTTGGAGATTGTTGTTACTTGAGGAGAAACCTAAGGAGCTTGTTGAATACGTGTTGGGTAACCCTAGAGTTGTTATGTTACTAATTTGAAGAGTAAGTGAATGATGAGATAATTGTGCTAGGTAGAGTGTTATACACGGCCTTTAATGGAACTTAGATGCGAGAATCTAGCTGAGTCATGGATAATTGTGAGTTTGGAATGTCCATTTGAGGATCTCGAGGAACTTAGAGTAAAGATTGATTTCGAGGAATATGATGAAGGTACTGACGTTGCCTGATAATTGAATGAGTCAAGCTAATGCTATTTGAACTTGAGGAACGAGAGTTGTTAGTAACGGTGTGAGAACATTGGAACGTTTACAGGAACTTGTGGAATTGACTGAGTGGTTGATCTTAAGTTACTTAATGGATCCTAGCAGTTATCTAATGAAAGACTTAAAGGAAAATTTAGGATACATCATCAGTTTGGGTATGAATGATTTGTTGAGAGATGTAAGTCCAGAAACGCGTTGATTTGAGTATGGTTATTGTGGGCTGTGATACAAGTCTAGTAGATGTATCACAAGAGTCGAGTAGTCTGAGAGTTTGGTTGAATCGTCATTTGGGAACTACCCGAGATGAGTTATCTCAACTTTTGAGGAATAAATCATTGAAAGGATAATGTTGCTTTAGACTTCGAGGAACCTTGAGATTCGAATCCTTTTGAGAAACTAGTCATGAAGACCCGTCATAGACGTGCCTAACTTGGAAGTTGTTATCTTAATGAGATCTTGTTTGAATGTTCATTGCGATTATAATTTGGGAATTTAAGATATTGAACCTTGCGAAATAGGTTGCTAGGATCGAACGGTCAGAATTTAAGGTTAGAGGATAGTGAATACTATATCTTGAGTTTTGAGGATTCATTGTTATGGTAATAGAGTTTCGATTCAGAGTTTTGGAAACCTTCTTGTTGAGGAATGCCCTGTTTTGTGGATGAGATAGGGGTAATAGGAACCGTGAACCCATTGTGAGCATTGAGGTTACTGGAATCGCCTTTTGGGATATACTAGGGATCGTTAGAAGGATGTTTTGATTGTGAATTGAGCGGTTAGTGCACCCATGTTTGGCAAAGGTTACCGTCTTCTTTAACCTTCGACTTGATTGTCCCGTTCCTTCAACCCTCCTTTTTGTGTCCTTACAGCCGCGAGGCTTGAAACCCCTAATCCTTCGTATCAAAAATAAGCTCTGCAACTGTTTCCGCGCTCTCAAACGTCTGTTTGAAACTTGTTCCCTATTGGTTGACTTTAAATTCACTGTTTTTGGAAAAGCTTAATGGTTTTGAGAATTTGAAACTGCTTTCTCTTCCGTTAGAAGCGACTTTTAATCATTGTTACAATCTTACTTTTTCAAGAATTTGAGGATAAAGGTTAATTTTGAGGAAAACTTGGTTTTAAAGAGCGTAACGTTTTACAATTTTGACCGACTTCAGCGTTGATTGCCACTGGAACGTGTTATTGGAGACGTCTGATAACCGTGCTGTGTTTATCAACACCGAGTCATTGAGCTTTAATTGAGTTAAAATTTTGGGACATGTCTCAGATTTGGAATGTCGGACTCTTGAATACGTAACGAGAATCTCAATAGCCATCGACGAGACTTGTGCCTTGAAACCTTTTTGAAAGATAAAGTTTTGGGTTGTCATGACCCGTGCGTTCATTTTGGAAGTTAGAATGGTTTTCGTACTTATTCCTGTCTTCAAGTTTCGAGGACGAAACTTTTTGAAAGATGGGGTGATTGTAACATCCCGTATTTTCGTAAAATATATTTTAAGGGTTTTGAATTATTTTAAGTAATAAAATAATGTTTTAATAATTTATTGTGAAAGATTTTAATTTAATTAGTAAGATCCGTCTTAAGAACCTTAAGTCCTTAAGACAAATACAAACTTGGTAAACTTAAGTTCACATCTTAAAATCCGTTCAAGATGTCCAAACCCGTTTTATTGACTCGGAAAGGATAACCCATAAACCCCCTTAAAACCCTTTAGTCGACATATTCCATCATCCTCAAAACAAACATCTGACATTTCCATTTCTCTTAAAACCTCCATTAATAACCTCTTCTTTTACTCTTTTCTTCATCATCCGTCTACCGATTTAAGGTAACAATAACATTTTCGGAATCCTCATCGAATTTGCAAGCCATCTATCACTTTCGTTTTGCATTTCATCAACTTCGAAAATCGGGCTGTTTTTCCTAAAACCCGTTTTCGGTCCTTAATCTCGTTTTCCGTGTTTGTAGGGGAAGGCTCGGACGACCCGGAAGTTGATAGCTTTGTTGTAGAGGAGGATCTTTAAGCCGGATCGCTTTGAGGTGACGATAATGAGAAACTCGGCCTTATTGTGAATATTAGCAAGTTTTGATGTGTTCTTATATTTGTTTCTGATTTTTGTTAATGTTTAATGATCAATGGACTTAGTATCATGTTTAGGATTGTTCTTATGTGAAGAATTCATGCTTGGTGATGTTGTTATATGTTCTTAAGCTTATTTTCAGTTTTCACAAAGTTAAGACGGATACATTGAATTACTCGTTTGAGGATTGTTATGGGATTTGTTTGCTGTTAGATAAGTAGTATTGGTTGATTTTAATGTTGGGTAAACATCAATTGTAGCAATTTTAAGGTTTGGGTATAGAATTATGGAATTTGGTAAAGGCTGGAAAATGCGAATTTCAGCGACAGGCTCTCTGAGCCGGTCGAGCCGACCGGCCGCCGGTCGACCGACTGAGGGTGCTTCTTATGTTTTGCGGATTTTTGTAAGAATTTGGCCTTGGAAATGCCAGTCGGCCGACCGGCTGCCTGCCGACCGGCTGGTGGTCTCCTTGTGTTGTTTTGGTGTTTTTGCGAGGACATAGATAAGAGGGGAGCCCAGCCGGCAGACCGGCCGCCTGCCAGCCGGCTGGGAGTACATTTGGGGTGGGTTTGCGAGTTTGTAAAGGCTAAGGGAATGGGTTCCCAGCCGGCCGACCGGCTGCCTGCCGACCGGCTGGGAGTCCCTTTGTGTTGTTCTTTGTTTTAAAAAGAAAGGAGGCTGAGAGGATCACCAGCCGGCCGACCGGCTGGGGATCCCTATAGGCTGTTTTTGTTGTAATTCGCGTATAACTTTTAAACGGTTGATCGGTTTTGATTGAAACTCGTTTTGTGCACCTTTGATATGCGTTTGAGGTCCCCGGAGGATGGGCAACACTATATTGGGTTCGGGAATGGAGAGAGGATAGAGACCCCCCGGTCGGGTAACCGAAAGGGAAACCGGCTCTCCCTCAACTTAGTTCCCGGGATCAATTAAATGTTGATTAAGAGTTAAGAAAGTAGAACTATAGATTAGTTCATAGACTTGAATGATATTGTATTGATGCGTATTAAGTTATGCCTTAAGCTGGCCTCTGAACTTAATACGTGAGTTGTTTGTCATATATGGGGATATGCCTTAAGCTGGCCTCTGAGCCCTATATGTGTATGTTTGTCGTGTCTGGGACATGCCTTAAGCTGGCCTCTGAGTCCAGACATGTTTGTGGTGATCGCGTTGGAACATGCCTTAAGTTGGCCTCTGAGTCTGACGAGTAGAGCAGCTGCACAACGGGGCATTTAGGTCGTAACACCTCACCCGGAGTGCAGATGTTTGATGCTAGAACATGCCTTAAGCTGGCCTCTGAGTTTAGTATCTTGTGATGTAGTGAAGGGACATGCCTTAAGCTGGCCTCGCAGTCCTTTACTTTTGGATGCTAGTCTATGCCTTAAGTTGGCCGCTGAGTCTAGTGTCTTGCTGATTGACAGGTCCATGCCTTAAGCTGGCCTCTGAGTCCTTGCTTGCTGAATGTTTTGGTGTTTAGGTTATGTCTTAAGCTGACCGCTGAACCTTTTCACTTGCTGAATGTTTTGGTAATTAGGTTATGTCTTAAGTTGACCGCTGAACCTTCTACCTTGCTGAATGTTTTGGTATATAGGTTATGTCTTAAGCCGACCGCTGAACCTTATACTTGCTGGATTTATCTGCTTGCCTAGTGTGGTACAGTGTCAGATATAGATGTGTTACTGATGTTTCAGATGTTGTCGTTGAGGAGTCTTATGTTTGACTTTAGTATTGTTCATCCAAGGCATTGGATGACTCTTGGATCGGTTTCATAAATAGTTGGACTGAAAGACCCCCCGACTGGGTAACCAGTAGGGAAACCGGCTCTCCTTCCTAACGGTTTATGAAGTTGGGTTGGGAGCTATGCATTAGTATTGCATGATAGTATGAGAACAGTTGATGAGATGTTTATGCTTCAGATGTTTATATATGCTGGAGTATTCTGTATTACTTTATGTGTTACGTGTTGTCACAAAAGGTGGCTAGGAGAACTCTAGTCACTCCCCACTGATTGTGGCGTACATGTTTTCATGTATGTAGGTACATGCAGGTTGGATCGGGGTTCACACGAGAGCTAGCGAGTGATGATCTTTTCATCATATGACATACACGTTTACCGATTAGCTAGACTCTTGGTTTCTTTTGATACAGTTTTGTTGGTGCCTGTAGGGATGTTCCATCCCAGGCTTTGTATTTATATTTTCGTTCGTACTTAGAACTGTGACTTATCTTTTCCAGTTTCAGTTTCCGTTTCAGTTTAATTCTTCTCGCATGTTGTTTACTTTAAAAGTTTTAATTCCGCTGCATTTTTAGTACTTTGGTATGTTTATATTTCCGCTTTCGCGAGGGGTTTTACAATTTTGATTATGTTGTATATGTATATTATTTATACAATATATTTTTCCACTTATAATCAGGGAGTAAATTAACTACTTTTGATATTCTAAAAGAACTTTAAAGTTGAAAATAAAATGACGATAAAATTTCAAAACTACTGTTGAGAGAAGCAAGGTCAAAAGTGTTTAGAACCTAACTTTACCTTTTAATATTTGTTTAAGATGACTTGTGAAAAATAATAATAAATATTTTTTATATATAAATATTTTGTACATAGTCTATCTTGACACGCGGTGTTTAAAAAACTACTTTAGTTTGCCTTCAATTTATATTGTATAAATATATGTATATAATTAAATGAAATTAAGGAAGTTTATAGCAACAAGAAAGAGTTTTATCTACGAATGAAGTAAAATTAGAGTGATGTGTTTTTTTATTTACCGTTCAAATTATTTGAACATTAAACGCTGAAATTTGTAATTTAGTATGTATTTTAATTTCTTTAATTGTTCTTTAACTTTTTAAAAAATTAAGATGCTATACTTTATTCTTTATTTTGTTATTAAAAAAACTTATTACTCATTTTATGCTTGTAACTTCATTAATTTTTTTCTTTTTCTTTTTCTAAATAATGATGATGAGATGACTCTAGAATTACCCAAAGGCAAATTCTTGTTTCAGACCAACACTTTGCTTCAAACCAAACACATGTTATCATTTTATAGTTAAATGTAACAACAATAGTGTGGTCAATGTTACAGTATATGATAACTTGTTTGTCAATCTTGGTCACATTTTGCTGTAAAATGGTAACATAGGCCCGTCTGAAACTTCAGACCAAAAGTGTTGGTCTGAAACAAGACCAACTGTTACCCAAAAAATGAGATGGTGTAGTGTGGTGATTTTATTTGTCTTTTTATAATTATGTATAGATAGATGATTGGAAGGTAATTCTCTTCCGTCGAGATATTGGAGGCTAAATTTAATTTACCGCCTCCCCTTATTATATTTGTCGTATTCATTTCTTTTTAATTTTTAGAGATCTCCTTTATAAACTGTGATTTTTCTTTAAAAGCTCATATGTGACCACTGATGACCATTTGAAATGAAATTTGTGTATTTTCTTACTCTCTTGAAGTTGGGACTCTCATACCCTTATACTTAGACCTATTAAACGAGTCGAACGACGCTTGATGAGTTAGGGCTAGACTTGACAAAAGCAACCTGACCCAAAAAATCCGGCCCGAGACCCAAACTACACTATCCGAAGTTGACCCAAGAACCCGAATTGACTCGACCGACCCGAAGGACACGTTCTTTCTTGACATGTAACTAACCAAACTCGAAAATGGCCCGATCTGAAATCACCAAACCCGACAAAACATAACGCTAATGAATCGAAAATATTTGAAATGTTTTTTTTCTCTCTTATTTATTGAGCCAAAAATAACCCGACCCGTCTGATCTGAAACACCCGACCAATAAACCCAAAACAATCTCGAAACCCAAAGTAACCCAACACAATCCGAATTAATCCGAAATCATTGAGAGATCCGAATTATACCGACCCGAACCCGATTGTCTCGTTTGCCAAATGTAGTTAGGGGTTTAATCATTTTGGTTTTGGGTAAATAAGAGTCGCGTCTATTTTGAAGTTGTAAAATATGGGCTTGTACGAGTTTTGGCTCAGAAAATTATTTCGTGAAATTCAACTCATCTTATATTGACCTGACCTGACACGTACTACACTTGACTCGAAATAACACAAAGTTACAAACCTATTAAAGTGGCTAACCAAGATTAACCCGGTTGAAATGAAATTGAGGCCAAAATAAGGTCTACTAGATTTGAATCGAACTTATTTAACTCAATCTAAAATGGAACTTATTCCAAGTTTAATTGTATTTTCTCTAAATACAAAATTTTAATTCTTTTACCTATTTATGAGTCGGACACAAGTTTTGCGAAATTGATCCTAAATGTGTAGGTTATTATCGAGTCGGGTGAACTTTGAATTGAAATGACCAAGTTATTTTGGGCGACTTTCAAGCAAATCATTTGTCATGTATGTCTAGTTACATATACTCCATGCAATATTCGCCACATAATGATCTTCATAAGCCTTGGGGAGTTGTTATAATCTTAGGGAGTTGTTATATCACACCTTTTTGGTTTACATATGACGCCCTTATTTTACTCCATGCAATACTGGCTTTGACCACTCCATGTAATCACATGAATTGCCAGAATTGGACAAAGCCAAGTCATGTAAACCACACATATATACTGTAAGGTTTAGAAGAAAGTTTCTGATTTGTATTACTTGAAAAAGGAGATTACACATACATATATATATACACTAAGATAAGCATATGTAAAGACTAAAGTTAAGATACAATGAATGTAAGTAAATGAAGTGAGTAAAGAGTGCTTGAGCATTAAGCGTGAATCTCTTCCTTTGCCTTGATATTGAATGATGGAGATATAGTATTGACATTCCCACTCAAGATGGACGGTCGGAGACGAAGACCAATCTTGGAAGATAACTCAAGAAAACGCGGCTTGTGAAGTGGTTTCGTCAACGTGTCAGCTAGTTGATCCGTACCATTAATATGTTGCACGCGAATAGTGCCGGCACGGACATGCTCTTTGACAAAATGAAAGGCGAGAGCGAGGTGCTTCATCCGGGAATGAAAGACCGGATTAGTAGAGTAACTAGTGGCACTTAAATTATCAAAATAAATGGAAGGAGAAGTGAGCATTGTGACACCAAGTTCAGAGAGGAGACATTGGAGCCAAAAGAGCTCGGTAGTGGTGGCAGCAATCGCACGGAACTCAGCCTCTGTGGACGAGCAGGAGAGCGCCTGTTGCTTTTTCAAAGACCACGAGATGGGAGTCGAACATAAGTAGACGATGTAGCCAGTGGTCGAAACATAATCAGAGGGATCACCGCCCCAATCAGCGTCGCAATAGGCATGAAGACGAAGAGGAGAGGAGTGAGCCACATGGATACCGAGGTGAATCGTACTATTGAGATAGCGGAGGATCGGAGCCGCTTGAGGGCGAGCCAGTGAGTGGTCGTGGGATGGGTAAGAAACTGAGCGAGCTTGTTAATAACAGGAAAGGCGATATCGGGGCGAGTAAGGGAGAGATATTGAAGGCTCCCAATGATGGCGCGATAATCGGTTTCAGCAATAATGGGACCGTGAGGGTCAGCAGCAAGAGGAGGATGTGAGAGCATGGGAGTGGATGCGGGATTGCTTTCCTGAAAATTATATTAGTGGAGGATGTCGGAGAGGTACTTGGATTGATTCAAGTGAAGTCCATGAGCGGTGGGGGTAACCTCAATGCCTAAGAAGCAATAGAGAGACCCGAGGTCTTTGAGAGAGAAGGTACGGGAGAGATGAGAAATAAACTGGGTGATGTGAGATGGGTTCGGGCCAGTGACGATAATATCGTCAACGTAAACAAGAACAAATAATTTCGTAGGGGGTTTTAGTAAAATAAATAGCGAAGGGTCGGACACGGAGTTACGAAAACCGTGACTGACAAGGTGATTTTTGAGGGCAGTATACCAGGCGCGCGGGGCTTGTTTAAGACCGTAAATGGCTTTGTTAAGGTGACAGACATGGTCGGGTTTGGTAGGGTCAATAAAACCGGGAGGTTGATCCTTAAAGACGGACTCGGTTAAGTTGCCTTGGAGAAAGGCATTATTAATATCGAGTTGGTGAAGGTGCCATTTTTGTGAGACAGCAATGGTTAAAATAAGACGGATAGTGGTAGGTTTAATGCCAGGGCTGAAAGTTTCAGAGTAATCGAGGCCGGGGCGTTGGTGAAAGCCCTTCGCAATAAGGCGAGCTTTGTGTTGTTTGATAGTACCGTCGGTATTATACTTGACACGAAAAACCCATTTACAACCAACAACATTTGGAGCACGGTTTCGGGGAACAAGAGTCCAGGTTTGATTTTGTAGTAAGGCATAGTGTTCTTCAATCATCGCTTGGCGCCAGCGAGGATCGATAAGAGCTTGTTTAGTTGTGGTGGGAGTGGCATGAGGTGAGGCAAGAAGGGCTGTTTTGGCGTACTTGGGGTTGGGTTTGATGATATTATTAGATAGGCGGGTGATAACGCGGTGACTAGGAGGAGGGGGTGGGGGTGGGGGAGAACTGGTGGAGGCTGTGGAAGGGGATGGGGAGGAAGGCAGGGGTGAGGAAGAGGGCTGGGCAGGAGAGGGTTGAGGCAGAGGGTGCTCGGCAGGGGTCTGGGTTGGCTCGGGAGGGGTGCTGGTTGGTGACGAAGAAGGCTCGGGATGGGTGCTGGGTTGGGACGAAGAGGGCTCGAGCTGGGTTGTGGCTGGGCAGTTCTCGGGGGGTGGCAGTAGGAGAGGGTGGAGGATGAGGGGTGGATGGAAAGGTGGTGAAAACAGGGAGGGTGAGGGTGCACCATTGAGAGGGGGAAGGAAGAGGCGGGTGGCTAGTGTGAGTAAGTTTGAGGAATGGAAACTCGGTTTCAACAAAACGAACGTGGCGTGACGTGTATAGGCGGTTAGAAGTGGGTTCAAGATAGAGATAGGCACTTTGGGTGGAGGAATAACCAACAAATACACATGGTTGAGATTTGGGTTCAAGTTTATGGTGAATATAGGGGCGAAGCCAGGGGTAACACAAACAACCAAAGGAACGAAGCTTGAGCTAGTTTGGGGTTTGACCGAATAGAACGTGATATGGGGATTGGTTATTTAAGGTAGGTGTGGGCAAGCGGTTTATTAAGTAGGTAGCAACGGAAAAGGCAAGTGACCAGAACTTTTGAGGCATATGTGCTTGAGTAAGAAGAGCGAGACCGGTTTCAACAACGTGACGGTGACGTCGTTCAGCAAAACCGTTGTGCTCGGGTGTGTGAGGGGGAGAGGTTAAGTGAGTAATGCCTGCATCGAGAAGGACGGGGGTCATTTTTAAATTATCGGAGTAGAATTGTTTAATTGTTGTTTTAAAGTAATTTTCAATGATGGTTTTGAAACGAGTGAATGTGATTAGTGAGTCGGATTTTTGTTTGAGGGGATATAACCAAAAATAATGAGAAAAATGGTCGATAAAGATGATATAGTATTTAAAGGAATCATGTGAGGGGGCGGGAGAGCTCCATACATCGGAGAAAATAAGGTCGAAGGGCGTGGTGGAGGTAAGTGTGGAAGCATAAAACAGAAGCTTGTGACTTTTATTAATTAAGCAAACATTACAAGAGGGAAAATCGGAAAGGCGAAAATTTAAACTAGAATTCAAGAGTTTGAGGATGGTTGTTGACGGATGGCCAAGACGGTGATGCCATAAGGTGCATGAAGAAGAGGTGGCCGTGTGAGCTTGAGGGCGTGGTGGTGGAGACCAATGGTAAGAGCCATCAAGGAAGGGGTCGTGAAGAAGGGTCGCTCCCGTCTATGTGTCCTTAAAACAAAAGAAAGTGGGTGAGAAGAGAGCAAGTGCATGATTATCATTACAAAATTGAGAGACAGAAAATAAGGTACGAGATATATTAGGAACAACAAGGACATTATTTAAACGAAGGGTATGAGTAGGAGTGGAGATAGAGTAAGAACCAATGTGAGTGATTGTGAGAGACGAACCATCACCAATGATCAAGTCGTCGGGTCCATCATAGGGTTGGTGAAGGGAGAGATTTTGGATGTCATTGGTGACGTGGTGAGAAGCACCACTATCAATAAGATAGGATGGGTCGGGTCGAAATGGTGGCGGTGTTGGCGTAGTGGCGCGGTTGGCGAGTGGGGGGGGGGAAGGTAACGTTGGGGTAGTCGCGCTTGAAATCGGGGCAGTCACGAATGACATGTCCGGTGGAGCGACAATATTGGCATTTGCCAATGAACGGTTTGGGTGGGTTGGGGTAATTGGTGCGTGGGGTGTTGGGGTGATAAGAGGAGGGAGGAGGCTGATTACGGTGGGGTGGGTAATGGGCAGAGGTAGTGGAATGGTGGCGGGGCTGGGAAGCCGAGGCAGTGTAGGGACGGGAGAGGGCAGCGTGAGCAGTAGGGGCGAAGGAGGAGGGGGTGGAGGGCTGTTTGTGGACGAGAAGCTCATGGTGAATAAGTTTCTCGTGCAAGGCGTCGAAGGTGATGGGTGAGTCACGAGCGCGAATTGTGTCGATGACGGGTTTATAAAGGGTTTGATCGAGACCATCAAGAATTTGGCTAGTAATATCTTCACTATCTACGGGTTTGCCTAGTTGGGCGAGATTGACGGCACAAGTTTTGATATCAAACATATAGTCGGTAATGGAGCGGTCACCATGGGTAATGTTTTTGAGACGTTCTTTTAGTTGAAGGATATGGCCGCGGGACGGGTTAGCATAGGTTGAGGCGAGGAGTGTCCAAGCATCATGGGAAGTGGTACAATCAAGGATGAGGGGGGCTACGGTGTCGTGAAGCGTGTCGGCAAGGGCACCAAGGATAAGTTGGTCTTGCTTGAACCATGTGTGGTACGCGGGGTTGGGAATGGGTTCGGGTTTGGGAGTTTCGGGTGTGGCAGGGGGTAGATTAGTTTTGGGTGGTGGGATGTTGGTGCCATCTAGGAAGGTGAATAGGCCAAAACCTTGAAGGAGTCGGGTGATTTGGAAGCGCCATGAACGGTAGGTAGTCGGAGTGAGTTTAGTGCAAGTAGGAAAGGAAATGGAAATAAGTGGTTTGTTGGGTTCGTCGGAGTTGGGAATGAGGTTGTTGGAGGTGGCCATGGGATTCGTTGGTCGAGTAAAATACCGAGAATGAAGAGAAGGGTTGGAATCGGGGTAAGGACTGATACCATGTAAGGTTTAGAAGAAAGTTTCTGATTTGTATTACTTGAAAAAGGAGATTACACATACATATATATACACTAAGATAAGCATATGTAAAGACTAAAGTTAAGATACAATGAATGTAAGTAAATGAAGTGAGTAAAGAGTGCTTGAGCATTAAGCGTGAATCTCTTCCTTTGCCTTGATATTGAATGATGGAGATATAGTATTGACATATACTTCTTCTCGATTTTTCCCTCTGCATTTGTCTCATCAAGATAGATAAGCAAGATAAAAAAAAAAAAAAAAAAAAAAAAAAAAAAAAAAAAAAACTATATCCAACACAATAAAACCAAACCTGAAAAGTCAATTAAACACCTCATATGAGCACCCTGAAAAGTAACCGTCTACCCCAAACCCGATTCAATCCAAAACTAAACCGAATTCAATAATAACTTAATGATACATGATCCCAAATATATTTGAGTCGATAAAAACTGAAGTGACTGACCTGAACCAAAACAATATTTATATTCTCATGAATACACTCATAATTTAGGTATTTTTCATGAATTCCTTAGCTATTAAAAGTATTATGGCTTATACGTTCAAATTACCATCAACTTAAAAAAATGTTGTCATGAATCTTAACTTAACTTAACTTAACTTAACTCAAATTGTATATGCCTCGAAATAACACTAACTGGTTAAAATGGTTCACCAAAATAAACCTGGTCGAAATCGAACTAAAACCGAAACTAAAGTCCTAATTTAAATCGAACCCATTTAACTCAATCCAAATAACCCCTTAGCCTAATCTAGTGCAAGAAACATATACCCCAAGTCCCATCACAACTAATTTAAGTTTTACTCCCTCCTATTTTACATAAGTGTCCCATTGTTTAAATATATGGGTGTAGTATTTTAATACAATGGGACACTTATGTAGAATAGGAGGGAGTATATTTTTGTAAATGAAATCATCGGTTATTAGAGAGCGAGAGTAGTACAAAAAAACTTTAAAAATGGGTAAAATCGGTAAGTTTCAGGCATCTAGGTAGCACCAAAACGGACACAGACACGGAATACGACATGTCATGAAATTTAGGACATGGGACACGACATTTAAATTTAATAAAATATACATTTTATAGTTATAAATGTTTGATTTTATTTTTGTAAAAGTATTTGATATTAATTTTAAATAAGTGAAAGTAAAACTTACCCTTATAATATTTTTTTTTTCATTCCTCGTCCAAATCAATGTTATAATTAATCTCTTTCGATAGCGCATTTCTCGTCTGAAAAACATCATTCACCGCAAATGATAACCAAATATCGTGGACACGCGACGGACACGGCTCAAATACCATGGACACGCGTCGGACACGTTCCCAGATAACTGTAGAAACTTAGACACGATTATTTAGGTGTCGGACACGTTTCGGCGTGTGTTCGTGAAGTGTCGGTGTCGAACACGGTACGGCTCATTACTAAAAGTGTCCGTACTACCTAGTCAGGCATAATAAAACAATTCTATTTAATTCACTCCCCTTCTACAAAGACTAACTTCTTCCATTTTCTCGAGGAAAAAAAAAGAAGAGAATTTAAATATAGATATTGAAGAAATTAGTTGGAAAAGGGTAGTAACGGAGATTAACATTTATCTAGAATTGGTAAACAAGTCAATCGGGTCAGGTTGTGGTCGAGGTCGAGTTTGCAAGAAATCGAGCTAGATCGGGTGGGGTCATTTCAGGTATAGGTTTTTTGTGGTGGGTTGTTATCAAGTTATTTGGAAGGTAACACCTAGTATGCAGACTCTGAACTTTGAGCTTGAGTTGAATATGATGGGGTAATTTGAATTTCGGATCATATTTGAGTCCTTGATTCGGTTTTGATCGGGTCAGGTTTGCCGGTCCACATTTATCAGAAATGAGGCCTGAATTTGACTGTGGTACTTACCTTAGCACCCGCTAGAGGTCATTTGCCCGTCTACACAAGAAGGTTTGTCCAAGTATGTAATCCTTTTGATTTTGTCAAGCATTTTGAATCTCAATTGCTTCTTTACCTTTTATATTCTTTATAAAGATTTTTTTTAATGAAAGATAAATAAATGATTGAGACGAGGGAGGAGTACTTTTATCGTTTAGGGAACCAGGGATTGGTCAGTTATACTTGAGGCAGATCCTACATAAAATCAGAGCTACCCAATAAAATTTGGGATTATTGCTTTCTTGATAGTCATCAGGCAACCAGCAAAGCAATACCAGAAAATGGTAGAGTGCATTAATTACAATCAATAACAAGATGCTACAAGATTTAGAGCAAAACCCTCAACTTCAGAGGGAAACACCGGAAAACCTAAAACGAAAAGACCATGTCCTGATATGCTAGACCGGAGTACAACTTAACGGCTCCAGATAACAAAACCAATTTGAAACCTACAACAATGTACTAGTACAGACTACAGACCATACCATCTAGATTCTAGCCCCCACCAAACTTCATTATACGATCTAACTTGAGCTCTTTCTTCTTTTCAAGGCAATCTGCACTTGAGCTTAGTTTTTCTATGACTTACAAAACCCAGATTGTACTCAGAACTCAAACTTTACTGACCACCTCGAAAAAACAGGTAGTTGGCTCAGGCCATTTAACTCATCTACACCATTTTGAGTGACATGGACACCACACTGAAACAACTGTTAATCTGAACAATTTACACTCATTTCTCACATAAACCGCTCGTGTGGAATGGAATTGAAGCGTTTTTGACCTTCTAACCCTAATCAAATTAACATACTATTCCAAATAGGCAAAGCTTAGGGGATCCAGGCTAAAAACATTAACTGACCAATTAGTTTTGGTATAAGATATGCAACTAGATTTCCACAAACCATAGGATGTTACTGCTAAACGTTATGTGTTGCACTGGAAAATGGCAGACCGTGCTGTAAATTCCCAACAGCAACTCCAAAGCCTTCACCCCAAAATTCCCAACAAACTAAAACCCAAGATAGTAAATACTGGCCTTTCCACTTCAGGGTATATAAGAACAAGTAAAATAATAAGAATAGCCTCTAATTAAGTAAGATGTCTTTTTTACAAGCACTTCAGTGGATAAGCTAGAACAATATGCCATTAATCTGGAGTCTTTCGGACAGAATAGGCTAATAAGCCAAACAAGAAAATTTCACAACTGCTGATGCTAATCCATGTATCAGCAATTCCACATCAACCCCAGATAAATTGTGGAGCAATACATTCAGAACAATTTTGTTAACCACACGTGTCAGGTGGAGTGGACTCACCCTTCCTCTCCAACATTTCACTAGCCTTCTCCAGCCAAACATCATATATATCGTCCGAGAACAGAACAAAATGTACCTGAAATCGAAATCAAGTTCAGCTTCATAAGTTGTTTTACTAGGTAAAGTTTCAAAAGTTGTGCCTTCTAATTTAAAACCTACAGTATTAGTTAAGTTGGCATCAGTGAAATAGAAGGATCCGTACTAGAGAGATGGCAAACTATTTAGTCATCCCTTTCAGAAATGATGTACTTTAACACTTTATTATTTAAGAAGTTTATAATGTAAAAGGATTGATGGAAAGTCACCTCTTTGAAGTCGTTGCTGAATTCCTTAATTGTGGAGATGGCTATACTGGCAGCTTCATCAAAAGGATATCTGTAAAATAAAGAAATGTTTCCAACACAGCATATATCAACATTCACTCTGACCTATGCATTGATAATCAACATTCGCTAAAACGATGAATCACATATTGAAATAATAACTAAATAACTATCTATTTTCATTTCAACGAACAATTGCAGAAACTTTGAGAAACAAAAGGAGTCAAGGCATTTTTGCCTAGAAACTAGTACAGTATTTCAAGGCTTGTCAAGTTCAATGCCTACAATGAGGGTGAGAGGTCAAACAAATTCATACATCCCATTTTGTAGGAAAGAAATTCTGACGACTTGGAAGAGAGCTTTATTGTGTTTTATGACTTTATCTAATATAAGTAAGAACAAACTAAAATTGTGCTCAACTTAAAACAGCTTACCCATAAACACCACAAGATATGGCAGGGAACGCCACATACTGTATATTGTTTTCTTTTGCGAGACTCAATGTACTCCTGAAACACACTCAAGATGAAAACTTGTCTCAGAAGTCAGAAGATACAATTGAGCGTGAAAAGAAATTCAATGAACTAAACACCATGAACTCACCTGTAAGCACTCTCCAACAAGGCCTCTGGATTCTCGTTCTCGTCATATATGGGTCCAACAGTATGGATTACATGTGATGCAGGTAATCTAAAACCACTGTATGGTGTTGTATATGTCAGTAACTCAGTATATTAAAAAAATAATAATAACTAAGCATCCAACAAAAGGGCAAATCTTGTTTTCACAAAGCCAACGCTATTAAAGCTAAACACCTACAGCGTAATCCTGGCTTCTCCAACAGGACAGCGTACACCAGGAAGCACTTGTGGCACTTCATAACACGCTTCTTTGAGTTCTGGACCTGCAGCTCTATGTATGGCTGAAGAAAAAGAACATGCAAATTTGTGAACATATTGCAAGACTTGGCTCCTGAATAAATGTATGAATCGCGTCTAAAAAGAAATACCTCCATCTACACCACCACCTCCCAGCATTCTCTCGTTGGCAGCATTAACCTACAAAATCACATTACTTATTAACTGTGCAAGCAAATGCAGTCAAGTCAACGGGTCACTGTCAACATATCCTCTATAAATCACTGCCTTAACTGACCTAAAAGCAAAGACACCTCAACCAACATCCTAATGAATAAGCTGAAAGCCTAAACCATGGAAATGGTTTACAGTCACAGTCCAGGATTTTTTTGATGAGGGGGGATCATATCCAATTTATATAAAGGGTTCAGAATTGCATAATTAGCCAGAATACAAAGTCTCGGTGGCATCACTCTCCTTTGCCTAATTACTCCCTCTATGCAATTGTTTTCTTCCCATTTTCTAATATATGTGAGGAGTATTTTATTGAAATGAGAAGAAAACAGTTGCATGGAGGGGGTACCAACACAGGCTAAGTAGGAAAGGAAATATTAATGGAAGTATAAGAGAACTGTCCACAAAAGAACACTCTTGTTATTTCCAACATACAAGCTAAAATAAATTAACAATGGGCAAACATAACCACACGAAAATAAACACCTTACAAAAACATAGTATAACCTAACACATGTAGTCATCAACTTACAAGTCACGCCACGGACCATTGAAACAAGGCAGAGACTTGGGGAAAGAAAAGTGAACCACATGGGACAAACTACCTAGGTAATGAATGCAACATGCCAAAGATTGCATATTGTCATCTTAATACTGAACTATTCCAAACATCATATATGGTTATTTCAGAATTTAGAGGACGTTGGATGCTCTTGTCTGCTACCAATCATAAACAATCAGACCATAACTTTAGTATCAATGTCTGTGGAACATTATGTACATCTATCTTACAGGGTATCCTTTTTTTCATATACACTCTACATCTTTTTACCCAATCACGGTTATTTTAAAGAATGAAGTTTTGAAATGAAAATTAGGAATACATTCAACTCCAAACAATTTGCCTTCTAGATGATCCTTGAAGAAACGATGACTCAAAAAAATGTTTCTAGTTAAGTAGTTCTGTATTTGTACATGGAAGAATCATAGGGAAGCGTTTTTGGTTCCTATTGTAAAAAGTTAACAACATAAAGCATTAGAAGATCATGTTGCATACATGCAAGTGTAGAAGCTAGTGTCAGGAATCCCTTGAGTTTTAACATAATAATCTTAAACAACAGTTCTCTAATCCACAAAATGTCTGTAATTCTACTCTTGGACATGCTAACATTACGGAAATCAAGGCACACTTGATCGCAAAACGGATTTGCATATACTCCCTCCGTCTTACAATAACATTGCATTGACGGTAGCTAATTAACCATGGATAGTGAATTGGCAGTAATTGAAGAAAGAAGGAACAATTGACAATAACATTAAGAATGGATGTGTTTAATAAGGAAGAAAGAAAGATGAAAGAAAGAGAGGAAAGAGACGAACAATGGCGTCAGAGGAGGCGTCGACGGACCAAAGAGTAATATCTCCCTTGTGAAGTTTGAGGGAGGAGGTAGGAGATAAAACGAAGTGGACGGGGTGGTCAGCGGAGACGTTATGATGGGAGGCGGTGGACATGGCGGAAACCCTAGTTTGCGATATAAGCGTACGGAGGTCTGGGAGTATTGGAGCACGGCGGCCGAGGAGGAGGAGAGAGGTAGTGGGCGAGGGAGGTGTAATACGGAGGGGTGAAGGAGTGGAGTGGTAACTCCGGTAACTGCTCAAACTGTGTGTTTGAGGACGGTATGGGCTCAGGAGTCTACCAAATCCAAGCCTTGCTGCTCTCATTTGCCGTCTTTCTTTTTTTGGGTATGTGCGCTCTCAAGTCTCAACGTTTGCCCCCTCCCAAATTACCCAATTTCTATTACACCAATCCTATAATCTCACTTTAGTTACGTTATCTATATTTCACCATATCAAGGTCGCGAATTTGCGAATTATGTCATCAACCCAATTATTTTTTCACTTACCATCATTTTCAATCATTTAATATAATTTTTACCCTATTAAAACTTCTATCTTACCAATCATTTTATTATTCGTTATCTTAGACCAATAAGAATTTTACACGTCACAAATATGGTCACAAGTGTTCAACAATGGTAACAAATTGCCCTTGGTTGAGTATATGGTTACAAATTTAACATAAACGTTCACCAATTAATTTGCTTAATTATGATTAACCATGACCAAACAAGGTCATGAGTCTCATGACCTTGCTTGGGGATGGTCTTATATAAACATACAATCGTAAAAATATGATCACTTTTTGATAAAAATTTAATTGAGCTTATATGTAATGTTTTTGAGGTATATTGTAATTTTGAGCATAATGCTTAACATCAGGTCTTGCTTGTGACAGGCTAATCCCTTCACAAGCTTGTGACCTCTCACAAAAAGCAAGAGGGGACAAGGTGGGGCACCCTTCATGTGTTTTCCAACTCACCTCTTATGGATATTTTGTGAGTGAAAACGGTATCCGTCACAAGCTTGGGACGAATACCGCCGTCACAAATGAGAATTTGTGAATGTTTAAATAACAAACTTAGATACTTTATAATAAAATTCATAATCTTTAAAACAAAATTCGAAAATTTTATTATAAAATACAGAAAAGGTACAACTACAACTGATGGTGTACATCAGGTGCATAATCTACTTCATGCCAAGCCATTAATAAATTTTGTACTTTGTAATATAACTAGTTTTATGCCCGTTATTAGGCCTAGGCCCATGTAATATTAAAATACTTATTACCCTAGTTGAATTGTAATATAAATATGCTAATAAGAAATGGGAAAAGGCAGCAGTTTGATATCTCATTCATATCTCGTACGTTAACATGGTATCAGTGACTTTACAAATTACAAAATTAAAATACCGAAAACTTCCACCCTCGCCGTCATGACCATCGGTGACGGGTCTGTCAAAATTGATCCTTCTTCTCCGTATTACCTCGGCCCCCGAGATAAGCCAGGTGACACTATCACCTCTATTCGTCTTACCTTAAATAATTTTGATGAATGGGCCCATGATGTTCGTATCGCGCTCAAATCCCGCCGTAAGTATGCGTTTGTTAACGGTACGCTTAACGAACCCAAGACTCCCTGTACCAAAGATGATTGGGAGACTATCCATTCTATGTTGGTTTCATGGCTAACAAATATTATTACACCAGAGGTACGTGCGTTAATTCCGAAATACGAAAATGCTAAACACTTATGGGACGATCTTCATGACCGTTTCAGTGTTGTTGATGGTCCCCGTATACAACAAATAAAAGCTGGGCTTCATGACTGTCGTCAAACCGACACTATGTCGGTTGCCGTTTATTATGGGAAATTGTGCCAATTATGGGACGATCTTGATAAACATGAACCCATAATTGAGTGCAAATGTTGTGGTGGCTGTAATGTTGGTAAATTGTATATTGAACGTCGGGAGTCAGACCGTCTTCATCAGTTTCTTCTTGGTTTGCTACCAGGCCCTTATGCGTCCCTCCGCTCTATCCTCTTGTCTCAAACTCCCCTGCCCACATTAAGCAGGGCCTTTCATATGATAAGTCAAGAGGAACGAGTGCGTGGGATCGATCGTGCGCACGAACCAGTAAGTGCTATTGCTAGTTTTAATGTCTCTGCAAATTCTCGAAATATGCCCAAACCCGCGTCTCAATTATCTCGCTCCGAGCGTCAGAAATTACATTGTGGTCATTGCAACCGCAAGGGTCATGATAAAAGCATGTGTTTTGACTTGCTTGACGAAATTCCCGATTGGTGGTACGAATTGAAAGGTATTCAAAAGCCCTCCCGTGGTGGGTCTGGTTTAGGCCGTGGCAGCCCTTCCTCTAGCCGAGGGGGAGGGAGTCGTGGTGGCGGCTTCCACTCTCGTGAGGAGGGTAGCAATGTTAGTCGTGGAAATGGTCCTACGACCAAACCAGAGAGCAGCCATGCGGTTTTTACTAACCCAGTTGATCCTGAATTACCTCCTGCCTCTGTATCTGTGTATGGCACACCTTCGAACACCGTTTCTGGTAAGTGGTTAATTGACACGGGATGCTCCCATCATGTCACCGGTAATTTACAGTTGCTCCATGATGTTCGACAGGTTTCAGCAAGGGTAGTCGGATTGCCTGATGGCACCCAAATATATGCGACACAAGTGGGTCGCGCTGACCTCACTCCGACTATATCGCTTTACCCTGTTCTTTATGTCCCTCAATCATTATGCAATTTAATTTTAGTTTCCCAACTGAGTGACGCCCTGCAATGTGAATTTGTCACTAATGATTCTTTATGTGTTATTCAGGACCGGGTTACGAGGGTGGCGATTGGCATGGGTGACAGATATGATGGACTTTACTACCTTCGTCAAGCTCCGCATTCTCTCATGGGAGCTGTATCAGTGGGGTCGTCACTTGGTCTATGGCATCACAGGCTGGGACATGCTTCGGAAAAAGTCATTAAAATGCTTCCTTTCTTTCGTAATACTAAACACTCATTGGTTAAACCGTGTGAGATTTGTCATCGTGCTAAACATATCCGTAGCAGTTTTCCGTTAAGTAATAATAAAAGCTCTTGTGCTTTTGAATTGGTACATTGTGATTTGTGGGGACCATATTATTCATCCGCGTCTTCCGGCGCTCGTTATTTTCTGACTATTGTTGACGATTTCTCACGAGGGGTTTGGATTTATTTAATGACATCTAAAACAGAGGTGTATGCTAAGTTCATGCTATTTGTTGCTTTTATTCAACGTCAATTTTCAGCCCATATTAAAATTGTTCGTAGCGACAATGGTACCGAATTTAATTCATTAAAACCTTATTTTGACACTACCGGGATTATCTTTCAGTCATCTTGTGTTGGCACACCTCAACAAAATGGGAGGGTCGAGCGTAAACACCAACATATTTTAAATGTTGCCAGGGCATTACGGTTTCAAGCTGGCCTTCCTATCCAATTTTGGGGTGAATGTGCTTTAACCGCAACTTACTTAATTAATCGCACACCCTCTAACTTGCTTGGTGGGGTCACCCCTTATGAGATAATTTTTCGGCGTCCTCCCGACTTCGATAATTTACGTGTGTTTGGGTCTCTATGTTTTGCACATAATCAACACACTAAAGGAGACAAATTTGCTAGTCGGGGACGTAAATGTGTTTTTATGGGCTATCCGTCGGGAAAGAAAGGGTGGTCATTGTATGATCTGGATCGGGAAGAGTTCTTTGTTTCCCGTGATGTTGTTTTTTATGAAGAGCAATTCCCCTTTTTAACAGCCGACTCCAACACCCTTAACTCTAATATCCCTGCCTTGGTTTCACCTACTGTGTCATCCAATGATTATGTTGTTGATTGGGCATGGTCAGGAGAGGGTCACCATACGGACAATCCGGGGTCTGATATAGGTACTGACAATGCATCTACTGTGAATACGGGAGGTACGGACACCACCACTACTAATGATTCCGCTGCATCCCCGGGTCCTAATTCTCCTTCCGCAGACACCACCATGGTTGAACCTGCTCCGATGGGTCGTGGCCATCACATTAAGTTCCCATCAACACATCTTAGTGATTATGTTCTTGATCAGGCCAAACGAGGTAGTAGTCCATCTTCTGCTTCAACCCTTAGTGTGTCATCGCCTCCCTCAGGTACTTTCTATCCACTTACTAATTATATCTCTTGTGAAAAATTTTCGCCCCAATATAAAACTTACTTGGCAGCCCTTACATCTCACACGGAGCCTCGAAATTTCAAAGAGGCCGTGCGCGATGAAGGATGGCGATTGGCGATGGAAGCAGAAATTAAGGCTCTTGTTGAAAATGGTACGTGGACCATGGAACCCCTCCCGTCCGGAAAGAAAGCTCTTGGAAGTAAATGGCTCTATAAAATCAAATACAAATCCGACTCCACCATTGAAAGACTAAAGGCTCGGTTGGTTGTGTTCGGTAACCATCAAAAAGAGGGGGTAGATTATGATGAAACGTTCCCCCCCGTTGCTAAAATGACCACTGTTCGCACATTCTTGGCTATCGCTGCATCACAGAACTGGTATGTGCATCAAATGGACGTTCATAACGCCTTTCTTCACGGTGACCTTAATGAGGAAGTATATATGCGTCTCCCTCCAGGTTTTCAGTCGCCAGTCCCTGGCCTTGTATGTCGTCTGCGCAAGTCCTTATATGGTCTGAAGCAGGCACCTAGGTGTTGGTTTGCTAAGCTTGGCATGGCCCTGAAAGAATATGTTTTTTCGCAGAGCTATCATGATTACTATCTGTTCACTCTTACTCGTGATAAGGTGAGCTTGCATGTGCTTGTTTATGTCGATGATTTGATTATATCTGGTAGTGATTTACAAGCTCTTTCCAATTTCAAAAATTATCTAAGCTCCTGCTTCCACATGAAAGACTTGGGTGAGTTGAAATATTTCTTGGGCCTTGAAGTGGCCCGCAATTCTGATGGGATTTTTCTATGTCAACGTAAATATACTCTTGATATTCTCTCGGAAGTGGGTCTTCTTGGTTGCAAACCCGCTCCTACTCCTCTGGAACAACACCATTCGCTTGGCCACTCGACGAGTATATTGCTCGAAGCCCCTGCATCATACCGTCATCTAGTGGGGCGTTTAGTGTATCTTGGGGTTACTCGTCCAGACATTGCCTACTCCGTCCATATCTTATCACAATTTATGAGCGCTCCTCGGCAGGACCATTGGAATGCCGCGCTTCGAACTGTACGTTATTTGAAAGGCACTCCTGGCCAGGAAATTATGCTCAGTGCTACTAATGATCTCACACTTTCCGGTTGGTGTGACTCGGATTGCGGTGCGTGTCCTCTCACCCGACGTTCCCTCTCGGGATGGTTCGTTTTTTTGGGATCGTCACCTATTTCATGGAAGACTAAGAAGCAAAATACTGTTTCTCGCTCTTCTGCCGAAGCCGAATACCGCTCCTTAGCTTCTCTTACTTGTGAAATAAAATGGCTCAAAGGCCTGTTGGCGTGTTTTGGCGTCTTACACCCAACTCCCATACCCATTTCTTGTGACAGTAAATCCGCTTTGCATATTGCCCAGAACCCGGTATTTCATGAGCGTACCAAACATATCGAGATTGACTGTCACTTTGTTCGTGATGCTATTCAAGACGGGCTCATTGCTCCATCCCACGTCTCCACCTCGATTCAACTAGCGGATGTCCTTACTAAAGCTCTTGGTGTATCACAATTTACGTCTTTAGTAAGCAAGTTGGGCATTTACAATCCCTATGCTCCAACTTGAGGGGGGATATTAGGCCTAGGCCCATGTAATATTAAAATACTTATTACCCTAGTTGAATTGTAATATAAATATGCTAATAAGAAATGGGAAAAGGCAGCAGTTTGATATCTCATTCATATCTCGTACGTTAACACCCGTGCAAAAAAATATGCACGGGTTGAAATATATTAATTGATACGACATTAAAGCTATGAAATTTAGCTGAGTTGTAGCATGTCATAAGAAATTAATTAAGAATATTAGTAATAAGAAGATACAAAACTGATTACATACAGTTATTTTTTTATTGACTGGTTTAAACTGTAATACACAAAGTAAAATATAAATATTTTCTCCGTTCATTTGGATTTCATATGTTTTATTAAAATACACTTATATATACCATGCAAGTGAAAAGGGAATTTTTAATTTATATGACATAAAATTAATATGAGATTTATAAATATATTTTATGATCTGTGAGCAATGTATATCTTTCCGACGTTATGTAAAACATTAATTTTAGAGAACGAAATATAAGAAAATTTTCTGAATTCAAGTGTCGAAAATGAGATTAATGGAAAAAGAAAGAATAATTAAATATATAAACAGAACAATGGTTGTAAAGTGCTTTAATTTAAAAGAAAAACGGTATATATAACCGCTTGAGTCATGTTTTGAAAGGTGTAAGGCACACATAACCTTTTTATTGGTGAACCAAGTGGTGTTATTCCAGTGATATTTGTAGAAATGCAGGAGTTGAGAGGTCCTAGGGCGATGACCACTTGGCCACTGACGATAACCACTTGGCCAGATTGTGAAAGGTCACAACCTTGTTACCGTTACAAGAAAAACGGTTTGCTAAATATGATTTATAACGAGAGCATCCTATATCATAAGGATGTATTTTGGGTTTTTGAATGTTGAACTGGACATTTTTAGTAAAAGAGTATTACACTCACATGAGTTATAGGTTTCTCTTGTATTTTGGTGACGAATTCGTTTTGCAATTTTTTTATTATGTATGTAAAATTGGCTCGATTAATAATATGTGATACTAGTGACAATTGACAAAACTTGACTTGGATCGAAAGAAAGTGTACCATTTTTATTAAGGTGATGAGCTCAAAGTCTAGAAAATGTAGTCTTAGCAAAAAATAGCCTCCATAAATTGCTCTTAAAGGGGCAAAGGATGGATAAGAGGCCTGAGAGTAATTGCAATGGGAGGTTTTTTGCATTAAGTTTGTAAATAAGAATCCTTAAAAAAAGTTTGTCCCATTGTATTATAAAGTTTGTCTTTCAAAAAACAAACTTGGTTTGATATTAAGAACCAAGTTCTTTTAAAACCAAAGAAACTTTTGAGTAATTAACCACAATTAATTACATTAAATAATTAATAGTTTTCTTATGGAAAAATTTTACTCTAGGTTTTTCCATTTTGTTAAAAAATTTGTAATTCTTGAGATTGTCAAAAAATGACATGGCAACGGAAGAACTTTATAAAAGGTTCTTCCGTTGCACTTGCTCTAAGGCCTGAGGCTTCAATTACTTTTAGCCATCATCTCTATAAAAGCAATAACTTTTAAATGATTATTATTGGCTCCTTTAATTAAGGAAACAAGGGGGGCCACATTTCTTTATAATGAATTAATTTAGCTCAGTTCTGAATTAATGTCCCTCTTCCTCATCCCTCGTTCCATAATTTCAGTATCGATTTTCTTATTATTTCCGTATTTCCTTATTTATCATCTATATATAATATATAATATGTTATATGATTAATTAATTTCAAATTAATCTTCTTATTCTTTATTTATATTATGTAATATTGTTATATGATTTACATATAAAATACGATATATGATCAAATTATTGTTAATCGAAAATATAAATAACGATCCAATATACACCAAAATGATTCAATTAAAAGTCTTATGTTCTATAATGCCTTCGGCCTACATTTCGCCATTGTCGTAATAAAATTCAAATTTCAAATTTTAGTCTAATAGAATTTTCTTATCCCTCTACCCCCATTACTAAAAAAATTCTATCATTTTACTTTTATTTAAAGGGTAAGTTATACAAGTACAATACAATTTTTTTTATCTATTTTATATGGTTCAAATTTATTTCATAAAGTTTGATTATTTCCGTTAATAGCATTAAAATTGAAAATTAATTTCAATTTATAATAATCTTTTAAAAAATAAATTAATTAATTCAATACCAGTAAATCAATTATTTAGAGTAAAAATCATCCCCGTATGGATAATTTATATACTTCTCATTTAAGTTCGTGTTGAATTATATTTGCACTAATTTTTACGAAATTTTTAGAAACAGACTCGTACATTTTTGTACGAGCATAAAACTAGTTAGTTTAACAATTAACACTCTCTTTTAATGCACAGAACATGAAGAAGTAGTTGGTGTTTTAATTTGTGCTTGTACGTAATTGTTAAAAATATGGCTATATGTCCTGGCTTAAACATGTATCAATAGTACTAATTTAAGGTTTCCATAGACCGTATATGCATCAAACTATAGGCTGTCTATCTGTGATTTGAATATGATAAATGTGATGAGATTTGGTTACTACTAGGCCCTATCTAACTCATTCTCCTTGACATCATTTGCATTATCTCTGGCTCCTTCCCATTGTTTTAGCCGGTCTTCCGCCATGGATGCCTGCATAAAATTCCAGGAATTTTCAGTTATTCATTAATGACGACAAGTTAAAAGAAGCATCGAAATAGAACTGCCTGTTGGCTGTGTAAATGGTTTTCCATACCTCTTTATTCCAGTTGGTTCTGTAGGTCATCAAGAACAGGACTAGGGTTTGAATTGTTGTCCCAGCCATTAATCCGTACCAAATCCCCTACATAACAAAGTTAATTCTATATTAAGTTAGTCTTGGGGCTTCATGCACTTTAAGGTTAAGGCAGTGCCAGGATTTGTTGTTCGGCCTGTAATCGAGAGCGCAGTATACCTTAACACCCATGTGGAGCTTGTAACCCAAGACGAGTCCTAGAGGCAGGCCGAATAGATAATAACAACCAATGTTCACGTACGCCACTAATCCCTGCCACCCTGCTCCTATTGCCACCCCTGAATTCCATAAATGTGTCTAAGTTAGTTTGCAACGAAGTCCGGTTAACGGACAATATCATGAATAACGAGACTAGCATGATTCATTTAACTTGATCTGAATAGAATTAGACTCGGACTATATATCTCGAGCTATGCATTATCTGTTTTAACTCGATCTTGACATTATTACACCCTGAACTAGGCATGAACCGAAGATTCAGGACCTTGTAAGTTGCAACCACATACTCCAAAGTGACTCGACCCAGAGGTCAATGCCTTCAATTATCAGACCCAATCCTAACCCTATAGCCTGTCGATGCGGTCTTTATTCACGAAGAAAAAAAAAAGAAAGCGAGCCTGACCTGAAAGAACAGGCTGGATACTGTCAATAACAATTGTCAGCGCTAGAAGTGGAGTGAGGTTATATACAAGTTGTTGGACCTCCTTGCTGCTGCTAAAAACGGATGGGTATTTGGCTCGGAGTGTGAGGAGGGCAAGTGAGAGGAGCAAGCCAATCATGAATGAAGTTGCAGCAGCGACCGCAACAGAAAATTTTGCTGCTCGTGGGCGTGATGCTCCGAGTTCATTTGATACTCGAACGCTGAGAAAGTATCACCTACATAAGTTAAATTTCCTTATCTGATTTTCTAATCAACAATCTGATGAAGAAAGGTGGCCGACCTTACTGCAGCATTGAATCCAATTGCTACCATAACTGTCCATCCCAGTAAGTTTATGCTGCAAAACAGTTAACTATCATCATACTCCCAGCAAATAACATCTCTGGTTGAGATAGGTCGAACTTGGAATTGTACTGTTTCCGGTTTAGTTTCCTTAATTATCGACTGTATTTCTTGTACATAAAAGGAACAATTGAAATAGCAAGAAGAGTATTTAGTGAAAAGAACACACCATATTGACAAGGCATCCACTGATATCTTAGCATTCTTTAGATAGCCAGCAAATAGAACCAGGGCCACATAGTACCACACCTCTAAGCTGCACACCACCATTTACATACTTGTTATAACATCAGCTTGTCATATTACACACCAGGACTTACTTTCCCGATTTCATTCGTTTTCTATATAAGGCCAGTATAACCTAAAACGATGAATGAATTTGTTTAACTTGGTAGTTGGTAGAGAAAGATTAGTACAGTACGTCAGTACATAACATCAACATCATTCAGTGTCTCAACAGTTCTAGCTTGCCTTTGAGGAGACTATAAGAGTAGTTAGAGGTATGCAACCTTAATCATATACTTGACACAAGTATTAGGTGAATTGAATCGAGAATTGTATCGATCAACTTATACTTGACAGCATGAGAAGCACGTACGTTCTGCTTTACTCCATCATATTCCAAAGTTTACTTATATATACTGCAATTGGGAGTATAACCTCTAAAGGAGCAATGACTAGTTACTATGTGTCCTGCTTTGTTACGGGGTAATAATGGAGAACTGGAAAAGACTACATTTCTGAGCTTTATTTAATCAGTTTCCATCTCAATAATAAAAAAAAAAAAAAAAAAAAAAAACAGTAAAAATTACCAAAGCATGACTGCTGAAGACAAGGAGAGCCTAACAAAACCCCATAGATTCTGAAAGGCCTTAATAGAGAATCCGGTCCAAGCGCCCTTACATGGGCTACTAAACACATAAGCAAGCTGCGCCAACACAATAAACCACCAGGAACCATTCAACACCAGGGCGGCCCCCACTAGTCCCCAGCGGAGCTTCACAATTACCAACCAACTAAAGAAGGCGTGAAGCACTAACGCGATAGCTGCAATGACGGCCATGACCATTACCTTGCTTTGAGCCTGCAAGAACTTGGCAGTAGGGAAGTTGATGGCATAAGCAAATAACTGAGGGATCATGAGAAGTGCGAATCTGCCAGCGGCCTCAGAGATTTCGGTGGTTTGTCCAATCAATTTGAGAAGAGGGGTGGCAAATATGTAGAGAGAAGTTAGGATTAGACTAGTAGTGGTAAGGATGACCCATGATCTTTGCATGTAAATGCCAAGCATGTGTTGTTTTCCTGCACCAAATGCTTGCCCACATAGTGTCTCCAGTGCACTTCCCATCCCTAACTGATGGATCATCTCGTATTAATATGCACAAATAAGTGATTTAATACGAGTGAAGTGATTTCTATAAATATATAAATATATAGGTAGGTAGAGAGTGCAAAATAGTGCTTGCTTACAAGGATACCAAAGCAAAAGCCGGCGATGAGAGTATTCTCCACGGAGACAGTAGCGAGGTCGAGAGTACTAAGTTGGCCGGCCAAGGTCTGAGTTATGGCTCCAAGAGAGTATTGACACACTGACGTAAAAAATGATGGTCCCGCCAAATACCATAATTTCTTCGATTCCTTCAACGTTTCTTTCATCATTTTCTTCCTGAAATAATACATTTATACATTTTACATATTCTACTGTCTTATTTTCAACAAACAATACCAATCTAATCATCTTCATTCTTCAGTTAAGTAGCTATATATTAATATATAATGAGCTTACATCATTATCAAATATCAATGCCGCTTGAAAATGTTTTCCAAGCTTTTTAGAAAGATTATTCTTCCAAAAGCTTCACAATGCAACTTACTCGCTTTGTAGCTACTACTCTAGACTCTACTAGTGTTGTTGATGAAATGTACGTATGAAGTTAATTCATAGCTTCACTTCATTTATACAACCACTATAACACTATAAGCACAGGGAGTTCCATTACAAGTTACAACTAATTCAATATCACTATGCATGCATCAAATATTCTGTATGCATATTTTAAATGCTGTTGCCTATCGGGGCCAAACTAGGTAGTAGCAAGTGGTGGCGGGCGTTACCCAAATTTTAAAAAATTGACTTACAAGACGAATTTTTGTTACCCAAATATTGTGCAATTGTAGATAATTTACTGATATCCAATTAAATGTACAATAAATATCTTGTGGTACAATAATAAAAGCTTTGTTTCCAACCTGGTGCCCCGGGTTCAAATCCGAGCTTACTATGTGCAAGGGTGAGAAATGAGAATTAAGCCTATAAAATAACTTTTATCACGGGAGCCGAAGCCTTTATAAGTGTTGAAAATATAATAGTACGAGGTTTTTGGGGCAGGAGTCCAAGTATAAATCCGTGAGGGTTTGGACCGAAGCGGACAATATCGTACTATTATGGACAGTGGATACCGGCGCAACATAGAACCAACACGAGTTATTTACGCTTCTGCACAACAGTTTTACCGTCCGACTTTTCAGAAAAAGCTAAACGAAGATTTGACATGGGATTTAAAAAAATGAATGTGTTGATATTAACCTACAAAGAGTCTTGTTGAAGAGAAATATTATCCGTCACAAGCTAAAGACGGATAATATTTCTTTCACAATAAGGCAAGTGGGGAAAAGTGAATCATTTCATGGATCGTACCATTTGCATTTATAAGGGGACACTATCCGTTATCAACTTGTAACGGATAGTGTCCATCAATAAGAATTTGGGATTAACCTACTGAAATACATTAAAAAAAGATGTAAATAATGATAGTGTCCGCCAATAAGAATTTGGGATTAACAAAGGTATTTGAATTGAGTTAATCGATCCTTTTGTTAAATGAAAAAGGGCATTTTCAATGGGAGCGGCAAGTTTAGGTGCAAAAAGAATAATTTCCGTAAATAAGACAGTATAGCTGTATGGCTGTATATGCGCTAATAGGCGTATAGCTGGCAATTGCATAACTTGCATTGGAAATGATTCTGCCGAAATTGGAATGCTACCACTGTTCTTTCCTTTTTTTCATTCTTGTTCTAGAAAATACGTTTGAACGAGAGTCGAAGTGATCAGTTGCAACCAAAATGATTCTACTACTAACATCACAATTATGCTTATGAAAATCCAGAAGCTATTCACCAACTATATTGAAAATCCATTGAAATTCCTTTTTCGTTAGCACCGCCAAAAAGTCGAGCAAGAAAAACGAACATATGTATCCATTGAAATTCCATGTTTTATTTTTATGTCTCATTGTTTATCTTATTAGTCATTACATTAAAATCTTGACACAACATATATTACGCATAACTAGCCTTTGCAAGCAAATCAAGAGAATCAAGGCAATATTCCCTATTTGCCTATATTAGAAAATAGTTGTTGTGATTATATTCCTTCCTTCTATTGTGATATTTGTAACATATAAACAGTGGTAGCTTTATAACATATGTACATTCATTCTTTCGGAAACAATATATTGACAAGTATATATTTCATATAATACAATCACTCTAATTCCATATAATTCCACAATGACAACCGACTCTCAAGTCACCGTCACTCCTTCGCAAACTCCATCACTTCCGCAAACTCCATCTGTTCAATATGTTACAGTCGAAAATCCCGGAGCCAACTGTTAAAACCTCCAAACTCCATTGATGAACATATTGAATTGCAGAGAAGAAGAGGTAAATAGAATGTGAGATATTTATTTATGAATCAGTTAGTTTGTTACAAGAGTGGTTAGGCATATATATAGTATGTACAAAGTTTGTTAGGAAGCTAACTAACTAACTTTACAGCTAATGACAGCTAAGCAATAACAACCAAACAATCTAACTAATTCACACTCCCTCCTCAAGCTGGACTGAGAGCATCCAGATGAACTAAACGAAGTCCTAGCTTGGAAGACAAGAATGAATGCTGTTGAGAACCCAATGGTTTCGTCATAATATCAGCAGGCTGCAAATTAGTGGGAACATGCCTTGGAACCAGCATTCCTTCTGTATACTTGTCCCTCACAAAATGACAATCAACATTTAGATGTTTTGTCCTCTCATGAAAAACCGGATTTTGAGATATGTGTATTGCTGCCTGATTATCACATAGAAGAGGTATTGGTAAATTAGGCACAACCTGCAACTCCTTCATTAGAGCCAACAACCAGACAAGTTCTGCAGTTACAAATGACATGCTCCTATATTCTGCTTCTGCAGAACTTTTGCTTACAGTCTTCTGCTTCTTCGTTTTCCATGAAACCAGAGATGATCCCATGAATACACAATATCCACTCAAGGACTTGCAACTGAAGGTACAAGTTCCCCAATCTGCATCACTGTAAGCTAGAACATCTACACTGTTGTCTGCTGAATAAAACAACCCAGCATTGATTGTACCTTTTAGGTATCTGACTACGTGAATGGCTGCCAACATATGTGGTAATCTGGGTTGACTCACAAATTGGCTAAGATGCTGTACAGAATATGAGATATCTGGTCTTGTAAGGTTTAAGTACAGCAATCTACCAATCAATCTCCTGTACTGTTCAGGGTCTTCTAACACTTCTCCATCATCTATAGACAATTTGAGTCCTTTGGGTAGAGGAAAATCTGAATCCTTACAGTCTTCCATCTTCATATCAGTGATAATATTAGAGATATACTTTCGTTGATTCAGCATTATCCCTGTGTTATTTCTGGCCACTTCTAAGCCAAGAAAATACCTCATGAAACCCAAATCTTTTATGGTGAACTGAGCATCTAGAGCAGCCTTTGTTTTAGCAATTCCATCATGATCATCTCCTGTTAAAAGTATATCATCCACATACACTAGTGCCATTAATTGTCTCCCATTTGTGGTTCTGACAAACAAGGAATAGTCTTCTCTGCACTGTGTAAAACCCAACTCTTTAAGGTGTTTAGTGAGCTCAATATTCCACTGCCTAGATGCCTGTTTCAAACCATAGATTGACTTTCTTAGCTTGCAGACTAACCCTGAATCACTGAAGTATCCAGCAGGTGGTTGCATATACACCTCTTCATCTAAATGCCCATGCAAGAAAGCATTATTAACATCCAGTTGATGTAAGGGCCAGTTCTTAACAGCAGCAAGAACAAGTAAAACTCTTACTGTTGTAAATTTTGCCACTGGAGAAAAAGTGTGCTTGTAATCTTTATTTTTTACTTGGTTATACCCCTTTGCCACCAACCTTGCCTTATACCTTTCTATTGTTCCATCAGCTCTATGCTTGACTTTGAACACCCATTTGGAGCCAATGGCTTTATGTCCTGATGGTAGAGGGACTAGTTCCCATGTTTTGTTGCTTTCAAGAGCAGCAACTTCCTTGTCCATGGCTTCCTTCCAGTGAGGATCATCCTTAGCCTGATGATAAGTGTGAGGCTCCACAGTATGTAATACATTTGCTAAGGAAGCAATGTATCCTGCATTATATTGCTCCAATTCTTGCAAAATCTTAACATGGAAGGATGAAGATGCCTCAGAAACAGCAGGCTGTGGCTGTAATTGAGGCTTATAAGCACAATGGAAGTCTTTCAGGGAAGTATTAAACTGTCTGGGTCTGGTAGACTTTCGTGTACATGCATCCAAAAGAGGTTGTTGTTGTTCAACAACAGTATGAGGAGCAGAAGAATGATTATTGACAGAACTCCCTGAATTCCTGCTATTCATGAAATAGAGAATCATTTGTATTATTTGTATTATTATTAGTATTATGTGGTGAAAGAAAAGAATGTTGTGATACATCTGAAGGAATATTATTATCTGTGGCATGAGTAGTATGAGTAACAGTATTAGTTGCATTATCAGCAGACCATAGACAAGAAAGAAAATCCACACAGTCGTGAGTTGGTGGAGGGTTTTGAGTTGAATCAGAATTGGTATCTTTGAAAGGAAAAACCATTTCTCTGAAAACAACATCCCTATTCACAAAAATTTTGCGAGTTTGTAAATCATACAATTTGTAACCCTTTTCTCCATAAGGGTAACCAATGAATACACACTTCCTTGCCTTGTGACCAAACTTATCCTTGTGTGTGACAGGCATGGATGCATAACAAAGAGAACCAAAAACCCTTAATTCATCATAAGAAGGTTTCTCTTTGAACAATACTTCAAAAGGACTTTTCCAATTGAGGACAGAAGTAGGCATTTTATTGATCAAATACGTGGCTGCCAGAAGGCATTCTCCCCAAAACCTAATGGGCATGTGAGCATGAATTTTTAAGGCTCTGGCAGTTTCTAATAAGTGGCGATGCTTTCGCTCAACACGCCCATTCTGTTGTGGTCTTGCCACAACACTCTTTTGATGAATTATGCCAAGGTCACTGAACAACACATTACAGGTAGCCTGCAGAAACTCTGTCCCATGATCTGACCTGATCATCTTGACTTTAGTACTAAACTGTGTTTCCACCATTCTTAAGAAACCCCTTATTACACCTGGTACTAAATCTTTGCTAGAAAGTAAGTAGGTCCAAGTACATATAGAGCAATCATCCACTATTGTTAAGAAGTACTTGGCACCATTTAAACTAGGAATCTTATATGAACCCCATAAATCCATATGAATGAGATCAAAGCATTTTGATGCATGAGAAAAGCTTCTTGGAAAGGGAAGAGTGTGATGTTTGGACAAAATGCAAGTTTCACAAAAAAAATCTTTTATTCCATGAATAGAATTGTCACAAGCATGTCTAAGTTTCTCAACAGAAGAATGCCCAAGTCTAGCATGCAGTAGCTCAATGCTTACAGCCTTAACATCTTTCTTTGTGACAGACAAATTACATTTTTCATGCCTATTAGGAACAGTGTGTTGCAATACAGACACTTTACATTTATTGTGGATGTTATTAGGAAAACAGGCTGATGTAGAAGTAGTTGATGAGGATAGTCTAAACAGGCCTCTAACCTTCTTAGCTGAAGCCCAAGGAACCTTACTTGAAAGGTCCTGGAATATACACAAATCTTTTGTGAATATAGCATGTAATGGTAGATGATCAAGTAACCTAGGGACTAATAAAAGGTTTTGTTGAAAATCTGGCACAATGAAAACATTGTGCAGGATTATTTTGGAATTCAACTTCATCTTTCCAACTCTATAAACTGTTTTAAGAACACCATCTGGTAATGCAATATGAATTGGTTGTTTTAAAGCATGAATATCATGTAATAAGTGTTCGTGAGGTGTCATATGATCAGATGCACCTGTGTCCACTATCCAATCATCTGACGCAAGCAGTGGTGAAACAGTGTGAACAAAAGAGTTTGGTAAGATACCTGCAAAACTGACAGAAGCTGCAGGTGTATTCTCAGCAAAATTCTTCATTACTTGCTGATAAATTGATTGAGCCATGTTGTTAATGAGGTTAGAATCAAGATTCGATGCTGCATCTTGAGTTGGATTTGAAACACCAGCAATGTGAAAACCAGAAGAAGATGGAGCCATTGAATCAGAAAACTCTAGTGGTGAATCTGTGTCAAAACCAGAATCACTGACCATAGTATCCACATTATGAGCAGACCTTTTGTAGACATTACTACCAGGCCTGAAGTAAGTATCAGCAGGCTTGGTTTGATATGAACCTTTGCCTTTACGGAATTTATTCTGCTTCTTGAGAAGAAAGCAAAAATCCATAATATGACCCTTCTTGCCACAATGTTCACAAGTCATCAACTTGTGACATTCTGTAACATCATGGCCTTTGATGTTACAATTAGAACATCTCTTAAAGTTCTGATCATCTGAACCATTATCAGTCCTAGCTTTCTTCCAATCACCTTGCCTAGAGTCAGATTGCCTAGAACTGGCATAAGCATTAGCTTCAGCCAAAACATCCACAGCTTCAGAGATTTGTTTTTGTCTCTCAATCTTTTGCAACAAGGAATAAGCCTTATGTAAGGATGGCATAGGTTCCATGGACAACACATTAGTCTTAGTAGTTTCATAAGAAGCATTTAGGCCCATCAAGAACTGAATCAGCTTGTTGTTAGACTCCCTGTCTACAATCCTCTTGAGCATATGACAGGTACAGGTGTCCAGAGCACCACAACTGCAGATAGGAATAGGATCAACAGCATCAAGATTCTCCCAAGTCCTCTTCATATTACTGTAATATTCCACCAGTGAAGTATTGGATTGAGATATTCCTCCTAACTCCTTTCGTAACTGATAAATCTCAATGCCATTGATTTGGCCATATCTCTCTATGAGTTCAGTCCATAACTCCTTAGAACTCCTGGCATATGCAACCGTATCACGAATCTCAGGAACCAGAGAGTTTGAAATCCACCTTTTCACAAACAGATTACAACGCACCCACTGATGATAAGTCTTATCAGTCTGAGGAGGTTGTTTGAATGTTCCATCAACGAAACCTTCTTTATTCTTAGTAATAAGTGCCAGACATGCATCACGTTTCCAAGACAGAAAACCAGTTCCATTAAAAAGAACTTCAGTCAATTTAAGACTTGGTTGATCAGTATTAAACAAATGAAGAGGATCATCAAAGCATGCGTAAGTAGTAGCAGCAGATGATGGTGTATTTGCAGAATTAGGAGACATTTTGAGAAATGTTTGAAGAAGAAAAGATCAAGATTATGATTGGAGAGAAAATTTGTGAATTGTGCGGAAGCGGAGAAAACCTAATTTGTGATTTTTGTGAATGAAAAAAGTAAAGATTATACCAGAAACGAGCAATGAAGAATGCGCAGAAAGAATCTGGAAAAATCGGATCGAAAAACCTCAAGCTCTAATACCATGTTAAAACCTCCAAACTCCATTGATGAACATATTGAATTGCAGAGAAGAAGAGGTAAATAGAATGTGAGATATTTATTTATGAATCAGTTAGGTTGTTACAAGAGTGGTTAGGCATATATATAGTATGTACAAAGTTTGTTAGGAAGCTAACTAACTAACTTTACAGCTAATGACAGCTAAGCATAACAACCAAACAATCTAACTAATTCACACCAACATCACCCAAACTCAATTTAATGGGAACAACTATGATGAATGGTCTCGAATTTCCACCTTGCGTTATTAGCGAAAGGCAAAGTCGGGTACGTGAATGGTACTATTGCCGAACCAACCGAATCCGGCGCTGCTCTTGACTCGTGGACATCCACGAATGCTCTGGTCACAGCGTGGCTCTTCAACTCCATCGAATCATCCCTGCGTAAGTCGATTTCCTATCGTCCCGAAGCCAAACAGGTATGGCTTGATATTCGATCTCGTTTCTTTCAAAATAATGATGCTCGTATTTACCGTCTTCAAGCGAATTTAATGGCTTGTCGTCAAGCTCCAAATGAACCTCTCATGACATATTATGGCCGACTAGTCAAAATATGGGATGAACTCCTTGAAGCTGACCCGATACCCCCTGCCCTATAATCCATGTCCTTGTCCTTGGTTGTCCATTCTTAGTGAGCGTTGGGAGCGTCGACGGGTACGGGATTTCCTTATTGGGGCTCGATAAACAATTTGATAGTGCTAGATCACAATTACTTAACTTCATTTACAATAGACTGTTTCAAGAGGAGGGTATGCGACGGTTCTCTGCCTCGAAACCCATTATCCGCCCCGACACCATGGCCTTTGTCGCTCGTCTCAACACCACCCCTCGTCCAAACAGCCGTTCTTCTAGCACCCCCAATACTGACCCAACTCGTCCTCACTGTGCCGTGTGTTTACGCCATGGTCACGTTTATAAAGTTTGTTATCGGTATACGGGGAAGTTTCCTGAGTGGTGGGGGGACCGACCTCGAGACCGTATTCTCGTAAATGAAACCGACATGAGTCGAACTATAACTCCCGATGTGGAAGGTCGTGCTCGGTGGGAACAACTAAAGAAAACTTCAGGTAAGGTTGCTACCTCGGGTACCTCTGCTCCCTCGGGTAATCAGGGTTCCACCGGAAACCAGGGGGTCCACGGGCTCATATGGTGACTAGTGGGTTCCGTGACAATGCTACTTGTTCGTCGACACAACTTGATAACATCGACTTCAACAATCTCACACCGGTCGAACTCAATGACATTCACCAACTGTTACACGATCGAAAAAATGGCCTTCGCCTGCTCATTTGAATGGTAATTCCTATTCTACTTTAAATTGGATTATCGACACCGGGGCATCCCACCACATGTCGAGATGTCGCGATTTTTTTCGAACCTATGCACCATGCCACCGCTGTCCGTGGGTCTCCTTAATGGAGACCTCACGATAGCCTCTCACATAGGTGATGTTATTTTCTCTTCTAACTTTATTTTACGTGATGTATATACTTCTCTGACAAATTGAGTTGTAATTTAATCTCTGTTTCAAAGCTGTTACTCGATCACAATCTCACAATTCAATTTTCGCCTACTATGTGTCTTATTCAGGACCGTTCCTCGAAGATGACGATTGGTGCGAGTGAACAAGTGGACGGACTATATTACTTGATCGGAGTTCGACAAGATCCCGTTCTCCTTCATACCGTCGCCACACATCAGTCCCATGAGATATGGCATAGGAGGTTGGGGCATCCCTCTACTTCCGTCCTACGTTTTCTTCCTTTTTTGAATAATTGTGCTAAAACTCATTTTAATAGCACCTCGTGTGATATTTTTTTAAGGGCCAAACAAACCCGTTCTGTTTTCTCTTTAAGCTCGAACACTGCGGACAATATTTTTGATTTAATTCACTGCGATTTATGGGGACCATATTCTATTAATGCATCTTGTGGTTATTCCTATTTTCTAACCATAGTTGATGATTTCTCTCGATCCACTTGGGTCTATTTATTAAAACGTAAAAGTGATACCCGACCAACTCTTTTACATTTTTTCTCCATGGTGGAACGCCAATTTCATCACAAAATAAAGATTTTACGAAGTGACAACGGCACCGAATTTACAAATTTAAACGATTTCTTTTTTGAAAATGGGAGAGTCGAACAAAAACGTCCCTCAACAAAATGGGAGAGTCGAACGAAAACATCGTCACATTCTTAATGTGGCGCGTGCGCTTTTATTTCAAGCTTTTCTACCTATCTCGTTTTGGGGTGAATGCATCCTTACCGCCGTCTATCTCATTAATAGAACCCCAAGCACCAAACTCAATGGTAAAACCCCATACGAAGTCCTTTTCCAAAAACCCCCCACCCTTGACCCACATACGAGTCTTTGGATGTCTTTGTGACGCGCGCCGTATTAATCGAACCAAAGACAAGTTTGCTCCCCGTAGCACCAAATGTGTCTTCTTAGGGTACCCATTCGGAAAGAAGGGGTGGCGTGTCCTCGACCTAGAAACCCAAAAAGTGTTTTCCTCCTGTGACGTTGTCTTTATCAGGATAGGGGCTTAGTTTAAACTGTGATACAAGAAGCTTACATTGTGAAACTCAAACTCTTAGATTCACAGAATAGGGGCTTAGTTTCACAATATAATCTTCTAGTTTCACAGAATAAGGGCTGATAATCACAATAAAAAAAAAGAAACTAAAACTGTGAAACAATAAGCTTTATGAAACCCAAACTCAGATTCACAGAATAGGGGCTAAGTTTCACAATCTAAGCTTCTAGTTTCACAGAATACGGGCTGAGAATCACAGAATAAAAAAAAGAAACTTAAACACTGAAACAAGAAGCTTACATTGTGAAACCCAAACTCTTAGATTCACAGAATAGGAGATTAGTTTCACAATATAAGCTTCTAGCTTCACATAATAAGGAAAAAAACTTAAAATATGGGATGAGATTCACAAAAACAGGAACTTAGATTCAGATGATTCACAAAATAATAAGGAAAATAAACTTGATTAATTAAAAATATCATTCATACATAGCTAGATAATTATACAAAAGGCTGGCTTGATAAATGTAATTACAGAAGAGCACTACAAAAGACTAAAACCGAACACATTTAGGCCAGCCACTAACATGGCAAAAAGTGGTACAAAGTTGAGCAGTTGTGCTATATATCTACCAAGAAAGGTAAATCAAAATACGATAAAGTTTCCCGAGTCATCAACTCTGTTGAAGTATCAACTGCTAAGTCAAGTTCTGGAGATGGCACATCTAAATTGCCAAGCAACTCATTCGCTTGTGCGATTTCAGCATCAGTGAGATCTTTAAGGTGTTCTCTTTATAAAGGATTTTGATCTTGGAAATAATGTAGGAGTAATTTAGATCCCGAATCTTTAGTCATAAAGCACTTGCATCTTTTGTAAATTATTCTAGAACCCCTACGAATAATTCTCACACCATTGACATCATTAATACGCAGAGAAATCCCATACGCAACTTGAATGAGAGGTGCACTAGGGTGTATGAGGAAAAGCTGAGACCGGTTCCTACAGACCAACGCCGTGTTTGCCTTATCTTGGTAACAATTAAGTCGTTTGAAGATGTTATTCATTAGATCTTGATGATTGAAAACAGCCAGTTGGGGTTGATCACGATTGTTAGTGAGCTTAACAGTCCGTAAGGGAGCATAGTCATAACCTCTTTTTTTTTTTCTCTTAGAGCATGTTTGGCAACTCGGAATTGGAATTGCATTCCGTAATTGAAACATTTCATGTGTTTGGAAACCTCTAGAATTTAGAATTGGAATTGGACTCAATTCCTTACCAATTCCAAGCTAATTAAAATTTGAGCCTTTCAAATCCCTACCATATACTAGTTATTTCAATTCCATCATTAACTTTAGGTCTTTTTTATATCCAAATTTAATCGTAATATTTTAATTTTCGACATTTTTTCCGATCGCGAATATTTTCCCCAAATAAAAAATTTTCGATCACTTCGACCGATATCCGTCTCGCCCAATTCCACGGGTTTCCCAAACGAACTTTTGGAATTGGATTTCGAATTGAATTCAAACATTTTGATTTCTACAATTGAAATCATCAAAATGAAATCATTTCCGTGTTTCCAAACGTGGCCTTATGTAATTTTGGACAAAATGTGCTTTATCTTCTGCGTGAGCATTCACTACCCACCCCGTGCATCAGATTCCATAATTGACCAGAGGTAATGAAGGTTAAAACTAGAAAGTAACCTACAAGCATCACAAATAGAATCAAAAAAAGGAGAAATAGAAACTAGTAAGGAAAGAAGCCGTAAGATTCACAAAATAATAGAAAGTAAATTAAACAAAAATACTAAGTTTTTTTAACTTATTATGTGAATCTCAGCCCTTATTAAGTGAATCTAAAAGCTTATATTGTGAAACTAATCCCCTATTCTGTGAATCTAAGAGCTTCAAGGTTAAAAAATGACCCTCGTAGAAGGTAGAACTGTGGAAACCACTCAAAAGTTACATTAATCTTCACCAAAAACATTATTAGCAAATAATATCAATATAAGCAGTAAAATGTTAGGCAGATGAGATGCAGCTACTGTACACTTAAGCATCAACACGTTTAAAAGACGGAGTAGCTACTAAAATTTCCTCAAATCTTCGAAATGAAACACACATCCAAAGAACGACAACGAAATCACATTATATTATGTGAACCTCAGACCTTATTATGTGAATCTAAGAGCTTCTTGATACCCATCGTTGTGGGTGTCAAAAATAAAATTTATAACTCCAACCTTAAACTATAGATACAGTAAGTCAGGGTCGAACCACAAGGAGGTTGGGAGTACTAACTGTTCTAGATTTCCATGTCTTAAGGTAACAAAGGGTGGTTTTATGATTGGTTTTGGTTATCAACTAAGTCTAGTAAATAAAACAAGAATGAAAATGAAATTAGGTGTAAAAATATGATAAAAAGAATGCTAGGATGTTCGGGTCACTATAGCTACGATGGCAGGCGGTCTAGGTAAACATGTATTACAGTCGCGTAAGGGGTATAACAAGTCCTTTCGGTCCGAGTTAACTAATAGCTTCTTTCGGCCTATGCTATTAGTCCCTAGGTCTCAACTATTCTAGTTGTCAACATGATAGGTGATTCCTAATGTCTAAGTCACATACCCTTCGGTCTTAGTAACTTAGCTGTCTTAAAACGTTAACTAATGCCCTTCCCTATCTCTCGATCCACGGGTTGGTCATTACTAAGCACCTAACAAGTCTCATCTCGGTCTCATTGATAGGCATTTCACTTAACGGAACAAAACAGGTCTGATCATACACGAAATCAGTCGACCGACCAGCTACTCCAGTCGGTCAACCAATCAGTTCAGTCGACCGACCAGAGAAGCCAGTCGGTCGACTGAGGTCTTTTACGGGTTGCCCTAAACTACGCCATCTACGCTATAATTTGCCTACATCCTAACAAATAGGGTTTAGCTACTCATAACGATGATGAAAACAGTAATAATAATAACAACGCTATAATTTGCCTACATCCTAACAAATAGGGTTTAGCTACTCATAACGATGATGAAAACAGTAATAATAATAACAACAACAGTACAAAACATGATTGGCGATTAATAATATAACAATTAACAAGAATGACGGTTTAGGGATTCTAACTAACCGGATGCCAATATACCGTAACAAAAGGAAGTCGAAGAACTGAAAGATTAGAACTTTATTGATGAAATTCGCGTGGAAAACTGATTGTTGAATGAGAATTCTAAAACCTAAAACTAAAGAACGATTAAAACTAAGTAAACAAAAGATTTAAAAGTTGATGTATGCTAAAGCTAGATTAAGAACTGAATTAGTAAAAAAGATCATTAGTACACATGGATAATTAGGCTTTTACAGAAATCTCTGAAGACTTCCTTAACCTAATCATGCGTTAGTGGGCTTTAATCCTTTTCTGAAATCTTCCGGAAACAGGCTTCTGGTCGACCGACCGCTGGTGCTGGTCGGTCGACCAGTTATCGGGGTCGACACAGCTTCTGCTTTTGTAATTAAGGATTCTGAGATCTCGCTTGTCAGGTATATTGGTCGACCGACTAGTGTGCTCGTTCGGTCGACTGATATACCTGATGTATCAGTTCCTTTTGCTTCTCAACTCGGTCTTTCGTCCTTGAAATGCGCGTTAGACTTCATTTCTTCTTTATTCCTTCGTGTCCTTAGCAACACAAATCCACATGAAGACGGGTTTGACTTGAAATCGGCTCATTTCCGTATAAATCTGCAATAAAGCATAAAAATACGAAAGTAGACGAAATAGGGAAAATAATAACCAAAAACTCATAAATGAGCTCTGAAATGCGTGTAAAAATAGATGTAAAACATCATAAAATAGACACGAATCACTTCTATAGTGAAACCAATCCCTATTCTGTGAATCTAAGAGCTTCAAGGTTAAAAAATGACCCTCGTAGAAGGTAGAACTATGGAAACTACTCAAAAGTATAGATTAATCTTCATCAAAAACATTATTCGCAGATAATATCATTATTAGCAGTAAAATGTTAGGGAAAACTCTCCAAATGAGGTGCAGCTAATGTACACTTAAGCATCATTTAAAAGACGGATTAGCTACTAAAATTTACTCAAACCTTCGAAAATGAAACACGCATCCAAAGAACGACAACGAAATCACATTATACCGTACTCAAGCATCAAAAACACTCTCAAAATAGAGTGAAAACTACTAAAATTAACTATGAAACAACATCACAAGTTAGACTAAAAGGTTTATCCTCACAAACCTAGGTATTATGATCAGCATGCATTTTGTAATGATATTTCATCACAAACCTAGGTTAAATGAAATTGATCATAACTAAGCGTGAACAATAACAATAATCGAGCAGAAAAAGAACGCATAGAAATATTTCGAAATCAAGTGAGGGAAAATAGCAAAAAAAATCAACAAAATTGAAATCGAGGTTAAAAGAACATACGAAGACGGGCGATCAGAATCTGAGTGATAAATGCAGGATGATGATGATGATCAGAGTACGATGGAGGCGAAGAGGGAAAGGCGAAGACGGAAAGGCGAAAGAGAGAGAATGTGCAGTTACTGAAGAGTTCATAGAAAATGAAAAAAAATGTTACGCGCAAATGAATTTTGGAATGGTAGTTTGGTTGGGTTTTGTTGAAGGATACATGGCAACATCTGGTGTAATTCTATTATTTACATCCGACGGCTTAGAAAGGGTACGGCGGCCTCACACTAAAGGGTGTCTCACGTGATTCGATTTATATATATATATATATATATATATATATATATATATATATATATATATATATATATATATATATATATATATATATATATATATATATATATATATATATATATATATATATAGAGGCAAGATCCGGTGAGAACGATCATTCGGTGCATACGGTGAGAACGCATATCTACCATTGGATTATACTAAATATGAAAGGCTGTGATTAAATCTAAAACAATCCTTTTATTATTTCATAATTTACACCAAGTTTTCTCTCTCCGTTCTCACCACCACCGCATTTCTCGCTAATCACCTGTTCCACCGTCTCGAACTTCCTTGACACCGTCATTCAACATTTTGAACCGTCAACTTTCAAACTCTAGATCTTAATTTTCCGGCGAAATCTTTTGCGTGTGGAAGTGGTCGATCAGGTTAGGAAAATATGAATAAGAAAATCACAGGTAGGTATAAACGTTGGTAATCGAGATTTGAAAAGGTCGCCATAGTTTCTTGTGGTGTTCCGACTTGATCAAAATTCAAAACGAAACGTGATGGAATTATCATTGATTCATGGATGCGTTGATAGAGAGATCGTGATGGCAGAGTGTTCTGGTGATGTCGATAGCGGCGATTGTTGTCGATGATGTATACGATGGAGGAGGTTGTGATTTGGTGGTTTTAATATAATTATTTTTGGTGGTTTTAATATAATTGGACTGTTATTTGATGGCAACTTGTCGGGGCGTATTACTTTGAGGAGGGAGAATAATATGTTATGTTTTGTAGTTGTCTAGCTAGAATTGTTAAAAAAAAATGTATCTATTCCATTAAAAAATGTATCTGTAAAAAAGTAAAAAAAAAACGTATTTACTCCGACAAAAAATTTATCTACTCCGTCAAAAAATATATCTATTCCGTCAAAAAATGTATTTAGGTGTATGTAAAAAAGTTTAAAAAATGTATTTACCCCGTCAGAAAATGTATCTACGTTTATGTAAAAAGTAAAAAAAAAATGTATCTACTCCGTCAAAAAATGTATCTAGGTTTAAGTAAAAAAAATGTATCTACCCGTCAAAAAATGTATCTAGGTTTATGTAAAAAAGTAAAAAAAAAATGTATCTACTCCGTCAAAAAATGTATTTAGGTTTAAGTAAAAAAAATGTATCTACCCGTAAAAAAATGTATCTAGGTTTATGTAAAAAAGAAAAAAAAAATGTATCTACTCCGTCAAAAAATGTATTTAGGTTTAAGTAAAAAAAATGTACCTACCCGTCAAAAAATGTATCTAGGTTTATGTAAAAAAGTAAAAAAAAATGTATCTACTCCGTCAAAAAATGTATTTAGGTTTAAGTAAAAAAATGTAACTAGATTTATGTCAAATATCTACTCCGTCAAAAAATGTATCTAGATTTATATAAAAAGTAAAAAAATGTATCTACCTCGTCAAAAAATGTATCTAGGTTTATATAAAAAATAAATAAAAAATGTATCTACCCCGCCAACAAATGTATCTAGGTTAATGTAAAAAAGTAAAAAAAAATGTATTTAGTCCGTAAAAAATGTATCTAGGTTTATGTAAAAAGCTAAAAAAAAAATGTATCTACTCCGTCAAAAAATGTAACTAGAATTTTGACGAAAAATTAAATTGGGAAAATAAATTAGGGAATTTTTTATTGTGGAAAAAAATAATTGGGAATTGTATATTGGGATAAATAAACGTACGATGAGCAAAAATAATGAGAGGAGAAAGAAAGAGATGGGAGCATAGCAATGTTTTAACATAAAACATATGTGGGTTGTGAGTATTTCTCAAGTGTTGATTGTGTTTTAATCCAATGGTTGTAAATCGTTCTCAGCGTATGCACCGTATAAGCGTTCTCACCGGATCCTAAATCTGTATGTATATATATATATATATATATACACATATATATATATATATATATATATATATATATATATATATATATATATATATATATATATATATATATATATATATATGTGTATATATATATATATATCTATACACACATATATATATACACATAGATTTAGGATCGGGTGAGAACGGTTATTCGGTGCATACGGTGAGAACGAGTCACATCCGTTAGATTTAAGCAAACTGTACGGATTTGATTAAAACAAAAAGGCATCACGGTCTCCTATGTGATTGCATAAAAAAAATCCAAATCCAACTTTTCCTTTTCTCTCACTGACCTTATCTCTTCCCCTGCTTTAACAAATCACCTCAGACCAGTCACCAATTATAATTGCCGTCGTCGCCGGCAACGACCAGTAACAACACCGGCGAATACAGTAAACATCTCTAAGTCCGACGCAATTCCACAAATTCTATTCAACATTTCTAACTCGCAACTCTGAAACTCCCCATCATCGTCACCTTTATTGTCTCCTACCAACCATTGTCATTGTTTGAGCCAAATGAAATTATCAAGTTTAATTATTGATGTATCTCAAGGAATATTTAATGTACCTACTAATTGATTTTGTGTATCTAACTACTATTTGTTTGTATCTTACCATCGATACACAAAATTGTTTTCTCCTTCCAACCATTACCATAGTTGGAGCTAAACGAAATTATCAAGTTTAATTATTGATGTATCTGAAAGAATATTTAATGTACCTACTAACTGATTTTGTGTATCTAACCACTATTTGTATGTATCTTATCTGGATACACAAAATTAGTTATGAGGTACATAAAAGCCGGTTTGAGATACATTGATATAGAGACAAAATATACTAATAGCGTTTTGCTTAAACTGAGAAGAGTATTCGGCGACTGCTGTCGTTGATTATATGTAGTCGAAAAATGGGTCACCTGCGGTCGCTAAGGTGGTAGCATTATTGGAGTTTGGCGGCGAAAGATGATGAAGAAGGAAACTGATGTGAGAACCAATATGGTGTGCAGGTATGTTAGTCAATGTTGCGCTGGTACAAGGGACGTTCGTTGTCTCGCCGACATTGTTGATTGATTGTTGTTGGCGGCGACGGTAAGTTTCTTTGAATCGTTGTTCACCGACGCTAGTAGCACCTGAGCAGATTGGAGACGAGGGTTGATGAACCGGATATGAAGGAGAATGATTTTTCGTCGATATTTGTCACACACCGGTGCCGGGGATGTGGTGTCGGACCTCCGGTAACGGCAGCCTAACATGTGATGGTGGGCTTGGCTCGTATCAGTGTATGATGGGTAATTAAAATTGTGAGGTGTTAGTGTGTGAGGTAGAGGGTGGGGACCTGGGACTGGGTATCACGAATATGGGTCATTGATTTTGTGTAATCCAATGGATGTGAGTCGTTCTCACCGTATGCACCGAATAACCGTTCTCACCGGATCTTGACTCTATACACAATAATGAATAATTAAATCGAAAATAATTCAGACCAAATTTTAATTATAATTATATCAATCTTAACCAAATAAATACAAGAACATTTTAAGCTTTCTAATGCATCCACGTTATCATATACGAATACAATTTTATTCTTTTGTAAAGATGTAAGACCCATAGCAAATAATCTTTTTACAATAAAAGCGATAGAATTTAAAGAGATCTGATTGGTTGTCTAATTTAATAGGAAAAAAAAAGTAATTTTCTAAAATTGGTCCACCACTAACTTGCCTCACATTTTTTCAAGTCGATTTTGTAAAATGACTTTTTTAAACATGTACAAATAAATTTTGGTCCATATATTACATATGTTTACCTTCTATTTATAATGGGTTGTAAAATATATTTTCATAGGTTTATATGACTCATAAGCGACTCCAACTAACGTTAGTTAGAAAATTTATTAGCAACAATAACAAGTTTATAGCAAATATGACCTCGAACGTAACTTTTAAAAGAATTATCAAGTATTTGTAGCGTTATCATCGAAGGGTAGTTATTAATAAATTAAATTATTTGTACGTCAAATTTCAAGTTGTAGACTATTTATATTATCATGATATTTACCATCAATCATTTACATTTCTTCCGATAATACTATAATATTCATATGCGACCCGTGCATTTTTTTGCACGGGGTTAAAACTAGTATGTAATTAATTACTGAAAAACCTATATGTCTATGTTTTGTACGTAAATCTTTACGTCTATGTTTGTACGTAAATATTAATGAATAACGAATAATGAATAATTTAAATCAAAAATAATTTAGGCCAAATTTTAACTACGACAATAAATTACGCGAATTGATAAAAATTCCGTTCAAATTTTAAGCGACGAAAATAAATTACGATAATAATGAAAATAAAGTACAAAAACTTACACCAATTGATAAAAATCAATGTTGTTACAAAAATAAAAGTATGTGACTAAAGTTAATAGATAATAAACCATCAATGTATCAAAAAATTTAAATCCTAAATACTAAATTCAACTACAAATTAACTGTAAATGCATAATATTTGAATTTCTTTTTAAAAAATAAAACAAATAAGTTATTACGTACATCATGAATATATTCAATCATATATAATGTTTTGTGCATTAAATCCCTGTTGATATTAAATATGAAAATTAATGTAGTCTACGGTGAAATTTTCCAATATTTGAAATGATATTTAGACTGTTTTAGTTAATTTTATAATTATGTTTCTTAAATCGTATTGCAAACCCCTTAAATTTTGATAATTATTTTTATTTTATAGCGATATTTAAATTTTTAGCTATTTATTATTTTATATACATTGGATTTAATATACTATATAGTAAATACCATGTTTTAACACTGCCTTCGTGTATTTTTCACGAAATTAAAACATGTGTAATTTCAAACCCATGTAATTTTTGCATGTGTTTTAGCTTATTATCATTATAAAAGAAATAGAGTATAAAAGATTCATGTTTTTTGGTTAATAATATTTTCAAGTGTTATTTCATTATATAAATATTCTTGAAACATACTCGTGTAATTTAGCACGGGTTGAAAACTAGTAAGAAGATTATTTATATAAAAAGTGTGTAAATGAAGGATCTTAAAACACTTGTTCACCCTATTATCCAAGAGTTATTAAAGAATTTCATTTAACAATATTTAAAAGAACAATTAGTTTGTAAGCTTAAGACAAAATTCCATTTTCAATGCAAAAAGTGCCATAAATAAACGTATTTGTTAAATCTTGCACGGTGATTTACTAAATTCGAACACACTTTGCCCCAATATTCCAAATTTACCCTTCTTTAAAATAAATTAAAAAAATCATCTCTCTTCTCTCCCAAAACTAAATTAATTCATTACAAATTCGTCAAATATGGATCTTAATCCACCCATATAACAAGTAATTTCGTTTTTTTACCATTAATATATGTATTTTAATTGATTTAATGACTTTTTTTAAAGAAAAATAAATTTTATTATTAGGGTTTTAATTTCTATGGTTGGTTTGTCGCGGTTGCCGATTTGGTCGAAGCACGGTGTTCAACGGCCACCTGGGTTTGTAGTGTAGTCTGTTTGTGCGGTGTGCAGGATATGCCAAATTGATGAATTCACATGATTTACAATCCTCTTAAAATTTCCGATCAAAATTAATGTGTTTGTGAATTCATCAATTTGGCTCATGCGTTAATCAAATTAGCAGCCTCACATTTGACATTTCATCATAAATCTTCGACTATCCTGCACCGTCGACCAAATACTTCACAGTCAACCACCTCCTCCTCTCTCATTGTCGTTCAGATTAGTTTCAAAGGTCGTTCAGATATTTCAAAGGTGAGGCGCTGAAAATCAACGGGATATTTTTTAGGATTTTTTTGTTTCTTTTCTAGGTTTTTTTATTTGTCTCTCTTTTGATGGCGTGAGAAATGAGAGGGGTAGATTCGAAATAAGACGAAAAATTGTGCGGGATTTAGTATATCTCTAAATAAATATGAGAACTCTAAATTTTTCTATAAATAGAATAGCAAAAGACCTATGTTGGAAATAAAATATGAATATATGATTATACTCCCTCCATTCTTTTTATATCACCCCATCTCATTATTCACGTTTGCCGATGTCCATTTTGTTTTGATTATATCTTTAGCTACATACACTACTACAGAAACCCTTAAGGACATCGGTTAATGGACATCAGATTTTGGAAAAATCTGATGTAATTAATTTGCACATCAGTTGATTACAAAAATCTAATGTCCTTATAAAGTAAAGGACATCGTTTTCTATTTCAAACCTATGTCCATAAGTATTGATTTTAATGCACATCAGACTAAATGACAACCCATGTATATTAATTGATGAAGGACAACGATTATTCAAGTAAGCCGATGTTAATTATTCACTACTAGAAGATCCACTGTTACAAAAGCCTTAACCTTGCTTCACTTATTTTCTTCGTCTTTATTATTTGTCATATCCACAGTTCATCTTGCTCCTTCAATCCACGGTTCATCCATTCTCTCAATCTCAATCTAACTTGTGTTCTACTAACTTCTTCTAATATATTCATTTTCTCAATTCATCAGCACCACCACCCTCCTTCATTCATTCATTTTTTCATACATTCATTTCTCTCCATTAGGGTTCGTCTTTTTCGAATTTGGTTTCTATTTGCGATTTTCTGGACTTGCTTTCGAATTCCTCTTGTTTATTAGTAATTCCCCACCAAATACACCTTTAATTATCCCTTTTCTCATTCAAATTCGACAAAAACAGTCGAAATATGGAATAGGGTTTCGAATTTTCAGATTTGTGATTTGTGATTTGAGATTTGAGATTGCCCACGAATCTCTCAGTTTTCGTTATAGGAAGGATTTCGGGTTTTTCGGACGACATGGGATTGTTGGTGCGCAGGTACCGTTGGGGATTGGATTGGCTTTTGCGCAAAAGTATAACAAGGAAGAGGCTGTTAGTTTTGCATTGTATGGTGATGGTGCTGCCAATCAGGGGCAGTTATTTGAAGCTCTTAATATGGCTGCTCTTTGGGATCTTCCTGCTATTTTGGTCTGCGAGAATAATCATTGTATGTTTCTTTCTTTTCTCGCTTCATTTGGTTAGTTGAATATATGCTTTTGCTGTTTTGATGCTTTTAGATGCTCATCATGTTATGCTGTTAGCTGACTCCACATCATTTATGGATTATGATTTTTTTTAATGAAAACTCGCTTGAGAGTTATGATTGGATTGGATTGGATTTTTTGTCACGATTCCTTAGTATGCCTCTCATCAGGCTTTGTATGTGAATGCTACTTTTGCTTTACTGAATGAACGGTGAATTATTATCGAATATGAATTTGTAAGCAATTCTGTAAAGAAACAAAGACTCACAATTGTCTGGAGAACTAAATCAAAATGACTCATTAGACTGTATTTGTTTCTTGTACGGTGGAGCAGCCGCAGCAGCTTGATTGTGCTACCCTTGGTAATCATCATTATTGGGTGGTGTCTAAAGAGTGTCGCCGTGTTTCCTTACATAGTAGTAAGGTTTTGCATATTTGACCCTTCTTATCTATCTTAGGCAAAACCCTTTGAGACATTAGGGCAATTTTGTTGTATACTAGTTTATGAACCTTAAAGTAGTTTTTCTTTGTTTCATTCTATTTCCTTTTTTAGGCTTAATAGCTTGGTCTGGTGGTGTTTTAAATGGAAATTTTGTTTCACTTCTCGTGGTCCATGGCCCATGGCTACATTTCTATGCGTAGTTCATCGACTAATATTCGGTTACCCCTGAATTTTTCATTGATGCGTGATTTCTCCTTTCAATTTAGATGGAATGGGGACTGCAGAATGGAGAGCTGCAAAGAGCCCAGCCTACTACAAGCGTGGAGATTATGTTCCTGGGTTGAAGGTACAGTATTTGATTTGGATTTCCAAGCGTTACTTGATTGGGATGTTTTGTAATCAGAATTGGTTAGTCATATTTCATTGGAGGTGTTTTGGACTTCATTAATGTATGGTTATCAGGAGTCATCTGTTTTTTCCTCCCTGCAAAATGGTTTTATATGATGATTTTTGTGATTCAACACCAAATCATTTTTGGGCTAACACTTAATTGTTACTAAATCTCAGCTTGTAGAAACTTCGGAAGCTGATAATATTTTGCACACGAGTTGGGACTAGCTCGACAAGTATACTTTTTTTTTTTTAGAAAATCACTGACAGCATTTCGCCTTTTTCAAGGGAGTGGCTTAGTAGGATTTAGCAAAACAAGTGCTGTGAGTGATTGAAATTACATATCTGGAAGATGTAGGGTTTGCCCTTCAGAGGAAAAGAATGAGGCACTGATTCAAACTGGACTCACTGGAGGGTTTTGAAGCATTAGGTGTGATGTGAGTTTAATGTATATTATTTTCTCCAACAATTCAAGACTTGGCAAGTTAGGATGGGAAAAATATAAGTTTTATGACAAAAAGGCTCTGCTCATCCACTGTTTGGCTATTCATTTAGGAAATAAGCTTATTATGTTCTTGATGTGTTTTACGTGGTATATTTTTGGAGAGGAGATATTTTGTTACATGAGACAAGTAAACTTAGCATAAAATTGGAATGCCTTGCAGGTTGATGGTATGGATGTACTGGCAGTTAAGCAGGCGTGCGCATATGCCAAGGATTATGTCTTGAAGAATGGGCCCATTGTAAGTAATGTTCTAGATCATGAGTTTGTTTAGAAAACGTTTCTTCACCAACTGCATGGTGATACATGACTACTTTCAGTATTTATTAGTTTATTACCATGTGTTATTGTGTGATGTGATCAGGTATTGCTCATGGAGAGGAAGGTTCTCAATTTTTTCTGCTTTCAACTCTGTGTTCCTACCGCAAAAACTTTTTTGAGGAGATACATCCTTGCTGCACAAGCTACTTACAAGGTACGATAATGTGCTTAACTTTTCTACTGATTTTTGAGTTATTAACATGAAGCAGAACTTGGATGTTCTATTCCATATTTGCAGGCCCCTTCTGACTTGGAGTTCTTGGCAAATTATCTGAAATTTTGTTAGTTTCCATATGTACCTTACTTCTCAGCTTACACACTTGTTTTTGCTATGTTCAAGTGCTTTCTTTTGTTGCCCAATGACAAGTTGACAACCTATACATCATTTATGCGTTCTGAGTTTATTCTTATTGTTTCTAGTGTAAATTTCTTATCTTACAACATGTATATTGTACAGATGTATCAACCACCATGATTGTTCAGATGCCATTAGCACGCTATATATATTATGAAGTTGTTTTTCCGTATTATTATTAAAGCTAGAATTTTGTGCATGATTTACAGGTTTTCAAACAACGACTGCCATATTCCCAAGAAGAAATCGACGAGGTCAGGGACTTGTGGGCGGACTATTTTCTAAATGCATAGTCTTTCTAGCTAGTAACGTAGTACGTACTTTGATTTTGCAAACTAAGCCGATGTTTGGTTAGTTGTTGAACTTGTGATCTCTAGGCTATTTTGGATGTCGTCTAAAATGACGGATAACCCTATATGTTTGGTTAGTTGATGATTTTGGATAATTTATATGAAAGACGACCGACCTTTGTCGTGATTTACTTTGTCCCTGTTTAATGAAAGACGAACGACTTTGTCGTGCTTCGCTTTGAATTTGTGTTTGTTTGGTTGATGGTATGGCAGTCTGGCTGGCATCTGAATAATGTATACTGGTGGTACAAATTACCATCAATACCAGCTTTTTTTTTTAAAAAAAAAGACAACATCAAGGACAACGGTTTATTCAATAGTATGATGCATATTAACTTGTAATGCACATGGGCTTCGGTCAACAACCGATGTACAAAACATAAATGGACATCAGATTACAGCTAAAGAATGATGTGCATACATATGATGGACATCAGACATATTACACCTCCGATGTGCATACATATGAAGGACATCAAATGTGAACTAAAGAATGATATGCATAAGAATGATGGACATCAGATTTATTAAACCTCCGATGTGCAATAACATAATGGACATCAGATGTTTTAAACATCCGATGTGCATAAGGATGATGGACATCAGACGTTTTAAACATCCGATGTGCATTATCAAATGGACATCGGTTGCACAACCGATGTCCTTGATACCCATAATGGACATCAGTGAACTCTACATCGGTTGCTAATTCGATGTCCTTGACCATAAAAGTCCGATGTCCTTAAGGCTTTCTGTAGTAGTGATACTACTAAAAATTATAAAAGTTTGATATTCTTAATCCTCTTATCAAGACAATCCAAAAAAGATCTCACATGAATATATTTTCGTGAACGGATGAAGAGAAAACCGACGTTGAATAGTCGATTGTGAATAGTGTCAAAACAAAAGTTGGGTGATATAAAAAGAATGGAGGGAGTATCTTTAATTCAACTTGCAAATATATTCTTTTTTTCATTTCAGATTTGTGTAAAGACAACATTAATAAAAAAAGGGATATTCTACGGTGTACCCTCGAGTTTTTCAATTTTCTACGTTGTACCCTTACATTTTTTAAATTCTATGGTATGCCCTTAAACTCTATACATTAGTCTATACAATAACCTTATTTATCAGTTTTGCTAGCTTAATTTCTTAATTTATCTATTAAATCATCTATTTAACCTTTCAGTTACTCGACAACCTTCTCATTTACTTATTAGTTCACCGAATTACCATTAACCAACCAAATAGTATACAAATCTAACTCAATTTCATCAAATTTCTATTATTATTTCATGCTTCATAACATATGTTTTTAATAGAAGTTTATGCTTATTTAAAGATATGTGTGATACTTTCTATATAGAATGGTGATATCCATTAATAAGTCAAAATAAATGTCAAATTAGGACTTTTTATAGTAATAATGTTAATGGAGATTTGAAGGAGGTCATTATGGGGAATAAGTAAGAAGATTAAGGGTATACAATAGAAATTATAAAATGTAGGGGTACAACATAGAAAACCGAAAAACATGAGGGTACACCGTAGAATATCCCTAAAAAAACCCTTGTGAATGTGAAACACTTGTTGTCAAAATATCGGAAATTCGGAATTTTGTTTTCTTAACAAAAAATTCTCCTTTTGTTGTATCATAAACCACCGTGCATAGAATTTGCATTGTTACACGGTTTTACAGTCGCTTGACAAAATAAGAATGTTCCACTATCTCGTGTACATTATTTGACTTAGGCTAGAGCTTTTCTTCTTTTTGATCATTCTTGCATTATCCTTGAGGAGTAATTGAGAGTTTCAAATGCTCTTAAACATAACCAAGAAGCAAACTATTAGATGACAAAGACACTTGACATCATAACCAAGTGTAGTGTAGCACTGCCATATCTAGCATGTCAGTAGTTTATTTGAGTAAATAAGTTTCTTATCAAATACTTATAAAAAAAACAAAATAACGTAATTGAAACTTTGGTCAAATAAGTTAACTAAAATGTTTTACCAAACAAAAACTAACTAACCACATTTACTCTAATGGTTAATTATAGGATTACAAGTGGACCAAATTGAATGTGGATGATCAAATTATCGTCAAAAATATTTCTCATATAAAAAAGTAAACAATTGATTGAAACAACAAAAAAAATACTTAAACAACTAACTATAAACAAAGGAGTATCATTTGATTTATATTGTCAATTCGAATCCTCTATTCATTGCAGAGAGTAGAGAGGATCCTAACTAATTCAATAATATGGCCGGAGTTGGTAATCGATAGCACATTTGAATTATTTGTTCTGAAAATTATTTTGTGCATTTGGTATGGTTTGTCTCTAGGAAAACAGATTATCATCTATCTCTATAAAAGGAGTAGAATTTAACTCATTCTGATTGGTTCACTGAAACAAGAAAAAAAACTACCCACTAACTTTTAGTTTGATTTAATTTCCTTCTCTCCTAAATTCAGAATTCGCATTACTAATTACGTAATCAATTGCAGTATTACATTTCGTCGTTATCATAATAAAATACGATACGATCAAATTATTGTTCATCGAAAATATAAATAACAGTATACAACGTTTCAATAAAATACGATATAGAACGGTCTAAATATAAAAATCAAATCCGAAAAACAAAAAATTACAAACACGAAAAATAATTACAGTCCAAAAATTAAATTACATTATATTCTCCAATTTTTCAATCATATCAAATATAAATTAAGATACCAAACAAAATAAATACGGTAAAATACGATATACAACGGTCCAATATATATCAAAATTATTACGTTTTCGCCAATGTCGTAATAAAAATCATGTATATTAGAAAACAATTACTGAAAATCAGCACAAAAAATAAACAAAACGGGAATTCCAACCTAAATAACTCAAAGTCAACTAAAAATTATTCACGTGGGGATATTACGTTTATTAATCAGGTTGCATATTAATGATTAATGATAATACTAATTATAGTACTAATACTAATAAAATACTGGAATAAAATTCTGGAAATAAACTGAAAATCTGAAAATTACAATTTTATTATGCTAAAAAAGCTGCAAATTAATCTTATTTATGTAGATCTACTCCTAGGAGATTGAGACGATATTGATAATAATCAAATAATTGACAGTTATAAAGAACACACAAGTAGGTAATAACAAAACACGCGATTAATATTTCTAATAAAAAATCCGTTAATTCTGAAACCATAACAAATAAAATTTGCCTTTTACAATAGTAATGAAATAGGTCGGATTTTATCGTAAAAGAATTGGTTTATTTTAGTAATTCATGATTTATAATAATTTATATATTATCTACTTAATTTTTATTTTGAATTATATTTGTATTAATTAGTCACATATTTATGAGTAACCAATATTTAAAAACAGAACCGTACACTGGTTGGTCTTGCTTGTGACGGGTCATCATTTATGACGGATATTTTGTGAGATAAAATGGATAGAAAATGAGTTAGTGGAGAAAGGGGATCAAGTGGGAGAGAGAAAAAGTGGATATTTTGTGAAATAAAATAGTACCCGTCGCAAGTTTGCGACGGATATTCCCGTCGCAAATGAGAATTTGTGCAAACTAGTTGGGTGTAGAATCTCCATTGGAAAGAGGAGAAACAGCCTCTATCAAAGACGTGGACACTAGGTCCTTTCCCTATATCACTATATGTATCTCTCTTGATAAAACTACTGTAATATTTTCAGTCCCCAAAGGGGTAAATTCACAATTTACAATAAAGTTAAATAAAGTAAATTTTGTCACAAATTACTTCAAATCTACGAGTCGCCTTTATGTAAAATCAATTTACATAATCGACAATAATAGGAATTTTGTTAATGCTTGGAGCACTATGCTTGGTGTTGAATTAAATGTTGATTCTACAGCACCGTAAATGGGTTAATTTGTTTATTATTACACTTCTACTTACTTGGATAAAAGTAGAATATTATGATTCCCTCACCACTAAAGGCTCCCTTGAGCAACTCAATCATAAGAAAGACCAAATTTATTCAACAAAAAAAAAAAAAAAAAAAAAAAAAGAAAGACCAAATTTACCATCCAACTCTTGTCATAACTTGCTAAAATAAAAGGAATTTTTTGGTTAATGGGTGTTATTTACCTAATTAATTGGGTAATTGTTGTTGAAATGAAATTTTTTTCCAGATTCATAACAGCGTTAGTGAATGGTGAGCAAAAAACCACGCATTGAAACCAGTGGCTTCTGAAAATGTTAAAAATAAAAGACTAAATTACAAATTACCACCTAATATGTTTCTTTTTTTACAAATTACCACCTACTATATTCAACTTTACAAATAACCACCTAAGTTTCTTATTTATCAACACCAATCTAACTTATTTTACATACGTATGACGGTTTTGCGTAATTATCGACTCGTTTTCATTTTAACGACTTCCGATCATTTTTTATGACCAAACTACCCTTACTAATTATTATACCCACATTGACTTCTTTTTTTCCCCTTTCTCTTCTATTGTTCACAATTAAGAAACAACTATTTCCTAATCTTAGAAATCAATTTAGGAATTTTTTCAATTTATCCTCTTTCAATTCCATCAATTTACAATTTACAATAGTTTACCTTAGAAGCAAGAAAGTTACAGCCAAGAAAAAAAAATAAGCAGAAAAGAAATAGAAGGTATGATGCTTTGGTTTTGTGTCTGTTTTTGTCTTTAATTTTTAGACGTTAGTTTTGTTTTACAATCATTTGTCATTGCTATGCTTCATGTGCTTTTGCCCACTGTATGTATGTAGTATAAATTTGTAATTCTTTTTCGACGGCATGTTATTTTAGCACCTACTTAAGACGGGTCGACTTTTCTTAAGCTTAAGACGGGTTAAATAACTGTCTTAAGGATATATGCGTTTTACTTTTAAGATGTATATGACCGTCTTAAGATAGGCGAATTGATTATTTCAAATTTTCTGATTACAATTATGGTACAGTTTTATTTTGTGCGAGCCAAGTATGATGAGAGGTATTATGATCTTTTCTTGTATGCTTATTTTATTGCTTGGTTGTAAACTATTGTAAATGGAATTGAAAGAGGATAAATTGAAAAAATCCCTAAATTGATTTTTAGGGTTAGGAATAAATAGATGTTTTTTAATTGTGAACAATAGAAGAGAAAGGGAAAAAAAAGAAGTCAATGTGTGTATAATAATTAGTAAGGGTAGTTTGGTCATAAAAAATGATCGGAAGTCGTTAAAATGAAAACGAGTCGATAATTACGCAAAACCGTCATACGTATGTAAAATAAGTTAGATTGGTGTTGATAAATAAGAAACTTAGGTGGTTATTTGTAAAGTTGAATATAATAGGTGGTAATTTGTAAAAAAGGAAACATATTAGGTGGTAATTTGTAATTTAGTCAAAATAAAACACACACAAAACCGTCCTTAGCGACTTTGGTTAAAAAATAAAAAACACACACAAACCAGTGGCTTTTGGATTGGAATTTGTCCATAAACACAGCAAAGCCGCTGCTTACCTTGGCGGCTTTACTACTTTTTTTTTTTTTTTTTTTTGAAATTTTAGGCAAAGCCGCTCATCTTCATAGCTGCTTTACCCCTCCCACTATTCTCCCTCATCGGCTTTGTTGAGAATCTGGAAAAAAAAAAATGTCCACGTGGACACTAAAACCCCAAATAGTTTCATTTCAACCCCAATTACCCAATTAATTGGGCACTAAAACTTGAGAGAGACGGTCTTTCAATAATTTATTGAGAGACCATTCTTTTGTACCCTTTTATTTGTATTTTGTGACCCTTTTGTCATTGATCGTACCATAGTAATTTCGTACTTATTTACATAATAAATGTACACATTTTATCTTTAATAATGATTTGTACCTATTATATTAGTTTTAGTATCATTTTTTCTTAAATTTGTACAATAGTCTCTCAATAAACTTATTGAGAGGCGGCCTCTCAGGAGACCTACTGTGGTAAATAACACTCATTAACCAAAAAATTCAAATAAAAGATACTTTCGTTTATTTGTTTTCTTCTCATTTGGTTTATTGCGATCTCCAACACGTATATTTGATCGTGTTTTTCGACACTTTATTAAGTATAAATGCTCTAATTTCAAAACTTAAAATTTATTATTCTCAAGATTATTTACGGTCAAAGTTCGAAAATTTTGACCTCTAAAAAGCAAATGGGAAGAAAAGAGAAAAATGAAGGGAGTTATATTTATATCTTGAATTTAATATCATCTGACTTTCATGTTATTTCTTCCTATACAGAACGGTAACATTATCAGTAAGACTCACCAAAGTCTTAAAACTCTGCCACATCAGCTTTCCACTAATATTTATTATTATTATATTGTTCAGACTTACTTCAGATTCACTTCAGACTTTATACATTATTCCTCACTCAACTCAGACTCTACTTTTCCACTACACTTTTTTTATCGGATTTTAGATAAAAAGGAAAATAATAATACTTTGACACATGGTAGCCATTTATTGGTTGTCATTTATAAAACGGTGGGATAAAGACTTTTGTAAAGTCTTAAGTTGAGTCTCTCAAGACTTTATCAAGACTTGGGTAGAGTAGATTATTAGGGATCTTACAAAACTCACCAATAATCCTACCCTAAATCAGATTTAATTATTTATTTTTTGACAACCGTAAATTTAATAGCCGTATGATATACATGACAATGTCATATAAATGCGCACATAGCGGTTGAGGTACGCTTTGGTGCTGCCCATGTCTTCATTCTTCTTCCAATTATTCGGCGCACTTCCTTCATTTTGGATTAAGTTGCAACGATCTTATATTCTTGGTAGAACTCAGTTGGTGTTACTTTATGGTTAGAATTAATTAAAGTGAAAATTAGAAATAATCACCTAGTATTTACGGTATTTTACAAATTACCACCTTATATTTCATTTATTACAAAATACAACCTACCTTAGAACGTATATATCCAAACTCATACCGTATTTCACTTCCGTCATATTTCCACTTATTTCCCGACTCAATTCCTGTAGAAACAGGGGAACGTAGCAACAGAGATGGTAGGTTGAAAGTAATTATTATTGAATGAATGATTACACTTACAACATCTCATAATATATAAAATACATCCAAGAATTATGGAAAACAATAAACAAAAATAAAGGAACTAAAATAATATATACAAGTTTATGATACAGAAGATATCATTCTGATGATACGCATATGATATTGTCTGATCTTTATTTGATATAGCAAATCATTCCTCCTATACTCCCTCTCAAGGTGGAGCATTGGGTAATCAAATACCCAGCTTGCCTTGAAGACACTCAAACGCCTCGCCTGCGAGCGCCTTTGTAAAAAGGTCAGCTATTTGTTCTAAACTTCGCACATGAGCAGTAGATATATTTCATTCAAGAATATGATGGCGAATGAAGTGACAATCCACCTCGATATGCTTGGTACGATCATGGAAAACGGTATTTTTTGCTATGTGTAAAGCTGCTTGGTTGTCACAATAAAGCTTCATAGGTTGTGTGTGACTTATTCCAAGTGACGATAAAAAGGACTTTAGCCAAAGTAATTCTCTAGTTACGGTTGCCATCGCACGATACTCCGCTTCGGCGGTTGATTTTGCTACTGTCACCTGTTTCTTTGCTTTCCACGATATCGGTGTTGTTCCCAAGGATACAAAATACCCGGTTAAAGACCTCCTAGTCAATGGGCATCGGGCATAATCTGAATCCGAATATCCATTCAGCTAAAAGTTTGAAGTTTTCTCAATAATGATCCCTTTACTTGGGGTTCCCTTTATGTAACGGAGAGCTCTCAATACGGCATCCATATGCTCCTTTCTTGGAGCGTGGACAAATTGTGATAATATGTGCACAACATATACAAAATCCGGTCGTGTAATTGTCAAATATATGAGACGACCTACTAACCTTCGATACTTCATAGGATCCTTCAAAAAATAGCCGTTTGCAAGTGCTAGATTGTGGTTTTGCTCAATAGGTGTTCTCACTGGCTTGGCTCCCTCCATGCCTCCGTCTATCACAATTTCAGTTGTATATTTGCGTTGACTAAGAAACAATCCTCTTGGCCCCGAAGCTACCTCTATGCCGAGAAAGTATTTGAGTCGGCCAAGATCTTTAATACCAAAACTCTTGTCAAGAAAAACTTTCAGCTGTGAGCATGCCTCGTCATTGTTACTTACGATAATCATATCGTCTACATAGACCAAAACTCCAAGGAAAATGTCATTCACATTATATGTAAATAGAGAATAGTCAGCTAAGGATTGAACAAACCCGTATTTCCTCAATGAATTAGTCAATTTTGCAAACCAATTCCGTGAAGCTTGCTTCAACCCGTATAAAGACTTTAATAATTTACACACCTTGTGTTCGCCATTGATTTCGAACCCTTGAGGCACCCGCATGTACACCTCCTCTTCCAAATCTCCATGAAGGAATGCATTGTTCACATCTAACTGAGCTATAGACCACCCTTTATGTACAGCCACCGCTAGAAGACAACGGACACTAGTCATTTTCGCGATGGGTGCAAAAGTTTCGTGGTAATCTACTCCCTTTATCTGTGTGAACCCTTGTGCCACCAATCTGGCTTTATATCGCTCCAAGGAACCATCAGCTTTATATTTCACCTTATATACCCATTTACATCCAATAGGTCTCTTGCCTTTGGTAAGTCAACAATCTGCCAAGTTATATTCTTTTCTAGCGCCGCGATTTCGCTTGCCATAGCATCTCGCCATTCAAGGTGTTTCACTACTTCTATGTAATTATTTGGCTCCTTAATGGCATCAATTTTGGCTAAGAAACATCTGTGAGCAGAAGAAAAACAATTGCAAGCAACATAATCTACTATTGGATAACGAGTACCTTTTCCACGAGATGAGGATTGAACGGTATGAGCTTGCCTCGAGGGGTTTATTATTCGTGTTGATTTACAAACGTAGTCTTTATTCCAATAAAGTTCGAATTTTTCTCGAGCACCTCGGCCTGCTGGTACCTCTTCGACACCCTGCGTATCTTTTTTGTTCAATGACCTGCTGAACGGCCTCGGTTTCAGCAACATTGCCCCCTGTTTCGGGGTTGTCTGTTTCAACAAAAACTGAACTGTCTGTGGGTACATTTGGACTTGGGTCTGCACAATCTCTGAGTATATTTGGATTTTGGTCTTCACAGTAAATAGGAATGCTTTGCACAACAGGTGAGTCAATGTTTTGTGTTGTATTTGGATTTGGGTTTTCACGGTAAGTGGGAATGTTTTGTAAATCCGGTGAGTCAATGGTTTGTGTTGTATTTGGATTCGTAATTTCCATGGGAAATACATGTTCGTAAAATATGACATCCCGTGATGCAAAAAATGTGTGGCGAGTAAGGTCATATACTTTCCACCCCTTTTTCCGGTGTGGGTATCCAAGAAACATACACCGCTTTCCTTTCTCTCCAAATTTATCTTTTGGCTTGTCTTTGTTGTGGGCGTAACAAAGACTTCCAAAAACTCGAATATTATCTAAGCTAGGCTTTTCACCATGAATAATTTCATAAGGAGTCATTCCATCTAAGATACGTGTCGGTGTCCGATTAATTAAATATGCAGACGTAAGAACACATTCTCCCCAAAAATGTTTGGGTAAGCTTGCGTGGAACATGAGAGTTCTAGCCTTTTCTAAAATATGACGATGTTTACGTTCTACCCTCCCATTTTGGTGTGGGGTATCTACATTAGTCGTTTGAAACACCATCCCATTTTTTCTATAATAATCGGTCATGACACCCGAAGTGAATTCGGTTCCATTATCGCTTTGAATTATTTTTACTTGCTTGCCAAATTGTGTTAGTGTCATTTGGCAAAAATCTATCATAAGCTGACTCACTTCCCCTCTATCTTTCATAAGGTAGACCCATACTCCCCTACTATAATCATCTACGATAGTCAGAAAGTAATGTGCACCTGACAAGCTCCCTATCTTATACGGACCCCAAATATCACAATGTATAATGTGAAATAAAACAGTGCTTCTTTTATTGTTTAATTGAAAAACAGACCGCGTTTGCTTTGCCCGACAACACGAGTCACATACTTCATTGGAGCTCCAATTTAAAGTGCTACCAACTAATGGAGAAAAGGAATATAAAATATTACTTGACGGATGTCCAAGTCTTCGGTGCCAAAGCCGTGTACTCACGTCTGTCGTAATTCGAGTCACTTTCTCTTTGTCACGCTTGAGATAATAAACCCCGTCTTTGTGCTCACCCCGCCCAATCGTCATTCTTGTAGATTGGTCCTGTATAACACAATAGGTAGGATAAAATGTTACAAAACAATTATTTTTTTCAATCAATTGCTGTATCGAGATTAAATCACAATTTAAACCGGGAACGTAAAGAACGTCCTTTAGAACAAAGTTGTCATTCACGATGATTTCCCCATGCTCGTCGGCTTTAATCTGCATTCCATTTGGTAAGGAAACAGTAGAAGGTGCTCTTTTTCTAATACTAGCAAGTAACAAATGTTTTCCCGTTATATGATGCGAGGCACCGCTATCTAATAACCAATTAATGTCCATACCTGTTAATTTTGTACTACCTTCTGACTTTGTTTGCAGCAAGTTTCTCAACTGGACTACCTCTTCTTGGCTGAAAGATAATTTGTGTCTGTCACTGTTTGTTGTCGCTGCATTCACCACCTGGGAATCGTTAATCTGTCCGCGACCCTTGTGCCCATAAGCAAGACTTTCCTCCTCGCCTTCAATAACAATAGGTTTTCTTATTAACCCCTCGACGAAACCCATTTTATTCTTTGCGCCGAGTCTATTACGAAACAGTTCGTAATTTCCACCATTAAATATTGTTTGAGTTAATGACAAATTCGGTCTCTCGGATGGATGCAGATACAGGGGGATGACGGAAGTGTATGGTCAATTTATTTTCCTCCGTTTCCCCTCTTGGTACTGCCTTTGCTACCATCTCCATCACCCATGATTGATTTATTTTTGCGGAAGGTGTTTGATTAGGATAAAAAAATGTGCTCTGATGCCATGTAGAAACAGGGGAACGTAGCAACAGAGATGGTAGGTTGAAAGTAATTATTATTGAAGGAATGATTACACTTACAACATCTCATAATATATAAAATACATCCAAGAATTATGGAAAACAATAAACAAAAATAAAGGAACTAAAATATTATATACAAGATTATGATACAGAAGATATCATTCTGATGATACACATATGATATTGTCTGATCTTTATTTGATATAGCAAATCATTCCTCCTATAATTCCTAACTAAACTAACAAATTAGTTTAATTAACCTCTAAATAAACTAATAACAACTTTTGTCCAAAAATAAAACCAACTGACTTGGTATTCCTTCACCTAACTCACGAGAAACATCTCCTTCATTATCAATTTGTATCCGTCCAACATCATCACCATGGAAGCTCATCATCAATCATGTACATCTTCATCATTTTCTTTTTAGAAGGTACCAATTGTTTTTATGCTTTGATTGCTCTTGATTCTGGGTTAATAAAAACCCTAGTTTTAGTAATTAGGAATTTTTATGATTATATTATTGGTTTGTCTCAAATATCGTTTTCAAATTTTTCTGTTTCAATTATGATTATTTGTTACCCTAATTTTAATTAAAGTTTCAAATATGATTGTTTGTTTCAATTGCAGATGTTCCAATTCTAGGCATCATCCGCCATATCTTGAATCGGAATAGTAGCCCTGCAACCGTCATACAAAATTTCAAGATGTTGTTAAGAAACAAAGAGAAGTGAAGCAGGAAGGTAAAGCTAAGTGACTTATCGCCTTGTTGGATGATTACTTCGTGGCCAGGGATTTGTATGCGGATCCTGCTGCTATTGAGCTTGTCTTCCCTATCGAAATTGAATGAATTAAGTTGTGACGGAAAGAAAACTAAAGAGTAAAGACTCCTAATGAATGTGCCCTTTATGACTCATGTGCTAAATTTCTGACTTCTGTCATAATTTTCTTCCCTTAAAGGCAGACGGTCCTATGTCTAGTAATAGAAGACTGTTATATAATTACTTAATTGTATCTGATTTTATTGATGACTAGATGAAGAAGAGAAAGTATAAAACTGGACTTATTTCTGACTTCTTTGGTGCTGGGACGTCTCAAAAGTCTAGTTCCTCTCCCTCTCCACATCAAACTATACCTCAAAGTGGAGTCATTGATGAAATATATACTACTCAAGAAGAGCAAGTGGTCCCATCAGAATATAGTCATGATACACCACAAAATGAAACAAAAACAAATGATCAAAATGCTCCTGTCAATGAGGAATTTGTGTATGATTTTGATATTTTTCCTTGTGATCCCGGGAAAAGAATCCCCATATCATCCTACCCTCCTAATGATCAAGATATGATAAGGAGGGGATTCATCAGTAAGGGGATGTTACAACCTCGTAATCATTCCTTCCCTCAAACTGATTTTGGAACTCAGCATAATTCTTGTAAGCGTCAATTTAAAGAAGCTTGGTATGACAAGTATAATTGGCTTGAATATAGCATTGAAAAAAATGCAGCCTTTTGTTTTGTGTGCTACTTGTTTAAGGACAAAACAAGTATTCCAGGAAATGATAAATATGTGAGAGACGGGTTTAAAAGTTGGAATCAAGCTCATGAAATATTTCAAAAACATATTGGCCAGAGTGTTGTCAGTGCTCATAAACAAGCTCGAGAGAAATATGATTTTTTCAATTCCCCAAAAGCATCCATCGTTGAAAATTTCACTAAGACAACCAATGAAGTTTCTATTCTTTACAAAGCTCGCTTGACTCACTTGCTTGATTGTTTGAAGTTCCTGTTGCGCTAAGGCTTAGCATTTCGTGGGCACGATGAGTCTAAAACTTCAAGTAATAAAGGTAACTTTCGTGAACTTTTGCAATGGCTTGCGGAAAAAGATGAGAATGTCAATAAGGTTGTGTTAAAACATGCTCCCAAAAAATCAAAACTGATTTGTCATGAAATTCAAATAGATCTTATTCATGCTTGTGCTAAGGAAACTACTAAACTGATTCTTGATGAGCTTGGTGATGAATATTTTGCAATTTTAGTCGATGAATCAGGTGATGTGTCTTATAAAGAGCAGTTGGCCATTTGTTTACGTTTTGTTGATAAAAGGGGGAGAGTCTCTGAAAGCTTTCTTGGTGTGGTGAAAATGAAGAATACTTGTTCTTTAGCACTTAAAGTAGCAATTAAAAAGATGATCGAGGATAACAAACTAAGCATGTCTAGAATCCGTGGTCAAGGTTATGACGGAGCTAGTAACATGAGAGGTGAAATTAATGGTCTCAAAACTTTGATTATGAGCGAAACTCCATCCGCTTATTATGTTCATTGTTTTGTTCATCAACTTCAATTGACTCTTGTTGCCGTTACTAAGGAGAATGTTGATTGCACATATATGGTTTTTTGAACAAGTTGGTTTTTTTGTTGAATCTTATGGGAATTTCTTGTAAGCGGAAAGAAATGCTTCGAGAAGTTCAAGCTAAGAAAATTCTAGAAAGTTTGGAATTGAATGAAAAGAAAAGTGGGATAGATTTGAATCAAGAGCTTAGTTTACCTAGACCGAGTGATACTCGTTCGGGTTCTTACTATAGAACAATGTTAAACATGATGTCATTGTACCCTTCTATCTTTGAAGTGCTTCTGATAGTTGGAAAAACTGGTCATCGTGATGATCGGTTAAAAGCTCAAACGGTGATGGCTTCTTTTGAGTCATTTCAATTTGTCTTTATGGCTCGATTGATGATTGTCATATTTGGGTACACGTATGAATTGTGTCAAGCTTTGCAAAGAAGAGATCAAGATATCGTGAATGTCATGACGTTCGGTTGACTAAAGACAGATTGCTAAAGATTAGAGAAGATGGTTGGGAACATTTTTTGGAAGGTGTGACTTCTTTTTGTGCCAAATATAATATTGAGGTTCCTCAAATGGATGATATTTATTGTCCCCCAGGGAGATCAAGACGTTATTTTGAAAAAGTTACAAATATTCACCGATTTCGGTATGATATATTTGTAAGCATCATTGCTCCAAGAATTGAACGATCGATTTGATGAAGTAAACATGGAGTTACTTATTTGTATGTCTTGTTTTAACCCCATCAATTCTTTTGCGGCTTTTGATAAGACAAATTAAAGTTAATTAGACCTGCCGAGTTTTATCCGGATAGTTTCTCTTCAACTGATAGAACGAGACTTGAATTTCAACTTGATCATTTTATTGATGATATGCGGAGTGATGCAGGATTTGCAAGTTTAGAAGACATTGGTCAACTTTCCGTGATGCTTGTTTCAACAAATAAGCATTCTTATTATCAACTAGTCTATCTACTTCTACGACTAGTATTGATTCTTCCGGTGGCTACCGCTAGTGTGGAACGAGTTTTCTATGCTATGACTTACGTGATGAACAAGCTGAGAAATAGCATGGGTGATCAACTATTGAATGATAGCTTGGTAACATTCATTGAAAGAGATTTTTTTTCTCGAGTTGACAATGATGACATAATAGATCGTTATCAAGGCAAGAAAACACGCAGTTGTTTATTACCTCCCCGTCCCTTAGAGTAAAGATGTAATTTGAAGTAATTGTATTTTGGATACTTTTTATAAAATTATGTAATAATCATGAAATTTTAATTTCCGCATCCCCTTTCCCGCAATCCAAGATACGCCTCTGCTCCTAGATTCCCATGTCAGGGAACACAAATCAAATCCAGTATCCCGGGTGTAGATACCCGCAAGTTCTTGCAAACATTGTGAATATTATGTTGCTAAATTACAAGTAGGAGATTCAATGATTAGGGTTGATGTTCTTAACGGGCGTACTGTTGCCTAAAAGACTTCATAAACTCTACATTAATGAATAATGATCCTCCGTTACATTAGAATGAATAGGTCAGTTTACATGTAAGTGTATAATCATGAAATAACTATATTTTGTTAAGCTTATTATGAACTGTGTCACTACGGTTTCTTATGAGGTTCTTTTTAATTGTGCCCCTCTCAAACAATTTAAGCCGTCATGTGGGATCCGACAGGGAGATCCTCTTTCTCCGTATCTGTTTATCCTGTGCATGGAAATTCTATCGCATAATATATCTCTGCCGCTGCGAAGGAAGGATTCTTGTTTGGTATACGGGCTTCAAAGGAATGCCCCCAATCTCGCATTTGTTTTTTTGCGGATGATTCTATCTTTTTCTTGCATGATAAGAAGAATGCTTATTCCATTCTTCGAGGGATCCTGGATTCGTATTGTCAAGCTTCTGGGCAATTCATTAATAATAATAAATCTGGCATTTTGTTTAGCCCTAGTACGACTATGGCATCGGCTCGGGAGGGTTTACGGGTTCTACATATTACAGATAACAAAGGTATTGGTAAATACCTTGGTATTGGTACTGATTTTGGAGGTTCTAAGCTAAGAGATTATTTTTTGATGATATTCTGGAACGTGCTAAGAAGCGTCTTGCATCTTGGAATGGAGTTTTTCTATCCCCGGCTGGGCGGTTAACTTTGATCTCCTCTATTTTGTCCACTATCTCTAATCATATCCTATCGGTGTTTAAGATACCGGTAAGTGTGGCAAAAAAGTTAAATCCTATTTTGGCACATTTCTTGTGGGCTGGAATGAGATCAAAAGCTACTATTCATTGGGCTTGTAAACACTTCATTAGTCTCCCTAAATCGGAAGGTGGCCTTGGTATTCGGAATATTGAATGTATGAATAAAGCACTTTTAGGGAAGATTGTGTGACATGTTTTGGAGAATAGATCCTCGTTGATCAGTCGTGTGTTTTTTGATAAGGTCTTTAATTGTACGATCCCTGGTATTGCCGCTAAGGTTAGGATTGGATCTGGTATTTCCTGGGGATGTCGAAGTATTCGGTTGGGAGCGGCTGTGATCTTGGATGGGGTTGGCTGGAATTGTCGGCCGGACTCACCGCTTAATATTTGGTCCAATTATTGGATTAATGGGCAAAAAAACCCCTTTTGTTACTAGATTCGGATTCCCACCACCTGAAAGTTATTGGTCATGGTCGATTGCAAAAATCGTTAATCCTAATAAATCTTGGAACAAAGATCTTATCCATGAGATTTTTAGTGAGGAATGGGCCAACAAAATTTGTGCCATTCCCTTATGTGTCACTACTAAGGAGGATACTGCCTTCTGGAGATTCTGTCGGGATGGTTGTTATTCGGTCAAATATGGATATGGCCTTTGTCTGAAAGAGTTTTTAGTTGGTAAATGCTCTACCACTGATATCAGTAGAACTAAAGATAAATTTAGGTCCTTTTGTAGGAAAAGTTTGTGGAAGCTACCTGGGCCTAATAAATGGAAAGTCTTGATTTGGCGCATTATTACGGGGTCTCTTTCTGTAGGTGCTGAGTTTCTTAGAAGAAACCTGGCATCTTCTTCCCCTTGCCACCTTTGTCAGGATGATCAGTCTTTGGAAACCATTGAACATCTTTTTCGGGATTGTCAATTTGTTCGTAGACCGTGGTCTTCTTCCCCTCTCGGTATTAATTGCGATATGACTTCGTTATCAGCCTCAAAGATTGGGTTATTAATTGGATCTCTTTTTTGAGATCGAGGGAGGATGCTGATTTCAACCTAATCCATTTCCTCTCTTGCCTATGGAGTATTTGGGTTTTAAGAAATAATGTTCTTTTCTCAGGTACATCTCCTTCCCCTTGTGGTTTTTTTCAGGTACAACGATCCTTTGTCAGTCTTGCTTTTGCTGCCCGGGATAAAATGTCTTCCAAGTCCACTCCACTTTTTGACTCGTCGGTGTACCCCGTGGACTCCGTTCATAGTCTCCTTAAGGATTATTTTCCTATCCCCCTTATTGTGGGTCAGGGTCACTGCAGTGCTTTCCGTGTTAAGGTTGATGCGGGTTGGGATACTAGCCTTAATGGCTCGACTGGTTGGATTGTTTACGCACCTGATGGATCCTGTTTTGGAAGGTTTACTAAGAAATTCCTGGCTGTGTCTCATCTTCAAGCTGAGTCTTTTGGCTACTCTAAATAATATTAGACATCTGGATATCTCCTCTGACTGTCTATCCCTTCTTCTGCAAATTACTGGGGCGGTGCAGCCTTCCCAAGATATTAAGGGGATCCTTGTGGACATTAAGTTTTTATTTTCTTCCTTTCACTGTTTATGTATTAGTTTTATTCCTAGAAGTTTGAACAAGGTTGCCCACAACCTTGCAAAGGCTGTTGTTTAGTCTTTATTTTACACTTGTCAAAAATATATATATCTAAAATTTGAATCACGTGAGGCCGCCCTCTTAGCGTGAGGCTGCCGGACCCATCCTAAACCGTCAGATCTAATATCATGAGCGCACCAGATTGTGCCACGTGTCCATATATAATATCAAACAAAAAAAAACGGACACTCCTCACTTCATTCTCGCGTCTTTTCAAATTCGTTCAATAACAAGAACCCGTTGCTCTCTCTCTCTCTCTCTCTCTCTCTCTCTCTCTCTCTCTCTCTCTCGTCTCATCTTCTTCCCGGAGTTATCATTAACCGCCATTATCATCGTCCTTCATCTTTCTTCGTATGTTCCTTAACTAGCTTTTGATTTTGCGTTGTTATACTGTTTTGTTTAATTACTGATTTTTGCTCTTTATTTTGTTTTTTTTTTGCTATTTTCCTGCTCGATGATTTTTGCTCTCTATTTTGTTCTGTTTTTTTGCTATTTTCCTGCTCGATTATCATTAGTTGAATGTTTATTGTTATTTTTCATTGTTAGTGATAACTAGGGTTGTAATGAAAATATTTAGGTTTTGAGAGTGTTTTTGATTATTTAGTACGTTATAATGTGATTTCGTTGTCGTTCTTTGGATGCGTGGTTCATTTTCGAAGTTTTGAGGCGAAATAAGCAAGCATTGTCGTTCTTCGAAGTTTTTAACATTGAAACTCTTAATTCACAGAATAATGTATTAGTTTCACAATATAAGCTCTTAGATTCACATAATAAGGTCTGAGATTCACATAATAAGGAAAATAAACTTATTATTTTCTATTATTTTCAGTTTAAGTTTCTTTTGCTTATTCTGTGATTCTCGGTCCTTATTCTGTGAAACTAGAAGCTTAGGTTGTGAAACTAAGGCCTTATTATGTGAATCTAAGAGTTTGGGTTTCACAATGTATGCTTCTTTTGTTTCACAGTTTAAGTTTCTTTTGCTTATTCTGTGATTCTCAGTCCTTATTCTGTGAAACTAGAAGCTTAGGTTGTGAAACTAAGCCCTTATTATGTGAAATCTAAGAGTCTGGGTTTCACAATGTATGCTTTTTGATTCTATTTGTAATGCTTGTAGGTTACTTTCTGGTTTTAACCTTCATTACCTCTGGTCAATTATGGAAACCTGGTGCAAGGGGTGGGTAGTGAATCTTCATGCAGAAGATAAAGCATATTTTTTGTCCGGAATAAGAGAAAAAAAAGAGGCTATGAAATTCTCATTTGCTCCTTTACGGACTGTTGAGCTCACTAACAATCGTTATCAACCCCAACTGGCTGTTTTCAATAATCAAGATGTATTGAATAACATCTTCAAACGACTTAAGTGTAACCAAGATAAGGCAAACATGGCGTTGGTCCGTCGGAACTGGTCTCAGCTTTTCCTCATACACCCTAGTGCACCTCTCATTCAAGTTGTGTATGAGATTTCTCTGCGTATTAATGATGTCAATGGTGTGAGAATCATTCGTAGGGGTTCTATAATAATTTATAAAAGATGTAAGTGCTTTATGACTAATGATTCGGGATCTAAATTACTCCTACATTATTACCAAGGTGAAAATGATTTGCAAAGAGAACACCTTAGAGATCTCACTGATGCTGAAATCGCACAAGCGAATGAGTTGATTGACAATTTTCATGTGCCATCTCCAGAACTTGACATAGCAGTTGCTACTTCAACAGACTTACTAACTCGGGCAACTTTATCGTATTTAGATTTACCTTTGTTGCTCGATATGTAGCACAACTGCTCAACTTTGTACCACTTTTTGCCATGATAGTGGCTGGCCTAAATGTGTTCGTTTTAGTCTTTTGTAGTGCTCTTCTGTAATTACATCTATCAAGCCATCCTTTTGTGTAATTATCTAGCTATGTATGAATGATATTTTTAATTAATCAAGTTTCTTTTCCTTATTATTTTGCAAATCTAAGTTCCTGTTTTTGTGACTCTCATCCCATATCTTAAGTTTCTTTTCCTTATTCTGTGAAACTAGAAGCTTATGTTGTGAAACTAGGCCCTTATTCTGTGAAATCTAAGAGTTTGGGTTTCACAATGTAAGCTTCTTGTTTCAGTGTTCTTTTCCTTATTGTGTGAAACTAGAATCTTATATTGTGAAACTAAGCCCTATTCTGTGAAATCTAAGAGTTTGGGTTTCACAATGCAAGCTTCTTGTTGCACAGTTTAATTTTTTTTTGCTTATTATGTGATTCTCAGCCCTTATTCTGTGAAACTAGAAGCTTATGTTCTGAAACTAAGCCATTATTTTGTGCATATTCCTGTTTTGCTACATTATAAAATTCCATGTGATATTGATGTGTTGTTTTTGTACTGCTTTCATTAGCAGTTCCTATTTATCAAAAAATGGTTATCGTCGGTTGCTGCAAGGGGTGGGTAGTGAATGAAGTTGCAACAGATTTAGAGGATTTCGTTAACACCAAAAAAAATCCATTAGTGAACATCAACTTTACTAGCAACCGTAACCAAGCACCATTATATTACGTTTTCACCAATGAAGACTTAGTTGACTCCATATTTCAGCGACTTAGCAATGATGATAAAGCAAACATGGCAATTGTTTGCAAAAGATGGTGTCAGTATTTTCATATTCATCCACGTGCGCCACTCATTCAGAGCGCATATTGTCTTACCCTGCGCCAAAACGACATCAACGGTGTCCGTATTATTCGTAGTATTTTTAGTGGTGGCAGAATCATCTACAAAAGGTGCAAGTGTTTCCAGCGTACATTGAATGGAGTTGAGACTCTCATGCATTTCCGTCAACTGAAAAATCCATTCCAACGAGAACACCTTCTTGACAACAATTATTAAGTTCCTAAACTCTTTGAAAGAACAACCAGAATTGTATAGCCTAATAGAAACTTTCACATTCTATATGTTATTTCGGATGACATCAGCAACGCCATCTCCTGCTGACTTAGCAAACTTGGAGTACTGAAGTTTGATGTGTCTTTTTTTCTCTGAATTTTAAGTGCTTGTTTTTGCCATGTAGTGACTGGCCTAAATGTGTTCGGTTTTAGTTTCGTTGTAGTTCTCTTTTGTAATTATCTAGCTATGTATAACTATCTAGCTATGCATGAATGAGCCAGCCTATTGTATAATTATCTAGCTATGTATGAATGATCTTTTTAATTAATCAAGTTTCTTTTCCTTTTTATTTTTGTGAATCATCTGAATGTAAGTACTTGTTTTTGTGAATCTCATCTCATATTTTAAGTTTCTTTTTCTTATTCTGTGGAACTAGAAGCTTATGTTGTGAAACTAACCCCTTAGTCTGTGAATGTAAGAGTTTGGGTTTCACAATGTAAGCTTCTTGTTTCAGTGTTTAATAAGTTTCTTTTCCTTATTCTGTGAATGTCAGCCCTTCTTCTGTGAAACTAGAAGCTTATTTTGTGAAACTAAGCCCTTATTCTGTGAATCTAAGAGTTTGGGTTTCACATTGTAAGCTTCTTGTTTCACAGTTTAAGTTTCTTTTCCTTATTCTGTGATTCTCAGCCCTTATTATTCTGTGAAACTAGAAGCTTATTTTGTGAAACTAAGCCTTATTCTGTGAATCTAATAGTTTGGGTTTCACAATGTAAGCTTTTTGTTTCATATTTTGTTTCTTTTCCTTATTCTGTGAATCTAATTGTTTGGGTTACACAATGTAAGCTTTTTGTTTCAATCCAACCCAAAACCCTTTCCCGTCCCGTTTTAGGTTTAGGAATACCTGGCCCCATATTTTCACCCGTCCCCAAAAAGGGGTTCACCCGTCCCCCTCTAGGGTGTCTTATCGGTCGTTCGACCAAGAAGGAAGGGAAGGGTTTAGGGTTGCTAATCCAACCCTAAACCCTTTCCCGTCCCGTTTTCGATTTCGGGTTTCGTATTTGTCGTTCGCCTAAGAAGTAAGGGAAGCTTTTAGGCTAATCCAACCCTAAACCCTTTCCCGTCCCGTTTTAGGTTTAGGAACACCCGACCCCATATTTTCACCCGGCCCCATATTTTCACCCGTCCCCGTCTAGGGTGTCTTATCTGTCGTTCGAACAAGAAGGAAATGAAGGGTTTAGGGTTGGATTAGGGGGATCCGCAGTAGCGGATCCCTCTAATCCAACCCTAAACCCTTTTTCCGTCCCGTTTTAGGTTTCGGGTGTCGTATTTGTCGTTCGACTAAGATGCAAGGAAAGGGTTTAGGGTTAGATTAGGGGGATCTGCGGTAGCGGATCCCCCTAATCCAACCCTAAACCTTTTCCCGTGCCGTTTTAAATCATTAAATAATAAGAGCACTTAGCATTCACCAAAACTGCTTCTAGTTTCACAAGTTAAGCTTCTAGTTTCACAATTTATGACCCTAGGTTTCACAATATAAGAAAACTTATTCTGTGAATGTCAGGTCTTCTTCTGTGAATCTAGAAACTTATGTTGTGAAACTCAGCCCTTATTCTGTGAATCTAAGAGTTTGGGTTTCACAATGTAGTCTTCTTGTTTCACAGTTTTAGTTTATTTTCCTTCTTCTGTGAAACTAGAAGCTTATGTTGTGAAACTAAGCCCTTATTCTGTGAAACTAAGAGTTTGGGTTTCACAATGTAGGCTTCTTGTTTCACAGTTTTAAGTTTCTTTTCCTTATTCTGTGAATGTCAGCCTTTCTTAAGTGAAACTAGAAGCTTATTTTGTGAAACTAAGCCCTTATTCTGTGAAACTAAGAGTTTGGGTTTCACAATGTAGGCTTCTTGTTTCACAGTTTTAAGTTTCTTTTCCTTATTCTGTGAATGTCAGCCTTTGTTCTGTGAAACTGGAAGCTTAATTTGTGAAACTAAGACCTTCTTTTGTGAAACTTATTTTCTTAATTCATGAATTCTACCATTTATGCATAACAGGAAGCAAGCTAATATGAAGCGATTGGAACATCCATCTTCTACTAGTGGAATAGTTGAACCTGCTGCAAAAAAGAAAAGAAACTATAAAGAGCGATTGCCGTCATTGAGGACCCGGATGTCTCCTGCTGGGCTTTACAACTTTATTCATAATGAGGATAGTCCACCCTCAGAAGAGCATATTCAAGCTATTACAGAAATGGTGTTTGGGGGTCTTTTACTTCTTAAAACGGATGTTGTTCCGGGAAACTTAGCATATTGGCTAGTTTCAAATTATGACCCAATAAAAGGATGTTTGTTGGGTGGGAAGCTTCCAATTTTAGAGGAGGATATACATCTTTGTCTTGGATTGCCAATGAGTCCTAATAATGTTGTTGAAGCGACAAATGGAGATAAGTGCCCCTTTTATTTATCTGTTTGGAGAAGTTCACTAAACAATATGACGTTGGTTCCATTGACGTCATACATGTTCTACAAAAGTTCACTACACAAAGAGATGGAGGAGATGATTTCAAACGCAACTTCATCGTTTATATTTTCTCTGCTCTCTTAAGCGGTGTTGTAGGGAACAAGGTCAGTTTGAAAGTGCTGAAAAGTTTGGTGAAGACTGAGTTGATCTCGAGTTTCAACTGGTGCAACTTTATAAAAAAGAAATTGGCTGACCAAGTTCAGTGTTGGCAAAAGGAAGAGTTTGTGAGTAAACAGTTGAAAAAGAATTGGTTTGGTGGACCGATTATTTTGTTGGTCTTCATTTATCTAGACCGTTGTGTCTTCAAATCCCGCATTGTTAGTCGTCAATTTCCTACGTTATCGACTTGGACAAAAGATGCTATATCCAAGAAAATAAAGGAGGAATTGAATGACACAACTTCCAAGGAGATAACTTTCGGCAGGGGTTCTGTTGAGCCTCCAATTATCACCCGTGAGCAGCATGAACCTTTGCTTGCTATTGAGTTTGCAACAGCTAAGCAAGTACAAAAATCAAAACCATCTGTTCAGCAAATTGTTGTTCGGCAACCTGAACAAGAAGAATCTGAACGATCTGAACAATCTGGAAAATCTGAACAATCAAAACATGAAGAAGAAACTGCTATGCCTGGCATTTCTGAAGATAGCAGTTCTGTGGAGTTTGTTAATAAGCTTGTGAATTTAGCAAAAATCATGGCTCATGCTTTCATGAACTACAAAAGTCTTGTTAGTCAAGCTTCCATCAAATTACCTTCGTCGGCAACAGTTTCTAAACTAGTTGCAGCTGTTGATGGTATTGCAGATGGATTTAGGTTGTCTCAACTAGATAATAATGAGCAGTTGGAGGAGAATGTGGAGAATGCAAATAATGAGCAGAATGAGGATAGTGGGGAAATTGATGATAATTTGGAGAATGATGATAATCAGAAGTATAACGAGAAGGCGATTGTGGATGGTATTGTTGAGAATAGTCATGAGGATGTGGATAAATTTTATGGGTGGTCTGAAGCTGAATTGTTGGCGGCATTGGACATAATGGGTGACTCCTTTCAACCAATACAGCCACATTGTTCACCACCAAAATCAGAAATCCCAACCTTTACGCTCTTTCTAGTTGATGACCACTTTTTATCTCAACCCTCTCAACCCGAACGTGAACGTGAACCTGAACCTGAACCTGAACCTGAACCTGAATCTGAATCTGAACCTGATCATGTTGAAACCGAACCTGAACATTCAACATGTTGTGATCAACCTGAACCCGATCATTCAACATCCTGTGTTCAATCTGATCAGCATGAACCTTCAACATCATATGTTTATGCTCATCAACCTGAATCCGATCGAGTTGAACCTGAACCCGAACGTTCAACATCCTGTGTTCAACCTGATCAAGCTGAACCTTCAACATCATATATTCAAGCTGATCAACCTGGACCTTCTATGTCCACACCAGTGGTAGAGGATCATCATGAGACCATTATTAATCTAGTGACTCCTAATCCTCATGTGGTAGGGAGCAGTGATAAAATGGTCATTGACATAGCTGATACTCCACATGTTTACAGTCGTCGATCCAAAGGTGAATGTCATTCACCTGTCGATCCAAAGGTGAAGAGGGCCATAGTTCCAGCAGAGGTCTATCGATCTCCGTATCTCCAAAGAAACATCAATATTCTTAAGGGTTTTACTCAAGCGGAGAAGTATGTATTTGATTTCATCTTTTTGGATTCATTTGAAAGGTATTGCCTTATTTTGTGAATTTCCAGACCTTGTATTTTAATATTTCAGCCTGTTTTATTAACATGTTTCACAATATAGCCTTCCGGTTTCACTTAATAAGCTTCTAGTTTCACAGAATAAGCTTCTTGTTTCACAACCCTTATTCTGTGAAACTAGAAGCTTATTCTGTGATTTTCAGCCCTTATTGTGTGAAACTAGAAGTTTATGTTGTGAAACTAAGCCCTTATTCAGTGGAATTTAAGAGTTTGGGTTTCACAATGTAAGCTTCTAGTTTCACAGAATAAGCTTCTAGTTTCACAGAATAAGTTTATAGTTTCACAAGTTAAACTTCTAGTTTCACAAGTTAAACATCTAGTTTCACAGTTTCACAGTATGTCCTTCCAGTTTTACAGAATAAGCTTCTAGTTTCACAATGTAAGCTTCTTGTTTCACAGAATAAGCTTCTTGTTTCACAAGTTAATCATCTAGTTTCACAGTTTCACAGTTTCACAGTTTCACAATATATGCTTCCTGTTTCACAGAATAAGCATCTAGTTTCACAAGTTAAGCTTCTAGTTTCACAGTTTGGTGAAACTTACTAAAAATCAAAATACTCTTCTTTTTAATTTTGATCGTATATTTAATACCATTTGAGTGTGTGACCTATGCTTTTAGTGACTGTTTCAGTGAAATTCTTTACAAAAGTCGAACCCAGCAATTGACAAGGAAGCAATTCAAGAGTTTGGCTGAAGGTGATCATGAAGTATTTTCCGCTGTGATAGATGTTTGGTGTGAGTTGCTAAACAGTGGTGAGAGCTTGAGATCACGAGATTCTGCTTGTCGTTTATTTGTGCCACAGTCCACGCACACTGTTAGTTTTGCTACCCCTTTTCTATAATCCCATTTTACATGTTGTGCACTTATAATCATTACTCACACATGATTCGATTTTTGTTCCAGTGTCTCGACAATGTTGATGTTGCTGCTCTCCAATTAGTAAGTTTATTTTTTATTTGGTCTTATTATATTCAAGCTCTAAGGTTGGCTGGTCTTTGTTATTCATTGCATTTTTATCTGTTGTCTTCTAGATTTTGACTCCAATCATCTCTCCCGAATGCCCACCGTTCTTGTTTTGTTTTGATTTGAGACCGGAATCTTGCAAATGCCAAATCATCCATGCTATGAAAGACACATCTGTTGATTATACTTCTTTTTTAAAACCTACGGTACATCTATTTTACCTATTTTGGGACTCATTCTTACTCAATGACCTTACTAATTTCTCTTTCTAATTACTCTTTTGTTCATACAGCAAGACAGGCTCATCAACCTTCTTCAATCAAAGTTCCCAACAGTGACAAGTATTGCTTCAATGACGATGCCAGAAGTGTTTATCCCAAAATCAAATCTGAAATCCAAACAAATTGATAATGACCTCTATCTGCTAAACATAATGGAGAATTACAAAGGGAGCAAAACTAATTATGTAATAACCATAAATATTGTAAGATTGCTTTTCAACATCTAATTTAATTTCTATACAATTGCCGCAACTTTATTTCCTAGTTTTTCTGAAACCCATTTTTTTTGCATCAATAGGAATCTCAGCGCAAGCGTTTTGCATTGTGGTCGTGCTATCATATTGTTACATGTTTTGTTAACCTATCCAATGAAATAGTCACAAAAGATGCACTAGAATCGAGTTCCTTTATGGCACCACCTTTTACTGACAAGGAATTGGTGGCTTGTGTTGGAAGAAGAGCACATGCAACCAAATTGTAATGTCATACTTTTTCTTTAATTTCTTGAATTTTTTTTTTAATTGTGTGAGATATATTGACTAATTGCATTTTGTTCAATAATTAAGTGAGGTTCTGGTGTTCACTCCGTGGATGGAAGTCACTAGAGATGCTTTGCAGACCCTTAATTCGTGTGGCCTTATTATGGATCAGGTAAGTATTATTTTCCCATTCCTGACCATGTTCTTTTTTTTACATGGTTCCTTATTTGGTGAATCTCAGACCTTTTTCTGTGAATCTTAGAGGTTGTTTTGTGAAACTGGATGGTGATTTCGTGAAAGTGGATGTTTCATTTTGTGCACGTTTTATTTGTAGATCATTGATATGGTTGGGATTAAGCGCACAGTGGGTAAAACAAATGTGATTTACTTGCCAACGACAATATTTGTGAGCTTCAAATCCTTTAGATGTTGATATTCAAGTGTTTTTCATTCTGAAAGTTGCTCATCCAGAGACTAAAATTGCCTTTTGTGTCATTCAGGATGTTAATGCAGATACTAACCCAGAGATTTGGGGTCAATATATAAAGTCCTCATACATTCCAGTAGATGGTAGCCATATTGACATGGTCAGATCCTTCAGTTCTGCTATTCATTTTGTTATTTATTTACTGTCATTCATGTGTATTGTTGATTGATTATTCCCATACATTTACTATCTCGGGTTTTTATCCCTTTGCATAGTGAGCCATTGAAGCATTGGTGGGCTTGTATTTGCGACATAAAGAAGCAAAAAAATTACATCCTTGACTCATGCATGGATATAAATGTGGATATTGACAACAACCATGCCACAGAGATTGTATGATTTTTTTTCCAAAATATTGTAGAGCTTATGTTTTAGTATACCCCAAAATATATTTTGATCTTTTATTGCCCTTTTCTTTTCAGTTGTACAATGTTGCAACTATTTTGGGAGAGTCGTACAAATCTTTGAAGTACATGCACATGCATGATGTTGTCAATCTCGAAGTCCCTCAAGAAAAAACATGGCGCGTAGTTCGACTTGTTTTGTTAAACTTAGTCTGTCATCATTCAGTGAATCTCAGACCTTATTCTGTGAAACTTTGTCACACTCATAAGTGGTTAAATGTTTTTTTTGTCTAGTTATGATTGTGGAGTTCTTCTGCTAAAGTGGTTGAGTGCATTGGAAGATCAGAGTTTATGGACGAACAGTTTGAGGTGAGTTCATTACTATATGAAAAAAAAGTCGTGCATTCCATGAATATTAGCATGAATACACTTCATTAATATATGTCACTCTATGCAGAATTTGATAGATTATCGAAAGTCGATCATGGTGGAACTTCTTAAATAGAATGAAAATACTACCAGGTCTTACTTTGTGAATCTACACATTAAAGTTTTAAATTCTTAATTCCTTGGCTGAATATATTGTAATATGTATATTGTACTTGTTTTGGTTGTATAGGTTTTCCCTTATTAAAGGGAAAAGGAAAAAATGAAGCTAAAGCTTGTCAATTGAAGGACTTTTTTGTGAATGAATTGTATCTGATTCTCATGCTGTTGGGGATCATGCTGTTGGGGATAATATCCCTTCCCACGTTGGTGAATCTGACGTTCTCAATCTTAAAGTTTCCGCAACAAAAAACAAGGTGTGTAGTTTTGTTAAACTTAGTCAGTCATCATTTGGTGATTCTCAGACCTTATTCAGTGAATCTCAGATCTTATTTTGTGAAACCTGTTCACATTCACAAGTGCTGAAGTGTATTCTGTGAATCTTAAACCTGAAGATCGGAGTTCATTACTATATGATGGCCGTGACAGCTGAAGATTTCTCTTCAAAGGGCTAGCTGGACTCAACACCCTCGGCATATCAATTGCAAGGCTAGACTTCACGCCATATAGGCCAATGGTGCTTAACAAGGCTTTATATTTAGCGAGTCTTAGAAATGTGCTTTGTTTGAATAGATGATCAATTTGTTGTGATATTTTTTTGTTGTTGTTTGTTAATTGACGTTGTAAATTTTGAAGTTGTAATTAGATGTTTTTTAATTAAGATTCACGTTCCAGTTTTCAAGATTACGGCGTTTAATTTTAAATTTACATCCAAGTTTCACAAAATTAATTTGCAATTCCATTTAACAAAGTTTTGGAAAAAAAAAATTGACGACAACAAGTAAAATTCGGGCGATATTAGTAAAATTCGGGCGACAAAAAGCAAAAGTTTAGGGTATAAGCCCTAAACTTTAAGGCCTGCTGTCATTCCCATGCATTCTGCAGCCTTTTTTAATTCAATTTCACAGTAAGCCTCTAGTTTCACAGTTTAAGGCCTAGGATTCACAATATTAGAAACCTAAACTAAAATCAGCCCTTCATCAACAGGTTTCACAGTATAAGCCCCTAGTTTCACAGTTTAAGGCCTAAGATTCACAGTATAAGCCCTTAGATTCACAGTATAATAAACCTAAATTAAATCAGAATGTATAAGCCCCTAGTTTCACAGTAAAAGCCCCTAGTTTCACAGTATAAGCCCCTAGCTTCACAGTGTAAGGCACCAGTTTCACAGTATAATAAACCTAAATTAAATCACAATGCAAGCTTCCAGTTTCACAATATTAGAAACAAACTAAAATCTAAAACAATGAATTTACACTCATAAACCTAAATTAAATCAGAATGTATAATCGCCTAGTTTCACAGTATAAAAAACCTAAACTAAATCAGAATGTAAGCTCTACATCATTCTCTATGCTATACATCTTCTTCTTCTTCTTCTTCTTCTTCTTCTTCTTCTTCTGTTATATCTCCCTGAAAGAAAATGAAACATTAAATTAAATACTTTTGAGACGTACCTTGCATTTCTTAAGTAATAAAAATTATATTTAAATTAATTCAGAATGTATAAGCCCCTAGTTTCACAATATAAGCCCCTAGTTTCAGAGAGTAAGGCACTAGTTTCACAGTGTAAGGCATAGATTCACAATATTAGAAACAAACTAAAATCAACCCTTCATCAACAGGTTTCACAGTATAAGCCCATAGTTTCACAGTATAAGGCACTAGTTTCACAGTATAATAAACCTAAATTAAATCAGAATGCAAGCTTCCAGTTTCACTGTATAAGCCTCTAGTTTCACAGTTTAAGGCCTAGGATTCACAATATTAGAAACCTAAACTAAAATCAGCCCTTCATCAACAGGTTTCACAGTATAAGTCCCTAGTTTCAAAGTTTAAGGCCTAGGATTCACAGTATAAGCCCTTAGATTCACAGTATAATAAACCTAAATTAAAAAAATAAAGTAAAGGAATAATACACACTTGATTCTCAGGAGGATGCTCTTCAAAATCATATGGACAATTTCTTTTATCATGGCGTGACATTCGTTTACAATTAGCACACAACCTTTTTGGATTTTTTGCTTTTTTGATTGCCTTATTTTTGCTACTCACCAACCGCTTCCCGCTACCCTTGTTCTTAGAGAACTTATGTGGTAAGACCTTTCCTTCTTTTGGAGCCTTGCAGTTTAGAAGGATTTCCAATTCTTGTTCTTTTGTCAAAGCCTTTGGGTTTGGCTCCAACTTCTCTCGGAATTCTTTTACAAGCTTAGTAAATTCTCTCACATCAGACTCTTTTTTTCTTTTGAGGATCCCCACAGTTGCATAAATCTCAGACCACATCCGAGACATTCCAAATTTCCCACTACTACTAGGATTGTAGTTGTCCAAAAGATTTCAATTCAAATCATAAATAAGGTTTCTAAGTGCATTCTTACTCCACCTACCCAAAATGTATTTCTCAGGTATTTCCTTAGATTTACCCGAGCAAACCCAAATGATGTGATAACATAGAATACCTCTCCGTTCAAATAGTTTACAGGAACATCTCATGTCCATTGTTCCTTTATTGTACTCAACTGCGTATCTCTTTTTCTTGATCGCGTCTTCAACTATCAAAATCTCAGAGTTAGTTACAGGATCTGGTGGGGTGTATCCACCCACACTACACCCATTTATCGAGCCCTTAACCTCATTTTGAAAGTCATAGAAGACTTCATGTGTATAGACTCTCGCTCCATGGGTTTCCCAGTTTGAACCATATAAGGTTTCAGGCATTGAATCATCACTCTGTGCTTCAAGAAGCTTTAGAGCATGCCTTTGTTGGTCGATGGCACTCTCAAACCTCATCCAAAACTCAACCAAGGTCCTATATTTATTCTCAAATCTTTTAAAAAAAACTATTAGCACTCTCTGATCTCTGTGTGGTTCTTAAAATGTTACCAATCAGAACATTTCTGAAATACGCTGGTATCCAATTGTGTCTTTCAGCAAACTTTCCACTCAACCATATATTATCCTCTAATGAGAATTCTATGATGACCTTAACCCAATTCTCCTCAAATTCCTCAGGTTCCATATCATTGCTCCAAACAACACTGTTCAGACGTGATAAGAATTCAGTGTCTTTGCAAATTGTGCTCCCAACCTTGTCTGTTACTTTTTTCATAATGTGCCACATGCAAAACCGATGTCTTGCTGTTTTGAACACAACTGCATGTAACAAAATAAGATTACTCAAAAAAATCATCTTCTTTTATCAACAGGTTTCACAAATATAGGCTTGTAGTTTCACAGAATACGAATCCAGTTTCACAAGTTAAGCTTCTAGTTTCACAAGTTAAGAACTCAAAAAATTAGGATCTTTTATCAACAGGTTTCACAATATAGCCATCTAGTTTCACTGCCTAAGCTTCTAGTTTCACAAGTTAAGAACTCAAAAAATCAGGCTGATTTTTCAACAGGTTTCACACTTTCAGAACTCAAAAAACCAGCCTCTTATATCAACAGGGTTCACAATATGGCCTTCCAGACTCACAGTATAAGTATCTAGTTTCACAAGTTAAGCATGTAGTTTCACAGTTTCACAAGTTAAGAAAACTAGAAAAATTGCACGATATACAAACATACCAGGGACCGCCTTTTTTATTCCTGCATCTTGGTCAGTGATAATGTAATTAGGTTCTTCTCCACCCATTGATTTCATAAATTGCTGAAACACCCAAATAAATGATTCATCGTCTTCATGATCTAAAGGAGCGCATGCAAATGTTATTGACTTTTTATGATTGTCAATGCCAGTGAAAAGGGTGAATATCATGTTATATTTGTTAGTTCCATAAGTTGGATCGAATGAAATTGCATCACCAAACACTGAGTAACATCTCCTTGCCTCAGCATCTGTCCAAAAAAGTCTTGTCAAACCTTTCTCAAAATCCATTTCATACACAAATTGTAACCCTTTTGTGTCACAGAGGGTTTCCAAACGTGAGATAAACATGTCTCCATCCTTACTCTTAATAAAACACTTCAAATCCCGTTGGAAATTCTTGAATTGTGAAAGGGAAGCCCCCACATTTTCGAACCCTTCGACTTGCTCTTTGCATAACTGGTATGTTAAGTTAGCCCCAACATTAACTCTTGAATTCTGGACAATCATTTGCTTATGAAATTCATTTATATTTGCTGCAAGTTTATCAAATTCCCTATTTTTTTACAAACGTCACTGGGTGATTGTGACCCTCATAAAATTGTTCAACGATGTACTTGTTATCATGGAACTTGAATTTGACCATTGCACGACAACCCCACCTTCTAATTTTGGTTGTTTTTGTAAATGTTTGCTTATTTGAACTTTCAGCCTCATCTCCTTCACTTCCCTTCACACCAGTTTTTGGTTTTGCAATTTTTCCAATATTTGAACCAGTTTCAGAACCAGTTTCACTTGCAACAGTTTCAAGAGGTCTTCCTTTCCTCTTATTATGGCCTTCACGATTACAAACCATGGCTTTAGTTCGAATATTACCATCACGAAACCTCTTTGTTGTAGATTTCCTAGCTTCAAACCCACAAGAAGTAGCATACGCTTGATAGAACATCATTGCCGACTCTAGATCTAAAAATAACTTCCCAATAGTAGGTGTAATATCTTCTGCAACTCTGACAATCCATTCCTCACTACCACCCGGTGTGTGATTCACCAAAGTAATAGGCGTACCAACTTGTACTGTAGGTGTGAATTGTGCTGTTAAAATTGTAGAAACCTCTCCGTTGGTGTTGACAATGGAATCAGTACCTATATAAAGTCAAAACATATAAACTAAATCAGCCTTTTTCTATCAGGTTTCACAATGTAAGTTTCTAGTTTCACTGTTTAAGCATCTAGTTTCACAGTTTAAGCTTCTAGTTTCACTGTATAAGACCCTAGTTTCAAAGTTTAAGCATCTAGGTTCACAGTATAAGCTTCTAATTTCACAGTATAAGTTTCCAGTTTCACAATTGAAGCTTCTAGTTTCACAGTTTAAGCATCTAGTTTCAAATTTTAGAATCTAGTTTCACAATATTCATAAACTTTAATTAGGTCCTATATTCACAAAATAAACCCCTAGTTTCACAATATAAAAAGACTAAACAAAATCAGACTTTAATGAGCATGGTTTCAGAGTATAAGTTTCTAGTTTCACAGTTTAAGCATATAGTTTCACAGTTTAAGGTTCCTATAATCACAACAGTCATAAACTTCAATTAGGTCCTAGATTCACAAAATAAGCACCTAGTTTCAGCCTTTTTATAATCACAATACAATAGTCATAAACTTCAATTAGGTCCTATATTCACAAAATAAGCTCCTAAATTCACGAAATAAGATCCTATATTCACAAAATTGAATAAAATCACACACACTAAACCTTGTAAAAAAAAGCGAGGTCCTACATTCACTAAATACAAAAGCGAGCCATATATTCAACAAAATCGAGCAGAAATTGAATCAGAAAACTATGAAATAAACGACAAAAAACGACATACCTGATTCAATAGCAATATTATCATCAATCGTGGTGATATCTAGATTCTCCATAGCTAGAGCTGCAAAATTCGAACAACGAAAACAACAACAACTGAAAATTCGAACAACAATTGAAAAATCGCATGAAATTCGAACAACAACTAAAAATTCGAAGAAAAAAAATTACGAAATTACCTTAACAATCGCATGAATTGCTATTGTATGTTGAATTTATGAACAATCGCACAAATCGATTTGCGTTGAATCTGAGGTTGTTGTACTGATTGAATTTACGAACAATGTAGAACTCGATTTGCGTTGATTTTGAGTTTTCTATATTTTAGAGAGAGAGATTGTTTTTTATTGTTTTATATGTTTTTGTTATTTTAGAGAGATAAACTGTTTTGGCTCAAATGAACAGATTTTGGTAAGACCCTAAATTTTCAGCCCAAACATTGAATAATGGAGTGTTAAGTCGGCCCAACAGCATGAGGGTAAGTGAATTTGGCCCAAACAGCTTGAGGATGCGTGAGGTTCGGCGGCCTCACCGTAATAGGCGGCTTCACGTGATCCGGCCTCTCTCTCTCTATATATATATATAGGGTCAAGATCCGGTGAGAACGACTACTATAATGAGAACCATGAGAACCTTCACTAAATCTCCACTTAATCTCGTTTCGAAAGTTTTGATGGATCATTTACCATTAGTTTAGTTTATTCACACACATTCTTTAGTATCATTAAACAAAAATTATTGATTTTATTAACAAAATATATACTTAATGTACAAAAATACAATTAGGTATACTAAAATGGTCATAGATGCACGAAAAAACCTACTACGTGCATGAAAATATTTACATGCATGAAAATGATTACTAGGTGCATGAAATAACATGCTCTAGGTGCATGAAAAAGAGTTATAGATGCATGAAAAATGATAGGTGCATGAAAAACAGTAGTACGTGCATGAAAATTAATAAAATGTATCTCACCTCGATTTCCGACACTAGCATATTTTTTCTCGACCAAGAAATATGTTTTCTAGTCATAAAATTCTATGACGAATCCAAATATATCATTAATTGTTTTTGAAAAAGTCACTAAGGTAGAGTTCTCAAGGTTCTCATTATGTTGGTGGTTCTCATATGATCCCAATTCTCTCTCTCTCTATATATATATATCTATATCTATTTTATATATATATATATATATATATATATATATATATATATATATATATGACGCTTGTGTTATTCGGGTGTTTGTTAGAAAGGATGTATACCAATAGGAAATACAATAACAAAATTACATTGAATCAACTTCGTTTTTCTAATAGAGAAATTTGACCCTTATATTAGCGTATGGATTATTCCAAATTTCTACTGAGATAAAATGATATCCTCTGTTTTTGACACAAAAACGGATATGTAACTAGAAGTTTTTGAATGTAGTTTGTTTATAATGTTCAACAATGCACAATAATGATTAACTTGGTGTATTAATCTTCTAATCTCACTATCCATAGAAGGGAAATGAACCTTGCTTCTAGGGATGACAATGGGTAGGGTATGAGTAGGGTCCGACAAGATCCGACCCGACCCAAAGTAAAAAACCTTAGACCCATACCCGACCCAAACCCTAGAGGGTCTGAAATTAATGGACCCATACCCGACCCTAATGGGTCTGGGTCTGGGTCCGGGTAGGGTCTACCATATGGTCTAATTTTTCTTAATGAGTCATTCAATAAAATGTACCAAGGTTCGAATTAAATTACAAAGTTTTGATTAAAATATTACAAAGTCTTTGTTATTTGGATCATTACCCGTACCCTACCCTAAATTATCTCATTTACCATACCCAAACTCATCATTTTCATCAATTTCCTCGTTATTCTGAATGGTTATTTGGATATGCGTATAGTATATTAATGATAACTAATAAGAGTCATCTGTTTGTGTGTATTATTTAGGTTTTTGACGTTCGTGTGTGTGTTTTTTGTTTTTGTTTTTTTCTTTTATTAAATATAAGGGTCTAAGGGTCGGGTAGGCTCCCAAGACCAAGACCTGAACCCGGACACGAAATTTTTATATAAGACCATACCCGAGTGGGTCTCAAAAATTCAGACCCATACCCGACCCATTAGGGTCCGACCCTAAGAGTCTGGGTCGAGGACCTGACCCACTGCCATTCCTACTCACTTCTGAAAAAGTTGCGACCCTTCAAAAATTTCCGTGAAATTTGATTATTGTTTGGTAATTAAATTGACAACTCCGTCATAGTCATTCGAACAGAGAAATTATACCGTAGATTCGTAAATAATTATGTATGCGTACACTCTGCAATTCCCGAACTTAGATTATATTATATCGCATTACCCATCTAATACGAATATAAATCAATAATTACGCTTAAGTTATCAACAATATTACGGTTCCTTTGTATATTTGTTATATGGCCCAGGGTGGAACTTGGGATGTATGTCACTGGCCCATGATACGGTGGGTCAAAATCTGAGCTTCGTCATGCGTTTTCAAATATTTTGGCCCAATTTAAAGGCACCGCAAGGCGGGTTTTTTTTTCTTCTTGAGCTGTGCAAAGTTAGAGTTTTGCCACGGCTAAGTTAGAATTGACAAAATAGATCAGACTCCAATAACTGAAAACCTAAAAGTGACATGTATCATGAATTTACCGGAATAATATAATTTGCTCTAAATATTTACTAGTTTTAATCCCGTGCACAAAAATGCACGGGTTGATTTTTAGTTACTATGCTAATATACATAATATCCTGAAATAATAATTGAATAAAAAGATGTCAAATAGATAAGACAAGTTTGTATAAAGTCAACTTTAAAAAATGATTTTCCCACTTTAACTGAGCATTATTTAGACTACATAGAAGCCTTTAAATGACTTAACGTTTTTGCATGTCATCTAAAATTGCTTGATCTGCTAATAATTATTGTTACGACATTGTTATTTTACAAAGATATTGAAATACAACTTTATGTTATTCGTATGTTAAATAGTTTCATTGGATTATACATTTAAGATAACATCGCGTTATAACATTTTATTAAAACCATTTACGACAAATTTATAAAGAAATGAATATTATTAAGCTATTTAAATGTCGAATTTAACCGTACGTAGGGTGTAAAACAGTCCAACACTGTAAGAGGATTTATTTATATAAAAATTACTCTTTTATAAATAGCAAAAAAATTAAAAATAAAATTCTTTAAAAAAATATGAAACTATCGTATTCTAAAATTGGTGTTAATATAATATACAAAGTACTTGCATACTCTATAATACGAAGTACTTCTATTATGTAACCCATGTAAATACGGAGCATGTAATTGGTCACAAAGCCACAAATTAAACTCAATTAATATAATATCTTTCATTCGCAAAATAACTCTTGCTACTTCACTGTCCTTATTTCTCTGTCGTTCCAATGTTCTCTCTCCTAGTTTTTTCCTTTTCCACCTTTTTAAAATTAAATTTTCTATATCTTTCAAATATAATTAAGAAACTCTATTATTTGCTCACTAATTCAAAATTCATTTTTCTACCTCTTTCACATTTTTGATTAATTCGTCTTAATATATAATCAAAACAATCATCAAAATCTTTAAGCAAAAAGTTTGATCAAGGTGTAAATGATAATTGTAGCTTGTTTTTTAGTTCTTAGATTTAACAGATTAATCTACGGTCACATTTTTTCTCTATACATAATTTGAATGTGTTTTTGATTAAATGAAGATTTATTTTATTTTATTTATACTATGTCCTTTGAATTTAGATATCTTTTTCCTTGTACGAACCAACCTAAAGAAAAAAAAATTACTCGCGTATTTTCTTTCCAAAACATTTACCGTTTATTGTTTCCACTTTATTAATTTTACTAGTTTAGAACCCGTGCATAATGCACGGGTATGGGTAAAGAAAATTTAAAACATATAATGTATAACACGTTACATAAAATTGATCTTGATTGATAATTTTAAAGTAACTATGTGATATGATCCAACAAATTAGTTATATTTGATTAAAATTCTCTCCTGAAAAAAAAAAAACAACAAAACACAAATAATTTCTTGAGTCTTTCAAAATATAATCAAAGAGTTACCACTACACGTAAAATGTCATAGCATAAATATAGAGATTACATCGTTAATTTTAAATAGGTCGTGAATTTTCAATAATGGATGTAAATAATCTTATAAAGTCGACGATAACTACAATAAACACTTTATTTGGCCAAAGATCTCGTCCTTTGGTAGCTTTAGCTTTTTCGCTTAGTTATATTATTTGAAATCAACTGATAAAAATACTCCAGTTTAATACCGTTATTGATAGTTTATTGTAAAAAAAACTTTACAAATATATGGTCATGTATAAATATATATTTTATAAAAAAAATTTAGAGAGACGGTCTCAATAACGTTATTGAGAAACCTTTCGCAAGATGAGGAGGGGAGTTATTTAATTTATAAAATCAACTTATACAAGAGTTAATAATAACTTATAACACAATTTTTTGTTTCACACTAATAAAATAATAAGACGAAATTTTATGATCATTTTATGCTTAAGTGTAGCCACAATAGTGCACTCAGTATTATAAATTACGTAAACTTAATTTTCAAAAGATTTTACTTTTGAGTTATAAAACTTCGTCTTATTATTTTTAGATTAAATTAGTCGGTCTGACCAACTCAACTTATAAGCATAATAATAATTGTACCATCGTCGAACATCATAAACTAATAATAAACACCAATTCTCATTTAAAACGAAAGTATCCGTCTTAAAAATAAGACGGGTCAAATAATTACCCATTTGCATAGAAAAGATAGAATTTTTGCTTTTTGCTAGACTTTTTCATTTTTATCTTATTAATGCAAATGAATTTACTTGACCCGTCTTAATTTGAGACGGATAAGTCCGTCCTAAGAGAGACTTATCGAATAATAAAATGAGTAATTATTACAAAGTGAGAGAAGTTGCATAGTGTATCCAGACACTTCTCTTTCTCTTTCACGGATCAGGATCACCATAATTTTTCTTTCACTGATCATCATCATGCAATGAACACAATTACCATCATCATCATCTTAAAACAAAATACAGATAAAAAAACTCAACAATTCCAGATCTAAAATTAGGACTCGACGCCATCGATCATTCCAGATCCATCTATTCCTTCATCTCAGAGATCATGCATCCTCCATTCTCCAGGGAGCTTTTAAGTCTCGTTTCATCTACCTTTGAAATCTTCCACAGAGTAAATGTGGTTTGTTGTTGAAAAATATGTTGTTAAATAAAGATTTATATGTTACTAATTTCTTGTAGGAGATGGAGCAGGAAAAGTTGATCCTTCTCTGAAATCCGTAGATGCTACTATTAATATCATCATATTTCTGATCTCCAATACAAGTACGCCATATTGCCGCAACTCCAAACGACTGACAACTATACTCCCATGATCATAATTTAGAATAGAAATTAGAAGTCTAGAGTAGAATTATTATTCGATGACCCTATAAATTCCGAAATGCTTCTTTGTGCACTACATTTTCAGTTATGTTATGTGTACGACACTCTTAGTCGCATATCAGAATTTTCAGTCCTCTTTTACTTGTGACCCTAGATAAGGCGACATAAAGTTGCCCATGACTAAATATGGGCCTCGGTAGATACAAACCCACGTGTGAAAGTGACTGACCTTGGCTCTTGTTTATAGTCATTGCATAACATACCATAATTGGAAATTGTCTCCGCTGAAATTTGATGGGCAACGTATTGGTATTAGACGGGCTTAAGATTATCCTAGGAATTAGAACCTTCTCTCCGATGTTTTTCCCGGATATAATGGTGGCTTGAATTACGTGGTCTCCCAACCGGTTTACTAATAATCTGGTACCATTGCACAAACCAGCGGCTTGATCAAGGTTTCTCATGAGCATTATTGGCGCACCTATCTTCAACGTTATTTGATGATTTGGGAGGCCAGAGCATCTTATAGATTTCAAGAACTCCGTTGAGTATACATCTCCGAAAGTCCCCACATTATCAGCTTTGCTTATACTATCTGAACTCAAATAGTCTCTCACTTCTCCGGGCATCAATGATAGCACATGTTCATTAACCTTCTCGACAATTTCATTTGTAGGAGCTAGAATTGCCCTCTCCTGGAAATACTTAGGCTCCCATATGTTTTCATGAATGAGAGGATAGGTGTTCTCGACAATTGCTTTGACAGGATTGTCTATATCCTTTATCAATAGTTCATCATCAATCGGTATAGTAGCTTCACCGTCGTTAGGCTCCCCAGCATTGCCATCCCCAATCTTCAAGAGCCAATCTGAAAATTATTTGACCTCATTTGTATTCAAACTTGAGCTTTCGGATTGAAGTCGCATGTTTTTTGTGAGTTTTAAAACCTTGCATGAATGCCATAGATAGGATGGATTAATTGCAACGCCAACAATATCTTGTCTACTACCTTTAGGCACAACTGGCAAAATTTGTCGAAAGTCACCCCCGAAAACGATCACCTTACCACCAAATGGTTTGTCTGCATATTCAGTATCAGTGAAACGCATATCATATCTCAAACTCCTGTCTAGTGCTTCAAAACAATATTTCTGACTCATAGGAGCTTCGTCCCAAATTATAAGTTTGGTCTTTATATGTAATCCGGTTAGATCAGAATCGGGTGTGATACGACTGCAAAATGAATCCTCGGTAGGATTAAGAGGAATGCCAAACCTGGAGTGTGCAGTACTTCCGTTTGGTAGTATCAATGAAGCAATACCACTTGACGCAACCGGGAGAACAATCTCGCCTCTAGAGCTTATGGCAGAACATAAGGTTCTCCATAGAAATGTTTTCCCAGTACCTCCATAACCATAAAGAAAGAAAACACCTCATTTTCCATCGTTAATGGCGGTCATGATATCGTCATACATCGTTCTTTAATTTGTTCATCTGTTAGGCATGGAAGGAGAGTCGCGTGTTCTTCCGCTAAATTAGCTCTATCATATGACAATTCTTCTGCTAGCAGCCTATTACCACTATCTCTCATCATTATTTCGTCTGGACATTCATTGATGAAAACTTTTGAAGGCTGCTTCTATTTTTCTGTAGGATAGTCTCAATTTCGGCCAATGCGTAATTCCTTATTTCCTCATCACTAAGATGCAAATCTGTTGTAATACATCAAAAGTAAGAGTAACTCATATAGGATTTATAATAAATTGCAGAACTTATTGTGAAAAGATGATTAGGATGAGATAATTTTGGATTACAATTTAACTATTACCTGGAGTTCGGAAAAATCTTCGCTGCTTGTGCAGAATGTCATCAGACAAAAGGTGCGATGTTTTTTCCCACACTTCTTCTGGTCTAGATATGTTGTCGGATATTAATAGCATTGCAAATAAGTTTCTAAGATAATATGTTGTTCCCCGCCTACTTGCCTCCTCTATGCCATCAATTTACTCGCTTATTTTCTTTCCAAAACATTTACCGTTTATTGTTTCCACTTTGTTAATTTTATTAAGAGAGATATTATCATTTTGTAACAAAATTTCAATTTATTGCTATCGAAAGTTAATAGACTTGTTGATTATTAAGGTGCAATATTGTCAACTTTCTTAACAAATTTGTTGATGATTTTATAAAGAAAATAATAATATATTGTTATTAAGACCATCTTTTTTCTCGATGTCAATATCGTTATAGTTTTAATTTTTCTCGAAAATCGTAGATTTATACTTTTTGTTAATTTTATGGGTTGAGTTTATTTGATCCTATTCAAAAATCTTTGATCTACGTTTTTTACATTTTTTAATCTACGTTTTTTATTGATTTTTGTCTCCTCATATATCTCTTTATTTAAATATACGTTTTTTTGTTAATTTTTAACTCTTTATATATTTTTTTTTTGTTTTTATACATCCATATGACTACTTTTTTTTAAAATATTTGTTAATTAATTCTAATTGTCATTGTTGAATTTTATGTTTCTGAGTAGAATTTTAGTGCTTTTATTATTTTTCGAATTTGGAGTAAAGCTATTTTTTTTATTATGAAGATAAAAATTATTTGTTACTTTTGAATTTTAAATGGAGAAAAGAAAAATGAAGAAAAATTAAACTTCTTTGTGTAAGTGGTGGGATAGGGGTGAGAAGGAAGGTCTTTTAACTTCCTGAAATTAAGCAACTAATAAAAAGGCAAAAAACGTTATTCCTTTTATAGATAAGGAATGAGTGACCAATAAGAACCTTTTAAATTCTATTACTTTTATAGAAAGATTACTTTTTATTTTATTTTATTTTATTTTAATAACTTTATAACTTATTTTGAAAACTAACATATTTAAATATGTACATTATCAACTTATAATGTTAAGTTATTAAAATAAAAATAATATTTTATATTTTTTCTAAGTAATTTTGATGTGCTTAATACTATTTGCCCCGTCTTACCTAAATTTAAATCTTATACAACAATTTGTGGTAAACTTAATACTAAATATGTCGAACATTTATTTATTATATGGATGTAGACTTTTATCATAGCCATAATAATTATAATATTTTTTTTTTCCGAAAATAATAGTCAAAATATTCAAAATAAGAATGTACAACAAAATTACGGTGATAGTGAGAAAAGTCATAATCCAAATTAAAGTTTAGGAAGATTGTTAGTATTTGAGGAACGATTTTTTAAAATGGCGCTCAAAAACAAAATAATTGTCGATTTGGGTTGGATTACAAACTAATTGTCAAAATGGTGTCCACGTAGGCTCGGGAAATCCGAGGCTTAAACACGCCACTACCAATGGCGTGTCTATAATGCACTTTTGAGGCAGAAACTTTAGAAAAATTGAAGCCCAAACACGCCATTACGAATGGCGGTTTTTCAACTTGAAACACGCCATTACGAATGACGTGTCTAAGCAGCTTATTTTGGCAGCCCAAGTCAGAAACTTCTGGAAAATAAAGAAAGGGAAACACGCCATACGTAATGGCGTGTTTATAGCTGGATACACGCCATACGTAATGGCGTGTTTAGGCAATTTCGTTTTTTTTTTACAAAAGCATGAAGGTCTTCCATTTTCACCCACGTACTAAGCTATTCACTTAAACCACATCGTTCTCAACCTCACATATTCACTTAAACCACATCGTTCTCAACAACGCAAATTGGAAACAAAACAAGCCAACCATTGTCTATTAGAGCTAAAATGTAAGTACATAGTGTAGCACAAGGGATTAGATCAAATACTAAGTGTAGCAACTAAAATGTCTATTACAGTACCGACTAATCTATTACAAGTAGTACTTCAAGTCTTCTTCTTCCCTCGTAGGCGAGACCAAAACCGCTTTCCCTTTGAAGGCTCCGGGGTACCTTTTTCATTGATGGGTGACATGGAAGTGTTAGCGCGTGGAGATCGTCTCGTATAATGCCTCAATGGCAAGTCATCTTCCAAGTCCAGTGAGTCTAGAGACTCATCACCCATGGTTGAATCTGCTTCCCTTGGTGCTTCGGTTTGTTGAAGAAGATGTGAGTAGCCTACATTTTGGAGGGATTGAGAGGAGTAATCTCGGAGGTTGGAAACCATGGAGCGGAAATGAGGGGGCACCTCACAAGGCATGTTCTGAAGCTCCCTATCACAAGTCATATGGACATTGACAAAACCTTGGGCCTAAAACAAAAGAATATTAGTTAAGTGGTAATGGGAAAACAATAGCTTAAATAAAAAACAATAGTATCAATACAATGTACTTACAAGATATTGTGTTGCTCCAAAAGGTGCTTGATAGATTGCTTGTTGATTGAAATGGTTAAGGAATAGTAGTGTGCGCTCTCGGTACCAAACCATGTAAGGGTCGTAGTATGTCATCTCATTGTTATCTTCCACACCACGGAACCTAAATTGTCCCCTCCTAAGCCACATTGCTATATAAGGTGCATGTTTGTCCATCCAGTTGCGTGTGTGGGCACCCCTTTTATCAACTTTGTGCAATCTTGGCTCAGTATCACAAGGTCCGGGAATATCTTGTTTCCACCCAAACTGACGAGCCACCCTATTAGGGAAATGCCACTTAACTATGTCGAAACATATTAAAGGTGTCATCACAACCCAATCATCCGAGTCATCATGACAGAAGGGAAGCAAAAAAGACAAAATTTGTGGAGTGTACGGTTGCCATGTAAACTGATCTTGTCTCATGGTGTCCAAGGCATCCCTATACCCAAGTAGTGTGGTAATGGTTTCGAGTCTCTTTCGGTTCACACTTAACCACTTACGACCCAATGAGTCAATCCGTATCATGTGTTGAGAACCCAATGGGTTGGGTCCATGATGAGTAGCACCTACGGGGCCCATGAGTTGAGGTCTACCTATAGTAATTCGCTCCCATGCCCACAGTTGTAAAAGAATAAGAGGACCTCCAATATCTCTCGACTTGAGGTCTACGTATGACGTGTTTCCCTTTCTTTATTTTTCAGAAGTTTCTGACTTGGGCTGCCAAAATAAGCTGCTTAGACACGCCATTCGTAATGGCGTGTTTCAAGTTGAAAAACCGTGATTCGTAATGGCGTGTTTGGGCTTCAATTTTTCTAAAGTTCCTGCCTCAAAAGTGCATTTTAGACACGCCATTGGTGGTGGCGTGTTTAAGCCTCGGATTTCCCGAACCTACGTGGACACCATTTTGACAATTAGTTTGTAATCCAACTCAAATCGACAATTATTTTGGTTTTGAGCGCCATTTTAAAAAATCGTTCGTATTTGAGTTTGAAAACATATGTGATATTTAGGGATGCAACATATTTACATACGGAGTATAACGAGTGCTTTGTTACAACACCTCCAGATTGCTATATTGCTCATTAAAGAGAGCAGTAATTGGAATCTATAACTATGCCGACAGTTCTTTCACGCAAAATTCTTGTTGGGAGGCAAAAGTTGAAACAATTGGTTGCAAAGCGATTGACAACAATGAAGAACATTGTGTTTTCAGAGGGTAAGTAAGTTGTATATTAATAAACAAATTTCAGATCTTTATATATAAATATGTGACTACGTGTTATGACGAACTATCTAAAATGTTTTAGGAAAACTAATGGCAATCTACGCATGTGGAACATTCAAACTCGGGCAAACATTTGGAGACGGAATTCTGAAGCGGTACGTTTTTTAAAAATTGAAACATATCATTGATTTGTTAATTAATTTGTGCTTTTAATACAGATTCCTAAAGCAAGCTTTCAAACAAATATACATGGCCATATACAAATGTCACCGCTATATGTTACCTTTAACGGCGCAGATCATTGGATATTTGTTGCTGGGACTAATCACTCTCGGGTAAGAAACAAAAAGTTACATATTTGGTTTGAAAGATTATTAAGTCTCTTAAACATCTTTCATGGTACACAACCTCATTTCCGAACGTAATCTTATTAATATGGTTTTGTAGATCTGGAATTTAGACACGCGCGTAAATGAAATTGATGGCCATATTTCAAACTCAATAACGACATATCACTAGGGGAGCCGATAAATGCAATCCAAATGGATAATAACAATGCTAACATTGTTTACTTAGGCACTGGTGATAGACATTTGGGTTATATTGATACTCGTTGTGAAAGGGATAGGTTGTGTGATATCGTATATATAATTATTTATCTCTACTAGTTTTATTGTCCTTGCCCCATAGCACTAACATTTTCAACACCAACATCCTCCACTTGCATGATAGGACAAACCTCTACCGGGTGAGGACCTTGGCAAAAAGAACATTCAACTTGGCCACCTTGGTTTCCACCATCCCCTTGTGAGCCTACCAACATGTTGGCTACAAGAAGCTTAAGTTCTTCCACACTTTTCTCAAGTTTTGAATTTGATGAAGAAGAGGCTCCCATGGCGGAAGTATTCTTTGTAGCTTGACGGGACCTTCCATGCATTCTTGTACTAGCGGCGAGCCTCTCAATGAGCTCATTAGCCTCCACCACCGAATAATTTTCCAATCCTCCACCGGTGGTGGAATTGACCATCCGTTGGTCTTGCTCATTTAGACCATCATAAAAATGAACAAGCAAATCATCTCCACTCAAACCATGGTATGGGCATTGAGCTACAAGCTTCTTAAATCTCTCCCGGTACTCATACATGGTCTCCCCACTCCCTTGCTCAATAGATGTTATTGCCTTCTTGGCATGATTGTGGCGGGAATCCGGATAGTATTTCTCTAAGAAGGCCGCCTTCATATCCGTCCATGTGTTTATGATGCCCGGAGGTAGATAATAAAGCCAATCTTTCGCACCATCGTGAAGAGAAAAAGGAAAAGCCCGCAACTTAAATTGATCCTCGGATACTCCGGTGGGAATGGTGCCTTGGCACATCATGTGAAATTCCGCTAGATGTCGGTTTGGATCATTTCCCGCTAAGCCATAGAACTTAGGAAGGTTGTGGATGAAATAAACCTTCAACTCAAAGTTTCCATTGGCCCCCATTGGTGGATAGGTAATGCATGAGGGTTGTTCCTCATAATTCCGGGCACGAAGCTCCCGAATAGTTCTAGTGTCATCCGCCATTCTTGGGTATTCAACTTCAATTGGGTCAATCTCTATGGTGGAGGGTGAGTTCTCAATGGATGTGTAGCTACTAGGTGGACTTGCTTCTTCCTCTTGACGGTTACGGTGGTAAAAGGGGTTCGAGAAGAGCCACGAATATGCCGCACTTTCCTCCGATTCAACGTTGGTATCCTCTTCTTGTGACCTAGGCATAAGCAAAACACTACACACTAAACAAAACTAATTAGAACTACCACTTACTTACAAAGATAAACCACATTGACTAATAATGATTGACAACAAGATAAGGAAAAACACAACTAAGGAAAATAGAAATAAAAACAACACCAAAAACAAAACACAAACAAGCTTTAGCTATGTTGCCCTTCCCCGGCAACGACGCCAAAATTTGATACGGAAAAACTAGTGGTCGTTATTACACTAATTATCTCGCCAAACAATTTATAAAACCTAAACTAGACTCGACTATACTCGAAATAAAAAGTAGTAAAGTGCAAGTTAAGGGTCGAACCCAAGAGAAAGGAAATAACTAAAAACTTGCTTACACACAACTAAACAAAGATTAGATGAAAACTTAGTGATGATTAGAGACTAAAGATAAAATGACTTATTAACAAACCATGGATATTAACATAAATGAACAACAAGGAGATAACATAAATGCAAAGATAAATGATTGGAAAAGCATTCACAAAGACAACAAAAGAGCAATAAATGAGAAATGATTTTGGGCTAGGCAATACCACAAACAATAAATGTGCACAAATTCAAAAAGAGAGAAAATCTTGGTGTAACCTTCTCAAAATACCTCAACAAAGACAAGTCGACTCTATCACCCCTCCTATTTATCTACCCACTAAGAACATCCTAAGATAGTGAATCCCATGACTAAACCGTACATAGGGTTCCTTCGATTCTAGCCTAAGCCACTAAACCGTAACAAGAGGACTAAAACCAAGCGATTAAAGATTAAGCCAAAGGATGAACAAGGGAACTAATCTACACACATTAAACCATGCTAGTAGAATTAGTCATGTAAACTCTACTCAAAAGGTGTTTCCTTTAAACCAATTCCACACAATTTGAGTTTGCTACTACAAATCCTAAGTAAAAACTAAGCCATTTCCTTAGAACATGCAAAGATTGAACAACTAGAAGCAAGGATGATCAAACCCAACAACTAATTACTCAAAATAAAACATTAAAACAAAGAGAGAACATTAGATAAACTAGAGGGATGAAAGTGTCTTACAATATCAAAGTTGGATACTTTGATTAGGATTACACCAAGAATGAGAAGATTAGCTTCTCATTTGCATAATTACAAGCTTTAAATTAGGGAAAGATTACAATTAATTTGAGAGTAAAAATTCTTGTTCTAAAGATAAGATGATCTCTTAAAACATTCTGAAGTTGAGTATTTATACCCCTGCACAAAACCCTAGGATAATTTCATTTTAAAAGCCCAAACACGGATTAGAAAATCCGTGTAAAACAGAGATGCGCAGGGGACGCAGGCTGCGCAGGACCCCCCTTGCCTGCGCTGGAGGGCGCAGCTGCGCACGACTATTGCGCAGGCTGCGCAGTGCCTCGCAGCTTGCATTCCTTTGCTTCATTTCTTCAAATGCATCAACATTTCAAATCCTCCCAAGTTCACTTTACAAGCTACTTCCCAAGCAAAATAGATGGACGATGTTGAAACATGCGCGTCATTCTTTGACCGTGGAACGGTTTCCCTTGATCCTTGAATTCCGATTATAAGAATTAACATGGAACAAAGGTAAAAATGATATAAAACCACAACATGACCAAATATCAAAATACTTGACAAGACGACACTAACGACCCGTAATAAAAGACTAGATCGTGATAAAATCATAATCTAAGACCGACACAACTCTCTACTATCAAATACCCCCACACTTAACTTTTGCTAGTCCCGAGCAAAACCCGAGATAAGCTTTTCCGAAAATCAACAAGAAAGTGTGGTGCATTGACCTCTCTTCCCTTACTACACCCTTCTTATATCTCCCTCGACACAAACCACCGAAAAAAAAAAACTGGACTCAATTGTTTAACAATCACTCTTCCCTCACACGCCCTCCTTATACCTCCACAAGATGTAAACCATGATACTTGGTTGCCCCCAAACACCTAAACATTGACAAGCCAAGTATCACAAGTGAAAACCACCGATTTTAAAAAAAAACAAAATTTGTGACACAAAAAGAAATTAAACCTATTTTTAACCTCCTTCCAAAACCCTCCTTATCGCTCCCTTCTTATCCCTCCATTTTTGTTTTGACCTTTTCCATTTTTTTTTTCTTTCTTCTCTCATTTTGCCTAAGGTGCCCTTTCGGGTTTTCACCTTAGCTTTTCCTTTCCTCTCATGGTGGCTCGCAACTCGATTTTTCTTTTTGCCCGGAACGCCCTTTCGGGTTTTCATTCCGTCCTCGGCCACCCTCCCAATTTTGCCTAGGCGCCCACCCTTGTGGGTTTTCACCTAGCCGAGATTTTTTTCTCTTTTTTTTTTATTTTTTTTTTCTTTTTTTTTTTTTTTTTTTAGAGGAAATTTGCTTTGAAATTACAAAAATACATCAATTTGATAACAACAAGGCTATCTACCTCCCCCACACTTACATTTCACATTGTCCTCAATGTGAAGGAAGTAGTTACTAGCCTTGCTCACTCATGGGAACCCGAGGAACCTCCTTTTTCATAGGTGCCTCGGTTCTTCCTTCTTTCTTCTCTTCTTCTTCTCTCTTGTTGAGCCCGGTTGTAAGTGTCATCAACAAACGTTTGTTCCACAAGAGGAGGGGCACTTGGGTTAAGTTGCATCCCAAAGAGGCCCCGAATAATGCCAAGGGAGTCCTCTTGGAGGCGGGAGTCCTCATAAGAGTCATGGAGATACTCTTGATGCCATTGGTTTTGCACCTCAAAGTGATGGCTCATAGAGTTCCTCCAAGTTTCTTGGTCATGCCATCTCTTTAACTCCTCCTCCCGGTGTTTATTTTGTTGCTCTCTCCATAGACGGTCTTCCTCTTGGCGCCTTTGCATATCTTCCATCAACTTTAGTTGGGCCCTCTCGGCCTCCTCATGCAACCGGGCTCTCTCATCTACCGTGGAGCGCCATGTATTGACCTCCCCTTGCCAATTATGGGCGCTCTCTACCCTCCCACCAATGGACTCCAAAGTACTCTTTGTGGAGTCAAAGTAGTCGAAAAGGCGTTGCTCCCAAGGAGCAAGTGGGTTGTGAGCACTCCCACTAACATCGGGCATAGGAGTATCATGAAAACCTTGCTCAAAAGACTCACGTTCCCTCTCTTCCACAACTTGAGGGTTGGATCTTGACTCCACGACTCTTCTCTTCCTTATCCTTTGTTGCGGGGCTCGGATAACATCTCCCTCACCGGGGCAAAAGAACTCCCGCGCCAAAAAGCCACTAGGAAGGGGATCATTACTAGGGAGCCTCATGTAAGAAACACCTCCCTCTCCCAACCACACACAACTCCACGGGACCGTGTCTAATGCTTGGATCATGTGGGTTTCCACAAGACCCGCTTCATTGTAAAGATTTGTCCCAAACAATTGAGGTTGGTCCTCGGGAATTTGGTCCACAAAATGGCGGACGAAAAGGGTGATAAGTCCCCCACAATTGATGCTCCCATTTTTCCCCTTATGCTTGATCCCGTTTGTCACGAACAACCTCGCCCAATCCGGCACTCCTCCTCCCTCGGGAAGCATAGCCCACAAGCACTCTCTCACGCTATCATTGACCTTGGTTGGCTCCCCCATTGAGAAAAAGAATGATGCTATCATCCTAGCAAGGATCCGTAGGGGTGGGTTGGTGATAGCGGAAATTTTATCATTGTTAGTTTGGTGGGTTTTTCCCGTGATCCCACACCACATCTCATTTAGCTTTCCGGGTGGTGGGTTGATGGGGGAAGGAGGGTGGGTAATTCTAAGGATCTCCCTCACCGTCTCAAAGGAAATTGAATGCCACACTTTGTTTAAACGAAAACTCACCGTCTCATTTCCCCTTACTTCCTCGATACTTAGGGTGGCTAGGAACTCCAAAGTGTAAGCGGGGTAGGTGTTACATTGGAGGTTCATGTATCTCTCAAGCCCCACCTTGGTAAGAAATGCCAAGGTTTGATCAAAAATCCCCATATCGGTCAAAGTACTTGGGTGAAGGAATTTTGAGATGTGAAGTGGTTTGTTGTCTAGATTTTTGAAGTGATTTTTGTATGTGGCATTCGATCCCTCATTTCCCTTAAAAGGCTCGGGTGGGGGTGGTGGTGGTGGAGCATTGGATGACTCTCCTTCCTTACCCTTTCCCTTGGATTTGCCAATACCGAAAACCATCTTGAAAGTGATCCTTGTGATATAAATCAACCAACTTGAAACAACAGAAATTTTTGAAAGAATTTTCTAAGGGGCAATTCAACAAACACCTTGAAGGCACTAGTGAGAAAACAAGCTCTAAGATGGTGTTTGTTAAATTGTTCCTTCCCTAACAGAAATTTTCCACAACAATCCTCAACCACAATCAACAATAAGTAATCTAACCCAAACTACAAGATAGTTACTAGATTAAATCACAACAAAAAAGTGAGAAGGTTTATACCGTCCCGAATTCCTCAATGCTTGTTGAAATAGAATGAGAATAAGCGAAACCTCCTATGCACCCTTCAAAACTTTTGCAAATCTTGAGAATAACCCGGAAAAGTCTAGGATTTTTGGTTAGAATAGGGGTTTTTGCAGAAAATTGGTTGTTGAAAATTGGTTGTTTGATGGTGGGGAAAGGTTTTATGAAGGATTGAGTGAAAAGATTTTTAGGTTGTTGATGGTGGGAGTGATTATTGAAGAGAATGAAGTGTTTGAGATGGGTTTTTGAGAAGGGTTTTGGTGTTTCCTTGTGTCGATGAAAGCAATGTGGAGATTGTGTTGCATAAGAATGAGGATAAAAAGAAAGAAAAACCGGAAGTCTTGGCTTGCGCAGGCTGCGCAATATTTGTACCGTCCTGCGCTGGAATTGCGCAGCTGCGCTTTGGGCTGCGCAGGCTGCGCTTCAGCTCGTCATTTCAATCCTTTCTTTTTTTTTTTCTTTTGAAATTCCTGCGCAGCTGCGCCCGTGATTGCGCAGCTTGCGCCTTGCCTCGCAAATCTTTTCTTCTCAAATCTTTTCACTCCTCTTCTTAGCCAACCTTTCACCTAAACTCGTTCCCCTTCTTCCGACTCGGCCTTCACTTTCTCTCGAGCATGCTTCCTCCAAAGTCTTATCCGAATCACTATACCATTCAACAAACTTCAAGAGTACTTGAATTTCAAAGCAAATAGATTATTGAGATTAAAAGAAACAATTAAAGAACTTATGACAAGAAATTAAAACTAGTCTAAGAAAGCGAGTAAATAAGGATAGAATATTTACAAACTTTGCCGTTATTTAATGTCGATGGCTCGACCACCTCTTTGCTTTCTCATTCTTGATATATATACGGGGTCCTCGAGTTGGATCTCCCCTTCTCCATGCAATTCCATGTTTTTAAGGTAATGTTTCAACCTTTGCCCATTCACCTTAATCACTTTCCCGGTTTTTAGGTCTTCCACCTCAATGGCTCCATGAGGTAGTACCTTTCGAATTATGAAAGGCCCAAACCACCTAGACCTTAGCTTTCCGGGAAAATTCTTGAAACGGCTTTGGAAAACTAGCACCTCCTCTCCTTCCTTGAAAACCCGACGAGTGATCATTTGATCATGCAACCTCTTTGTCTTCTCTTTGTAGATTGCGGCATTGTCAAAAGCATCACTTCGTAGTTCCTCCAATTCTTGAATTTGAAGTTTTCGGTGGAGCCCCGACTCATCATAACTTTGGTTGAATGCTTTAATTGCCCAATAAGCTTTGTGTTCAATCTCCACCGGGAGATGACAACTTTTTCCATAGATAAGCCTATAGGGGGACATGCCGATGGGAGTCTTGTAAGCCGTCCTATAGGCCCACAAAGCATCATTGAGTCTCTTGCTCCAATCTTTCCGGTCGGGGTTGACCGTCTTCTCCAAAATGCTCTTAATTTCTCGGTTTGACACTTCCGCTTGGCCATTGGTTTGCGGGTGATAGGCCGTGGAAATCTTATGGATCACTCCATACTTCTTCAAGAGGGAGCCCACTAATTTGTTGCAAAAGTGGGTTCCCCTATCACTTATGATGCATCTAGGAAAGCCAAACCGAGAGAAGATATTGTCTTGCACGAAGGAACTCACGGTTTTCCCATCATCATTCCGTGTGGGGATTGCCTCAACCCATTTGGAAACATAATCTACGGCAAGTAGAATGTAGAGGTTGCCGCTTGAATTGGTGAACGGCCCCATGAAGTCGATCCCCCATACATCAAATATCTCAAGAAAAAGCATGGGTTGTTGAGGCATTTCTTGTCTTCTTGATATGTTGCCACAACGGTCACAGCTTTTCACAAATGCATTAGTGTCCCGAAACAAGCTTGGCCAATAGAATCCGCACTCCAACACCTTCCTAGCGGTTCTCTGAGGCCCAAAATGTCCGCCACACGCATATTCGTGGCAATGCTTAAGGATTGAAGGTACTTCAACATCCGGCACACACCTCCTAATCATTTGGTCTTGACAAATTTTCCATAGATACGGGTCATCCCAAATGTAGTAACGGGCATTCTTCTTAATCTTGTCCCGTTGACTCGAAGATAGGGTGGTGGGGAACCTCTTGGTCACAATATAGTTGACAAGGTTTGCATACCAAGGCTCAATCACTCTCAATCCATAAAGTGATTCGTGTGGTAAACTCCCATCGACCACGCCCATCTTCCTTGCCACATCTTCATTTATGTGGAGCCTACTCAAGTGGTCGGCCACCACATTTGCACTTCCCTCCTTGTCTTTGATCTCGATATCAAACTCACTTAATAAAAGAACCCATCTCATCAACCTCGCCTTGGTATCCTTCTTATCAACAAGTTGTCTAATGGCCTTATGATCGGTGAAAATGACTACCTTTGCCCCCAAAAGATATGATCGGAAATTTTCTATCGCATACACCACCGCCAAGAACTCCTTCTCCGTGGTGGTGTAGTTCCTTTGAGCATCATTCAAAAGCGATGAGAAATATTGGATCACATGTGCCACCTTTCCGTCTCGTTGGCCTAGAATCGCGCCAAGAGCGTAATCGCTAGCGTCCGTCATAATCTCAAAGGGAAGGTCCCATCGTGGAGATTGAATGATAGGTGCCGTCACCAACCTCTCCTTCAAGGTGTCAAAGGCCAACCTACAAACATCATTAAACACAAACTCCACATCCTTGTGCAAGAGCTTGCACAAGGGGTAAGCGATTTTCGAAAAATCTTTTATAAACCTCCGGTAAAAGCCCGCATGTCCCAAAAACGACCTCACGTCTCGAGTATTAGTGGGATATGGCAAGGTTTTTATTACTTCCACCTTTGCCACATCCACCTCAATCCCTCTTTTAGACACTATGTGTCCTAACACGATGCCGCTTTTTACCATAAAGTGACATTTCTCGGAGTTCAACACCAAGTGTGACTCCGTGCATCGTGTTAGGACCATAGCGAGGTGGTCCAAACATGCGTCAAAGTGGTTTCCATGGACGGTGAAATCGTCCATGAAGACCTCTAAGACTCTCTCCACAAGGTCCGAGAATAGACTCATCATGCAACGTTGGAAAGTACCCGGAGCATTGCATAACCCGAAGGGCATCCTTCGGTATGCATATGTTCCAAAAGGGCATGTGAACGTTGTTTTGGATTGGTCCTCCGGCTTAATTGGGATTTGAAAATATCCGGAGTAGCCATCCAAAAAGCAATAAAACTCTCTCCCCCCAACCTTTCTAGCATTTGATCTAGAAAGGGCAAGGGGTAGTGGTCTTTGAAGGTCACGGCATTGAGGCGGCGATAATCGATGCAAACTCTCCACCCGGTTTGAATCCGAGTGGGGATTAAGGCTCCTTCTTTGCCTTCGATTACCGTCACCCCACCCTTTTTAGGTACACATTGAGTAGGGCTTACCCATTGGGAGTCGCTAATAGGATAGATGATTCCCATTTGGAGTAGTTTGATGATCTCTTCTTTCACAACTTCCATCATTGGAGGGTTCAATCTCCTTTGCGGTTGTCGAACCGGCTTTGCTTCTCCTTCCAAACGAATCTTGTGCATGCAAATGCTTGGGCTTATCCCTTTAAGATCCGCAATACTCCACCCAAAAGCACCTTTGTACTTTTGCAAAACCTCCACCAATCTCTTCTCTTGGTCACCCTCGAGTGTGTTTGAAATTATAAGGGGTAGGGTATTTTTTTCACCAAGAAAAACGTATTTCAAGTGATCGGGAAGTTGTTTGAGATTGGGGGTGGGTGGTTTTATAGTAGAGGGTAGTGGTCTTTCAAGGGAAGCCTCCAAGGGGAGAAATTTGTTTTGGAATGTGCAAGGAATAGTCGAAAAACAAGGCAAAACAGGGCTGGTAACTGCGCAGGCTTCGCTTGGGGTATGCGCAGGCTGCGCCTGTCCTGCGCAGCTGCGCCCGTAATCTGCGCAGGCTGCGCCTCTGGTCGCAGTTTGCTCTTTCTTTTCTTTTAATTTGTATTGCTCCCTTGAAATTCCTGCGCAGCTGCGCACCTCCTGAGCGCAGCCTGCGCCCTGGCTCGCATTCTCACTTCCAATTTCTTTCATTTCCTCTCCTTCTTTGGTTTCTTCCAAGGGTTCCTCCTTCTCCAATGCTTTGATAGTTTCCTGCACATCATTAGACAACAAGAAACGCAACCCTTTTTTCTCCACATCGTTAGTGAGAGCCACTTCAAGAGGGCTCCTATGACAAAGTTTATAAACTTGATTTGCTAATGGCTCAATGACATCCAAAAAATAACAAAAGCTCAAATCATCGGCTCTTTTCATGGACTCATACACATTGTATTTTATGATGTTTCCCTCAAATTCCATTGTTAAGTTGCCATCATACATATCAAGTTTGGTCTTAGAAGTTCTCATGAAAGGTCTTCCTAACAAAAGGGGTGTAGCCTTGGAATCCGGCTCCATGTCTAAAACATAGAAATCAGCCGGGAACATGAATTTGTCAACTTCAACTATGACATCCTCAATAAAACCTTTGGGTTGAATTATTGACCGGTCCGCCAATTGAATGACGACATTTGACTTAGACAAAGGGGGTAACTCTAAAGTCTCATACACGGAGTAAGGCATGACATTTATGGAGGACCCCGAGTCTAACATGGCTCTAGCAAAAGATTCACCCTTAATGGAGCACGGTATAGTTAGCATGCCTGAATCATCACATTTTTCGGGAAGGTTTCTTTTAAAAATTGCCGAGACATGCCCACTAACCGTGACTCTCTCAATTCCTTTTCTTGGCTTCCGCTTAGGGGTACAAAGTTCTTTTAGGAACTTTGCATACCTAGGAACGGATTTGATAATAGTAAAGAGAGGGATGTTGACCTCACATTTCCTAAAAGTCTCATAAAGATCGGAGTCTTTATCAATCATTTTAGGATTTGTGAGGGCACTTGGGAATGGTACCTCCGGTTCAAGTTCCTTTGAGAGAATCTCCAAAGTGTCATTGGCCTTCTTCCGGGGCTCTTTGCTTACTTCCTTGGTTGGTGGGGTGTTGTTGTCCACCTCCTTCTCTTTTCCTTTTGAGGATGTTTCAACTCTTGGAGTGACCTCTAGTTCCTCCTCCTCCACTTCAATTTCTTCAATTACCCAATCCTTGGACTTAGCTCTTGTCTTCTTGGGAGGGGTGTCTAGAGTTCTTCCCTTCCTCAAGGTCATGGCACTAGCATTTTGCCGAGGAGGAGGGAGAGTGGTGGAAGGAATGGAAGATGAACTCCTTTGTTTGTTCTTTGCCATCTCTTCGGAAATTTGCCCCATTTGGTTCTCAAGATTTGTAAACCTTGCATCATTCATGGTTTTCTCATTTGCCGACCTCTTGTCGGAATCCGCTTGTCCCTTCAAAAGAGCCTTGAGCATCTCTTTCATTGACATGTCTTCTTCATTAGGCTTTTGTGATGTATTGCCTTGATTTCCACCATTGGGTGGTCTTTGAAAATTTGTGTTTCTTTGAAAGTTTGTTCCTTGTTGATTTTGGCCTTGTTGATTTTGTCCTTGGTCCCTCAAGTGGTTGAATTGTCCATTCACAAAACTCTTTGATTTATCTCCTCCCCAACTAAAGTTTGGGTGATCTCGTGAGCCTATGTTGTAAGTGGCTCCACTTGGGTCATATTTGTAGTATCCACCACCGGAAGGATTCCTTGAGTTGTAGTGTCCTTGCCCCATAGCACTAACATTTTCAACACCAACATCCTCCACTTGCATGATAGGACAAACCTCTACCGGGTGAGGACCTTGGCAAAAAGAACATTCAACTTGGCCACCTTGGTTTCCACCATCCCCTTGTGAGCCTACCAACATGTTGGCTACAAGAAGCTTAAGTTCTTCCACACTTTTCTCAAGTTTTGAATTTGATGAAGAAGAGGCTCCCATGGCGGAAGTATTCTTTGTAGCTTGACGGGACCTTCCATGCATTCTTGTACTAGCGGCGAGCCTCTCAATGAGCTCACTAGCCTCCACCACCGAATAATTTTCCAATCCTCCACCGGTGGTGGAATTGACCATCCGTTGGTCTTGCTCATTTAGACCATCATAAAAATGAACAAGCAAATCATCTCCACTCAAACCATGGTATGGGCATTGAGCTACAAGCTTCTTAAATCTCTCCCGGTACTCATACATGGTCTCCCCACTCCCTTGCTCAATAGATGTTATTGCCTTCTTGGCATGATTGTGGCGGGAATCCGGATAGTATTTCTCTAAGAAGGCCGCCTTCATATCCGTCCATGTGTTTATGATGCCCGGAGGTAGATAATAAAGCCAATCTTTCGCACCATCGTGAAGAGAAAAAGGAAAAGCCCGCAACTTAAATTGATCCTCGGATACTCCGGTGGGAATGGTGCCTTGGCACATCATGTGAAATTCCGCTAGATGTCGGTTTGGATCATTTCCCGCTAAGCCATAGAACTTAGGAAGGTTGTGGATGAAATAAACCTTCAACTCAAAGTTTCCATTGGCCCCCATTGGTGGATAGGTAATGCATGAGGGTTGTTCCTCATAATTCCGGGCACGAAGCTCCCGAATAGTTCTAGTGTCATCCGCCATTCTTGGGTATTCAACTTCAATTGGGTCAATCTCTATGGTTGAGGGTGAGTTCTCAATGGATGTGTAGCTACTAGGTGGACTTGCTTCTTCCTCTTGACGGTTACGGTGGTAAAAGGGGTTCGAGAAGAGCCACGAATATGCCGCACTTTCCTCCGATTCAACGTTGGTATCCTCTTCTTGTGACCTAGGCATAAGCAAAACACTACACACTAAACAAAACTAATTAGAACTACCACTTACTTACAAAGATAAACCACATTGACTAATAATGATTGACAACAAGATAAGGAAAAACACAACTAAGGAAAATAGAAATAAAAACAACACCAAAAACAAAACACAAACAAGCTTTAGCTATGTTGCCCTTCCCCGGCAACGACGCCAAAATTTGATACGGAAAAACTAGTGGTCGTTATTACACTAATTATCTCGCCAAACAATTTATAAAACCTAAACTAGACTCGACTATACTCGAAATAAAAAGTAGTAAAGTGCAAGTTAAGGGTCGAACCCAAGAGAAAGGAAATAACTAAAAACTTGCTTACACACAACTAAACAAAGATTAGATGAAAACTTAGTGATGATTAGAGACTAAAGATAAAATGACTTATTAACAAACCATGGATATTAACATAAATGAACAACAAGGAGATAACATAAATGCAAAGATAAATGATTGGAAAAGCATTCACAAAGACAACAAAAGAGCAATAAATGAGAAATGATTTTGGGCTAGGCAATACCACAAACAATAAATGTGCACAAATTCAAAAAGAGAGAAAATCTTGGTGTAACCTTCTCAAAATACCTCAACAAAGACAAGTCGACTCTATCACCCCTCCTATTTATCTACCCACTAAGAACATCCTAAGATAGTGAATCCCATGACTAAACCGTACATAGGGTTCCTTCGATTCTAGCCTAAGCCACTAAACCGTAACAAGAGGACTAAAACCAAGCGATTAAAGATTAAGCCAAAGGATGAACAAGGGAACTAATCTACACACATTAAACCATGCTAGTAGAATTAGTCATGTAAACTCTACTCAAAAGGTGTTTCCTTTAAACCAATTCCACACAATTTGAGTTTGCTACTACAAATCCTAAGTAAAAACTAAGCCATTTCCTTAGAACATGCAAAGATTGAACAACTAGAAGCAAGGATGATCAAACCCAACAACTAATTACTCAAAATAAAACATTAAAACAAAGAGAGAACATTAGATAAACTAGAGGGATGAAAGTGTCTTACAATATCAAAGTTGGATACTTTGATTAGGATTACACCAAGAATGAGAAGATTAGCTTCTCATTTGCATAATTACAAGCTTTAAATTAGGGAAAGATTACAATTAATTTGAGAGTAAAAATTCTTGTTCTAAAGATAAGATGATCTCTTAAAACATTCTGAAGTTGAGTATTTATACCCCTGCACAAAACCCTAGGATAATTTCATTTTAAAAGCCCAAACACGGATTAGAAAATCCGTGTAAAACAGAGATGCGCAGGGGACGCAGGCTGCGCAGGACCCCCCTTGCCTGCGCTGGAGGGCGCAGCTGCGCACGACTATTGCGCAGGCTGCGCAGTGCCTCGCAGCTTGCATTCCTTTGCTTCATTTCTTCAAATGCATCAACATTTCAAATCCTCCCAAGTTCACTTCACAAGCTACTTCCCAAGCAAAATAGATGGACGATGTTGAAACATGCGCGTCATTCTTTGACCGTGGAACGGTTTCCCTTGATCCTTGAATTCCGATTATAAGAATTAACATGGAACAAAGGTAAAAATGATATAAAACCACAACATGACCAAATATCAAAATACTTGACAAGACGACACTAACGACCCGTAATAAAAGACTAGATCGTGATAAAATCATAATCTAAGACCGACACAACTCTCTACTATCAAATACCCCCACACTTAACTTTTGCTAGTCCCGAGCAAAACCCGAGATAAGCTTTTCCGAAAATCAACAAGAAAGTGTGGTGCATTGACCTCTCTTCCCTTACTACACCCTTCTTATATCTCCCTCGACACAAACCACCGAAAAAAAAAAACTGGACTCAATTGTTTAACAATCACTCTTCCCTCACACGCCCTCCTTATACCTCCACAAGATGTAAACCATGATACTTGGTTGCCCCCAAACACCTAAACATTGACAAGCCAAGTATCACAAGTGAAAACCACCGATTTTAAAAAAAAACAAAATTTGTGACACAAAAAGAAATTAAACCTATTTTTAACCTCCTTCCAAAACCCTCCTTATCGCTCCCTTCTTATCCCTCCATTTTTGTTTTGACCTTTTCCATTTTTTTTTTCTTTCTTCTCTCATTTTGCCTAAGGTGCCCTTTCGGGTTTTCACCTTAGCTTTTCCTTTCCTCTCATGGTGGCTCGCAACTCGATTTTTCTTTTTGCCCGGAACGCCCTTTCGGGTTTTCATTCCGTCCTCGGCCACCCTCCCAATTTTGCCTAGGCGCCCACCCTTGTGGGTTTTCACCTAGCCGAGATTTTTTTCTCTTTTTTTTATTTTTTTTTTCTTTTTTTTTTTTTTTTTTTTAGAGGAAATTTGCTTTGAAATTACAAAAATACATCAATTTGATAACAACAAGGCTATCTACCTCCCCCACACTTACATTTCACATTGTCCTCAATGTGAAGGAAGTAGTTACTAGCCTTGCTCACTCATGGGAACCCGAGAAACCTCCTGTAACACCCCCATTTATTTAAGAGCCTTTAGCAAGACATTCTCAAATAAATAGAGCTGTTACCATCTCGGAATGTCCGAGGTAGTGAATAACAAAGTAAAACAACCAAAGGACTTTATATAAAACTGATAAAATTTAAACTTTGATTATTACAGTTATTACAACTTGGAAAAGAAAATACAACTGATGACTCCTCTAGATGTGATGTAATCCTAAGTCAGTCCAAAGTATGCATCTCACATTCCTGCCCCATCTCCTAGCTCATCTGTCTTTGACCTGTAGAATCTACTCCCCATTCCGGATCATCGTAGGTGTACACGAATGCACTGTCAACCTCGCGGTTGAGTAGGGTAACACAATAATTATAATGCAACAATTATGATATGTAAATGCAATGATATGCTCGAGCTCAATCTCAATCTCATTCTCAATCACAATCTCGATCTCAAACTCAAACCCGTAACACCCAGCCATACCGAACCTCCCGGCAGACTATAATCGGCCGTCGCCGAACACCAGCATAACAGCTGAGGTCACCAGGTCTAGTCCTGCAGAACTAGCCTGGGCCCAATAATATCATCATCGTCTCGTATCCGTATCCAATGCATATGTCATGCTCATGAATGCAACAATACTCTTAATCCATCATGCTATTAAATAATGCAATGAGCGTACCAATAATAATAAACAACACTCAATCCAAAATTCATTCATAACACATCATAGAGTATAGGGTCAGTGTATCCTACCTGGATAGCAATATAGTCCAATATCAAGCCAACAAGTAACAGAATAATGCCACTTCAAAATCGTCACCTAGCAATATAATATACGAAATCACTAACTAATCCAATTATGCAACTAATTTAATATATCTAGTATTCAATTAATTACTTAAATAATATATATCACGCGTAATGAGACCGTATAAACATGACTACTTCAATTAAATAATCGAACATAGCAATATCATCGAACTATTGACAACCGTCACATTCTTGTATAAAAATTCACTTAACAATTCTAATAATTAATAATATGAATAACATTACTAATAACAATAATCACAACACTAATAATATTATTAACAATCACCAAAAATGATAAAATAACATCAATAATAATAATAGTAGCCATAATAATAAGTAATAATATTATTAATAACAATACAATACAATAGTAATATTATTAATAAAATAATCATACACAACCATTGATTATCGGTTATACAATTAATTAATAATAATAATATACCAGCGGAAATCAAAGACAAGTACGAAAACACATTCACAAGCAGCCCCAACAGACCTGTGCAAAACAGCCCCATGACAGCCCCTTTGACAGCCCCATCGACAACCCTACGGTGTCTGACCAACCACCAATCCCCGATGGTTGCCACCACTGCCCCCCGACGCAACCACCGACACCACTCACGACACCTGACTCGACTATGCTAGCCCTCGATCACCATTGCAACAACCGCAGTCACAACAGCAAAACGCAGATCAGTGGGTCTGCAACGGACTTTCCCGACACCATTACCACTTGCTTGGTCACCAACGACCACCACCACTAATCCTAAACTCGACTATGTACTACTAACTATCAATTACACGCCTTTGACAGCACCATGGGCCACCACCGCAACCACCACGGCCACTCAAACACGCCTGGACACACACCACCTGATGCTCTGTTATTTTTTTCACGTGATTAAACCCATAAACGAGACCTGCTGTAAAACGACACACACCCACCCATAAACCACCACGAGAACCACCCTTCGACTCTTCTGACTGCAACCAACCGAATAAACCATTTACCCATAACAATCATAACCCATATGCTTATTCGAAATCCAATGCAAACATTCATGTTCAGTCGGTATTCTGATAATGGTTTAAACACTGATTCTGACACCCCCATTAAACCACTCATTCTGACGGTCAACGACGGTCAACGACGACAACATTAGGGTTCATACACAACTACTACACATCCTACATAACCCATATACAAACACATGAACGATAATCTACATTAACAACACAAACAGTCTGCACGAAAAAGAGAGGAAGCAACAGAAAACGAAGATGGTGGTGATCATACCTACTTTTCAGTGAAAACGAACCGCCTTCCACCACCCTAACCCACCGTGTGAACCTCCTTTCTTATTCCCTGATGTGACGGCAGTAGATCTATGTGAGGGTGAGAGGTACTAAAAGCTAGGGTTAGGTTTTCGAGACTGGTTTATATAGGGTGGCTGATAGGATTTGTTGGTTTTTGCTTAGTTTTGGGCGTGTAAGGTGATTGTGTCGAGTTGGGCCATTCAGCCTTTGACACGCATCTTGAGGCCCAAATAACATCAACCCACACATCGATGACTAATTACCCATTAACGACATTACTTATAACATATAAAATATAAAACACGTATTCGATAAATTAATTATCGAATATAACTAATCAAATATTATCAAACACGTTCAAATAATTATATAAATTTAAAATAAAAAAAATAGTAAAATGCGGAGTATTACAGTTTTGTAACACCCCAAGAGTATGAGATGAGATTTGTCCCACATCGGTAGAATGTGAGGATTGTGATATGTTTATATTAGCTTCCACCCACCACTTAGTAACAAGGCCTTGTGCTTTTGGGCTTAAGTGAGGACAAATAATGGGCCCAAAAGTGCACACCCATCTTATTGGGGTTGTGTTACAACGATGGCGGGTCGGGTTGTTACAAATGGTATCAGAGCGACCCTGCGACCGTGTGGTGAGCCTGTGGTCGGGAGTACCCGGGTCCCACACCTAGCGGTGGAGTATTCTGGCCCTGGTTGTGGTCAAGTTTGAGGCACAACGAGGACGTTGTGTTTTTTAAGTGGGGGAGTTTGTAACACCCCAAGAGTATGAGATGAGATTTGTCCCACATCGGTAGAATGTGAGGATTGTGATATGTTTATATTAGCTTCCACCCACCACTTAGTAACAAGGCCTTGTGCTTTTGGGCTTAAGTGAGGACAAATAATGGGCCCAAAAGTGCACACCCATCTTATTGGGGTTGTGTTACAACGGTGGCGGGTCGGGTTGTTACACCTCCTTTTTCATAGGTGCCTCGGTTCTTCCTTCTTTCTTCTCTTCTTCTTCTCTCTTGTTGAGCCCGGTTGTAAGTGTCATCAACAAACGTTTGTTCCACAAGAGGAGGGGCACTTGGGTTAAGTTGCATCCCAAAGAGGCCCCGAATAATGCCAAGGGAGTCCTCTTGGAGGCGGGAGTCCTCATAAGAGTCATGGAGATACTCTTGATGCCATTGGTTTTGCACCTCAAAGTGATGGCTCATAGAGTTCCTCCAAGTTTCTTGGTCATGCCATCTCTTTAACTCCTCCTCCCGGTGTTTATTTTGTTGCTCTCTCCATAGACGGTCTTCCTCTTGGCGCCTTTGCATATCTTCCATCAACTTTAGTTGGGCCCTCTCGGCCTCCTCATGCAACCGGGCTCTCTCATCTACCGTGGAGCGCCATGTATTGACCTCCCCTTGCCAATTATGGGCGCTCTCTACCCTCCCACCAATGGACTCCAAAGTACTCTTTGTGGAGTCAAAGTAGTCGAAAAGGCGTTGCTCACAAGGAGCAAGTGGGTTGTGAGCACTCCCACTAACATCGGGCATAGGAGTATCATGAAAACCTTGCTCAAAAGACTCACGTTCCCTCTCTTCCACAACTTGAGGGTTGGAGCTTGACTCCACGACTCTTCTCTTCCTTATCCTTTGTTGCGGGGCTCGGATAACATCTCCCTCACCGGGGCAAAAGAACTCCCGCGCCAAAAAGCCACTAGGAAGGGGATCATTACTAGGGAGCCTCATGTAAGAAACACCTCCCTCTCCCAACCACACACAACTCCACGGGACCGTGTCTAATGCTTGGATCATGTGGGTTTCCACAAGACCCGCTTCATTGTAAAGATTTGTCCCAAACAATTGAGGTTGGTCCTCGGGAATTTGGTCCACAAAATGGCGGACGAAAAGGGTGATAAGTCCCCCACAATTGATGCTCCCATTTTTCCCCTTATGCTTGATCCCGTTTGTCACGAACAACCTCGCCCAATCCGGCACTCCTCCTCCCTCGGGAAGCATAGCCCACAAGCACTCTCTCACGCTATCATTGACCTTGGTTGGCTCCCCCATTGAGAAAAAGAATGATGCTATCATCCTAGCAAGGATCCGTAGGGGTGGGTTGGTGATAGCGGAAATTTTATCATTGTTAGTTTGGTGGGTTTTTCCCGTGATCCCACACCACATCTCATTTAGCTTTCCGGGTGGTGGGTTGATGGGGGAAGGAGGGTAGGTAATTCTAAGGATCTCCCTCACCGTCTCAAAGGAAATTGAATGCCACACTTTGTTTAAACGAAAACTCACCGTCTCATTTCCCCTTACTTCCTCGATACTTAGGGTGGCTAGGAACTCCAAAGTGTAAGCGGGGTAGGTGTTACATTGGAGGTTCATGTATCTCTCAAGCCCCACCTTGGTAAGAAATGCCAAGGTTTGATCAAAAATCCCCATATCGGTCAAAGTACTTGGGTGAAGGAATTTTGAGATGTGAAGTGGTTTGTTGTCTAGATTTTTGAAGTGATTTTTGTATGTGGCATTCGATCCCTCATTTCCCTTAAAAGGCTCGGGTGGGGGTGGTGGTGGTGGAGCATTGGATGACTCTCCTTCCTTACCCTTTCCCTTGGATTTGCCAATACCGAAAACCATCTTGAAAGTGATCCTTGTGATATAAATCAACCAACTTGAAACAACAGAAATTTTTGAAAGAATTTTCTAAGGGGCAATTCAACAAACACCTTGAAGGCACTAGTGAGAAAACAAGCTCTAAGATGGTGTTTGTTAAATTGTTCCTTCCCTAACAGAAATTTTCCACAACAATCCTCAACCACAATCAACAATAAGTAATCTAACCCAAACTACAAGATAGTTACTAGATTAAATCACAACAAAAAAGTGAGAAGGTTTATACCGTCCCGAATTCCTCAATGCTTGTTGAAATAGAATGAGAATAAGCGAAACCTCCTATGCACCCTTCAAAACTTTTGCAAATCTTGAGAATAACCCGGAAAAGTCTAGGATTTTTGGTTAGAATAGGGGTTTTTGCAGAAATTTGGTTGTTGAAAATTGGTTGTTTGATGGTGGGGAAAGGTTTTATGAAGGATTGAGTGAAAAGATTTTTAGGTTGTTGATGGTGGGAGTGATTATTGAAGAGAATGAAGTGTTTGAGATGGGTTTTTGAGAAGGGTTTTGGTGTTTCCTTGTGTCGATGAAAGCAATGTGGAGATTGTGTTGCATAAGAATGAGGATAAAAAGAAAGAAAAACCGGAAGTCTTGGCTTGCGCAGGCTGCGCAATATTTGTACCGTCCTGCGCTGGAATTGCGCAGCTGCGCTTTGGGCTGCGCAGGCTGCGCTTCAGCTCGTCATTTCAATCCTTTCTTTTTTTTTTTTCTTTTGAAATTCCTGCGCAGCTGCGCCCGTGATTGCGCAGCTTGCGCCTTGCCTCGCAAATCTTTTCTTCTCAAATCTTTTCACTCCTCTTCTTAGCCAACCTTTCACCTAAACTCGTTCCCCTTCTTCCGACTCGGCCTTCACTTTCTCTCGAGCATGCTTCCTCCAAAGTCTTATCCGAATCACTATACCATTCAACAAACTTCAAGAGTACTTGAATTTCAAAGCAAATAGATTATTGAGATTAAAAGAAACAATTAAAGAACTTATGACAAGAAATTAAAACTAGTCTAAGAAAGCGAGTAAATAAGGATAGAATATTTACAAACTTTGCCGTTATTTAATGTCGATGGCTCGACCACCTCTTTGCTTTCTCATTCTTGATATATATACGGGGTCCTCGAGTTGGATCTCCCCTTCTCCATGCAATTCCATGTTTTTAAGGTAATGTTTCAACCTTTGCCCATTCACCTTAATCACTTTCCCGGTTTTTAGGTCTTCCACCTCAATGGCTCCATGAGGTAGTACCTTTCGAATTATGAAAGGCCCAAACCACCTAGACCTTAGCTTTCCGGGAAAATTCTTGAAACGGCTTTGGAAAACTAGCACCTCCTCTCCTTCCTTGAAAACCCGACGAGTGATCATTTGATCATGCAACCTCTTTGTCTTCTCTTTGTAGATTGCGGCATTGTCAAAAGCATCACTTCGTAGTTCCTCCAATTCTTGAATTTGAAGTTTTCGGTGGAGCCCCGACTCATCATAACTTTGGTTGAATGCTTTAATTGCCCAATAAGCTTTGTGTTCAATCTCCACCGGGAGATGACAACTTTTTCCATAGATAAGCCTATAGGGGGACATGCCGATGGGAGTCTTGTAAGCCGTCCTATAGGCCCACAAAGCATCATTGAGTCTCTTGCTCCAATCTTTCCGGTCGGGGTTGACCGTCTTCTCCAAAATGCTCTTAATTTCTCGGTTTGACACTTCCGCTTGGCCATTGGTTTGCGGGTGATAGGCCGTGGAAATCTTATGGATCACTCCATACTTCTTCAAGAGGGAGCCCACTAATTTGTTGCAAAAGTGGGTTCCCCTATCACTTATGATGCATCTAGGAAAGCCAAACCGAGAGAAGATATTGTCTTGCACGAAGGAACTCACGGTTTTCCCATCATCATTCCGTGTGGGGATTGCCTCAACCCATTTGGAAACATAATCTACGGCAAGTAGAATGTAGAGGTTGCCGCTTGAATTGGTGAACGGCCCCATGAAGTCGATCCCCCATACATCAAATATCTCAAGAAAAAGCATGGGTTGTTGAGGCATTTCTTGTCTTCTTGATATGTTGCCACAACGGTCACAGCTTTTCACAAATGCATTAGTGTCCCGAAACAAGCTTGGCCAATAGAATCCGCACTCCAACACCTTCCTAGCGGTTCTCTGAGGCCCAAAATGTCCGCCACACGCATATTCGTGGCAATGCTTAAGGATTGAAGGTACTTCAACATCCGGCACACACCTCCTAATCATTTGGTCTTGACAAATTTTCCATAGATACGGGTCATCCCAAATGTAGTAACGGGCATTCTTCTTAATCTTGTCCCGTTGACTCGAAGATAGGGTGGTGGGGAACCTCTTGGTCACAATATAGTTGACAAGGTTTGCATACCAAGGCTCAATCACTCTCAATCCATAAAGTGATTCGTGTGGTAAACTCCCATCGACCACGCCCATCTTCCTTGCCACATCTTCATTTATGTGGAGCCTACTCAAGTGGTCGGCCACCACATTTGCACTTCCCTCCTTGTCTTTGATCTCGATATCAAACTCACTTAATAAAAGAACCCATCTCATCAACCTCGCCTTGGTATCCTTCTTATCAACAAGTTGTCTAATGGCCTTATGATCGGTGAAAATGACTACCTTTGCCCCCAAAAGATATGATCGGAATTTTTCTATCGCATACACCACCGCCAAGAACTCCTTCTCCGTGGTGGTGTAGTTCCTTTGAGCATCATTCAAAAGCGATGAGAAATATTGGATCACATGTGCCACCTTTCCGTCTCGTTGGCCTAGAATCGCGCCAAGAGCGTAATCGCTAGCGTCCGTCATAATCTCAAAGGGAAGGTCCCATCGTGGAGATTGAATGATAGGTGTCGTCACCAACCTCTCCTTCAAGGTGTCAAAGGCCAACCTACAAACATCATTAAACACAAACTCCACATCCTTGTGCAAGAGCTTGCACAAGGGGTAAGCGATTTTCGAAAAATCTTTTATAAACCTCCGGTAAAAGCCCGCATGTCCCAAAAACGACCTCACGTCTCGAGTATTAGTGTGAGACAAAAATTATTAAGATAAAAACTAATTTTTCAAATTGGACAGGTTTTAATAAATTTGCAAACCCGTGCAAATGTTAAAAACTATTTTTCATTTAATCTAATTCACACGGATAAAATGAAAATTTTGAATAGTGTAGGTTTTAAATTATAATTTTATCTCTATTATACATTTAGTACATATAATATGTTATGTTTCATTTGTCATATTTTTTACGTTTTTTTCTTATTCGATATATCCAACCGAAGTTTACATTTCATTTATGCGATATATGTATATTTACCACAACATAAGGAGCCTTCCAATTTTCATGCATGTAAGGTTCTAAAAATTAGCTTTGAAGCGATAGTTATCTAGCTTCCGTAGACATTTTACTTTATAATTGTTTTTATCAGACTGTTATGATGTATACTTTATCCATTACTATAGTAAAGGTTACTTTCAGTTGTTGATCTTAAGGGTGTTACACTTTTATAGAAAGATGACTTTTTATTTTATTTTATTTTAATAACTTTATAACTTATTTTGAAAACTAACATATTTAAATATGTACATTATCAACTTATAATATTAAGTTATTAAAATAAAAATAATATTTCACATTTTTTATAAGTAATTTTGATGTGCCTAATACTATTTGGCCCGTCTTACCTAAATTTAAATCTTATACAACAATTTGTGGTAAACTTAATAGTAAATATGTCAAGTTTTTGTGTTTATTATATGGATGTAGATTTTTATCATAACCAAAATAATTATAATATTTTTTATTTTCAAAAAATAATAGTCAAAATATTCAAACCAAAAATATATAACAAAATTACGATGATGTATATTGTACAAAATAGTGAGAAAAGTCATAATCTAAATTAAAGTTTAGGAAGATTGTTAGTATTTGAGTTTGAAAACATATGTAATATTTAAGGATGCGATATATTTACATACGGAGTATAATGAGTGCTTTGTTACAGCACCTCCGGATTGCTATATTGCTCATTGAAGAGAGCAGTAATTGGAACCTATAACTATGCCGACAGTTTTTTCACGCAAAATTCTTGTTGGGAGGAAAAAGTTGAAACAATTGGTTGCAAAGCGATTGACAACAATGGAAAACATTGTGTTTTCAAAGGTTAACTAAGTTGTATATTCATAAACAATTTTTAATCTTTATATAAATACGGGATTACGTGTTATGATGAACTATCTAAAATGTTTCAGCAAAACTAATGGCAATCTACGTATGTGGAACATTCAAACTCGGGCAAACATTTGGAGATGGAATTCTGAAGTGGTACGTTTATTAAAAATTGAAACCTATCATTGATTTGTTAATTAATTTGTAATTTTAATACAGATTCCTAATGCAAGTTGTCAAACAAATTTTACATTGCCGTATACAAATATCACCGCTATATATTACCTTTAATGACGCAGATCATTGGACATTTGTTGCTGGGACTAATCACTCTCGGGTAAAAAACGAAAAAGTTACATATTTGGTTTGAAAGATAATTAAGTCTTTGAAACACTTTTGATGGTACACAACCTCATTTCCAAACATAATCTTATTAATATGGTTTTGTAGATCTGGACTTTCGACACGCGTGTAAATGAAAATGGTAGCCGTATTTCAAACTTAATTACAATCGGCATATCACCAGAGGAGCCGATAAATGCAATCCAGATGGATAATAACAATGGTTACATTGTTTACTTTGGCACTGGTGATGAACATTTGGGTTATATTGATACTCGTTGTAAAAAGATAGCTTGTGTATTATCATATATATATATGTATGTATGTATATATAGGGCTGAGCAAAACCGGTATACCGCACCGGTTTTACAATCCGGAGCGGTACCCGGTTTTTTAAAAATTGGTTTTTAGGGATCCGATACCGAACCGGTTTAAACCGGTATACCGGTTTTTTCAGAAATTGAAAACCGGATTTGAAAATCCGGATTACCGAACCGGTTTTGAAACCGGTTTGACCAAATTTTCCTGTTTGACTGATTTCTTAATAAATGTCCAAAAATCCAAATAGGGTGATTATAACATCTTAAAAACAAGTACTTACTCCTTAATACACACACAAAAGTCCTAAAATGCAAAGTACTCCTTAATACACATACAAAAGTCTTAATAAAGTTTTGACTCTCCATATCCGTCACAGAAACAGAAACAAATATAATCTTAAGTAAATCGATTTGAAGGAAAAATAAGGCTGATGGATGGCACCATTACTACTTACTAGTCACATAACGGATACATACGAATTAATACTCCAAATAAAGATGGAAATATATATATATATAACAAAATACAAAAAACTAAAAATCGAAAAAATGAATAGAAACGGAAAAATCGAATTAATCAATAATCATACAATAAATCAATAAAAACTTAAAAACTAAAAATATATACGAACCTTAGTTGAAGAGTGAAGACCGTAGAACTCGAAATCTCGATGAGTAGACCGTAGATCTGACTTCTGAGCTTAATTTTGGATGGGATTAAGAGTTGAAGAGTGAAGACCAGAGATGAAGGCTGCGTGAGTTGTTTGGGTTTTTTTGGTTTTAGGGTTTTTTGGTTTTAGGAATTAGGATGAATAGTATGTATTAGTGATTTAGTCATTTTAGTGTTACTGTGTAGTCACTGTAGTGTAGTCTGTGTTAGTCTTTTTTTATTTTTTTTTTTCAAAAATTGTAAACCGGTTCAAAAACCGGGTCCCGGTTTTCTGTTACTAATAACCATATCCGCACCGGTTTTGCATTAGAAAATACGGTCCGGGTACCGCTTTCGGAAAAAAAACCGAATTTTCGGTTTTTATTTTACGGTTTTCGGTCCGGATTCGGTTTTTTAAATCGGATCCGATTTTTTTGCTCAGCCCTATGTATATATATATATATATATATATATATATATATATATATATATATATATATATATATATATATATATATATATATATATATATATATTTATTTATTTATCACTAGTAGTTTTATTGTCCGTGAAATTAACAAGATTATATATGTTGTCACGTAGGTGGTGTTATGCAAGCTCATATGTACGAACACACTACGCCTTGATGACAAAAGCGATCCGTAAGAAAAAAATGTTTTTATTAATCAATACCTACATTATCATAATATATAGTTAAAATTTATTTTCTACAATTTACTAAACATTTGTAACGAACTATTAGTATTTTGCCACAAATATTGTTGTGTGTATTAGTATTTTGCCACGATTATTGTTATTATTATTGTTTTAAAATTTTTTTGTTATTTAATTTATTCAATCTACAAGAACTTTGTGAAAATAAAAATTTCTAATCTTTTATCTGTCAATTATAATTCAAGAGAGAATAAATGGTTAACATTTTTATGAAAAATTATGATAAGAATTACAATATAACTAGTCTTAAACTCGTGCAAATTGCACGGATTATTTATTTAGGATATTGTTGTAAATCGCGCTAATAGGGGTAGTTGCTTTTTAACTAAAGTCATATTTCATATACTCTATGTGTCATAATTTCATTTACAATTACCAAATTTGTATCTATCGAGAGTATCAAAAACATGACAATAATAAAACTGCAATTTATGTAGTCATATATCAAACTTAACATTGGTAGTCGAATTTAAATTGAAAAAAACATTGAACTATTATAGTGTAAAATCATAAGTAGTAAACTGTAGTATAACTTTTCGAAATTCTTTTTATACACTACATTATCGCAAATCAAAATATTCAGTCCAAACATTTGCTCATGTAATATCATGAATCACATATATTTCAAATGTGTTATTATGCTAAATGTTTGTTCAATGCGACATTTAAAGTATATGTTGTTTTATTCGAATGTATTATTATGAAAAAAAAATTAAGATTTTTTTATGTTAATTAATTATTCTCATATAAAGTTAATTGTCTTTAGAAATAAAGTTTTAAGTCTTTATAACTTTATTAACTAAATAAACTAAAGTCATATCTAAGTTTTTAGAATTGAATCATATATTACATTTTCAATTAGCTTAAATAATACTCAGTTTGTTAAGTAGTTGTTATAGTGTGATACGTTGTCTTGATTATCAAATTTGAGTTTTTACTTTATTTTATTACTTATATGTGAGACAAAAAATATTAAGATAAAAACTAATTTTTCAAATTGGACAGGTTTTAATAAAGTTGCAAGCCCGTGCAAATGTTAAAAACTATTTTTCATTTAATCTAATTCACACGGACAAAAAGAAAATTTTGAATCGTGTAGGTTTTAAATTATAATTTTATCTCCATTATAAATTTAGTAGATATAACATGTTATCTTTCATTTGTCATTTTTTACGTTTTTCTTGTTCCATATATCCAACCGAAATTTACATCTCATTTATGGCTGTATGTATATTTACCACAACATAAGGAACCTTCAAATTTTCATTCATGTAAGGTTCTAAAAATTAGCTTTGAAGCAATGGAAAAAACATATAAATGAAAAGAGTATTATAATCTGTCAATTAGGAAAATAGAACAAAAATGAAAATTGTGACTTATACTGGTTTAGAATTATTTAATTGAATTGTTAATATGGATATTATCATTTAGATATATAGTAAATAAAGTAAATCTAATGTTATATCCTTCATAAATTTATATTTATCTAACACAAATTCTCATTATGTAATCACTCTTTTCATAAATCTTCCTATTCTTCAATCCTCACTTCCGTCGCTCTCTCTTAATTCCAATATTCCACGGTTCCATTTCTTTCTTCTACACTAATAACTTTTGAATATGTGCATCAATTAAATCAACAATGTATTTATTTCTAATACTCAACTTAAGGAATTTCGAGTTTGTATATTTTAACCAATGGTTTATTAAATTAGGATGTATAATCCCGAATTGATCTTGAGTTTTTTCGATTTGTATTGGATTTTAAAGAGTTCAGCGCGTTAGATTTATACTATATGGTGTGATTTTCATGTAAAATATTGTTTTATGGTTTAACACGTTAAAAGAACACAAATTCTCACTCATTTCTCAAGTATTTTTTTAACATTTGTATACACAACTAGAATTTCATCCTATAAAAGAAAAAAACTCAAGATCAGTTTTTGCATTTTGTTCTTTTGCTTTTGCATTTTTTCGTTTACTTTTGCATATTTTATGTTCCCCTTTCCATTTATTTATATGTTTGTTGTCACTCAAGATCATTTTTTTTGTGTTCCTGAGCTCCATTTCTTTAATTTTAAATATTTAATTAATATTGTAATTTCTTTTTGTAATCCGTAATATAAAGTTAGGAGTAGATCTGTAAATTTTCGTTGTACTTTTCTTTTTTGTCGTCCTCTTGGATTAATTTTTTAATTAGAATATTTATTTACTTATCTTAAAATCTAGAAGTTATATATTTACTTAGTGCGAAGTATTTTTTTTACTGTAATTCTAATTTGCAGTGGATAATATGATCCGATTCTCTAATTCCAAAATATTCTGGATTTATATGATTACTTTTTTAGCTGATCTCGTTACTTATTACTGTAATCATAATAAATATCAAATTATGTGATTATATATTCGTAATTTTATTTATTGCTCTATATTGTATTTGTAACACCCCGATTTATTAAGGAGCCTTTAGCAAGACATCCTCAGTAAATAGAGCTGTTACCATCTCGGAATATCCGAGGTAGTGAATAACAAAGTAAATCAAACCAAAGTACTTTATATAAAAACTGATTAAATTTAAACATTGATGATACAAATACTACACAGCGAAAACTAAAGTACAACTGATAACTTTGAAGTATGTGATCTAAATCTAAGTCGGTCCATCCAAGTGCTCACACCATCCCATGCTCCCACAACACCATCTTTCCTGTCAAAACTGCTCCCCATCACGGATTATCACAGGTGTCATATGAATACACAGGGTCAACCACGAGGTTGAGTAGGTAAAATAGATAAAACACAAACAACAATAGAACTGCATCTTCCTCCATCTCCATTTCATTCAATCAACCACTTCACCTCTATCACACCACACCTTCCACCACACCACACCTTCTATGGCCATATCACAAGTCCCGTATCACAAGTCCCATATCACAAGTCCCGTATCACAAGTCCCGTTCTCCATAACAATTAATAATAATCAAATATTCCACAACGCATTCAATATCAATTAAAACAATCTCGTAATAAGCATCATATACACACTTCATGACATAATACAAACCACAAATATATCCCCTACCTCAATTGCGGAATGACAACCGAACAGCTGCTAGAAATGTTCCACCTCGAACAACCGAACTCAGTTCCTATAATTATTACTGAATATCAATTTCTACTCATACAATCACATTACTAAAATTACTTGACCATGTTCATAGTTATATATTCATAACATATTATAATTACATACTTATAAACATGCTCATATACATATCAATTATTATCAACTTCTTATTCATATCAATCATCACTAGTCAATTAAAACTTACTAACTATAGACTTACTATATATAGATTTACTATATATGGCATACGATCAATTACTCAATTATTATAAAATTCATCACAACCACAATATAAATAACCATAAATTAATAATAATATGACTAATAACAATAATAACATAATTAATATATATCATATAACTATAACCCATAATAATAATAACAACACAACTAATCATAACAAAATTAATGTTAATAATGATAATGATAATAACAATATGTAATAATAATACTAATAATAGTAGTAATAATAATAATAAAAATAATAATGTCAAATGAAATAAAACAATAACATTTGCTAAGATATTATTATTGATAGTACTAATAACAATATTAATAACAATAATAAGAATAGTAATCATAATAATAATGTGAAAACTAACGTTACACGCTGCAACCCACAACCCGACACAAACAATTCGAAACCGAAACCAACAAGATCACGCGTACACCCCCCGACAAACACCACTCCCAACACCATCTGCCACCCCCGGCTACCCCACTGGTACCACCAGGCCCTCCGCTGAGCCGCAGTGGCCCCAGGGAGGGAAACAGTGGTCGCCGACCACCACCCATGACGCCAGCAACCAGGTACAAACCCAGCACCACCACAGACCCCTGTTTTAAACCCGACAACCACCCTCTAATTAGACCACCACAAAAATGCCTCACGCCACCACGAACCTCCGCGATAGCCATCCTTCTTACCCCCTGACTACCACCAAACTAATTAACCTACCACCCAGAACAGTCGTGCACAGGAACTACACCAAATTGCCACACAAACACCATACACAAAACCGCTGTTCAGAACATGTTTGTAGCAGATTCTGACATGGTGGTAAACTAGCCCTAGACGACGGTCAACGATCGTAAAAGACGACATTACAATGGTCCAAAACACATCTACTAACATCATAGATTGATATTGCACAAAGAATCGGAACTATAAGGTATTACACGATTAGAAATTTCGAAATCAAAAGGGAAGGAAGAAACTGCGATTTAACAAAACAATGGTGAACGTACCTATTCCCTTGCCCAACGAACCACCCTAGACCACCTTAGGCCACCGTGTGAACCCCCTTTCTTACACCCTGATGCGGCGGCAGTAGGTAAGCCTGTTTACATCAGGCGTTCATTAGGTTAGACTAGGGTTTTGAGTTGTGTTTTTATGTGACGATATAGAGAATATCCTGAGGTGTTTGTGTTATTGTTTTATGTCGACTATGGGCTAATTCAGCCCTTGGCACGCATCCCAAGGCTATCGCAAGGCCCATATGTGACATTAACCCGCATCTCGACATTAGAACGTGATTCGATGAATAACCCGTACCCGACACTTTCCTAATCAAATATAAGAACACTTGGTCGATAACTTAATTATCGAACTTAAACATTCAAGTAATTGTCAACACATCAACGTAAATATTAATTATTAAATAAAACATAATAAAATACGGGGTATTACAGTATTGCACAATTGACATGATTGTTTTTAAATTTATAAATTAATTTGTCAAATGTGGGTGGGCCTTTACTTTAAAAAATAAAAAAAATAAAAAAAAATATGCAATTAACCACAGGCCGACACGTCAGCACTGTGGTTGTTGCTTTAATAAAGAGGATTGTTTCAAACTAACAATTATAAATAATTTGATAATAACATATTTGAAATTACTGAATTAAAAAGATTTCCTAATCTATTTTAATCGAAATCCTACAAATCCGAAATAATCAGGTAGAATTGACCAAACCAAACATAATTCAATTGATCCATTTGGTAGGTATGGTCTAATTCCACCCTTATTAGCAAGTGACCTAGCTGGGTTGGCGTTCCACCCTGGATTTTGACCTTAATTGTATAAATTGATATTTTGGTAGTCTTTACTCACAACTCCCAAGTCACAGCCCAAAGACTTTTTGTAACACCCGCGAAATTCCCGCCTTGAAATTTATTTAAAAGTAATTTGAATTTCAAATTTAAATCGTATTTTTGAGAAATTATAATTTTTAAAGAGTAATGAGTATTCCGGAAATATTTAATTCAAGTCTTAGGTATAGTAACCTCAAGGCTTAATTTCTAGCAAATTCCGACTCAAAATCGAGTTATACGGGTTAGACCCGGAAATGGGTCAAATAACTTGTTTTTATGAGTGAAACCCTCATAAAACCCTCATCCTACCTCATTCCTCATTTCACTTTTCAGATTCAACTTTTCTTTCACAAACACCATTGTTCCCCTCAAAAGCTTCAACTCTAAAATCATCATAACTTGCTCATATTTAATCGATTTCTTACGATTTTCGCGGCATTCTTCTCCTTGTGTCCTTCTCCTTCTTTACAAGTAAGAAAAATATAATTTCCCTCACCTATCCTTGGATTTCGAAAACCCTAGTATTAGGCTCAAAAGTCTAAGCTTTCCACTCTAATGCTTCCTTTGTTTGTAGGTTTCGAGTCGGGTGACCCGGAAGGTGATTCCTACGAAATTGACGAAACTTTGGACTAGGATTCAAGCAAGAAGGTAAGTTTAATGGGTTCTTATTTATTTTATGCCAAAGACTAAGTTTTTATATGTGAATTGATAGTAAAGAATGATGGTTGTTAGTAAGGTAGAGATTTGATGTTGGTTAACTTGTATTGGTGATTTTCACATGAGTTTTGGGAGGTTTGCGATTGCTAGCACCATTGTTCTCAATTCATAATCAAATATCATATATTCTCATGTTAATTTAGGAGGGACTTGGGTTGATTAATGTAGCATTTGGTGAAGTATAAAACACTTTGAATACATGTATACATGTTGGTTGTTATGGGTGCATTGTATGGGGTTTGTGTGCAAGCAAGCTTGGGCAAAGGGGCGGCTTGGCTGAGAACAGCCCGTGGCTGGGCAGGGATAAGCGCAGCCGGCGCCTGAGGCCGCAGGTCTGCGTGATTTGGGGCAGCCTGCGCCTCTGGCCGCAGCTTACGGTTTTCTCTGCTTCGTCGCGGATTTTGTTCGTGCATTTGATTGTTTTTGTACCCTTGTTTCTTCTACTTGTTTCCTATCTCCTCTCCTATGTATGTACACAAGTTTTTAAGTATTAAATCCCTTGTTTACATGTCTTAATGTTATTATTTTTATCACATGTCACATGCCATATCGAAGCATAGCCATTGTCGCATTGTTAACTTTCGTTTCGATTCTCGGAATTGCTTAGGACGATGAACGGGCTATCAAATGCTTATTATTTTGTTATTGGGAAATGCTTGAGCCATTTTTAGAAGCTAAGTTGAGGGAGAAGACCCCCCGGCCGGGCAACCGGCTTCCACTTCAAAATAGCTTCTAGAAACCAACTCAAGCATTGATGTGGTTTACCTTGTAACTCATGCTTAGAAATGGGTAATTAACGGTTATGTTAATGCGTTGTGTATGCTAACGGTTAAGTTATGCTTATATTGGATGGATAGCGGTGATACGATTAGTGTGTCATTGTAATGAACAAATGCCACCCAAGTATGGGATTTTGTCTATGTTCGGGATTGGTCGGTGTCCGTGGTTATGCGGCCCGGTCCCCGTGTGTCGTTCGGTGTAGGTTAGTACATCGAGAGGTCTGGCCAGGTCTTAGGCATATAGTTGTGGTTATGCTCTATACATAGATTTTCAGATGTCGTGGTTATGCGCTCCGTTAGCTAGTGTCGTGGTTATGCGATCTAGTGGTCGGGGTAACGGTTATGTTCCCCGACGGCGTTCATTCTATTCTTGTTATTTAGTAGCCTTATTGCTATGGTTGTGGTGAACGGTTATGTTCATTCTTGCACTATGATTTGGATCGTTAAATCCGATTGTCCTTGTATTCACCTATATCTCACATGCTTCATGCTTTAGTTGACGTCACATGCCCTATTGTATTAAACATGTTGGATAACCAATTTCAAATGTTGGGTTATATATATGCTTACTCGTATGAGTTGTTATTATCATTGTTATCACTGTCATTATATCCATTGTTATTGCTTACATGTCTTGGTTGTGAAATGGCATTGGTTTACTCCCCACTAACGTTGGCATTCATGTTTTGTGAATGACAGGTTTGTGGAGCATAGTTGGGGGAGACGTGTGGGCTAGCGAGAACTTAACCTTGGACCTAAATTATCTTTTGTATCGCTAGACTACCTAACGTCATGTTTACATTTGTGGGATATTTTTTCCCCATACACTCCTTTGTTGTAGGATTTGACTTACTTTTACTTTTCCGCACTTCCTTTCGTTGAACCTTCGCATGCTTGGTTATCTAACTCGTTGAAGAAAAAGTTTTAAAAACCTCTTATTTTCCGCGTATTCGTGTTTAAATTTTTTCGCTAAATCGCGGGGGTTCACAGTTGGTATCAGTGCCTAAGTTGCTCCCGACGCACACACGTGCTTTCCCCAACCGTAACTTGATCAAAACTTGAATAATGAATGAGAGATTGGGTAGAATTTAAGGACCTAAGTTTGTAGTCTATTTGTGAATGCTAATTGATAAGGTTAACCGTTTGCTCTTGTGTTTTAGAAGGATGGTGAGATCAAGCGAAGCCGACAATGCTACCATGCAAGCTCTCTTGCAAGTCCTTCAAAATCAACGGAACACCCAAGAGCAACCTAACCCGATGAACGATGCTAATCGTCAAGGTAGCTTTGCTTGGATTGCAAGCCAACTAGCAAGGAACAACACCAAGGCTTATGGTGGAGAAGTCGACCCCGTGGCTCTTACTGAGTGGTTTCGCGAGATGGAAAAGAGTTTCTCAATGTATGATATGTTGGACAGTGAGAAGGTCAAGCTAGCCTCTCATTTCCTAGTTCGTGAGGCCGATAGGTGGTGGGCGATGACATGTCCGGTGGTGACCCTTGACCCGACTTTTGATTGGACCCGCTTCAAAGCAATGATAGAGACAAGGTTCTACCCTAATGAGTTGAAGCACCAAAGGATGATGGAATTCATGGAGTTCCGACAAGGAAAGCTTTCGGTTCAAGCCTTTACCAATAAATTCAATGAACTTGCCCATTTTGCAACCAAATTTGTCAAGGAAGAAGATGATAAGGTGTACTTCTACAAAAGCAAACTTTCCCCAAAGATAGCAAGTATGGTGCGCCGCGACTCTACCTCCTTTGTAGCGGTCTATGATGATGCCATTTGGGCGGAGTCTTCCATCAAGTCAATTGAGGATGAGAGCAAATCTTTCTCTTCTCCTACTCCTTCCCGTCCATCTTACCATTGAAAAAGGCCTTATGTGTCTCCTTCTTCCACTCCTAACTCCAACAAGAAGAGGTTTGTACCTAATCAACAAGTCTCTCGCCCTCAAGCTAGTAATGCCGCTTCCTCCCGAGGCCGTGTTTGTTTCAAGTGCAATGCTCCTTGGCATCCGGGTTTTGATTGTGAGGCTCAACCCCTCCTTTGCTTTGAGTGCAAGAAGCCGGGCCATCGTGCTAGAGATTGCCCCGAGAAAAAGAGTGTCACTCCTTTCAAACCAAAGCCTAAGGGTACTATCTTTGTCATGAACCGAGCCGAGGCGGAAGCTCACCCCTATATAATTGCCGGTATGTTTTTCGTGCATGATCTTGCTTGCCTTATTCTTTTTGATACCGGTGCTTCTTTATCTTTCATATCCACCAAGTGTTCGGATAAACTCAAGCTTGAGTCTACGCCATACGAGGAGACTTCTATCTCCTTGCCATCCGGAGAAATCATCTCTTGTTCTTCATCTTATATGGATGTTCCCATAGTGATCGCTAATGTGGTGTTCCCTTCTAATCTCCTCCGGTTTCCACTTGAGGAGTTTGACATCATACTTGGCATGGATAGCGCTATCATGCTAGGTTCGAATGCCGTGACCAAAAGTTATGCCTTAAGAGTCCCCTTGGAATCCGTGTCACCTATAAGAGAACTCGTCCCCGTAAGGGAATTCGTCTTATCTCTTCCATGCAAGCTAATAAGGAAAGGTTGCCATGTGTGTTGTTTCTTCTGTCGATGTCGTTCTACCAAAGCTTTAAGAGGTGCTTATTGTTCGTGACTTTGATGATATGTTCCCCGATGAGTTATCCGGGATTCCTCCTGAGAGAGATGTCGAGTTTTCGATTGAGCTGGTACCTGGAACCGGACCGATTGCCAAAGCCCCGTACCGTATGGCTCCTCCCGAGCTTAAGGAATTGAAGAAGCGGCTTGATGAGATGATAAAAAAGGGGTTCATTCGTCCTAGTGCCTCGCCTTGGGGTGCTCCTGTTTTGTTTGTGAAAAAGAAGGATGGATCCATGAGACTTTACATCGATTACCGTGAGTTAAACCGTGTGACCGTAAAGAATAAGTACTCGTTGCCGAGGATTGAGGACTTGTTCGATCAGCTTCGCGGTGCTTCCAGTTTTTCTAAGATCGACTTGAGGTTGGGATATCACCAAATCCCCGTTAGAGAGGACGATATAGCTAAGACTGCCTTCATCACTCGTTATGGACACTACGAGTTCAAGGTCATGCCCTTTGGTTTAACCAATGCTCCCGCCATCTTTATGGACCAAATGAACCGCACCTTCCGTGAGTACCTTGATAAGTGTGTAGTAGTGTTTATTGATGACATCCTAATCTACTCCAGGACCGAGGAAGATCATGCCGAGCACCTTTGCATTGTTTTAGGGATTCTCCGTAGCCAGAAGTGGTATGCTAAATTTACCAAGTGTGATTTTTGGTTACCTAAGGTGTCCTTACTAGGGCATGTGATTTTGAGAGAAGGAGTAATGGTAGACCCATCCAAGATCGAGGCAGTGATAGAGTGGAAAAGCCCTAAGGATGTAGGTGAAATTCGTAGCTTTCTGGGTTTAGCAAGATACTACCGTCGTTTCGTTAAGGACTTTTCTAAGTTGGCTAGACCTATGACTCAGCTTCTAAAGAAGGAAACCAAGTTCCAATGGTCCGAGAGTTGTGAGAAAGCGTTCCAAGAGTTAAAGACTAGGTTGACTATCGCGCCCGTGTTGACCTTGCCTGAGGAAGGTGTTGACTTTGATGTTTTCTGCGACGCTTCAAAGATGGGTTTGGGATGTGTGTTAATGCAAAACCGGAAAGTGGTGGCCTATGCCTCGAGACAGTTGAGAGTTCACGAAGTGAACTATCAAACCCATGATCTAGAGTTAGCCGCCCTAGTGCATGCCTTGAAGATGAGGAGGCATTACCTTATTGGATCTCATTGCCGAATTTATACCGATCACAAGAGTTTGAGGTATATCTTTACCCAAAAGGACCTTAATATGAGACAAAGTCGTTGGTTGGAGCTGGTTAAGGATTACGACGTGGAGTTGCTTTACCATGAAGGTAAGGCCAATGTTGTTGCTGATGCCCTTAGTAGGAAGACGACCCATTCCTTGAGTGTCGTTCATGTTTTGCCCGATGAGCTTTGTTTAGAGTTCAAGAAGTTGAGCCTAGAGTTTGTTGAAAAAGGATTTGACTATTTGGGTGCCATGTCTGCGGAGCCTACCGTGTTTTGGGAAGTTCGTCAGAATCTGCCTACCGATGCAACTTATAAGAAGTTCCAAGCTAAGATCGTTAGTGGGAATGCCAAGGACTTCGTGATCGATTCTAGTGGGTTCCTTAGGTTCCATGGTCGTTTGTATGTTCCCGATGTCCCCAACCTAAGAAATAGAGTCTTGGATGAGGCTCATTTGACTCTCTACTCGGTTCACCTAGGAGGTGACAAGATGTATAACGACTTGAAGCTTCACTTCTGGTGGCCTGGGATGAAGAGTGATGTAGTGGACTATGTGAGAAAATGTTTGACTTGTCATAGGGTTAAGATTGAGCACAAGAGACCCGGTGGATTGTTGCAACCTTTAGAGATCCCGTTATGGAAATGGGAGTCGATATCCATGGATTTCGTCATGGCCTTGCCAAGGACAGAGGGTGGCAAGGATGTCGTTTGGGTGATAGTTGATAGGTTAACTAAGTGTGCTAGATTCGTTCCAATCAAGGAAACTTGGAACTTGGACAAGCTTGCTAAAGCTTATGTGGATGAGATTGTGAGGTACCACGGTGTCCCCAAGGACATTGTTTCGGATCGTGATCGTCGTTTCTGTTCAAGGTTCTGGAAGGCCCTCTAGGAGGCTATGGGTAGCCGTTTATTTAGGAGTACAGCGTTTCATGCCGCGACCGATGGTCAGACTGAGAGGACGATTCAGACCCTTGAGGACCTACTCCATGCCTGTGCCTTGGATTTTCAGGCTAGTTAGGAGAAATGCCTACCCTTAGTTGAGTTTTCTTACAACAACAGTTATCATGCTTCGATCAAAATGGCTCCCTATGAGGCCCTCTATGGTAGGAAGTGTCGTTGTCCGATTTGCTGGGATCAGTCGGGTGATGTTCGAGATTTGGGACCTGATCAGTTGGCCGAGACCATCGATCAAGTCCAGTTAATCCGTGGGAGGATGAAAGCCGCCCAAGATCGTCAGAAATCCTATGCAGATGTTCGTAGGCGACCGCTTGAGTTCAATGTTGGCGACCGTGTCTTCCTTAAGGTTTCCCCGATGAAAGGAGTTAAGAGATTTGGAGTCAAGGGCAAGCTGAGCCCCAAGTATATTGGACCCTACGAAATAATGAAGAGAATTGGTTCAGTTGCATATCGGTTTAATTTGCCCCCTAATCTGGGGAAGGTTCACAATGTTTTTCATGTATCACAACTTCGGAAGTATGTAAGTGACCCAAGCCATGTCCTTCATCATGAAATTCCCGGCCTAGAGCCAAGTCTTGCCTTTGAGGAGCGACCCTTGAGAATTTTGGACCGTAAGGAAAAGAAGGTAAGTAGCAAGGTAGTGCCTTTGGTGAGGGTACTTTAGAGATGCGGTGATGTAAAGGAAGAGACTTGGGAACCGGAAGCGTCTATGCAAGCAAAGTATCCGGATTTGTTCGCCTAGCTAATCATCTTTCTCTAAGTTTCGAGGGCGAAACTTTTTAAATGGAGGGATGATTGTAACACCCGCGAAATTCCCGCCTTGGAATTTATTTAAAAGTAATTTGAATTTCAAATTTAAATCGTATTTTTGAGAAATTATAATTTTTAAAGAGTAATGAGTATTCTGGAAATATTTAATTCAAGTCTTAGATATAGTAACCTCAAGGCTTAGTTTCTAGCAAATTCCGACTCAAAATCGAGTTATACGGGTTAAACCCGGAAATGGGTCAAATAACTTGTGTTTATGAGTGAATCCCTCATAAAACCCTCATCCTACCTCCTTCCTCATTTCACTTTTCAGATTCAACGTTTCTTTCACAAATACCATTGTTCCCCTCAAAAGCTTCAACTCTAAAATCATCATAACTTGCTCATTTTTAATCGATTTCTTACGATTTTCGCGGCATTCTTCTCCTTGTCTCCTTCTCCTTCTTTACAAAATTAAGAAAAATATACTTTCCCTCACCTCTCTTTCGATTTCGAAAACCCTATTATTAGGCTCAAAAGTCTAAGCTTTCCACTCTAATGCTTCCTTTGTTTGTAGGTTTCGAGTCGGGTGACCCGGAAGGTGATTCCTACGAAATTGACGAAACTTTGGACTAGGATTCAAGCAAGAAGGTAAGTTTAATGGGTTCTTATTTTTTTTATGCCAAAGACTAAGTTTTTATATGTGAATTGATAGTAAAGAATGATGGTTGTTAGTAAGGTAGAGATTTGATGTTGGTTAACTTGTATTGGTGATTTTCACACGAGTTTTGGGAGGTTTGAGATTGCTAGCACCATTGTTCTCAATTCATAATCAAATTTCATATATTCTCATGTTAATTTAGGAGGGACTTGGGTTGATTAATGTAGCATTTGATGAAGTATAGAACACTTTGAATACATGTATACATGTTGGTTGTTATGGGTGCATTGTATTGGGTTTGTGTGCAAGCAAGCTTGGGCAAAGGGGCGGCTTGGCTGAGAACAGCCCGTGGCTGGCCTCGGATAAGCGCAGCCTGCACTGGAGGCCGCAGGCCTCCGTGATTTGGGGCAGCCTGCGCCTCTGGCCGCAGCCTGCGGTTTTCTCTGCTTCGTCGCGGATTTTGTTCGTGCATTTGATTGTTTTTGTACCCTTGTTTCTTCTACTTGTTTCCTATCTCCTCTAGCTCCCATGTATGTTGGTTAACTTGTTTCCTATCCGATTGTCCTTGTATTCACCTATATCTCACATGCTTCATGCTTTAGTTGACGCCACATGCCCTATTGTATTGAACATGTTGGATAACCAATTTCAAATGTTGGGTTATATATATATGCTTACTCGTATGAGTTTTTATTATCATTGTTATCACTGGCATTATATCCATTCTTATTGCTTACTTGTCTTGGTTGTGAAATGGCATGGGAGAACCTTAGGTTACTCCCCACTAACGTTGGCATTCATGTTTTGTGAATGACAGGTTTGTGGAGCATAGTTGGGGGAGACGTGTGGGCTAGCGAGAACTTAACCTTGGACCTAAATTATCTTTTGTATCGCTAGACTACCTAACGTCATGTTTACATTCGTGGGATATGTTTTCCCAATACACTCCTTTGTTGTAGGATTTGACTTACTTTTACTTTTCCGCACTTCCTTTCGTTGAACCTTCGCATGCTAGGTTATCTAACTCGTTGAAGAAAAAGTTTTAAAAACCTCTCATTTTCCGCGTATTCGTGTTTAAATTTTTCCGCTAAATCGCGGGGGTTCACACTTTTTTTTACCCACGCTCCCATGTCTTTACCCACGCTCCCATTTCAGCCCTGAAACTTTTTTTTAAAATTTTCGTCATTGTCTCTTTTTTTATGACTAATACACCCCTGAACTCCCATATCCTTTCATCAACCCCATATTCATATACCTCATATTAAATAATTCATCTATTCTAAATCACTCCAAAACAACTTCACTTTATTATTTCTGTAATTTGGGAGACAAATTTATTGAAAGTGAGTATCCTATTTTGTTTCGGTATTCTGCAATTTTCAATTTCAATTTCTGCAAATTTCAATTTCAATTTCTGCATTAATGGATTAAAAACATACCCCCCGCCATCTTAATTGTTTTATTTCATACGATTAATTACAATCTTAATTAGGGTTCCTATTTTGTTTGGGTGTTTTACTAATTTATCATAATCAATTAATCCATTGAGTAAGGTATTGATAACGATGATATTGGGTGAATAGTCAAGCTTGATGTACTTACCATGGAGAGAGAACAAAATCAACAAAGCCAAGGGAAGAATAACACTGGCAAGAATACCAATGGAATGCATATCAGGACGGAGACCGGACAATTCAAGGCGATTAAAGAGAGTAACAATAATGGAGAAACAAAGGTGGGGTTTAATCTTAGACATGGCAGTAAATAATTGAGTGAAGAGAATAGTAGAAGGACAATGGTGAAGATGTTGGGGAATGTGTCCTTAACAATAGTGCGATCACATAATTAAATCTCATGACAAGAATACGCAAGGATGATCCGAATTATACAGTCAATTGACCAACATTAATCGGTAATGATTGGCTAGCTAGAGTTTGACATTACTGTCGTATGATGGTGGTGGTCAGTTGATCACTTTAGGTCACACCTATAGGACAATTCCCTTAATAGATAAATTGATCAATGTATATCGATACGAGTTGATCAATTCCTTAAATAAATATAACGAGAATAAGAGAGGTTAAATCTTAATGTAAGATTTGTATTTGAAATTGAAACGTGTCAATTCTCAAATATTAATCGATGTTTACGAAACGTCGAAATTAGAATGTAAAGGATCGGTTATAATTGCAAATGTTGTATATCGTATTGACGATTATTTAAATGACCATTTTATGAAACGGTAATTACGAATTACTAGTCGATTTGTTAAATATGATTTATTTCATTTATAAATGATATTTAAATCGTCAAATATGCATTTTAAATTAAAATAATTACATGACATGTCTCATGTCATATACAATTCTACAAATGACAAATTGTAAAATGGAAATCCATTTTATACAATGGGTGTGTCGGTTTTAATGGTAGTGTTTAAGGGTTGGTTTTGCGTAATTAAGACATAAGACATTATGATTAAAGCATTGTAAAACCCCTCGCGAAAGTGGAAATAATAAACATACAAAGTACTAAACATGCGAGGTGTCGTACTACAAAACGGAAACATAAATTAGTACATATGTGCAATATAAAAGCAGCCCGGGATGGCACATCCCTACAGGCACTCAAAAACTGAAATGTAAATCTATAGTCTAGCTAATGTAAAAGTGTAAGTCAATCGATGAAGGATCATCGCTCGCTAGCTCCTGCAACCCCTCTGCCAACCTGTCATGTACCTACATACATGTAAACATGTACGCCACAATCAGTGGGGAGTGACTAGAGTTCTCCTAGCCATCTTTTGTAACGACACGTAACACATAAACATACAATATACTCCAACATATACAAACATGTGAAGCATATAATTCTCAATATCTGAACCTCATGTCATCATGCAATTACTATGCAAGACTCTCAACCAACTTCGGAAACTATCCGGAAGGAGAGCCGGTTTCCCTCCCGGTTGCCCGGCCGGGGGGTCTTTCAGTCCAAACCATTTACGAAACTAGCCAAAGAGTCATCCAATGCCTTGGTTGAACAATTCCATAATCAAAACACTATACTCAACAATATCAACAACTACATCTGACACTGTACCAAAACTAGGCAAGCAGATATAAAACAGCAACTATAAAGGTTCAGCGGTCAACTTAAGACATAACCTAGATACTAAATCACTTTCACAAACAAGGACTCAGAGGCCAACTTAAGGCATAGACCTTGATATCAAATAATCACAGGCAATGGGTCCAGAGGTGAACTTAACACATATCCCACTACCATACAAGTAAAGGGTCCAGAGGTGAACTTAACACATATCCCAATACACAACTCAGTAATGGGTCCAGAGGTGAACTTAACACATATCCCACTACAAACAAATGTCGGGTCCAGAGGTGAACTTAACACATATCCCAATACACAACTCAGTAATGGGTCCAGAGGTGAACTTAACACATATCCCACTACAAACAAATGTCGGGTCCAGAGGTGAGCTTAACACATATCCCAACATACATACACAAGCAACGGGTCCAGAGGTGAGCTTAACACATATCCCACTGCCACAAACAAGTATTGGGTCCAGAGGTGAACTTAACACATATCCCAATACACAAATATCGCACACTGGGTCCAGAGATGAGCTTAACACATATCCCAATATGCAACGACCGATCACGTACCGGGTCCAGAGGTGAGCTTAACACATATCCCGATACGCCACAAACAAAAAACGTACGTAATGGGTCCAGAGGTGAGCTTAACACATATCCAATCACGCGACAAATAGCTCACGTATCAAGCTCAGAGGCCAGCTTAAGGCATACCTTAATACGCATCAATACAATAGCACCCAAAGATAGTAACTAAGTCTATAGTTCTAATCTCTTATACTTCTAAACAACACTGAATTGATCCCGGGAACTAAGTTGAGGGAGGGCCGGTTTCCCTTTCGGTTACCCGACCGGGGGGTCTCTATCTTCTCTCCATTCCCGAACCCAATATACTGTCGCCCATCCTCCGGGGACCTCAAACACACATATAAGGTACACAGAACGAATCTCAAACAAAACCGATAAACCGATCAAAAGATATAACCGTTTTAAGGTGAACAAGGCTCTCAGCCGGGCAGTGGCAGGCAGCCGGCTGACCGTCTGCCAACTCATCCTCCTTACAATTCTGCAAAACTAAAAACAATGTATAAGGGCCCTCAGCCGGTCGGCAGGCAGCCGGCCTACCGGCTGGGGAACCCATTCCCTCAAATTTTCTTTACGCAAACACTATGAAAAGGGGCTCCCAGCCGGTCAGCAGGCAGCCGGCCTACCGGCTGGGCACCCAAGCACCCTTAAATTTAAATCACGCAAAAACAACACAATGCTCTCCTAGCCGGTCGACCGGCTCAGAGCCACTGAGCCTGAAAACGCATTTCGCATTATACACCAATTCATATGAAACCGATACCAATTCAAAACTCCAAAATTGCAACAACAACATACTACCCAGTATATATACCACATATAGGATGTATAAGCAAGCAACAAACTCAACAATAAGGTCATATTACTGTAACACCCCAAGAGTATGAAATATGAGATTGTGTTGAGATTTGTCCCACATTGGGAGAATGTGAGGCTTGTGATATGTTTATAATAACTTCCACCCACCACTTAACAACAAGGCCTTGTGCTTTTGGGCTTAACTGAGGACAAGTATTTGGCCCAAAGGTACACATCCCATCTTATTGGGATTGTGTTACGACGGTGGCGGGTCGGGTTGTTACAAATGGTATCAGAGCGACCCTGCGACCGTGTGGTGAGCCTGTGGCCGGGAGTACCCGGGTCACACACCTAGCGGGGGAGGATTCTGGCCCTGGTTGCGATCAAGTTTGAGGCACAACGAGGACGTTGTGTTCTTTAAGTGGGGGGGGGGGGGGTTTGTAACACCCCAAGAGTATGAAATATGAGATTGTGTTGAGATTTGTCCCACATTGGTAGAATGTGAGGCTTGTGATATGTTTATAATAACTTCCACCCACCACTTAGTAACAAGGCCTTGTGCTTTTGGGCTTAAGTGAGGACAAGTATTTGGCCCAAAGGTACACATCCCATCTTATTGGGATTGTGTTACGACGGTGGCGGGTCGGGTTGTTACAATTACGGTCAAACTTAGTATCCGTCGCAAAGATGGAAAATCTGAAAAGTGAACTTATGAGCATGTAAAACACGATCTAAGCATATGAACATCATCCTTGTGCATTTCTAGCATGATTCTAAGTCTACAACATAAACAACATACAAAATCAGAAACTATCAGCATCAAACATCAAGAAATGCTATTTTAACAAATAAAGGCCGAGTTTCTCATTATCGTCACCTCAAAAGCGTTTTATGCTCCTAGCTCCTCTTCCACAATGAAGCTATCAACACCAAGACCCTCTAAATCAGTCCCTACAACAGAGAAAACGGTTTTAGGAGCCCTAGAACGGAAATAAGCCAAAACAGCGCCTTTTTCAAGTTGAACGAAAATGAAATTGAAAGAGATGGATGTCTTGGAAATTTCGCAAGGATTCCGGAAATGTATGACTTATCTTGATTCGGGTTTGGGAAGAGCTTGAAAAGTTGATTTGAAGCTTGAAGGCAAAAGGAGAAATGAGAAAACAATGAAACAGTGTTTGAGTTTTTGGTGAAATGCAATATGTCGATGGAAGGGTCTTATTTAGGGTTAAGTAGTGTCCTTTCATAAATGAGTCGGATTACTTATTTGTGAACGGGTTTTATGAGTCGGGTTCAAGACATGCCAAGTTATTAACATCTTAAGAACTTAAGGTCTCTTAAGACGGATCTTAACGGAAGATTTAAAAATAACTTAACAATTTATATTAAAATATAATGATATTCCGTAAAACAAATTAAAACCCTTAAAATATACTTTACGAAAATACGGGATGTTACAATCACCCCATCTTTCAAAAAGTTTTGTCCTTGAAACTTGAAGACGGAAGTAAGTACGAAAACCACTCTAACTTTTCAAAACGTAATGTTCGGGTTATGGTAACCCAAATCCTTATCTTTCAAAAGGGTTTCAAGAAGCATAGATTTTAAGGTACAAGCTAAGTCTCTATCAATGGAAATTGGGATTCTCGTTACGTATTCAAGAGTCCGACGTTCCAAATCTGAGACAAGTCCCAAAATTAAACCATTAAAAGTTCAAAATCCCGATCGATCCGGTGTTGATAAGCACAGTACGGGTTATCAGACGTCTCCAATAACGAGTTCAGATGACAAATCAACGCTGAGATCAATCCAAATTGCAATCAATTAGTTCTTTCAAAACCAAATTTCCCACAATAACCTTTATTTTTGATTCCTCAAACGAGTAAAATTGCAACAATGACAAAAAGGCCACTTTCACCAAAAGAGGAAGCAGTTTCAAATTCTCGAAACAATTAAGATTTTCCAAAAACTACAAACTTCCAGAGTTCACGATGGGAAACAAATTTCAAAAACAGTCACCGAGAGCGTAGAAACAACCAAAAGATTACTTTCGACACGAAGAATTGAGAGTTTTTAGTTCCACAGCTGACAGAACATACAAGGAAGGATCGAAAGAATGAAACAACCAGGTTAGAGGTCGAGGAAGGCGGTAACTCTCGCCAAACATGGGTACACTAACCGCTCAATCCTAAATCAAAACATCGTTACAACGATTCTCAGTATATCCCAAGAAGGGCGATTTCAGTAATCTTTAGACTCAAAATGGTTTCACGATCCCTCTTACTATCATCTCATCCACGGAACAAGGTATTCCTCAACAAAAAGGTTTCCAAAACTCTCACTCAGCTCCCACTAAAATCCGTTCAACCACGGTTAAGGATCTCTCACTCAAGGTGTAACACCCCCATTTATTTAAGGGCCTGTACTAGGACTCCCCAGATAAATAAGGGTGTTACCATCTCGGTTTCCCGAGGCAGTAGATACAAAGGAAAGAACACGGTACTTTATTATAAATGTTAAACTCAAAAACTAGTTCTACAACTGTTTCTAAAACTGTCTCAAAAGATAAGGAAAAACTCTACAACTCATGAAAGAACTACTATAGTGATCTAGACACTGTCTGGTCTGGTCCGGATCCAAGCTCACTCCCATTAGCTCCCATAGTCTCAAGCATCTGTCAGTCTGCTCCCCAATAAGTTGGTTCATCACAGGTGATCACGAATACACAGGGTCAACCACGAGGTTGAGTAGAGGAAAATAAACAATCAAATCATTACTAAAAATAGAAAGTCAATCATCTCCACTCCGAATCACAAGACCCATTATTCTCCGCACCAATCATAAGACCCATTATTCTCCACACCAATCACAAGACCCATTTATCTCCACACCAATCACAAGACCCAATATACTCCGCACCAATCACAAGACCCAATATACTCCGCTCCATATCACAAGACCCATTAATCATCACATCGTATCGTATCACAGAATTATGTAATCAAATAAACACAAAATACCAATAATATGATAATAAGATGAACATAGTTAACATCAAATAATAAACAGATTACTATTCACCATGTATACAGTATTCCCCTACCTCAAATCACAGAAGCGCAGTCAATCGCAGTCAACCACAAGCTCGCTAGAAATGTTCCACGCGAAAACCGTTACCTAAACACGTATACGTAACGAATTAATAAACTTCCCAAACCCCCATAAATCAACTTACCCTTACTATAAATAGTAAGCTTCTATAAATGGAAAGTTTCCAAAACTAGAAATTTTCCCGAAATAGAAACTTCTATAACTTACTAATTTCCTGACTCATAAACTTCCTCCAACAAAACAATAGCTAACAATAATAAAATAATAAGCACCACTAATAAATAATGGTAATGATAACAATAATAAAATAATAATTATAATAATAGTAATAACCCTAATAATAATAATAATAATAATAATAATAATAATAATAATAAAACGAATGAAACAGCCACCATCCCGACCCGACCCCCCGCGACGCAAAACGCTACTCCACCGCACACATGCCCTTCGACCATCAACTACCACCCTACCCCAACACCACCGACAACCTGTCATCACCACGACACCATGAAACCCTTCGCCGGCCGCCGGTGAGGTGGTCAGAACCCTTACTAGAACCGGTCCCTCACCCCTCCGCTGCAACTCCCCCTATCACCCACCGGAACGAAACCTTCTGCCGTCACAACTACCACCACTAGCACCACCACTGACCACCACCAACCCCCCTCTCTGACACGCAACTCATAAACAACGGTGGTACCACCGCGTCGACCTCCCCCGAGTCAACGGTGGTACCACCCTTAACTCAACCTTGGAAACGCCTAAACAAAACCCTTATGACCAGGGGTCACGAACCAGTCCTTCGACGCCTACCCAACCACCCAAACTCGTCGTGACAACCACCCCTTAACTCTCCCGACTACCACCAGTGAGGTGGTGCCAGCCACGACTAAGATTGATGACCAGACACGACTCGAATCCCCACAAAAACAACACGCAGATGTAAAACACAAAGAACAGGGGTGAGACATACCTGATTCACGACCAAACGAGAGCCCTAGACTGATCTAAAACCGTTGTTCCAACCTCCTATGCCCTCTCTGTGGTGGCGGCTACAGATTTGTGGTGATGGTTGTGTATGAATTAGGGTAGACGATAAGAGACTAGGTCATATATGGTGGCATGATGGCTGATTGTATGGAGAAGGTGTTTTGTTTTTCTCTAGGGTTTAGTGTACGGGCTGTTTGTGACGTGCACACAAAACGAGGCCCAAGTTCGTGTGTCCAACGGTCTCATGATCAATCCCCACCATCGACATTTCTAACGTTATTCGATAAAATATTTATCGTATGTAAAACAATAATAAAAGAAAATCTCGTAACAAAATTAACTAAAAGACGAGGTATTACAGTCTTCCCCCCTTAAAATGAACTTCGTTCCGAAGTTCAACCATACCCAGGTGACAACCAAACCTACTAATGCGAACTTGGAACACAAAACATCACAAAAATATTACTTAAATCACAGAATGTTACATTCCTTCCCCTTTAAAGAAGAGTTACGTCCCCGTAACTTACCTCAATCAAACAGATGCGGGTAACGCTCTCTCATGGATGCCTCGGACTCCCATGTAGCTTCCTCTAGGTTATGATTAGTCCACAGAACTTTCACCAAAGACGTCTCCCCATTGAGAGTCTTTCGTACCTTCATGTCCAGAATCTCTTTCGGAGTCTCAACGTAGGACAACTGCTCATCTACCTCAATCACCTCGTGGCGTAAAACATGTGATGGATCAGTCACATATTTCCTCAACTGAGACACATGGAACACATTATGGACCTTGGATAGGGCTGGAGGTAAAGCTAATCGGTATGCCACCTCTCCAACTCTGTCCAAATCTCAAATGGTCCAATAAACTTCTGACTCAGTTTGACACGCTTCCCGAACCTCATCACACCCTTCATTGGAGATATTTTCAGTAGTACCTTCTCTCCCGCATCAAACGAAATATCGCTCCTCTTTAGGTCTTCATAGCTCTTTTGTCTATCCTGGGCCGCCCTCATTTTCTGTCGAATGATTTGTACCTGCTCCACCATCTCCTGGATCATATCTGGCCCCAAAACCACCACATCGGCTCGATCATCCCAACACACAGGGCTCCGACACTTCCTCCCATACAAGGCCTCAAAAGGGGTCATCCCTATACTGGCATGATAGCTGTTGTTATATGAGAACTCTATCAATCCCAGTCGATCCTCCCAAGATCCTCCGAACTCGAGTACGCATGCTCTCAAAATATCCTCAAGAGTCTGAATCGTTCTCTCAGACTGGTCGTCGGTAGCTGGATGGAAAGTTGTACTCATCTTCAACTGGGTACCAAAAGCGGCCTGCAACTCCTGCCAAAATCTATATATGAACCTCGAGTCTCGATCCGAAACAATGTCCTTGGGCACCCCATGCAACTTGACCACATTTTGAACATATGACTTAGCCAACTCAACTTTACTCAAGGTAGGAAGCCTAATACACCTACCTCAGACCAAGGTTCACGCACTTTCAGCACTTTAAACCAGAATTCTATTACCATGTCACCGAACCTCGAAACCCAAAATATGGCATTCATCATCCTATAACCTTAACTTTTAACAGTTCGATCCTAGCTAACCTATTCCACAAGGTTCGACATCCCAAATTCCCAAATTTTACTATCACAGTGATCATTCAAATCGAGACTTTACTAAGGTAACTACTTCTAAATCCTCTGATTTCCAACTACTTACCAACAATATACATCCCAGGGAAAAGCACCAAAGAAGCAACCACTTTCACTCTTACAGTTTCCATAAGGTTTAGTTATTCAAATTCTGAGATTCCTCAAGTGATATTTATGAACACCTATAAGTTACAAATTTCTACTCTATGATTACCACAAACGTCAATGGTTACCCATCGATCACCATTGGAGTACTATTAAGCCAACGGCTCCCATTATCCCACAAGTTATTATTAACGATTCACCTAACAGTGGATGCATTTCCCAATCTCATTACGTACTTCAATAGGTAAACGCTGAGGTTCAATAAGTAACTTAAGGTGAAACACACAGTCAACTCCATAAGTTAAATCGTAAATGTCTCAACATTCCTACACCGTTACCCATAACTCTCGTTCCTCAAATATGGTCCTTTCTGCATTACCACAATTCCCCAAGATTAAGTAACGGTAATTTACCTCATTCACCTATTTGACAACATCACTATCTTAAGCATGTTCCTCCAAAATCATCTAGCATTCTAAGTATCTTATTTAAACCTTCAAATGGTACTTCCAAATATACAATTACCACCTACATCTAGCCACTTAACATGAAACTCTCAAGACGGCACACTATCCCACATCGTCCGAACATTATTCTCACCCACTCTCTCAACAAAATCCTGACAACGCAAAATCAAGCAATCCTCAAGGCAGGTATCATTATTCCAAGAACAAATCAGCCTCGCCGCTAATCTAGATAAAAAGGAACGGGCTCACAGAGGAGGAGATGAGATACGAACTTCAGGGATAAACACGACATAGGTCTCGAGCTAGAGAGACACACGGAAGACGGCTCGAGGAACAACAAGATGACAAGGTAAGGAACTTTAGGCTATGGACCCCAATCAAATTTGAAGCCAAGAGCAGACGGAGAAGCAAAGGAGAAGAAAGGAGAGAAGTGACGTAAAAGGAACGATTGTGGAATCTTCCAAGGTGCGGGTCTCTCACTATTCTCACGGGGTTCTCACTTCTTACTTTCCAAATCAAGTCATTCAATTATCGGTTCTCACGAACAATTCCTCCAATGATTTATATACCCTAATCTTCCAAACTTTAAACGATATCATCATTACAACTACCTATTCCCAAAAGTTTGAGATGTCACATCTCTGCTAGTTCCTCAAATGACAATTCAATAACACTTTCAGGTCATCACCCCTATGGGCTATATTTACTTTACTTACCTTACTGTCCACCAGACAACAATTCCTAAACCATCAAGTTTTTCCGAATTCTCGTCTCCCAATAGATTACTTTATTCTATCCACAGACCGGTGGTACATCCTCAAATTTCTCTTAAGTTTTTCAATAAATAAACGCTAAGATTTATTAAGCAACCTAGGGTCAAGTAGTGATTCACTTCTTCTAAGCTTAAGTCATAAACTCTTCGAGTATTCAACCATTATTGCCAATGATTCATATTCCTCAACAACGGGCCTTTCCCAGCTTAATCACTCACCTAAATCAAGTGATACTAACTCACTTCACTCCTCCACTCATCATCCTTAGCATCTTAAGCCTATTCTTCTAGGTCGCTCTATATCCTCAAGTATCTTATATAACTCCCTAACCAGTACTCTTCAATCAACAAATTTTCACAATCTAAGCATGCATGGTTCTCAAGATTAAGTTCCACCGAATACTAGGTATACAACTCAACCTTCAAGCAAGTATCCTATCACTCACTTTCACTCTCTCAATTGGATAGACAACTAGATACTTGGATCATCAAAACATGTCTCTCGATACCTCTTAGGTTATTCCTCAATTAACAACATTTCTTAGAGCACAACTCACGGTGATACCCAAAACTAGTTCCTCCAAATCCAATAAAAGGGAAGATTACTTACAGGGCACCTTGAGAAAGCAAGCAACTAGGTTAAGTTGAAAAGCTAACAAGACTTGTTCAAGTAAGATACACAATTATTCTAAAAGAAGAATGTGCATCCAGAGTTATCAAAGAAGGTGATGCACAAAGAAAGAGGGGTATCTTCAGGGCTCAGAACCATTCTCCAACATTAGAACAAATCTTCTATCTTCGGTAGAAACTCCGGTCTTCATCGTCAAATGGATAAGTCCACGGTTCGTCGATTGGAAGGCAATAAGGTATTATCAATGACAATCAACAAACACGTTAGAACCTAATAAAAGCAATCACAAAACAGACTACAATTTAAGTCCTTAAATCTACCCCATCTCTCATTCATTATTCGATTATTGGGTCAAGTTAAGGTTGGGGGTTACGTGAGTGCATCGGGAGCGATAACGCTCTGATACCAACTGTAAAACCCCTCGCGAAAGCGGAAATAATAAACATACAAAGTACTAAAAATGCAGCGGAATTAAAAATTTTTACATAACTAAACATGCGAGGTGTCGTACTACAAAACGGAAACATAAATTAGTACATATGTGCAATATAAAAGCAGCCCGGGATGGCACATCCCTACAGGCACTCAAGAACTGAAATGTAAATCTATAGTCTACCTAACGTAAAAGTGTAAGTCAATCGATGAAGGATCATCACTCGTTAGCTCCTGCAACCCCTCTGCCAACCTGTCATGTACCTACATACATGTAAACATGTACGCCACAATCAGTTGGGAGTGACTAGAGTTCTCCTAGCCACCTTTTGTAACGACATGTAACACATAAACATACAATATACTCCAACATATACAAACATGTGAAGCATATAATTCTCAATATCTGAACCTCATGTCATCATGCAATTACTATGCAAGACTCTCAACCAACTTCGGAAACTATCCGGAAGGAGAGCCGGTTTCCCTTCCGGTTGCCCGGCCGGGGGGGGTCTTTCAGTCCAAACCATTTACGAAACTAGCCAAAGAGTCATCCAATGCCTTGGATGAACAATTCCATAATCAAAACACTATACTCAACAATATCAACAACTACATCTGACACTGTACCAAAACTAGGCAAGCAGATGCAAAACAGCAAGTATAAAGGTTCAGCGGTCAACTTAAGACATAACCTAGATACTAAATCACTTTCACAAACAAGGACTCAGAGGCCAACTTAAGGCATAGACCTTGATATCAAATAATCACAAGCAATGGGTCCAGAAGTGAACTTAACACATATCCCACTACCATACAAGTAAAGGGTCCAGAGGTAAACTTAACACATATCCCAATACACAACTCAGTAATGGGTCCAGAGGTGAACTTAACATATATCCCACTACAAACAAATGTCGGGTCCAGAGGTGAACTTAACACATATCCCAATACACAACTCAGTAATGGGTCCAGAGGTGAACTTAACACATATCCCACTACAAACAAATGTCGGGTCCAGAGGTGATCTTAACACATATCTCAACATACATACACAAGCAATGGGTCTAGAGGTGAGCTTAACACATATACCACTGCCACACACAAGTATTGGGTTCAAAGGTCAGCTTAACACATATCCCAATACACAGTTATCGCACACTGGGTCCAGAGGTGAGCTTAACACATATCCCAATATGCAACGACCGATCACGTACCGAGTCCAGAGGTGAGCTTAACACATATCCCGATACACCACAAACAAAACACGAAATGGGTCCAGAGGTGAGCTTAACACATATCCCATCACGCGACAAATAACTCACGTATCAAGCTCAGAGGCCAGCTTAAGGCATACCTTAATACGCATCAATACAATAGCACCCAAAGATAGTAACTAAGTCTATAGTTCTAATCTCTTATACTTCTAAACAACACTTAATTGATCCCGGGAACTAAGTTGAGGGAGAGCCGGTTTCCCTTTCGGTTACCCGACCGGGGGGTCTCTATCCTCTCTCCATTCCCGAACGCAATATAGTGTCTTCCATCCTCCGAGGACCTCAAACACACATATAAGGTACACGGAACGAATCTCAAACAAAACCGATAAACCGATCAAAAGATATAACCGTTTTAAGGTGAACAAGGCTCTCAGCCGGTCAGTGGCAGGCAGCCGGCTGACCGTCTGCCAACTCATCCTCCTTACAATTCTGCAAAACTAAAAACAATGTATAAGGGCCCTCAGCCGGTCGGCAGGTAGCCGGCCGGCAGGCAGGGGAACTCATTCCCTCAAATTTTCTTTACGCAAACACTATGAAAAGGGGCTCCCAGCCGGTCAGCAGGCAGCCGGCCTACCGGCTGGGCACCCAAGCACCCTTAAATTAAAATCACGCAAAAACAACACAATGCTCTCCCAGCCGGTCGACCGGCAGTCGGTCGGTCGACCGGCTTAGAGCCATTGAACCTGAAAACGCATTTCGCAGTATACACCAATTCATATGAAACCGATACCAAAACTCCAAAATTGCAACAACAACATACTACCCAGTATATATACCACATATAGGATGTATAAGCAAGCAACAAACGCAACAATAAGGTCATATTACGATCAAACTTAGTATCCGTCGCAAAGATGGAAAATCTGAAAAGTGAACTTATGAGCATGTAAAACACAATCTAAGCATATGAACATCATCCTTGTGCATTTCTAGCATGATTCTAAGTCCATACAACATAAACAACATACAAAATCAGAATCTTTCCACATCAAACATCAAGAAATGCTATTTTAACAAATAAAGGTCGAGTTTCTCATTATCGTCACCTCAAAAGCGTTTTATGCTCCTAGCTCCTCTTCCACAATGAAGCTATCAACACCAAGACCCTCTAAATCAATCCCTACAACAGAGAAAACGGTTTTAGGAGCCCTAGAACGGAAATAAGCCAAAACAGCGCCTTTTTCAAGTTGAACGGAAATGAAATTGAAAGAGATGGATGTCTTGGAAATTTCACAAGGATTCCGGAAATGCATGACTTATCTTGATTCGGGTTTGGGAAGAGCTTGAAAAGTTGATTTGAAGCTTGAAGGCAAAAGGAGAAATGAGAAAACAATAAAACAGTGTTTGAGTTTTTGGTGAAATGCAATATGTCGATGGAAGGGTCTTATTTAGGGTTAAGTAGTGTCCTTTCATAAATGAGTCGGATTACTTGTTTGTGAACGGGTTTTATGAGTCGGCTTCAAGACATGTCAAGTTATTAACATCTTATGAACTTAAGGTCTCTTAAGACGGATCTTAACGGAAGATTTAAAAATAACTTAACAATTTATATTAAAATATTATGCTATTCCGTAAAACAAATTAAAACCCTTTAAATATACTACCTCTGTTCCAGTGGGATGTTTACACTTCTTTTATTCTGTGAGGGGGAAATAAAGGAAGTGTAAACATACCATTGGGACGGAGGGAGTACTTTACAAAAATACGGGATGTTACAAGCATGCTTAGCTTTAATCATTTGAGCTTGCATCCTATAGCCACCCTAGTGTTATGGGTTAGCCCAAAATGCTCTCTTTTGCCTTCCCATACCTGGCCTCATGGCACCCCACATCCACCACCATAAACCTTGTAAACTGTTTACAAGTTACAACTAATCCTTATGCAAATTTTATTTCTAGTGTATGTGAGAAATAATAAAACTCTCTCAAAATAATTACTAATATTAGATTATAAATTATATTATAATTAGTTATAATATTCTCATATTATTCTAATAAGTTTAGAATATAGTTTAAGGAAACCGAGCATTGTCACCTAGCTCGTGTATTACTCGGTTTTAAGGGGTTGTCTTGGGTGCATCATAAAGGAGGTAATATACCTTGATTACTCGGTTTGGAGGATCATCTTTGCCCCGTTTTCGTCGGATTGTAAGAACTCGACATCTCTTGTTCCCCATTTTATATTATGCATGCATAAGATCTTAAAATGGTTAAATTAATAAGTTAATTTGTAAAACTATAAGTATTGACTTAAGTATAGGGTTAGTATGACTTCCCAACAAGTGGTATCAGAGCATATGTTGCTTGCATGCATATCGTTTTATAGTGTTTTTACGAGTTAATTGTTAACTAAAATAAAGACGGAAAAATTAAGTACATATGAGATATGCACAAAATTTTTTATGCATGAATACCTACTGGCCCTAAAATATTTTTAGGTCATTTGGAATGATTTATGGAAAAAGATTGTTCATTTTATTAATTAATCGTTATTTTATACATTTTATATGAATAAAATGTGATTATTAAGGGAAAAATAGTTATATATACTTTCTGGCCGAGATTTTTTAATATGTTCTCACATGCATATTTTATATTGTGAATATAAATTTTCGTAATTTTGGAGTATTTTTCATGGATTATGAATTTTAATTGTTAATATGTCATAATATGAGAATAAATGGATAAAAATAGTTAAATTATGAATTCGACCAGGAGATGTCACATGCAATATTTACAGTGTTCATGTAAATTTTTAGATTTTATTATCATCTATTGCATGATTAATGATTTTTATTGTAAAAATCGTATTAATAGTGACTTATTTCGACTTAAATAGTTTGAGTTTGATTTTGGCCATAAACATTTAACACAATGTCATACATCATATTTCCAGCATGCATGTAATTTTTGAGATTTTATTATCGAATATTGTATGAGAAACGATTTTAATGGTTAAAATCAAGTAAAATATGACATAATTTGTTAAAACTAGTAAAAGTTATTAAAATGGCCTAAAAATTCACCCATAGATGTCACATGAGATGTGTTCATCAGGATAATTTTTTTGGGGGCTGAAAGTTTCTGCATTTTTTTTATTTTTAATTTTATAAGATAAAGTAGAAAAGTTGAATTGTAAGAGTCATAAAGCAATTTTTCACACTTAGGTCAGCGTTTTTTTTTTCCTGCGCAATTAAGTTCCTAAAAGGGCTTTAGAAAGTATCAAAATATTATTAGTATTTTATTGCATTTTTAAAAGGTGATTTTTAAATTTCCGACTTGAAAATGCGCGTTTTACGACCTTTTTATGAAATAAATTGGTTATTTTAATAATACTAATAATTTTATGGTTCTGGAATTTTGAATTTTGGAATTTTTCGAAATTTTTATGACTCATTTGGCATTTTATATTATTTTTTCCGTAAAACCGATTAATTACCGAACAATACATCAATAATAAGTTAAATCATGTTCAAAATTTGAGTAAGACTAAATTTTGAAATCTAAATATGTTAGAATGTTTAACTTAGACGTGAATTTGATTCACATAATGTTAGGTGATTTTAAAATGTTAAGATCACGCAATTCCATAAAACCGGGTTATATCGATAACAAAATTTAATAGGGCGATTTGGCTTAGGATTGGCATGTTAGTTACATATTCATAAGGATTGCATTTATTTATGATTGTCACAATTTTATTTACGTAATTTGGAATTATGTAATTTTTGCTTAGTATGGCCTTAGTTTTAATCAATATTACCCGAAATGTATGGGGATATTGGTTCGGTTGTAATTTAATGTGATCTCGTATCACTTTCTTTTATTGTTTTTATTCTATTTTGTAATGTATAAAGTAGATAGAAAATTTGTAACTTTGAATTCCGGAGACCCTTGAAGATGGTGCCTTTCGGAAAGGAGTTCCGACCAAGACGGTGTTTGCGTTAGGATGTGTGCCTCGAGTGAAGTTCAAGGGACCAAGGAGTTGGTTTCCGAATTTGTATTTTATATTTATTTTCTATTTTAGGAAGGCCATACTAGGATTTTCTTTTATGCTTTTAATTTTGCTTTATATGTTTGCATACATAGCCAAATCGCCGTAACGAGTCATGCATATCATCGAGTAAATCGACCGTGTCAATTAAATTTATCGTTAGTTCTCCGATTTAGTTCACTCAAAAGATATAGATAATAAATTGACTCGACCGTTACGTATTAAATATCGAGACCTAGCCTTACCAAAAAGTAGATAACCCATGAGCCTCAGTCTTCATTTGGGTACAATATGATTTTTCGGGGCACTCATTTGACGTTGAGAAGTGGGGTAATAAATGTTATTACACTTTGAAATTTGGTCGATCTCGACAAAATTATTAGCGACCATTGCCGGAATAAGTTTGGGCTAGAGATGATTTAAAGTTAATTGTCGACCGAGTGTTCTAAAGTAGAATTGGTTAAACGAGTTAACCTACCAAAATCATATTAATGAAAGTGTAGAGGGCCCGTTGGCTCACATGGAAGTTGATATGGGTTTTGGGTCTTGGGATCATTTGCATAGTTGGGTAAAAGTCACTATTCAAATGCCATTTAAATTTTTTCACTAAAACGCTTTATGCTCGTGTCCAAATTGTTTAAACGATAATTGTTTTAATTCCTTCATTTCATTTGTAGTTCATTTTTCAACTAAGCATCAATGGCCGCAAACGTTCCACCGCTCACTAACGTGTCATGCTTTTATCCTTCATGGATCGGTGCAAACTCGATAAACATGGTGCGAATTTCAAAGATTGGGACGTACAACTCCTTTTGGCCACGGAGGGTGACGATAAGACTCGTTACCTTACCGAGGCCGCTCCTCTCGCCTCCACCGCTAGATCTGTGGTTGTGACTCGTGAGGCCTATATATGAGGCCTACATGAAAGTGTTGTCCGCACTCAAGAATGTGTTTATCTTCTCTATGGAGCCGGATCTCCAACGGAGTATGATTAAGTTAAGCACATCGTACGAGATCTACACTAAACTTGCGACAATGTTCTCGCAAGCTCCAAGAGTGATCCAATACGAGGTGGCCTTCGCCTTCTTTGATCTTAACTTTAAAGAGGGCCAAAATATGAGCCCTCGTGTGCTCAAAATGTTTGAGCTATCTGAGACTCTAAAGGTCCAAGGGGTGGATATTCCCGAACCACTCATCATAAATTGAGTGCTTCACTCCCTCAATAAAGTGAAGGCGTATCCTCAATTCCGGGAGAATTTTAATATGCACAATTAAGAAACCTCTCTTAATGAATTGCATAAGATGCTTGTTCAAGCAGAGAGAGATATGGGGCTACATGATGGTTCCTCGAGGGATGTACTTGCCATTCAAACCAAAAGCAAGGGGAAGTTTAAACGGAGTTCGAGTAAGGGCAAGGGCAACAAGGCCTCCCATCCCACACCCTCCAAAAGCAAGGAGAAGACCTCCACGAAAGGTGCTTCTACCTCTTCTTCCAAAGGCGAAGATAAGTGCCACTATTGCACTAGGGTGGGACATTGGAAGCGCAATTGCCAAAAGTATCTTGTCGACCTCAAATCTGGAAAGGTTCTTCTAGTAGGTAATAATTCTCAATAAATAATGTTGTTTTGTGTGTCAAGTTTTGTATAACGATAAAAGTTGTTGATTCTTACCCTTTTCTAAATGTTTTTAAAGGGGAACCCAACAAGGACAAGGGCAAAGACAAGGAGGCCTAGAGTTCCTTACATGGATGGCTATGGTAGCATCCAAGATCGAAGACAAGAAGAGCAAGGCTCTAATTTTCTTTAATGTATTCTTTCATTTTGCATTCTAAGTTTTATTTAGAACCTTCTTCTTCCTTGTACGACAAGGAATTTATTTTCAAAAACAATGGTTGTAATTTGAATATTAGGTGACTTGGTTTGCAACCTGAGTCACCCTTTTGGTTTTAATCATTAAAGTTTGTTCTTAAAACTTCGTTTAAATGGATGGTGTGCGTCATAACATGAGTTAAAAATGATCTTAATAGATCATAAAGAAAGTACCTTGAATCGTTCATTGTACACTTGACATGATAGTGTCAAGCATGAAAATCAAATAAAGTCATTTGATTTAATTAAAGGAGAATTTCACCTAAATGACACCAATCAATAGATCTTGCATACAAAATATAAGATATAAACATCTTTTGACAAAACTTGGATATGACTCCAAGTTCCCACTCTCTATAATACTCTATTATCCAGTATATGGTTTGTGGACTAAAATACTATCCTTAGAAATAAAGGTTATTTAAAGGATAGAGTGGGAGAAAATTTTGCGCCCAGAAACCAAATAAGGGATCTTAGAGAAGAATCCTAAATGAGATCCTTAAGAAGAACCCAAATTGAGAGGATAAAAGAAACTACGTGAAGAGACGAAAAGAAAACGTTCTTAAGTCAATGTTTCTTAGAGAGGATAAAAGAAACTACGTGAAAAGACGAAAAGAAAACGTTCTTAAGTCAATGTTTCTTAGAGAGGATAAAAGAAACTACACGAGAAGACGAAAGGAAAACGTTCATTGATGTTAATGTTTCAAATTTTATAAGATAATAGACGAAAAAATCATGTCCTGTTTCCTCCAAAGAAAACTTCACGAGGATGCGAAAAGAAAAGTTCAAAAGATGATAATTGTCAAAAGAAAAGATGTTGATTGAGTTAGAGCTAATAACTATAAAGATAGTGACACGAATTTTAGTGGGAACAATAATCATTAGAGAATTGTATAATTGAACCTACCATTAAGAGAGAATGGTAATTCTTTAAATGTAAAGAATGATATGTTTTCAATTCTAGATGAGTAAGATGTTGGAACATCATAAGATGATAGAGTATCATAGGAGGGTTTATTATATTGATAAAAAAGAAACGTCGCCTATTGAAGATTAACAAAGGTGAGTAGATTATTCATACCGATGAATATGGAATCACCTAGATATGGACGTGGTGATTCATAGAATCTAAAAGTTGTTGACAACATGAACTAAATTACTTATGTAAGTATATTCATGTAAGCCAAGATGTTTAAAGAATGTTGAGTCAAAAGCCTTATAAAATCGATACGAGTTCTGAAGGAGAACTAGCAAATCGAATCTAAATAACTACAAAATAAATATTAGTACAAATGTGACTGCGTACATAAGAGCGATAAGTTGATCCCTCTAACATACCAACACGTCACGATTTATAAGATAACAGTGGGAGCTTCTTGCAGGGAAAGAAACTCAAGTCTAGTATTAGATCTAGACATGTACTCAAATAAGAACATGTTATACGAGATAATGTGAGTTGGAAGGAAACCGAAATTTGTAGAGTTTGGAAGACGTGAATAAATGGTGTATTCACAATTCAAGCTACTAATGAAAATTGATGAGTGTACATCAAAGATTTTAAAGTGTGAAGCAGTAATACCGTATTGACTGTTCATACATGACAATCACTTTTATCGTTTGAGTTATTATTAACTCATTATTCATATATGTTTTGTCATATCCAAATGCGTTGTAAGAGACAATGTTGAACCCCATTAAAGTGAACTGGATTAACTTAGTATATTCCCTAGTCGCTTGTATGAGGTGACGTCTCGAAGCGACTACAGTGTGAGGCGATTGATGGTAAGTTCAAATGCCATAGAATCATGTGAGATGACTCGTCGATCACATAGGCAGACTGCAGGAGACACTCTGCCGGGCAAGTGATCGCTTATAGAGTTCTGAAAATTTTATAAATAACCTGGTCGTGGCAAGAGCTATTATAGTATTCTTATGAGTTGATTCTTAGACTAAAGACTACTCGCCCAAGGTGGCACAGTTTTAGCATAGCTTTGATTCATTCTCTACGACTTTTCGTAACTGGAGTCAAATAAGTTTGTTTTGGGTTATGTTAGGATGTGGCTAGTCGAAGGGAGTAGTGCGATAGGAATTGTCCACCCCTTTGTCAGGGTTGTTCAAATCTCAAGGCCACTCGAGGAGAAGTTAACTAGAAATGCGTGGCCACGCTCGAAAGGTATCTATGGTAGATAATTCTACAGTTAACCTCCAAATTGAGAAAACCACTCACGATTTGATCAAATGCAAGTGCGACCTGAAAGACACCTTGCATTGAGTGGGAGATTGTAATAGGACAAGAGAATCAGTGACGCACACTTGTCAAGGACAAGTTGGAGATTGTTGGGGAATGTGCCCTCAACAATAGTGCGATCACATAATTAAATCTCATGACAAGAATACGCAAGGTATGATTCGACTTATACAGTCAACTGACCAACATTAATTGGTAATGATTGGCTAGCTAGAGTTTGACATTACTGTCGTATGACGGTGGTGGCCAGTTGATCCCTTTAGGTCACACCTATAGGACAATTCCCTTCATAGATAAATTGATCAATGTATCGATACGAGTTGATCAATTCCTTAAACAAATATAACGAGAATAAGAGAGGTTAAATCTTAATGTAAGATTTGTATTTGAAATTGAAACGTGTCAATTCTCAAATATTAATCGATGTTTACGAAATGTCGAAATTAGAATGAAAAGGATCGGTTATAATTGCAAATGTTGTATATCGTATTGACGATTATTCAAATGACCATTTTATGAAACGATAATTACGAATTACTAGTCGATTTGTTAAATATGATTTATTTAATTTATAAATGATATTTAAATTGTCAAATATGCATTTTAAATTAAAACAGTCTCATGTCACATACAATTGTACAAATGACAAATTGTAAAATGGAAATCCATTTTATACAATGGGTGTGTCGGTTTTAATGGTAGTGTTTAAGGGGTTGGTTTTGTGTAATTAAGACACAAGACATTATGATTAAAGCATGCTTAGCTTTAATCATTTAGGCTTGCATCCTATAGCCACCCTAGTGTTATGGGTTAGCTCAAATGCTCTCTTTTGCCTTCCCCATACCCGGCCTCACGACACCCCACATCAATCACCATAAAATTTGTAAAATGTTTACAAGTTACAACTAATCCTTATGCAAATTTTATTTCTAGTGTGAAAAATAATAAAACTCTCTCAAAATAATTTACTAATATTAGATTATAAATTAAATTATAATTAGTTATAATATTCTCATATTATTCTAATAAGATTAGAATATAGTTTAAGGAAACTGAGCATTGTCACCTAGCTCGTGTATTACTCGGTTTTAAGGGGTTGTCTTGGGTGCATCATAAAGGAGGTAATCTACTCGGTTTGGAGGATCATCCTTGCCCCGTGTTCGTCGGATTGTAAGAACTCCGAAGAGTCTATTGATCTAAATATACTCAAGAAGGGGGAGGTTGAATTGAGTATGCCAACTTTTTCGATTCTTCTTCGATGTATGATGATTAACGAATAAAGAGCAAAAATAATAAACAAGAGGAGACACGATATTTTTGAAGTGGTTCAGTTTCACAAAACGAAACTTACGTCCAATATTCTCGATTAATAAAATTAGTACCTCTCTCCGGATTACTATTTTATCAACCCTACTCGTACAACTTTGATGGTAGTTGTAACTCGATCTAGATACCATAAAATACCTAGCTATTTCAAGTACCATGAAATACTTGATTACAACGAGTATCGTAAAATACTCAAACTATCTTATGCAAATAAGATAAGTCTTCAATGAATTCTTGTGTTCAACGTTCTTGAATGAATAAGAATAATCTTCAATTACTTGTAGTCTTGTGACGGAATGTGACAGTTTTAAGCACGATTGATAAAACGCACGTGAGGTTGCGTCGTTCTTGGTAGGCGTGTATATTGGTGTTTTTCATAAGTTATTAATGCGTCACGAATGTCTTTATTGATACTAAATTAGATCTAGGTTTATTCCAAACCCTAGATGTCTTAGGAATATTACTTTAACTAGAATTCTTGTTCTAGGTAATATTCTAAAAACTAATTTTAATTAAATTAAGAAAGATTACATAAGATATTATTATATTTAAATATAAGACTAATTTCCTAAACCTATTTGACTTAGGAAAGATCTTATATTGTAAAACATACACAATTCCATGCATTTAAGGTATTTAAATAAAACACATAGTATTTATTTAGATAAACCGAAAAATAAACACGAGAATCGTGACATCACACGGTCAAGGCCGTTTACACGATACCCTAGGATTCATGATATTGACAATTACGAATAGAATAAAATTCTTAGTATATTAGAATAAATAATTAACTCATAAGATAATTATTTTAATCCTTTTAACCATAGAACATTTTTATTCTATAAAACCGTTTTAAGATTACTAATTTAATTTTTGACAATAACACAACAATAACACTTATAAACATACAAAATTCCATGCATTTCTTGTTTCGTGCATTTCTTGTTGCTTCATGGGGTTATAGTTGCGAGCTATAACTTTGAACATGTTATTTACCAAGGTTATAACAATAAGCTATAACTTTTAGCTAATAACGTTCCAATTAAATACGATTCCGTTACTTGACTTCTATTCTTACAAATCTTCAAAAAGACTTGAAAGGAGCTTATGATCTTTCATCAATCTCTGATTAGTCTAAGCTTGACTAATAACTTGAATCTTCTTAAAAGAGAAAACTCTTTTAGTTTTTATGTTGATTGACGAGATCTTCATTCTATTGGTAATTGTACACTTAACACACGATTACGCGTACAAGTATATAAAACATATTACCTAGACTTGTCATCATTAAAACATAAAACATATATTAATATATCACTCAATAAACTCGACATCTCTTGTTCCGCATTTTATACTATGCATGCATAAGATCTTAAAATGGTTAAATTAATAAGTTAATTTGTAAAACTATAAGTATTGACTTAAGTATAGGGTTAGTATGACTTCCCAATAGAAGAGAGTACAATTGATCAAATATAGAAACGGGAACATCAATCCGATAAAAACCAAATCGACATTGTTGTATAACGGAATCGAGAAACAATCGGGGGTCGTCAACAACAAAAACGAAGCAATTATCAAATTGGGAATGAAATCGACATAGAAAAGGGGAAAGACGATGAAGGGAACCTGAGTTTCGGCGTATCAGATCATCTTCCTCATCACCATCATCATCATTATCAGATTTAAAGTAAGACCCGGAAATTAGGGATATGTTAAATGAGGGTTAATTTTGTCCATTAACTTCTTTTTTCACCTGAATTGGGAGTGTGGGAGCAATTTCTTACCTGAATAAAAAATAAGGGAGGAGTTTTAGGAAAAAAATTTAAAAGGAAGTAATTTTTTTTAAAAAGAAGTGTTTCAAAAGGGAGTAATTTTTGAATTATTCCAATCCAAATCTATCTTTCGTGATGTTTCATAGTTCTGAAGATCCAATTTTATTCATTCAAAAACCATTGGTGACATATTTGTTATTCCGTCATTTTCCAATCTCAATGAGCCAGGTGCTTTATACCTTTAACTAACCTTTGTTTGGGGTATTGGGTATAGAATTGTTAAAAGAAAAATCATGTTTTATTGTTCATTATTATTTGATCATGTTATTATTTGATCATTATGGTGGATTTATTTGTCAATTTGATCCATTACCATGATGGTAGTTTACGCGTAATGAACTCGAGAAATATATAAGGAATTGGGTTGGTCTCACATGTACGACTTTTTTTTATAACAGACTCATAGTTAACAGTGGGAATGAGATTTGTTTGTTCTTTAAGGAAGTTGGAAGTATGAAGTTATGATACTTTTTGTGAGTTGTGATTTATCTTTGATTAAATCTCAGTAATTCTACTGTTTGTAGTAGAATATTTGGAACATTAAAGTAGAATTACTAAGATTTGCAAGTTTGAAATTTAATTGAATGCTGAAATAGAGTCAATTGATATAAGTACTAACACTGAACATAATAGTTGAGCATGATGAGTTCTGAAACTGCACCTGCAAATTGCCGCGGATGAGCAACCAGAGATCTGCCTGGAGTTCTTTCACCTATCGAGTCTAATAGAAGGTATGCTAAAATAATTGTGCATTCCTATAGACCTTGTTTCATTAGGCAACCAGGGATCCGCCTGGAGTTCTTTATGAGGTAGCATTGGGATATTTGCTGCGTATTCTGGCCCTGACATCATCCAATATAAGGTATGCAACTCTTTTAGGAATAGCAAGAATATGTTCCTGCGTACATGTATTTCTCTACAACCATATATGATAGAACGCTCCTAACATAACTGTTGCCTGAACACTCTGCTGAAGGGAAGAACCTGTTCTGATTGTACACCAAAACAGACCAGAGTGCTCAGGGAAGTTGAACTGCGTACATTGATTCACCCATTGTAAAACTCTCTTGTTGTATACACACCCAAAAACAAGTGGTCACTGCTTTCAGGGGCCTGGCCACACAGAAAGCACTTATCATCAATGTCTAGCCTGATGGGCTATCAACCACCCAATGAATTGGTGCTTGGGCACCACCCAGACATTCCAAACAATGCTAGACCAGCTGACAGAAGTCCATGGATCCTAATCCAGTCATAATACCCTGCAGGAGTATAGCTTGTTGTCTGAACAATCCAATTTCCTGCATCATAGCCAGCAGCTATCTCCTCTTTCATCCCGCAGATTCTTCTCCATGCCCTTCTCGAATTATTAGTTGGTTTATACTCCATCCAATCTTAACCTTTCAGATAGTTTTGATACACCCAGTGCACCCAAATTGAGTCCTTTTTTGTTGCTACCCAAACAACCAATCTACCAACCATGGTTAATTCCACTTGTATGTAGTTGCTCTATGGTGATAGTCGGATAAACAATGCATTTATGTTCCCTTACATGTCTGCGAAGATGATCCAGTTCCCGAAGCATTCAAAGTGATGAGGCTAAAGAGTGTATGAGGGATACCACTGGTAGAGCGCGATGGAAAAGCTATCGGCGATATTAGCATTCAAGATGTTCATACTTTGTAAATTGAAGTTGATTAATGGGCAATTATATGTTAAACATTGATTTTGTAATTAATTATTATTTTAATAAAAAGTTTTACATTCAGCAGAATAATATTATTGATTTTTTTAAAAAAAAAATTAATTGAGAAACAACAATGCTTGCTAAAAGAGAACCGTAGCCTTTATTATACCTAAGGCAACTGTTAATGTTAACAACCGTTGCCTATAATGTACATAAGGCAACGGTTGCTGTGAGTAACCGTTGCCAAAAAAAACTTTTGGCAATGGTTCCTACTAGCAACCGTTGCCAAAAATAACATTTGGCAACGGTTAATAACTGTTGTCGTGGGTGATTGTTTAAGGCAACACCCCGAATTACAACGGTCCGGAAACCGTTGCCAAATGCAATTTTTTACCGTTGCCAAATGTACTTTCTGTACTAGTGTACCAAATGCCAACACAAATATATGAGATGCCAAATGTCATGATGGAACGGTGTACCAAAACAACAGACACAAGACTTCAAAAGAAATTCTCTTTCAAACTACATGGCTAGATGTACCGTCGTACCAAACTGTCCCTAAAGAACACAAACGCCACGAACAAAACAAATGTATCGCCTGAGTAAAGTAGGTGTCATGAAGACCACAAATATGCCTACACCAAGGCAACAAAACTCAAAGTCGAAACCAAACATTCTAAGTGAGCACAAATTACCTTTATCAAAGGCACAAACTGTTAGACTAGCAATGTAAAACCCCTCGCGAAAGCGGAAATATAGAACACACAAAGTACTAAAAATGCAGCGGAAATTAAACTTTTTAAACATAAACATCATGCGAGGTGAATTAAAAACTGAAACGTAAACTGAAACTGATATAAACGAAATAGATAAGTATAACAGTTCTAAGTACGAAAACCAAATATATACAAAGTCTGGGATGGAACATCCCTACAGGCACAAAACATGAACTGTATCAAAAACTAAGAGTCTAGCTAGTCGATGAAGTGTAAGTCATATGATGAAAGGATCATCACTCGCTAGCTCTCAAGTGAACCCCGTCCAACCTGCATGTACCTACATACATGAAAACATGTACGCCACAATCAGTGGGGAGTGACTAAAGTTCTCCTAGCCACCTTTTGTGACAACACGTAACAAGTAAAGCAAACAGAATACTCCAACATATATAAACATGTGAAGTATAACAATATCTCAATAACTGATCATCAACTATCATGCAATCACTAATGCACGGCTCTCAACCAACTTCATAAACCGTTAGGAAAGAGAGTCGGTTTCCCTACTGGTTACCCAGTCGGGGGGTCTTTCAGTCCAACAATTTATGAAACCGATCAAAGAGTCATCCAATGCCTTGGATGAACAGACTATAACTCAAGTAATACAATCATTAACCTCATTATGCATATCTGACACTGTACCAATCTCAAGGCAAGCAGATATAAAACAGCAATAAACACTAGCAATGGGTCCAGAGGTGAACTTAACACATATCCCACTACCAAACAATGTCGGGTCCAGAGGTGAACTTAACACATATCCCAACATGCAATTCAAGTAAAGGGTCCAGAGGTGAACTTAATCCATATCCCTAAACATACAATTCAAGAAAAGGGTCCAGAGGTGAACTTAACACATATCCCTAATCATCCATAAGCAAAGGGTCCAGAGGTGAACTTAACACATATCCCAATGCTACAAACAAGTATTGGGTCCAGAGGTGAACTTAACACATATCCCAATACACAGCTATCGCACACCGGGTCCAGAGGTGAACTTAACACATACGACAACCGATCACGTGTCAGGTCCAGAGGTGAACTTAACACATATCCTGACACGCCACAAGCAAAACACGTAATGGGTCCAGAGGTGAACTTAACACATATCCCATCACGCGACATACAAAACACGTAATGGGTCCAGAGGTGAACTTAACACATATCCCATCACGCGACATACAACTCAACCATTAACATCCAAAGATAGAAACCAACCTATAGCTCTAACTTCTTAAACCACTAAACAACACTTAATTGATCCCGGGAACTAAGACGAGGGAGAGCCGGTTTCCCTTTTGGTTACCCGACCGGGGGGTCTCTATCCTCACTCCATTCCCGAACCCAATATAGTGTCGCCCATCCTTCGGGGACCTCAAACATGTATCAAAGGTACAAGGAACGAGTTTCAATCAAAACCGATCAACCGTTTAAAAGTTACAAACAAATTACGAAATAAAACAAGCTACAGGGGTCCCCAGCCAGTCGGCAGGCAGCCGGCCCACCGGCTGGACACCCATCTCAGCCTTCCTCTTTCTCATTACGAAAACAACCACAAAGGACTCCCAGCCGGTCGGCAGGCAGCCGGCCCACCGGCTGGGAACCCAAATCCCCTAAATTATACTTTACGAAAAATCCTAAAAGAGGCTACCAGCCGGTTGGCAGGCAGCCGGCCTACCGGCTGGCAACCCAAAGTCTATGTTTCTCAAATTTCGCAAAAACACCAAGATGCACTCCCAGCCGGTTGGCAGGCGGCCGGTCTACCGGCTGGGCATTCCAATCCTACGCATTTCAAAATCTGCAAAAAACAACTAAAAGTACTCCCAGCCGGTCGACCGGCGGTCGGTCGGTCGACCGGCTCAGAGAGCCTGATCACGCAAATCGCATTTTCCAGTAATCTCAAAACTTTGTTAAATCGATATCAAACTTTAAGAATCGCAACATATGAAGTTTGCCCAATATCACAATTCATCCAATAACACTATCTAACAGCAAATAAACCCATAACAATCCTCAATATGATTATACTTTGTATCCGTCGCAAAACATGAATTTCTGAAAAATGAACAACTACACATGTATAACATCAACAAGCATGTGAGGGCCTTTAAGAAGGTTTCCTATCATGATACTAGGTCCAAACAACAATAAACATATGAAATTTCAGAAACTTAAATCATCTTAATCATCAAAAATGCTAATATTCACAATAAGGCCGAGTTTCTCATTATCGTCACCTTATATGCAATCCCGCTCAAAGCTCCTCCTCTATGATGAAGCTATCCACGTCCGGGTCCTCTAAGCCTACACCTACATCACGAAAAACGAGTTTAAAGGACTGAAATACGGATCTTACAAAACAGTCCAAATTTCGAGTTGATGGAAATGAAAAACGGAAGTGATAGATGGCTTGCAAATTCGATGAGGATTCCGAAAATGTGATTGTTACCTTGATTCGGTGAACGGATGATGAAGGAAAATGGAAAAGAAGATGAAGAATTATGGAGGTTTTGTGAAATGAGAAATGTCAGTTGTTTTGTTTTGAGGATGACAATTATGTCGACACAATAGGTTTAGGAGGGTTTATGGGTTGTCCTTTCCGTTTAAATGAAAACGGTTTGGATGAACGGGTTTTCAGTTAAAGATTCAAGTTGCCAAGTTTGTATTCGTCTTAAGGACTTAAGGTTCTTAAGACGGATCTTACTATTTATTAAAATACTTCCCGATAAATTATTAAAATATTATTTTATTACTTTAAAATAATTAAAACCCTTAAAATATGTTTTATAAAAATATGGGCTGTTAAAAGCAAGTCCAATCCAAAAGCTCCAAAGAATAAACTCCCGTCGAAGTTTCAAATGGCCCCTTACGAGATCCTAAAGACTTGCTTTCAAGAGTCACAACAGCTCCACATGGAGCCCCATACCGCCCCACCTCATGGGGTGCAAACCACCTCATTGAGGCGCAAAGACAAAAGTTGATACCTTAACAGACCAAACGCCTTGTCGTCTAAGCAAAGCTCCCATCTTCAACTGCCACAACCCAAAACTATTTCTCCCAGTGAACTCTTCAACCTTCAAACCATTCGTTCCCGACATCTTTTCACCCAAAAATCAAGAAACCCAAATAACGCCTAAAAGACAACTAACGCGGAAGCAGATCCCAAATCAAAACCTTAGCTCTGATAACAATTGTTGTGCGGAAGCGTGAATACCTCGTGTTGGGCCTCTGCTGCATCGGTGTCCACTGTCCATAATAGTACGTTATTGTCCGCTTTGGGTCAAGCGCTCACGGATTTACTCTTGGGCTCCTTCCCAAGAGGCATCGTACTATTATATTCTCATGACACTTATAAGGATGATATTTCATCTTGATATTGCCAATGTGGGACATGGGTTTGCACCAGAGACGGACCTCTGTTGTCCCGCGCTGGGGCCAGGCCCCCCTTGAGTTTTGGGCCGATCTTAAGTGAAATACCAAATCTCCTCATAAATTACTCAATAAATGAAGAGTTGGGTCAATAAATGAAGAGTTGGGCCTCCCTGCCTATCCATTCAAACCGTACCAATTATCAAAGTGAATAGAACTAATTTAAGTGGTCTAAAACCCAACATGACTGGCCCAAAAATTAATTTAGTTTTTTTAGATTGTATTATTTGTGTCGCCAACTCGCCATGGAGTAAATACTATGTTATACGAGTACAAAAGTAGTTTATAAGTATTTTATTTTTCTGAAGTTGTCATAATTATAAAAACGTTACACTCAACCTAACCTCTTTTACAATTTTCATATTAGATAAACTGTATTGATTGTAATTTCAATGGAATAATGAGTAACGACTATAAGAAAACTTTTACAATAAAATACTTCTTCATAAATGTGAATTTTAATTTAACTAATTTTTGTTGTTTTGATTATTTTGATGGAATATAAAATTTGATATTATGCTATTTATTTGGTTTAATGTTTTCTTTTTTTCTATTGGTATTATATACTTGTAGTTTATTAGATAATTTCTAATTTTATTTTGGTATTTTTAAGTCTCGTTTTATATATATATTTATTAATTAAAATATCAAATTTGATCTAAATTTAATTATATGCAATCATTTGTGCAAATAGTTTATTACTCCATACGTATTGGTACAAAATAAAAATCTTTTAATTTCAAGTCAATTATTGACGATATAGGCCCTGGTTTTAGACTGAAAGCGTCTGAACTGAATTTAATGGAGTTAAATTGTTCAATATTTAGAACTGTAGGATGAATTGTATGTAAAAAAAATCTCAATTTAATAAGCTACCTAGTTATTTGAGTTAAAAACATAAAAAACAACGCGACTATACTCCGTCCCGACCCCTAATAAAACTTTTTAAGATCCGCCACTGATTTGCGCCCTAACAGAGTAGGGTTTGAAAATGTATATGAAGGAGACGTGAGATTGACGAATATGCAAATACGTTACGTACTTTACTTAGCTGGATTATCTTCAATTCTTCATACACATGTTGAGTGTTGACTCAGTTAAGTGCTGCTAAACAATGAATGCTTCCGTGCTTGAATTTCATATTATCATTTCATTATCCTACTACTCATTAGATTTAACATTGATTAAAATAGGAGTATACGGTATACCAATATTATGCCAACAACTTACATGTCATCAGTTTTCGATAATCTTTAGTGCTTTAAATATTCATCTTACCATCGATAATGACTTTTATTTATCTACTAGTTGTTGTACGGCACGCTTCGCGCGTCGTACCCCAAGTTAGTGTCACTCGTCTATTGAAATTTGTATCAGTTCATATATTTCGTATTGTTGTCGATCTAGTAGCTCTACATGACTATCTCAACGCCGATTTTTACGAACGTTGTCTATAACATTAAAGAGACATAAGTTTACCATTAATGGAAAAGAGAGGAAGGGCTAAGAAAGTACTACGTATATAGCAATACTTTGGCTCTGTTGAAGTTTTTCATTGGGTTAACTTGTATGTAATATCACATGTAAGGCATTAGCTACCTTAAGGCCATGTTTTTTCTGTCTTATTTTCAGCTCGTTTCGGTTCAACTTTGTTCAGTTCAGCTCAGCTCCATTCAGTTCAGTTCAATTCATATAATTCAGTTCAATTCAGCTCAGCTCAGTTTTATTAAGTTCAACCCGGCCACATTATTATTATTGTTATTGTTGTTGTTATTCTTATTTTATATTTATTGATTTTTCTATTTTTTTATTAATTATTGTTAATTATTGTTGTTTTTATTATTATTATTATTATTATTATTATTATTATTATTATTATATATAATTATTTATTATTAATATTATTATTATATTATTATTATTGTTATTATTATTATTATTATTAGTGAAACATGGGAGAGTAGAGAAAAATGTACTTGTGAGGTAAAATTTGATAACATTTAAATAGTATTATTTGTTAACACAATCGAAAATCATAATCTTGAAAATATAGATATAATTAACACGAAAACAAATTCTTATTTGCAACGACTCTATCCGTCGCAAGCTTGTGACGGATACCGTTTTTTCTCATAAAATACCCACTTTTTCTCTCTCTTTAACACTATTCTTGTGGTCCCCTTTCTCCACTAACTCATTTTGTATCCATTTTATCTCACAAAATATCCGTCACAAATAACGATCCGTCGCAAGCAAGACTTACTAGAACACAAAACACATTATCTATGTTGATTCGTTATAGACTTTCATATCATCTTGATGTGTTTCATTATCGTGGTCATTATGAACACCAATAACACGCCCTCTTTTTTTCGAACTTTGTCCATGAGTTTCATCCATTCTTTATCATCCATGTTTAAATTTGTTTTTCCTTGAGTACTTTAATGTTGTATAACTGGTATACCAAGTTTATCCATCCGAATGAAATTATTAATAATAAATTTTATTATTATTATTTTTAACCCGCAAACTTTTATTAACCAAACAAAACTATTATTATTATTATTATTATTATTATTATTATTGCTAAATAAACGCGTACTATAATAATAATTATTATTATTATTACAATTGTTGTTGTTATTATTATTATTATTATTTACTTAGTTCAATTTTATTAAACTTCATTCACTTTTATTAATTTCAGCTTCATTCAGTTCAGTTCAGTTAGATTAAATTTAGTTCAGTTCAGTTCAGTTCAATTCAGCTCGATTCAGTTCAGTTCAGCTTCATTCAGTTCAGTCCAGTCCAGTTCAGTTCAGTTCAGCTCTAAAAAGCGAGAAAGAACATGTCCTAAGTCATTAATTGGAAGGCCCACTGAATTACATTATTATAGGCTAAACTCATAGGTTTTGTAAAATTCTATGCAATCATAGTATACTATACTTTAGTGGGTCGCCAAAATTCCAGTGATACAGTCTATTATCAGCAAGACATCTGCTTTTTGTACCTTTTTCCCCTTGAAATCCATACATAACTAAGCATGAATTATTTTATAGAAACGATTGTTATTGAGGAATAAGGAGAAGACGTTTGAAGCAAAAAACCAGCAAAAAAACATCTTAAAAATGACTGGAAGTCGAGATTAAGCAATTACTCACGCTTCATACTCCCAGCCAATATTAGGCAACTTATCCCTACTGAGTTGTGACAAGTAACTCTTTAAGAAGAGCCCTCGTTGAGGCATTTCATCGAATACTTTGATGACATTATTAAATTCGTTGAGGCATTTCATTGTACACCCTGATGGAATCATTAAATCCATGTCATTTCACAGCTGAGATGAAGATGGAGAGCCTCGTTCTTAATTATAACTCATTTGAGTCTCAAAGATTGGCTTACGAACAATATACTGGTTATCTTAATCGTAGGCTAAAAATGGTGAAACAAACCCCATATCATTCGAAATTTCAGCCGCCATACTATACTAGTCATCCATCACCAATAAGCAATAAGTGATTCTAAGTTTTTACAGAGGTACGTAAGCTGATTGCCGACGAATTTGTTATTGACGGATCTAACGGTGTAGTTAAGATTAAGGTTCAGAAAATTTAGAAAAGGGAGATGGAGTGGTTTTGGGTTAAACTTTGAAGTTTGCCAAAGGCAGGAGTTGGGAGGTCTCAGGTTCGAATCACGGGGGTGATGATCACTTGGCCGTTGTTGCCCCCGAAAGGGGTGAGCTACATGGTTTATGTGGTAGCGCGGGAATGTATAGGTCCGGGGGATTCAATCCCCTCGTCGTCAAAAAAAAGATAATCTACGCCTATCCATTAGTTATCATTTGCCTAAACCAATATAAGTGACAATTTAGTAAATAACAATTTACATAATTTAGGCACATAAATTCTTATTTTTAAGACGAAAGTATCTGTATTAAGATTAAGACGGACCAAATAATGACCAATTTGCATAGATATGACAAACTTTTTTGTTCTTCCCTAAACCTTTTTAGTTTTGTTTTATTCGTATAAGTGGATATTACTTGATCCGTTTTAACTTAAGACAGATATATTTGTCTCAAGGGAGACTTATTAATTTACGCGTATCCATGTGTTAACATTTGCCTAAAGCAGATGTAGGTAGCAATTTAGTTGATAGCAATAACATAATTGGCTAAGTGTCTAAGTGACTCAAGATATTATTTTGTGAAAAGTAAGAGATAATTATTAATCACGATGGACTATATTTTGTACAAATATTAAAGTGTCCCGACTCACAATAATGACATTAAAATTACAAAACAATTTAAAAAGAGTAAATTTTGTACAGTCAAAATATTCTTAGTGTTTTATAAAACGGATATATCTATCGTAATAATAAAATTGTCAAATAATATCTTATTTGCATAATAAATGGGAAATGTGACAAATATTTTGCTAATCTCAATATATATATTCGGTTTTTGTTGTACGTATAATATAATAAGGTTTCAATGACTATGCTTATTTTGTGTAGAAATATGACGTCGTTTAATAATATATGTAGTGGGTGTAAATGCAAATGACTAAAATTCATTGTTTTTCACTGGACGATACATGATTTAAGTTGTTGCTTATTTTGTTAATTGGTTATTGCCTTGATGTTTTATTGCTAGATTAAGAAATGAAGTTGTGCATTGTGATGATCGGATGAATGTTGCATTGTGACGATTAAATAGCCTTGTTGTTTTATTGTTTGCTAGAAGACAAAATAAAAGTTACTATTCATTATGAATAGTAACATGTCTTACCCACTTTTTAGTAAGGGGTATAGATAAGTCTTATTATGTTAAGGAATCCATTTTTGTCGAGAAAACTCATCACTAGCCTCAATACATCTTTTACCTTCAAAACCATTCCATGTTTTACTTATGTTTTCACCGTCTTCTTAAAACTCGTAATAAACTCATGTATGAGACACATTGTTTTAGTCAAGAGCGGATCTGGCTTGGATTGGATTGGATAGGCAAGTGCCATCATGCAACTTAAAGATAAGAATAATTTTTTAACACATATTTTACAAAAATGTGTTAGGCTCAGTGGTTAGGGAGGACTTTGTATTACAAGTTTGATGAGGTTTGAGGTTCAAATCTCATTCCACCAAACTTCGACAAAGTAATTTATTATTGGGTCCGTATCGACATAACTTAATGAATTTAATGAGATCCATATCCGATCCATCCAGTGACTAAGGGTAGAATCATGGATCCACTGCCGCGATCATGAAATAATTGTGTCCTCCGAAATCAAAAATCCTACTCCGCTCCTAGTTTTAGTTTTAGCTATTTTGGGTTCACTCTCTCAAGATTGTGCTTGTTTCTTAGTGGTTGTTTTTGCCAATTTCTTCCTCACTCAAACTCTAAAATTAACGAAGAATAAAAGAACTGAAACCATAAAATGTTCCAAGCGCAATTGATAAAATATATATCCAGCTAATTTGACAAATGAAACAATACGTATACTTTACAAAACAGACTCTTCAGCATTCTACAGCTCATTTTGGTCCTATAAAATGCCCAATTTCTGAGTCTGCAATATACCATTTCGCTATTACGCAATTACACATCGCACCATTACAAACACCTCTATATACTACACACACACACGAAAATGACTCAACATTACACATATCCTTCCCAACAATGGCCAATATATCACATCACACAACTACATAGCCGAGTGTGACCCCGCTTCTGGAGTGAAAACGTACATAGCACAACCATGAGACTCAACTTGAACACCGAATGATGATACTGCATCTGCTGCAACGTCCTTGTGCTGTAACAACAAAAAAAAGGCCTCTCATTAGGTCACTCTTATGACAATCGCTAATATTTGGTCTCAGTTGTAATAACTTCCCGCAGATACTTCCTATTTAGTTATTTATGATTTTATTCTAGTGATAGCTGCGTGTCGAGAGTTCAATAATGGGTACCAGAAGCCTACTCCTTAGGGTCAGAATAAAATATACAGAGTACATGACAAGTGACAATTCCAAAACTCAAGTTTTGTTGTTTTTTTCCCTGCAGTTTTTATACAAGAGCATGCCAAGCTTAATGCTCCGAACCCTGAGGTCTCGTCCAACAAAGCCACCGACTCTTTCTTTTGTGTTATTAGTGGTCATTATACTTTCTGAGTCCACATGTTTCACTAATTTCCATTTTCATCTACATATTCTTATGTTCCTTTTTTTTGCACGTCACGATAGGAAGATTATCGTCGGAAACATGAATTATAATTCTTGAGATGTTATTGTAGAATCTGCTATAACTCAACAATTCGAAAAAGGAATTGCAAGTAGCTAGAGTACCTCCCACAAGTCTCTAATGGAAACACTGATAGACGACTGAATTCCCAGTACATCCCAGCCAACAGAAATGGTGGCAGAAGTCGAGCATCTATTCCAAAGCACCACGGCAATCCGGTTTCCAGTCAGAGGACCTGCCCATACCTGCAACCGATACACAATGTGTATCAGCCCAATCCAAACGACAAATAATAGCGCAATCACTTGGTGAGTCATTTTAATTTATTCTCTCATATTCCGAAGTCAGGTTTAGTGGTCTTTGGTTGAATCTAAGGAATACTAATGAACCAAGAACCAAATGTTTTAAATTTTTGCCTTTTCCCTAGTTATTAAGTAAAGTAGAAATTTCGCAACCAGGTACTTCAAGGTAAATCCAAAGAAGGCATGAATTTCCCTTGTTCTGTACCTAGCAAATCCTTTTTTTCACCAAAACAGTTTTGAACAGGGACACCAGAAAAAACATAAGGAGTAATGGTACAATTATTCAGTAAAATTGGATTACCTGCTGACAACCATCAGGTCCAAAAGCATGAATTTTCCTTCCTTGGACACCAAGGGGATCTGTAATGGTCAAATTTACATCATATTACTTTGACAAAATTGAAAGTAGGATCAGAATAAAAAACAATTGATGGTGAAGCAATACCTTGGTTCACAGCGATCACCTCCTTGTTGGCAATGATCTCTTTTGTTTCAGCGGTCATGTTTCTCACATCACAACCAATCAACAAAGGAGCCTATAGATTCAGAAAAGGATCAGCAATAGCTATTAAAATTCATTGTTATGTATCAAAGAGTCAATAAGTACAGCACCTTCATTAAGGCCCAAACGCTAAAATGTGAGCGATACTCATGGTAATTCATCCCTCCATTGCCAACTTCCAACATATCAGGATCTAACCAGAATGACAATTCAGTAAAACATTAGTTAAAAAAAAGGTCAAAGGGTCTCAAAAGATACGACCTGACCCAACAAAGCCGATTCACACGCTTTCTTAGGAATGGTCCAGAAAATCCTAACCCCTAACCCAAAATAACCCCATTCCAAAAAGGGCCGCAATTTTAAGGCTTGGATTTGTTGATACGGCTTTTGATCACCCAAATCCAACCAATCCAACAGGTCATTATAGCTAATCCACTAAATGATGTATATGATCGCAAGCTTACCATTCCATCCACCAGGACCTGCATAGGATGCCCACTTGTCATTGATATCGGCAATAGTCGTCATGCTGAGTGACCAAAGTAAAGGTATGTCAGCAAAAGTTACTAATTAAGGCTTAAGCAGAGAAGTAGAGTATTATATATAAACACTCATCCGCGGAAATGTTACAGACGAGACAGTGAAGTTAAGTGTGCTAACCTAGCCCATGAATCATTGATGTCATCTGTTGTTCTCCAGCTATTCCCAACTTGATCAGCCCATAAAGCAGGGTCATCGACTCCCCTGCATAAAATAAAAAACGGAATACTTTATTTCACTGTTTTCTAATAATTCTTTATATTAAAATTCTGTAGGCTGAAGTTGGATTACCATTCACAAAGTGAGTAGAAAATTGGGCGCTGAGTGGCTTCAAGTGCTTCACGCATAGGAGGGTATCTGAAGCTCACAAATGACATGAACAATTCAAGACTCGTACATAAATGTATATAATACGTCATGTTCATCGGATAGTAATAGACCTTTCTTTTGGTGGTATGCCCAGATTGTAGCAGTTGTCATACTTTAGGTAATCCACCCCCTGAAAATAGCAAAGTAAAGGTATAAATGAACTTCACATGAATAAGTATAGCAAAGGAGATGCAACGATCGTTCAAAGTAACGGCTGCATCCAAAATGTAAACAGTTGTAACAGTTATGTCAATCAAAGCGTTATTTGTGAGTTCAGACTTCAGAGGAAGGGAAGCGCACAAGGATTTCCATTTTAAGAAAAAAGTACACATTAAACTGAAATTAGTCTACAAATTCACTTGGGTTCGTATAAAAGCTTACACAAATACAACAATCGAGCTATAATCCTGGTAGTACGTATGCAGTTTTACCAATTATCCAGTATCTAGATTAGAGACCGAACCCAATTACCCCTAATTATACGGAGTATTAAAGAGTTCACTCAGATCAGATAATACTTCATATAAAAGTTATGTATATATGTAAATATGTAATTGTGTATTCAGCTTACTATCTGAATGCATATTTGTTTTTAGAAAAGGCGATCCTACCACAACACAAATAAGTGCGCCCCGGATCTTTTCAAAAGTTTCGCTATACTATTCCAGTAACTATTGCTACCTCATAGAGTAAGCAATACGTTGTATAAAAGGGTTCGAAACATAAATATAAAGTTCTTAGCTTTTTCTTCAGCTTAAGTTTTACTAGACATTAATTCAAAAAAGAAAACATAATTCTACTCTGATATGCTATTCAAAAATTCCTTTTCTGACCTTCTGCATCAAATAAAAGAAAAGTGAAAGCCGCTGCCCGCTTGGTAGTATGTAATTATGCATCAAAAGTGAGCCAAGTAGATTGTAAAGCTATAACAAAAAGCGGATACTGACCCAAGAAGCAAACTGTGCGGCATCATTCTTTTCATGTAACAGAGACCCTGGACGAACTTGGCACGTAAAAACCCTATAACAAAACTTTGTATTAGTGAGATGACTTGTTGGCATATATTAAATAATAGCGCACACAAGGCTGATTACTCTCTACCAAAATTAAGACATTTCTGGTGTAACGTACCCAGCATCCGAGTAGATACCAAGCTTGAGATCCTTGGCATGAACATAGTCTGCAAGTGCCTTGATACCAGAAGGAAAAGTCTTTGGATCTGGTACCAGCTTTCCCTGCATTATGAAGAACAAGTTATGAGAGGAAGGCATGCGATGTTTGAGCTTCTAATGATGTAGACCTCAATTCCTTTAAGGACTAATGCATTTTTGTTATTGTATCTCTAATAAAAACAAAGAACAATACACCAAGGCCTCAAAGGCTCCTGCAGTCCCGCTACTATGTTTCAAAAATTACAAAGAGGTTGTTTCCGAGTGAACTTCAATGAAGAATGTGTCGAGATTTGAATAACCATTTGGCTTTATACTATCATTTCATCGGCCAAAGAAGAGTATTTATTTGACATGGAAAACTAATATGCAATAAAAACCATCGAAAACCAAGGCAACTATTCCTGATGTTACCAAGAGTTGGATTTCAGAAGTACAGTAACAATTTGCTGACCTCTAAATTTCGCGTTGCTCTGGACCAGCAATCATCTGCAACCAAAGCACTAAATGATGAGTCCATCAAGAGACTATAAAAAAAAAACAAGAAAGATGGAAAGGAGTGGAAAAAATCTGACCAATATTTACATAATTGTATCCCAAATCAGCCAATCCCGTTGAAATGAGGGCGTCAGCTGCGAATGTGAAAGATGATCCATTAAAATAAAGTAATTGTTGGTGAAGAATGATCAGCATGATTTCTGATTTAATAATTATTGAAATATTGAAAATAATGAGAAGATGCAATAATGGTAACAAAATTGAAGAATATGAATACCAGTTTCTTTGATGAGGGTCTCATTAATATCACAGGCGAAGAAGTTCCAACTATTCCATCTGCACATCATCACATTAAATCATACAATTAATTAATTTACTATAAAATAATGAAACCCATGATCACAAAACCCATTATTGATATTAATTAAACAACAAGTATATATGATTCAAAACATGAAAAGTTTGAACAAAAATTAAAGAGATGGGCATGCATAAATTGAAATGAGTCCCTGTGTCTCTGTTAGGATGAATTCCATAGGTTTGACTAAAGCAACAAGTAGATATACGGATGGAATTGAACCGAAAGGAGAAGGGGGAAGTAAAAGTGAAATGAATAAGAATAAGAAAAAGAAAAAGAAGAAGTGGAAAAAATACCCCATCTGAGGGGTTTGAGCTAATCCATTGGCAAGCTGAAGTTTGCCATAGTTGGAGGTATCATAAATGTTGTTATATTGGGAAGTAAATAAGTTGTTGTTGGGATTTTGAATTAATGGTCTAATTCTGGCGACACAAATTGAGCAGAATGAGATTAACAACAGACATAGACATGCTAAATTCTTCATGTTTTTCATCTTCATCTTTTCTTTTGTTTTACTGTTTCTGGAGGAGTCTAATAATGTGGATTATTTATGTGAATAATAATGTGATGAGAAAACTTGTTAAGAAGCAACGGATTTAGTTCCGTATATAAAGCCACTTAAAGGTTTTAAATACTCACATAATTGGATATTGTAGGCTCTACCTACAGTACTTCACTTCATCTTTTCTGATTATTATATTATAAATAAATAAAGATGCCCTCACCTCAATCAACACTATTGCTTACCACAAACAACTTCTCTCATCTTAACTCCAAGAGCATCTCCCATATAGCTTTTACCCTCGGGCGAACCCACCTTGTAGCAAGAGCTGGCGGTCGCTACCCCGAACTTTAAAAAAATAATTTAGAAGGCGAATTTTTGCTATCCCAAATATTATTTAATAATAGATAAGTAAATGTTATCTCATTAAATATGCAATAAACAACTTGTGGTTTAATGGTAAAAATTTTGGTTTCCTACCTATTGCCTCGAGTTCGAACCCCACTACTTGCATTTTCCCCTTTTAATTCTTTTTTTGCCATCCCAAATATTCATTATTGGGTTAACCCCTGCTTTCACCACTACAAAATAGTCTTCTTCATTAATTAGATTAGATCATACCAATATACTTCATATATTTCTCCGTTTTGATTAATAGTTTATATTTTTCTTTTTTTAGGTGTTTTAGTCAATAATTTTCGTTTTCTTTTTTTTTCCGTATTTTTTACTCTCTATACTCCCCCATTCCAATCAATTATTCAATTCTATAAATTTCACTTTATTGACACTATTTATAAGTGGAGTGAATGTTCGACCCAACTTCTAATATAAAACATAAAAGATAGTCATGTAAAATCTTTTTTAAATTGTCTTACCTAGTACATTGTAAATATTAAATTTTTATAATTTTTATCAATAGGTAACTAAAGATACTAACAAAAGAAAACGAGTATTGACAAACGTGAATAAAGCAAATGTATAGAACTGATTGGAATGGAGGAAGTATTATTTTAATGATATAAATGCAATTTCTCTCTATATACATTAGTTTTATTGTGTATAAAACATATATTAACATTTTATCAGTAATCAACCGGTTGTGTCATTCACGAACGACACTGAAACTTATACGAGTTTGATGTATAACAAGACCTTCCAAAAATTAGGGTGTAGCCCCGCCACCTCAAATTATTGCTGGTCGGAGGATAGCATAAATTTGTAATACCCACGAGTGTTCAAAAAGTTACCCGGGTAAGTCGGTTTGGTTTGGTTCGAATTTGACTGTATACATTCCGGACAGTTTATGAGTCTTAAAAATAGTAACAGTCTCCGATTCGGTTTACAACATTAAAAAAATTCAAAAATACTCTTTAAGGCCATGTCGGTCTACTCCAAAACTGGACCTAATGATTTTCGATATAGGTTTCTTGGAAAGAGGGATTTTTCGGCCCACCGAGTTTTATTGGTCATGTTCCGGTTTTGGACTGCTGAAAACTCGTTCATGTTTGTGGTGGAGCAACCTAAACCTGACAAATAGGTCGGGTCGTGTCGTGTTCGTGTTCGTGCCACCTTTAAATGGGTCATGACCCCCTCAACCCTAACCCGGCCCAATTAGATAAACGGGTTACATATAATAACCCTAACCCAACCCATTTATTTTTTCACTAACCCAACCTGACTTGTGTAACTCATTTAATTTTTTACATATCACTTTCGACCCATTAAACCCGTTTAACCCAGTTAGCCCATCCAACCCGTATAAGTATAATTCATTCAAAGTTAAAATTTACAGCAAGAATAAATTATTTTCATGTTATATTTCGAACTCAAAATAACATAACCCGATTATAACCTATTTAAATGGATCTATCATAACCCATTTAAATTAATGGGTTATTCGTGGCGGGTTCGTGTCGCAAGACCCCAACCCTAACTTGTAACACCCCACCTTCCAAGGAGCCTTACTAGACCTTTCTTAGTTAGCCAGGATGTTACCATCTTGGTTTTCCGAGGAGTATATATCAAATGGACCATTAAAGAATAGTTTAAGATTTAGTACAGGGTCACATTACTCTACAAATATATATATATATATATATATATATATATATACAAGTGATCTCTAAAGGTACAAAAGTAACTACGAAGACTCTTCTCGTTGGTATGTTCCCATCACATAAGCATGTCCGCTCAACAGCATCCATTAAGCACATTCCCTGAAACTATCGCATTGCTCACCATACAAATATACAATGGATCACCGCAGACACGAATAGGAACAAAAAATAAACACATACATCAGTACAAATAATACAACAACTTGTGAATACAAAGTATACAATCCTAATACAATTACAACACTACGGATGGCTCACGTGACAACTACTAGAATCATAACTGTATATCTGCTTCATCGGCCGTCAAACCAACATCATTAACTGTATATCACTGAATACCTCAAAGTATCATCTTCCACTTTCTCGCGGCAAGAGGTACCTAAATCCTTAATGTGCACATCCTCTCCGTGGCGGGTCCCACGAAGAGCGATCGTGGGAGTGAGAGTCATTTCCCGCAACGGTCCCACACATATGTTCCTATCTCAATAATCAGTATCGTCACCGCATCGTTACCATTTACCATATCATCCATAATATACAATATGCATACATACCCTAAATCCATACAAGATTATCATACACTGATACTTGACTGAGGTGGGTTACCTACCTGACATACGCATCCAAGGTCCTCACGCGACTCCGACATGACATGAACGATCTCCTATTGTAGATTCTACCCGTTAACAAGGTTATAAGTTATACTGGATAGGTTAACTAAATAAAGATGAGGTACTTACCGCAACTCGTTATACAGTTGGTAGGGGTTAGGTCTCGCACCGGATGGATCCGAAGGTGAGGTGGTTGGCGCTCATGGAAGTCTGGAATGAGAGAGTGGCAGATGGAGAGGAATTCTTTTGTTCTAGGGTTGCGGATGTAACACCCGCATAATCCAAGGCCTTTAAAAAGGACCATCAGATTATGAAAGCATTACCATCTCGGTTACCCGAGGTATAATATCAAAGGAAGGCACGAGAAACTTTTATTAAATTACAATTACAAACTTTACAAGTGTCTCAACTCGAAAAATAATTAAACAACAACGGAAGCTAAAAGACTAAATATAAGTAAAGACTACTATAACTCCTCACTGGTGACTCGTCCCTTCCCAGTCTCAAGCAAACAATCAGCATCGAGTTACCTGCTAAGAATCTGTTCACCATAGCAATGGATCATCACAGCGCATAAACCACAAGCGCCAGTTACTGTATACGCAGTCGCTACCAAAATCAAGAACAATATAATAATCTCAAGGCATTACATGCTGATATCACCAATTACTGATGTCACTGTCACATAAACCAAGTGGCGGCCTTTAGCCCCACACCAATTCCCCCACTTATCGCAGCAAGCAGGTGCCTAAACCATTAATTTGCACATACTCTCCGTGCCGGGTCCCACGGAGAGCGATCATAGGAGTGAGATCCGTTCCCCGCAACGGTCCCACACATTACCATTGGAATCTCATATCATCACCACAAGTGATATCAGTCTTACAACACAACAATAACTTCGTCACAATATATAAGGAATACCGTCATAATCACATAACAGATAACTGAGTAGGGAGAACCCTACCTCAAGGCAATTCATACAAGGCAAAGATCCAGTCGCTTCTACCACCATTCATCTAGAAAATGTCCTCCTAAGATAACATATGCGAGGATTACTAACCATGGTGAAACTAGTATCTAATTGACATACTTATGATAAGAAGAACTTACTTGATGACGTGATACTAAGCTAGTTGATCGGGACTCTAAACTCTTGCTAAGGATCTCTTAGGAGTTTTGGGAGAGAATTATGTTTTACTGTGTTTTGATTTTAGGTAAAAGTGATTTTAACTTACGGTTTGTCTTTTATAAGAATCCGACGCTAAACACGGACCCGGCTAACTCGGCCGAGTAGCCCCAACTCGGCCGAGTAGGACCAACTCGGTCGAGTTACTTCGCAGTTCTAAGCACTGACCAGTTTTCGTAAAACAGTCATATCTCCCTCAATACTTGGTCTTTTTGGGCGGTGACCTATCTTTAGAACCGTAAAAGGACAAGCTACCACCTCCAATTGGAATCACATCAATATCATATGTACATCTCAAGTTATAACAGTTTTAAGACAACCTATCTATAACCGGACAACATAACTATACCATATTCTTTCTCCAATAACTTATATATCAACAATGCGACCGAGCACAACCAACACGAACGATTAACTCATACAACAAATAGAGGAGTGTTACAATATCTTCCCTCCTTAGAACGAACTTCGTCCTCGAAGTTCACAATAAACTTGAAAAGACACGAATACAATACCACAACTACGATATGCCAAAGCCTACTTTTATTTCTTACTCCCCAAGGCCGACCAAGACATAAGGCAACATGAATTCACCACATCCCGCAGATGTGCAAAACACAACAAAGATGACAAAACATATATGAAACTTATATAAAACTGACTAGAAGGACTTAAAAGCCAATGCGATCATCTCTTATCCCCCTAAAAGAAATAGGTTACGTCCCCGTAACCTCACATGCATGATCAAACTTCCCTGTAAATGCAATATTTAGACTCATTTAATAGACAACCTTCAAATAACATTTTTTTTATTTTTAGTGGGTATTTCTTAGGACGAATGTACCCGTTTTAAGCTTAAAACATATATAATCATCTTAAATAAAAATCAGTATTACTTTAACACAAATTCTACTCTACGACGGTTACATGTGCGACCAACCAAAAAGTGACCATTTTTTGATATATAGTTACCACGTTTAATTTGAACAATGACCATTGTCTTTGGTTAAAAAATGGCCTATTTTTTCAAAGTGGTCACTATTTATCAAAAAGAGGTTACTTTTTACCAAAACTTGGTCACATTGTACAAAAAAATCACGGGATGAGACCGTCGCATTAGATAATTGTTGTTACTTTAAGGCTTTCCTATAAATGCGAAGTTTCAAACTCATTTAATGGATGCCCTTTCAAATAGGCCTTATTTAAAACGCATATATTGATATCCGTTTTAAACTTAAGAAATATATATCTGTCTTAAATTAAACAGGTAATCCATATTAGTTTAAAGCTACCATATAAATACAATATTTAGACTCATTTAATTGATGATCTTTCAAATAACATTCTAAATTTCGACAAAATTTTTCATAAGATGGATATATTCGTTTTAATAACCAATTTCAATAAAAAATTTTAAAGCTTTCCTATAAATGCAAAGTTTCAAACTCAAATAATTGATGACCTTTCAAGTAACATTCTATATGTTGAGTAGGTCTTTTTAAGACCCATATATCCGTTTTAAGCTTAAGACATATATATCCGTCTTAAATTGAACTTGTATTAGTTTAAAGTTTTCCTATAAATGCAAAGTTTAGGGTCATTTAGTTGATGACATTTCAAATGATATTCAAGATTTCGAATAAGTATTTCTTATGATGGATATATCTGTCAAAAGAAATAAAACGGGTTAATAAGCACCTACTTACTAGATGGGACAAACACATTTTGCTAATCTTAGTAACTTAATGTATTTTATTTACGTCTTATATGTAATATTCGGCTCGTTTTTATATAGCCCGCTTTAAATGAAAACGGGTGCTACATTTCTAGAAGTATTTACACATCGTTGCCATTTAAAAATATATTTTTATATTCTGTAATGTTCCTTTCTATCACTTAATTGTCGATGTATTTATTATTTAAAAATATTACATGTATTTATACGTTGTGTTTCTTTTCCGTCAGATATTTCGATTATATATTAAATATTTTATATAATAAAGCTTTTTTACAGGTTATATTTTATTCAATTGTATAAAAGTTTTCCTCTCAATAATTTGTTTACTTCTTTTCATGCATTCTCATTAGATGTATGATTGACACAGATAGAGGTTTATGTTTTGGTGCAGTTTTTACAGCTGATATTTTATTAGTATAATATTGCAGATGTTTTTTTATCTATATAGGCTAATAATAGTTCGTAATTTATAAGCAATATATTGTAAATATTTGTAATTTGTTATAATTTGTAATTTATATAGTAGATTTGTAATTATGATAGCTTATTTTATCTCATCTTATGTAAATGTAAATGAACATGAGCATTAAAAACTGTTTTTCTGCGAGTTAATTTTTTAATTAAAACAATAAAATTCCAATTAATTTCAGAATAGTTAGTGTGTCCTGAAATTATGAAAATCCAAACGTTGTTTGAAAAGTCAACATTGAACCAAAGAACGCCACAAAGGCTCTGTGATTGTTGCTTTGATAAATAGGATTTAATTGCACCATTTTACCCTTGGTTTTTCAAAATGTTCAATTAAAAATTACAAATTGTTCATTTCCAAATTACACCAGGTTCATTAATAATTTATGGTTAATATACACAGTTCATTAAATTACTCAACTACTTAATTTTAACAAATTTATTTCAAGTAATATTCGAGTCATATTAAACGGTAGAGACACCACATAAAAGTATTATTCTTTCAAAATAATTAATTCATTTACTATAAAAGGAATAACTTTTAAATGATTTCTATTGGTTGATGAAATTAGGAAAATGAGTTTTTTTTAATTAGGTAGGGTTCACCATGTTTTTATGTATAATTAATTATCTCCCTCAAGTTTTTATCAATTTAATCTATTCCCTACTTTCATCAATTTAATATGAAGTTTTTCGAAGTCCTAACTTCAATTTCAACCATAAAATCAAATCTTTGATGATCATTGGTAATAAGTTAACTAATTTTACATAAGCTAAAGGTATATATAAAATATAATAATATGATTGAGATACGTAGACTTTAGAGATGAGTATATTCCAAAATTAAAGAAGTTTTTAATATTACTTTAACATGAAACAGCTAAAATGATTAAATTGAGTGACGATGAGAATAAAACAGAAACAGAAATCGAATACCAAATATAATAACTATATATAAATCGGCGAAAATTAAAACATTCAAATAGTGGAAATCAACAAATTAAAATAGTTGAGATTTCGAAATCAACGAAAATATGTAACTCCGTCTTAAATGTACATGAAAAAATAAGATTATATTATATGGTCGGAGTTTTTTTGGGTAGCTAGAGGGTCAGACTAAAAAAGTTTGGGTTCATTACGATGATTTGGAACTTAGGACTATCATCCGTAAGCATAATTTTAAAATCTATATATATTTTTATCGGCTACTATCCGTCGTAAGTTTAAAACGAGTCACTATCACTCCTCATGGATTATAGGACACATACTTTATTTTCGTCATTCATAATGCTTTTTTTGTCTTATTTATCCTACATATGTATATTTGACCCGTCTTAAACTTAAACCGATAGGTCGTCCTACCTAAATAAGATTTGTGTAGCTTTATAATGTCAAAGAGATGCATTAATTTTACTTACGTCTAAGTCAAGTTACTTTTTACACTGATATAACTGCGATACTAAAATCATATTTTTGTTAAATATATTTAGCTTCTTATTGACTTTTCAATTTAATAAAACTAGACCCGTGTATTTTTTGCACGGGCTTAAAACTAGTTCATGTATAAAGTCATGTTACATGTATAAAATCATTCTTCAAATCATAATGAGGAATGAAGTTAAGTATTTGCTCGACCATGAGGATAATTCTCCAACATTTTGTTTTTCCAATTAAAATAAGATGTAATGATTTTGGGTGTGTATTTTAGAGGAAGCAAAGTAAACATCAAACCTCAAATTAAGACCAATTTTAGAACATACATGTACGTCTTATGCAAATGGAGCCTGCATTTGGTGGTTGTATTATTATGGTAAAGATTTACTCAATGTTTGGTCATATTTGGTATTCGTCCAAGAAACCGAAGTTGATTATTGTTTTAGTGCCTAAAGTTGATTATATTAGTGAAATTAGTGATTAGTCAAAATCTGAAATATAAAACGTTATAAGTTACTTAAAACGTGTAAACACGAAGCATATTGAATTAGTGATTAATCTAAACTCTAAAGGGGAACTTTGGTACGGCAAGGCTCTCGGGTTAATTAGTCTCTACCCACCCACATTCACCAATCAGATTCGAGTTTACCAAATTTGACTCTAATAATAAGTAAATATGTGGCAACTTCATCTTAATGGGCAGCAGTAGCAGTAAAGTTGACGAGTAATTTGGTCTCTTCAATTGCCTTTGTTTTGTTCAAACACTTGGAGTTCAATTCTTAATTGTATGTAGGTAGGTTTGTTAGTGCGTCATCCCCAACCGCCCCTTTTCTTATACTCTCACCATATTCAACACTAAAGAGTCGTTTGGTTATATATGGGAACTTCCAATTCCTAAGAAGTTTCATATTACTGTTATGAAATACTAGCGTAACACCCGTGAAAATTCACGGGTTGTTCAATTTTAATTTTGATGGAAAATGATCAATTAAAGTTGTTAGATATACTAATAATGTATGTGGTGTATATGTAAATATTTTAAAGGAAAATAAAAGGGTATATCTATAACATAAGATATATAAGAATATGTTGATATTAAAAGTTTGACGTAAAACTTGAAAAGCGTAAAATATAATTAAAAAATGGAAACTTATAACTTTCCAATAAAAGGAGGTTTTAGTAATAGAATAAAAATTTCGCGTAGAACGTAGTTGGTTAATAGTAAGTAACGGTGCAATAGCCATGATGGTAATTGTATTGTTTAGAGACTTACAATTCCAGAACAGGAAGAATTGTGTTGGTCAAATTGGTATTTTAACTATTTACATATTGTAGAAGACAAATGAGGAGAAGAAAAAGAGAAGGCTGGCCGTTGCACTTTTCGAGCGACATAGAGAAACCAAAAGGGTTATTGAAAATATAATAGTTAGCTCTATAATTAATATTTTGTTGGTAATTACATCATGTAATTAATAGTAACAGTTTTATTATTTGATTGCGTGGGAAATCAAAAGAGTATAATATAATGGTTTTATTATTTGATGCGTGGTGCTCCTGCATTTTGATAGTCAGTATTCCTAGAACTATTAACTACAATAATTAATACTATTGGAAATGTGTCAACAATTGTAGTTAATAGTATCATAATTATTGTAGTTAATACTATCATAATTATATGTATTGGAAAATCAATCAGCATTATTATTATTATTATTATTTATTATTTATTATTATTATTATTATATTATTATTATATTACTTACTTTTATTGGTCAAATTGGATAATGTAACATTCTAAGAATGAATGAGAGGTCTTCATTATGCAAATACTGAAATATTATAGTGCCACGTCAGCATTATACAATATTATGCGTTATTAAAAGAGTAGGTTTTATAAAAATATTGTCAATTAAGTGTGAAGTAGTCATAGAACTTTGAGTTCTTTTAACAGGAGTAAAAAGTCGGTAATACAACAAAGTAATACGTGATTTATTATTAAAAAATGATTAAATATTAGACGTTTGACTTATCACTTGAGAAAGCGTAATCTATACATTAGGAATGGAAAATTATTAATTTTTAGCAAAATACGTTTTAAAAAAATGGTTTCAAATAACTTTAATCTGAAATTTAATTAAATTATTTAACTTAAATAAACGTAATACGGTATTCCGAAATTAAGTATAATTATTAAACCCGACCATAACGTTTTTGTAATTATAAGATTATGGTGGGTGGTTCTCAATGTTGATTGAGATTTTCTAGAACATTGAGAAAGTAAAACAATTTTTTATTAGGTTTTGAGAATTGGTACCTATATTAATTAACACGATTATATTAATTACACACGATTAATTAGGTGGTTCTCAATTAGTTTCGGTTTTTTGTTTGTTTTGGTTTGCTGATGTGGAAAGATGGACATCTTGGTTAAACATGATTGGTTTAAAAAAACTAAAATTGTGAGATTGAATGAGAGACTTGCATTGCCATAATTCTGCATCCACATTGTGCCACATAAGCAGTTTTTCATTCTTCTTTTATATATATAATGATTATAGTATAATATTATATGGATGTTCATATCTTATAATATCTTAGAGTGTTTTATCTTATGGAAACTCTATCTCATTGTATATGTATATATACCCCTCATAATGGAATGAGAAACGACTTTTGTCTCTCTCACTTTTCTTTACAATTCTCTCTCGTCTTTATTTCACAACACGTTATCAGCACGAGTCTTTACGCTAATTTTTTTAACTTATTGATAAGAGGTATTCTTCATTCTTCAATACAAAACCAAAAAAAAAATAAAAAAAAAAAAATAAATAAATAAAAATAACTAGTTGTCTTGTCACGTAACAAAGGAGATAAGCTTTCATTTCTTGCCCCTCGTATTTGCGGTTATCGAATATAACAAGAAGACCGGTAAGCCATTGGAATTGGTAAAGATCGACAAGGGTGAGTATAAGGTGGTAACCGAATTTATAATTTTTATATGCATTCATTATTTAAGATTTGAATAATCAAAAGGTTCATATTAGACCTATTCTACTATTCTCAATTGAATAAGGTACGTTTTCTTGCACATGTTATATATATTGGTTAATTGTAAAACTATAATTATAATTTTGGTATGTATAGTCTATTAAAAGGATTTTATAATGTGTATGAGATTATTACATCAGTTGGGTAAAATATCATATTATTATGGAATTGAAATTTCATAGGAAATACCTTTTGAAAAAGGACATATCAATATCATAAAACTTTGGATTTGGAAGTTCCAAAAGATTTATTTTACAATGATGAGGGATATGTCCATATATTATGACTTTCACCTGAGTTTTAAGGGGTGTAAATTTAACACCGTCTCATAAGGGAGATATGTTTATATTATGACTTTGACCTGAAGTTCAAAGTTTTAAAGGGTGTAAATTTAACACTGTCTCATAAGGGAGACATGCTTATATTATGACTTTCACCTGAGTTTTAAGGGGTGTAAATTTAACACTGTCTCATAAGGGAGATATGTTTATATTATGACTTTCACCTGAGTTTTAAGGGGTGTAAATTTAACACCGTCTCATAAGGGAGATATGTTTATATTATGACTTTGACCTGAAGTTCAAAGTTTTAAAGGGTGTAAATTTAACATTGTCTCATAAGGGAGACATGCTTATATTATGACTTTCACCTGAGTTTTAAGGGATGTAAATTTAACACTGTCTCATAAGGGAGATATGTTTATATTATGACTTTCACCTGAGTTTTAAGGGGTGTAAATTTAACACCGTCTCATAAGGGAGATATGTTTATATTAATGACATCAAGACAATATGACTTTGACCTGAAGTTCAAAGTTTTAAAGGGTATAAAACTTAACGCCGTCACATCAATACAATATATTCATATTGTATTTTGGACTTGAAGTTTCATTGGAAAACACCTCATACTATCTTGGGCCTGAACTTCCAAAAGATTTATTTTATAAAGATGAGGAGATATGATATTCATATTTTTTTGGACCTGAAGTTTCATAGGGAAACTTAAACACATATCATATTATTTTGGACCTAAAGTTCCAAAGGATGGAAGTTCAAAGTTTTAAAGGGGTGTGAATTTTACACTGTCTCATGAATACAATAAGTTCACATTGTATAAGGCAAGTGGCTAGAAGTCCACATGTAAAAGCTAGTCGCCAGAAGTTCACAGCTGCGATTCTGATATGCATTTGGGTTTTAAATGAATAAAACGGTTTTAGTTAAGAGATATTATTTCTAAATTGATTTTTGTTCACCTTAAATTGAACAATATAATGATATTTGAAATTAGATCCATTTCTGGAAGTGAATGTGACATCTCATAAAAGACTCTGCCGGTGACAGAGATCGAGAACATGACATTATGAAAGCTTAATGATGTGGCCTTATTGATAACAAGCTTAATGATGTGACCTTATTGAGGCTAATAATGGGGGCTCAAGTAAAGAAATTTTAATTGAGCTTAATGATGTGGCTTTATTGAGCCTAAGAAGCCTTTTTGAGCCAAAATTCATTTCATTTAAAGTAATGAAAGTCAGGTGAGACTCATATATGCTCGAAATTTGATACGATAAAGGATAAATTAATATGGGTTGAAATTTTGACATTCACACTATGGCCTGAAGTTCATAGCGTTTGCAAATAATGAAATTATGGCACGAATTATGACCGAAAGTTCATAATGTTTACAAATATTAAAAATGTGGCCTGAAGTTCACAGTGTTTGCAATTTATTTTTGTATACGGTGATACATTTTATGTATTAAAACAAAAATAAAGTCGGGATTTATTCATGAATGTCAAAAACTCATAAATTATGGCATATGGGATTTTGCAATGATGCAATATACTTTTCATTTCACTCATATAATGTAGTCTTGAAGACACAATATCGTGAAAAAAAAAAAAGTTTTGAGTGAAATTATTATTTTATTGGGAGTAAATTATGTCAACGATAGTCCTTATATAGAAGGACGTGGTGTGTTTATTTTATAACACTTATATTACTATCAAAAGTGGATACTTACTATACTCTTGAAAGAAAGAGGACGTGGTTTGTTTATCTTGAAACACTTATATTCCTATCCAAAGTGGATATTTAGTATACTCTTGAAAGAAAGGTGTTAATGTGACGCTCATAAGGTATTATGAGGTAAATTGTCGGAAAAATACACCTAATTTTTAAGTTGTTGGAACCTTTGTGGTTAAGAGAATAATTGATTTGTAAGTTAAATTATGATCAATTTACATATATATAATTATATGTCATCATTGTATATGTTGACGATTATAATTATTGGTCACTTGAGAAAACTCAAAGAGGAATATATTTCTTATTGATGAGTCTTGCCTACAATATATGGGACACTTATTGTGTCATTTGTCACATCAATTATCAGGTTGAAAAAAGTATTGCTGACTACAAATTTAGCATGAGAAATATAGTCAACTTGGAGTGGCGTTCAATAAGTGAAATTATTGAGACACGCCCAATTCTTATTAAAGTTTGTCATGAATTAATTGTTGGCAACTTAGAAAGTTGCCATGAAATAATTTAGATGTGACATATTAAGGCCATCCGGGTTCTTATTTTACCCGTTTCGATAAACCTGAAGTTTATCCTAAGGAAAATATAAGTGCTGAAACTCTTTCGTGTAAATTTATTAAAAGCAAGACGTTACACGGAGATTGAGTATATTCGATATTTGAGATCTAACAACTACTTGGAGTGTAATAAAGAACGCAAATGTTCATTTATGGATTGCCATTATATAAAGGGGCTTGTAGCCACATAATGATTTTTTTTCGAAGTAGTTGTTGTGTGGTAATCACAACTTATTATATGAAATCGTTAGTCTCCAAATTGGGCATTGTGATTCAGCACATTTAAAATCCAACTGCATTATATGGTTATTATACAAAAAATGCCAATATAAATTCTCATCGGTGAAATGAGAAATTAAGGTCTAAAGTGGTTATGGTTTTTACCACCTTAGGGGGAGAATGATAAGGAAAAGCTGGTAAAAACAAACAAGTATATTATCCCCAACTGGACACGATGTTCAGCGGTTTGTTTCAAATATGAAATACATCACATAGAGGATCATGGATTTAAAATGATGGTATTCATTTAATAATGAAGATGTATTAATAATACCACTTTGATCATCTTATCAAAAATGTGATATGTTCATATAATGAAATCTATGATTTAATTGTAGACAAATAGCCCTATATGTGGTATAGCGAGCTATAAATTAGTCATAGAAAGTTGTGTAACGAAAATTAGATTCTTGCCAATTTGAACAACAAACACACAAGAAAGGTAGTGTGAAAGTCATATCGGTTCACATATTTTAAGTAATAAGAAAATGGCAAGCATGAGCAGTTGGTACTCTTACAGAGTAAAGAAATTTGGATGTCCCGGAAATGACATAGATATCTGAATGATAATAGATGGCCTATATAGAAAAAGAAATGGTACCGTATATATTCAGATATCACTGATTCAGTACTGACAATATCACGAGTAGATATTGAAATTATATCGATATGGTTAAGGAACCGATATGCAATTGCACGCGGAGTTTAATGGACTAGATAATGGGGATCTTATAAATAAGTCCAATTTTATTGTCGACACATAATCAATGATTATGAATGAGCTCATGGACCGGAAGTCCATTTATTCACCGGAAGTCATTTTAAGTTATGAATGTTAGGAAACAAAACTGTACAGTTTGCATTATCGAGTCATCATCATGTGCATTTCGAGATTTAGTTCGTCATTGCATTTAGTTTTAATATTTACATTATTATTTGTTTTAGAATGTTGAATAGAATCGGTTACATATCATATGCATGCGCATGATTAATTATATTGTTATTATTTGATAAATATTTAAAAAGGAGATATATTATCTTATGAGATACTCCAACGAGAATAACTCCTTATAGGAGCCTCTTATAAATGATCATCAAATGGTGATGTTTTATTAATTGAGTTTTGGGAGCTCAGGATTATATATAAACCTCTACGACACGATTGAAAGGTTATCGTGATTATTTCCAAAATGGAAAACTTCAAATTCATGTAGAGTTAATTCAAGGAAATTATTATTGTGTCAAACTGAAGTTTGAGCATATGAGAATAATGATTTAAATGAGTTTCATGCTAAATATTTGAAATTAGTTTATGGTTCAGAAGTACCATACCAGTTAGAAAATATTGTAGTCAAAATCTACAATGAGGACGTCAATCAATAAATATATGTTTTAGCAAAGAAAATAGCTCAAAGTAGGGGTGAGCAAAAAATTCCGATACGGTTTTATAATACGGATACGATACGGTATACGGTTTGAATTATACGAATTTCCGTATATACGATACGGAAATCCGTATATACGATACGGTTTTCACAAAACCGTACCGTATCCGGGTCGGGCAAAAACGAAACTGTATATACGGTTTTCGACACGGTTTGAGATATTTGTATAAAAAAATTAATGAAACACAAAGTTTAGCTTTCAATTTCCACCCTTAATGGGTTTTTATGACTTATTTTACTAACTTATCTTAATAAATAAAAAATTAGTCTTTCATTAAATGTAGGCATGTTAGATGTAATTATTAGCACTTGAATAACTACAATATTTAATTGGACATTTCTCACCAAACCGTATCCGTATATACGGATTCCGTATACACGGTTTTTCCGGGTACCCGAAAACCGTATATACGGTTAAACCGTATCGGATCCGTATAGTGATTTTTGCGATTTTAAAAACCGTATACCCGATACGGTTTTCAAAACCGTACCGGGTATACGGTTTTGCTCACCCCTAGCTCAAAGGTATTGGATGATTTATTCAATAATTATGGCATTGATTCTCCTTAATACAAGGAATTAAGGAATGATGGCTACACTCTTTTTCCCTTCGACTAGGTTTTTGTCCCAACGGGTTTTTCCTGGCAAGGTTTTTAACGAGGTAGCAATATAAGCGCATTACTACGCTATAGTCATGATCGTCATTATTGTTGAGATGACAGTTATTTTCGACATATAACGTCATGTCGTTTTTGTGGAGAAGAATCATTTTTGTGGAAGTATCAATTGAAATGAAGATCCAAGATTTGTTATGAAATGATTATATCCAGAGTGTGAGTTATCAAAAAATGTGATATCGAAACTGCCATGGATTTCTATTGACCGAAGATTCAAGTCTATTAATTACAATGGGTATTAATTCAACGATCGAGAAGTTATATCAAAGCATGGATCATTTCAAGATTTATCAAGTTATGTCATCATCAGGGGGAGTAACACGCGCTGTACTCTTTTTCCTTAGCTATGGTTTTGTCCCACTGGGTTTTCCATGGAAAGGTTTTAACGAGGCAACTTTGCTATGCGTGTTTGAAGATTAGTGTACTCTTTTCCTTTACTAGTGTTTTCCCACGAGGTTTTCAAGGAAAGTTTTTAACGAGGCATCTTCTTCAGTGATGGACATCCAAGGGGGAGTGTTATGAAATATTATAGTATAATATTATATGGATGTTCATATCTTATAATATCTTAGAGTGTTTTATCTTATGGAAACTCTATCTCATTGTATATGTATATATACCCCTCATAATGGAATGAGAAACGACTTTTGTCTCTCTCACTTTTCTTTACAATTCTCTCTCGTCTTTATTTCACAACAATCACATAATTTTACAATTCATGTGAATTAGAAAAATGTTGTTTGGTTACATGTAGGCATTGTAATTCATGTAGGCATTCCCACTTACCTAGGTGGACCTAGGTAAGCAACTTTCTCCATTATGGAGGAATTTGAAATTCATGGGAAGTTCCAATTCACGTGAATTTGAGTAACCAAACAATCTAGCCATTTTGCAATTCACATGAATTAAAGTTCTGTGTAATTTAGTGGATAACCAAATGATCCCTACACTATATAATTACGGTTTATAAGCCTCCTTTAGTAACATCTCATTTTAATTGAAAATATTCTTGTATCAACATTTAATAACATCTTTTTTTCCCCAGTTTATTTTATGACGTTATCATTTGACTTCCTCTGAGATTTTTACCCCCTAACGAAAGAACTTAGCTATGTCACTGACTCTAACCATCAACTCAGTCACGCACACTGCAAACCCCTATCGGCCCTTCCATCGGCAGCCGCACCTCACTAGACCTCTCCCAAATCGCCACCACCATCTCTTTCTCACCAAAAAAAACCGAAATAAGAATTGTTATAACGGAAGCACAGAGAAAGACTAAAACAAACAATAAAGAACAATACGCACAGATTTACGTGGTTCACTAACGGTGTGGTAGCTACGTCCACAGGGCAGAAGGGATAGAGTTTTATTAATGTGAGGAGTTTTCAGATTACAGATTCAGAACGATATAGAATATACTGTATGACTGCTAGGGTCGAGACCCCCACATATTCGTTCGAAAGCGGCGACTAACAGATTTAAGGCATAGACCCAACAAGAATTCTATACACAGGTTAAAGATAACAACGGTTTATTAATTTAATCCACCAAAAATCAATGTAATTTGGTCTTTTGACTAAAGAAGTGCACACTTAGTCACATTACAATAGACGAAAGGAAAGATACGAATATGAGACATATTGTCCACAATATCCCGTCATAACCACAAGATTAAGATATTTTCGTTAAATCAATGTGATTTGACGAAAATTTTACAAAAACTGTAAATAAAAGAGAAAAATCGAATTTTCCTATTTTTTGAGTAAATAGAGGATGTTGTAGCCTTAAAAAACTGAAAATTACAAGTGACAAATTCAATGATTAACATTTGGAAAAAATCTATAGTTCTATAACAACTTCCTCCGAGCACCACTAGCAAGGATATAATCTAGTCCCCAGCATACTACAGTATATTAGAGCAACTGCAATAGTAAACTACTATGCATTATAGTTTACAATGACCACGTGACATTTGATATTATATTTTAAATTATTTTCTTATTTTTTAATTAATTATTTTTTTTCAATTTAAATGTTAGGTCATGTAGCTCGGTAGAGCTACATTGATTCTACAAGTAATATTTATATTTCATTTTCAATAACGAGCATACCGTTTGACAACTTTAAATAATTACAAGCAAATCACTAATAAATACAACAATCATCGGAGTTGCTCTTAGAGCAAGTGCAATAATAATTTTTTTTCTTGAGTTTGTCAATAAGAATTTCAAAAATAAAGTTATTCTATTGTGGATGATATTGAGTTTGTCAAAATAAGAACTTGGTTCTTAATTTAAGAACCAGACTCTTTGTTGGTTTCAAGAAATTAAATAATGAAATAGCGAGAAAACTTAATAATGGGACCCAATTAAGATTAAAATAAAAGTTCTTTTATAATAGGAAAAAGTTTTTAAACTCAAAAAATGGTGAAAAATAGCGTAACATTAAAAGAAATTTATTTAAAAAATTTCAATTGCACATACTAGTTATACTGCTTTGCTTTGCATTAATTCCTGGGAAACATTGAGGTTAATCTCTTGGTAACATGTAAGGATTTCTTCGCTTGTTTCTTTTCTTTTATTCTCTAATAACCCAATACATAAATTACAATATATTCATTGATGTGGGCGACACACATTTGCTACATGACATTTCAAAACTTGTAATTTTTCTGAAGATTATGTAATGAATTCATTAATCTTATGTATTGGTATAATAATTCATTATTTTGTGAAAATATCATTTTCTAATGATGACGTTATTATAATCCGTTGAGTGCACTCTAAGTCATCAAATCCTTGATCCTTGTTAGGATAAGGATTACGGTTACATAAATGATTGGACGAGTTAAGTTTAATAATGTTCTACTTCCCCAAAAATATCAACTTTGCCCTTTCACTTGACGTAGTAGCACCATAAATAAGCTGTGTTTTGCAACCTGCTTATTGGATGCTTTTATTTTCTTTTTTTCTTTGCTAAAAATATAGCAAATAATTCATATAAGTTTGATAATAAATATAATTAACAATTTTAACTTATAAATATAGCAAATTGGCTTATAAATTTCTCTTAATTACAATTAGTCACATAACTTGCTTTTTAAAATGAAATTTGCTAAATATTTTACTATTATTTTAAGTCAAAATTATTGATCAACTTAATCCTAAAATTTGTAATTATTAGGCTATTAAGCATATTACTACCTAATAAGTTTAAAATTTTACATCTTACTACCTAATATGTTCAATTCTTCAAATAACAACCTAATAAGTGTCAAAACTGACACGATTACTACCAAAATGACCGAAATTGCTAAAAAATGACGGAAATCAGTTTATTTCGTCCCGTTTAAATTTAAAACCTAATTTAATACCTAAATTGCCCTTCCCCCTCCTTCCTCCATTAAAACACCTTTAAAGTACAAGGTGAAACTAAAGAAGATACAAAATTGTTATCGAAAAATGTTATCGAAATATCGTCTCGTGATACCGCGATAGAGTTAAAGATTCTCATTAGTAGGTTGCTTGTGATAAAGAGTTGTTCGTCTTTATTAGCCGAAATATCAAGGCAGACATACCACTATTAGAATTGAACAAATTATTGTCCGTAGTTTCTTGCATTCAAGGTTTTATATGGGGATTGGAGTGTGCTTTGAGTGATATAGGCACGAATTATAAGGATTTGAAAGCAAAATTGATGAAGCATAACCATAAGACCATGTCCAGAATCATCAATTTTCTAGACATGGCGGTTAGATTCGTAGGTGAATCTTCTCAATTATATCTTTGCAGCGTTGCGTTAGTCACAAGTTCATGTGATGATCAGGACTTGCAAAATTTGGAAAATGGTAGTCATGGTCCTAGAACAGACACATCTTTAAACGAGCCCCTTGTTTCTCGAAGTGAATTTAGTGAGAGGCCCTTGGCTTCATCGGAATTTCAGGACTTCGTGAGCTTTTACAGGGAGGGAGAGGGATGGGTAAAATTTTAACAGGGAATAGGTTTATTAATATAAGGGAATGGTAAGATGGTCATTTAACTTAACCCGAACATTTAAAACTAATTTAAGTTCGGTTTCCGTCAAAAAGGTAGCAAACTGATTAACATTGTGTGATTTTAGGTAGTTAGTTGCAAAATTAATTATATTAGGTAGTAAGATGAAAAATATTCAAAATATGAGAACTAATATAGTTACAAACTTACAGTGAAATATTACATGATCCAAATTTGTTAATATTAAATTTGGTTCCCATTTTTTTTTTGAATAGGTTAATATCGTATTTAATTTTTAATAGATCTATTTAAAATAATTTTTATAACATAAGAAAATAGGTTTTAGTTAAAATAAGGTGTAGATTAATAATTACACCCTTTTATATACCACTTTTCTAAAAAAGACTTTCCTTTAATTTTTTTTTATTAAATTACTCCTATAAAATGTTCTCAGATTACAAATTTCACCCAAATTAACTTTTCGATGACGAAATCTATCAAAATTCAAAATTTTCATTTAAATTTCTAATTTTATGACCAAAACTTCTTCTTCTTCTTCTTCTTCTTCTTCTTCTTCTTCTTCTTCTTCTTCTTCTTCTTCTTCCGTGCTCCTCCTCCATCTTCTCCCTCTCCTCAATTTTTCTCCTTTATTCTACCTTATTTATCCTCTTTTAACAAAATTAGTACATACTCCATCAATTAATAACTCGAAAAGATTGAAATTTTTGGTTTAATTAATTTGGGATTTTCAAATTATAGTGGGGTTAGTTGAATGATTGAACTGGACAACAAAAAAGGGATAATCTTTTGTTTATTGAATTCGATTTTTAATTGTTTTAGAGAAAAAGGAAGATTAATTAGAGGAAGGAGAAGAAAGGAGGAGTAGAACAAAAGAGCAAAGAAAGAAAAAGAACACGTAAGTGTATTTTCGTCAAAAAATAAGACTTTTTTGACGGAAAGTCAATTTGGGTGCAATTTATAACCTAAGAACATTTTGAGGGATTAATTTAATAAAAAGTTTTTAAAAGAGAGTTTTTTTAGAAAAGTGATATATTAAAGGGTGTAATTATTAATTAATTCTAAAATCAATGGTGGAAAACTTGATTTATGCTTAATTGCATATTTTGAAAAGTCACGAGGCTAGTTTACTACAAATAAAACTTAAGGGGTTAATTTGCACATAATATATAGAGAATATGTATGTTAATTTTGATAATTATTAACATAAATAAAAAGTGAAGAATCGGAGTCTAAAGCTCGTTGTAAACTGAATGAATGAAGGGAGATAATGGGTGAAACAAAATTGGTTATGCCGGAAGTGAAGTTTGTTTTCCACAAAAGAAGCACTTGCTAAAAGGTGTAATCTAATTACTTAGATTGACGTAAAACCAGAGATAAGAAGAGAAGTGTGATTATGGTGTTAGAAAATAGAGTATGTGATAAGATATCAAATAATTGATCCATTACAATAATGTGCAAATGAGACGCAATTCTTATCTCTTCCTATTCTATGCATGCTTACTAAACCATTAAACCAGTTTTGTAACATTCTTGATTCATATAAATGAATGATTCATACTACTAGTCATTTTAAATCATGTTAAGACTAACATTTTGCTACTCTGTATGTTTTAAGGATGACGACGATGACGGGGCGAAAAGCTTGTTGATTATCCATGGCTTCTAAACATGATTATTTTACAACAAGTAGCAGATAAAAACATACACAAGTATCAGGATCCTAAGTTTGTAGTCTACAAACGAATCAAGAACCAAGAATCAAGATAGGGTCAAAAGGTTTGCTAAAAGAATGACAAGGTTAAGTATGTGGGACGCCAAGGCAAATTGCAAGAATTAGGGATAAGTGTGGATAAGTTACAAGGAAACCAAACCAAAACAAACGCCTACTCATTATCCATTATACACTACTTGTTATATTACCTTATACTCTCCCTGTAAAGCCATTCTACTGTTATTATCACAACAAACATCACCTGCTACTGCTTCTGCTTCTGCTTGCCTTCTCAACATCCTTAAACCTTATTTTTGCCTCTACTTTTTACTCACTATTCTACAACTTAATTTTACACAATTATATTTACTATTTACCCTAATATATATCTCAACATATACACCAGATCCCGCTCTTCTTAAAACACACAACACCGCTTCATAGAAAAGATTAACTACTTGATTGACTTTATTAACTAATACATGCGACTCGTATCCCAAAATGGCCCCAATGACCCATCTCGTGGGATCATGGCCATTAAAATTCTGTCTCTCTAACTTGTACACCCATCATGCATTCCTAAGGTTATTTAGCTCAACATCACCCAACCATTATCGGTTAATGTAATCTCGCAACTGAGGGAGGGGTAAGGTGCAAATGGTTACTGGCCTTACTGCATGTCTGTATTGCACAACAAAAAAAATGACTTCAAGCCAACTGGACCAAATATGATATGGAAATTGGCCGTACCACATAAACCCACTCAAACGCCTTACCTCTCCGCACTTGGATACTTGGATACTTGGATAGTTGGATAGTTGGATTAGATATACTCCATACAACTTAGATGGCATCCAAATATGATATGCAAATTGGCCCGCCGCAGTGAGAATTACATAAACAGCAGGTTCAAGAAAGCTCCAATCAATATTTTTTTTAAAATAAACAATGCCATTAGATGGTCAAATAAACAGATCCCAAAACATAAACACGAATTTTCGAAAATCATTCTACTGAAGAAATAACTAAGCTTAAGAGTAATCATACAGTGAGATGCTTTTATCATCTGAAACACTTGCGAGTCGGCCGGCTCGTAATCCACTCCCACCAGGAGGTCGAAATGCAACACCCCAAACCATGTCAGTATGGTTTGTCATGCTCTGTACAGCGGCTCGCATGCCAAGGTCCCACAGCTTCACCGATTTATCACTTGACCCACTTGCAATAGCAGCTCCATCCGGGCTTGCATCCACGCTCAGAACCCAGCTTGAGTGCCCCGACAAAGACCCGATCAAGCTCTTTCCTTCCGCGTCATACATGTGTATGTGTCCATCATCAGACCCTGAGAAAAGGACTCTAGGATCCACAGGAGAAAACACGAGACTCCGGACTGGCATGAGATGACCTTCAAGGTGGTGTAGGAACTTACGAGTATCCATATCAAAGACGGAAATTGTCCCGTCCATAGAGCCACATGCCAACCGTCTCCCGTCTGGGCCCCATGCAACTGAGAGGGCAAATTTCTTACTGGCACTTTTATCAGATGGTTTGCTGTTTTCAGAACGAGGAATTGTTAGGGTGGAAACAAGTTGCCAGGTCGCAGTGTCCCACACCTTCACCGATGTGCTGCTCCCTCCAGCAATTGCTAGCAAAGTTCCCTGAAGACAACGTGCAAATAAAGTCACAGGAGTCCAGCATGAATGTTAAAGCGTCCAAGTATGATATCATTACCTCATCCTTGGAATCCTAAATGTCTCTACTTAGTACTAACAACTACTACAGACAGTATACAGTACATCAGCAAATGCTAAGTGTAACATTTTACAGAAGAAAATTCAAGTTCAGGTGGATTATACATGCTACTCTAAACATGAATTTCAAGTTAGCTTACCACTTATGTTAAGACACTATTTGAAAACACCGATTAAACACATAGATGATGTTTCCAGGTGTCCCATCATATCAATTTTGCCAATAATCGAATTCAGTTGCTATTTCTAAATAAAGAAGCGCAACAAATTGAGCAAGCCATTTACTTTATTCTATTTTGTTGAGAAGTTTTTTATCAATATAATCCAGTTTTGAAGAATAGTAAATCAATTGACTAAGACATATGTACATAGATCAATAAGGTTCATAATTGAATGCTGCAGTCACAAGTCACAACTACTCACAAATCTCATCATGATTTGTGAAGAACTACTATAAGGAATGGGCTAGTTTTCTATACAAGGATCAAAGTATCAACTAGGAAAAAGAGACAGTAACCTTTTCTGTATCTGATGTATAATAATACTGAGGTCTGAGTATTAAGAAGATATGTGACTATGTGAGTATTCTAAGAATTTATTAGGACCAGCTTAACACAAATTACATGACCACAGTATATTAACCATTTGTTTTAATTTTCGCCACAAAGGACCGAACAACAATTAACACTTGCTTAGCATTCCTGTATGCTACTGCCTAAAGTAGGGTAAAAAGACCAACATACAGTCTAAACTCTAAAGGCTGAGATGAACTTCATATACAAAATGTATCAGAAAGTGGTTATATTTGAAGACTGAGGGCACCAAGAGTTCATCAATAATGGGTATGTGAAACAAAAACACAGAAAATAGGCACAAATGTTTGTCACTCTTTCTTTCTTTATCCATTATCATCATTAATACTGCATGTTATGTCTTCTAAAACATAAGAAAGGATCATTTGGAGTATAGAGCCCACGCGTAGTCATCATGCAGAGAAAATTGATGACAAGATTTATGTAATTGATTGAATCAATGACAGTTGACAAGCCTGCTCATCCCAAGAATGCGCTTACCCAATGCTAACCACAACCAAATGAGACAAACTCGCGCACTTGAACAAAAACACTTTTGTGATTTCCTATCAAAGAAGGATCAGATCAAATCTTATGAAGAGGATAACCTGGGCCTAAACAAGAAGCCAGAAAGACGAAAACTACTAATCCTGTGATTAGTACTCTGCTTATGATCATTGATAGAAAGTTTAACTGTGGTGGGCATGAGATATATCTCACTACATCTTTCTAGTTTCTTCCCATATTCCTTTTCGGGTATATCTACATTCACATTCGATCCTCCATTGTGCAACCCCAGTTCACCTTACTCACTCTTCTCAACCACACAACCAAACCGTTTCTTGACACCAGATCACCCCCTTCCCAACCAATCTCTTGACCTCCAAACACTCCCCTCACCTCATCCCTTCCCTTTCTCTATCCTTCAGGGGTTCAAATAAATCAAATTGTTTTTCAGATCTATGAGAAAATAATAGTTTTTACCAAAAACGAACATAAAAGTACTTGTTTTTGCTCTGAAATTTTGCCAATGGAGTAAGTTAGGTCTGGTGGTGGTGATGATTATAGTGAGCCTTTGGACCACCCTCCTTCCCAAGCGCGGTGGGACGCAAGGACAGTGAGCCCTCCACTTAGTCAATCCTCTTGGCTGTGATTGCTGGTATGGTAGTCGGTAGAGCAACCAGGGTAAAGGAAGTGAGGCAGAGGAGAAGTTGGAGGGAGGTGGGGCTTTTGGGATAGTAGAGGGAAGTAGACGTTGGAAGGAAGGTGAGGCAGAAGGGTAACAAAGGGTGGACAAGTGGGGATCGATGATGGTGGAAGGAGGCGGGGTTGTAGGTGAATGAGTGGTGGTAGAGGTCTACAATGATAGAAGAGAGGGAAAGAAAAGGAGACACATAAACATATATGGTGATAGAAGAGGGAAAGAGGAGTTGCGAGGTTGGGAACCCACATATAGTGCCAACACTACCCTTGCGTATTCTAATACCCTATAACTTTGTGCTGTTCTCCTATGGGGCCAAATGAAAAAAAAATAGAGGGAGAAAATAATTGAAATGCGCTTCACCAAGACAGCAACAGTATCTAATTCTGGAAGTTGAGTACTAAACTTGATGAGTTATAAACATCTTAGATAATGTTAGTCAATATTTCCTGGACAAGTGAATATATACAACAGTGATGAATTCGTCCAATTCAACAAAGCATACACAGCACACCAAAAGTCTAATTTCCCAAGTAACCCATATTGGGGTAGAAGGCTATGCCTGAGTGAGGAACCTATGAGTGATTATAATCTATCAAGTATGTGAGGAATTTACCCAGTGCAAAGGACTACGTTTTCCCTGTTTATTGATAGAAAAGCCTAATCAAAGTAGTAAAGTAGTAAAGTTAAGAGGTGATTTCCTAGTAAAGAGCATAATATTAGTGTAATAGACGAAGATAATCTGAAAAGGGGGAATAAATAGGTAAGCAGGTAGGTAGAGGGTAGAGGGTAGAGGGTACCTTAGGGTTAAATTGCATTTGCCAGGATTCAGATGGAGGAGCCTGAAGAGTAGCAAGCGTATGATTAGTATCGACATCGAAAACCCGGACAACGCTGTCAAGGGAGGCGGATGCAGCAATAACACCAGAAGGGTGTGCAGCGACGGAGACGACACCAAGAGAGTGACCGGTATTGGTGCGCTCCAGGACGATAGCGTCGTCAGTGGGACCAGTCCTCCAGACCTTGACGGTTTCATCCAGCGCGCCCGTCAGGAGTAAAGCGTGGGGTCTGCTTGTTGACGCTGGGACCCATGTTGTTGCCCATATTGAGTCCTCGTGTGCTGTTTCTAGGGATTTCAACCCTGCTATCTTCATACTCTCTCTACTCACTCCTCCCTCAGGGTTTTACTGTCGACTGTGGACTGTGGACACAGTTACTCCTGGGGTTCTATAATTATATTCTGCCTTCGCCCACTACAATTAGGAAACTCATTGGGGGTCTGGCCTTCGATTTCCTAAATCTTTCTCAAACATTGATTAGTACTAATTAGAAGATTATACAACCAGATGTATAAATTTATGGTATAGATTTCGAGTTTTATAACAAAGAATTTGAGCATATATATATATATATATATATATATTTTATGAGATTTATTGAAAACTGTAGGGTTTTAAAAAAACTGTAACTCAAAATATTATATTGAAACTCAAAAATAATATTTATAACCTCTAAAATTTTTAATTTTAACACTAAACGATTATAGTGCAAGAAAAAATGGTTAAAAGCACAAAACAATTTGCAGATAAGCTCAATTAAATTTGTATTAGATATACGATACTCATATATATCTAGATGTATAGTCCTATTTGTGATGGACTGCCATTTTAACTACAACCCATTCTTTTTCAAAACTTAACTCGTTTTAAACACTTCAAAAACTTTCAACAAAATCACAAATGTCAATTTAAGTCCCTCAAATACGACTTTCCAACTTTCACCCATAACAAAACAAGGATCAACCAAGTAACTCCAAACCCAAAACTTACATAATGTCACAAGTCTAAACCCTCGTAAGTCGTAACCCTATAAGTCTTGAGCCATTTATACTCTCTTTTTCATTTTAAACATCACACTTTTACGACTTGGATTAATCACCTAGATATTGTCATGCTTAAAACAACCTAAAACTTGAGTAAGTTGTTAGTTATCGTTAACTGACATGACTAACGCTAACCATAATTGGCGTAATATCGTGTAATGAATATCATATGTTAAAGTTCACTTGATGATATCTCCGTCCACAACTATCAAAATCAAAACTTCTCTCGACTTCTAGAGAGAGATTAACTCTCCTTGCTAGAGTTGGTTGGTTAACCAACTGTCCCATCTTCTGATTTTTAAACACACAAGTTCCTACAGTATTGGTGCATTGCTTCTTCCCAGAAAAATTCACGGTGGTTTCAAAATAGGTTTCGTGAAATATCCCATACAATGATTAGTTTTGTGTTGGTTGATTAGTTATCAGAGCTTTTTCTAGGGTTCCGAAAGTAACCACCAATTAATTTTGCAACCTTTCTCTAACAGACCTTTGTAGTTCTCCATACGCTAAGGTTACATGCAACTTCTTCTCTGACTATTCAAGTGATTAATTCTTCTTCTAAAATCATTCAATCTATACTTCATTATTTTTCTTTGTTTTTTACTTTTCTGGTCCTATATTTCTCCAGGAGCCTTGGCATGTCGGGTATTTTGGTGATCATGTCCTTTAGCTCCTGGTAACGCTGGTCTGATATGCTGCCTGCTCCTGAGAACGGGTTGACTGGCAGGGGGAAGAAGCCAGGAGGGGCACCTCCCCAAGGGCCTAAGGATGGTTGGCTGGCAGGCGGGTTGGTTACTATGGACGGATTGAAACCCGGCCCTGGATGCCAACCAACTGCTGACTGCGCAGGTGCTCCTCCTGCCCATCCTCCGGCGCTGAACTGGCTCACGGGTGCAGGCCTTGTAGGGGTCTCTGGCGTCCATCAAACTGAGGGCTGGGGTGGCGTACCTGCAAAAGTCAGTGGATCAGTCCCGAGAGGGAAACAAGGTGTAGGATTACCCGAGGGTTAGACCGGATTGGGCTACGGTCCTGAGCACTGACGCATCCAGATCCAGTATCTTTGGGCCACTGCCTGGGGCTGCGACCCCTAGATCTAGCCTGGTGACAATCTCCTGGGGAATCGACCGGTTCAACCCCTACTCCCGAAGAGGTTGAGGGTCTGGCCAGGTCCTGGCTGTAGCACCCTGGTCGGCAGAACTGGGCGTGTGATTGCGGCGATCTGCTCTTTCAGGTCCAGATTGTCTTTCTTCAGGCCTTCTATTGCTTCCTACAAAGCACTCATCCCCTGGACCCTAATCTGCATCGGATCTGGGCTGGAGACTCTTGGCAGCGGGCTTACTCTGGGTATCTGGATTTCTCCGCCTCCACTGGGGCTGCTTTCTCTGCTCTGCCTTGAGGGAGCAGGCATAGGGGCTGATCTGGGGAGCTAAGGAGGTTTGCTGGACGAGGCAGTAACATTTGAGGTCGTGGTCTGACTTACGGTGGAGGGTGGTCCTGCGAGACCAGCGGACACGGTAGGGCTGGTCCCGTTGGACTGGGCTAGCTTGCTCTGGGAGTTGGAGGGATTAGCTTTAGTCCCAGACATGTTTTTGTGACGAAATGATGATTTCAAATATTGGAATGCGCACTATGCCCCACGGTGGGCGCCAAACTGTTTGTCGGGTCAAGTTATTTGTGATGCGGGTCAAAGTGCCAACCAATAAATGAACAAATGCTAAAAACGAAAGAATAAAGAGAATAAGACACAAGAAGTTTTGGTGACGCGGAAAAACCCTATGAGGGAAACAACCGCGGGGGGAACGGAATCCCACCAAGGTTTTCACTATTTTCGAGAATGATCACTGTTCTTCACGTAGTACAATTGTTGACATGCGTAAGTAAAATTTCTGCGTAAAAGTGAATGTCCTCTTAAATGACCTAAATTTCATTTTATAAACGTGGACTCCTGGTCAGCTGCTCCTGGTCCTGCTCCGAGAATGTAGGGGTTGGTTAGGGGAATATGCTCTAGGGTTTTGACCTTTTCATGCTTCTTTCAACGACTCTTTTGTTCATGCAAATTGGCCTCTTATTGGGTTGCTTCTTTCACGTGCGTCTTTGGGCCCAACAGTATGATGACGATTTTTGGGCTAAACAGTCACCATTCAAAAATGCAGTTTTTACACCCATCTAATGTACTACAAGATCATGAATAGTAGCCAAAGCAATGAATGTTCTAATGGTGGAAATTTTAGTCACAGTTGAGTAACTATCAAAATAATCAAAATATCTTTCTTTTGTGTAAACCCCCTAACCACAAGTCTGGCCTTGAACTTTCTCTTGTTCCATCAGGTCTCATTTTCTTTTTAAAGATCCATTTATTACTAATGGGTTTGCAACCTTTAGGCAAATTAGTTAATTCCCAAGTCTGATTAGAAACAATAGAATCTAACTCATTTTTAATAGCTTCTTTCCTAAAACTAACATCTATAGATCTCATAGCCTCATCATATGTTTTTTAATCATCTTCTATTAAAAAGGTAGAAACAAGCTCATCAAAAGCACAAATACCACCTGTGATTTCAGACAAGTGAAGTGTGACAAAATCATTCCCGAAGTTCTTTTCTATTCTGGGCATTTTACACCTTCTTGGTTCAACTGCATGATCAACAGAAGTACTAGTACTAGCATGCATAGAACTGTCAGTAAGATTAACATGCAAAACAAGAACAATAGGTAGAGATACAACCTCTTTCTTCAATGGAAACACCTGCTCAAAAAACTCAGGATCTCTAGCCTCAGATATAGACCTGTCACTTAAAGACATGAACCTATAGGCAGAACTATTTTGAGCATAGCCAATGAAAACGCAATCATTAGTCTTAGGTCCAATGGTTGGCCTCCTAAAACTAGGTAAGCGTACTTTAGCCAAACACCCCTACACTTTAAGATAACTCATGTTGGGTGCATAACCCTTCCATAACTCGTAGGGTGTCTTGTCTAGTTTCTTATGAGGTACCTTGTTAAGAATGTAACAAGCTGAAAGCACTACTTCCCCCCCCCCCCCCCCCACATATCATCAGAAAGGCCAGAACTTAAAAGCATAATAACATTCATCATTTCTTTTAAAGTTCTATTTTTACGTTCAACTACTCAATTTGATTGAGGTAAATAAGGTGGGATTTTTTTCATGAATTAAACCATTTTTCTCACAAAGGTCTACTAAAAATTTCGAGTCATACTCACCACCTCGATCTGACCTAACTCTTTTAATCTTCCTATCAAGCTAATTCTCTACTTCAGTTTTAAACTTTAAAAATATGTCCTCAGCTTCACTTTTATTTCTAAGCAAGTACACTTTAGTGTATCTTGAAAAATCATCAATGAAAGTGATATAATAATGTTTACCACCTCTACTCATATTATTTTTTAATGTCAGCTAGGTCGGTGTGAATTAACTCAAGAAGATTTGTTTGTCTAGTTGTAACAGGTTTACTTGGGTTTTTAGAAAATTTAGCCTCGACACAACTAGGACATTTTTCAAATTCTTTTATTGTTAACGATGGAATAAGCGACATAGATTTTAGCTTTTTAATCAAATCAACATTCACATGACCTAGTCTACAATGCTAAACATCAATAGACTCAACGATGTAACAACAAAAATGACAGCTATCAAATATTCTCAAAACCGTTTTACTGGATCATCATCAAAGTTTGCAAAAACAAAAAATAATAATAAACAATCACATAACCAAGTTTCCATTAATGAACAACATGGAGTAAATATTGGAGGACCAGATGAAGATGGAGTAAGAACCAGGTCTTTGAGGGATATAGGAGGAATTCCTACCCTGGATTTTTCTGAGGATGAAGTACTAAATGAACTGGATGGATGGATGCTGAGACAAGGAGGACGAGATGTTCCAATGGAACCTATTCTGGAGGAGAATGAAGTGACTGAGTTGCTTCAGTTTTCCCAAGCTGATATCCAACCAGAGGTAGAATTCTGGCACAATGCTATATTTTGTTATATCTTAGGTGCTAATCCACCATGGGATTCTATTGAGAGTTTTGTTTATACTATGTGGGATGAATGTGGTATTGATAGGGTATCTTTTTTGGACAATGGAAGTTTTATTGTTAGATTTCATACTAAGGATGCTAGAGATGCACTATTGGAGTCTGGGTATTATCTATATGAAAATAAACCAGTTATTGTTAAAGAGTTGAAAATGGATATGGATTTAGTTAAGGAGAAGGTAGATGTGGTACCTGTTTGGATTAGGTTGACAAGAATACCATCAAGATTTTGGGGTAATTGTTTGCCTAAAATTGCTGGTCTGATTGGTAAGTTCATTAAAATGGATGAAAACACAGCAGAAAAACTCCTTCTGAGTCAGGCTAGGGTCCAGGTTGAGTTGTTCATGGATCAGAAACTCTTGGATCACATACAGTTTAAAGATGAGTGTAACATTTCAGTGCGATGGTACCACCGTGGGTTGAGAGCCTGGTGTCGGGGGTGGTCCTGGTGGTCGAGGACGTAACTCTTTTTTTTAGTGGGGTAGAATGTAACATTTCACGATTTTAACATGATTAAGTCGTGTTGTGGGTATGAGTGGGTGAACTTCGGGACGAAGTTCATCTTAAGGGGGGAAGATTGTAATAACCCGTATTTTTATTCAAGACATATAATTGTGACGGGTTATTCGTTCAATAAATTTGTGGGCATTCGAATAATTTTAAGTGCATCGAACATTTAGTTACGACATCTATTTTGGGTTTAAACCGAATTGTGCTAATTTGATCACAAGTTAGGGGTTTGTGTTGCCAAGGGGATTCGATCTTGAGACCTTTAGCACCCTAACACGGGCCTCGTTATGCGTGCAACTCAAATAAAAATACAGCCCATACGTTGCTTATTTGCTAAACCTAATCACACTTCATCTCAAGCCGTCATATTTAAACACCTATTCTAAATTTATCTACCCTAATTTCCATACAAACACCTCATACACTTTCTGCCGTCATACCAAAGTTTGGATAGGAGGTAATCACGGTGGACTTAAGGCAGGCTAGGGGTAGTCGATCTGGGTCTGAAGTAGGTATGCTAATATGCGTTTTTCCTTCTTGCTTTATCCTCTTGTGTTTATGTATTAATTCAGTCTTGAAGATGGTGTCGTCAGGGTCTGTTTTTCATATACATACGATCTATGATTTTGAGAGTCGTGTCCTGGCTTTAGTCTCGTTCTTGTCAACGACCTAGGGTCACGGTGGGCAGTGTTGTACACCGCTTGTCACAACGGTAATTCCGTAATTGTAATCAGACTAATCATACTCGGTTTTACAAACACCTTTGTTGTCTTATTTTGTGTCGCGTGTGTAAGGAAAAGGGAGTAGTAAGACTGGGGGTTGTCAAGGGGGTAGAGTGGTGGTCGTCGTGGTGGTTACCAACGACGGTGTCAGACTTTAAGGAGGTGTTCGTTTCTCCTGTTGGTCACGGTTGATACGTGTCTATTTTATGATGTTTTACATCTATTTTTACACGTATTTGGTCGCTCATTTACTATGTTTTAGCCTTTATTTCCCACAAATCGTGTACTTTCGTATTTTTATGCACTTTTGCAGATTTATGCGGAAAAGAGACGATTTAGCACCAAATCCGAATCCTCAAGTCTTTTGCTTAATTAAGGAATAAATGGAAAGTCAATTGGAGTCAAAGTCAAGTGCCAAAAGTCAAAGCAAGAAGAAAATAGAAGAAATTCTTCGGGAAGCGGTCGACCGACCGCTAATATAGGTCGACCGACTGACCCTGATCTTTATAAAAATTCAAATCTGAAGAAAAGCCCAAGAATTTACGAAGTCCAATACGAAGCGGTCGACCGACCCACATAGTAGGTCGGCCGACCTCAGCAGAAGCCCAGACGATTCCTTTTCGGAAATAAAGTAGAATTAGTCTTTAGGAAACTCTAATCTCTTACCCTATATAAGCTAATCTTGTAGCTAGGGTTTATTATCAAGTTTTATCAAGGAGTATCGATTAGTATCTATCTTTTACCATCTTTTAGTTTTGTAATCTTTCAATAGTTCCCAAGCATTCAATAAAGTTTGTTCCTTTCTGCCCTAATTCCAATTGTGGTAATTACTCTTTTAATCTAGCTTTTTGTTATAGTTCTTATTTTTATTACAATTGTTAAGTTAGAATCTCAAGCTTTATTGAATCTCGCATGTTTAGATTGTTTACCATGTTTACCATGTTTATTCCAAATTTTATAATCATCCTAAGTATTATGAGTAGCTAAATTTCATATGTTAGGATGTAGGGGATGAATATGCGTAGGTAAATAAAATTCAAAAGACCGACTTGTAGCAGGACAACGGTCGGCCGACTGGAATAACTGGTCGGTCGACCGAGGCCGTGGTCGGCCGACTGGAGTAGCCGGTCGGTCGACCACTCGCGTATGTATTCTTATTTCGTCTTTTCTTGTCAATTATAATATCCTGCAATGAGACCATAAGGAGACTTGTAGGATGTTAGTAATGACCTACCCAAGATTGAAAGATACGGGAAGGGCATTGGTTTACACCTTAAGACGGATAGGTTACTCAAGGCTGAAAGGTATGTGACCTGGGATTTAGGAATCAGCCTTATTGTTGACACCCAATAATTGTGAGACCTAGGAACTAATAGCATAGGCCGAAAGGAGCTATTAGGTAGCATAGACCTAAAAAGATATGTTACACCCCCTTACGCGACTGCAATACATGTTGACCTTAGGATTTATTTTACCTTAGCTATTTATTACCCAAACATCCTAGCATCCCCTTTTTCTATATTTAATTCTCATCTTTACTTCTTGTTTTATTTTAATCTTTGCCTTAGACTTAGTAATCAACCAATCAACCCCAAATTTGTTACCCTTAAACATTAACATTAAGACAATAAACATTCCCCACCTCCTTGTGGTTCGACCCTGACTTTCACTATCTATTGTTAAGGTTAGGAATTATAAACTTTATCTTTGGTACCCTCAACGACGGGCATCAAATTTTGGCGCCGTTGCCGGGGAGGTGACACCAGTGTTTATTGTTTTTTGTTTTTGTTTCTCTTTGTTTAAGGAACTTTTTGTTCCTTAAACCTTCTCACTTTTTTCTTGTAGTTTCCATCTTATGCGCAGGTCAGTTCAAGGAGAACTCCTACCACTTGACCTCGAAATTGAGAGGACTCTTAGAGAAAGAAGAAAGCAACTTCTAGCAAATCAGGAAGGAGGCTCACCATCTTCCTTATTTCAAGAAGACTTATTCGAACTACCACCATCTTCACCAAAAACACCACCTTCACAACCAAATTCACCCATCAATCCACTTTCACCAAAAACACCACCTTTTACCTACTTTCCAGTTTTTCCTAAAGAAGAAGAGAATATGGCAGAAGAAGCTACTATTGCCAGTCACTCCATGCCTCAGGCAAAGGACCTATACAAAGGGTTCACTTTACCTGCAGGTACTGGGAAGCCATTCGAGGCCAAGCCTGCCTATATTACTATGGTTGAAAGAAACCAATTTGGAGGCTCGGCCAATGAGGATGCTGCTAAGCATATTGAAATCTTCACAGATTACATATGCTCTATAACACCCCCAGAAGGAGTGACGCAGGACCAGATTAAACAAACCATGTTTATCTTCTCCCTTAGGGATTCTGCGAGAGAGTGGTACAGAGATCTTGACCGCACTGCTGCGGGAGTCACGGATTGGAACACCTTAGCCTTAGCATTCTACAGAAAATACTATTCTGCATCAAAGACTAATGCTTTAAGAGCGCAGATCACTAATTTCAAGCAAGGTCCCAATGAAGATTTTAGCGAGGCGTGGGACAGGTTCAAGAGACTTGTTCGATCCATACCACATCACGGATTCGAACAATGGTTTCTTTGCAACCAGTTCTACAATGGTCTCTATGATGACAACAGGGCCTATCTAGATGCTGCAGCTAATGGGAGATTCCAAGATAATTCAGGAGAGACTAAGGGTCTCAAGTTAATAGAAGATGTTGCTGTACACCGTGCTGAGCATGGTACTTCCAGAGGAAATCAGAGGAAACCTGAGTACAACCTGTCAGCAATTGAGGCCTTGACAGCCAAATTGGAAAAATTTGAGGCAGCAGGAAAACTCGATCTAGGGAGTGGAAGCAAGGGAGGAATATACCAAGTGAACGCCGTTCAGGACGGACCCTTTACTTGTGAGAGGTGCGGTGGAGAAGGGCACGTGTCAAAATTCTGTACTTCATCTAATGAAACATGTGCTGCTTTTCAGCATTACCGTGGGAACAATTTCTATGACCCGAATAATAATAATGTCCATCCCAACTTAAGGTGGACAAGCCAGAATGTTCAAAACCCACAACACATGCAACATCAGCAAAATTCCACCTATGTACCCCCACATAAACAAAATTTCCAAAGACCACCTTTCAACCCTCAACCACCTTCTAATCCACCACCCAACACAGATGCTCTTATCCAAAATCTTATTGGGTTGGTTCAGAAGGAGTCACAGGCTAGAGAGGCAGGGATGAAGATGTTAGAGTCCCAGATTGCTCAAATCGCAAGCAAGAATGATACTAGGGCTCCGGGTCAGCTTCCGACAAAACCGGACCAGAAAAAGGAGACTCTAAACGTCGTAACCTTAAGAAGTGGAGCCAAAGTGGGGGCTGAGAAAGAAAAACAGGCGAGTAGCAGCGAAGGCGGTCGACCGACCGAATCTTCTGGTCGACCGACCGTAGATCAGGATCCGGAAATTTTGCCTGAACAGGAGACTGGTCGACCGACCGAAGATTCTGGTCGACCGACCACTGAAGCAGAACCCGAAGTCCCCTTTCGTCCAGATTTGCCGAATAACTTGCGGGATTTTCTCTTCCGGGGTGACAAGACCCCCAGGTTTCTAAAAAGGGCTGCAAATACTGAATCATCAGCTGCTCCTTTCCCAGAAAGACTCGTGCCTTCAAAGGATCAGGTATCTTTTGACAAATTTAAGGATGTGATTCGTTCATTAAATGTTCAAGTCCCGTTTTTAGAATTAGTTCAACAAGTTCCTTCCTATCTTAAATTCATGAGACAGCTTTTGTCAAGGAAAAGGTCTTTAGAAAAGGTTGAGTCGGTGGCCCTCACTGAAGAGTCATCCAGTTTTTTAACACATGTCATTGCCCCTCATAAACTAGAGGACCCTGGTAGTTTTTCTGTCCCCTGTAATATAGGAACCTTCCCAGTTAAGAAGGCTTTATGCGACTTAGGTGCTAGTATAAGTGTCATGCCCCTAAGCGTTGCCTTAAAACTAGGAATGACCGAATTTGCAGTGACCAGTATGACAGTCCAGATGGCAGATCGCACATCTATGGAACCTATAGGGGTGTTAGAAAACATCCCTGTGCGTATCGACAGGTTTTTCTTCCCAGTTGACTTTGTAGTTTTGGACATCCCAGAGGATGCCCATATACCTATAATTCTAGGAAGACCTTTCCTGCACACTGCAGGTGCCATTATAGATGTAGGCACTGGGACTCTGACCTTTAAAGTAGGCAAGCATTCTATTATCTATGGCCTATCTTATAGGAAGAATGATGTTATGACCCCCATCACATGTAATGCTATCACTTCTGAGAAGAAGTATGAGGTCATCACTACTTCTCCCACTTTATTACCTATTCCTGTATCTGTTTTTACACCTCCGCCCCAGATTGGGAGCAATAGGGAGGACACTTCTATTATGACTATTGCAGGAATTGGTTTGGGGAAACCCAAAGTGAAAGAAGTCATCATCCAGAGAGGAGGAATGGGATGCCTAAGCTATGAAGAGGATGAGGATCCAGACGTCGTGGATCGAGAGGAAAAGAAGAAGAGGAGGCAAGCTCAAGAGGAGAGACCGTCGCATATGCTTTGCGACGGCGTGAAGAAGATGTGTTTTGCTACTAACGCGAAAACCGTGGAGACTACGGCGTGCCGTCAGAAGCCGTGGTCGGATATTTTCCGCATCTTTAGTGGATAGTTGTTTTTTAGTTGCGGTTTTTAAGACAATTTATTTTTTATGTTGTGTGAGACTTTCTAATTTTGTTTGCTCGTAGTTTTAGATCCCTTCCTTTATGTTTGAGTAGTTAAAACTTTAAGAATCGTTCCAGGCATCTCGCGCATTGTTGGGCGCACATATTTTCTTGCTTTTTCAGGATTTACGAAGAAACGAAGACCTCCAGGACGCAGAGGGTCGACCGACCAGAAACATCAGTCGGTCGACCAGAGACGCTGTATCGCTAATTCTTCTGTGATTCGCAGGAGGTCGGTCGACCTGTTACATCAGTCGGTCGACCTGCTGTCCGCTGCGGTCTTTCGTTTCTCTTCCTTGAAAATCGCGAAATTGACTTGGTTACTTGAGTGGCACTGCTGGCCACCAAAACCTCCCAGCTTACGCTGGTTTGGGGAGGTTTTTCTCATACGCTTCATATTCCAGTGAGTTCTTTCCAGTTTTTCCTTAGTTTTTATTTCTTTGCATCTTTCCTTTTAAATTTTATGAAACCTTTACTTAGGCTAATGCACAATGGGGACATTGTGCGGGTTGGTTTGGGGAATGGTTTCGTGTTACATGCATTGCATTTTGTCACACGTTTACTGCATTTCTGTCTTGCATCGTTCTTTTCTTTATTTTCCTTATATATACAAAAAATCCAAAAAAATTCAAAAATTCAAAAATTCCAAAAAAATGCACGTTTATTTTAGCATATAGGTCGAGTCGGAACGAATGTATTTCAAGGATGATTTAGCTATCTTACATGTTTATGCCTTTACCTTGCCTTGTCAACTTGTTTTAGTATGAGAGTCTTTTGCATATCTACGAGTTTTTGTCAACTTGCATATCATGAGACTTGACTTATACCTTGGCAACCTACTATACATTCTAAGGTTTAGAGCTTGTTTCCTGATTTCATTCTTAAACCAGTTGTTTAGGATGTGAGTAGTACTCCCCTTGGAACATGTTACATCAATATGCATAAACATGAACTTGAATTGCTATATACTTGTTTTACTTTCTCGTTTTGTGAGTCTTGATACGTGCATTTGGGATCCCTTTTCTCATATTTACCCATAAGCTTCACATAGCCAAATTTGCCTTTTTATTCCCCCAAAACTACATCCCATACTTAGCCTACCTTTCCAAGCTAGTATCTGTAGTCTTTGGTTTATTTTTTTGAGGCATCCTGGTTTATATGCTATCATGAGCAAAAAGAGAAAAGAACGAAAGAAAGAAAGAAAGAAAAGAAAAAGAACAGAAAAGTCCAGAAAAGGAAAAGAAAGAAAAAAAAAAAAAACGAAAAAAAGTCAAAAACGTACAGAGCCAGTCGACCGACCGCCTTAATAGGTCGGCCGACCACCTGGCAGAATCAGTATCAAAAAAAAAATCGTTCCAAAAATCCCTTTCTTTTATATGTTATCACTCCCGTACCTCATAAAAAATATTTGGGAGTCCTTTCTTATATTTAATGTGAGAGTTGTGCTACAAAAGAGCACTTTCTTAATATCAAAAAGTTGTGAAATATGTTGTTAGGGAACCGGTTTTACTAGCTTGGCTACTAACCCCACAAATCCAAAAACATCTTAACCACTTTTACCTTTTACCTCACATACCTTTCATTACCTCAATTGCATGTATCTGAGTCACTTAATGGGATTGTTATACAAAGTTGTAGAATTTTTGTTCATGTTAGATTGCAGGCATATTTTCATAGGTCGAAGTTAGGTGAGTGTCTCAACAAAATTAATTCTTTCTATCTTTTACATATACTCACCCTTTGCTTCATGAGTGTCTCGAGCGTACCGCGAGAGTCCATGGTATAAAGTCTCTATAGTCTTTATGTTTGCAAGTTTGACGACCCTATAACTCGTTTGCATGATTTAAATACTTTCTCATTTTGTACTTGGTATTGGTCTAGGCTGACATGTAAATTTCGCTCTGAGATTGAAATCGTTCCATTTGTTAGGATCGAGTCTATTTCTTGCTTGAGGGCCAGCAAGGGTTTGGTTTGGGGAATTTGATACGTGTCTATTTTTATGATGTTTTACATCTATTTTTACACGTATTTGGTCGCTCATTTACTATGTTTTAGCCTTTATTTCCCACAAATCGTGTACTTTCGTATTTTTATGCACTTTTGCAGATTTATGCGGAAAAGAGACGATTTAGCACCAAATCCGAATCCTCAAGTCTTTTGCTTAATTAACGAATAAATGGAAAGTCAATTGGAGTCAAAGTCAAGTGCCAAAAGTCAAAGCAAGAAGAAAATAGAAGAAATTCTTCGGGAAGCGGTCGACCGACCGCTAATATAGGTCGACCGACTGACCCTGATCTTTATAAAAATTCAAATCTGAAGAAAAGCCCAAGAATTTACGAAGTCCAATACGAAGCGGTCGACCGACCCACATAGTAGGTCGGCCGACCTCAGCAGAAGCCCAGACGATTCCTTTTCGGAAATAAAGTAGAATTAGTCTTTAGGAAACTCTAATCTCTTACCCTATATAAGCTAATCTTGTAGCTAGGGTTTATTATCAAGTTTTATCAAGGAGTATCGATTAGTATCTATCTTTTACCATCTTTTAGTTTTGTAATCTTTCAATAGTTCCCAAGCATTCAATAAAGTTTGTTCCTTTCTGCCCTAATTCCAATTGTGGTAATTACTCTTTTAATCTAGCTTTTTGTTATAGTTCTTATTTTTATTACAATTGTTAAGTTAGAATCTCAAGCTTTATTGAATCTCGCATGTTTAGATTGTTTACCATGTTTACACTACTACAAAAATGGACTACGAGGACGGTTCAAAACCGTCCTCAATTCTAAGACGAACCGTCCTAAATTCACCCGTCCTCGTAGCCTAAGAGGACGGTTCAAAAAAAGTCAAACCGTCTTCTTTGAGTTTGTCAAAGAGGACGGTTCTGTATATCAACCGTCTTCTTTCAGTTCGTCAAAGAGGACGGTTATGCGCCTAACCGTCTTCTTTGATGTTTGACAAAGAGAACGGTTACGCGCTTGACCGTCTTCTTTATTTTTAACAAAGAGTATGGGTACACATTCTAACCATCTTGTTTTTTACGCTTAAATTTTCGCCAACACGACGCTTTCGTCAATCTTCTAGACTTTTTTTAAAAAATCAATTTTGCGCGAATTTGCGAATACAACCTGCATAATATTTACACGCGCATACATACTCTTTAAGAATCAAATTTTTGAAAAGGAAACTCTTTCATTCATATATCATATATGACAATTGTCGTAAGCTTAAATATTATATCCGCGTACATTTCAGAAAACCTAGCAAAACTTACGATTATACCATAAAATCCAACCAAACAAACTCATCTAAGTGAGAACATCACAATACAAGCTATCATAAACTATCTAATCTAGATACTATTCCAGCGTTCAGCCTAAATAGTTTAGACGTTGTCCTCAAATGCTTGCGCCTTAAACTTCAATGCATGTGTAGCTCAAATTTCCCGCACCTCATCAATTTGCTCAATCGAGTATGTCTTTGAAGCTTTAATCATGAACTACATACATATACAAAGTAACCAAAAAATTGCAATTATTTACATAGCAATACGTGTAATTTATATAACATGAATTATATATCGAAACAAAATAAATAAATGAAAGGGTGTAGACTTGAATAATATTAATCTGCTATCGTCTTCTAATGATCTCCAATATAAATCAGCAGATATAATATCCACATAAAACGGTCAGGCGCGTAACCTCTTTGTCAAACATAAAACTCAATAGACAATGGTGTCCTAACCTTATATTTAATTATACAAAAAAAACAAAGAAAAAGAAACAAGTTTGGTAGAAAATAGAGATATTTTGATTCGAGTAGGTGGATGTTGAGATATTATCAATGAAGGCTAGGATGAAGATACGAATGGCGAAGGAGCAGGTTCAATATAGTAGCCATATGTTAACAACAAATAATTTGAACTAAAGGATTGTTTTGAATGTAGACACTCGTTCGTTTTTCCGACTAACAATCGGTACAACACACGGTAACATGAAAATGCACAACTAAACCAAGAACCGGTTTAGTAACCTAGCAATTAAGTGATAATAAGACACTCTTTCAAGTTTAAGGTCGCAAATGTTCCTGACTAACCAAGCATGGTATACTATCAAATTATATTAATGTTCTTGATTTAATAAATAATTATTGAAGGGTGTGCACACCATGTACATCAACAGTAAATTACAGCAATGAGGACATTCATATATACCTAAAATTAGTTGGTTGAAGAGTAATGTTGTAGCACACAACGCTAATGCAATCCCTGCACAACAGAAATGTGAACAGTCTCATATATATGTGCATACACAATTTCACGTGGCAACCCTCTCCGAGACTAGTGGGGAACTGTTACTGAACTTTTTTTTTTGTTTGAGAAAGTCAGACAAATTTCATATCAGAAGCACATATAATGGACCATGTGCTACATATTTTGAACACAATTCAACCGATTTCTTCAGGCATTTGACAGATAATAATTCTCAATATGACAATATGTGAATATATAAGCATACCTATATATGAGATTTTTGTACTGGATTGAGTTTTGCCATGAGTTCCTCTGCCTCAATGAATGCATCCAGTGGCCCCAAGGACATGTACTTGTGATGTTTGCATCTGCAAAAACCAATTCCGCACCTGAGTTGAGAGGTAACTGAAAAGCAACCAAATAAGACGTAACAATTTTAATTTTTTAATGAGCAGTAAATTAGTTGGTCTACCTTGGAATAAAGGGAAGGGATAAGCAATGAAGATGAAGGTGGTCAACACTAGTAAATGGAGGTTGGTGAAAGCCAAACCTGCCACATTAAGGGTCACCCCTGAAACACCATTTAGTATGAAGAACACATAAGCAAAAGAATAAAAGCTAACAAAAACTGAAGGATTATCATAGAGACAGTAATATTATAGTTAGCAGTACAGCAAGAGGATTGATCATCCTTTCTCCCTACATATATTTCTGATGGTTCATGAGCTTTCTTGTCCACTTTTCCTTTCATCGAAGTCGATCCCTTCGAATAACTTCTCTTGCTATTGGAGCAACATTCAGAAAGGATTTCGAAAATATAAGTAGGCATAAGTCTCGGTAGTAGTCTCTGTGGCTGACAGTCTCTAACTCCAACTTGCCCACCTTAGTTTTGCTGAAATACCAAATATATAAGATAATAAGAATATATCATCTCACATCTAGCAAATAGAGAGCTATAGCCCAGAAGGCCATTCCTAAGTAAAGGATAAGGATAATGCTTTTTAAATAAGAGAGAAACTCACTTAAGCAATTCCCAAAGATGATAACAAGAGGCTGACTTCAAACGCTTTATCGCGAAATCCTAGAAGTAAGCATATTGCGCTAAGTAATAAAGATATTGTAATATAGATAGGCCATCATAGGATACTATACCAGAGACAACTGCTCTTAAGAATCCAAAGGCATCATCGGGAAAAGAAAGAGGATCATTAAACGTTTACGTGTATTCTTGGTCGAGCTTTGAAGGTCCTTCTCTTAGGTATAGATTAAAGACGCCAAACGAATTCTTATATTGACTTTTTTCAGGTAAAAGCGATAAAAAACATATCTGCAACTGACTTAGAAAGTCTTCGCCCATGGGCATCTGTTTAGGGATGAAAAGCAGCTCCTAGAGTAAAGCCTCCTAATAAGAAAGTCAATAAGGAAAGGACAAGAGGCCCTAATTCTATAAGAAAAAGCTATAATACGAAGCAGTTACACAAAAAATATGGGATGCAAGGTATCAACTTCCCAAAAGAGAAAGTGACATTAGATGGCAAATAGAAACCTTAATTGCCTCATGCTTAATAATTCCTTATGCATTTAATTGGAAGGTAATTTTCCATGCTTTTGAGACTTCTAGGAAATCTTTTAGATCAAACACAAAGTTAAGATACAAAAACATACAGTACCTCTGGTTTGGCAACTCAAATGAGAATGTTTTATATACCTATTTTATATATATAAGATTATGTATATGAGTAGTTTGCATTATACATAGAAAGATTATCCAGTGACAACAAAAATAACTAAAAACAAGTTAAATATATACACAACACTTAATTCAAGTAGAAAAATGTTTAGAACACTCACCAATATATTCGGGGCTTAATCTGAGAGCTAATATCGTCAACCAAACAAATCAAATTTTGTTCTACCAAATATATAAGTATGAACCATACTTCTAATATCGCAAATAAATATAACACCCAAATTATTAATTAATCGTAAACATAAAGAGTATGTAAACTTGATTTGATTCTTCAATTATGGTGTTTACGAAATCAATTTGTACTCAATAAACAATATGGGTCAAATTGAATGGTGTTTACGAAAGCAATTTCTACTAAATAAACAGTATTTAATCATCAAGTATATATACCTTGGTAAGGAGATGAGAAAAGGCGATCAGTGGTGTTGCCTTAGGGCGATACTGAAGGAGAATGTGGTGGTGATTTGTGAGACGCGTTGGTGGTAGAGAGAAGCAGTGACGGTTGTAAGGAAAGGCGTTAATGGTGGATTGGTGGTTATGCTAGGGTATAATGAGTCTATTCGTTTACATAAGTGGGAAAGTGAGGAAGGAATACCTAGCACGGAATTTTAATCATCACTATCAAAACAATAAGAAGACGGTTCTAGAAAAAACCGTCCTCTATATTAATAAGAGGACGGTACCATTGACCAACCGTCCTTGTTAATCTTACAACGAGGACGGTTGTTTCTATTAACCGTCCTATTTATATGGTCACTAGTAGCGCCAAAATTATTGATAGATACAAGACGGTTCCGTCTCTAACCGTCCTCTAAAGGGCGTCCTCTTAGGTTAAAATTGTAGTAGTGTTACCATGTTTATTCCAAATTTTATAATCATCTTAAGTATTATGAGTAGCTAAATTTCATATGTTAGGATGTAGGGGATGAATATGCGTAGGTAAATAAAATTCAAAAGACCGACTTGTAGCAGGACAACGGTCGGCCGACTGGAATAACTGGTCGGTCGACCGAGGCCGTGGTCGGCCGACTGGAGTAGCCGGTCGGTCGACCACTCGCGTATGTATTCTTATTTCATCTTTTCTTGTCAATTATAATATCCTGCAATGAGACCATAAGGAGACTTGTAGGATGTTAGTAATGACCTACCCAAGATTGAAAGATACGGGAAGGGCATTGGTTTACACCTTAAGACGGATAGGTTACTCAAGGCTGAAAGGTATGTGACCTGGGATTTAGGAATCACCCTTATTGTTGACACCCAATAATTGTGAGACCTAGGAACTAATAGCATAGGCCGAAAGGAGCTATTAGGTAGCATAGACCTAAAAAGATATGTTACACCCCCTTACGCGACTGCAATACATGTTGACCTTAGGATTTATTTTACCTTAGCTATTTATTACCCAAACATCCTAGCATCCCCTTTTTATATATTTAATTCTCATCTTTACTTCTTGTTTTATTTTAATCTTTGCCTTAGACTTAGTAATCAACCAATCAACCCCAAATTTGTTACCCTTAAACATTAACATTAAGACAATAAACATTCCCCACCTCCTTGTGGTTCGACCCTGACTTTCACTATCTATTGTTAAGGTTAGGAATTATAAACTTTATCTTTGGTACCCTCAACGACGGGCATCAACGGTTTCAGATTAAGCGAATTCAGGGGGTGTTTTGGGGGTGGTATCATCGGTGACTCGGGAGAGGTCAATGCGATGGTACCACCGTGGGTTGAGAGCCTGGTGTCGGGGGTGGTCCTGGTGGTCGAGTCAAGTGGTGGCAGGGACTGAGGAGGTGTCGATGAGTCTGTGAAGTCAGCCTGGTCAGGTGGCTGGGGTGAGGAACTAGGTCTGTTTGGGGACCTGGTTTATCTCGTCGGCGGTCAGCGAGCAGACTACTGGTGGTTACGGTGGTGGTCTGGGATTCTGGGAACAGGCGCGGTTGGAGGCTGGTGGTAGTTGGGGTGTGTCGTGGTGGAGAAGGGGTGGTTTGGGAGCCGGGTTAGTGGTCGTGAGGGGAGAGTTGTTAGATGTTGTTTTGGTAATATTATTATTATTATTATTATTATTATGATTATTATTATTATTTTTATTATTATTTTTATTATTACTATTGCTAAGTAATGGGTGCGTTGTTATTATAAGTTCTCGTTTTATCATTAGTTATATATATCGTGTTAATTTATAGGTCGAGTCGGGATATGTTTATGGAGGGAGTTCCTTTTTTAAGAAAGTTTCCACTTTGGGAAACTTTCCACTTTTGGAAAGTTGCCTTTTATAGTAGGTATAGGTGTAATAAAAGTATTAGAAGGATTTTAATTCCTTATATAATATATGTTTAGGTGGAGGTTTCCGCGTGGAACACTTTTAGTAGCAGTTGCTCACTTGACGTGATCGTCCGCAGTTTCGAGGTAGGGGAATATTTATGTCCGTGATTGTGAATTGACATGAGGATACTCATTGTATGAATGATATATTAAGCTGCGGATATATTATGATTGATTGTTATTATTGATTATCGTGGAGGACGGAGGTTGTGAATTGGGTCTTGTGATAAGGGTCTTGTGATAAGGGACTTGTGATATGGCCATGGGAGGTGTGGTGTGTTGGAGGTGAAGTGGGGAAATAATTACTGAGGAGATGGAGGAAATATATATTGTGTTATTTCATGTCTTAATTATATTACCTACTCAACCTCGTGTTGACCCTGTTTGTTTGATTGTGTCTGTGTTGATCCAATTTATTGGGGAGCAGAATGACAGGTCTTAGACTCGTGGAAGCTGGAAGGGAGGAGAGGCTATGAACCTGGCCAGTCTAGTGATAGATCACGTTACTTAGTTTATACTTTTGTTTTCACCATGAGACATTTGTAATAGTTGTTGGAGACTCCTTGTTTTATCAGTTAACTTGTTTAATAAAGTACTGTGTTTCTTTCCTGTGATTATCTACTGCCTCGGTTATCCGAGATGGTAACACCCTTGGTTATTTGGGGAGTCCTAGATCAGGCCCCTGAATAAATGGGGGTCTATGGGCAGATTGTCACTGTGAGAGTTCACTACGAATGGAGACCAGTAACATGTACTAGCTGCAATGGTATTGGTCACAGGGGAGAACAATGTAGAAAACCAAAGAAAAGTATACCAAGGAACCCTGTTAGGACTGAACCAGTGGTAACAAAAGTTTGGAAACCTATTCCACCACCTGTTGTTCCTGCTGTGTCACCGAATATCTTAACTCCAGAAGTATTCCCAACTTTGGAGCAAGCTAGAACAGCACCTCAGAACAGACAGACACCTGCAAAACAAGCTTTGAGAATGAGTAGACAAAGCATTATGCCTGGTGTTAGACTTTCAGGAAGGTTCAGTCAATATACCTTTGCAGATGTCCTAACCAACAATACTAATTCAGAAGGCAGGGTAGTTGATGAGAATGGGAAGGATCCACCACAAGAGAGTGGTCATGGATAGTATAGGCTTTTGGTACATCAGGGGTCTTAATGACCTGAATAAACAGAAAGTTGTGAAATGGTTTATGCATAATAAAGGAGTGAGCCTCTTTGGTTTGCTTGAGACTTAAATAAAACCAAATAAACTTTTGAATCAAAAAACTACTCTTTGTGATGGATGGAGTATTACTACTAATTGTAGTTGGCATAAAGGAGGTCGAATATGGGTTTTTTGGAAGCCTCAGGTGTTTGATGTGCAAGTGTTGAAGTATAATGCTCAATATATTCATATGAATGTAACTTCTGTAGCAGATAATCATAGTTTCTTATTGACTATGATTTATGCTTTTAATGGTCTCAATGAAAGGAAGGAACTCTGGGATTTCCTTAAGGGGACTGCTGATGACTGTAGGGTTCCTTGGTTATGGCTGGGTGACTTTAATACAGTTTTATCTCCTGTTGAAAGACTGGGGGGTCAGACTACTGAAGCTAAAATGGAACACTTCCAGGAATGTGTTTCTCTCTGCTGTATGGATGATTTGCCTGCAACTGGTGCCTATTATACTTGGTCCAATAAACAAGAAGTTGGGAGTAGGACCTTTAGTAGATTGGATAGGGCTATGGGTAACCTTGAATGGATGGAGAAATATGGATATTTACTTGCTCATTTTCACCCTGAGGGCCTGTTTAATCACAGTCCTTGTACTGTGGTGAGTAAGAAGATGGATATGGGTGGTAAGAAAAGTTTTAAGTATTTTAATATGTGGGGATCAGCACCTAATTTCCTCCATAAAGTGACTGGAATTTGGAACAAGAGATACATGGGAATTAAGATGTTCAGTGTAGTTAAGAAACTGAAAGATTTGAAGCCTGTTTTGAAGATCATTAACAATGAATGCTACTCTGATATTGAGAATTCTACAAGAATTGCTAGTGCAGAATTGGAGGACATTCAGAGGAGGCTTAGTTCTAATCCTGCTAATGATGACTTGGTGCAACAGGAAACAGATATGGCAAGCAGAGTTAAAGAATTGACTGGTGCAAGGGATAGTTTTCTTGCTCAAAAAGCTAAGATTCAGTGGGCAATTGGTGGTGATTTGAATACTTCATATTTTCATAAAGCTATCAAAAAAAGAGTGCTGCAGAATAAGGTTTTTCAAATAGAGGATAAAGAAGGTGTGGTTTGTGTGGAAGGAGAACAAATTCAGCAGGCTTTTCTAAATTATCATATGGAACTCTTAGGAAAGCATAAAACAACCATGATTGTCCAGGAGCATGTGGTTCAGAAGGGACCTTGTTGTACTGGCAGGCATATTGCTATTCTTAATCACCCAGTCACAATGGAGGAGGTCAAGCAATGTTTTTTCACTATTCCTAAGGACAATCCCCAGGTCCTGATTGGTATATAAGCCAATTTTATAAGGATGCCTAGAGTGTGGTGGGGGAGGAAGTGAGTGAGGCAGTGATGGACTTCTTCTTGTCTGGTCAATTGCTTACTCAGATTAATGCTACAAATATAACTCTTATCCCAAAGGTTGATAGACCTACAAGTGTTACACATTTTAGGCCTATCTCATGTTGCAATGTAATTTACAAAGTAATATCAAAACTACTTTGCAATAGGCTCGCTCAGGTGATGCCTGATCTCTTCAGCAGGAATCAAGGTGCATTTGTTAGGGGAAGAAGCATTCTGGAGAATATTCTGATTTGCCAAGACTTAGTGAGGCATTATAATAGAGGGAATGTGTCTGCTAGATGCATGTTTAAAATGGACTTGCAGAAAGCTTATGACACAATTGAATGGCAATTTGTGGATAAATGTTGTGATGCGTGTCTATTTTATGATGTTTTTCATCTATTTTTACACGCATTTGGTCGCTCATTTACTATTTTATACCAAATTTATGCCCTCGGGATGCATGTTTAAAAGGGACGATTTTATACCAAATTTATGCCCTCGGGATTTTTTATGACTAAGGACAAGAAGGAACGAAGCCTAGCGCACATTTCAAGGCCTGAAGATAGCTTTAACAAGCAAAGAATCGATCTACGACATTGCAGCCTATTTCAAATGGCTATATCTCGAGTTCTAGAGCTGATAATGGAGTGATTCCAGTTGGAGGTGAAAGCTTATCCTCTTAGCTTTCCAACGTCGCAAGAATCGCTTGATTACGATAAGTAACAAAGAAATGGCAGCTGTTTTAAGATCGACGCGCGCTGTAGTCCCGACAACTGGGTCGACCGACCTACCAATTGGGTCGACCGACCTCAGCGCTGACCCAGAAGTTTCCGCGAAGCCCATTAAAGTGTTTAGGTCATTAGGAAACTCTTTAATTCCGCCTATTTAAGCTAAATTACGGGATTAAGGTTATTCATTCAGTTTTCTATTCAGTTTCGAATAGAGTTTTGCTCAGTCCTTAATTTAGCTTTTAGTTATAATCTTTCAATAATCATCAAACACTTTTAGTTTGTTCTTCAATCTTTCAGCATTCAATAAAGTTTGTTCCTTTCTGCCTTAATTCCGATCCTGGTAATTACTCTTTTGTTCTTATTATTATTGCATCTGGTTAAGATAGAATTCCCAAGCTTTATTGAATCTTGCATGCTTAGATTATTATTCACTATGTTTCATATGTTTATTCCTGTTTTCATCATTGTTTTAGTAATCATGCGTAGCTAAATTTCATATGTTAGGATGTAGGGGATGAATATGCATAGGTAGTAGAAATTCCGAGACCGACTTGTAGCAGAGCCGTGGTCGGCCGACTCAAATAGTGGGTCGGTCGACCAAGGCGGTGGTCGGCCGACCGGAGTAGCTGGTCGGTCGACCAACTCGCGTCTGTATTCTGTTTCGTCTTTCTTTGTTGACTATAATACCCTACAATGAGACTGAAAGGAGACTTGTAGGATGTTTGATGCCCGTCGTTGAGGGTACCAAAGATAAAATTTATAATTCTTAACTTTAACAATAGATAGTGAAAGTCAGGGTCGAACCACAAGGAGGTGGGGAATGTTTATTGTTTGATGTGAATGTTTAAAGTAACAAATTGGGGGTTTGAATTGGTTGATTACTAAGTCTAAGGCAAAGATTAAAATAAACAAATAATAAAAGATGAGAATAATAAAAGGGATGCTAGGATGTTTGGGTAATAAAAAGCTAAGGTAAAATAAATCCTAAGGTCAACATGTATTGCAGTCGCGTAAGGGGGTGTAACATATCTTTTTAAGTCTATGCTACCTAATAGCTCCTTTCGGCCTATGCTATTAGTTTCTAGGTCTCACAATTATTGGGTGTCAACAATAAGGGTGATTCCTAAATTCCAGGTCACATACCTTTCAGCCTTGAGTAACCTATCCGTCTTAAGGTGTAAACCAATGCCCTTCCCGTATCTTTCAATCTTGGGTAGGTCATTACTAACATCCTACAAGTCTCCTTATGGTCTTATTGCAGGATATTATAATTGACAAGGAAAGACGAAATAAGAATACATACGCGGGTGGTCGACCGACCAGCTACTCCAGTCGGCCGACCACGGCCTCGGTCGACCGACCAGCTATTCCAGTCGGCCGACCGTGGTCCTGCTACAAGTCGGTCTTTCGAATTTTATTTACCTACGCATATTCATCCCCTACATCCTAACATATGAAAATTAGCTACTCATGGTTGTTAAGACGATTATAAAAACGGGATTAAACATGGTAAACATAATAAATAATCTAAGCATGCAAGATTCAATAAAGCTTGGGATTTCTATCTTAATCAATTGTAATAAAAATAAGAACGATAATAAAAAGCTAGATTAAAAAAGAGTAATACCACAATTGGAATTAGGGCAGAAAGAAACAAACTTTATTGAATGCTTGGGAATTGTTGAAAGATTACAAAACTAAAATTCTTCTAAATAAACTAGATGCTAATTGATATTTGATGATAAAACTTGATAGTTCCAAGATATCTAACCCTAATCACAAGATTAGTTTATATAGGTAGAAAAAGTACGAGTTTCCTAAAGACTCTAATTCTACTTTATTTTCGAAAAGAATCGTCTGGGCTTCTGCTGAGGTCGGTCGACCTACTATTCGGGTCGGTCGACCGCTTCTTTCTGGGCTTCTTTTATTTTTGGCCTTCCTTGAGATTTTGGGCTTCATTAAAGTTCAGGCCTGGTCGGCCGACCCGTTTAGCTGGTCGGTCGACCGCCTCCGTACGGAAATCTTCGGATTTCTTCTTGTTTTGACTTTTGGCACTTTGACTTTGACTCCAGTTGACTTTCCATTTATTCCTTAATTAAGCAAAAGACTTGAGGATACAGATTTGGTGCTAAATCGTCTCTTTTCCGCATAAATCTGCAAAAGTGCATAAAAATACGAAAGTACACGATTTGTGGGAAATAAAGGCTAAAACATAGTAAATGAGCTACCAAATACGTGTAAAAATAGATGTAAAACATCATAAAATAGACACGTATCAATGTTAGTAATGACCTACCCAAGATTGAGAGATACGGGAAGGGCATTGGTTTACACCTTAAGACGGCTAGGTTACTTAAGACTGAAAGGTGTGTGACCTAGGATTTAGGAATCACCCTTATTGTTGACACCCAATAATTGTGAGACCTAGGAACTAATAGCATAGGCCGAAAGGAGCTATTAGATATCATAGACCGAAAGGATATGCTACACCCCTTACGCGACTGCGATACATGTTGACCTTAGGATTAATATTACCTTAGCTATTTATTACCCAAACATCCTAGCATCCCTTTTTATATATTTTTATTCTCATCTTTATTTCTTGTTTTATTTTAAATCTTTGCTTAGACTTAGTAATCAACAATCAAACTCTCAAATTTGTTACCTTTAAACATTAAACATCAAACAATAAACATTCCCCACCTCCTTGTGGTTCGACCCTGACTTTCACTATCTATTGTTAAAGTTAGGAATTATAAATTTTATCTTTGGTACCCTCAACGACAGGCATCAAATTTTGGCGCCGTTGCCGGGGAAGTGACGCCAGTGTTTATTGTTTTTGTTTTTGTTTCTCTTTGTTTAAGGAACTTTTTGTTCCTTAAACCTTCTCACCTTTTTCTTGTAGTTTCCATCTTATGCGCAGGTTAGTTCAAGGAGAACTCCTACCACTTGACCACGAGCTTGAGAGGACTCTTAGAGAAAGGAGAAAGCAACTTCTAGCGAATCAGGAAGTAGGTTCACCATCTTCCTTATTCCAAGAAGACATATTTGAACAACCATCATCACCAACTTCACCAAAAACACCACCTTCACAACCAAATTCACTCAACAATCCACTTTCACCAAAAACACCACCTTTTACCTACTTTCCAGTTTTTCCAAAAGAAGAAGAAAACATGACAGAGGAAGCTACTATTGCCAGTCACTCCATGCCTCAGGCAAAGGACCTATACAAAGGGTTCACTTTACCTGCAGGTACTGGGAAGCCATTCGAGGCCAAGCCTGCCTATATTAATATGGTTGAAAGAAACCAATTTGGAGGCTCGGCCAATGAGGATGCTGCAAAGCATATTGAAATCTTCACAGATTACATATGCTCTATTGCACCCCCAGAAGGAGTGACGCAGCACCAGATTAAGCAGACCATGTTTATCTTCTCTCTTAGGGATGCTGCGAGGGAATGGTACAGAGACTTGGACCGCACTGCTGCGGGAATCACGGATTGGAATACCCTAGCCTTAGCATTTTACAGGAAATACTATTCTGCATCCAAGACTAATGCTTTGAGGGCGCATATTACAAATTTAAAACAGGGCCCCAATGAAGACTTTAGTGAGGCGTGGGACAGGTTCAAGAGACTTGTTCGATCCATACCACATCACGGATTCGAACAATGGTTTCTTTGTAACCAGTTCTACAATGGCCTTTACGATGACAACAGGGCCTATCTAGATGCTGCAGCTAATGGGAGATTCCAAGATAATTCCGGGGAGACTAAGGGTCTCAAATTGATAGAGGATGTTGCTGTACACCGTGCTGAACATGGAACTTCCCGAGGCAATCAAAGAAAATCTGAGTATAACCTATCAACAATTGAGGCCTTGACAGCCAAGTTAGAGAAACTAGAGGCTGGAGGGAAGTTCGATCTAGGAAGTGGGAGCAAGGGAGGAATTTATCAGGTGAACGCCGTTCAAGACGGACTCTTTGCTTGTGAGAGGTGCGGTGGAGAAGGGCACGTGTCGAAATTCTGTACTTCATCCAACGAGACATGTGCCGCTTTCCAACATTATCGTGGGAACAATTTCTATGACCCAAATAACAATAATGTCCATCCCAACATGAGGTGGACAAGCCAGAATGTTCTCAACCCACAACACATGCAACCACAGCAAAAATTCCACATATATCCCCCCACATAAGCAAGGTTTCCAAAAACCACCCTTCAACCCTCAACCACCTTCAAATCCACCACCCAACACAGACACTCTTATCCAAAATCTTATTGGGTTGGTTCAGAAGGAGTCACAGGCTAGAGAGGCAGGGATGAAGATGTTAGAATCTCAGATTGCTCAAATTGCAGGCAAGAATGATACTAGGGCTCCGGGTCAACTTCCGACCAAAACGGACCAGAAAAAAGAGACTCTGAATATCATATCCCTACGAAGTGGAGCTAAAGTGGGGGTCGAGAAAGAAAAACAGCCGAGTAGCAGCGAGGAAGGTCGACCGACCCAGGAGCCAGGTCGACCGACCTCTGAGCAGAATCCGAAATATCTCGCTGAACAGGAGAGTGGTCGACCGACCGAAGAAGAAGGTCGACCGACCACCGATGCAGAGGGAGAGGCCCCCTTTCGTCCCGAATTGCCAAACAACTTAAGGGATTTTCTTTTCCGGGGTGACAAGACCCCTAGGTTTCTGAAAAGAGCTGCAAATACTGAATCTTCAGCCCCTCCTTTCCCAGAAAGACTCATACCTTCGAAGGATCAGGTATCTTTTGACAAATTTAAAGACGTAATTCGTTCATTAAATGTTCAAGTTCCGTTTCTAGAATTAGTCCAACAGGTTCCTTCGTACCTTAAATTTATGAGACAGCTTTTGTCAAGAAAGAGGTCTTTAGATAAGGTTGAGTCGGTGGCCCTCACTGAAGAGTCATCTAGTTTTTTGTCACCTGTCATTGCCCCTCACAAACTCGATGATCCTGGTAGTTTTTTTGTCCCTTGCAATATAGGAACCTTCCCAGTAAAGAAGGCTTTATGCGACTTAGGTGCTAGTATAAGTGTCATGCCCCTAAGTGTTGCCTTAAAACTAGGAATGACCGAATTTGCAGTAACCAGCATGACTGTCCAGATGGCAGATCGTACATCTATGGAACCTGTAGGGGTGTTGGAAAACATCCCTGTGCGTATTGACAGGTTTTTCTTCCCAGTTGACTTCGTAGTTTTGGACATCCCAGAGGATGCCCATATACCTATAATACTAGGTAGACCCTTCCTCCACACTGCAGGAGCCATTATAGATGTAGGCACTGGGACTTTGACCTTCAAAGTAGGAAAGCATTCTATTATATATGGCCTATCTTATAGGAAGAAGGATGCTATGACCCCCATCACTTGTAATGCTATCACTTCTGAAAAGAAGTATTAGGTCATCACTACTTCTCCTACTTTATTGCCTATTCCTGTATCTGTTTTTACACCTCCGCCCCAGATTGGGAGCAATATGGAGGACACTTCTATTATGGCTAATGCAGGAATTGGTTTGGGGAAACCCAAAGTGAAGGAAGTCATAGTCCAGAGAGGAGGAATGGGATACTTAAGCTATGAGGAAGATGAAGACCTAGATGTCGTGGATCGGGAAGAAAAGAAGAAGAGAAGACAAGCTCAAGAGGATAGGTCGTCGCATATGCTTTGCGACGGCGGGAAGAAGATGTGTTTTGCTACTCAAGAAAACACCGTGGAGACTACGGCGTGTCGTCAAAAGTCGTGGTCGGATATATTCCGCATCTTTAGCGGATAGTTATTTCAAGTTTCAGCTTTTAAGACAATTTACTTTTGTTGTGTGAGACTTTTTAATTTGGTTTGCTCGTAGTTTTAGAACTTTTTCCTTTATGCTTGCGTAGTTAAGACTTTAGACTTGTTTCTGCTATCTCGCGCATTTGTTGGGCGCATATTTAATGCTTTTTCAGGTTTTACGAAGAAACGAAGACCGCTGGGACACAGAGTGGTCGACCGACCAGATACACAAGTCGGTCGACCTAGTCGCTGTATCGCTGAAATTCATGTAGTCTACAGGAAGGTCGGTCGACCTACTATATGGGTCGGTCGACCTGCCTGTCCATCGCAGTCGGTTCGTTTCTTCCTCGGAGATCGTGCAACCGTTCTTTGGTACTTGAGTGGCATTACTAGCCACCAAAACCTCCCAGCTTACGCTGGTTTGGGGAGGTTTTTCTCATACGCTTATTAACCCAGTGAGCTCCTTCCAGTTTTTCTTTAGTTTTTATTTAATTGCATCTTTTCTTTAATTCTGTGAAACCTTTACTTAGGCTAATGCACAATGGGGACATTGTGCGGGTTGGTTTGGGGAATGGTTTCGTGTCACATGCATTGCATTTTGTCACACGTTTATTGCATTTCCGTATTGCATTGTTCTCTTCTTTATTTTCCTTATATATACAAAAATCCAAAAAAAAAATATAGAAAAAATTCAAAAATTCCAAAAAAATGCACGTTTATTTTAGCATATAGGTCGAGTCGGAACGAAAGTATTTCAAGGATGATTTAGCTATCTTACATGTTTATGCCTTTACATCGCCTTGTCAACTTGTTTTAGTATAAGAGTCTTTTGCATATCTACGAGTTTTTGTCAATTTGCATATCTTGAGACTTGACTTATACCTTGGCAACCTACTATACATTCTGAGTTTTAGAGCTTATTTCCTGGTTTCATTCTTAAACCAGGAACGAAGTCGACCGACCTCACCTTTAGGTCGGCCGACCAACTGGCATCATCAGATTCAAAATTTCGTTCAAAAAAAAATCCCTTTCTTTTATATGTTATCACTCCCGTGCTTCATTCAAAAATATTGGGGAGTCCTTTCTTATATTTAATGTGAGAGTTGTGCTACAAAATAGCACTTCCTTAATATCAAGAATTGTGAAATACGTTGTTGGAAATCGGTTTTACTAGCTTGGCTACTAACCCCACAAATCCAAAAACATCTTAACCACTTTTTACCTTTCACCTCACATATCCTTCATTGCCTCAATTGCATGTATCCGAGTCACTTAATGAGTTTGTTTTACATAGTTGTAGAATTCTTGTTCATGTTAGATTGCAGGCATGTTTTCATGGGTCGCAGTTAGGTGAGTGTCTCTACAGATTTACTTCTTTCTATCTTTTACATATACTCACCCTTTGCTTCATGAGTGTCTCGAGCGTGCCGCGAGAGTCCATGGTATAAGTCTCTATAGTTTCCAGTTTGCAAGTTTGACGACCTTACAACTCGTTTGCAAAATTTAAATACTTTCTCATTTTGTACTTGGCATTGTTTTAGGCTTACATGTAAATTTCGCTCTGAGGTTGAAATCGTTCCATTAGTTAGGATCGAGTCTACTTCTTGCTTGAGGGCAAGCAAGGGTTTGGTTTGGGGAATTTGATGCGTGTCTATTTTATGATGTTTTTCATCTATTTTTACACGCATTTGGTCGCTCATTTACTATGTTTTAGCCCTTATTTCCCAACAATTGTGCACTTTCGTATTTTTATGCTCTTTTGCAGATTTATGCGGAAAAGGGACGATTTTATACCAAATTTATGCCCTCGGGATTTTTTATGACTAAGGACAAGAAGGAACGAAGCCTAGCGCACATTTCAAGGCCTGAAGATAGCTTTAACAAGCAAAGAATCGATCTACGACATTGCAGCCTATTTCAAATGTCTATATCTCGAGTCATAGAGCTGATAATGGAGTGATTCCAGTTGGAGGTGAAAGCTTATCCTCTTAGCTTTCCAACGTCGCAAGAATCTCTTGATTACGATAAGTAACGAAGAAATGGCAGCTGTTTTAAGATCGACGCGCGCTGCAGTCCCGACAACTGGGTCGACCGACCTACCAATTGGGTCGACCGACCTCAGCGCTGACCCAGAAGTTTCCGCGAAGCCCATTAAAGTGTTTAGGTCATTAGGAAACTCTTTAATTCCGCCTATTTAAGCTAATTACGGGATTAGGGTTATTCATTCAGTTTTCTATTCAGTTTCGAATAGAGTTTTGCTCAGTCCTTAATTTAGCTTTTAGTTATAATCTTTCAATAATCATCAAACACTTTTAGTTTGTTCTTCAATCTTTCAGCATTCAATAAAGTTTGTTCTTTTCTGCCTTAATTCCGATCCTGGTAATTACTCTTTTGTTCTTATTATTATTGCATCTGGTTAAGATAGAATTCCCAAACTTTATTGAATCTTGCATGCTTAGATTATTATTCACTATGTTTCATATGTTTATTCCTGTTTTCATCATTGTTTTAGTAATCATGCGTAGCTAAATTTCATATGTTAGGATGTAGGGGATGAATATGCATAGGTAGTAGAAATTCCGAGACCGACTTGTAGCAGAGCCGTGGTCGGCCGACTCAAATAGTGGGTCGGTCGACCAAGGCGGTGGTCGGCCGACCGGAGTAGCTGGTCGGTCGACCAACTCGCGTCTGTATTCTGTTTCGTCTTTCTTTGTTGACTATAATACCCTACAATGAGACTGAAAGGAGACTTGTAGGATGTTAGTAATAACCTACCCAAGATTGAGAGATACGGGAAGGGCATTGGTTTACACCTTAAGACGGCTAGGTTACTTAAGACTGAAAGGTGTGTGACCTAGGATTTAGGAATCACCCTTATTGTTGACACCCAATAATTGTGAGACCTAGGAACTAATAGCATAGGCCGAAAGGAGCTATTAGGTATCATAGACCGAAAGGATATGCTACACCCCTTACGCGACTGCGATACATGTTGACCTTAGGATTAATATTACCTTAGCTATTTATTACCCAAACATCCTAGCATCCCTTTTTATATATTTTTATTCTCATCTTTATTTCTTGTTGTATTTTAAATCTTTGCTTAGACTTAGTAATCAACAATCAAACTCCCAAATTTGTTACCTTTAAACATTAAACATCAAACAATAAACATTCCCCACCTCCTTGTGGTTCGACCCTGACTTTCACTATCTATTGTTAAAGTTAGGAATTATAAATTATATCTTTGGTACCCTCAACGACGGGCATCATGTTGACTGCTCTAAAATTCCCAGACCAGTTTAGGCAGATGGTGATGAAGTGTATTACAACTACTAGCTACACTCTCAATTTGAATGGTGCTCATTTTGGGTACTTTAAAGGGGCTAGAGGTTTGAGACAAGGAGATCCTATTTCTCCTTTTTTTTTTTGCATATGTATGGAATATCTAACAAGAATAATGAAGTATGCCACAGACAGATGGTATTTTAGATTTCATCCTATGTGCAAAGGTTTGAAACTCAATCATCTTTTGTTTGCTGATGATGTCTTGATGTTCAGTAAGGGAGATGTGATGTCCATGATGCTGATGTTGAGAACTGTTTCTACTTTCTCTGCTACTTCTGGACTAAAAATAAATGCATCTAAATCAGAAGTAGTATTTGGTGGTGTTTAAGAGCCTGTGAGGAAGGATATCTTGGAGGTTTCAGGCTTCAAAGAAGGGAGTCTTCCCTTTAAATATTTGGGCATCCCTATTCAGTCAGGTAGACTGTCAAAACATGAGTGCAATGTCCTTATCAATACTCTTTGCAGTAGGATAAGGGGTCTAGGAGGAAGAAAACTTAGTTATGCAGGTCGTCTGGTTTTAATAAACTCGGTGCTGAATACTCTACATCAATATTGGGCTACTATTTTCCTAATTCCTAAGGGAGTGATAAAAAGGATTGAGAGTATATGTAGGAACTATTTTTGGAATGGCCAAGCTGAATATCAAAGAGTCCCTTTAGTTGCCTGGGAGAAGGTGTGTCAAGTCAAGAAGGAAGGTGGTTTAGCTATAAAGAATGCAGGCAACTAGAACATAGCCTTTGTGGGTAAATTGGTGGATTGGCTTCATACTAAAGCTGACAGATTGTGGGTCTTGTGGATAGATCATGTCTACTTGAAAGGAATGGCTTGGGCAAATTATAATCCTCCTCCAGACTCCAACTGGAACTGGAGGAACATTTGCAAAATCAAAAACCAATTGGCACCTGGTTACCAGGCAGGCCAATGGGCTCATGGTACTCATGGATATACTGTTAGATGTTGTTATCAGTGGTTGCAGGGGCACCACCCCCTGTTCCTTGGTACAATCTGGTTTGGAATAAGTGGAATGTGCCTAAACATTCTATTAATAGCTGGTTGATTATGCAGGAAGGCTTGAATACAAGAGATAAGCTGGCTAGGATTGGTATTTGTGACCATGACATGTGTGTGTTGTGTGAGCAAGAAACTGAATCACATGAGCATCTTTTTCAGAAATGTATCTACTGTCAGCTCATTATGACTGGTATTGAGGATTGGCTGCAACTGAACTTGAGGAGGCCTGCTAGAGGGATGACTTATTTGTAGAAAAAGGTAATGTATATGGTTGTGACTACTGGCTGGTACTTCTTATGGCACCAGAGGAATGAATGCCGAATCCATAGCAGATTAATGAGACCAGAGAAGATAGTAAAGGATATGCAGAGTATTATCAAGGCAAGAATCAAGCAAAAAGCATCTGAATTCTTAACGATAAGGGATAGGATTTGGCTATCTAGCATTCATTGTATAGAGTAGTCTTTGGACTATCTTAAGTTTGTAATAGCCTTTTTCAAGCAATATAATATAAACTCACATTTAACCAAAAAAAAAATAAAAGCATTATTATTAATGATAGAAGAATCAACATTCAAAACAAATAAACCCCCACGGAGATAACTCTTGCCAACAAAATCCCCATTACGCGACATTGCAAACTTGTCAGCCTCAAAAACAAGTTTCACACCAGCTTTGTTCAATAAGGCACCAGATACGAGGTTTCGACGCAAAGTGGGAACATACAAAACATTATTAAGAGCAAGAGTTTTCCCTGAGGTTAGTTTGAGAAATATCTTGCCTTTGCCTGTGATCACAGCAGAAGAACAGTTACCCATGTAGACAGATTCACCATCAACAACATCTTCAAATTCAGCAAAGAGATCCTTGTTAGCACATAGATGTCTTAAAGCCCCAGTATCCAGAATCCAATCACTTGCATTTGCAACCAGGTATGCCTCAATCACCACAGCTGCAATGATATCATCTTTTATAGCAACATGAGCTTCAGCTGCAACTTTCTTTTAAGGACAATGGTAAACTTTATGACCTGTTTTCCCACAAACATAGCATACCAAATTTTGACTTGGTTTCTGGATCTTGGCAGCAGGTTTGGTGAACTTCCCTTGACCATATTTCTTAGTATTTTAACCCTTAAATTGACCCTGTCCAACTTTAGCCTTTCCCTTACTCTTGAACTTATCCTCTTTTGAAGATCCACCAGTTTCAACAAGATTGGCCCTAGTTGTAGTAAGAGATAATTGGAGACTTATCTTTCAGACGATATTAGCCTCTTCAGTCCTCATGTGTCCAATCAGCTCTTGAAGGGACAAATCCTTCTTCTTGTGTTTCAGATGGTTTCTATACTCATTCCAGGAAGGGGGAAATTTCTCTAACAAAACATTAGCTAAAAAGATTTCATCTAATTTCATACCCTCATTAGCTAGTGACATCAGCACACAAGTTCTCATAAACATGAACTTGCATCATAATTGGTTTGTCATCTACTTTGAAACCCAAGCCACTGCCCGACAACATATTTTTTCTTATCCGCATCATCAGCCCCATACTTTTTCTCTAAGGACTGACAAATAGTCTTAGCATATTTGTGGACCATAAATAAATCAAAAAGGGTATTAGTATATGATTAAGGAGATGACATCTAGCAGTTTTGTTATCCTTATTATGTATCTTAATAATTTCCTCATTTGACTTAACAACCGTAGACGGGGGTGGGGTAGCCTCGACATCAGTAGCGGTTACAGTAGCAAGAGGGTCAGAAAACAAAACATAGTCGATATCTAATTGTTAAAAAACATAAGCAATCTTTGAAACCACCTCTTATAATTCTGGCCATCTAGAGGTTCCAATTTCGACAAGTCAGGTATGGTTTTGCTGGAAACTATAGCCATTGTTACGAATCAAAAATATTGTTTTCAAATTGTTGGAAAAAAGGATGCGTAACAATAAACATAAGCAGAAGATACTTATCGAAACAAATGGAATGCAGTGTCGTGGTATGAAAGCCACTGACTTGAAAACAATATCGGCCCGACTCCGGTGGTTATCGTCTACACGCCGTATGTTCCCCAAGGTTAACACTGCAGCTCTCACAGACCCGACCACACGAGTATGAAAACTTTGGAACTAACAAAAACTGTACCCAGGAAAAATTATAGCAGAAGGTAGGAAAAGATTATAAGAGAGGAAGCATTGTATATAATATGATTGTGTGTATAATGGAGTGGAACTAGCTCTATTTATAGGGAGAATATATAAAGCTGTTCACAGATAAAAAACGCTCTAGAATAATTGCAGTCAAACATAATTAATCCGTTAACGGGTTAATTACGCTCCCTTAAAATCCGCCATTAACAGTCAGAAAATATCTTAGACGACCGTTACACACAAAATATATACAATGCAATAACTGGACAGTCCACAACACACATGCCCAAAAAAGTAAAGGTGGGCCAAGGCCCGCACCGCAGGTGCTTTACCCAAACCCGAGCCCGAGCCTGAGCTCGAGCCCGAGCTCAAGCCGGGCCCGGCCGGCGCGCGCGCGTGTGTGTTTGGACCCAAACCCACAGTCCCAAGTCTCTCAACAAAAGCCTCTTTGGTCTAATCTCTTATACACTAAGGGAAGATGAAGTATTATAAACATAAGGAATTCGCTCCTCACCACCATAGACGAAACACAGTAAGGGCCAAATGGGCCATGACCCGGGCTGAACTTTGAAAAATGAGTATTAAAAATGGTCATAGTTAGATTAATAGTCTACATTAGCAAATTGGTAAAGAAGGTGAAGAGTAGTTCTATGAGGTCACATGATCGACTCTTAGAAGCGCTAGTTTGTAGAATTTGTATTTTTTGTTTCTTATAATTTTTTATTTAGCATCAATTATACTATGTTCCGACAACTTTACTTATTATATTTTAACGTCTACAAGGATTCTTGTGACAAAAGTAGGGATGAGAACGATCCTACTTTAGTTAATAACTAGTGTAACACCCGTGAAAAATCACGGGGTTGTGTACACTTACTTTTAAAGATGACAAAGGTAAATTCATTTCATTATATAGCAATTCTATTTATTCGAACAAATTCATTTTTACGGGGCTGTTTTGCGTATAATATATGTTCGGTCAAAATGTGAATTTCCTGGTGCACTAATTTTCGAATATTTGTTAGCAATGATGAAAATATTTGGATTAATGTGATAACAGGAATGAATAAGGGAAATGAAAAAACAATAAACGATTTAAAAAAATTAAATAATTAATAATGAGTAAATTGGAAAGTTATTGTCTTGTGATGAATTGGTGAAAGAACTTAAGTTGACGGACAAATAGGATGAAGAAAATAACTAATCAGGTAGAAATCAAATTAAATGGGTGTATTAAAATTCAAAAATCTAAGACAAAAATTACAGTTTCTCGATAATCTCCTTGTAAACAACATTCGTTGTTGTATTAGTCATTCCTCCTTCTTCATCAAGAAGTAGCACGTTTAGACCTTTCTTACTTGTAACCATAGATATAGCAACGTACAATTGGTCATGGGTAAAGACTGGTCAAGGAAGATAAAGTCCAACACGAGATAGAGATTGACCGTGACTTTTGTTAATAGTCATAACAAAGCAAACTGCTAAAAGAAATTGTCTTCTTTCAAACTTAATTGGGAACCTAGTCTGATCGGTAGGAGTCAAGGTGATGCGGGGAATATAGACATTGCTTCCGATATGACTGCCAGAAATAACGGTTGCACTAATAACGCGATTTCCTAGTTTGCACAACCTATTTGCTTGATCAATGTTTCTTAAAAGCATCACTATAGCTCCAACTTTCAGTTTTAAGCTGTGATTGGGTAAACCGGAACATTTGATTGAGTTAAGAAACTCAGTAGATTAAAGTTCTCTGACCCCGCAATTCGTCTCTTCCTTGCTTATTTCATCAGAGCTTAAGTAAACTTTTTCTTCCTTTTGAATTTGATCCAAGACATAGTCGTTTACCTCCTCGACAACATCGTGAGTAGGTGTTAGTACAACTCTTTCCGTGAAGTACAAAGGGTTACCTAAGTGATCTTTTAAAGATGGGTACGTTCTATCTATAATAGTAGATATTGGATCTACACCAGGATGTATAAGTATATCTTCTAGTAACTCAATGCTAGCTACTCCATCATTTGACCCACCTGCTAATCCATCCCCAACTTCGAGAATCCACTCTGAAAATTGTCGGATTTCATCAACATTTGACTGTGCACTTCCTACCTGAAATCTCATATTTTTCGTGAGCTTCAAAACCTGAAATTTAATATATATCTCAAACGGTCAGAAATGAATTACTATGTAAAAGTAAGTGTTATATCAATAATTGTAGTACGTTAAGGAACAATTTTAAAAAACAGGCTCTAAATACACTTGTAATACACTTAGGTTTACACCTTAACTTGCTGACCATATTTGATTTCTTTTATTAATCAAGTTGATCATTGTTGTACTTGTACTATATAAAAATAAAGAAGATATGCAATATGAGAAAACCACTTGAAATAGCTAGGTTTTTAATTTCTTAATGCACGTGATCTTTATTTGCTCCTAATTAAATTAAAGTTCTAATTCTACTTTTCTGGTTTTTAGAGAGGTCCTTTATATGGTCTGTCTTTGTTTATTTTTTCCCCATTGGGGTTTTTTTCGATAGGGAGCTTCTCTGGCTTCCTTGTAGTATGGTTTTGGGGTCTTGTATAAATTTCCAATCATTTTAATAAGATCCTTTGCTATTCTGAAAAAAAAAAAAAAAGTTCTAATTCTACTCTGAGTTAATCATTTAGTTGTTTAAATTTTTGTATTAGTTAGAATTAGAATTATACCATGATTACTACTTTGTAATAAGCATCATTGGAAGCATTATAATCATCGTAGCCGACTCCAAAATTAAAAATCCTTCTAAATTTGTCCTACTATAGCACCTAAATTAGATTAACATAGATGAAAATTAAGAAGCACTCCACTTATCTCAATAAATAGTTTACACTTACTTTTTTTGTGAAGGGGGAAATAAAGTAAGTGTATACTATTGACCGGAACAGAAAGAGTAAGTCTTAACTCTTTTAGTTAATTCTCATATAATCTTGAAACTTTTTTGTTGAAAGAGAACGGAGGAGATAAGGTTTTAAATTGTCGGCTATATATGATATATATAATATAAATTACACAATCTTTGAATATATTCGTCCACCGCATAACTTTTTGCGTTCGGCTTAAGAAGTCAATAATTAATATTATTTAGTTCTTGCCTTAAATTTTCACAGTTAATAAAACTATACTATATTATATCAATATCCGTGATGCATAGTTAGTTTCTTTTCTAAGATTATATGTCATGTTTATATATATATATTTAAAAAAATCCAAAAAAAGTTGTCTCTTTTTATAACGATCAAATCTAATAGTCCATTATTTGTGCATGTTGGCTATTTGCTAAAAATGATTTTGATATTTTAGAAATCACGTCTACAATTTATGTTTGTATGTGTACAATTTTATGGCCAATGGTATAAATGAAAACATGAATAAACGTAACATGGAGGTTCCTCCTGGTCATTTGTAGTCATGGCCTTTAACAATCATCCAAAATTTATTTCCGTGATCGTAAATTCAGGCCCAGCTGATAAATGTTGCATGTTTTAGGCATACAATCGCAGTTCTCTTATAATTTAAGAACTAGTTTTGTACCCGTGCAGAAGCACGGGTCGTTATAAATAATAAGGTGAAAGCCGATATTTCAATTAATGTTTTAATATTTAAAATTATTCTTAACAATTTTAGGAACAATAAATAATCATAAGTAATTTATATTATCTAGTTAGAAAAATGTACTATGAGTATTCATATTTATATATTTTGGAGTTTAAGACAATTAGCATAACAATTGAAATAATAGATCTATGTTCGGTAATTGAAACCTCTTTGAGAACTATATATAATGGTCATGTTGCATATATGATACGGAAAATCCAACTATTTGGGCTTAGTCATACAAATACGTCATGATAGAAATTAATAGATATATATCTAATCAAACAATTATTCTTACATGTGTTTATCATACCACAAATATAAATCTCGCTTGTAAGTAATGTAAAAGGTCTATAATCGTGGCGCCATGGACTATGAATAATCGGCTGAATAATCTATCTTCATTGTGATTGTCCATGGTCCTAAAAAGCATATCTGAATATTGTTCACAAAATAAGCCGGTTAAAATAATTTGATAAGAGCTAATACACTAAATAATAAAATTGGAGACAAAAAATAATTATAATACTCCCTTCATTCAAGTTTTATCAACTCAGTTTAATACAATACTCCTCATATATATTAAGGTAATTGGGTGATAAAACTTAAATGGAGTGAGGAAGTATAAAACTATTTTGAAAGATTAAAAAATAAAAGGATTACAAAAATAAAAAATAAAAAATAAAAAATGAAAAAAACTTGCATTTGCAAGAATGTACATATAAAATTTAGTCTTATATATAATGTTAATCTATGCTTCTCCTTTTACCATGAGTTTATGTCTATATGTTTTCTTAATTAATCATTTCTTATGCTTGTATTCTTAGGTGTTAAAAACCGATTTAAATATTTATTGTGCTATCTTAATTATGATAGACTAATAATCTTACAACTTTAATACACGATATTAATTAAGTATAAATTAGAGACAAAAAATAATTATGTTACAAAACTATTTTTCCGAAAGAGTGAAAAATATGACACTTACAAAGATGTATAGAAAATTTAATTTTATTTAAGAATAATCTATGTCTCTCTGTATACCATGAGTTCATGACATTGCCATATTAATTAAGGTATACTAACAATCTTAAAAAGTTAATAAGTTAAATTAATTAAGTTTAGTGATAATTATTGATAATGACATGTAATAAAACTAATCGTTTTTAGCAATAATAAGTTATTTTCTGTGAAATAAAATCCACACAGAAGTTCAACAACAATTGACTTTTTAAAATTTGGGTTCGATTGATTGTCTTATTTTAAACACAACAGGTATTTCTTGTGCGACATGTACTACCAATGTGGGTAGGTAAGAAAAAACAAATTGCTACTCCCTAGGCAATCACAAATGAATTTAGTAAGTGAAAATAAAAGAGCAAATTAAACGCATCAAGTTGGATTGTTTCTCTTTTTTACTTTTTTTTTGAGAATGATAAATACCCTATGTAAGGAACTTAAAACATATAGGGCTAGGGGCTTTTTTATCTTCTCAATATTTTGAGTCTCATAAATCATATTTTTGATAGCAGCATATTTATGAATTTAATCAATGTTAGTTTTAATATAGTATATATATGAATTTGCCGAAAATTCTAAAATGTATTTTTTTTCATAAATGATAAATTCAAGATAAAAGTTGTCTACTACATATCTCATTCAAATCTCATTATAATTTATAAGACATGTATATTACATAATATGACATGAACGTATAAATATTAGATAATAATGTACGTTTTGCCATTATATACGTTAATAAGATTTTTTTTGTCCAACTTGTTTAGAAAATTGATATCCACGCAACTCCAATTTCATTCTATGGGTGATTTTCCAAAGGAAAATGATAAATAAGAAAACAACACATCTCAAAATAAAATATACATTTGAAAGCTTGTGAAATAATATTTTTTTGTTATGATAAATTATTGAGTGAAGTGGATGGAGAATTTTTTTTAAGCAATTCAATCCGCGAGTATTTTCTTTCTTCGTATAGTCTTCTTTCTCTCATGAATCATCCCTACAAAAAAATCATTGAGCATTAATAACGCACAAAATAGTGGAATTTGATTTATGTGATATTAACTTTATCGTTATTTATTTAAATTTTCCCTTAAATAATGAAAGAAAGAGGGCATTGAGTCATAAAGATGTAAGTATATTTACCTTTAAGTATGACAACACCACAAATCTTGATAGCACCTAAATTAGAACAAAACAACACTTAAAAATGGGGATGAAACACTTCATCAACAATCAGAATTTAAAAATAAATAAATAATTAATTTAAAACCATAATAAAATTACCTTACCTTCATATACTTATACTTATTACCTTGATGTTGATACACGATGGGAGTAAAAAAAATATTGGCTTGAATTTTGACTCACAAATGTTGCCTTCCATCAAACATTTATAGCCAATTGATTATGTGTTTTATGACAATTTAATATATACATAAATATGTAGTAAAGTTTTGTGACTTTTGAGCATAATTTTTCATTATTAGCAAATTTAATTCATACATAAATATGGATGAAATGTGAAAGGTTTGCTCTACTATACATAAATATGTAGTATAATTTTAATACTTTTGAACATTATTTTTCATTATTAGCAAGTTATAAAATAAGAGATTGTAAATTTTTATGAAATCTAACATATTATAGTTTTAAAAATTAAAAGGCTAATATTTAATGTTAAGTATGTTATTATTTGCCCTTAATATTTACAAATTCTTACTTTTTATAAACGGCGTAAAAATTAGAATTATATGACATTTATTTGTTGCTTAAAATATTTTAACAATAAACATCGATATTTTAAATTTATTAGGAATTTGGATTTTTAATTGTTATTTGATTTATCTAGAAATTTAAAAGGTTAAAGTTTAATGTTTGTTAAGTTATTTACATTTAATGTTTTATTTTTTTTTTCTTTTCCTTTTTAAAATAAGATATAATGATGTGGCTCCATGTCATGTGTAATAAGTGACGTGACTTTTTGTTAATCCTAGGTGGCATTGTCTACGTGACATTTTAGGTTACCTTTTAATAATATTGTATAGATGTAATGTGTGCCTCATTATTGTCATGAATCTCCATCTAAATGGAGATTGATGTTAATGATTCTGATATCCACATCTTTTATAAGAAGTAGAATCAAATTTCATAACAAAAAAAAATTAAAACGCAATGCTGTTAGAACTAATAAAGAAAAATTTCCGATGGGATGCGAAGATAACAAAAAAAAACTTAACATTGAATAACATATTTTCACCTTAAGTAAAATGTTTGAGCAATACTGATGAATAAAAGGATCATGGATTGACTATATTTTTCTAATCTGACAGGAGAAGAAAGAAAATCAGTTAGATTAGATTCATAAAAACAATATCAAGAATTATATGAAGAACAAAACAAAAAATTAAAATTAATACAACTGAACGTAACAAAATTAAAAGCAGAATAACAAATAACGAAAATAAAATATGTAATGAATAACAAAAATAAAATATGTAATGTTTGGTGCAAGCAACTTATAAGTACGTACGTATCAATCTGTATATAATGATATAACTCAAGTATTATTTCAATTTGTATACCTCCAAATTCTACTAAAATTTTAAATCTATTCTATTTAGTTTGAAAAAGTTCTAAAAACGGAGATACAAACACCATGTATTTATAGCATAATGCTTATTGCATTATGGCTAGCAGACTACTACCTTGTGAATCTTTTTCTATGTTATATTCATGTGTTTGCATAGGAGACTACAACTACAACCTCTCTAACTATATAATTTAGGATAAATCTTAAGTGTTTTGTGAAGGTTGAGATTCTCGAAATATTTCATAAATTCTATCTTTTCTTATTTTTATTTTAAAACCCTTATTATATTCTTCAACCAATCAAGTCGCGCGAAAAAAGCCTCATTTAATAATATAGATAGATTTGATTTAATTTATAATCTGATTGGTTGTAATCTGATTGGTTGTATATCTTAATGATATCTTAATGATTTTGATTTCGACAAAAATATGGTAAACGTTGAATACTTATGAAATATTTATGGAATATAATCTGATTGGTTGTAATCTGATTGTTTCTAGTCATCTATTTCTTAGTTTTGATTTTGATTGGTAGAGAATATTTATGGAATATTTAATTTGTAATAAAATATTATGGAATATATGACGTGTCATAAATTAGAGCTTCTGATTGGTCTACGAAACATTATTTTGTGAGGGTGAATGTGAGTGCGAGAAAGAGTGAACGCTGAAACAATATTGCGCCACGTATGCAATTTGACATTTTGTTTTTATAGTAATGATGATATTACCATTATTATTCCACTAGCAATTTGTAACGCCCTCAATAAAAAAAACTTATAATATTAATAAAGTATATATATTTTCGGCTTATTACATTCTACCCTTCTTAAAATAAGTTTCGTCCCGAAACTTGAATTACCTTGTTTTAGAACAAATGAGGGTACTTGTTTTTCATTTCCAGCTCGGTTTCCCATGTTGCTTGTGACATATCATGGCGAGACCATAAAACTTTCACCAATGGAATAGTTTTATTACGAAGAATTTTCGCCTTTCGATCTAAAATTCGAATTGGTAACTCCTTGTAGGTAAGATCTTCCTTAACTTGTAAAGGTGGTATATATGTTAATAATATGACTTGGATCAGAGACATACTTCCTTAAAAGTGAAACATGGAAAACGCCATGTATCCTTGACAATTCTATCGGAAGATGAAGTCGATATGCCACATTCCCAACTCTTTCATTTATACAATTTATACAATTTAATATTTACCCTTATTATATATGTGATTGTTCAAGAGTACGTATTATAGTATAAAAATAATTTGGTAAGATATGTATAAAAGAAACTTAAGGTGGAAGAAAACAAATTGTATTTGACTACTTACCAAGCAAATTGTATTTGACTACTTACCAAGGTAAGTATGGTGTATAATCACCGACAATGAAAGGCTATAAAAGCCAACTAAAGTTTCTGAATTTAGCAATATACAAAACAGTAGAAAGTAAAGAAAAGAAGAACAAGTTGTACGAAAACTACTTAAATCATCTATATTTACCTACCTACTTAATAATAAGGTATGATTTCAGGACCCTTCGTCGATAAAAGTAATTATTTACCTTTAAATATAGTGAAATAAGGACTTAGAAATAAGCGGTTATTATCAATTTTATTGTTAATTTCGTCATAAGTTTGTTATACCGTCTCATGTTATATTTTCGTTCGTTATAATATAATATTAATCACGTCTTTCTTTTTATAATCATGATATATATACATTACGTAAAGAAAGGATTTGAATGTGTGATTACATATTTTTCCTTATAATGTATAATTGGCCAATTATAGCATTCGGGATACGATTACAGAAAGAGATGACATTACAAATTTTAACCTATGTACATGGAAGGGGGCACGACCTCATAAGAACTAAGGTTCTAATTATTACTGACGAAAGTGTCAGGGGTTTACACAGGTCTTAGATCTGGGATCCTGTGTACATAGATGGGGGCGTAGCCTAGGGGAGTTTCTACTCCGTAATGTGTCTCATTTCAGTAATGGTAAACCGATATTCAATATCTTGCATGTTATGATAAAATGACAGGGTATTCCAATTGACAATGGACTGGTACAGGTAATAATTAAATAAGAATTATTTAATTAGGACCATTGAAGGTAACTGAGATCATATTCAGTCAGTGTTGACTGATTTTGTTTATTCAATTTTTTTTTTCAGGTTTCTGTGCTGGGGAACCGAGGGAGTGAGTTCATTATAATTTTAACTTAGGATATGATTAGTATGTAATATAAGAGTTGCTGAGTAGATCTTGTAGCCTTGTATTTCCAGTACAGGAAATACGGCGGTGACGCCTTGTAATAAATTGATTTTCAAGTTATTTTTTTATATATAAATAAAACGTACTCGTTATTTCATTTGATTTCACTTTAATATATAAATTTTATTTTATTGCGGGCGTTACACAATTACTTTATGATTTGTTCTTATCATTTATGTTTTTTTATTCGATTTGCTTCATCGTATAAATAAAAAAACACTCTATATATAGAATATGGAGTATGTCTATTGAAAAAAACTAATGTATATTTTATTAGTTACTTGAAAATAAATATTAATTTGTATCTTTCTTAATGTCTAATCTAAATATATATTGAAAACGCTAAAATAATGATACGAAATGCATGAATGATAAATGAGGGTAGACGATAGACGTTGGACGAAGAAAAAAATCGGCCATGGTCAAAATTTTACCCTAGCTTCGCCCCTGCTCACCATCGATGTAAGAGAGTGAACAAATCAAAAACAGATTTTTGGTTCTTCTTCCTTAGTCATCACTACCAACAAAGAATACCAATAATCTACGGAATTACTTTTTCACATACGGATTTTACTTTTTCACATACATTTTTTCATAAAATTTCCAAACCATGCCCTTTTTCCTAAACATGAACAAAACAACTCTCCCTTCTTCCTAAACATAAACAAAACAACTCTTATATATTCATAATTGTCCTAATATTAAATCTAATTACTTTAAAAACTTTAACAATAGATTCTAATTCTTCAATTACTGAAATAAGTTATTTATTAGCAATTATTAAAACGTTTATGGGATGGATGATACGGTAATCGGCGTCCGCGTTGGACGGAAGTCGGGTACTAGTGGTTGTATTCGGCGTCGGAGTTCAATAAACCTGTTGATGATTGTGCTTCCCGTTTCCACGCACATTATAATGTTGTTGGGTTAATTGTTCATCCTTTTTTGTTTATTTTACATAAATTCTCATTGAAAGCGGATAATATCCATTACAAATTGAAGATGGATAGTGTCTCTCTCACAAAATGCAATTGGCATGATCCATTAAAATGCTCCATTTTTCTCCATTTGTCTTCCCATCTGCATTGTTGTGAGAGGATATTATCCGTCTTCAGTTTGTGACGGATATTAATTGTTATTTTTGTATTAATTAGTTTATTTTTTGTTTTAAACGCGTGCAGAGGGAGGTTGGCCGAGGTCGGTGGCGTGGGGTCAGCCGGAGTAAGGGTTTCCGGCGAGTGGAGTGATTGGTGGTAGGGAATGGAGGTGGGTGGTGGTGATTTAGTAGTGAAGGGGCTAGGGAAGGGAGAAAAAAATGATTTGGCAAAAGATGAAAAAATGACAAGGGTATTATGGTAAAAAGCGTATGTGAAAGAGTAAAATTCGTACGTGAAAAAGCACGTCCCATAATCTATCAAAGTCCTAATAAAGTTTTAAATTGTCTTTGACTGAATCTTGACTCTAATTTCAATGAAAATTATACAATGAGTGAATTCCATGAGTAATTTCATTTGGTAAAAAAAAGATGAGTGTAAAAAAGTAGAACCTAAAAAAGTACGACGAATAATGTATAAAGTTTGCGATGAGTATAAAATAAATTTAAATAATAAAGAAATAATAAAAATCAACAATGTTAGAAGGCCCAGGAGTTTTGGAGATCAGTCTGTCTTGCTTCAGACCGCATGTTCCGTCTGAAACAATAAGACGTCTCATAAGTGAAAATTACGTGGTGGGACATCCCCATATGTTTTTCCACTCACTCCCTAAATAGATATTTTACGAGAAAAAATAGTTGAAATAAGAGTTAGGCTATTTAGCGTATTACTACCTAATAAGTTTAAAATTTTACATCTTACTACCTAATATGTTCAATTCTTCAAATAACAACCTAATAAGTGTAAAAACTTACACGATTACTACCAAAATGACGGAAATTGCTAAAAATGATGGAAATCAGTTTATTCGTCCCGTTTAAATTTAAAACCTAATTTAATACCTAAATTGCCCTTCCCCCTCCTTCCTCCATTAAAACACCATTAAAGTACAAGGTGAAACTAAAGAAGATACAAAATATTTAATCTAGGCGCGACCTTGTGTGTATTATTTGCAATCTAATTTACGTAAAGCATTACATCCTTCATTGTACTTCAGGTAAATAGTAGTAGGAGCGGGCACGGGAAAATTGTACTTCAACTTTCTAATTATTATTTGCAATCAAATTATGGAAGCATTACAACTAATCTATACCGGCCAGTACTTGACCGCGAGCGATGACAAAGTATCCGTCACCCTCACCATACCGGGCAGTAAAGAGTGAAAATAAAATGAAAAAAATCAAATTAGGGAAGGGTTTTATACTGAAAATAAATGAAAAAAATGCTTACTGATTCAATTTGAGAAGACAACAGAAGATTACCTCCCTCTAGTGCTGCAAATTAGACATGTTCATGGAATTTTTGATGTATAAAAATGGCGGCAGGAATAATTACTTTATCGTGAGCTTTTACAGGGAAGGGAGAGGGATGGGTAAAATTTTAAGAGGGAATAGGTTTATTAAGGGAAGGGTAAGATGGTCATTTAACTTAACCCGAACATTTAAAACTAACTTAAGTTTGGTTTCCGTCAAAAAGGTAGCAAACTGATTAACATTGTGTGATTTTAGGTAGTTAGTTGCAAAATTTATTATATTAGGTAGTAAGACGTAAAATTTTAGATTTATTAGGTAGTTATTTGTCATATTTCCTAAGAAGTATAGTGTTTGGATATAAGTAGGTAACGGAAATGGATCCTCTCCATTTCTTTTCTCTCCATTTCCTCTCACAAACATTACTATATTATATATTCCAATCCCTTTCATTTACCTTTTTATTTCCAAATAAATCTACAACCATCGGATCGTTTCCAAATTTAATCCGAACCGTTGAAAAGTAATGGACCTCTATTTCTTTTCGAGAAATGGAGAGGATCCTTACTCGTAGGTAACCATCTAAAAAAGTTTCCTTTCTCGCTTAGGAGAGAAAAGATGAATGGGCATGTGAGCATACTGCATATGGGCATATGGGCATTGAGCGTGTATGAGTGTATGACCTAAAGTTTGGAGAAGAAAATTACCCGCCATATTTGGTATTCCTTATCATGAATCATCTAACGGCATAAATAAGGCCAAGTCACCAATTGGTCGTAACCACCCAATACCTTCCACGTGTACTAACACAGTAGAGCCATGTCGAAGCAACTGCAATTCTTCCGCCATTTCTCTTCTTTTTCTTCCCAACTTCTGCATTCTGTATATCAGAGAAGAGGGTTATTGGTATTTTTTTAATCTTAAAAATGACAATACTGAAGCGAATTGCTCAATTTTCATTTAATAATTCTCGCCTAATTCTCCGTAGTAACCCTAATTTCATCCGCCATTACTCTGTTGCTCAAGGTACATGATCCTATTTTCATCTTTTACACTAAATTATGCATCTAATCGCATCGTTCATCCTCAATTTTCATTACGCAATTATTGTTTTACAAAGCTTATTGCAATACTTGTTTTTTGAATCTTGATCATGTTGAATCATATTTGCGTCCATGAATGTCTCATAATTTGATTGAATTTATGTTTATTTAATTGTACAAAAATTGACTAAGAAGACTACAAATTTGTCTAATTAATTATTCTATTAGACTTTCGTAATCGTGTATGGAAAGAATTATATCGAATTGATTAAGTTGTTATTACATGTATACATATTTATATAGGGTTACAAGGCCATGTATATACGGAAATAATAAGACCATAATATATGTTCCAATCTTTACCAATAGTATAGCCATATTGTTTGCCATAATTGAGGAAGATATGATGCTAGGATCTTGATGTGATCTTGATGTGAGCAACGGCCGTGGCTTGTTACCCCTCAAGTTGGAGCATGGAGAATTGAGATGCCCAACTTGGAGAGTAATTCGCTGAAAGGAGCACGACCCAATGCTTTAGTGAATATCGGCCAGTGTCTACATAACTTGTGGTGATAGGAATGATCTCATCTCGAATAAAGTGACAATTGATCTCGATGTGCTTAGTTCGTTCATGAAATACCGGATTAGGGGCGATATAAAGAGCGGATTGTCTGTCACACATTAGCTAGCTTGATCGGTTGAATGTGATGAATTTTTGTATTTTGGTGGGCCTAGTTAGATTCTTATAGTGTTTCAGTGTGCTAACTCAAAGAAAACATTTGAATTAGTGTGTTCTAACTCATCACTATGATGAGTATAATCCTACAGTCTCTACTAGGCTGATGAAGTGCTTATGGCTATTGGCTTCTAGCCCTCAATCCATGATTGCATAGGCGTTGATGTTTATTGAGTCACTAATTTGGAACAATTGCAAGTGAAGGATAAGGTGATAGACCGTGTGTTTGAGGATCTAAATATGGGATATTGTGATCTTACATTCTTTAGAAATGAGAAAGGTTTGGTGTGTTAGTTTTGGAGGATTTTGCACGGATAGGTGGAGTAAAATTCGTGACAAGTGGCATTAATATATTAACATACATGTTATCACTGGCCTTGGCCTTGGGTAGGCTGGGGTGGAATTTTACCTTCCAACTTCACTTGGTTGCAATTGATGCTGAGGGTTCTTGCTTTCTTTTCTCAATTCTACCTACAGCCAATCACAATTAGACATTTGTGTGAATTTAGTTTCTTGTCATGAAACCTTTTTTGACTTCCTTCTGTCAAAGTTAAATGGTGTCTTTTATCTGAGTCACATGATGTAGAATAGTATGAGCACTTATGGGTAATGGATAATGCCTTTTCTTTGAAAGTCATGAAACTACTTTACCTATTAAAATTTGGGTTTCATCAGTATTTGAACCTGGTCCTGCTACCTTGTTATACAGCGTTTTTGCAAGTTGGTTCATCTAGTTTATTCTGTTGCTTTTGAGTATGAACCAACTAACCAAGGGCATATGGTTGTTTGCTACACCAAATTTCATAAGGTTTTCTTTGAGGGTTCAACTAAACCCCATGAAAGCCCACTAGATTCGCCACTATATCTAGTCCTGCCACTTAGTAATGCGACGTTCTTGTATGTTTTCATCGAGTAGTATGCAAGTCAATGTGCATTCATAATACTAATTAGAGATATTTCATACAGGACCATATGTACAGTATAAGAATCTTGTTGAACAAGGGAAGTTGCAACATGATACATACCAGGAAAGAGTAGCCTCAGAGTTGGAACATCTTCTTGCAAGGCTGAAACAATATGAGAAAGACATGGAAGATTATCATGTACGACATTTCTTAGTGCACCATGAGATACTGTCTTTGATGAATTATTATGGCGTGGATGACATTGTTTGCATCATTGTCGGACTTACAATAACAGGAAAAGTTAGCTAAGTGGGAGAAGAAGAGGGAGGATGAGCATCGCGGCATATTAATGCAAGAAGCAGAGCACATACAACAGAATGACATGTGGTCATCTATTAAGAAAAAGCCAAAAAAGCTAGTTGATAGCTTATCTCGGTGTGATTTTCTGTTCAAATTACTTCTCCTGCAGTTTCCCTAATCATTGAGTTGATAGGTCCATAATTGAATGAACATATCCTTAAATTTTTAGGCTGGGGAAAAAACTCAAAATGCTTGTTGTATCTAGTTGTGATAATGTAGTCAACTGAAATTCTTAATCTAACCTTTTGTCTTTTTCTCTCCTATTGTTTTTGGGGGTGGTAGAGGAGGAAGTGTGTGATGAGTATGAATCTTCCCATTTTGCAGATGGAGTTTATTAGATAAGTACAAACCATTTTGGTGAGGTCCTTTGGTTTTCAGCATTATCCCTCCCTCATCCTGCAGAAAATTTGTAATCTAACCTGCTTTTCATCCTGCAGAAAATTTGTTCATGTTTAAACCCTATTCTTAAAGACATGATATCTGAATTACCCTATTTTGTCAAAGCTGTAAAACATAGGGTAAGGTAAATCCCACAAAAATGATTTTTTTTTTTATGTAATCCGTAATAATTATGACATACGAAGTTACTTCTGTAAGGTAAAAATGTGAAAAATAATATGATTACGAGCACTGAATTAAGAAGAGATACCTAGTTTGCCGGCACTTTTAGGTTTGAATCGGTATTCCTTATGGAAAGTTATGATTTTCACTCTGTTCTTCCCAATGGCTATTTGTATTTATCAATCCAGCTCTAGTTTTTCTTGTCGATGGAAAAACAAAGGAGCTACTCTGCCCATTATCAATTGGTTTTGAGATGGAACCTGCTTGAACTTATGAAGTGGATAATCTTCTCCTCGATGAGCACAACCCAGGCCCACATGCGAATTTAATAGTTAACCTGAGTCTGAGGGCCTTGAATTGTAATTTTTCCATTCGTTTTAATAATTTTTAGTGTAACAGCCTATGGTGTTTTAATGAGTGCAATTATGGTCTTGTTTCAGGAAGATGACTCAGGGAGTTGAACCCGGAGTTGGAAAATGGGTATCATATCTTAACCGGGAGAGGAAGCTAGATTCAATGGTTGGCCCCCGGCCAACTGCTCCTGTGGCTCCTAAAGGATTATATTTGTATGGAAATGTTGGAAGTGGTAAACTGTTATTTTCTGCGTATGATTAGACCAGCGTTTTTTTTCTTGTTTTGAAGGTTATTCCTTCTGCTTCCTTTCAAAGTTCATTTCACTTTGTTTACATAAATCAGTGCATTTGGTGGGAGAATGGTTATTTCCTTCTTGACGCCCAATGATGTTGGAATTTTGTCAGCAAAATGTAGTGAGCCATATACCCAACATGGATGATTTTGTTTATATGTTGAAATTGTTATACTACGATATTATGGGGGTGGGGGGTAGTTGGACGACTTGCTACTTTTCTAGCTTAATCTTAATGTGCTCTAATTAGTTGTGTAGATTATTTTAGAGTACTTTTGACTTTTCTTTCTAGACTTTACTTAATTATACAAGAATTTTCTAGATTAATATTTTCAACAAAGGAGTGATGGCAGCCCTTTGTCTTTGTTGCTTTCAACAGAGGATATCTTAATTGCTTTATTGATTGTGCTTGTAGGAAAAACTATGCTTATGGACATGTTTTATAGTGCTACTGAAGGACTTGTTAAGTACCGGCGAAGGTTTCACTTTCATGAGGTAATAAATGTTTATGAAGAAAAAGAACGACAAAGGGAATTAAGAATCATACTTAGTGCAATGGAATTGGAAGAAGAGAGTAGAAAATGGAAAAGCTGAGAAACCCTGATACGTTTAACCAATTATTTAAGGGTCTGATATGCATTTCATGATCATTCATTGGGCAGGCTATGCTTGAGATTCATGAACATATGCATAAATTATGGAAGAATCAGATGGAGGAAAAATCCTTGCAAACAAGTGTATCTGGTTGGATTAAGAACCTGCCTTTTGATAATAAAGTCAAAGAATGGTTAGCTGCTGAAGAGCAATATAAGCAAGAAGTACAGGTGAAAAACATTCTTCCTGCTGTGGCAGACAAGTTTTTGGTAGATCGGCAGAATGGGGAAAGAGGAGCCAGCGTTCTTTGTTTTGATGAGATACAGGTTAGTTTCATGTACCCTGCTAGATATTTGTATTCCCCTCTCTATCTTGTATGTCTCTCTCAATTAAATGATGCCAGCTAAAATCTCTTTCCCAGAGGAGGGAGGACAGGGAAGTCATGATGATATTTTTTTCCTTATATATATATTTTATTATTATCATGGATTATATTTGGAAATAACCTATTTGAGTTAATAACGTGGAGAAAAGTTTGCGTTTATCCGACGTTTCTTTCTCGCTAATTGTGGGAGCCCTTGAGGCAGTGGGGTAATGACATTGTTTAGCAAATTCAGCTTTCTTGTAGATTGCTGTTGCTAGACATTTTAAGCCATACAGAACTGAACATGAGCTAATACGTTATTGTCTCTACATAAGTCAGTGTTTTCCTTTCTATTTTATCAATGTTGAATCATAGCCAAGTAACATGGAAAATGTACAGAACATTCTATGTTATAGAGAGCAATTAATATAATAATAAACTGATGTGCGTAGGATTAAGTCTGATCAATCTTGCATATTCAAATGGTTTTTTTACATGAATCTATTGAGATTGCTTTGAGCCTTTTACCCTGAAGTGATCGGTGTCTTGTATTCTAACGAGAAAAATTCCTGGAGGAGTTGATGTGTCTAGGTCCTGCAATGTAGTAATATGTTAAATTTTGAGAGGATCTGCCGTGGCCCATGGGTGTTTATTGGGCTTTAGCATGTGTAATATGATGGGGATTGGGGAACTTTGCCCAACATGTGTTGACTTGTGGACAAGAACGTGACAGAACCCTTCAAGTGATGAGCAGTGAATTATCCCATTTGGACTCTGAGACTTGTTTAAGCACAAAAGACATTGTATGTTACTTCCTATAAGTCACGGACATTGTCATCTAATTGAGATTATTCTTTGTTTAGTAGCTTGCTTAGGTGGTTTAGTAAAGCCTGAAATTTTGATGTATGAAGCATCCACTAACGGAATGCATTGTTTATAGTAGGAATTATATTGTAACAAAGTTGATCGGGCAAGTCAGCTTAATATTGTCATCCTTTTGCTTTGTATCAGACTGTTGATGTATTTGCTATTGTGGCATTGTCTGGAATTGTCAGCAGATTGCTGAGCACTGGAACTGTGCTTGTAGCCACAAGTAATCGAGCTCCAACAGACTTGAATCAGGTACCATTCTAGTTACAGTAGTTGCAACATGAGCTTATCATTGTGTATTATGTGAGAGCTTGTGCCTTCTTTCTTTCTTTTTCGGTGGGGGGTCAGGGGTGAAGGTCCTTATCAGTCGTTAACAATATGTCAATATGTCCATCTCCATTTATGCATGCCAGTTCTACAATTTTCATTTTTGGATGTGATAATTGCGCTGTTGCCTTGTTGGTCAATCTTCCATGAAGGAGTCAAGGACACAGATTTCATTTGAAGTGATAGAACATTCGAATGGGCAAATGGGCCTGGGCCTTACCCGAATGGAAGAGACAAACACAAGGGAGGGTCCATTTTAAAACCAATTGGCAATAGGAGGAGTAGCCCTCTTGGTTATTATGTGGTATAATCTCTCTTCTCTACGTGGGTTTTATATTCTAACACACCCTCCTCAAATGTGAGATCCCTTCGAAACCTAGGGCAAAACCATGGAGCGCACCGGAGTGGGAATTATCGCATCTTCAAAGAGGCCCTCCACTGGCGCATAATTTGGGGCCAGTTTAAATTCAAAAACCTTGGCTTTGAAACCATGTTAGAACATGCAAATGGGCCTGGGCCTTACGCAAACGGATGAGAGACAGACTACTTGACAAACACAAGGGATTTTCCATCCTAAAACAATCAATAGGAGTAGCCCCCTTGGTTAGAAAGTGATACAATCTCTTTTCTCCAACCAATGTGGGACATTGACATGTGGGTTTTATATTCTGACACGAAGTATTAGGTTGTGCCTGATTTTCCTTGTTATATTGCTCCCTTTACGGCCTCTTGTTATGCACAACTGCTAGACGCTTCACTAGTGGACTGATTCCCTTCTCGATTTGGAACCTTGTGACAGTAAAAAACTGATTTCAATCATTTCTTTTGGTCTAGGATGTTTATATGACCGTTTCAATATTCAGGTTGGCTTTTCATTGGTCATTAATGATATAAGGAGTGGCGAGTGGTCATTCTGGATCAACGTAATCATTTATTCTGTTAGTCTCTAACTGACCCTTGGGCCAAAAAAAATGTCATATATGTAGGATGGAATGCAGAAAGAGATTTTCTTACAGTTAGTTGAGAAACTTGAAGATCACTGCGAAATTGTTCCTATTGGAAGTGAGATTGACTATCGCCGGCTTATTGCTCAGAGGTCTGTGAACAAGGTGAGATGCATCCCCACCAATTATACTACTTCCTCTGTCGAAATTTTGTGGATTACCTTGTGGTGCACGGACACTTTATATCTTGCTTGCATCATTGCTATGGTTGATTGATTATTTCCAACATGGGAAATCTCTTTCACGGGCAGGTTCACTACTTTCATCCTTTAGATAGTGATGCTGTACACGAATTTGACAAGATGTGGAGTGAGGTCACCAGTCAGTCTGGAGGAGTTGTGACGACTATGACCCTTCCGGTAATGTTTGGGAGGTACTGTCCGTTTCTTCCAGTTTGTTGTAAACTGTATTAACTCATATTTTGGAATTCCGACCTAATGATGGATTTTTACACAGGACAATAGAAGTTCCTGAAAGTTGCAATGGGGTGGCACGGTTTTCGTTTGATTACCTCTGCGGCCGAGCGGTAAAGTGCTTTTTTGTCCTTTGTTTTCACGCGGGTTTATGTCTGAAATCATAATTTTCACAGCCAAGGATAATGTTTATTTTATGCTTGCTTTTGTATATAATATAATGCAGAAACATATTTTTACCTGATTATGAATATGACAGAATGCTTGCTTAAACCTCCTTAGGTCTATATCTTTAAGTCAAGCTCTTTAAAAAAGATGTTTAGTCACCAATTTTCTGCAATCAGCCTTTGACCTCCCTATGTATATACCCGCTCAATCCCAAATCCATGCTCTCTTCGTCAAATTTCTACATGCATTCTCTTATGATAGCCTTTGGTATTGAGCCAATTCAGTATGGTCGATTTTTGATGCTCAACTAAATATGTAATCCACTTTGGAATTGGTTGAAATGAAGAGAGATTCCTCTTGTTTCTAAGCACCAGATGCATTATGCAGAGTTTAGTAAGCCGATGTTTCATTTTAGTGGGATTAGTGGTGGCGACGAAAGAACCTTAGCAGCTTTTGAGGATGACTGTATTGGTGAGGCCTCTAGGGTCAGGTCAATTGAGGATGTTGGAAAATTATTGAAACTTAAGCCTTGTGTCTCCGCTACCATTGATTTGCAATGATTCCTTGGGGGTAGATTGCAAGCTTTATCTACATGGTCTCCTTCTGTATGTGTATGAGCGTAACCCCTAGTTTTTTTAACAGGTGCATCCCCGTTGTCTTCTTGTACATGTGCATCACTCCCTTGGTGGGTCTTTTAATTAAAATCGTGCATTTATATATAAAAAATGTGCAGACTTCCAGTAATCTCACCGAAGATTTCTATATCAGTTTATAAAGGGAAATGGCTTATTTTCCTTTCAAGAGTATAACCACTGTAGCAGTAAAGAAGATTATGATGTTTTTAAGCAAAATTGATATATTATTTCTTATAGAAATCCTGGCTCCTGAGGCCCATATCCATAGTTTACGCTTGGAATTGGATTTAAAAAGGTAAGTAAATCATAAAGTCCACTATGGAGTATTGATTATGGGGGACATGGTCCTCAAGACATTTCCCAAATGAGAACTAATTTTAAGTTATGTGGTTTAGCTTCCTATGGTACATGTTCTTTTGTTAGTTCTCTCTTCGTAATCCTGTTATACTTAGAAATAAAAGCTTAGAGCTTTCTGGTGTAGAGTACGCCAATATGTAGTGTTAATGATAGCTTACTCAGGCTTCTGCTATACTTGGTGCTCTTCATAAATATCTTAGTGAAGCCTTTCAATCATTAAAATTCCCGAATTTGCTTGTTCAGTATCTATCTATCCATATTTATCTTAGATGAATGTTTTTTTGACATTTTTATGCTGTTAGGTTGGTGCAGCTGATTATATCGCAATAGCTAACAATTTTCACACCGTCTTTATTTCTCATATCCCTGTAATGAGCATGCGTATCCGCGACAAGGTACTCCTCTTGAGTATAAGGCTGCCTAAAGAAGTTATTAGAATTTACATTTTGTTTTTTGTTGGTCATTTGCGGCATATTCGTTAATTTTTTTGTTACCCCTTCAAAATGGTATCTAATACTCCTGAGCCACGCCTCTAAAGTTAAAATGTCACATGACATATATTGATACAAAATGAGTAACATTCACACCGTATGATCAAATTAAAGGGTAAAAAAAGCAAACTGAAAGCGGTTAAATAGGACTATGGCAGGACAAAGTTAATGTTCAGCAATCAGCATACATGGGCAAAGGCCTTGAACATAATCTCTAATTAATGTTGCTTAATCTTTTTTTTTTCTTTATGAGCCTGGGTATATTTAATATTTCATCTCTAAAAACGAAGTTAGATTCATGGCTGCTTTTTCTCATTAGTACATTGGAGGATATACAATAAGTGAACGATGAGAACGTGAATGGTTTCAGTTGTCGTGTGGAATACATTTGAAAGTAATTGTAACCTAACATTGCCTAATAAAATACAGGGTTTATTATTTGATATATTGTTCTTCTCATCTGTTAGTAGTTTGTGAGATGTAACCTGAATCAGTTTTTACAAAAAATCACGTGTTTTTGTGACAACAGGCACGTAGATTTATTACTCTGATAGATGAGTTATACAATCGTCATTGCCGCCTATTTTCTTCTGCTGCTTGCTCAATAGACGACCTTTTCCAAGGAACGGAAGAAGGAACTCTATTTGATTTGGAAAGGCAAGTTCTTTCCCCGGCTTCTATAAGACTGCTTTCTAGGAATTTTCGTTTTTATTTTTATTTTTATTTTTATTTATTACATTTTAACAGATGGCTTCTATGCATGTTTTGAATGTTGGTTTCTGAAGTTTTTCTGTCCGTTATTATACATCTTTGAGGCTGCTTCCTGGATCTTATACAATAATGCCTGAGAGATATTTTTTTCATTCCCTGTTATTTATGGTTTACTTAAGATAATATTTTCCTGTATTGCATCAACATGACTGTAAACAGATTTACTTAGTGTATTTGGTGTGTTGTCGTCATCCAGCTTTCAGTTTGAAACAGAGATGGAAGGTTCGAAGCTACGAAGGGATGTGTTAGCAGAGGGTAGTGTGACCTCCAGTGATTCCTCAAGTGGGATCATATCTTTATTAACGGCAGAAGAAGAAATGTTCGCGTTTCGACGAGCTGTAAGTGACCCATCTCCTTTCTGGACGCTTATACATTCAATGATAGACAGTAAATAGTGGAGTCTTGGTCAGAGCAAGCTGCCTTATTTTATTGCCATTACCGGACTTATTCGGGAGAAGCTCTTCAGATACTAGAGATAAACACGCCATATTTTTCGTTCATGTTCTTCATTTTCTTCTTCTCTAATCTAGCTCTAGACTCAGACTTTACTCCACAAGGTCCATAACCATGATTACCACATTTGCTATGAATACGCCCTTACAAATTCGCGATCCGCTCTCGTAGAATGTGTGTTATAAGGATTTTCAGTAAGTGACGGGATAAAATTTACCCTTAACAATTCGCGATTTGTAGGGTAGCCTAGCGAATCCAGTAACCCTGTCCATAATTATAGGGTTGTGTCATTTGCTCATTTATAGTAGACATCATGGCTGGAATGGGTGCGTAATATCTGACTATCTGAGTACTTAAGATATATGAATAGGATAAAATAAACACCAAGATATCAATCATTCTTCCCCCTCTCCCTTTTCCAGGCAGCTGCATGTCTGATAGGTTTGTTACTATTCAATGTAATCCACACTGCAGCTTGTTTTGATTTCCGAATACTAGCCTTCCTCTGACCAATTTTTCAAGTGTCATATTTGCAATCCAAGACGGTTCCTAACTTCCTTATGCAGCGTACAGTGTACTAGGTTGCGACACAGTTCTTTAGGAGATGAGAGAATGGCAGTGTATGACACAACATCATCTATATTACTCTAACTAGGATGTAGGTACTACGCTCGGATAAGGGTACATAGTCAAGTGTTGAACTCGCCAAGACTCCTAAGTAGTGAGACACTTGGCCCGATGCTAGATTCTAAATTATCAGGACACCTTTAGAAAGTGAAAAGTAATTATTATTTTGAAATATTTAGAGTGATTAGAGATGTTTGTGAGAAAAGGCTTATAATCATACTACTAAATGCTGCATTTACGTGTCTATGCGTCTACTTTTGTCATACAACCAACAACCTCCTTTTTTCTTTTAGAAAAACCATCGGATTGGTAAGGATTACGTATGGATTCCTAACCAATATCATTGAATGTTACGGAGTATGTCTAACAGAGTGAAAATCATTTATATATTTATGTGCATCTTGATCAATACTGCATCTATTTTATCTGAAGCACCAAAGCAATACCCTAATTCTGAGAGCCCCTAACTAATCTTCAGGGCTTCAATGCAGGCCTCCCGGTTGATTGAAATGCAGACACCTTTGTACTTGGATGGAGTTCGTCATCTTCATCCTTCTTTCCAGTGCCAGCGGATTTATCTCGAGAATGATGGTTCAAGAAATTTGCAGTCTGAAATATAGCCTGAACCTCTACTCTGGTTTAGCATGTCTTTCTTAGAGTACGTGTTTGGCTAAATCTTATGTCAGATTGATCAATGAAATTATATGGTTATAATCATTCATTCAATAAATTTTGTATCAGCTGTTGTAACTATTGTCAATAATAATGACTTATATTATAGAGGCTCTCATTTTTACTGTAAAAATATGAATTCATCTTTCAAGTGTCTTGATACCTTTAATTTGCTTCAGTGAGTAACCTATGTTGGTCTGGTCTCTACTGTGTTTTAAAATGCGCCAGGGGCGAGGGAAAAGGATGTTCAGGTGCTGCTTTTATGCTTACTATGTATGATTAAACTTTCTACTTCGAGCTTCTATGTATCTGATATCATTACAAGGAGGAGGATAGAATCATAGAAAGAATTGGAAGTTGGAAGTGAGCATCTTAAACAGGTGGAATTCTGTTGAACTGGCAATGGAGCAGGAACCAGAGTGATTAGGTAATTTCCTTCTTCACTTTACTTCAACAGCATTAAGAGAATAATTTAGTTTGTTCTTGTCCTGGAATCTGGAGGCGCTGCTTTTATCTCAAATCCTGAAACGCGATTTATGAGCTAGGTTGGTTAAGAGTTGGTAGCAAGAAAAATGTACTAGTATTACATTTGTAGTGGCTGGTAAATTTGAAAACTCATTTTTTGTTGGATTCAGTGCCATCTTGTTGAACAATCATGTATTCAGCAGATTGACTATTTGCATTTTGTCATTAGAAGCTGAATCCATGAGCGGGAGTCTTTACTTTGTCCTTATGTTACATATTACCTCGCACCTAGTGTCGGACACTACACGGGTATGACACGTGACACTTTATTTAAAGCCAACGCACATGGATTTTTCATAAATAGCCCGTCAAATACTTGGATGCGTACCCCACGTCGGATACTTCTAAATGAATCTAATTAGCATCGGGTTTTCCCTTACTTGAAACTATGTTGCCTGTTTTATGCTTCAAGTCTGCCCTAGTAACAGAGGCATGCTATGTTGAAGAACAGAAGAGATGGACGTATCATGTACTTACTCTGCAAATTCAATATTTATTACTGCTCTGGGTGACTTTGAGATGGCATTAAAAGCTTTATCATTAAAAACCAGTGTTGCAGGACATGGAGTTTTTCCGCAGAAATCAGCCGTTGCAACGATGTTACCATTCTTGCATGGCCGATGTGGACCACTTATGCAGCGCACTTGGTATTGCCTTCCACGCGCTGCTCCATCATTCCACAACCCTTCACCTACCGATGCAAAGTATCCATTCTCTGGGAGCTGTTCTTCACTGTAGCCGTTGCATTTTGTAGCTTCATTTGGAACCCCGAGAAAAGAGTAAATTGTTAGTTTTTCTTTCGATTTTCTGGTGATAACTAAATGCACATCCGTCATAAAGTACCACAAATTATATTCCTTTATGTTTATTTTTTTAATGAACTAACATGTTGATTGGTTCAATATGTAGGAATGAAATGGATTGGGATGAGAAATCGTAGTAGTATGGAGCTCCAGTTCTATTCTTCTAAAAATTTGTGTTCATTTTAAATAACAAGTATGAAGGAATGGAGTTGGAGTTCAAGGGGAAAATGTGGGTATGGGATTCCAAGAAGTTGAAGCGGAGTTAAAATTTATTTGGTATCTAACTTCATTTCAAAATCATCCAGTTAAACACTTGAATTAACTAAACTCATTCCATTCAATTCCAAAATAACCAACAAACATGGGAGGAATGAAATGGATTGGAGTGTCATACTATAGTGGAATGGATTGAGATTCTCATATCACACTAAACTTGTTTAGTTTGATTATTTTTCAACTATGGAAAGAATGGAGTGGGAAGCTTGGGGGGAGTAAGGTATGAAATTCAAGGGAGTTAGAATGGAGTTAGAATCTATCAAGTATCTACACTAAACTTGTTTGTTTGGTTTGATTATTTTTCTAATATGTATGTCTTCTCTACCTGCCTCATGGACCGTGCCAATGTATCGGTCTGGAGGGTGAGAGACTCTACCCGTCCTCTTAGGCTCCTGAGAAATAGAACTGCAGTAGAAATGGGGGGTACATCTACCTCGATTACTTGCTCGGTTATTGGTTCTTGGACTTCAGATAAATCGAAAGTCCTGTTACTTTTTTTGTTCGAGAGAAACTATTTCTCCAAGAACTTCGCACTTGCCGCAACAAAAACTCGGTGTTCAGTAGGCGAATAAAAGTAGTGACCAAAATTCCTTTCCGATAACATACAAAGTAAGTCTTGACCGATCGCGGCCTCGCGGGCCTAGCTTGTGTTCGTGTCTCCATTTGACATAAGCTTCACAACCCCAAACCCAAATAAAGGATAAGTCCGGAACATTTCTTTTCCATATCTCATATGGGGTCTCGTCTGCAGCTTTAGTCGGACTTAGGTTTAGTACAAGAGCTGCTGATTGAAGAACAAATCCGCTGAATGAATCTGGTACAACTGTGTGACTCATCATGGATCGAACCATATCTAGTAAAGTTCGATTTCTCCGTTCCGGCACACCATTCAATTGTGGTGTTCCAGGTGGAGTTAACTGTGATACAATACCACAGTCTTTTAGGTGTTGATCAAACTCAGTCGAAAAATATTCGCCACCACGATCTGATCGAAGTGCTTTTATCTTCCTATTCAATTGGTTCTCAAACTTTTCGAAGGATTCACTTTAATGTTTCATTAAGTAGACATACCCGTATCTACTCAAATCATTTGTAAAGTGGTGAAATATCTATAGCCGTCTCTAGCTGCGATGGACATAGGGAGTATGTATGAGTCCTAAAAGATCACTAGCTCGCATTCCAATACCTTTAAAGGAAATACCATTCATCTTTCCAATGAAACATGATTCACACGTACCAAATGGTTCGTAATCAAATGGCATTATTGTCCCATTCTTAATGAGTTTATTTACGCATCTCTCATTTATATGTCTCATACGACAATGTCATAGATAAGTTTGTTCTTTGTCACCTACCTTAACCTTTTTATTATTATTCACATGATGAATTTCAGTAATTTGATCTAAAACAACGTCATTTATGGAAACTACTTTACCATAAATCATATTATTTAATGAAAAAGTACAACAATTATTCTTAACATTAAATTAGAAACCTTCCATGTCCAACATGGATACAGACAAAATGTTTTTAGATAACGATTGGAACAAAATAACAATTATTTAATTGCAATATAAATCCACTATGGAGTTTAAGTGCATACGTTCCAATAGAGACAACAATAACTCTTGCTCCATTTCCAACTCACAGATCAATCTCGCCTTTACTTAGACGTTGTACGTCCCTTAGCCCCTGTAAATGATTACACAAGTGAGAGCCACAACTAGTATCAAATACCCAAGTTGCGGAACTAGCGTGATTGAATTCAATCATGTGAATAAAAGAAGATATACTTGTGGGCATCACACGTCCAGCTTTAATATCCTCAAGGTAATTGGGGCAGTTCCTTCTCCAATGGCCAAACTGGTGGCAATGGTGGTACTGTATGTCAGTCCCCTTGCTCTTAATCTTGCTCTTTGATCTATTGGTCTCACCAGGCCCACTTTTTGCCATTGATTGACCCGACTATTTGAAGAATGACTTCTTCACACTTAAGTCAACTGTAGCCTTACCCTTCCCCTTAAACTTCATCATGAGGATATCCCGCTTGTTGCTCCCACTCAAATTAAGATCCTTCTCTGCTTGCACGAGCATAGAATAGAGCTAATGAAGACTTTTCTTCATGTCATTCATATAGTAGTTCACCCTGAATTGGGTAAACCCGTCATGAAGAGAGTGGAGGATGTGATTAATAATGATATCCTCATTGATCTTACACTGTAACGACTCAAATTTCTCAACATTCTCAATTATATTAAGAATGTGAGGGCTAACTGGTTAGCCCCTTTGGAGTTTCGCCTCAAAAAAGCGAACATCAAAATCATACTTAACGACCTCAGAGCTTGCGAGAATTCGTTATTTAGGGCGGTGAAAATCTTATTTGCACATTGAGTAATAAAGCGGCGTTGCAACTTGGATTCCATTGCATAGATCAAAACATTGTTTATAACACATGCCTCACGAGCGAACTTATCATATACAGTTCGCTGCGCCCAATCCTCGCTGTGGGTTCAGCTGTCATTGGCTCAATCAAATACTTGAGATTGCCATCAACGTCTGCAGCATTCCGTAATGTTGCCTCCCAATCATTAAAGTTTTTCCCATCATTCTTTAGCCGAGTGGACTAATTTATGTGGTTCATGCATGATCGGAGCCATAATTCACAGGTGAGTGTGGCAGAAGGGCCAACATTAACGTCACGGTCACTTATTTCAAACAGCAGTTTTTAATGATCTACAATACAATAAAGAAGAAAGTAAGTAAAACATCGAAAACTAAAGTCAATGTAAACAATTTTAACAACGACTTAATCATTTATATAATAAATCTCACTCATTTGGATTATATAAATGATCCCAAGACCTAATTTCTCTAAATTGATAGGCTAACCTTTTAGCTAATTCTACAGTAGAACTCTCGGTCGACAAATTTCTCAAATTTATCTCATAGTCCATTATAATCTAACACCTTTTAAACTATAATGTTGAGTTCAACTAAATCAATATGCACTACTTACCCAAGGTAGAAGGGGTCCATACAGAGAGTTACATGTCCAATATGCCCAGCGACAAACAAGGGATTCCCAGTCAATTGATCTAGAAAGACTAATATTAATTTTAATTAAGAGGGAGATCTCATCATTTATTTTAGATTCATTTTAAGTGAACAAACTGTTTAAGTGATAGGAATAAATGACGGCCTATTTGACATCATATGTCGCATAAAATCACGAGATATATACTATATGATCCAATTTACTGCAATTTTAGGTGGTTTGGTTTAGGCGGAATATGATGATATGCAATTAATTAAACATGCGATGAACAAGCAAACAAAAAAGTAAAATATAAACCGCGAAAGTTCTAGTGTGGCCTATCAACCTAGAGAGTACAACTTTGGAATTCAATCATATTGGTGCATCAACAAAGTGGGATGAACGACTTCAAATCTCCTCTTCAAAAATCTTCTTTCAAAATAAAATTACATTACTTTACATTTCCGTAAATCCTATTTACATTCCAAAAATCACAAAGTAATATAAAAAAACGAAAGAAAAGAAAAAGGAGACACGAGATCTCATTAATTACATCACCGATTACTTTTCCATCATTACGAAAAAACAATCAAAATTAAGGTCATCACACTAGATTACATAATATTACCATGCTTTAAATAAAACATTCATCGAAAAAAAAATGCAAACATCAACAATATAAATATAAAACATTCACAATGCAAAATATTTATGTAAACCCCCTTTATAATTTATATTATATGAAAAATTCCGTAAATTCTCACAAAGCCAATCGTATATGTCATACATATACTATAATCCATAATTAATTCAAAATATCGTATACAATGAATTAACTCACCATTATTTTAAACAATTTAAAATTATAAGGTATCAACAATATAAAAATACCATAAACGATTTATGATATCAAATTAAATTGATAAAGTAGCCAAAAAAATCGGGCAAATAGAAGAATTTTCGGAAAAAAATCTCCAAAAACAATTTCCGAAAAAACTTTCCAAAACATTCCAAAATTTTTTTTCGAAAACTTTCCAAAAAAAAATACCGGAGAAAAAACAAAGTTTTTTTTAATGATTTTCGTATTTTCGGGCCAAAAAAACTTTTTATTCATTATCGGATAATAAATAAAAACAATCAAATTGCATTATTACATTAATTATCATATAAGAAACGTAATATTCATAATTTTTGGGGGGGATTTTTATCGTAAACCAATTCATATTGTGTTGATTCTAATCTTTATTATATCAACAAATAAATCATATAAAGTATGACAATTTAACATTTAAATCAACATGATAAAAAAAAGGCCGAAACAAAGGGGGAAATAACGATTGTAAAAAAAATTACAAGATCCGATTTAACATCATATGTCAAATCAAGCATTACAACATACTTACTAAAACAATTTTAAAGCCTATGCTTTGACACCACTTGTAGGAAATATCGTAGATTTGATGATGATATTAATCATATTAATATCATGATTAGGATTATAACAAAATAAACTTTATTATGAACATAACAAACGGAATTAAATCGACATAAGGAGATAAAAAATAACTTTCGTTTCTTCTTTTTCGGCCAAAAAACAACCTAATACAAAAGATTTCAAAGTAGAAATCCTCCCACCAATTGCACCCAAGATATTCTCAAGAATATGCCTCACACGTTTTCTTGTTCTGGTCGTGCCTCACTTTTTCGTGTGTTTTTGTGCTACTAGTTCTTTGAACCCTATCTTACTGTTAATATATGTAAAGAGTTCGGGTGGAAATAATATGTTGAGAATCTTAACCGAATGAAGGAGACTTACACGGCTCAACTCTTTCCAAAATCAGGAGCCCCAACTCAAATAAAACACTCTTTTATTAGTTGTTGGAAGATATTTTGGAGGTTGATTTATTTATATATTATATCTATTAAATCATAATATACGGACCAAAATAAACAAGTATTTGGGCCGATATAAACAAGAGACGGAATACCGTTTTTACGAGACTTATCCAATATTATAATTTAACATATATATAAATATTAGGAGAATATAATTAATTATCGTATAATCAATTAATTTTAATATCACATATTAAAACTTATATCATTTATAAATATCGTATATTCTTAAATATATACATTACTTTATGAATATAACATTTGTATTTATTAACATTTAATTCATTTCTCCTAATAATCATTTAATCGTATTAAATAATTTATTCATATTATTTCGATGACTATCATTTACTCAATTTATACATCAATGTAATTATAGCAGTATATAACCACATTTGTTGGAACCATCCTATAGGTGTGACCGATAGGGACCAACTAATCACCGACATCAGTATGACAGTAACGTCAAACTTCTAGCAAAGCCAATTATTACTGATTTATTAATTAGTTGATAAATATACAAAGTATCCCCTTGTGATCCTGTAAAAGATTTAGATTGTAGTCGCAGTAATTGTGGAGGACACATGCTCCGTCAAAATGTCCATACCAATCTTATCTTTGATCATTCCACCTCCTAGCTTACCACCAGACTTACACATCAAACAAAACTCTATCCCGTACTCATTCTTTAATTCCTCGAAACTCACGACTAACAAGGCAGCTCACTCCTTCCATATGTATACACTAACTCACATCCTTATCATAGTACTCTACCCCACTATAATAACCTATTTTCATGTCTCGTAACTCCAGTCACGCTCACTCGATTTTCCTCCACTATTCTATTCCCATGGCATCCGGTCACATCACTCAACCACTCAAGTCATTACGTATTCTGTGTAACTCATTAATAGATTAAATATTTTTTCATCGCTTCTAATGTCATAAAAATATTTTGCCATAAACTCTCTCAGCATTTACTTTTTGCCATAAACTCTCTCAGCATTCGACTTATCTCCACTCACCACCAAGAAGCCCAAGCACTCAATGATTATCTTCCAATTAATTAACTTATCCTTATACATGATACTACTCTTATCTCATAAGCCTCCTTATACCGTTAAAATCTTCAAACTTTTACCTAACCATAACGACATCTTTGATACCCAAGTTTCCAATCGACACAATTATATTCAAATCCACATGCATGACACCATAATTCATAACTCACCAAACAAATAAATTCTCTTCCAATTACCGTAACGAAATCCTATTACGCACTTCCTTAGCCAACGTAACCATATCCATCTCCTTCCTTTATCTATTGCTAGTCCCAATAGTATCGACACACATATCCCTCCATATCCTCCATTCTCACATTCCTCCGACTTATATTAGTACTTGGCCATATATAAACATCACCACCGCACTCAAGCTCACGGAAATCTCGTCCACTTTCCCACATGCCTCACTCTATAATAACTCAATACGGTCATAAACTTTGTAAATAGTCTATTGATATGAATATAGTCAAGAGGGGGGGGGGGGGGGTTGAATTGAGATGCCAACTTTTTAAATTCTTTTCGATGGATGTAATATGTATGAGGGATGAACGAGTAAACAACAAAAACAATAAACGAGAGAAAGACACACGATATTTTTGAAGTGGTTCGGTTTCACAAATCAAAACCTACGTCCACTATTCACGATTAATAAAATTAGTACCTTTTTCCGAATTACAATTTTATCAACCCTACTCGTACAACTAGACGTTAGTTGTAACTCAACTAGGTACCGTTAAATACCTAACAAACTTCAAGTACCGTGAAATACTTGAATCACAACGAGTACCGTAAAATACTCAACTATCTTGTGTAAAATTGTAAATAAGATAAATCTCCTAAGATCTTTGTGTTCACAATTTGAACGAATAAGAACGAATCTGGCTCTTAAAATCTTGTAACGGAATATCGAAGTTTAAGCACGATTAGTACACAATCTCTTTTTTTTTCGGTTTTTGCGTTTGTATATTTGCTTGTGTATGAGACGTGATTTTTGAAGTATTATGTACGTGCTATTTATATTGAATTAGACCTAGGTATCTAAAGAATATTACTTTAACTAGAATTCTTATTCTAGGCAATATCCTAAATTAAATCTTTATTGATTTAGAAAAGATCTTATAAGATATAAATATCTTAAATAAAATCAGTTTCCTAAAACTTGTCAAGATATAGTAATAATAAAATTAGAACTATATCTTTTTTACCATAATCTAGATAGATAAGATATTAAGTAAATGTACCATATTTACCAATTCTATCATATTAAAAATATGAGAGGCGTGAGAAACATACACGGCATCATGGGACGTTGTCACGCTTCCCTAGATTAGGGTTTTGACAATTATGGATATAATTAAGTCCTTAGTATAGTAGGATAAACAACTAACTAATAAATTAATTATTTTAATCCTTTTTAACCATTAGATATTTATTTTATAATATCCATTTAAGATTTAATAATTCAATATCTTAAAATAAGATAACAATAATAACACAATTCGCACGTTAATTTTAAAAATAAAATCACCGTGTACTTAGTCGTGCATTTCTCGTTGCTTCATAGAGTTATAGCTGCGAGCTATAACTTTGAACAAGTGATCTACCAAAGTTATAGTTCGGAGCTATTACTTTAGCTAATAACGTTCCAACTCACAAGGAGTCCGTTACTCGATATCTATCCTAACTAATCTTCATAAAGACTACAAGAATCTTGAGATCTTCCGTCAATCTTCGATTACACTTTCTAAGTTATCTGTACACCTAACACACGCTTACACGTACGAGTATATAATATATTATTGTCTAGACTTGTCATCATTAAAACATAAACGTATACTAATATATAATTATTAATATATTACTCAACAAATTCCTCCTTTTTGATGATGGCAAGTCTTTCTAGAATCGTGTCTAAGTGTGACGTTCCCCCTCAACATAATATTGTTCAATCATGATATAGATCAACTTAGGGTTTCTAATCTTTAGTCAAAACCCTATCCTTTAAGAACCCTAAGAGATAATGAATTACGACAATGAGCAAGTTTAGGCAAAATCTAATCTAACTCGTTTCTTTCCCCCTCTTGACATCATCAAAAAGACAAGAAGAGACATAAAACGACTAGAATAATATATGACAAACACGATTAAACATGCGAACATAGAATAGACACACAAACACAGACGAATATCATACAAGCAAGTACGATTGTTTAAGGATATACAACCAAGAGAGCTATTGTTTACGGCCTATGGGCCCAAATTAAAAAAAGCATGCAAGGTTTTAAGGGGTGAGGTCCAAAATAGGCAAAAGAAGCATATGAAGGACAAAAGGAGACAAAGGACAAAATGAGGCAGGAAGTAGGATAGGCAAACATGGATGCTTGATATTGAGGGGATTAACATAATCTGGGCGGGTGCGGTAGTCCAACGTATCAAGGCGGTCAAAGCATTGACGAACATGAACTGCTTGTGTCTCAAGTTCACCTCGAAGAGAGACACGAATATTCTAAGGTAAATTTCCTGCATAAGAGAGAGTTAGTAGGTACGACATTTAAATCAATCATATAGACATTTTTCTTTCTATGTCCTTCAAGGATTACCTTACTTGTACCTTCAATAATTATACGACACGCATCTGCATGGAACACAACCTTGTTTCCTTTTTCGCATAATTGAGATATACTTATTAAATTATGTTTCAGGCCACTTACCGGATATACATCGCTTATGGCATGAGATGAAGAGATACAAATCTTACCGACTCCTATGACCTTTCCTTTTTTGTTATCTCCGAAGGTTACTCTTCCTCCGTCAAAGGGTTTTAGAGATAGGAATAGGTTTACGTTGCCTGTCATATGTCGAGAGAATCCACTGTCAAGGTACCACAGATTATTCTCTTTAGCGGCGACCTGCACAATTAAATTCAAAGACAGTTTTTAGGTACCTAAGCATACTTGAGACCTTTGCAGTTAGTTATCATAAATACGTCTTCCTTTTTAACCCAGACTTGTCTTACACGAGTTTTCTTATATTTATAATTTTGGGTTTTAGACGTTTTCTTGAGTGTCTTTGGAGTCCATTTGGGCGTTTGACTTTTGTGCATTGATGGTTGGGGAATATTTGTGGTTCTGTTTTTCTTCTCTGCGTAGTCAAAGGTCATATCATAGAACCACCTGTGATCAATGTTTCTATCCTCGACGTCACTTTCTTCACTATCAATTACAGAAATTACGTCATTTGGTATGCCTAAAGATTTGACAAATTTTACTCCAGTTTTGAAATCTTGTGCGTGTTTTACACAGTTTTCCCGGAGGTGTCCAGTGTGACCACAATAGGTACATATCAAATATTTAGGTAGGTTAACGTTTTTTCTTTTCCTAAAGTCTCGGTATGAGGGATTTGGTTGACACTTTGAATGATCTCTTATGCCATAGCATTCATAACCTAATCCAATCTTCATGTTATCATCGGATTGTTCGGTTAGGAAATTTAGTACGTTAGTACTTCCTTCCCATTTGTCATGAACTTTCCGTGCATGAAGAAGGAGGACTTTTAAGGACTCTATTTCCTTTTTGCAGGAGGCGTGGTCGATGTTGTTAGAGTCTTTCATGTCTTTAATTTCCTTATTTAGACTAAACGCTGTATTAGAATGTTTTTCCTTGATGATTGAAAGATGTTCTTCCAAATCCATGATTTTCCTTTTCAGAGTTTCGACTTCTTCTAGATGAGTCTCATCTACAACAACTGTTGAAGATTCGGACTTAAAAAGTTCATTAGCTTTTCTCAATTCTGAAGTTATAGCTTCATTAGCTATAACTTTAGATTGTAGCTCTTTAATGTTGAGTTTCAATTTTGAGGTTATAGCTTCATTAGCTATAACTTTAGACTCATGAATTTTTTTTCTCAGACATTACTGCTTCCAATTTAACATTTGTGTCAATATTAATCTTGGATTTCAGTTTCTTTGCCTTAGCCTTTAGAAGTTGATTTTCCTCTGCGATATCAATGATTTGTTCTTTCAATTCATTCACTTTAAGACTTTGTTCGTGACATTGGTATAGGGTTTGTTCAAAGTACTTGATTAAGGCAGCTTTAGATAAATGTTTAACTTGATATTTTAAGCTGTAAAAAGTTTACCTCTTGGTCTTCATCATCAGAGTCTGATTCTCCAAGGAGGCAGAATTGTGATGCATTGTCTTCATCATGTTCGTCGGAGATTAAGTCCAGGCTAACGTTGCTTAGACATAGGTTAGCCACTTCATCCTCTTCATCCTCTTCGTCGTCCTCAGAATCCAATTCTCCCCAGCATGATGCGAGCATTACTTTCTTGTATTAATTCTTGGTCTTTTCCTTTTTGGATTTGTCTTTACTTTTATCCCAGCTGGGACAGTCTTTGATCATGTGATCAGTTTGTCCACAGTTAAAACATCCTCTCTTAAAGAAGGGTTGTTCCGAGTCATTCTTCTTTTTGTCGACTGTTTTATTGCTAGGGTTTTTGAAATTTCCTTTGAAGACTACTTTCTTAAACGTCTTGCGAACAATATAGTTTCATCTTCCAGTTCTGGTTCACATTCTTCGCTTGTAGAAGCTTGTAGGGCAACGTCTTTTCCTTTTGAATGGTCTGAAAGTACATAATCCTAATTAGACTTTCTAATTAGATTATCAATATTAAATAAAAGGACCTAAGTACCATGCATGCATTATTAAGTAATAATCAAAATAAAAGAGTAAAGAAAAATTAGTTTCCTTACATTGCTTATATGGAAATTATGGGCACAACAAGATCTCCTATCTTGTTGTTCTTGAGCTATAATAATAAGGAAGATCCTCCAAAAGCACCCAAAGAAGAATGCCTCCTCACTTGTGCACCCAAGATAAAACCCAAAAATTACTACTAATATAAACTAGATATTATTTAGTAATATTACCTTATAAATTAATCTTTATATTACTACTCTAGTAATAACGGATGAATAATATTTTTTGTAGAGATTTGGAGAGGTTTTGCATGTATAGATTTTAGAGAGATTATAGGACAAAATTTAGAACAACAATTGTTCACCCACACCATTGAAGTTCACGGCCAAGTGCTTCTTATGTAGAGGATTTTTGTCATATTTTATTGCATGCTTAATAGGCATAGGTTCGGTGTGTCATACTAGGTGTAATGATGATGTTGGAAGCATCTTCCAAATCACTACAAGACAAACCAAGTGAGCACTAGTGTGTCTAATACACACGGCTCTATGGAAAGAAATGGGTCCATTTTGTCTTATAATATTTGTCCCACAAATGCTTATAAGTTATATATTTAATCATCTTATATAATTAAATATTAATTTGATCAAATAACAATTATGTGACACAAATTAATAAATAATATACACTCAACTTATTGAGTAATATTTTACCATTATATCAGTATATAATGAGTCCCATTATAGCTAGTTAGTTAAATTTACAACCTCTTGTAAATATAAATAACTAATTACCTCTACCTCAAAATATTTATTAAAAACCTCAACCTAATTTAGTGAATTAACATGTTAATCACTAAATCGAATCTCATTCAATCTCATACATTTAAGGGATTAATTAATCTGTATCGAATACAATTAATTAATTATTCATTTGGGTCTCATCCTATAGGTGTGACCGTAAGGGGTCAGTTGATCACCGTCATAATACGACAATAACGTCAAACTCTAGTCAGCCAACCGTTATCGATATACGTTGATCAACAAACGAGGAAATATAAATATCCAGTTTATATTCCTTAAATGAGATTTATTATGTTAACGCACTATTGTGCAGGACACATACTCTAACATGGTCATCGTCATCCTTGTTTAGCATGATCTCATGAGCCATTAGAGATCCTATTAGCTCTTGGTACGTTAGTTTCGAGAGATCACGAGCTTCCTCAATGGCAGTGACCCTGGGTTGCCACTTCTTAGTGAGACTTCGAAGAATCTTCCGAAGTATATCTTTAATCAACTCAGACCACAATCCCATAATCATTATCCTAAATTCATCATATTTCCATATAAAACCTGCTTGAACACATAAAACATCATACACGTGAATTAAACCATACTAATAGCATACAAATCAGATTCTAGGTATGCTCATGTTCTTAATTCACTATCAACACCCTAAATTCCATATTAAATACAACAAAATCACATAGATTGCTAATATATGACAAGGGTTGAGTTTTCTCATTATCGTCACCTGTTTTATGTGCTAAGCTTCCGTTTCCTCTTCAACCACGTAAGAATCAACGTCCGGGTTCTCCAAGTCAACACCTTAACACACAAGAAAACGGATTAGAAAGGCATACACGAAATTCAAGGAAAACAGCCCGGAATTCGAGTATAGCGATTCACGAATTGAAAGTGATAGATGCGACGGGGACGACGAGAGGAACACTTAGGAGAAAAACTCACCTCGATTGGACTTGAAACGAGTTCGGGATGATGATTTTAGTGAGCTTGAGAAATGAGAAAAGTGGTGAAGTCTGATGCGTAGCGCGCATCGATGCGTAGAAAAGTCTAACAAATTACCTCAATCGAATAAGCTCGGATGCGTAGCACGCATCAATGCTTCAGTCTCTCAGGTTTTCTCTTCTACATCACCACATCGCCAAAGAATCTTCACAATAGGAACCACCTTGCTCCGCAGCTTCCGGTCTTGACGATCAAGAATCTTCACTGGGCGCTCTTCAAATGCAAGACTCGGCTCAAGGTTATCGATCTCTCTCTGCAGGACATGACTAGGGTCACTGATGTACTTGCGAAGTTGCGAAACATGAAAGACGCTGTGAACCTTGCCCAAACTAGGAAGCAAGTCCAATCTGTAAGCCACAACACCAATCCTCTTGACGATCTCATATGGGCCAATATACTTAGGGCTTAATCTACCTTGAACCCCAAATCTCTTCAATCCTTTCATCGGCAAAACTCTGAGAAAAACGCGATCGCCAACCTCAAACTCAAGCGGTCGACGACGGACATCTGCGTAGGATTTTTGCCGGTCCTGAGCGGCCTTCATCCTACCACGAATCAACTAGACATGGTCAGTGGTCTTAGCTAGCTGATCGAGTCCTAGATCATGAACATCACTCGACTGATCCCAAAAAATCGGACTACGACACTTTCTTCCATAAAGAGCCTCATATGGAGCCATCTTGATCGACGAATGATAACTGATATTATACGAGAACTCAACCAACGACAAATTCTGCTCCCAAGAAGTCTGAAAATCTAAGGCACAAGCACGCATAAAGTCCTCTAAGGTCTGTATGGTCCTCTCAGCCTGACCATCAGTAGCAACATGGAATGCAGTGCTCATCAACAATCGGCTACCCATGGCCTCCTGAAGAGCTTTCCAAAACCTCGAACAAAAACGGGGATCCCTATCTGATACGATCTCCTTAGGAACACCATGATAACGAACCATCTCAGCAACATAAGCCCTAGCAAGGCGGTCCATATACAGGTCTCTCTAATCGGAATGAATCTAGCTCACTTAGTTAATCGATCCACTACAACCCAAACAGCATCCTTACCGCCAACAGTTTTTGGTAACGCTATCATAAAATCCATGGAGATGCACTCCCACTTCCACTGAGGAACGTGGAGCGGCTGAAGCAGACGACCATGTCTCTTATGCACAATCTTGACTTGCTGACATGTCAAACACTTACTAACGTAACTCAAGATGTCACTCTTCATCCCAGGCCACCAGAACAAGAGTCGAAGAACCTTATGCATCTTTTCACCACCAGGATGAATCGAATAAGGGGTAAAATGTGCCTCATCCAACACCCTCTTCCTCAAATTAGGACCATCAGGAACAAGCATACGGCCTCGGAAACGAAGAAATCGATCAGTACCAATCACAAAGTCCTTAGCCTCGCCATTGGCAATCCTAGCCTCAAATTTCTTGAAAGTTGCATGGGTAGGCGAACTCTGACGAATCTCCCAATACAAAGTAGGCTCAGCTGTCATCGCATCCAAATAGTTGAAATCGGATCCAACCATCTCAAGTCTCAACGTACGGAACTCGGAGCACCGGTCATTAGGCATCACTCTAATCGCCCTAAAATAATGAGAAGTCTTCATACTCAACGCTTATGCAACTACATTAGCTTTGCCCTCATGGTAAAGAAGCTCTAGGACATATTCCTTGACAAGCTCTAACCATCGACGCTGTCTCATGTTAAGGTCCTTCTGAGTGAAAATATACCTCAAGCTCTTATGGTCAGTAAAAATGCGGCAATGGGAACCAATAAGATAGTGACGCTACATCTTCAAGGCATGAACAACTGCGGCTAACTCCAAATCATGTGTAGGATAGTTCACCTCGTGAACACGCAACTGTCTGGAGAAATAAGCGATCACCTTCCCACTCTGCATCAGAACACAACCTAAACCAAGCATCGAAGCATCGCAATACACATCATAATCAACCCCATTCTCCGGAAGAGGCAGTACTGGAGCGTTCGTCAATCTAGTCTTTAATTCCTGGAGAGAACTCTCGCAACTATCAGTCCAATCGAAGTTCGTTTCCTTCTTTAGCAACTGAGTCATCGGGCGAGCAAGTCTAGAGAAATCTTTCACAAACCGACGATAGTAACCTGCTAAACCAAAGAAACTACGAATCTCACCAATGTCTTTAGGGCTCTGCCAATCTACAACGGCCTCTATCTTGGAGGGGTCAACCATCACACCCTCGCTGGAAATCACATGGCCTAGAAAGGCTACCTCTGACAACCAAAATTCGCATTTTGAAAACTTAGCGAACCACTTCTGACGACGCAAAATCTCAAGTAATTAGATCAAATACCGCGATCTAATAACATGAGTATGTTTTCGAGTAAATCAGAATATCATCTATGAACACCACAACACAAGTGTCCAAGTATTCGCTGAAGGTTCGGTTCATCTGATCCATGAAAATGGCAGGAGCATTAGTCAACCCGAAAGGCATGACTACAAACTCAAAATGTCCATAGCGAGGGCGAAAAGCAGTCTTAACAACATTAGCCTCACGAACGGGAATCTGATGATATCCTGACCGTAGATCAATCTTAGAGAACCTAAAAGCACCACGGAGCTGGTCAAACAAATCATCAAGCCTAGGCAATGGATAACGGTTCTTCACCGTGACACGGTTCAACTCTCTGTAATCTTTGCACAACCTCATCGAACCATCTTTCTTCTTAACAAACAACACTGGAGCACCCCACGAAGAAGCACTCGGTCGAATGAAACCTTTCTCGATCATCTCTTCCAATTGTTTCTTCAATTCTTTCAACTCTGGCGGAGCCATCCGATAAGGAGCTTTAGAAATCGGTCCGGTACCAGGCACGGGCTCAATCGTAAACTCTACGTCACGCTCTGGAGGTATACCAGGTAACTCCTCGAGAAAGACATCAGGGAACTCTCGAACAATGGGCATATCCTCAAGCTTCGGCAATGAAGGCTTCGCGGCTGAACTGACACACATGAAGGCTTGGAAACCCTTCCTAAAAAGATAAGAAGCTTTCATCGAAGAAATGAGACGAACACGCTTTCGGGGGCGGGTTCCCTTATAGGAAACACGAACTCCTCTCGGACTCCTCAAGCAGATTTTCTGATCACGGCACTCGAAGCGAGCATAGTACCGCGATAACCAATCCATACCGAGGATAATGTCAAACTCCTCGAGAGGAAACCTCAGAAGGTTCGCAGGAAATGTTGAGCTCACAATCAAAATGGGTACATCCGTATAGGAAGAAGAACATGAGAAGATGTCTCTAGATGGCAGTGAAATGGAAGTCTCCTCACAAATGGAAGACTCAAGAGCAAGTCTATCGGCAAACTGGGTGGATATGAAGGACGAAGATGCACCGGTGTCAAATAGGATCAAACATTCAACACCAAGGACTAAGAATATACCGGCAATGATGTCTGGGTTGGCCTCAGCCTTGTCTCTAGTCATCACAAAGATCTTCCCTTTAGCTTTGTTTCCACGAGTCGCTGCAACAGCATTGACAGCCTTTCCAAGAGCAGTGTTCCTCTCTGGACACTCAAAGAAATGATGTCCAATCCCATTACAAGTGTAGCACTTGTAAGCTTGCTTATAGCAGTCTGAACCAGGATGAGGATCCTTACCACAACGATTACACTTATCTTTAGAATTCTCAGTGTGAACAATGGTACGACCAACTAGAGCTACAAATCTCTCATATCTCTTCTTCTGGGAAGTAGGAGGAGCAGTGAATGGAACAAGCGGTCTCTTACTCTGGTAACTAGTCCTCTGGTAAGAAGAAGAACCACTAGCAAATCTAGGCTCAGCATCGATGGCCTTAATCGAACTCTCGGCCAACTAACATCATCATACACTTGCACAAAAGAAGTCGAATCCCTCCTAACCATACTCTCAATGCGAGGAATCAACTTGCCTCGGTAGAAGTAAAATCTCTCAGACTCATCTCTAACAAAGCGAGCAGCAAATTCGGCTAGCTGGTTGAACTTGTTAGTAAATTCTTGAACAGTCATCTTGCCTTGCTTCAAATCCATGAACTCCTTAAGCCTCTGGGAACGAAACTCTCTCGGGTAAAAGCGGATCTCAACCAAGTTCTTGAAAGCATCCCAATCGAACAACGGGTCTAGAAAAGCGGTAGGACTAGTGAGCGTCCACCATCTATCGGCCTTGTGAGTCAGAAAGTGAGCAACTAAACGTACTCTATCTTCCCTGGCCACGGCGTACATAAAGAACCCTTTCCCCATGTCCCTGAACCACTCAAACAACGCAACATGATCTACCTCTCCACCATAGGTCTTGGTATGATTCCTGGACATCTGGTTGGCTATCCAAGAGAAACCACCAGGACGGTTAGCATCATTAATAGGAGGCGGAGGAGGAACCACATCAGCCTGGGTCCTTTGGTTCTCCAGAACCTGTAGCAGCGCTTGCATGATCGTATTGTCCACGTTAGAAGGCCTCACCATCCTTTAAAAGAGAAACTTGGGTTAGCTTAGCATATAGCATTCACAAACAGACTACCATACTTAAGTCCTTAAACTACCCCATCTCTCATTCATTATTTGATTATTGGGTCAAGTTAAGTTGGGGGGTCACATGAGTGCGTCGGAGCCAAATGTAACACCCCACCTCGCGATAGCGGAAGGATAAACACACAATGTACTAAAAATGCAGTGAAATTAAGACTTTTAAAGAAGTATACAACTAACATGAGAGGTGTAGAATTACATAACTGAAATGCAGAACTGAAATAAAACATAAATAAGTATTAAGACATAAGTACAAAATCACAGCCGGGATAGGATATCCCTACATGCACAAAACTATTTAAACAAAACTAAGGTCTACATACATTATATTTCTCTTTCGACATATTTTTAATACTCTTATTACGAAGTATTTAATTTGTAAAACTAAAAATGAGATATATATCTAAAAAAATTTAACCGTACTATAATTTGACGGAAGGATCATATTTTACTTCATGATAAAATGAATAATAATTAGTTGGTCTAAGGGATATTAAATTGTGTTTTTCTTTTTCCAAAACAAGCGTATCACTAGAACATTCTTCGCATATTTCAAACATATTAGACTCTTCTTTAAAAAGCAGCCCATAAATAATTGCATGGATTTACAAATTATTTATTACTCTCTCCGTTTCGAGTGAATTATTTAGCTTTTGTACTAATACAAAGACCAACAAAAGGAAAAGAAGGACCATTTGTGATTGTTATTAATGAATGTCAAGTGGACCATAATAATAAATCTGCAAATTACATATAATTAGTTTTCCTAATATAGAAAGGTATACAAATAACTAAGATAACCTAAAATCTAAATTTCATATTTAGATATTGTTTAATTTTCTTCAATGGGTTTTATAATTAATTAATAGCGATCATAATTTCAATAAACGACATCAAACTTAGGCCGATAATTAATAGTTATAAAATTAAAAGTTTGACCGATCCAATACGTATACAAATAAACATAACATAATGGAATTTAAATTTAAATGGCCTCCAATATAAAGGTAATCTTGATAAATGAGTTTTTTTATTACATGCGAGTCACGCAAATTACTTTCACCACTAAATCTCACAAGTTCATATGAAGACATGATCATAAATAAAATATTTAGCATAGTTCATACAATTTTAAAATCCAAACTATTTAGCTCATGCATCCAATAGCAACGCTATTACAACAACTCGATCCGTATATTTTTCGCACAGGTTTTTACTACATTTCAATTCAATTCAATGTCAGTGTAATTTACCAATTTAATTTCAGTTCATATATATTTTATTTAATTGCTGATAAAAAGAAAATTATGCCTAATTTTATTCATATAAGCTCGGTATATTATAACTTTATATGATTTATTATCGCAATATAATTTTTACTCATTTTAGTACATTTGTCTACTTCTTTCCATTACTTAACCCTGAAAAGAATTATGGTAAAATGTAGTACATCCATCAATATACAACCGTCACCACCGTACACTCCCACCATCGGATCACCGCCCAACTCCCACTAGTTGGCCTCTCTTCCCATACCCCTCCGGCGAACACCCCTTAATTAACCATGTGCATTGAAATTACATCAACAAATCTCTTGTGAAATCAAAAGCAAAAATGCCATAAATCCAATATGCTGCATATTCAATTGCTCAACAACATCTTGCCATAAAATGCCTTTTTTTTACGGCGGTAAAGAAAGTTTAAAATAAAATTATACAGTTGGCATTTGAATCATATGGTCAAATGCACTTTTATTTCTTAAATAACAAACTAAAATATAAAAGTAACAACATCGGTAAACAAACATGTGTTGATGGATAACGACTGTTATATCCCACGAGCCACCATCTTTATCCTCACATTCTTGAGGGGGCAAGCCAAAGTTGTCAGATGACAAAAACAGTCTTCACTCTTCAAGGATCTCGGAAAGGAAACCGCTTTGAACCACAAACTAAGGACAAAGTGTACTTACGCCACAAGGACATAGAAAAGGGGAGGGGACAAAAAACAAGAATATATATGTCTTGCGGAAAAATGACTCCTACACTTTGAGAACCACTCCGAAAGACCAAAAAAATCATCGTTTGAACTAGCGAGCAAAGACAGTCCTGACAAAGAAACAAGCCACTTGACCAGCCCAATAGCCTTCCAATAAGGCCACGTAGAGACAGACACAACACACTACCAATGTAAAGTTACTAATATCCTTATTTTCTGGCAAAACATAAATAACAATTTATATTTATAACCCATTAACATTAGTAAATACCATCACCGCGTCCAAACCAGCCTAAAACACGACCAAGACACCCGAGTCCCTCCTACCCACCACACCAAAGATGAAGACGATAGCCACTACACCCCACCCACCCAGACTCAACCCAGCAAACAAAAAAGCAGCCCACAGACATCACAAGATTCACAACACACCCAACATTCCCCTAACACTCCAAATTCCAAAGAAGAAGCCCCCAGGACCATCGGTGCACATGCAACAGACCACTACATGAGAACGAAAAGAACCGACCCTAAAGAATAGTAGAAGAGTCCGATCGGGGGAGAGGGGGGAGGGGAAGAGGAGACCACCAGATCAACACAAAGACCGACCACATAAGAAAGCAGAAAGAACGGTGAGCTATACTCACCAGCCGGCAGCCACAACCAACCAACCTCCTGAGAGGACTTTACCAGGGATGAGGGAAGGGGCTAGGGAAAAAGGGAATATCCCTGAGTTGCATGCATAACTTTCGAATACAAGACAGGGGAATGACGGAACGGACCAACCTCAGAACCATCCATCAACCTGTCAAACCATCGTGCGACCAGGACGGGCCAAGAGCCTAACAAAAAAAGGGGTTGAACACGCATCTGAGTAAGCCACAATCAGAGGACGGTGTGAATAGTCGTCGGAGAGAGGTCAAGAGCAGGACCCATCTCCGGTGAGTAGGAAGGAGGAGCAACGGGTGTGGTGTGCTATGAAAGGAAGGCGTCTGCTAAAAAAACTACTAGGGTTTTGTTTTATTTTATTCTAGAAAGAGAGGAGAGCTTTTTTTTAGAGAGTGTTTTGTCTAACAATGCATAGCCATAAAATGCCTAACTTTTTCATTTTTGAATACATTTTCTTCACTCCAGTAGTTCCATCTCCCATAAAATTTTCAATTAGCTAATCAGATCAAGAATTCGGTATTTTTTTATGATTTGTACAATTTGTGTTCTTCCTCTTTCATTTTATGTTGTTTCTATGCAATTTTTGGTTGATATATTATCTTCACTTGGATTTGTCTTAATCTTGCTAATTTCTAAATTAGTTATGATTTGGCGGAAATTTTACTGTATAAGGAGCTGATTCGAGATAGGTTATTCAAGGCATGGAAAGGTTGAGGAAATGAGAGGGATAAAATGGTCAATAGTGAATTGTAACAAGTAAAATACGTAGAATACAAATCAACTGCCTAATTTTAAAACCAACCCATATATTTGTTGTCGCGGGATTAAACTGAGGAAAAGGAACATATATCGGATGTAGTACCTTCAATTTTTTTTATTTTTTGAGCATATATGTATTTTTTTTAAGCTTATTATTACGTCAAGCTTTATTTGCTTTTGAGCAAATGTGTAAATTTTTTTAGCATATTAAGGTTTATAAGTTAGATTTTAGTTTTTTTTTCGTCGTAACTCAAATTCAACTAAACTTATATGTAATATGTTTGAATTTTATTGTGATTTTTTAAAATCTAATGTTTAAATAAATTAACTCAAAAACTTATTTATAGGAAAACTCATAATTTTTAAAACAAAATTCAAAACTTTACTATAATGCTAAAAAACTATAGAACTAGAGGTAATACATTGAATATACTATCCACTCACTGAATTAAACTAGTGGAGGTGTGAATTATCATTTGTATTGACCTGGCAGAGAGATCCCGGATTATAAACACGGTCTTTGAGTGACCCACTCTCTAAATATCCAAGTGGGTTGAAAGATGAAGTAGATAGGATTGAAAATGAACCGGCTCCCATTTAAACCCTGGGTTGAAAGATGAAGTAGATAGGAATCATAGGATCGAAAATGAACCGGCTCCCATTTGAAACCCCCTCTATTCAGCTTGGAGGGTTGTTGACCCTTGAGACCAAATAGTGTTAAACAATTAAACACGACTTCCCGTTTTGCCTATAATATCATTATTATTTCGCTTGTTTAATCATTGTCTACCAGCCTTATTTCGACTTACTTTCAACCAACCAATCAATCAACCAACATACTGTATGGCTTAGCATTGAACCTCCCAAAGCCTTCTCTGACTCTCTGTGAATTGATCACTAACCCTACAACATGCAACATTAGCATGCCAGTGACACAAATTGTCGAATATACAAATATTGTTTGTTAAGAGTCTTAGAGGCTAGGTTGACAAAAGTTTCATCACTATCATATTTTGGGAAGACATTAGGTCTGTTTTATCTGAAATGAAAACCATGAAACAAATTGTCATGCTATCAACCCCTGATAAATGATAATCAGCAACCCGGCCCCAGATTATATTCCTACAAATTTCCAACACCAAATCCAGTCGCATACCTGTGACACACAAATTGCAGGCACTAACTACTCCACACTATCTCCATTACACCATCTTATGTTCAATAAATTGAATCATACACATTTTTAAGGCTTCTTTGGTACACAAAAATGTGCTGTGTTTTGCAGCTTTGCACTTTCTGTGCCAAACAACAGCGTTTCTGCAGCCTTTTCGGTTATTGGCTAATGCAATGCTATATTATAATTAGCATGCTTAAGGGGTGATTCTATGATTAACTCATTCTTCTTTTGCAAGTGTCATAGTCATGTTTCGGCATTAGAACCACCTCCTCTACGTCCAGCCGTTGTATTCTTCAGTATCTGCAATTCATAACAGCGTTTGAGTATCACTGGGGAAAACATTGCAATTCTTCAACAAACTCGAAATCAAAATCACAACTTTGATCACAAAATCAATTGTATAAGGAAAATATTTCATGATGGCTGCATGCAACAAATTAGAAAATATTTAAGCAACCCCATCAAGTCAATTGTTTACATTTTATTTTATGAAAGAGGTATTTAAATCAAAGATAAACAAATAATTTGGATAAAGCAAGAAGTATAAACTTAGCAAACCAATTTTCCGTTATCCTTTTGCCTAAGATAGAAAGGGCCAAGAAGATTTGGTATGGGTCACTGATAACGTCTCTACACTACAAGTACATAATGGGACTTTTGTATTCTTAAGGACCACTGTTGTTTGCCAACCCTTAACCTTTATCATGATGATATACTCTGTATATGACACCCCCCACCCCAAGAAAAACACCTTAAACTGATAGGACAGCTATGATAGTTCCAAACCACAAATGATATTGAAGAGGAATAATTTGATGAAGACGATACAAACTATAAAAACAATGATTCAACGAGGAACTGTCTTGTTAAATTCCGTATTCTATCAATGACTCCAATAACTCAATGAAACAAGCATCTGGTAGATGAAGTCATTGAGTAATGGTACTCCTAACCAGGGTTGGAATCCTGTCAACATAGAAAAAACCGTATATGCCTCTGCTTCTGAACATAATCTTACAAACAAACCACTAATGGCCAACTAATGCACTAGGATATACAATTATGGCGGAATGAGATGTATTTACAATACCGCCTATTTGAGTTGACAATCTGGATATAGAGTAAACAATGTTGGCAGTTAGTTATTTATCAAGTGTTGCAGGATAGATGCGTGAAGTGATGGAAGTTAAGAAACTGTAATCGGCACATAAAAAGGATGAGAATAGAAGCACACATGTCTAAGCATTTGATTTTCGTTCTGCAATGTGGAGAGTCTTTCTTCCAGTTCGGAGTTCCTCTTCTCCAAGTCCTTGACTCTCGTCTCCAAATCACTCAAATATGCTTTCTTTCTTTCCCTGGCTTGTTGTGCTGAAACTCTATTTCTCAGTAACCTAATTCATGAAATAAAAATCCAATTTTTAAAGGGCATTTCAAATAACTAATGCCCACCAAATAATCTCAAAAGATAGATAAAAATCAGGCGACCATATGAGAAGAAGATTCAAGAAAAGAAATAAGGGTTGTTTGGTTCAACAAGTCGGAATGGTAAGGAATGGAGTTTGATACTATGCTGGTATGGTTGTTAGTTGGTAGTTGTTACCTCTTTAAGCGTTTGCTTTCTTTATCAGCAGGATTCCTTCCCCTTTTCCTTTGACCTGGCCCTGAAGCTTGAGGCTGACTACCTGGACCGGCCACTGATCCAGTGTCACGGGCAGACGCCGATGTTCCAGCTGGGTCTGCCATCATCTCGGGAACCCTTCGAATTTCTTCATCACTCTCCATTCCTACAAATTAACCCCAATTATCGAAAAAATGACTCCATCCACTACATATTCCCGTTCAAAACCAATTTAACAACTTCTTACAACGGATTAAGACAATAATTATGTACACACATTTTAAACTAATCATTCATTACTCAAAGCTCACAAAGACGGGACAACATTTGAACTTCAAACTTCAACTTAACTAATTTCAATATTCAACAGCTTCAACTCAAACAAAATAAAATACGCAATTGCCTATTATTTCGACTTGACGATCCACAAATTTTTTTTAAAAATAAGTTTCAGCTGTATGAACAGCTAACCATGACAGACTCTTTTCTACACATTCCATACTGCTACCCACATGGCACATGGATACATAACCAAAACAAAGCCGACAAAATTGTTGAGAATATAATATAAAATTTCTGTTAATTTGAAATTCACAAGCTCCCTCTTCCCTAAACGTTGTTAATCTACGTACATTGTTAACATAATTAATAAATTAATACACATTTATTTAAATTGAAGTAAACGGGAGATCTCTTAGTGTAGTGGTAAGACGGGAATAATGTAAACAATAAGTAGAAGTTTTAAAATCTGCCTTCCCCTGTAAATCTGTAATTATAATGCGACCAAGTAGAAGGCAAGTAAGAAGAAGAAGAAGAAGAAGAAGAAGAAACCTTCTTTAAGATCAAGATGAAGGGCGGAACTAGAAGATCTCTCACTACTAGATGGCAGTGAATGTGAATTTGCAACCATTGATGTGCTACCTGTTGCTTGCTCTTGCATTTTAATATTAATTATATTTCTATATTTGTAACACCCTTATTTCGGAAGAAATAAAATAAAAAAAGAAAGGCAGTTGAATTATGCTTTCATGCAGTTGATCTGGTTAATGGTGGATAAAGAGAGAGATAGAGAGAGAGAAAGAGAGAAAGGGCGGGATGTTACTGTTACTGTATATATGTACTCCATATTCTTTGCTATATTTAATTCTTTGTTTGCTCAGTTACACAGACTCCTATTGCTCCCATAGTCGTTCGATTAGGTTGTCACCAAACCTTATCAACGGCTATCAACATATAATCGTGGAGATGCTATGACCTTACACAAAATATTGTTATCAAAGGCATCAATTTCACAATCGTGGATGCTTTCTAGCCATTCATTTAAGCAGACAGCTTATTTTAATCCCTTTACAAGTTTCCTCCTGCTACTTCACCATTCACTTTACACGTAATTACGGATTAGTCTCAAAGTTTTTTTTTAACTCTTACCCAAATTCTCATCAATAAGTTTTGCTTGTGACGGGTCACCATTTATGACGGATATTTTGTGAGATAAAATGAATACAAAATGAGTTAATGGAGAAAGGGGACCACGTGAATAGTGTCGGAGAGAGAGAGAAAAAGTGGGTATTTAGTGAGAGTAAACGGTATCCGTCACAAGCTTGTGACGAATACTGTTGTCGCAAATGAGAATTTGTGAATTCTCAGTGAAGATGGACGATGGATAGTGTTTTTACACAATATGCAAGGAGCAAGATTCATATATGTTTCATTTCCTAACATTTGTCCTCTTGCTTGTCTTATTGTGGGATGGAAATATCCGTTTTCAGTTTGTGACAGTAAGTATTCGACACAAGCAAGACACTCTGTAACTCTTAGGGTGTGTTTGGGTTGAAGAAAATAGAGGAGAATAATTTGAAGGGATGAGAAATACATTATTTGGTTAGCAAAATGAAGGGGGAATGACTTTAAGGGAAACGAAAAATGTTTCTCTTCTTTTTCCTCTTCTCAGCCAATTTATTTTCTTTCCAATAAAGATAAGATTTGAAAGCAAAATCACTTTCTTCATTCTCCCTCGCTCCCATTCTCTCCATTTTCTTCCCTCTTATCCCATCTCTTTCGCTCCACTTGTGCTATCCAAACACACCCTAAGATACCAAAAAAAGGACGAAAATGAATGGAGGGAGAGGGAGAAGGAGAAGGAGAAGAGGTAAGGGAAAAGAAGAGAAGAGTGGGGGAAGCCGAATGGAGTGTGGTTTGGATACAATTTCCTTCTAAATCTTAACTATTGTGGAGAGATTTTGATTAGGTTTTATAGATATAAAGTTAGTTAGAAAGTTAGTTAGATATGAGTTAGTTATAAGATTGTTATAAGTTAGTTAGACTTATGCATTGTTAGTTGTACACTTCTATATATACTCCTGATCATTGTATTCATAACACACTTAAAAGCTTTTGCAATATACAAATTAATATTCTCTGATATACTTCTTCTCTCAATCATATACAACTCTATTTCAGATTTCTATGTTTAACATGGTATCCGTAGGGTTCTAAATTCCTGGTTATTTTCGCTTCCGCATCAATCTCACATATAAATTTTTCTTTTCAATCAATATTCTTCTTTCATCATGCCTGAAGTCGCTGCAACTACCAATTCTTCATATGAATACTTTGAAGATCCATTATTTTTGTCCCAACATGATCAGCCCACTGATGCCCTTGTTACTAATCTTTTTACAGCACATGATTTCTTGGGTTGGCGAAGAGATGCTTTCATGGCATTGACATCCAAGAACAAGGAATCATTTGTTGATGGAACCACTGTTAGGCCTGTTTCAACTGATAAGAAACATAAATAGTGGGTAAGATGTGATTTTATGGTAAGGCAATGGATTCTGAATTCTTTGTCTTCTTCAATCAAAGACAGTCTCAAATATGTCAATTCTGCAAAGGAATTGTGGGCTGAGTTACTAGAAAGGTATGGTCAAGTCAGTACTCTCGAAGTTTATCAGCTTAAGAAGGAGTTAGAGGGTGTTTCGCAGGATAATTCTTCATTAGTTGACTACTATGGCAAGATGAAGAATTTATGGGAAACATTAGATGGTTTGGATCCATTACCCCTATGTACTTGTGGCAAGATTTCTGATTGTAGCTGTTCTTTGCTCAAAAATATTGTTGAAAGAGAGAACACATCAAAGTTGATACAATTCTTGATGGGTGTCAATGGTGGATATGATACAATAAGGTCTCAAGTCTTGTCAATGGACCCCTTACCGTCCAATAACGAGGTTTTAGGACTCCTGCAGAAAATTGAGCGACAGAAACAAAAAACTGATTTTGTTGCTACTCTGACAGAAGCTACTGCTTATGCCACTCACAAGTACAATGATCATAAAAAAGGGAAGTCCAGTTATGTCACTGGTGCTAAATTTTGTGATCACTGTGAAAAGAAGGGGCATACTCGTGAGACCTGTTTTGGTTTACATAAATGGCCACATTGCAATAAATTTGGGCATAATCCTGATAATTGCTTTCTTATAAAAGGATATCCTGACAAAGTTAAAGGCAATAGTTCTTCTAACAATACTCTTGCTTCAAAAACCAAAATTGTTTCTAAGAATAATCAATCTGGAGCAACCAAAAGAGTTGTTAATGTTGCTGAAGTTTCTTTTGATTCTCCTCTTGATGATAATGTATTGGCTATGGCTAGATGTTCAACCAGTACTCCTCAACAAGACTCCAATTCTGCTATTTCTTCTAATGTTCTTGATGGGATAATAATCTCTTCTGTTGTTAATAAGGTTTTTCAGAAAATTCCTGATCAACAACATACTGGTTTGTCATCCTCACAATTTTCAGGTCTTGATTATTTCTCTTGTTTCTCTAGTGTTTCTTCTGTTACTAAATCCTTTCATATTAATGATTGGATAGTTGATACAGGGGCTTCAAACCATATGACATATAAGTTGGATCTTTTAACTGACATAGTTAATCTTAAAACTCCTATAAGAGTTGGTTTGCCTGATGGTTCAATAAAATTAGTATATAAGACTGGTACTGTTACTTTAGCCAATCACATTAAATTGTTTAATGTCTTCTTTATCCCAGACTTTAAACAAAATTTAATGTCAGTAAGTAAACTTATTGACAACAATTTTGTATCTGTTCTTTTTAACTCACATGGATGTTCTTTTCAGGACCATTCAAGTAAGAAAGAAGTTGCTAAAGGAAGGAGAATTGAAGATTTATATAGATTTACTAATTCTTTGCCTTCTATTCCTATTCATAGTGTTGTTTCTTATGTTCAACAAGCTGTGTTGAACCATATATTCAAATATATATATTAAGTATATATGTCTATGTTTTGATAATGACAAGTCTAGCTATGTATATATTATATACTCGTGCGTATAATCGTGTGCTAAGTGTACAGAATATTAGTAACAAGATCTAATCAATCAAGTATAAAAGATTCAAGTATTTTAGTCAATGAATTGGCTAAGTCGAAGATTGATACAAGATCACAAGCGTGCCTAATGAACTAAAGTTAAACTTATCAACTATAGCTTTAGTACAAGATTGATTCAAGTTATAGCTTATAGCTATAACTCTATATTACGAAGAAATGGTCGGAATATATATGTTTGGTTGAAACAATTTCTTGTTTCCAAATATAGTCATGTACAATTAATGTCTTATCGGTATTCTATTTTTAATATGGAATTATTAATCTTAATAAGATTAGATAAAATATCTTTTGGGTTAAATAGGAATAAATAATTTTCTTATGAGATAATTATTTATTACTAAATAAACTAAGGATTTTTATATGATCTTAATTGTCAAAAAATATAATCTAGATATAGTTTGTTACGACTTTGGGAAACGTGTAACATGTCACGTTACCATAAGTCGTGTAGGATTTAAATTAAGTAAATATTATGTATTTATTTAATATCCTAAACATACTAAGATTATATTGTGATAATATATTTTATCTTTGACATGGTTTAGAAAGTTGTTTTAATAAGGATACTAATTGTTTATTATAAAAAGATCTTTCCTAAGTATGAATTAGGAAATTGATTCCTTGTATAATACTTGTAGTATATTATTAAATCTTTCTTAAATATATTAAGATTAGATTTAAGGTAGTATTACTAAAAAACTAGTATTCTAGTTTACGTAATATTCCTAAATCATCTAGGGTTTGAATTACCTAGATATATATTCTATATAAATAGACTACCATGACACATTAAGACGGACGACACACATACACATATTCACGAAAATCAAGAGAAAGAAACCGCATTCATCTACTTCAATATTCGAGCTTTTCATTGTCATATCCGATTCAAGATTCAAGTGCTCAAGCATTGATCATCTTATTCATTCAAGATTGTGACATCAATAAACATTGAAGACTTTATCTTATTAACGTAAGATAGAACGAGTATTTAGCGGTACTCATTGTAAGACAAATATTTAACGGTATTTGTCGTAGCTAGATATTTAACGATATCTAGATAGAGTTGCGACTAACATTGAAGACTTTTGTGCGATTGTTTTTGATGATTTTTGGGGAATTTGTTGGGGGGGAGAGAGAGATGAATTTTTAGCTGGAAGTCTGAAATTTTTAGCGCGCGAAATTATTTGTGTTTGTTAGGTCAATTGTATATATACGCGGGGGTAACCTACGGAATATGACAAACTCACCGGATCCCGCCTCTAACATTCACTAACTTTATTTTTTTGTAGGGTAACGTAATTCAAGCAACAATTGTGAAGTGTTTAATAAATATGTTTGGCGATAAAATAAAGGATGACCATTCATATAATATTTCAAAATTCTCATTGCTGTTTGTTTTTGCTGTTTGTTTTGCGATGACAATAAACAAAAGTCAGGGTCAATCCTTATCTCAAGTGAACATATATCTTCAAAGGCCGGTTTTCAGTCATGAACAACTTTATGTAGCGATCTATAGTTTTACTAACAAACAAGGCCCGAAGCTATTGATTTGCGCCAACAACAAGCGTACATCGAGTACTACAACCAACGTAGTTTACCGTAAAATTTTTCAGTATTTGTAAAGTTAATATTACTTATAACATTGTAAGATAATTTGCATCGTTTGTTTTATTTGCATCGTATGGTAGTGATTAGGACTTTAATTAATTTGTATGTTGAATACGAACTTATTGGATTATTTTGGCGTTGCAAATTAACTATGTTCAATTATATTTTTCTGCATCTAATAATAGCAATTTTTATTTCGACCCGTGCATTTTTTGCACGGGTTTAACACTAGTAACATGATATAGTAAAACTCAGGGGCAATTTAGTCATAAATTTAGGGAAATAGACGTAAAATTCAAAAATTGACGAAAATACTCGTCGGAGCTGCAAATTGGTAGCAATACTTGACCTGAGACAAACTTAATGGAGTAATTTAAAAAAAAAACATATAAGAGAGTAATTTTAGAAAACTGAAACATATAAGAGAGTAATTATTAATTTACTCTTAAAATTATAAATCAAAATTGTGCTAACTTTCTTTAAATGAAAAAAGGTCAAGAAACTATCATTGTATGTCGTATATTTTATATCCAAAGAATAGTTATTCAAAATTTACAAATGCGAAAAAAAAGTGAGTACCTCGTGCCAATTATGTAGGATGCCTGCCTATATTATATGAAGTATTAAATGATCACAAGTAATTACTTTAAAAATTAAGATAGATTATAGATAAATAGTATAAGTCGTCAGCTTGATGGGCAGTTCGGGTGTGTAACACCTTCGCTGGCCGTATCTTTACCCCTGAATCCACAATCTTTGGTTTAGACCGTAGTGATGAATTAGTCCTCATACTAGGTATCAAAATGGGTCATTTTCGTCAATATTTTTTGAGTATGTTTTTTTTGTAAAAATTACTGTTGACTCCTATTATCTGCTGGTATTTATTTCAAAAACGAGATTTTTTTCAATATCTCATACCTTTGCATGTCATATACCCATATCTAGTTCACAAGTATTAGTAAAGACGGAAGGTGAAATTGAGGACAACATAATTGATTCAAGAAATATAAGACCATGCTCAAGCAAAATGTCGATTTAATCGAGTCAATAACATATTAACTTTTAATCTCACCTTATTGACATTGACCCTCTTTTACCCTCCCAAGCAAAAGGTCGATTTAATTGAGTCAATAAGCTTTTTTTTTTTCTTTTTCTATTTTGTAACCAATGAAAATTTATCATATAAGGGGTCAATAGATAAGTCAATTTACTCCGCCTGGGTCACAAATTGACCCTCAACACCCTTGGGTCAATCCTAATTTTCTATTAATCGTAATTAACTTGACCCAAGCAAGCAATTGACCTAACAATTGACCTTGCTTGGGGATGGTCTAATAAAACTATTATTTTTTAATAAGTAATATGTAATGGTTTTTTATAACTAAGATATAATTTTAATTAATAGAAGCCAAAGGGGTGATGGCGTGTTGGCGTGATCTTCATGTTAAAAAAAGACACCCTAAGGGTGTATTTGGATACAATTTTAGGAGGGAAATGGAGGAGAGGAAGGGTAGGGCAAATGAATTAGGGTTGTTTGGATAACAAAATTGATGAGATGAGAATGGAAGGAGCTGAAGGAGGGAGATAGACTAATGGATGAAGATTATCAACGAAAATATGTCTTTGATAATTAAATGAGGGTTCAATTACAGTTTTTCTTCCAAATCTTGCCTCCCATGAAAATATTTTAGTTTGTTCCAGATGAAATAAATTGAATCCCCTCATTTTCTTCCCTCTCATTTCATTCCCTTCATAAATCCTATCCAAACAAAGCAAAATAAATCTCTCCCTTTCCCTCCCCTCCCTTTCCCTCCAATTCTCTCTATACAAACAAACCCTAAGGCTCCGTTTGGATACAATTTTAGGAGGGAAAGGGGGGGGGGGGGGGGGGGGGAAGCGGAGGCAGGGGAGGGGAGGTGAGGAAAAATGAATTGAGCTTGTTTGGTGTTAGAAATATAAAGAGAATGATTATAAGAGAATGATTATGTTATTGATAATTGTTGGGTTTACATCATATATGGTGAGATATTTATAATACCTCACTATTAAACCTAACCCTAGTTTAACCCTAATGGGCCTTAGGGTCTACATCCTAATACCCTCCCGCAATCGTAAAGGCAGTACATTGTACGAACTTTACGATTGGAGAAATACAATAAAAAACAAAAAAAAAATCAAAATCTCCTTCTCTTCTTCGTCTTCATTTAGATCTTCATCTCCGCAAGGTTGGTAAGATAAACGAGTATTAAGACTCGCGAGAAAAGTTCCGAACAAGAACGTTAATTTTTTCGAACTTGTTGGAAGAATGAATTAATTTGCAGGAACTCTATCGAACCTGACAAATATCAATAAGACGGAAATTATCCGTTAAAATTTCAAGATTTGGAGAACGTTAATTTTTTTTCGGACTCCAAATTTAATTTAAGAAAACCACCTTAAACGGAGAAAAAAATATAAATGAAGATTCAAATTGGAGGAAATAATGTCTTTCCTGACTTCCTAACAAAGAAATCATCAATAAAAAAAAAAGATCACCATTGTTGTCTGTTTTTGATCTCCAAGCAAATAAATAAAAAAAAACAAACCCACGCCATAAGGAACGTGCATCTTTAGAAAACTCATTCCATGGCCAACTCATGAACAAAGCATACACATATATAATTATATAGCGTATTTCTTGTTCAAAAATGAAATTGAAATTGTTGCAAAAATTAGTCGAATAAATTGTTTTTTTTTTTTGGTAGATCAAAATAATATTGCTATTAAACTGAATAATCGGTAATATAATCCCGCCGGTGGGCATCGTATATCATTTGGCCCACCGACAGGCAGCGGAATGTCGTGTATTTAGCCTTCAAGAGCGACTGATACCATGTTAGAAATATAAAGAGAATGATTATAAGAGAATGATTATGTTATTGATAATTGTTGGGTTTACATCATATATGGTGAGATATTTATAATAACTCACTATTAAACCTAACCCTAGTTTAACCCTAATGGGCCTTAGGGTCTACATCCTAATATTTGGATAACAAAATTGATGGGATGGAAACGGAAGGGAGGAAGGAAGGAGATGGTATAATGGAGTGAGATTATCTAAGAAAATATGACTTGTATAATTAAATGAAGGTTCAAATAAAGTTTTCTCTCCAAATCTTGCCTCCCTTGGAAAGATTTTTGTTTGTTCTAAAGGAGAGAAATTACATTCCCCATTTCCTTCTCGTCTCATTTCCTTCTCTCCATAAATTGTATCCAAACAAAGAAAAATAAATCACTCCATTTCCCTCCCCTCTCTTTCCCTCCAATTCTCTCAATCCAAACAAAGCCTAAAAGTACATTTGCGGTTTAATGTTAGGTTTCAATCACCAATATATGAGTTCAAATCAGTTCAGGTATATTTCGGTTTGGATTAAAACAGTTCAGGTTCATTCGATCTTAGGTCTAGTTTGGATATTATAAGTTTGGTTCAATTTCGAATCAATTCAGACCGATTCAGGTTTCAGAATGATGTTTAGTACTCCCTCCAAACACCTATGTTCTTCTCATTTCATCAAAATATTACTCACATATAATAGAGAAATGGGAAGAACATTAATGTATAGAGGAAGTAATATAATATCTTTCGGATATATGGTCGGGTGTTGATTTAGTTAATTTTGATCGATTACTCGAGTTTAGTTTACTTTAATAATTCGTGTAATATAAAACACTTTTTTCCCTCTTTTAATCATTGACTCGAAAATGACCCATTCAAAATGTGAAAACAGACCAAAACCCCGTCGAACCCGACTCGACTGGCTCAGTTTGTGAGGTCTAGACAAGTGGCTTTTCTGGCTGACTGAATACTGTCCAATACTATCACACAAGTGGGTGCTATAGATTGTGTATTTAGAAGCTGGTCGGCAGCTTCATTGGCATAGTAACGTTGACTTTGATCTATTCCGACAGTCTCCAAGTTACCATCACATAATGCCGTAGAGTCTACTAGATACATAGAGTTTTCACTCCAAATTCTAAGTGAATGCTTGCAAAACATAGAAATTAATCAAGAGATCAAGTGATGGGTGATGAACAAATTAAGGTGATGGCAGCTTCTTTACGATCCAAACTTGGGTGTTTGCCTCTTCTTCTTTCCTCTAAACCTTGCATTTATAAGGCCCCTAAACATATTTTCAAGGTAAATGAGGAGTATTATCGGCCTTCAATCGTGTCGATTGGTCCTCTTTACTATCAAGATCCATCCTTAGAAACCATGGTAGAGCTCAAATTAAGGCACTTGCAATGCTTTCTAGACCATGACGACAACCCTTATACCTTACAAGATTACCTCAAATTTATGAGAGAATGCGAAGAGCAAGTTCGTGCCTGTTATGCAGAGAAGATAAGTCTTTCTAGCAACGAGTTTATTGAGATGATGTTAATTGATGCATCATTCATCATATTCTTGTGGTATAGCTATCAATTCTCGCTAAAAAACCATCCTAGTCGAGATAAGATGGTAGAGGTGTTTCCTTTGGTGGAACGCGACTTATTTTTAGAAGAAAACCAACTCCCTTTCTTCATCCTCAATAACCTATACGACATGGCATACGGTACGACCTCTCATCATCGTCCTGTATCATTTATCGATCTCACTTGTACTTTTGTATACAATAGATTTGTAAGTGGGAAATATACTACGAATGCAACAACTTTAAGTGAAGAGAAAAGGGAAGGATGTAACATTAAGCATTTAGTTGATTTCTTAAGGACATACATCATATTACCTTCAAACCCTCGGCCAGAACTATCAGATATTAATGCTAGACAAGCTACAGAAAATTGTCCACATTTTCCTCTGAGTATCACAGAGTTAAGTGCAGCTGGAGTTAAGTTTGCAACAACCAGAGGTAAGAGCTTACTAGATATACGATTTGTTAATGGGGTTTTACACATTCCGAGTTTTACCATTCAAGATACGACAGAGTCCTTGTTCCGGAGTATATTATTGTTTGAGCAATGCCATCATTATTTTGATTCTTACTTCATCGACTACATGTACTTTCTATTTCATTTGATCAAATCTCCACGAGATGTGAGGATACTTGTTGAGAATGGCATCATCGATGGTTGGCTAGCAAGTGACGAGGTGGTGGCAAATGTGTTCAAGGGCATCATCAACTCTGTCCCAGTTAACCTTCCAAACTATTATTATTCTGCCATTGCCACAGATTTGAATGCATATGCTTCGACTCCTTGGCACCGTTGGAAGGTGATATTGCATAAAGACTATTTCAATCATCCTTGGGCGATCACGTCTGTGATCTATGCTATTGCACTTCTTATTCTTACTTTGTTGCAAACTATTTGTGCATTTACTTCCATAAAGTAGCCCATTTTCATGCTATCTGTACTACCTCTTTGCACTGTTATGGCTTTTTAGAAAATTAGTGCATCACAAGAATTAGTCAGACAAATAATGTGCAAGTTCTTGTAATGATCCTCACAGATTATTTAATCCGTAACGAGGTTACAAAAGGGAATCGATCACATGAATTCCCAAGAGAAAGAAGAGAATTCGGATGAAAGTTCATTTGTTAAGTGTCAGATACCGATATGCACCGAATAAGGATTGACAATTTTAGAACACTAATAAAACGGGTTTAGTACAACATAAAAGTGTCAATTTAGATGAGTTATTGATGGAATGAGTAGCGTGTGGAGGTATAATTGTATAATTACGATTTTTAGGTGTTGGTTGCATTTGAGAATAATTATTGGAGTTTACATGGTTTATGGGTTGACAAAATGGTCCAAGCTTGATTGTGATCAATGGGCCCAACAATTGTCAAAGCTACAAGAGTTAAGCATGAATAAAGAAAGTCGTAAAATCACAACCAGGAAAACGCGCGGGTCGCGGATTCAGACGCGCGGGTCGCAGATATTGGCGCGGGTCGCCCGTGGCTTGCATGGTTGATGCTTTATTTCGTTTGTTTCCGACTTTCAGCTAGTTTTTGGAATTTTTCTATTTTTCTTTTTTATATTAGGAATATTAGGTTATGTATTTAGCTTATCCTTCACTTTATCATTCATTGAACTTTGAGAATTGGAAAAACTTCAAGAACCCTAATTTCTTTTGCTCAATAATTATGAGGAACTAATCCTCTCTTTTCTTGGATCGATAAACGGAAGCTTCGATTATTAATTGTGAGATTGTTCTTTCTCCCTTTTATTTCTCAAGTATTGTTTATGTCTCTTGCTCATATCTTATGAATATTGTTTTCTTTTGCTAATCTGATCAATTAGTAATTGTTTACTTTAATCTATCGCATGTTTAGAAATTGAATCCGTAATTGTTCAATTAATCTAGACTAAAGTAGCAAGCTTTACCCTAATAATTTGTATGTGTTTCATCGTTATTAGGACGAAGTAGAGACTAAACATATAATTCGAATCGTTAACCGCGTGTGTTAACGATCGTTATCTTTATTGCTTCCTTGGATTGTTAATGCTATTGTTGGATTAAATCTAGACGCTTGGCTTAGATTATTCAATAATTAGGGTCTTCTAATATCGCGTTTCGACTTAGTTGACTATACTTAAGAGGAAGAAGGAAACTTGTTTTTCACAATAAAGTACTTGAGAGTAATTGAGTTAAAAACAATCGAAGACCAATTAGTTTGTTGATAGTGGATGTTCATTGACCCAAGACCTTTTAATCATCTGAATTCATTCATCTTCATTGTTTGTTTAGTAGACTATAGATTATTCAATCACAAACACCCCTTTTTTTTGTTCCTTATTTTCTATACTTTAATTCACATAAATTACATCGCCTTCTCTGTGGATCGATCCTTATTACCATATACTATATTAGTTTAAGGTTTTAAGTGTTATAAATATTATCTTTGGGAGCATACGACTTCGGCTCACCAAATTTTGGCGCCATTGCGGGGGAAGGCAATAGTTAATTTTTGTGTTTCTTTAGTGTAGATTTTAATTTTATTATTTAGTTTATGCCTAATACTCGTTCTGCTGACCAACCACTCGAGCCTTACGACTCAGAGATTGAACGCACATTTTTCAGGTTAAGACAAGTCGGGGAAGGTTTGCTAGTTGCTTTTGAGCATCCAGATTCCGAATACGATATACACTCTAATTCAGATACTTCGGAAATTTCTACTATTGAGAATATGGCTAGAGAGACTTGAACCTTAAGGGAGCTTACAGCTCCAAATCTTCACGTTCAACCATTGTGTATCACTTTTCCAGCCTTGGATGATGGAGCTACTTTTGAACTGAAATCTGGTTTGATACATCAATTACCCAGTTTCAGTGGTATGAGCATCGAAGATCCGAACAAACATCTTTCTGATTTTCATATTGTTTGCACCAGTATGAAGCCAGCCAATGTCACAGAAGAGCAGTTGAAATTGAGAGCATTTCCCTTCTCCTTGAAGGATAATGCAAGAGATTGGTTAAACTATCTACCACCGGGGAGTATCACTACTTGGGTAGGTATCAAGAAGACATTCTTGGAGAAATACTTTTCTCCTTCTCGATCATCTCAACTAAAAAGAGCCATCTGTAATGTTGAACAACAAGATGGAGAAACCATGTATGAGTTTCTTGAGAAATTTAAGAAGCTTTGTGCTAGTTGTCATTACCATGGATACTCCGACCAAGATCTCATGATATATTTTTGTGGAGGCCAAAACCTAGATGATCGTCGTATGATTCACTCTGCTTGTGGGGGAAATATAGCCAATAAGAATCCAGATGAGGCTTGGGAGGTTATCACAGAGCTAGCTGAGACCTCTAGACAGTTTGAGAGGAGACCATCACGAAGAGGAGTGAGTGCTATGGGTGTTAGTCCTGGCTTGGAGGAGAAAGTTTATAATATTGCTTCCACCCTACGTGACATGTTATCTGGAAGACAAATGGCCGTTGTTTGTGGTATATGCTGTATTGAGGATCATCCTAGCAATTTGTGCCCTCAAATGCAAGAGGGTGGTTCTCAGACGGTGAATGGTATATGGGAGAGTAGTTCAAACAAGAAATGGGATCCACACTCTAATACCTATAATGAAGGATGGAAGGCTCACCCTAACTTCCGTTGGGGAAACTCTCAAGCCGGTCCATCAGCTGGCCCTCCTAGAGGCCAGTTTCTCCAGCGACCACAAGGACAACAATTTACTCAACAAGTGCCACAACAAGTAGCTCAGCAAGCACCACCGAGCTCATCAATGTCCACAGAAGATATGATTCGCGCTCTTACTCTCAGTGTTACTCAAGATCGAGCTGATAATAAGCAAAATTTTAAAAACCTTGAGAATCAAGTGAGTCAATTGGCTACTGCGGTCAATCGGTTAGAAGCTAAACAGTCGGGTGCTCTACCATCTCAAACAGTGTTGAATCCCAGGGAGGATGTGAGTGTCGTGTCACTGAGAAACGGTAGGCAATTGGTGGAGATTGAAAAGCCAAAAGCTAAGCCTAGGGTGGTGATTGTTCAAGAAGAAGAGGAGTTGGTGGTTGAAGATGACAAGCTACTTAGTGATGGAGTGACCAAAGATGCATCTAATTCCAAGGAGGTGACACCAGTTATGCCCACATATGAGTCACTCCCACCTTTTCCCGAGGCTTTGAAAGACAAAAGAAGAAAGGAGCATGACACTGATATTTACGAAACCTTTCGTAAATGCAAGGTAAATATTCCTTTACTTGACTTGCTTAAGAGTGTTCCTAGGTATGCAAAGTTTTTAAAAGAACTTTGTACAATTAAAAGAAATCAGAAGGAACATAGTTTGAAAAGGCAAAAGGGGAAACCTAGTGAGTTTGTTTCAGCCTTGTTTAAGAGTAAGACCCCTCCTAAGTGTAGTGATCCGGGTGTGTTTACCATACCTTGCACTATAAGTGATACACGGTTTGAAAGAGCCATGTTAGATCTAGGGGCATCAATAAATGTTCTCCCCTACCATGTTTATGAGTCTCTTAAGCTTGGTCCTTTGAAAAGCACTGGGGTAGTAGTCCAACTTGCTAATCGGTCTAGTGTACACCCTAGAGGAGTAGTAGAGAATGTTATGGTCAAGGTAGATCAACTAGTTTTTCCAGTAGATTTCTATGTTTTGGATATGGCACATGAGGTTGATGCTATCCCAATTTTATTGGGTCGACCATTCCTAAAGACCGCAGGAACCCGAATTGATGTCCCAAATGGTTCCTTGACTATGGAGTTTAATGAGAAGGTGGTTAAATTTCAAATTAATTCGCCTAATTCAACTAATGCTATTACTACCAATCATACTTCTATGAGAAGCCGGAAGCCACCACTTCCGAGCAAAGCTTGTGAAATTTTGCAGGACTCCCCGCCTAGAGAGAAAAGGTGTATCCTTCTATGGGAGAATCACAAAGATGCTGAGGCTGGAAAAAGGAAGGGTAAGTCTTGGTTTGATAATCTAATTCGCCGGTAGAGCTCCGGTAAAGCAACACAAGTTATACATATTAAATCAAGTGTTTACCCCAATCCCTTGAAAAGGTAAAGTTCTAAACTCTATCTTAAGTCGGGTGTTTCACCACTCCGCGAGATGTCGAGCCAACGACGTTAAGCAACAGCGCTTCTGGGAGGCAACCCATAGATTTGTGTGTGCAATTTCTCAAAAAAAAAAAAAAAAAAAAAAAAAAAAACGGAAATCGGAACTGCTTAATTTATGGTGTTGGCGACATAAGAAGGGAGACCTAGAAGGAAGGATGGGTAGGATAGTGGCTACGGTGTGGTGTAACCGCGGTGCGTTGTTGTGGGCACTTGTTTATGCGGTTGGATGGATTGTTGATTTGGTGTAGAGGAGATTAGGACTGACCTTGTAAGCTCGGAGTTGCGGAAGTTTTATTTATGTGCATTCTGTTACTGGCACATATATTATTACAGCTACTTGGTCTTTGGTTAGGATTGGAGTAATAAGGGGCGTTAGTCTTCTTTGTCACTCTCATCTTTTGTTGGCTTTGTATGATTGTGCTTTATGGAGTATGCTAATAGCCAAGTGTGCGGAGGAGGTGTGGTGCGTGGATTGCTCTGTTTTCATGTTGCGGTATGTTTGATGGTCTCTATCGTCATTGGTGCTTCCTTAGATGAGGTGTGTGTCTTTCTCTTCCCTTTTTATTGTGTCGTTGCAACATTGAGGACAATGTTTCATTCAAGTGTGGGGAGGGAGAATCGTTCCGATTTGTATACTTTTGTAATTGTGTGGTGTTTTTATTTCAGTACTTTATTTTAAAAAAAAAAAGGAAAAAAAAATGAAAAAAGCAAAAAAATAAAAAGATTAATCCCGGCTAGGTGAAAACCCGAAAGGGCGCCTAGGCAAGATTGGGTTGTGGCTTGTAATGAGTCCTTTGAGTTTACTCGAGGACGAGTAAAGATCTAAGTGTGGGGAAGTTTGATAAAACGAGTTTAGTACGACATAAAAGTGTCAATTTAGATGAGTTATTGATGGAATGAGTAGCGTGTGGAGGTATAATTGTATAATTACGATTTCTTGGTGTTGGTTGCATTTGAGAGTAATTATTCGAGTTTACATGGTTTATGGGTTGACAAAATGGTCCAAGCTTGATTGTGATCAATGGGCCCAACAATTGTCAAAGCTACAAGAGTTAAGCATGAATAAAGAATGAAAGTCGTAAAATCACAACCAGGAAAACGCGCGGGTAACGGATATTGGCGCGGGTCGCGGATTCAGACGCGCTGGTCGCGGATATTGGCGCGGGTCTCCCGTGGCTCGGATGGTTGATGCTTTATTTCGTTTGTTCCCGACTTTCAGCTAGTTTTTGGAACTTTTCTATTTTTCTTTTTTATATTAGGAATATTAGGTTAAGTATTTAGCTTATCTTTCACTTTATCATTCATTGAAATTTGAGAATTGGAAAAACTTCAAGAACCCTAATTTCTTTTGCTCAATAATTATGAGGAACTAATCCTCTCTTTTCTTGCTTGGATCGATAAACGGAAGTTTCGATTAATTAATTGTAAGATTGTTCTTTCTCCCTTTTATTTCTCAAGTATTGTTTATGTCTCTTGCTCATATCTTATGAATATTGTTTTCTTTTACTAATCTGATCAATTAGTAATTGTTTACTTTAATCTATCGCATGTTTAGAAATTGAATCCGTAATTGTTCAATTAATCTAGACTAAAGTAGTAAGCTTTACCCTAATAATTTGTATTTGTTTCATCGTTATTAGGACGAAGTAGAGACTAAACATATAATTCGAATCGTTAACCCTGTGTGTTAAAGATCGTTATCTTTATTGCTTCCTTGGATTGTTAATGTTATTGTTGGATTAAATCTAGACGCTTGGCTTAGATTATTCAATAATTAGGGTCTTCTAATATCGCGTTTCGACTTAGTTGACTATACTTAAGAGGAAGAACGAAACTTGTTTTTCACAATAAAGTACTTGAGAGTAATTGAGTTAAAGACAATCGAAGACCAATTAGTTTGTTGATAGTGGATGTTTATTGACCTAAGACCTTTTAATCATCTGAATTCATTCATCTTTATTGTTTGTTTAGTAGACTATAGATTATTCAACCACAAACACCTCTTTTATTGTTCCTTATTTTCTATACTTTAATTCACATAAATTACATCGCCTTCTCTATGGATCGATCCTTATTACCATATACTATATTAGTTAAGGTTTTAAGTGTTATAAATATTATCTTTGGGAGCATACGACTTCAGCTCACCAAGCACACCGAATCGTCTTTGCTTTGCTAATAGAATATTTCGACCATTAATCCCTGCCTGGGCTACTCCGAAATTTCTATCGAGACAAGACGGTGCCACTATGGTAGAGACGTAAAATCAGAAGTATTTTATGAAGATTGTTAATGATGTTAGATGCAAAAATTGATGAAGTTTTTCTGTAAAAAATTTCTTCAGATTTTGAGGGATATATATAGAAGTAGGGTAAGATTAGGGGAACGAATTTTGCGAAACAATGCAACTCTTGGAATTCCGTTTAATTGCATTCTTTGAATATTCCGTAATATATTACCATCACTGCGCCCCGTCATAGTTATTCGTCCAACAACTATTCCGTAATTCCGTAAATAATTTAATTAACGTACACTACGTACTTCCCGAACTTATTTTATATTATTTACGAAATCACCCATCTAAAACAATCCTAATTACGCAAAAACGAACTGTTAATTACACTTAAATCACCATCATTCCTCCCCCATTTAAGCGTAATACAAGATTTAAAATATAACTTAATTAACAAACGTTCCAATGTATGCATAAATGAAAATGTCACGAAGATTGAATTTCCACTTATGGCATGTTTGGAAAACGTGAATTGGAATTAAATTCCGTAATTGAAATATTTGAAGTGTTTGAGAATCACTAGAATTTGAAATTGGAATTGACTCAATTCCTTTACAATTCCAAGCTAGTTAAAATTTGGGACTCTCAAATACCTAGCATAGAGTAGTCATTTTAATTCCACCATTTTTATTTTATTTTTTGATAACGAGGGATTTAATCTACCCGGGCCCATGCATTCCCGCACCACCACATGGACCATGTAAGCCACCCCTTTCGGGAGCTGCAGTGGCCAAGTGGTCATCGGCTCAGCTGGTAATCGAACATGAGACCTCTCAACTCCTGCATTTCTGCAAGCTTTAAGGTTTAACTCAGTTACCACTGGACTAACACCACTTGGTTAATTCCACCATTTCTTACATTTTATTTTGTAATGCAAATTTCAACGTCATATTTTTATCTGTGATATTTTTACCGAGCGCAAATATTTTTCGTGACAATATTTATTTTTTTTAAATATAAAAATTCTATGACCTCGACCCATATCCGTCTCGCCAAGTATAATTCTAATTCCAATTTCATGGGTTTCCCAAACGCAATTTTGGAATTGGATATAAAATTGAATTCAAACATTTGAATTTTTAAAATTGAAATCATTGAAAATAAAATCAATTCCGTATTTCCAAACACTACCTTAGTGAAATTACACATTATTCCAAATATTCGAGTATCGGGGTGTGACTAAGCATTGAACCCTTACTACCCATTTTGAATACATGAAGATAACTCACGCGTAAACTAATTTACTTCTAAAATTACATAAACCGACACTTAATTACAAGCCTAGTATCCCATATCTTTTCATGAACATTTGAGGAGCCAAACTCAATCTCCCTTGAAACAGCTGAATTTCATGTTCACATAGGTTGATTCTTTTTATCGTGTCCCTGCAAACACACTTTTTCAAAAGATCAATTAAGAAGATAAACTTCAACCTTTCAACATGCAAGTCAAAGCACACACCTCAAGATATTTATTGTGTGCTTCAATCTCTTAACAATAGGCCTTCCACATTGAAGTCAGCCTCTAAAATTCTATTAGAGAGGAATTGGATATCCTATTGCAAAAGATCTATACGAGTTTTAAACCCATCCCGTCAACTGAGTTAATAACCAAGTCCTTAGGTAATGCTTTGGTCAAATTATCAAATAAATTTTGTTGAGATCTCACGAATATAATTGAAATAACTCCATCAGTTATCAGATCCCGTACCGAGCTATGCCTAACACCCAAGTGTCTTGATTTGCCATTATAGATTTGACCATAAGCTTTAGCCAATGTGGCAGCACTATCACAATGTATAGCTATGGGTGATATTGGTTTCGGCCATAACGGAATTTCATAAATTAATTCTTTAGACATTCTGCCTCTTTTTCGGCTGCTGCCAAGGTAGTAAATTTAGATGATTAAAACTGCTAATGTGTGAATGAAATTTTAAGAGAAAAGTAAAACCTAAAAAATGATTAAAACTGCTAAGTGTGTTTCTGAAATGTATGAATGATGAATGATGAATAAGTGTCTACTTAGTGCTTAACCTAGTCCCTTATATAGAGAAATCAAATTACAACACTAATCTAACCTAAAAACAGAATTGCGGAATCCGAAGTCCATAAGTGAGCTGCTCGATCGAGTTTCAACTTCACTCGATCGAGTGGTTCTGCTTCCAAAGTTCTCGATCAAGGCCTCCAGTCCTTCGATCCCACTGCCTGCATATGTGCTCCCCTCGATCGAGGCTTCCCTCTACAAATCACTTCGATCGAGCTCTGAGATTCACTCGATCGATGGTTTTTCAGCTGAAGTAGCTCGTTGTTGTCCCTGTTCTCGGTTTTTCTTCTGATTTAGGCCTTTTTCCTTTGACGTTTGCACTTCCAAGGTTCTTAAGTTCTTTGTTCAAGTTTCATCCTCTAAAAAATAGCTCACTTGCGACAGATTGGCGTGGTTTTTGCGACTTTCGCGTACTTTCCTATAAAATAACAAGAAAGACACAAAGAAGCGAATTCGGGGTAAAAAAAAGCACAAAACATGTGTGAATGCCTAGAAATGTGTGTCATAAGATGCTGAAAAGTGTATATAATATGCACGCATCAGCGCTTAATCGTTCTTAACTCCTCAAAATGGCTTTAGCGCCAACACACCTTAGCTTGGAAGAGATCTTCTTGGACTCCAGTAAATTTGTAATGTCGTAGGGAACGCCACGATCAGATGACCTCCACAAACTTGAATATATAAAGCTTTTAAAAAGTTGGTTCATAAATCATAATGATAATGCCATTGTGTAAGATGCATTGCTCCATGGGAAGCTCTCACGACCACAATACCGGATTACCGGTAGTGGTCATTGGTCAAGACTCAGGAGTAGAGGCTCGACATTTTCGGGCATAAGAGTACCCGTCACCAAAATGATATATTTTTTTTAAACACAAAAACTAGGGTATAATAGCATTAACTAGTAAATCCATCTCAGTCGAGAGCAACAATGTCACAAGGAAGGTCTACCATTCGACCAAGCTCGTCTACCAATACCCCGAGGGTAGAGATGAGAATAAGCAACCGAATTAAAGTTACGATCAACAAAACAAAAAGTACAAGATTCAAAACAAACAATAAACTCATAAATTGTCATTATAAACTACTAAATTTAATATCGGCTTACTCTCTACTTAATCATCCTAAATAACTACTTGTACATTTTTAATAAATTATATTTTGTTATAGAATAAGAAATAGAAATTAATTGTAAAGAGAACTTAGAGGAAAATAATCAAATAAGTTGAGAGAGGAAAAATAGATGCACCTTATTCATTACTCATAGAGTCACGGGTATATATAGTACTCCGTATATAGAAGTAAACCCAATGGACCTCCACACTAACTTATACTCCCTCCGTGTCACAGTGTTGGTACTTTTTGCTTTTTGGACAAAATATTAGGAAATGATTGAGGACCACACAAAACCCCATACCTCACATTGAATTGATTTTGGACGACAAAAAAATTACTAAAAAGGAAAAGAGGAACAATCACTAAACTCGCATAAAAAAGTATTGTAATGACATAAAATGAAGAAAAGACAAAGAAAATCATGACCAAAATGAGGCTCATCACTAACCATGAAAATTATAAGTATTGTAATGACATAAAATTGCAGTATTATAATGATATTTTTCCACTAAGTAAATATTACTCAAGTAATTTTCAATGGTCAATAATATTGATAATTTTACTTAGCCAAATCATACCTAAATCCCCCTCTCCTAAATATTTGGATCAAATCTTGATGGTTGTTTTAATGATTATTTAATCAATACAAAAATACGAATTTCTTATAATATATTTATGTACACAATTAAACTGAAAATGCGAGCGAATTTACCTTTATATCCTGGGTGTTAGTCAAACTCAGTAACACCTGATATCGCTATCTCATTTTCGAAAAAATTATAATTTACATAATACAAAGTCAAAGATACATATTTAACATTCTTGTTTTAAAGATGATACATAATGGGCGTTGATTATCGCAGTATGCATTTTACACATTATATTGACCACACTACCCCTATCATATCTCCCTCTTTTAATTCCAAATCTCCACTATTTCTATGATAATTGTACTGAATTGATGAAACTTTTATAGAAAAAAGAAAGCTAGCATCATCAGCATAAAAGAGGTGCGAAATAAAGGGTGCATGCCCTGATATTTTCAGCCCCTGCAGAAAATTGTCTTGTTCTGCCTTACGTAACTGCCTTGATAAAACCTCCATGCACATAATGAACAAGTAAGGGGATAAAAGCTCGCCTTGACATTATCCACGGGAAGGGTGAAAGGAAGCCGATTGTTCACCGATAATCGTAATACAGTAATTCACTGTAGAAATGCATTCCAAAATAAGGTTGCGCCAGGAGATTTGAAAGCTGAACTTGTTAGATTTTTATAATTAATTGACTAGATATTATTATTAATAATATTAATAGTCTTATACAAATCCTAATTATATGTCCCATTAATGAGGCAGTCATACTATGGACTCTAAACTGTCTCTTAATTCTCTCCCATCTAGGAAACTACTCCCTTAATTTGTGTTGCGTTCAAACACTGCTCTTTGATGGAAAGAGCAGTATATAAGAGAATGCATATTCTGATTAATTAGGTCACAAAATCTACTCTCCTTTAAGAAAACTACACCATCTAAATAAGTGAGCAGTGAGGGTTTGGAACCGAAATCAGAAAATCAGATTAATACTTTGGGGTTGATAAAGCTGTTCAGGAATCCGATTAGCAATGGCTGGAGGTTTTATTTTTGATCCTATTTATCGCTTCCGCTTTATTTAATCAGTTGTATGTTGTTCAGTAATATTAAACATACTAATTAAGAATAAATAACTTACATTTGGTATCAGAGCCTTAATGGCCTCTGTCTTGCTTGTTGTTTTCCGACTTCAGTTTTCATCCTTGTTGTAATCGATCCGTTGTCTTGTTTTTCTCGGTCGCCTTTTTTCGGATGTTGGTTTGTCTCGTTGTTCCATTATTGCTTATTAGATCTGGATTATCTTTGTCGATAATTTATTTGTGTAATCAGTCATCTGGGATTTTCTGATTTTATTTTCTGGGAGTTTTTTCTTCTGGATTTTGTTTTGAAGTTGGTCAAGGTTGAAGATGACTGTCTTTCTTTTTGGGGAACTGGTTTATTTGTTTTGCTCTATCCGTGTTTTATGGAGCAGTAGTATACACCTACTCCTACTGAGTTTAGCTGAGTACTCCGTACTTTTTTTGGTCTCTCACAAGCAACTTGTGACCTTGCTTTTAAGTGTTTGGCAGACCTTGCTCTTTAATCAATTCTCTTTTTGTCCTTTTTTGTGAAGTACTTCGTATGTTAGTATGTTTATGGCTTCTTTCACAAGCTTTGATAAAGTAATATTTATTTAATGGTTGCTAGTGGCTTGTGGTCACATATTTAGACACTTTATCTATGTTATCAAATCCCTTTGACATGTAAACTTACTTATTTAATTAAAAACCTTATATTACCTATTGTATATAATAATGTAAAGGGTTTGAAATTTTGTAGAAAAGTTGCTTTGTTTTTTGTTTAAGCTTTACCTTTTCTCATATAAGTCACCTTCTTGGTTGAGTGCTTCATGGTCTTACGTAAAAGAATGTTTAGTAAGTCTGCTCACAACAATTGTTTTCGTATATACATAAAGTCAAGTGTATATATTAATGTTAATAATATTTTTAAATGTCGAGTGATTTTAAATTTATTAATTAGAGAGTAGCCACAGCATCTTTAATTGATCAAAATTTTATTCGAAATCACATGTGGAAATTAGACATTTAATTGTAATTAATTATACGTAATATGATTAGACTTACCCACAGGAATCTTATTGTATTTGTATAAATTAATTAGGGTGTTATATTAAATTATGTTTCTTAATCTACCCACAGGAGTTAAGAAATGAATATGATTTAATAGTTTCATCATAAAGTTTAATTTTTATGCATCTAATTTGAGTAGACTTTAGCCCACAGGCAAGTTTATGTCACTAGTTTCATATGAGCATAATTTACATTGGTAAGTTGTGATAAAGTTAAGTCTCAATTTTTGTTACTAAGTATGTATATTTAAATTTGCAGCAAGTTTACCTGGAGGTTCCTTTGATGTTAAAATTGACGTTCCTGAATTAACTGGTGACAATTTTAAGGTGTGGAAAGAAAGAGTTCTACTACATTTAGGGTTCTTGCGTTTTGATTATGCTATTCAGAATGATGAACCGGCTGAAATAACTGAAAAAAAGCACACCAGATCAAGTAGACCTTCGTGAAAAGTGGGTGAAATCCAACTATCTTTGCATGTTGTTCATTAAGACTAAACTGTGTGCTAGTATCCGTGGTTCAGTCGACAAGCATACTAAAGTCCGGGACCTGCTTAAGGCTATAGATGAGCAGTTCGAAACTTCTGATAAGGCTTTGGCAAGCACCTTAATAATGAAGTTCACATCTTTGAAACTTAATGCCACTAAAGGAGTGCGTGATTTTATCATGCGCATGAGGGATACTGCAGCCCAACTTAAGGAATTGGAAGTTACTATGTCTGACACTTTCTTAGTGCATTTCATCTTATGTTCTCTCCCAACTCAATATGCCCCATTTAAGATCTCTTACAATACACATAAGGATAAATGGTCTCTCAATGAATTATTGACCATGTGTGTTCAAGAGGAGGGGAGGTTATTATTGGAAGAAGGTGAAAAGGTGAATTTAACTACTTCTACTGATAAAGCATCATCCAGTACGAAGTATAAGGCTCACCATAAAGATAAAGGAAAGGGAAAGATTCCAGCTGAGCAAGTAATTAAGAAGGAGTCGTCGTGTTTTTTCTGTAAAAAGAAAGGACACATGAAGAAAGACTGCGTAAAGTTTAAGGCTTGGCTCAAAAAGAAAGGTAATTTTCATGCGTTTGTTTGTTATGAATCTAATATGGTCAATGTTAATCATAATACTTGGTGGATTGACTCTGGTACTACAATCCATGTTTCAAATACCTTGCAGGGTATGACAAACCTTCGGAAACCAGTGGCAAGTGAGAGCGCCATCTATTAAGGAAACAAGATAGGCTCGCACGTTGAGGCCGTGGGGACATGCAATTTAATTTTAAGTACTGGTTTTATTTTGATTTTGGAAAAGACTTTTTACGTTCCGAATTTTGCTCGGAATTTGATTTCAGTTTCTAGACTTGTACCTTTCGGATATTCTTTTAACTTTGTGGACTCTGGTTTTAGTGTTTGCAGAAATTCTAAAGTTATTGGTAATGGTATTTTGTCTGATAATTTATATCGTCTTTGTTTACAAAATGATACCACTCAAAACACTATGCATGTTAGTACTGGTTTGAAAAGAAGTATTATAAATGAGGAGTTCTCTATGTTATGGCACAGGAGATTGGGACACATCTCCATTGAGAGGGTCAAGAGATTGGTAAAGGAAGGGGTACTTAGTACTTTAGACTTTACCGATTTTGAGACTTGTGTTAGTTGCATTAAGGGAAAGCAAACTAACAAATCTAAGAAAGGTGCTAAGAGGAGTTCTGACCTACTAGAGATCATACACACGGATATATGTTGTCCGGGTATGAACGCTAACGATCCGAAATACTTTATTACCTTTATTGATGATTATTCACGATATATGCGTCTTTACTTACTTCGTTCCAAAGACGAAGCTTTAGATGCCTTTAAAATTTTTAAGGCTGAAGTAGAGAAACAGTGTGATAAACACATTAAGATTGTGAGATCAGATAGAGGTGGTGAGTACTACGGTAGATATACTGAGGATGGACAAGCATCTGGTCCTTTTGCTAAATTTCTTCAAGAGCATGGGATTGTTGCCCAATACACTATGCCTGGTTCTCCGGATCAGAATGGTGTAGCAGAAAGAAGGAATAGGACATTAATTGAAATGGTGCGTAGTATGAGAAGTAATATCAAACTTCCTTCATTTTTGTGGGTTGATGCGCTAAAGACGGCTGCGTATATATTAAATCGGGTTCCTTCCAAGGCCGTCTCTAAGACGCCTTTTGAGTTATTCAAAGGTTGGAAACCGAGTTTGCAACATATACGCGTTTGGGGATGTCCGTCTGAGGTGAGAATTTACAACCCACAAGAAAAGAAACTAGACCCAAGGACTCTTAGTGGACATTTCATTGGATATGCCGAAAAGTCCAAAGGTTATAGGTTCTATTGTCCGTCTCATAGTACCAGGATTGTGGAATCTAGAAATGCAAAATTTCTAGAGAATGACTTGATCAGTGGGAGTACTATAGGAGTTGAACCTGAAAAGGATCAACATGAAGCTTCACCCTCTGTTTTGAGTAACAGGTTGGTTATTGATCACGGTCCTGAAGTACGACCGGAGGTTCAACAACCAAATACAGAAATTCCACAAAATGTCGATCAAAATATAGTAGATCATAATGAGGAAGAAATTCCATTAAGAAAATCTACTCGAGAGAGGAGATCGGCGATTCCTGACGACTATGAAGTATATCTACAAGAGTCGGATTGCAGTGTTGGAGCTGATAATGATCCTATGTCATTTTCACAAGCCATAAGTTCTACATATTCAAACTTATGGATGGATGCTATGAAAGATGAGATGAACTCTATGGCATCTAATCGAGTTTGGGATCTCGTCGAGTTGCCCAATGGTGTAAAAACCATTGGATGTAAGTGGGTTTTTAAGACTAAAAGGGACTCACTTGGCAACATCGAGAGACATAAGGCAAGACTCGTTGCTAAAGGGTTCACTCAAATAGAAGGGATTGACTACACGGAGACATTTTCTCCGGTATCAAAGAAAGATTCTCTTCGAGTTGTCATGACATTAGTAGCTCATTTTGACTTCGAGCTACATCAGATGGATGTGAAAACGGCATTTCTTAATGGCAATTTAGAGGAAGAGGTTTACATGAAACAACCTGAAGGATTCTCCTCTAAAGACGGTGACCATTTGGTTTGTAAGCTAAATAAATCCATATACGGTTTGAAACAAGCCTCCCGACAATGGTATAAGAAGTTCCATGAAGTAATTTCTTCATTCGGTTTTGAAGAAAATATCATGGATCAATGTATATACCTTAAGGTCAGTGGGAGTAAGATTTGTTTCCTTGTGTTGTATGTGGATGATATTCTGCTAGCAACCAATGATAAGGGGTTGCTGTATGAGGTGAAACAATTTCTTTCAAATAACTTTGATATGAAAGATATGGGTGAGGCATCTTATGTCATTGGCATTAAGATCCATAGAGATAGATCCCGAGGCATTTTAGGCTTGTCTCAGGAGGCCTATATCAACAAAGTGCTTGAAAGATTTAGAATGAAAGATTGTTCACCAAGTGTAGCACCTATTGTGAAAGGTGACCGATTCAGTTTAGACCAGTGCCCAAGGAATGATTTGGAAAGAGAACAAATGAAAAATGTTCCTTATGCTTCAGCAGTTGGTAGCATTATGTATGCTCAAGTCTGTACCAGACCTGACATTGCATATGTTGTTGGAGTATTAGGCAGATATCAGAGTAACCCAGGCATCGATCACTGGAAGGCTGCAAAGAAAGTGTTGAGATACCTTCAGGGTACTAAAGATTACATGCTTATGTATAGACGGACTGATAGTCTTGAAGTGGTGGGGTATTCCGACTCAGACTTTGCTGGTTGCATTGATTCACGAAAATCCACATCTGGATATGTGTTTATGCTAGCTAACGGAGCTGTATCATGGAGGAGTACTAAGCAGACATTGACAGCCACCTCTACTATGGAGGCCGAGTTCGTTTCTTGTTTTGAGGCTACCTCACATGGTGTTTGGCTGAAAGGTTTCATATCTGGGCTAAGAGTTGTTGACTCTATTAGCAGGCCGATTCGAATGTATTGTGATAATTCAGCTGCGGTATTTATGGCTAAGAATAACAGAAGTGGAAGTCGAAGTAAACACATCGACATTAAGTATTTGGCCATAAAAGAGCGTGTTCAGGAAAAGAAAGTGATCATAGAACACATTAGCACTGATTTGATGATTGCAGATCCCTTGACTAAAGGCATGCCACCTAAGGGTTTCCAGGGTCATGTAGTGAACATGGGACTTGGTCCCATAATGTGATACATTCATTTATATAATGTTTTTCGAAACTTTCATTTAGTTGGATATTTTCTCCTTTAGTTATATACGTACGTTCTTTGGTTATTTATTTTATTGAGAAATATCATTATGTTTTGACCTAGAGTAAACATATGGTTTATTCATTAAGTTAAGTATGAGTGGTGAGAGACTAAGTATATCGTAATACATGGAAGATTAATTCTCGTCCCAGGGAATTCGTCGCTATGATTCGTATATGAAGTTCCTCTCTGTTAAATGGGCCAAGTGGGAGAATGTTAGATTTTTATAATTAATTGACTAGATATTATTATTAATAATATTAATAGTCTTATACAAATCCTAATTATATGTCCCATTAATGAGGCAGTCATACTATGGACTCTAAACTGTCTCTTAATTCTCTCCCATCTAGGAAACTACTCCCTTAATTTGTGTTGCGTTCAAACACTGCTCTTTGATGGAAAGAGCAGTATATAAGAGAATGCATATTCTGATTAATTAGGTCACAAAATCTACTCTCCTTTAAGAAAACTACACCATCTAAATAAGTGAGCAGTGAGGGTTTGGAACCGAAATCAGAAAATCAGATTAATACTTTGGGGTTGATAAAGCTGTTCAGGAATCCGATTAGCAATGGCTGGAGGTTTTATTTTCGATCCTATTTATCGCTTCCGCTTTATTTAATCAGTTGTATGTTGTTCAGTAATATTAAACATACTAATTAAGAATAAATAACTTACAGAACTTGGTTAGAATTTCCATGAGAAAAGGCCAGAAAACCCGATCAAAACCTTATGCATATCAACTTATCAAGCTTGAGGGCAGAATAACAGTTTGTGCCTTTCTTTGTTTTATTATAATAATGCATGATCTAATGGGCAATAAGACATCCATCAAACATTAGTCGATCAGGGACGAAAGCTTCCCGTGTATCCGAGATTAACGAAGGGATGCTTAATTTAAGTCTGTTAGCAATACATTTGGATGTCAGACGATAAACAACATTGCAAAGGTTAATTGGACGATATTGCGAAACCATCTCAGATTGATCAACCTTGGGAATGAGGACAATGTGGGTATTATTCCATTCTTTTAACATGACGCCTTTATTTTGGAATCGAGTAATAGCAATGCATACCACTGGTCTAATATGAGACCACGGAGTAATACCATCTGACCTGGATGCTTTTGATCCGTCCATATTACGGATAGCACGAAAAATGTCATTTTATGTAAAAGGGAGCTAAGAGAACATAGCAGCAACCTTCGTAATATAGTTGTGGTACATCAAGAGAAGAAAGAAGAGGATAAATGAAGCCAAGAGGAAAAGCAAGGTCATGTGTTGGAGGATAACATAGAAGGTCTTTAAGAACAGATAACACTTCTGATTAGATCTCATCACTTGATTGAAGCCATTCTCCAGTTCGAGAAAAAATAACAATCATTCGGTTCTTCACAGCTCTTTGTTTGACCTTGCTATAAAGGAAACGAGTAGGGAATCCATCAAGAGCTTCATGTCTTATTTTTGAACGCTGAAGTCAGTACTGGTGCTGAGTGCGTACAAGGTGAAGACATGAGGAACGATTAAGCTGGTAGTTTGTAGCAGAATCACTGTTAACAACATTAGATCCAAGATCATCCAAGTCAGTTTCAATTACGGACTAATTTATGCCATAGATAAGCGATGATTCAAAACCCATCTTATCATAAAATGATGAGCAAATGCTAACTAATGAGAGAGAACGCACATTAATGATCCGTCAAAATGAGTTTGACAGGCTCAGGAGCGGCTTGGCCCAAGTTAAGCAAAGGAATTGGATCTCAAGGTTTTTTGGGCTTCAAAAATGTTTTTATGGGCTTCAACACACAAAGGCTAGTGTAGTGATATCAAATTTGTCTATTAGCTAGGAAGATCGAGTTCGACTACCACTGTTATCATTGGGTCTCCGAATTATTTAAGACGCGCCTGATCAGGCTTCATATAGGAATTGTAAATTCTATGAGGCCGTCATTGGTTGTTTTGTTATTATTAATATAGCACAAATTTTTATTGAAGACAGAAGTATCCGTCTTAAACTTAAGACGGTCAAATAATAAACCATTTGCATAGTTAAGACAAATATGTTGATGGTCGCTAGATTTTTTTGTTTTTGTCTTATTTATACCAGTGGTAACTACTCGAGCCGTCTTAATTTAAGACGGATATATACATCTTAAGAGAGACTTATTGCGAATGAAGTCGTCGTATTTTCAACAAAACGGCTAAAATGAAGAAAAAAAAAGGGTGTTGCTCATTCATAAACGGATTTTACTTTTTTATAAACATAAATGACCATATTACCCTTTTATTTCAACCCCTTTTTCCATCCCAAAACTCATCTTCTCCTTCCTTATCATAGCAGTAAAACTCATCTTCTGCAGTAATGCAAGCAATTCTCCTTAATCCATTAAATTATTCCTTTAATAATATATACTGTATATATTCATACAAATTTATACGTATTTCATCATTATTAATTCTATACTTCTTCCATTGTTGTGTTGCCATTGAAGAGCAAGTCCAATCTCTCCTTCAATGAAAATAAACCCTAAAAACTTCATCTTTACATGTTTTGGATATTTTCTAATAATTAGCCATGTAATTAGTTTGGTGTAAACTGTGTTAAAATTGTGATGTTGTTGAATTAAGTATCAAATCAATAAACTTACAACAACAATAACATTACCATTAAATTGTGATTTTTGAAATTGCTTTCAAAACTTCAGACGAGAATTAGCATCACGTCACCCCTCACCACAATACGGCAATACCGATTTAAACAAATCGTAAATTAATTAGTGTAATTGAAACGAGAATTAGCATCCACAATTATGTGACTTCACAGATTTGAATAATTTTGTGAATTTGATTGATTTTGGAAGGAAGAGTATTAAGGAGGTTTTTTTTTTCTCTGCCTAGGCAAAGGGCAAATGAATGGAAAAATAAGGTAAAAAAGTTTATAAATGAGTAAAATCCTTATATGAACAAGCAATAGTTGACCAAGTAAGTAACGAAGAAGAAGGAAAGAAAGAGAAGGGCATGTTTAGTTATGCTACTAGAGTACTAGTGACGTGGGAGTAGGAAGGAGCATAAAAAGAGTATGTGTTTAATAATTACTTCCTCCGTTCATATCCAAAGCGTATATATGCTTTTTGCACAAATATTAAGAAAGATATTAAAAAATTATTAAAGGTATATTTGGAAGTGTGTAAGATGTTTTTTTATTAATTTAAATGTGTGATGGCGGGTTATAGGTGAGCCATGGAGTAGAGCTGATCGTTTGCGGGCTAGGGCCGGACGCGGGTCGGGCCTAAGCTATAAAAATGTGTCCGGCGGGCTTAATTTTCGTGTCCGAGCCCGCTATAGCGGGCCTATTACTCCTGTCCATATCCACTCATTAATTAATTGGCGGGCTGCCCGCGGGCTTATGGGACTTAAAAATTAAAACCAAAGTAGCTGAAAGTTCATAAATAAATCTAATAATAAAATGATAAGGAGCGTAAATGTGGTAGGAAGTTTAAAAATATCAAACTCTAGAAAGTTGGTACTTGGTACTTGGAAATACGAAGGAATTCTAGAAATTTAGGAGTCTTAGACGTAGGAAATAGGATAGAATATGAAGGGATTTTCACTTCCTTTTTTAGTGTTACTAATTTATTATATTAGCTTATTAGTTTATTATTAGTTTATTGTCATTTTATATGAGAATTGGAAATAAAAAGTAAGAATAAAAGTATTAGCGGGCTTAGCGGGCTGTCCATGCACATATTTGTTTAGTCCGTACCCGTCCGTTAAAATAGCGGGCCAACTTTAGCTTGTCCGTTACCCATTTATTACGATATTTTACGAGTCCAAGCCCGCTTCAATAGCGGGTTGGACGGGCCGGGCTGGACGGGTTGGCCCGGAGATGATCAGCTCTACCATGGATTGACATTTTATGTAGATAAATGGTTTTCATAAGGGTAGTTTAGTCATTTTTTTTTTTTTTAAGAAAGTGGTAGAGTGGATATGAATGGATGAAAAAGAAATATATGTAGGTTGGATATGAATGGAGTAAGTATAAGATAGAGAAATCTAAAATTAAAAAGTGATAAGAAGAGAAGATGAGCAGAGAAGATAAGAAGGGGAAAGCAATAATTGTGGGAGGGAGTATAGCAGGGGTTTCGTGTGCACACGCGCTTAGTTGTGCAGGTTGGGAAGTGGTGGTTCTAGAGAAGTCATTTGGGCACACCTCTGGCAGTAGCAGCCCAACGGGTGCTGGTCTTGGCTTAGACCCTCTTTCATGCGACATCATCAGCTCGTGGCTTGCTGCCTCTGCCTCTGCCTCTACTCTTCAATCCCGAACTCAACCACTCTCTATTGATCAGGTTCCCTACATTTTTTATTTTTTAATATAAAAAATTAATTAAAAAACGCTAGAAGGAGGGCTTGAACCTCCGACCTTGTGGTTAACAGCCACACGCTCTAACCAACTGAGCTATTCCAGCTTCTTGTGTCCTTATTGTTGTGCAGCTGTATTTGTCTTATGCAGTAATGGCGGATGGGATTCATATATACATGAATTGCATTTAAGGGTATAAAGTCTTTATGTTGTCAATTTACGTTAGACTATTTGTATGGAGTTTTGTTGAATCACCCTTTCTGTATATGTATATCATATGTCAAGCCATTAGGCCGTCTTAGACCTTCTTAAAATCTACTACTCCATCTATACTTACGAAACCCAACAAGGGTGCACTAGTCTGCAGAATAGCTTTCAATGAGTCGCCGGCCAGGAAATAATAATAATACATTCAAAATGGTTGTAACAAAACTGAAACTTGAGTTAAACATGATTAATCAGCTCTTCCTATTTTTGATTTGTTTTTGTTGTCGAATTAGAATCAAGCAACAGACATAGAGAAGAAAACACATAGGATATTGACAAGAGATGAGGATTTCAACTTTCGGGCAGCACACTGGGCTGATCTTCATGGGCTGCTACTTGACTCATTACAACCAGATATACTCATGTGGGGTCATCACTTCCTCTCATTCTCCATTACTCATGATAAGACCTCAGTCACTGTGAAAGCCAAAGTACTTGAAACAGGCCAAATTGTTGAATTTCTTGGGGATTTGCTTATTGCTGCAGATGGATGCTTGTCTTCAATTCGACAAACTTTTCTTCCTAATCATACATTAAGGTTTCTCTTCACTCATGCTTTCTTTTCAAACATTGCTACCCTCACGAAAACAGGTGTACGTGAAATCGTCTGTTACCAAAATTGTAGTCATTGACGTGAACAATGATTTTTATAGGTATGCAGGATACTGTGCATGGAGAGGCGTTCTTGATTATTCAGAAAATGTGGATTTAGAGACAACAGTCAAAGGAATCAGAAGGGTGTATCCGGATATGGGGAAATGCTTATACTTTGATCTCGGTCCAAAGACTCATTGCGTCTTGTATGAGCTTCTCAATAAAAGGATCAACTGGATTTGGTACATCAATCAACCTGAGCCACAAACCAAGGTAAATATCCACTGTCTTCTGTTAACCCGCTTCTTTCTACAGGATGCCTATCTTAATGGAAATTTCAAGTATCCGTCTTGATACTCAATAGTCACAACTCACAACTCACACATGTTTAAATTACCTCAAGACTTCCGTTTTCAAAAGAATTATGAGGATTATTACACAATAGCCAAGTGCGGACTTGGACATAAACACAATCATGCCCAAATGACACAGCAAGTTACAATTTATAATCCAAAGTAGTCGTGCCACAGAATGCATCGGATACTTGTTGGCATCCTGATTAATGGCGAGCTTGAGTATACATGTCCTAATTTGTGGAACATAAACTCTTAAACAAACGGTTGCACTCACACCCAATATTTTTCTGGCAGACCGCTTTGTTTACCTATTATTATTCATCAACATTTAATTAGATAGTTTCTATTTGTGTTTAATCTGACCATTTGGCATTTGTATATGAGAGATTGTGGTGGAGGAGACTAATGGCTCACGGGATTTACTTGCAGGGGAATTCAGTGACTTTGAAAGTGAGCAAAGAAATGATCAAGAAGATGCAAGAGGATGCAGAACGTTTCTGGGTTCCCGAATTAGTAACGCTCATGAAAGCCACAAAAGAACCTTTCCTGAATGTAATTTACGATTCTGACCCTACAGACAAGATCTTTTTCGACAACGTCGTACTAGTTGGAGATGCAGTTCACCCTACAACTCCTCACTGCTTGAGAAGCACCAATATGTCCTTACTTGATGCCCAGGTTCTAGGAAAATGTCTCGAGAAATGGGGTCGAGATGATTTACAGTCTGCTCTTTCAGAATACCAGTCAATTCGATTGCCTATGGTTTCAAAGCAGGTTCTACATGCTCGGAAAGTTGGTCGGATCAAACAAGGGCTTGATGTCCCAGACCGACAGACTTTCGATCCTAATAAGGCTAGTTCTGAGGATTGTTATGAAATCCAACAGAAGAATGTGCCTTTTTTCTCCTACATTCCTGAATTGTTGCGCAGTTAAAAGCCAGTCTCAATTCTTTACAATTGAATATATGTAACTGAGCAAGTCTCATTACGAATTCGTGTGAGAACGTTACAATAAATATAAAGCACCGTAACTTATTTTCACAAAACATTTTATTCATTTTAGCATCTTTTATAAAATAAAAAAAACATTGAATCCATTCTTCCCTACACCTATCCATGCATCCTCTCAAATCTACGACTTTCTTCCATAATAGATGAAAATTTTGATGTAAAATGTGTTTGATTTGTTAATTACAAATTACTGAACAAATTAGTTAGTAGTTTATTTGTTTTATTATCATTTATTTGGTTTACTATGATTTGAGAGTGGTAGTTTGTAGTGGTCAGGAACTGCATTGATGGGTGGCAACGGTAGTGGGATGTGGTACATGATGGGCGAGGGGTTGAAAATTGGAGTCGAGCGAGTCGAGTGGTGAGGAAGGGCGAGGTCGCGGTAAGGGAGGGGCAGTAGTATGTGAGTTGTGTGGGTCAATGGCCAGGTTGTTGGTTGGGCTTGGGCTGACGTAGGTTGTCAGATGGTTGGGACGGTGGGTATGGAGGTGGTTGGAGAGACTGTGCATGGGACGTTGGCGAAAGTTGGGTTATAGAAAGGGTGGTCCAAGAACGGCTAGTGGCAGGCTAACGAAGGTGGTGGGAAAATTGGGTCCTGGGTAGAGACGGCAGTGGGTCAGGACCAGACCAGACCCTTCGGGTCAGACCCTAATTAGTCGGGTTTGGGACTGAATTTTTGAGACCCGAACGAGTATGGGTCCTCTAAATGTAACTCCCGGGTCTGAATTACGAGACCCGAACCCGACCCGTAGACCCTCTAATTAAAAAAAAGGAAAAGGAAAAAAAAGTTGTTTAAATTCGGTAGACCTACATTATTCTCTTCCTTTACTCCATAAACCCTTCATTTGTAAATTACCCAATTTTTTTAGTATTAGCCGACTCTTAAAAAGTCTTGTTGATGAGTGAAGGAGTTAAGCCTCAAAATTTATTCAAAAAAAAAGAAAAAGGAAAAAAAAAAGTTGTTTAAATTCGGGTAGACCTACATTATTCTCTTCCTTTACTCCATAAACCCTTCATTTGTAAATTGCCCAATTTTTTTAGTATTAGCGGACTCTCAAAAAGTCTTGTTGATGAGTGAAGGAGTTAAGCCTCGAAATTTATTCACCTCGCCTTTTAATAGACCACAACCTTCCACCATATGCGTTTTGCCAACCGATGACAACCACTCCATCATAGACCTCTAACCGACGATCAATCCTCCACCATAGACTCTATCCAGTAGCCATCGTCGGTCTTCGGTGGACTGTTTCAAGTATGAAATTGATTCTTTTACATATAATTAGGGAGAACATTAATTTAGATCTTCTCCATGTCATTCTTTAATTACTTTTAGATGAAATTGAATTTTATAGTAGTGAAAAAAGAGGTATAATAATGTAATAGTATAAATTTTGTTTGTAAGGATGAAGAAATATGAATTTCATTTGATTTTTTTTCAATATTAAGTACTAGATTTGTAGAGTGAATTTATTAAAGATGGACCCGAGGGTAGACCCGGACCCGACCTAGATCCGTTAGGTATGGGTACGGATGTAATACCCGGATATTTTGTAAGTACATTGGGAACCGTGAGGAGACGCATTTGTTCCCGGAAGTAAATAGTTGACCATATGCGAAACCAAGTATGACCTGACCTAGAGATAGTGGACTTGCAGTGGACCGAGTGAGAGTCACTCGGCTGAGTGAGTGTGTCACTGATGTGTAAATTTTATACCGCAAGTGCACGTTTGTTGATGTAGCACTTAGGGTGTCGATTCACAGGGAGCTAAGATTGCAGTACTAGCTATTTAAGTTACGAGTTTAGCTAAGTCGACAAAAGTTGGGTTGAGATGTATAACTACAAATAAGCTAAGCACGAAATGACAATGTAAATTAAATATAACTAACATAAACAAGGGAATTAGATGGATGTAATTCAATAGAAGGAAGGCTTAGGACCCGATTTCACTCCACCATAAGCGTTCATGATCATGATCTCTCTTAATTAGTCAATGGGTACGACTCATAAGGGGGAAGATGACTCTAATTCGCCCAACACCTCCGTTTCGGTCTCGTATTGGGACACTAGAACTTCCAACTCCCCTCCCTTTCGGTCTCGGAGTTTGGAATCCTCGAATGGATACTTGACTACTCTAGGAGTGTGCACTCTCCCAAGGTCGTCCCAACATCCCTCAAGTCAATTAAGCTCTCATCTAGTTCCGGGTCATCAAATTCCTCCTCTCGAAGGTCAAATTCAAACCCAAGACTAGGGCGGTGTCCTCCCTCGGTTCTCCCTTTCGGTCACAACCTAGGTTGACAATAGGTTTAAGCAAGCCCTCCCGACTCCCAACCTAACCGACTCTCGCCGCTGGACAAGGGTCTAGAGTCAATGAAACCCACAAAGGCCAATAAACAAGTCAATCCCCTAGTCTACCCTCACAAATCAAACCAAAGGACTAATCAAATGAGAAATCAATCAAATAAACCACTAGCACTCATGTTGGAGCTAATCGAGTCCTAGTAAGATGACTACTCACTAATCATAGCTATAGAACTCAAATTCGCAACAAAAGATGAGACTTTGTGATTAAACATGATAATGGATGAATTTATACTATCTAGCATGCAAAAACCAACTATAATAATGATCTACGGCAAAATAAACCAAATCTAACAACAACCAAGCATAAAAGAAGAAACTTTGTGAACAAGCTAAGTGAGGAAATTCAAACTTCTAAAACAACTAAAATGTAAACAAATGACAAAATAAAGAAAGAGATAAGAAATTATACCAACTAGGAAGACAATGAAGAACAATGAAGCAAAAGAGCAAAAGAAAGCTTGAAAACTTGTAAATTGATGAAGGTATTGTGGCAAAATTACAAAGGAAAATTGTTTCTCTCACTAAACTTTAAATGGAGGTAGGGTGAACAGTGAAAAACTGAAGTATTTGGGCTTATACACTAGGTTACAAAAGAGTAAAACGACCCAATACAATGTCGTTCAAGTAAAACAAAAATCCGCGCAAAACTTGAGCTGGACACGGTGGGAACCGCACGGCACGGCAAGGAGGGCAGGTCCCTTCTTCTCTGGCAAGGAACGGCACAACTCAGAACCGCACGGCACGGTTCTCTGTGCACGGTGCCTTCGTCCCTGATGAAGAACGCCACGGCTCTCACGGTGCCTTCAGTTAACTTCCTTATTTCTCTGTTTTGGGTTATCCATTGATTCGTGTTGGGCCTTAGCTTGCCAAATGGGTCCATGAGTTGCTCCTTGTTCAGGTGGGTGCTTGTTGGCCCTACCTACAAAAATCGACAAACACGACCAAAACCCGAAACAACCTCCCAAAAGACAAGTTGAGTGTTATATGCAATTTAAACATGAAAATGTACACAAAAAGCAAGAAAATGGGCTACGAGAAAGGACTCTTAGGTATGAAAAGAGCGTAGATAACGAAGTTATCAAATCTCCCCACACTAAGCTCTTACTCGTCCCGAGTAAGCTCAAGCAAGATTACATTCAACGCAAAACAAGTCTACCAACCTAAGGCGAAAAACCAACATAAATATCACCTAACTATTCTACTATAATAACCGACTGAGTATTAGCGCACTCAACGCCCTTTCAACTCACAATTTGACATCTTATGAGGGAAGGTGCCCTATTGCAAGGCAAGTGAGGTCTTGCTCAAAATTTTTGACACACCCTAACATGAAACACATAAACAAACAATAGGATGCATCGACAAAGGAGAAAAGTCGCTTTCCTCATCTAAGCGACGGAGATCAACTAAAAGGGAACAAATTCAAGATCATAAGCACAAATACTAATTCAACACATCACTAAGACAAAAATAATGGCGACAAAACACTACCAAATAATGCTAACCTAGGCTACTTTCATAACCATGATCCAAAAACTTTGGGCTACGTCCTTATTTTCAGCCAATGCAACACACTCTTTGGGCTTCAAATCATGGCACATACTGCCAACATCTGATTCCTATGTTAATGTTAAGTTAGGTAAAATAAGATTGTGAAAGAGAATTTCCAATGATGTATTATGCATAGAGGAGTTATATTTTAGCACACCTTAATAGCCAAGTACTTAACTGTCCAACGGCCTACCATATCTTGATCATCACTCATACTAAGTATTGTATATAATTTTGATTTCTGCTCTAAGTTGTACTTTGGGTGAACTTCACCTTGAAGACAAATTGCTTGTCCATAAAAATGTCGAAATCTGGCATATCATCCTTTCGTCCATTCTGCATGAATTATGTTATGATGAGAAATTAGTCATGGATATTTGACATATATTTGTATCTTAATTAATGTCATTATAACTTGTATAATCTTCAATCACAGATGGATCAAAGTTTTAAGGGCATAAAGCATATATGTTGTAGAGACGTTGATTATGCTTGTGATTTGAATCTCGAAGATAACAAACTTGGATACTTCATTATCTGTGCCAATGACACGAAATTTCACCTGATACCCGAATGCATGCTTATCAGAGATACGTCATCAAGTAATGAGGTATGCTATTATGGATAAAGAACTTTTTTAATATACATTTAGGAGTCTCTATAATTCCTTGGTATGCTAGTTTCACACCCTTCCGTACCTATATGCATTATTCTTCATCACTTTACTTGTACAATGCTTGCAGCTATCATAATACCACTTGACATTAAAATCAACATCATATATATATAGGTGCAACTGTCACATATCTCCCAGCCTATATTTGCATGACATAATAAATTTTCAATAATATTCACAATATATTCAAAAATATTTTAAAGATGGTAGTCTATAGTTCAGGATGAAAAAATACAATATTACCTTTTGACATTTCTTAATCTCTGTGATTGTACTCAAATTATCTCCCGATAGCATATCTTCCGACTCACTCGAGATATAGGATATAACATTCAAGTTACTTGGTTCTTCACCAGAATGTAGTCTTTATTGCATTAGAAAAGTTAAATAAGTTTGTTGATTTCAAATCTCAAAGTCCTTAAGAATTTTTACAATAGTAATGTGTAAGCTTACTCTCCGAGGAAGGCTTTAACCTCTGGAATTGCATGGTTAAAGTAGAAGTGGGTCGCGTGTCTTGTAGTTGTCATAGGTGAAGGTTCACCTAAATAGTTCACAGAATAATAAATGTGATCTGTAAATGATTACTACAATTAAATTTCATATACAAAAATAGTTTTATATTATCCCATTTACATCATTGAACACAGTGGATGACAATGATGGCAGGTTTAGTAAACGCTTCATGCATCAACAAAAGCCTGAACTAAACTAACGTAGTCGTACCAAACTGAGCATGCTAATTTTTACTTCCTGTGTATAAGTTGATGAATTGGTTATTAAAATGCTCATAGTAAGTGGATGTGTTTATGTTATAATGTTCAATATTAAAAGTATAGTAGAATTGTTACTAAATATTCTCGATGTATATTGTCATCCAACTATTTTTGTTCTTTGTTAACTTGACTTCTCCGACTTCAAAAAACTTGTCAATGACATCTGAGTGAGTATGCGAATAAGATGTTAAAAAATTATATAATAAATAAATATTTTTATTAGTGCTTGATTTGTATGAGTTTCATGGAAGTACCTATGAAATGTTCATAAGATATTCTCCCGAATAAAATGTCACCAAAGTCCACCGGAATCCATATTCTGGGATGGGTAGATTGTGCACCTCTCTAAAAATTGTAGGATATGAAAAGTAGATACATAATTCACCAGAAGTTGCAATTTCAGCCCCTTTATTTGCATCCATATTGAATCTAGAGAATTTGTATAAATGTCCCTCGTTGATCTTATTATTGAATTTGTTAACGATACTTTTGCGGATAGTGGCTTGAATTAAATTGTTCTGAAAATTATAGTAATTATGTTATTTAACTATACATGCTTGTGAAAAAAGAGTGTCAATTGAAGTTAAAATATGTAGTACCTCTGAATCGATCAATTAAAAACATCTTTATCGCCAAAGTCTCTTCTTTGTTGTAGTAGCTTTTTCTTTCCCACAAGTGTACCAAGCGCACGACAATCTCAGCAGTCAACATATCGGAGGTCAAGTGACGTATGGCAACGAGGGTGCAGTTTAAAGTCGTAGTTGAATCTTTGTTGTTTACGTTTTTTTTGTGAATATTGAATGATGGAGATGATTTAGTTGAAGGTGGATTTTATATAATTATATAATTAAGAAGTGTGGTTGTTTAAGTATACTATGAGGTAATTAACTAAATTTTAGGGGAAGATAAAAAGTTGAAGTAAAATTAGATAGGTCAAAGATAGATGAGTTGTTAACCGGTTTGTTTAACCAAATATATAATTAAGTTGTTCACGTATAAGGTGTGGACAGTGGCGGACCCAAACATTTAGTTCTTGGGGGGCATAAAAAAAAAATTTGACGTGTTATATAAATATAATTAAGATAATATTTTTATATTTTGGAGTTTTTTTCTTAAATTGGTCATGATATTAGTAAAAGAATGAAAATATATTGGTCATAAACATCTTTTTTTCAACTTTTTTTCTAATTTAAATTATAAGTATATGTAAAAAAAAAATTAATTAATTCATAGAAAATAACACATTTTAGTACTGCAATTAACAATAAATGAAAGTGGTTCAATGACTTAGAATTTGATAAGTTACCTAAAGGCCATAGGTTCTAATCTAATTTCAAGCAATTTTTTAATTAAAAAAAAAAAGTAAAAATTTTGCATGTTACCAGGATTTGAACCTTGTAACTCATGGATAAAATTATACACTCGTACCAACTATGCCATGATAACCTACTAACTATTATAAGTACTTATAAATATTTATTTCGGAAACTTCATGGGGGGCACCTGCCCCACCGGCCCTCCCTTGGATCCGCCCCTGGGTATGGACTGTTTTTTTATAAAGTTATTCGTGTTTTAGGAGTTTGAGGAGATTGGTGAAACTTAATTATTCTATGAGAGATGATTTTTTTTCCTGATTTTGGAACTTCTTTGACAAAAAAGATAATAATATCCCTGGTGGTGGGTTTACTTTGAAAAACCAGGAAATCCCACGTATATCTCAGCATAACCATATCAAATGGAATATTTCGTCTTCCATATGGCATATACTGCCGTTTATTATTGCGATTTTTTCATTTCTTTTTAAGTATTTTTATTTTTCAATTGCTTTAATTTAATAGACTGACACGTCAGCTTGTACTTGAAATGTGAGATGCCAAGACAGCGAGATTGACTTCTGTATTAGTATATGATTAGTGGCAGATTTACATGAATTAGGCCCTGTTCTTTTCGGCTGAAACGAGTTGAATTGAATAAATTGTAGTAAAGCTTAATTGAACTAAATTGAGTGAAACTGAGGTGGAGTGAATTTAGTTGAATTATAAGTTACCTTTGTGAAGAGATTAATTGAAAATAATTGAGTGAACGTAAATAAAACTTAACGGAATACAATCAACCAAAATTGGAAGGAGCTGAAATTAAGCCAGAAATAACGGGGCCTTAGGTCTATAATATTTAAGTACAAAACACAAGATAATAAAGTCAATCTCATGTATCTCTTCTCCGGTGAATAAATTTTTGAGGTTGTTTAAAAGACTTCTAGATCGGCCAATATCTTCACTTGAATATTCAACTAAATATTTTGCTCAAGTATACGAACTCATAGAATTCTCACTAAGTAGGATTTTGTTATTAAGTTTCAACTATATTAATTAAACTCAACACCACAAAAGTCCAACTTTGAGTGCCATTTTGATTTTCTAGTTCAAATATGTAAATGTTCTATTTAAAAAGAACCCTCCATAACACAACATTGACGTTTGAGAAAAATAAAGGATTCATGTCATTCATCAACAATAATTTGCATTATTGTAATATTTTCTCCATCCCGATCGAGCAATATTTATCTAATGTTATTAGCATAAAGGTTAAGAAAATATATGAGAATACTTTTGAAACACACAAATCACTCATATCCCACTTACATATAAAAATAAGTAAAAAATAAAAATAAATAACTATTGATCTGATACACCAAAAAACGAAATAACCCGGGACAGAGAGTGGTAAAATAGTCAAGGTCTTGTATATTAGCCAAAATTTCGTTTTTGTGACAAACTGACAACAACATCACTATCTAAACTGTGAACCAAAGAAGACGCAGAGATAGTAAAAGTAGATGATGGTTCGTTCGCTTAAATGTGACTTAAATAGATAATGATGGCTTAGTCTCTACTCGTTTTCGTTTGACGAGGTCCTCATTTTTCATACCCCATAATATAAAACTATTAATTATTAAATAACCTTAACAAACTACATTTTGGACTAATTCTCAGTAATCGATCAAACACTTGACTCTTTTTCCATTCCAAAACTTATTAGCCGGTTTTTTCTTTATGATAAAGTCCATCTAATACGCCTCCAAATTATAGGTAGATGTCCATGACCCGTCGACCTTTTATTATAATTTGATAAAATTACATAACGCTTATTCGAGCATTATCCTAAGAACATATGTTAAAAACACTTAAATAAAGCGTTTAATACAAATATTTATGAAAAATTAAAGTAGAAAATTCTTTTTCGTTTCTTTGACGTTGATCTTAAAACTCGTATTTTAAAAATCAAAATGTGTATTAGTAAATTGACATCATAAACATGATCTCTAATGAATAGTTAATGGTTAGATTAGATTTAGTTGTTTAGAGTTCGGATTCTCTATGCATTTTTATCTTCCATCTTATATCGCACTATATTTATCTCGTAAGTTGTAACACATTAATTTTCTTGTGATATTTATAGGGGCGGATTTAGGCGGTGTCGGGGTGGGCACGTGCCCCCCATGAAATTTTCGAAATAAATTTTTATAAGTCTGCAATATAGACATATAGTTATCATGGCATAATTGGTAGATGTGTCAATTTTTATCTTAGAGATGCAGGTTCGATTCCCCATAGCTACATCATGTGATAAAAGATTTGAACTCATGACCTTATTTATATATACTTAAAATATATACTTTGTAGTATTTTAGAGAAAACGTTATTTTTGAAAAAAAAATATCTATAAGTCCAATTTTTCCCATTTTTTACTTAAATATTATTTAATATAGGAAAAAAATTTAAAATATAAAAATATTTTCTTAAACACGCGTAGATAACGCGTCAAATTTTTTTTGTGCCCCCTTACACAAAAATCCTGAGTCCGCCACTGGATATTTACATAACTATTTTTAGTAGTTACTTGTAATATTTATGTGTCAAATAGAGAGTAAGTATATTTTAGAAACACGAAAATAAGACAAAGAATATGAAGTCATCATATGAAACTTCAAAGAGGGGACTTTACAAAACAAACAACTCACGGAGAAAGAGTGTAAAAGTGAACGTCCGTTTTGCTCTCAAAAAGTCCTATAAATATAGCGAGCCATAACCCAATAAGCAAGTTATTGCTTTAAATAGGCGTAGACCAACCTCCCCTTAGAAAAATCATCAACTAAAAAACCCCTAAAATGAAGAAGAAATCAAACCAAAATAAATTCATGAAAATCATAAAAATGCCATTTAGAGCACTAGCTAAAGCAAGGGACTTTTACGTTCGAACCATGAACAATATAGCAGATTCAGGCAACTACGACGGGTTAGGATGGGGTGGACCCGTCTACGTCGAGCCAATGCCAAGGAGTTTAAGCGCAACAACAATGAGAACCACGGAGACCGACCGTGACCTTACAGAGCTCCTAAGAGCGGCCTCAACGAGCGCATTGGGAAATCGTATCCTTATGAGTAGCCTTCTTACTAGTGGTAGTACTAATAGTAAAGGAGGTGCTAGCACGCTACTGGAGGCAAATAAGGTGGGCACAAAGGGATTACCAAGGTCTGGAAGTGTTGCTATGGCTAAGATTGAAGAAGATGAGCCATGTAAGGATGATGGTGTTGATGTTGATAATGGTGTTAAGATGAACAAATCAAGGGTTGGATTTTTACCAAGGAGTGGAAGTAAAGTTGTTGGTGATACAAGGAGGATAAGTTATGTGTTATGAAATTTTGTCACTTTTGTCCAACAAACTCCTCATTTTTCCTTCGAATTCTAATGCCATTCGCCTATTGTAATGAATATCTCATTTTGATTTTTGATTGTACGCTAAATAATATGGGTACAATTTCCTTATTATATAATTGTTTGTTTGAGCTTGCAAATTTTGCTTCAAGTATATTATTCGATGATCACCACCTCTTTCTTAAATGTTTTTTTTAAGATTTTACAATCGCAAAGTCTTTCTAGTCAGGTTAAGCACTACAAAATTAAGGTTCCTAGGAATAAAACTAAAATATAGACAATGAAAAAAAACTATAAGTAGTTTTACGGTCCTACTGGATACCCCTAACAGAGTGATCAACCCCTTTAAAATCTAATATAGCATATCTTCCTAACTCCAATGAAGCATAATTAGAAATATTACAAACGAATTATTTATATGGGTTACAATATTAGGGTTAACTAAGGGCTTAAATAACCCATCAATAGAGTCTAATATCGTGGTAGACTCGATAACAACACGTGGGGATTGGTCTGTGAGTGATAATTATTGCCCTTCAACTCGTCTCGTGCGAGTTCTAGGACACTCAAAAATGAAGTACACGGGTACCACAAGGAGTGAATGCGCCATGATTCAATGGAAGATGGGGTGGGCTCGTAAGGCAACAAGAGTTAAGCAAAGGGCGGAATTTATAGGGATGAGTTCTAGAATAATGGCAGACCGGCAGTCTATTGCCACACTGGGTACAAAATTTTTTATTCCGTATTTTGCGCATTTCAAAGCCTAGATTCGTGATTAACCTAGAAAGGGGTGCAACACTATATAAATATCCCTTCCGTTTAGATCTAAAAATAATCATGCTTTGGAATTCTTAAGGCTAACTATGAGGGAAGAGCAAGACACCCAAAACAGAGCCACCATCTTACTTCACCTTGGCCCATCTACAACTACTTGCTTAGGGTTGACTTCATTCAAAATGTGGCAAGCTCATGAGGTATCGCCATAAAGACGGTCCATCACCTCCTTGTGTCTAAAAGTTGGATGAGTAGTCGTGTTGCGCACAATTTCACCACCTCTGTCAAACTCGTAGCCAACCCATCTTCACCGGTTATGAGCTCATCATCCATATCATGCCTAACTTTAGAGACATACAAATAGATATGTTCTATTCATGTTTTGACCTCACCCAAAAGACTCAAAGACCCAAGTATCTTCTTTCTTGACGACTCAAAATCGGCAGTGATAGTATCAGGTTTACGGCTGATCAACAACATGACAACATCCATTATTCCTTAATATCATTGATATCCCTCATCAATTCAGCATTATTACTCGAGGTAACACCTGAGCTCTCACCAATACTTCGTCATGTACATATCTTTTCTAGTAACTTCTTCTCAAGAACATCAAGTTTGGTGAAAAGGAATATTTAAATCCCGTTTAGCAACATTTGATCATCACTAATTCGAATACCTCTCCTTGTGTAACACCTCTCTCTTAGTCGTCTGGGTAACTCGGTCGAGTTGACCCAAGGTTAGGGTTGTTTGTTGAGTTTCGACCCAACTCGGTCGAGTTAGGCGAACTCGGCCTAGTGCCTTTGGTACTCGGCCAAGTGCGTGTTTCTGTGTCAGCGTCGCGGTAACTTTATAAAAGAATTCCGGAAGTTAAAATCATAATTTACCCTAATCAATCTGTTGCTTGAGAACCTTACCCTAAAAACCTCTCACCCGAAATTCTTAAGAGTACATACCAGAGTCTAGTCGCGCAGATCATTATAGCCTAGTGTCGTCATCGTCAAGTAAGTTTGTAAAACCCCTCGCGAATGCAGAATAAATAAACAAGCAACAAGCGGAAAAATGCGCGGAATTTAAACTTTTTGACATGATAAACAAAACATGCGAGGTGAATTACGATAACTAACATGCGGAAGAAAATAAAAATAGATAAGTATATAAAATTAGATACAACTGCAACAACCCGGGATAGGATATCCCACGAGTACGAAAACTATAATAGTAAAAAACTGAGTCTAGCTACACGAATAGGTCAAGTTATGTCGATGTATAACATCGCTCGCTAGCGCTCACGAAATCCCCTACAGACAACACCAACCTACATACATGAAAACATGTACGCCACAGTTAGTGGAGAGCAACTAGAGGTTTTCCCAGCCGTTTATGATCAATAAACACATAACAAGTAATCATATAACCATGCTCCTGTTGGGAAATGTGTCCTCAACAATAGTGCGATCACGTCAATGATAATAATCATTGTCATAAATCTTATGAAAAGAATATGCAAGGGATGATCCGATATGATAGATAGTCAACTGACCAACATTAATCGGTAATGATTGTCTGACTAGAGTTTGACATTACTGTCGTGTGACGGTGGTGGTCAGTTGATCCCTTTAGGTCACACCTTTTGGACTAACCCCTTAAATATATATTGATTAATTGTATATGATACGAATTGATCGATCTTCTTAAAACCATATATCGAGAAATCAGAGGTTGAATCTTAAAGTAAGATTTATATTTGAAATCGAAATGTGTCGATTGTCAAATATTAATCGATATTTTAGAAATATCGAAATAAGAATATGAACGGTTCATGGTTATAACAAACGTTGTTAATATATCGTATCGACGATTATTATGATAACCATATGTTGGGACAGTGATTACGAATTACTAAAATAATTTGTTAAATATGATTTAATTAATTTAGAAATGATATTGATATGATAAATATATTTTAAATTAATACAATTAATTATGTCATATAAGATGTCACATATTATACAATTGTACAAATTAATTTTGTAAAATGAAAGTCCATTTTACAATTGTGTTAGCCGTGTAAATGGATAATGTAAGATAAATTTATATGTGATATTTTTATCTTATAATTGTTATGATTAGGTTAAGTGTGATATGACTTTACCATTTGCATGTGAGCATGGAAAAGAGTATAAACCCTTCCCCATGCTACCATTACACGGCAACCCCATGCAACCCTCCCACTCTATATATGTGATGTTTCACATAATCATTCACACACTTGTTGCTTCATTATTTCTAGTAAGAAATAAAATTACTAAAACCTCTAAAATATTATTTAGATAATATTTATAGTAAACTAATTTAGTGAGTATTAGTTTACGGTTTTTAAGAAACCTAATTCCGTCTCCTAGCTCGGGTTCGGGTTTTGGTTTGTTTAAGGGTAGGTCTTGGTGCATCGTAAAGGAGGCAAGCTATTTTGGTTGCTCCGTGGAGGGTCGTCCTAGCACTTATTTGGACCGCATGTAAGGCCCTTTACGTTATTATTCCGCATGTGATTTTGCATGCATAAGATCGACTAAATTAATGAGTTAATTTATGTAAATTATTAGTAAGAATAACTAATCGGGTTAATTAGTATGACTAAGGTTTCCATCAAGTGGTATCAGAGCATTTGGTTGCTTGCATGGAACTCGATTTTTACCGTTTTTGCGAGAAATATGATTTTAATTAAAAACGAAAATGATTAGCACATATATGATATGCACGAAAATCTTAATGCATGTATACTTTCTGGTCTTAAAATAGTTTTAAGTCATTATGAATGATTTATGGAATAATATTGTTCAAAGATATAATTAAATTGTTAATTTAAGCTAATAATCGGATTAAAATCGTTTTATTATGGGAAAAATAGTCAAATAAAGTTTATGGCCGAGATTTTTATATATGTTCTCACATGCATTTAACATATTATGAATATATAATTTTCGAAATGATTTAAGTTTTATGCACGGTTTGTGATATTTAAAGGTTAAATAGTCATAAAATGGAATAAAAATGGGTTTATATAGTTAGATTATGAATTTAGCTACGAAAATTTTTGTAGATGTCACATGCAATATTTAAAATATATGTTAAAATTTCCAGAAATGTTTTACTTATATTGCATGAATATTGATTTTTATTGTAAAAATCGACTTATTAGTGACATTATTTAACTTAAATAGTTTAAGTTGAAATTTGGCCATAAAACTTTTATTCAGTGTCACATATATTATTGCTAGCATGCATGTAAATTTTGAGCTATTTATTTCGAATTTTGCATGAGAAATGATTTTAATCGTTAAAATCGAGCAATATATGACACGATTTATTAAAAATAGTAAAAAATGCTAAAATGGTCCGAAAAATTAACCCATATTAGTCATATTTGATCTGATCATCATCATATTTTTTCTTGGGTGCCAAAAGTTTCTGGATTTTTATTTTTAATTTTAAAAGTTAAAGTTAAAAATGGAGAATTGTAAGAGTCATGAATTATTTTTCAGCCCTTGAACAATGTTTCAACTGATTTTTCTGCATTTTTTAGTCACTTTGAGTGTCTTGGAAGATGTAAAAACTTTATTAGTATTTTATTGCATTATTTTAAGGTAATTTTGAATTTCCGTCTAATTTTGCATGTTACACGTTAATATTACGAGATAAATAGTTTAATTCGAAAATATTTATATTTTAAGGATCTGAAATTTTAAGAAAATTTTCAGTATGTTCAAAATTTGAACATTGAATTTTCGAAATATTTTATGACTCGTTTTGATTATTTTATTACTATTTCCCGTAAAACCGATTAAAACCGAGCAATATTATAATAAAAGGTTAAGTTATTTCGAAATTTGAGTAAGACTAAATTTTGAATCCTAAAATGTGTTAGGATACTTAACTAAAACGTGAATAATGATTCATAAAGTGTTTAGTGATTTTAAAAATGTTAAAATCACGTTATTCCATAAAACCGTGTTATTACGAATAACGATATTTAAATTGTGTTTAAATAGGACGATTTGGCTTAGGTTTTTCATATTACATAAGCATTGCATATTTATTTATTATTTATGAATGTCAAAATTTAATTTACGTAATTTGGAATTGTGTAATTTACTTAGTATGGCCTTAGATATTAATCGTTAATTCCCGTAATGTAAGGGGTTATCGATTAGGTTGTAATTTTATGTGATCTCGTATCACTTTATTTTATTGTTTTATTTTATAATGTATAAAATAGATAGAAAATTTGTAATTATTTGTAATTCCGGAGATTCCTTGAAGACGGTGCCATTTCGGAAAAGGAGTTCCGACCAAGACGGAGTTTGCCTTGGGTTGCGTGCCGCGTGTGAAGTTCAAGGGACCAAGGAGTTGGTTTCCGAATTTGTATTTTACATTTAAATTTTCTATTTTAGGAAGGCCATACTAGGATTTATTTATGCTTTTAAGTTTTTATGCTTTTAATTATGCTTAATATGTTTGCATGCATAGCCAAATCGTCATTCAAACTCATGCATTTCATCGATTTTATCGACCGTGTCAATTAATTTATCGATAATTCACCGACTTAGTTCACTTAAAGGATATAGATGATAAATTGACAAGATCTCTTACGTTATTTAAAATCGAGACATAGCCTTACCAAAAAGTAAAGAACCCGCGAAGGATCTTCTTCATAAGGGAGTGAGCTCGGCTAAACCGGGGTGCAAACCTTATTACGTTGGTGAAGTGAGGTTATATGATTACATTCTCGAAATTTGGTTGATCTCGACGAAGGTATTCGAGCCACCGTATTGGTAATAAGTTCGGGCTAAGATAAGAATTAGTGTAATTTTATCGACCGAGAGTTCTAAAAGTAGAATCGATTAAGAGGTTAATCTACTGAGTCATATTAATGAGGGATGTATCGGCTAAACCGTGCCCGAGTTAGTATGTATTTGGGTCTCGGGATCATTTACTTAATTGGGTAAGAGATCATTAATTAGATGCGTGCTTAACTTGTTTAAAATTTACAAGTTTAAATTAATTAATAAAACGATAATTGTGTTTTAATTCCTTTATTTTCATTGTAGTTCTTTTTCAACAATCATTCATCAATGGCAAATAACGCTCCACCACTCCCACACGTTTCATGGCTTCGATCATTTATGGATCGTTGCAAGCTTGAGAAGCATGGCGCCAATTTTAAGGATTGGGACGCCCAATTGGTTTTGGCCGCGGAAGCTGACGATACGACTCGTTATCTTACCATTGTCGCTCCTCCCACTCCGACCGCTCGTGCATCGGAGGCGACTCGTGAGGCCTATGAGACCTACATGAAGGAATCGCATGCTCTAAAGAATGTGCTTATATTCTTGATGGAGCCGGATCTCCAAAGAAGAATGATTAAGCTAGCCACGGCTAATGAGATTTATACTAGAATTGCGACCATGTTTTTGTAAGCTCCTAGGGTAATCCAATATGAGGCGGCCTCCGCCTTCTTTGATTTGACCTTAAAGGAAGGTCAAAGGATTAGTCCTCATGTGCTCAAAATGGTTGAGCTAGCCGAAACCTTGAAGTTCAAGGGGTGAATGTTCCCGACTCTCTTATTGTTGACAAAATTCTTCACTCCCTAAACAAAGTGAAATCGTATGTTCAGTTCCGGGTGAACTATAACACGCGTAATCAAGAAACCACTTTGGATGAGTTGCATAAGATGCTAGTCCAAGCTGAGAGGGATATGGGACTTAATGAGAGTTCCACGAAGGATGTGCTTAACATCGAGAACAAAAGCAAAGGGAAGTTTAAGCGGAAGGCTAACAAGGGTAAAAATGTCAAAGCCTTCAAGCCCACATCTCCTAAGGAGAAGACGTTTTTGAAAGGTGCTTCTTCATCGTCTACAAAGGTTGAAGACAAGTGTCATTATTGCACTAAGATGGGGCATTGGAAGCGCAATTGCCCGAAGTATCTCAATGATCTCAAAGCCGGAAAGGTTCTTGCAGTAGGTATTATTCTCATCTAATTCATGTTATTTAATCAATTTTGTATATTGATACAAGTAATTGATTCTTACCCGTTTATAAAATTGTTTTCTAAAGGGGATCCTACCAAAGACAAAGGTAAGGAGAAGGAGAAGGAAGCATGAAATTCCTTCCATGGATGGCTAAGGTAGCATCCAAGATTGAAGACATGAAGAGCATGGCTCTAATTTTCATTTTGATGTCTTCTTTCATTTTGCATTTTAAATTTAAGAACGTTGTTTTTCTTGAATGACAAGAATTCGGTTATTTCAAACAATGGTTGTAATTTGAATATTGGTGACTTGGTTTTCAACCCAATTCATCTATTTTGTTCTTAATCAAATATGTTGGTTTTTAAAATGCTTTGTGAGATACATAACATGAGTTGATACGATTTTCATAGATCGTAAGAAAGTACATTGAATAGTTCACCGTACGCTAGACATGATAGGATCATAATAAAGTAATTCAATTTACTTACAGCGAGAATTATATCCCGTGAAATACTTCAAACTCAAACATGAGAACATTAGTTCATTATAAGATGATCACCTTAAATGAATTAGAGTACTAATGTCTCACTACTCATATAATTTAATCTTTGTCCAATACATTGTTAACGGGCGAAAATGCTATCCTTGTTAAATAAACGGTTATTTTAAAGGATAGAGTGGGAGAAATTCTACGCCCCCAAACCAATGAGATAAACATAGGATCTTAGAGAAGAGTCCTATACGGAGTCCTTAAGAAGAACCCTGAGAGATTGGATAGAAGAAACTACGAGAGGACACAGAAGAAACTACGCGAGGACACAAAAGGAAATGTTTCTTATGTCATTAGTTCCTAGGAGGACAAAGGGAACCGCGTGTGTTAACGTAAGGAAATCGTTTCCGTGATGTTAATATTTCTGTTTTATAAAGATAATAGAGGAGATTTCATCTCCCGTTCTCGTGATAATAGTAGTTCTTTCCATGGGAAGGAATATGAAAATGAAATATTCATAACGAGTTGAGAAGATGTTTGAAGTAATATGAAAATGAAATGTTCATAATGAGTTGAGAAGATGTTTGAAATAGTTACCTAAACACTATGAAGATAGTGGGAGTTATTTAACTATGAAAATGGTGATACGAAATTCAGTGGGAGAAAAGTTATTAAGGAAATTGAACCTACCATTGAGAGAGAATGGTGATTCTTTAAAAGTAAAGAATATGAGGTTTCAATTCTAGATGAATGTATGTTAAGGACATCATAGAATGATGGGCAATCATGAGTGAATTTATTATATGATAATGAAACGTCACATGTTGATTTGCAAGGTTTGGATATGAAGCCAAGATATGAAAATGTTAATTCATATAACCTTGATTAAAATGCCAAAAGTTGAAGCAAAACCTTACTTCGATATAAGTTCTCGAGGAGAACTAGTGGATCGAATCTAGGCAAACTACAATATGAATTCTAGTACAGTGTGACTATGTTCATAAGAATGACAAGTCACGAGTTTTATGAAAACAGTGGGAGTTTCCTTAAGGTAAGGAGACTCGAGTCGAGTATGAGGATTTGAAATGTACTTGAATAAGATCATATTATACGAGATAATATGAGTCAGAAGGAAACCGAAATTTGTAGGTTAAAAGATGTGAATATATGATGTATTCACATAGCAAACCATTAATACAAATTGATGTATGAGCATCAAATATTGTTTATGTGGAGCAGTAATATCGTATTGACAGTTCGCACTTAACAATCACTCTTATCGTTTGAGTTATTATTAACTCACAATTTATATACTTTGTGAAATCCAAATGGGTTGTAAGAGACAATTTTGAACCCCATAAGTGAACTGGATTAACTTAGTATAGCCCATAGTTGTAACAATCCGACCCACCACGGTCGTAACACATCCCCAATAAGATGGGAGGTAAGCCTTTGGGCCCATTATTTGTCCTCACTTAAGCCCAAAAGCACAAGGCCTTGTTACTAAGTGGTGGGTGGAAGCTATTATAAACATATCACAAGCCTCACATTCTACCGATGTGGGACAACTTTCCTCTCATACTCTTGGGGTATTACAATAGTCGCTTGTATGAGGTGACGTCTCGAAGCGACTAGAGTGTGGGGCGATTGATGGCAAGTTCAAATGTCATAGAGTCATATGGGATGACTAGTCGATCACATAGGCAGACTATGTAACACTCTGTCGGGCATTAACTGACCGCTTATAGAGTTCTGGAAATTTTATAATTAGCCTGGTCGTGGCGAGAGCTACTATATTATTCACTTAAGTCGATTCTTATACTAGAGACTGTTCGCCCAAGGTGGCACAGTTTTCAGATTGACTTTGATTTTTGCTCTACGATCAACCGTTAAAGGGGGTCAAATGGGCTTCTTTTGGGTCATGATGGAACGTGTTAGTCGAAGGGAACAGTAGGATAGGAATTGTCCAGTCCCTCGTCGGCGTTGTCTTAAATCTCAGGGCCACTCGAGGAGAAGTTTAACTGAAAATGCGTGGCCACGCTCGGAAGGTATCTATAGTAGATAATTCCGGTCAAAGCAGTTAAATCTCCAGATCGAGAAAACCGCTCAAGATATGATCAAATGCAAGTACGACCTGGAAGACACCTTGCATTTAGTGGGAGATGACGTAATAGGACAAGAGAATCGGTGACGCACACTTGTCGAGGACAAGTGGGAGATTGTTGGGAAATGTGTCCTCAACAATAGTGCGATCACGTCAATGATAAATAGAGCCTTTAGCAAGACATTCTCAAATAAATAGAGCTGTTACCATCTCGGAATGTCTGAGGTAGTGGATAACAAGGTAAAACAAACCAAATTACTTTATATAAAACTGATTAAATTTAAACTTGGTTATTACAGCTACTATATAACGGAAAAGAAAATACAACTGATGACTTCTCTAGATGTGATATAATTCTAAGTCGGTCCAAAGTATGCATCTCACATTCCTGTCCAACTCCTAGCTCATATGTCTCTGACCTGTAGAATCTACTCCCCATTCCGGATCATCGTAGGTGTACACGAATACACTGTCAACCCCGCGGTTGAGTAGGGTAACACAATAATTATAATGCAACAATTATGATATGCAAATGCAATGATATGCTCGAGCTCAATCTCAATCTCATTCTCAATCACAAATCTCAATCTCAAACCCGAAACACCAAGCCATACCGAACCTCCCGGCAGACTATAATCGGTCGTCACCGAACACCAGCTCAATAGCTGATAAGACACCAGGCCTGGTCTGCAGAACCACCCTGGGCTTTATATCAGAACAATATCTGACCATAACTTTCTCAGTAACCAATGCATATGCTATGCTCATGAATGCAACGATATAATTATTCAATCATGCTATCAAATAATGAAATGCTCATACCATTACCAATAATCCACAATCAATCCAACCCATATCATTCTCATATAAATCATATTCAGCATCCATAACACACAATACCACATCCATTCATAACACATCGTAGAGTGTAAGGTCAGTGTATCCTACCTGGATAGCAATATAATCCAATACCAAGCCAGCAAGTAACAGAATTATGCCACTTCAAAACCGTCACCTAACAATATAATATACATAATTACTCACTAATATAATTACGTAAACAATTATTATCTGTCCACTTAAATCAAATTAATTAATTAAACTAATTAATTAGTCAAAACTATTACGCAACTAATATAATTAACCAATTAAAATATAAAGTATAACGAGATGATACTAAGCATAACTAGTCGATTAACTAAATTTGTTAATTAAAAAAATTCACGTCACAAAGCCATTTAAACAAATTAATGAAACTAGTTCATCAACTACTTAACTCATTAATCACAAATAAATAAACATGAACTAAACAATAAGTATTATAAAAACAACTATTAACAACTTTTAATAATAACAATATAATACTAACAACACTTTCAACAATAATAATATTATTAATAATAATAATCATACACAGCCATTGATGTCGGTTATCGAAATAATGATAATAATACACAAACACCAGTCCAATGACACGGAGGAATAATTAATAATAATACTAATAATTTATAATAATTATAATACTAATACAAACAATTATAAGAATAAGAATAAAGCATAATAATAATAATAATAAACGAGTATCACGTCCTAACAGCAGCATTGACGCAACCCACGCAATCCACGCCCAAACACCCTACCCGCGCACCCTACTTCCCGACACTACCACCACTGTTCTGGCCGCCCACAATCACCACAAAAGGTCACATTCTCTCACGTACTCTACCACCCACAACACCCACCTTCCGGACACTACCTGCAGCCCTCACAACCACCAGAAAACGCAGCCCTACAAGCCTGCTCACAACACGCTCAAACGGAGCGTTTTGCTTCCCTACCGACTACCACCTGCCTAACCACCATAACCACCACTCCAAACTAAGCCCATTACCACCCTACGCCGACAACCTATTCCTCCAATGGCCAGCATCCCTGTGCGTGGCCCCCACCACGAGGAACGACCTCCCAAAGCTCACGCTCAAACACTTGTTACCATGGTATACGCGTGCTCCAGCCACCACACGGACCACCTTGCTCCGTTAGACACCACACTGCCACCCCCATGACCGACCACCGTTGACCAAACCGTCCCTACCTACGATAATTCGCGACAACCTATACGACCCCTCAATTACGATAAAACCCGACATCAACTTCCATCATTTCAACCCTTCCACCGCCGGCCCTGGTGGTCCAAAACCACCCACGACAACGGCCCAGTAACTGTTACGTGGCCAGGATCATCTAGGTCAGTCCTAGGGTCAATCGAGGTCTAAAACGACTCATATAAAGCATACATAAGACGGTCGCAATCTAACGATAACTAAACGAATTAAACATTAACTAAATAAATATCATCTTACCGTAATTAGCAATGAATGAAAGATTGAAAGCTTGTCTCAGATGCACAATGATGAAGAAAAGGGCAGAATGAACGTAGCAAAGAAGAAGGAGGCGGGTTAAGGTTGTAGGGTTTAGCGTTTTATTTAGGTTTATCTATTTATTTATTTATTATTATTTTTTTTAAATAAAGAAAGATACGTGCTCGACCTCGACTCCCATTCCCAACATCGTCTAATTATTTTATTATATATATATAACATGCTCTTATGAGAAGATAAAACGCACCCAACATATATAATTATCGTAATATTAAACACGCATTATAAATATACTATTATTTCACGATTATAGTACTAGTACAATATCAAGACTACGAGTTTATAATCACCGTCATAATAATAATGAGAGTAGTAGAAATAAAGTAATAGTAAGAATAAAACGTAACAACAGCGATAAAACGATAATAAGAATAATAATAATAATAATACTAGTAAGAATTACCATAATAGTATGTGATAATAAGGATAATAATAAGAAGAAAATAAAATATAATAAGAAGAATAAGAAGAATAAGAGTAGTAAAAATAAATAATGGAAAATGATATATAATAATAAAATAATAACATAAATATCACAATTATTAACTGTAAATCATCTCTAATCAGAATAATTTTATTAATATTCTATTTTTACGAGATATGAAAGTACGTATTATTACAATTAAATTGGATTTTATAAATATATTATTAAAATTAAAGAAGTACGAATGAAACGCCATTTTATGAAATAATCATCAAATATCAAATGATTATGAAATACGAAATAATCGTAGAAATACGATTTATAAAACAATAACAGTTTACGTAAAATACTTTATAAACATTCTTCATTTTTTGAAATACGTATATAAAACATGGTTTGACTGCCGATGACTGAGGCTAATATACGGGGTATTACAACCATATATCGAGAAATCAGAGGTTGAATCTTAAAGTAAGATTTATATTTGAAATCGAAATGTGTCGATTGTCAAATATTAATCGATATTTTAGAAATATCGAAATAAGAATATGAATGGTTCATGGTTATAACAAACGTTGTTAATATATCGTATCGACGATTATTATGATAACCATATGTTGGGACAGTGATTACGAATTACTAAAATAATTTGTTAAATATGATTTAATTAATTTAGAAATGATATTTATATGATAAATATATTTTAAATTAATACAATTAATTATGTCACATAAGATGTCACATATTATACAATTGTACAAATTAATTTTGTAAAATGAAAGTCCATTTTACAATTGTGTTAGCCGTGTAAATGGATAATGTAAGATAAATTTATATGTGATATTTTTATCTTATAATTGTTATGATTAGGTTAAGTGTAATATGACTTTACCATTTGCATATGAGCATGGAAAATAGTATAAACCCTTCCCCATGCTACCATTACACGGCAACCCCATGCAACCCTCCCACTCTATATATGTGATGTTTCACATAATCATTCACACACTTGTTGCTTCATTATTTCTAGTAAGAAATAAAATTACTAAAACCTCTAAAATATTATTTAGATAATATTTATAGTAAACTAATTTAGTGAGTATTAGTTTACGGTTTTTAAGAAACCTAATTCCGTCTCCTAGCTCGGGTTCGGGTTTTGGTTTGTTTAAGGGTAGGTCTTGGTGCATCGTAAAGGAGGCAATCTATTTTGGTTGCTCCGTAGAGGATCGTCCTAGCACTTATTTGGACCGTATGTAAGGCCCTTTTCGTTATTATTCCGCATATGATTTTGCATGCATAAGATCGACTAAATTAATGAGTTAATTTATGTAAATTATTAGTAAGACTAACTAACCGGGTTAATTAGTATGACTAAGGTTTCCATCAGCTCCAACATAAATAACGATCATGTGAAGCACAACTCTTACATCATCATCATACACGATGAATTGATCGCATACTCAACTTAGTCATATTGCACCAACTCAAATATACTTACCAACAAGCATATTAATCCCCCTCAGCATCTGGTCCAGAGGTGAACTTAACACATATCCAGATACTATAACACAAGTAATGGGTTCAAAGGTTAACTTAAAACATGGATCACTACCACACTTACCGGGTCCAGAGGTGAGCTGAACACATATCCCCATAACCAATAAAAGTAATGGGTCCAGAGGTGAGCTTAGCACATATCCCGCTACAATCAAATGTCGGGTCCAGAGGTGAGCCTAATGCATATCCTAACATACAAACACAAGCAATGGGTCCAGAGGTGAGCTTAACACAAATCTCATTACCACACACAAGTATCGGGTCCGGAGGTGAGCTTAACACATATCCCAATACACACAAATGTCGGGTCTAGAGGTGAGCTTAACACATATCCCAACATACAACAACCAATCACGTATCAGGTCCAGAGGTGAGCTTAACACATATCCTAACACGCCACATCCATACATATATCGGGTCTAGAAGTGAGCTTAACACATATCCCGATATGCGACATACAAAACACATAATGGGTCCAGAAGTGAGCTTAACACATATCCCATCATGAGACAAACACACACGAGTCAAGTCCAAAGGTGAGCTTAACCCATATCATGACACACAACACGTACTAGGTGCAGAGTTGAGCTTAACACATATCCTAATACGTACTTATATATGCATCAACACACATATCTCCTTAAGGAGGCTTTTCTTTACTCCATACAACATATCCAAGTATAGAAATCATATGAAGAAGAATCATTCAAGTCGAGTTCACCAACTTCTTAGGACTCATATTTGTCAAGTTCTCAACTAACGTCGTATTTAATTAACTCTTAAGTCAATAAGCTTTTTATTAAAGAACATATGAATTAATTCATTTAGGACAAGTGAAGTTTGATTTAAAAATCTCACATATCATAATTATACATTTTAGACAATGTATTTTTATCATCTAACATCACTCGAACAACGCTAAAACAAACGAATAACGACTACCCAAAACAGCCCGCAAACGAACCAATGAACAAACCTACAGCACCAATTGCGCAGCCTGTGCAATGGGGGCGCAGCCTGCGCAGGTGGTCGGCGCAGCCTACGCAATTGGGCGGCCCTGCACCCTTGCGCGACGTTTCTGCAATTCGCACCACCTCAACAATTCATTTGCAAACGCTTTGGAACAAGTTTATACATGAAACATGCAATATGTGCAACACATAATCCCAACATTACGAGTATATACAACCTATAAACGTATACAAACGACAATGGGTTCGATTAACAACACAATCATGAATCAAAATGACAATCATTGCATAATCAAGATGAACACTATGAAATTGTGACGATACCAAATTCCCACTAATAATCATCCTATTCTTCACTTATTAACACCAAATACCATATGAAATTCCATCATAGACATGAATACACAACTAATTTACTTCATACTTCACAAACTCAACAATTAATCAACACAACAACACAATTACACCCATCACCAACCAAAATAGATTTATGCATTCCTAACATAATTAACATGTGAAATTCAGAACTTAAGTTATCCATAACTTATTCATCCTAAAACCAACATCTAATTACACAAACACCATGAAAATCACATAATTGATGCTTTATGATCTAAACCGATTTTCCTCATCAAGGTTACCTTTTCTTGCCTAATCCTTCAACGAAGCTTCAATGATATACGAGTTCACTTCCGGGTCCTCGAGATTGACTCCTAAAAACAACAAAAACGAGTTTAAAACACTTACTTTCGACTAGGTATAAATAACCCAAAATTTCGGTGGGCGCGATTCCCAAAATTGAAAACATAAAAAGGACAGCAGCGGTCTTAGGAACGCGTAGCCGCAGAAATTACCTCGATTGGGTTAGTAACGAAGTCGCAATGAGGATTTTAGTGGAGGGGATCAGTTTATACAATGGGAAATGAATGACTTGGGGAAGAAGATGAGTTGTGAGGAAATGTATGAGGAAGGTTCCGTTTCTTTTCTTTTTAACAACAAAATGATGTGAAGCGGTTTTTAAGTGGTGACTCGGGAATTGAGTCGGGCTTGATGTAAGAATGAATTGCCAAGCGATATTTTACATCTTAAGGCTCATATTACCTTAAAATGGAACTTGTACTATTTTCTTTAAAAATAAGTTTACGAAGTTAATTAAAATATATTATTTTTACGAAACATTAATTAATTTATTAAAAATACGGATTTCGAAAAATACGGATGTTACAAAGTTTCGTTCTCGATAGTTAATATGTGTTGAGATAAGTTATGTTGTGACGATTGTTAGTAATACGTATATGTTATCTTATATTAGGAGGAGATTTTATAGAAGAACGTTGGTAGAGCATATTCAGATCTTAGCCTTACGTGATTTGCCTTGAGGTAGGGTTTCCCTACTCATTGTGGTTGTGACCTTCTGCATGATATTGTTGAGTAATTGATTGGGAACATATGTTTAGGACCATTGACGGGAAATGACTCTCAATCCTACGATAGCTAACGCTTGGTGTGTATTTCTATGATGATCCAATGGTTATGGTGAGCAGATTCTCAAGTAGTACGTAGCAATGGTTGATGCTATGGCTGGGAGGATTGGGTCATCACGTTCTTTTTGTAGTTTAACTACAGTTCACTCTTTTTATACTTAGCTTCCGTATACATTTGTTACTTTACTATTCTTTGAGACAAATTAAATGTATTTCAGTTTGATCATCTTTATAATACGTTACTTGCACCTTGATTTTTATATTGTATCTCGGGAAACCGAGATAGTGACACTTTCATAGTTTGATGGTCATTCTTAAAGACCTTGGTTTCTGAGGGTTTTTGTGGTCTAAATTTAATTGCATGTGAAGTAGAGAGTTTTATGTGATACAAAACCATTTTTTTAATTTTCGGTGCAAAGTGTAAGGGGAAAGAAATGAGGGAATGAAGAAGACACCGACCATAAACGATGCAATGGAGTATTGTTTTAACAAATCATCTTGCTTGTGATGGACACTATTTGTAACACCCTCATAATCCAAGGCCTTTAGGTAGGACCATTAGATTATGAATGTAACACCCCGATATTTTTCGTAGTATAAATTTAAAGATTTAATTTAATTTAAAGAATAATTTATATTTTATTATATTTCGTAAATATATTTCTGTAATAAGAATATTTCATTTTAAAGCTTTTTAGTTTCAATTTATATTTCGAGTTTTATAAATTTAAGTTTCGGCTTTAAATTTTTGAGAAATGACATGTATGGCGGATAATTTCATGAATTGTGGTTTACTTGTATATTTTGTCCCATCTCGAGTAATAATAGACTTGAGATGTTGTTTTCGTCTTAATTAGCCAAATCCGAGTCCATCCCGACTCATTAAATGAATCCCGAGTCATTCCCGACTCAAACTCCCATATATGCCTTATGTTGTGTTTTTATTTCTCACAACTCACTCACCCTTCATCTCCCTCATCAAAAACCCCCAAACCCTTCACTATTGTTGGTGTTCCTTAAGAACACAAATCTGACTCTACCGCCTTCGTTCCTTGCTCAAATTCCGAGTTCTTTGTAGGTATGTTCTCCTCTTCTTCTTCTTCTCCTTCTTTTCATGTCTTTAAAAGTTAGTATTGTTGGGTTTTCGGAAAAACCCATTTTTCTAGGGTTCCTTTGTGATTCGTTTTTCTTATCGTTCTTGAGCGAGAATGGATGCTTGGACTTCAATGAAGGATTCTTTGAAGAATTTAAGAGCTTTAAAGGTAACTTTGAGAGGTTAATCGAATTTAAGTCAAAAATCGATTGTGTGGTTAATTTGTGTTTAATTTCTGAAATTATGTTATATTGTGTGGTTTAGTTCATTAACTGATTGATTGGGATGATTTTCTTGTTAATTGGTAGTAACGAAAGATGAATTTTAGTTGTGAATATTGGGTAATTTAATATCCGTCACATGCTCATTGCGTTCATAGCGACATTGTGATTTTCGATTGATTTAATCCATGTTTAAGGTTGATAAATCTAGCTTGTTATCGTTTGTTTACATTGTTACATGAATATACACATGAATCGTTGGGATTGTATGTTGTTTAGATCATTGAATTCATGTACATATATCGTTCCTAAGATCATTGCATCGATTGCTTGTTATTGCGGAATTGAGAGCTGATGGTGCGTGTTTGGGCAGGCAGTGGCGCAGGCCTGCGGCCTCCCAACGCAGGCCTGCGGCCTAGACAGCGCAGGCTGCGGCCAAGGGCTGGTTCGTGCCTTTGGTCGTGGCTTGTGCGGGCTGTTTTGGGGCTGTTTTTGCTCGATTGTTTTAGCGTTTGTCGTGTGTTATTACATGATGAAAATACCTATTTTATGGTGTCTAAATATATCATATGGGTTCCATAATTTAAACTTCCGTTAGTGTTATGATTAATTCATCATATGCTTGGTAATAAAGAGTTTTCATCGTGTTGTCACTTAATTAAACATCACGCGAGTTGTGAACTTATCGAGTACGAAATTAATGTACCTTGTGACTCCTTTCTTTGCAATTGAACCGGGAGATTTCCATGTAAGACTTGGTATCTTATTTTTCACTCACCTTACCTTCATACGATATATAAGCTTGTGCATCCTAATACGACAAATGTTTCTTGTTCATGAGCTTTCCTCTTGTTGAATCACATATTGCAAACCATGACGCGGTAATAAATTCTTCGTTAGTGGTATTTATGTGAATCCTTGCTTGGTTGTGACTAAATGGTTGTATGGTCGAATGTTTAAGCCGTTTTAGAAGCTAAGTTGGGGAGGAAGACCCCCCGGCCGGGCAACCGGAAGGGAAACCGGCTCCCACTTCAAGTTAACTTCTATAAACTAGCTTAAGTGTTGTTTTGGTTGAATTGAGCCTCACATGTATTAGATGAGTAAGTTAACGGTTATGTTAGCTTGCATGGTAATGATAACGGTTATGTTGTCTTACTTATAATTTGATAACGGTTATGTTATTTTGGGTTGAGTCGGGTAACGGTTATGTTACCTTGCTTATGTTTGGGGTGACGGTTATGTCATCCTAAGTCATGTCAGTGACGGTTATGTCACTTTGTTTGTGAATGGATAGCGGTGGTACAATTTGTGTATCATTGTAATGAACTAATGCCACCCCGGTTATGGGTTTTATCTATGTTCGGGATTGGTCGGTGTCCGTGGTTATGCGGCCCGGTCCCCGTGTGTCGTTCGGTGTAGGTTATTACATCGAGAGGTCTGGCCAGGTCTTAGGCATATAGTTTTCGGTTATGCACTATACATAGAGTCGGTGTCGTGGTTATGAGTCCCGATAGCTAGAGTCGTGGTTATGCGACCTAGTGGTCAGTGGTAACGTTTATGTTCCCTGACAGCGTTCATTCTATTCTTGTATGTTTTGTGATTGGCCATGCCATCTAGTGTTGGCCTGTGAGTCAGTCACTTGCTTGTTGTTTGTGTGAATGAACATGCCATCAAGTGTTGGCCGCTGAGTCATTTACTTGGTTGTTTGTTGGTCTTGATAATAGTTCATATGAGGACTTGATTATGTTTCACATGTTGATTCATGTCTTGATCATATTTGTTGTATTTTATTAGGTCATATTTGATTACTTATCATTGTATATGCATGTTCATATGTATATGTTGCGTTGTATTACCGTTTACGTGTTTTCTGACAAAAAGTGGCTGGGAGAACCTCGAGTTACTCCCCACTGACTGTGGCGTACATGTTTCATGTATGTAGGTTGGTGCTGTTTGGGGAAGACATGTGGCTAGCGAGCATTGTTGATTAGTCGACAAATTACCTATTTACATTTAGCTTAGATTTAATTCTGTTGCTATCGAGGGATACCTTATCCCTTGTAAACTTTCATTTTTCTTGTATAAGTTATACTTTTTCTTTAGTTTTAAATCTTCCGCATGTTATTTTTGATAGTCCGCGATTAAGTTTATTTATATTTGTCGAAAGTTTTTAAAGTATCGTATTTCCGCTGCAAGTTGCTTGTTTATTTTTATGTAATATCGCGGGGTGTTACAGTTGGTATCAGAGCAGTAATGCTCCCGACGCACGCACGTGTACCCCAACTTAAATATGAACTTGACCTGAAATAAGGAATGAGAGATGGGTAAAATTAAGGACCAAGTGGTAGTCTGTATTGTGATTTCTCTATGTTAGGTCTAACCGGTTTGTTAATTGTTCTTGAGTTTATTGTTGTGCTTTAGAACAGGTGAACCGCGAGCTTATCTGAATGGCGATAAAGACTGGTGCCTACTACCGAAGTTGGAAGATTCTTGTTTTCCTTGGTAAATGTTTCTTTGTCCCCTAATTTACCTCTCATTCTCATGCATCCCCTTCTTTCTCTTGTCTCCGGATGCATTCCTTTTTTCTTAAACTCTCTTCTATCTTGCCTCGGAAGCTACCTTCGTAGCTTTCCAATTTAATCTCATGCCTGTTACTTGCCTCTTCTCTTGGCGCTTCATAAGTAGCTTACCTTAGTGGTTGAATTTGAGGAACTTGATCGAGGATAACCCTTAGCCTTCTTTCGGAAAGTTAATGTTTTTGGAATAGTTTAGGTTGTGTAACAAGCTATGTCTTGGTGAACTTGATGCTTAGTTGTTTGTCTATGGTGAACGGAATTGGTTGGTAGAATCCTTGGATTAGATGATGATTAGTAGGTGTGATACTTGGTGAAGCTTAACCTTAGAATCTAAATTGGGATTTGGAGGTAGTAGATTGAGATGTGTTGGTTCAAGAGTACAAAGGAAGTGTTAGGACGTAAAAGATGAATTTGGGAAGTATGCTTGGGATACTAACAAAGATGGGTAGATGAGTAAAGTGAACTGGTGATACTTAACCTTGGGAACCCGTTCTAAGTTTAATTGGGATGTTACCTTGGGTGCATGTGGATTGTTCATAATTATGGATGGGTAATGGAGGGATTGGTAATGTGACCTTGGAAGGATTTATTTAAGGTTATACCCATGATTGCTTGAACGGAACTTGTGTTATGCTATTAGTGGAATTACTTAAAGATCATATTTTGGAATGTCTGAATGGTGTAGTGAAGTACAACTTGTGGACTTGTAGCTTTTAGAGCCTAAGATATTTAAAGAATGTTTGGGTTCCTTATATAGAGGTGTGAGGACGTTATTAGTGAATCTTAACGTTCACATTCTGAGTTACTGCTGAGTTTGAGAAATCTACTTCCTTACGGGATTGAGGTGGAGTGACGTGATGAATGGTAAAGTAACATCGGTATAGAGACGGTTGATCCTGGAGTGATATGGAAGTATCATTGGGGGAATGTAAGATATAGAGATACCCGAACTTTATGAAGTGGTTGTTATTGAGGTAACCGTACACCTTTAAATCTTGGAAGAGCTTATAGTACGGTAGACCTTTTGGGAGGATATGTCTTGGAAAGAGTTATTTTGTCATCCTTGAATTGAGAAATAGGAGTTGAGAACCTTGTGAGGATCCCAGGAATCCCGAGCCTTGAGATTTGTGCCAATTGAAATCCTAATCTTGCTTCAATGCTTCTCTTCTTCTTTCTTCTCCCATGTGAACTCTGTCGAGCTTTGCCTTCCTAACAACTCTTACTTGACCCTTTGTTATATCTTGTACCTCCTTACCTCTAATGCTTACTCTTCCATTCTGGGCTTCACTTCTATTGGCATCCTTAGCCTGGAGTTTCCAACCTTGTTACCTTGTCTCTCTCGCTCTCTCAAGTTCTTGTACCTCGTTTGTCTCTGAGTTTGTACCATGCCCTTATCTTTGCAAACCTTGTCGTCCTTCTTTTGGTTTAGTAATGAAGTCTACCTGGTTGGTGGAGTGGTAATGTGTGTTTGAGGACCCTTGGTTTGGTTTTATCGGGGTTAGTTGAGAGATGTTGCAATGATGTCTTTGGATAATGAGGTAGTATACCATCTTAGTGGTTTTGTGTTAAATACCTATCTGTATGAGTGCTTCCTACGTTTTGGTGACAACCATGAGAGTGGTGTTGTTGGTGGTTCCTATGAGGGTGTTTGTGGCTAAACAGAAATTGATTAGATGGAGTTGGTTACTTTTGGGGACCCTCTTCTGAATGTTCTCTGGTGGTAATAGAGTTTGGTGATCTAGATTTACAAGAGATGGATGTAGTTTGAGTTGAGAAACTTTGACTATTTGGGATTTGGTACCTTGGGTGTTGAACCGCAGCCCTATGTTTGGGTATATTCAGGTTGAGGAATGTCATGTTATACTTTTGGAATCTGAGGTTGTGGATGAGGGCCTCATGATTATATATGTGGGAATGTGTGAGATTCAGAGAATGCAACTTTCATATTTTGGTTATCGGTATGAGTATATTGGACCTTGTTTTGGTTGGTTGGATGACCTAATGTGTGATGGGTCCTAAGTTGTGGTCCTTGTTTGATGTCTCACCTTTGTTAGAGCCGCGTAGCTTATGCCAGTTGTTTACGAGCGAGACCTTGTCAGTAAGTTTTGAGTATAGTCTTATGGAGGTTGTTGAATGTTAGGTATTTATCGTGAGTGGTGAAATCCTTTGGTAATATGATACCTTGTACCATGGTTAATCTAGAAATGAATGACCCAAGTGAGTTGAGGAAACCTTGAGAGTGTTATGGGTTGAAAGAGCTGTTTTCCGAGGTGTGCAAGGAATCGTGATGACGATGTTCCTTTTGTGGATCGAGTGGTTGGTGTCTCCGGATCCTGGGAGGGTTATCCCTTCCCCCTTATCTTTGAGCTCTTGTTCTCATGCTCATGCTTCTGTGGTTTCCCTCCCTTCCTCTCTTGTTGGGAACCGTCCTTGACTTTGAAAATGATGGTTTTGATGTTTTGTCTTAGTTAGTTTCCTTGTTGACCTTGTTGTGATTTGAGTTTCTTGACGTTCTGATCTGTTTCTCTTTGGTTTTTTATGTGTGACTTTCATGATTGTGTGTTGTTTGAACGATGTTCAAATTGTTTTCCATTTATGTACTTCACAATTGATTTGAGTCACCTTACCTATGTTGTTGGAGGTTTTCATTTCGGTTACAATCATATTTTGATTTTAGATTTCAAGGTGAAAATTTCCTTTCGAAATGACATGTTTTGAAAACTTTAAACCGACTTACCAATTTTGGATTGATTTTGGCGTTTGATTTGATGTAAGACTTGTTATTGGAGACGTCTGATGACTTGAATTATTACACTACTTGTCGACGCATGATTTAATTTTGACTTTTGAACTTGTCCTTGTTTCGGGATGTCGGGCTCTTGAGTACGTAACGAGAACCCTAACATTCCGTTGATGAGGACTTGTGCCCTTAGATTTTCCTTTCGAAAATATTTGAAAGAAAGCTAAGTTTTAGAATGTCAACTTTTGATAGACATCTTTTCTACTTTCAAGTTTCGAGGACGAAACTTTTTAAAAGGTGGGGTGATTGTAACACCCCGATATTTTCCGTAGTATAAATTTAAAGATTTAATTTAATTTAAAGAATAATTTATATTTTATTATATTTCGTAAATATATTTCTGTAATAAGAATATTTCATTTTAAAGCTTTTTAGTTTCAATTTATATTTCGAGTTTTATAAATTTAAGTTTCGGCTTTAAATTTTTGAGAAATGACATGTATGGCGGATAATTTCATGAATTGTGGTTTACTTGTATATTTTGTCCCATCTCGAGTAATAATAGACTTGAGATGTTCTTTTCGTCTTAATTAGCCAAATCCGAGTCCATCCCGACTCATTAAATGAATCCCGAGTCATTAAATAATATGCCTTATGTTGTGTTTTTATTTCTCACAACTCACTCACCCTTCATCTCCCTCATCAAAAACCCCCCCAAACCCTTCACCATTGTTGGTGTTCCTTAAGAACACAAATCTGACTCTACCGCCTTCGTTCCTTGCTCAAATTCCGAGTTCTTTGTAGGTATGTTCTCCTCTTCTTCTTCTTCTCCTTCTTTTCATGTCTTTAAAAGTTAGTATTGTTGGGTTTTCGGAAAAACCCATTTTTCTAGGGTTCCTTTGTGATTCCTTTTTCTTATCGTTCTTGAGCGAGAATGGATGCTTGGACTTCAATGAAGGATTCTTTGAAGAATTTAAGAGCTTTAAAGGTAACTTTGAGAGGTTACTCGACTTTAAGTCAAAAATCGATTGTGTGGTTAATTTGTGTTTAATTTCTGAAATTATGTTATATTGTGTGGTTTAGTTCATTAACTGATTGATTGGGATGATTTTCTTGTTAATTGGTAGTAACGAAAGATGAATTTTAGTTGTGAATATTGGGTAATTTAGTATCCGTCACATGCTCATTGCATTCATAGCGACATTGTGATTTTCGATTGATTTAATCCATGTTTAAGGTTGATATATCTAGCTTGTTATCGTTTGTTTACGTTGTTACATGAATATACACATGAATCGTTGGGATTGTATGTTGTTTAGATCATTGAATTCATGTACATATATCGTTCCTAAGATCATTGCATCGATTGCTTGTTATTGCGGAATTGAGAGCTGATGGTGCGTGTTTGGGCAGGCAGTGGCGCAGGCCTGCGGCCTCCCAACGCAGGCCTGCGGCCTAGACAACGCAGGCTGCGGCCAAGGGCTGGTTCGTGCCTTTGGTCGTGGCTTGTGCGGGCTGTTTTTGGGCTGTTTTTGCTCGATTGTTTTAGCGTTTGTCGAGTGTTATTACATGATGAAAATACTTATTTTATGGTGTCTAAATATATCATATGGGTTCCGTAATTTAAACTTCCGTTAGTGTTATGATTAATTCATCATATGCTTGGTAATAAAGAGTTTTCATCGTGTTGTCACTTAATTAAACATCACGCGAGTTGTGAATTTATCGAGTACGAAATTAATGTACCTTGTGACTCCTTTCTTCGCAATTGAACCGGGAGATTTCCATGTAAGACTTGGTATCTTATTTTTCACTCACCTTACCTTCATACGATATATAAGCTTGTGCATCCTAATACGACAAATGTTTCTTGTTCATGAGCTTTCCTCTTGTTGAATCACATATTGCAAACCATGACGCGGTAATAAATTCTTCGTTAGTGGTATTTATGTGAATCCTTGCTTGGTTGTGACTAAATGGTTGTATGGTCAAATGTTTAAGCCGTTTTAGAAGCTAAGTTGGGGAGGAAGACCCCCCGGCCGGGCAACCGGAAGGGAAACCGGCTCCCACTTCAAGTTAACTTCTATAAACTAGCTTAAGTGTTGTTTTGGTTGAATTGAGGCTCACATGTATTAGATGGTTAGTTAACGGTTATGTTAGCTTGAATGGTAATGATAACGGTTATGTTGTCTTACTTATAATTTGATAACGGTTATGTTATTTTGGGTTGAGTCGGGTAACGGTTATGTTACCTTGCTTATGTTTGGGGTGACGGTTATGTCATCCTAAGTCATGTTAGTGACGGTTATGCCACTTTGTTTGTGAATGGATAGCGGAAGTACGATTTGTGTATCATTGTAATGAACTAATGCCACCCCGGTTATGGGTTTTATCTATGTTCGGGATTGGTCGGTGTCCGTGGTTATGCGGCCCGGTCCCCGTGTGTCGTTCGGTGTAGGTTATTACATCGAGAGGTCTGGCCAGGTCTTAGGCATATAGTTGTCGGTTATGCACTATACATAGAGTCGGTGTCGTGGTTATGCGTCCCGATAGCTAATGTCGTGGTTATGCGACCTAGTGGTCAGTGGTAACGGTTATGTTCCCTGACGGCATTCATTCTATTCTTGTATGTTCTGTGATTGGCCATGCCATCTAGTGTTGGCCTCTGAGTCGGTCACTTGCTTGTTGTTTGTGTGAATGAACATGCCATCAAGTGTTGGCCGCTGAGTCATTTACTTGGTTGTTTGTTGGTCTTTATAATAGTTTATATGAGGACTTGATTATGTTTCACATGTTGATTCATGTCTTGATCATATTTGTTGTATTTTATGAGGTCATATGTAATACCCCGTATTTTTCTTATTTTGTTTTAAGTAATATTTAGTATGTATTTATATGTCGACGGGTTTATAACCGAAAACTAGTTGTTGAACGAGGTGTCTTATGTGATGTAATTGTGAGTCGTGGATGCGAATGTTAAGGAAACCGTAGTTGGGTTATGTTAAGTGGGTCTTGGGGTGCGTGAAAGGATTGATCCATATACGGATAGATATGTCGATGGGCCTATTTTTACAAAGCTGAAATCAGAATTTCAGAAAACCCTCATTAGCCGCCTTATATTAAACCTTACCCTAGACCTACTTCTAACCTAATCTACGCCCAACTCTTCTCACAACCTTGCTGCCGCCACATCTGGGTATACAAAGGAGGGTTCACACGGTGGTCTAAGGGTCTTAGGGTCTGTCGTTTACACCAGGAAGAAGGTAAGTTGACCACTGTTCGTATTTTCGCAGCTTTTCACTTCTGTTTGATTCACAAATTCTGATCGTATATAACTGTTGTGATTATGATTCTTTGCATATTATAAATATATGACGTTAGTAGTTGGATTTTGGACCATAGTTATGCCGACGTTGGCCACCTAGGACCACCAGTAGTGGTTGTTTTGTCGCATGTCTATACACGTTTTTCTGGGTTTGTCAGAACAGAGTAAGGAGCATGGGTTTCAGGGGATGGTTTCGAATGCGTTTCTGGGTACGGTTGTTATGGACGCTAGAATAGATTATTAGGGGGTAGTATGAGGTGTGTATTGGTGGTTATCATGGTGGTTCGTGGTTGTCATGTTTGCGTTTAAAGTAGGTTTCGTTTTGGTGTATAAAACCGTGAATCAGAGTATCAGTGTGGTGGTGTCGAGTTCAGTGCGGTTGTTTGGTGTCGTGGGCGGTGGTCGACGACCACTGACCTCCTCCCTGGAACCATCGTGGCTCAGAGGCGAGCCTGGTGGTGCCAGTGGGGAGGCCAGGGGTTGTAGGTGGTGATGGGAGTGGTGGTTGACAGGGCTGGTCGCGGCAGGTTTGTTCGTTTCGCGAAACAGGTTGTTCGTGGGTTCGTGAGTGCGTGTGTATTATTATTATTATTCTTATTATTATTATTATTATTATTATTATTATTATTATTATTATTATTATTATTATTATTATGTATTATTGTTAGTTATTATTATTATTCTTATGTATTATTGTTAGTTAGCACATGATAATATGTTATGAGTGGTGTTAATTTTTATTAGTATTATAATTTTATAACTCTAAGATAATAATGTTATTAGTATTATTATTAATGTTAGTTATGTTTGGAAAATTGTTATAATGATTATCGTTGTTGCATATTATGAGTATTGGTTTTATGTTGTGGGTGGTATATATTTGGGTAATATGTTTAAGAATGTTAATAAGTTAATGTTAATTGATTGGTTGATTTTATGCTATTTTTAGTAAGTCGAAAATAGTCAGTGTATATTTGGTTAACGATAATTTGTATGTTAAGGGCATGCATATATGTGTATATATGTATTTACAAATTGTTATAATTAAATAAATTGTGAACATGATTAAGTAAATTTTTATAGTGGTTGGTTGTATGAATGGAACTTAATATTGAGTAATACTTATAGGAACGGAATTTGAGATGGAATATTTCTAGACGGTGTTGCTTATTTTCAAACTGCTATTTCAGGTAGGATACACTGGTACCATATTTTATGACTGGTTATGAATATATGTGGTTTTGTGTGAATGGATGCAAGCATGAATTGTAAGAGCATGATATCATATGCATAGTTTATTGGTGTTGCATTCATGAGCATGCATGTGAATTGAGTTTAGATATTTGTGGATCAGATGTTAATCTGATATAAAGCCCAGGGTGGTTCTACAGACCAGGCCTGGTGTCTTACCAGCTTTTGAGCTGGTGTTCGGCGACGGCCGATTATAGTCTGCCGGGAGGTTCGGTATGGCTGGGAGTTACGGGTTTGAGATTGAGATTGTGATTGAGCTCGAGCATGACATAAGCATTTGCATATTACTGTTTTGTTGCATTATTTATTATTGTGTTAACCTACTCAACCGCGAGGTTGACAGTGTATTCGTGTTCACCTACAATGATCCGGAATGGGGAGTAAATCTTTCAGGTCAGAGACAGGTGGACTAGGACTGGGCACGGAAGAGAGACATGGACTAGACCTACCTAGCTACTAGATCACTTAGTTTTGTTTTTCATAGTTGAACATTTAATTTATTTCAGTTGTTTTGGAAGTCCTTTGGACTATGTCTTGTAATAGTTTCAGTTTAACCATTTATACTTAAAGTACTGTGTTTCCTTCACTATGTATATCTACTACCCTGATTTATCCAGGATGGTAACGGTCCTATTTACTCTGGAAGTCCTAGTTCAGGCTCCTAGGTAAATGGGGGTGTTACAAAGTGGTATCAGAGAGAACGCTCCTCAGGCCTAAACCAAAATGAAAATAATGAATATAGAAGAGTCTAAATAAAATGAACCCCAGACTAGTAACTGTTAGGAGCCCATAGGATTTGGGATGAGTTAGGGGCCCCCTCAAACCAAGCCATTGGCCCTTTCAGTCTAACCTGGTTACCTTGAGAGTTGAAGAGTGTGGGTAGTTGGAAAGACCCAAGGCAGATATATAATATATGTATGTTGTACTAACATTTCAGCGCCAAGAGAATGAGGTAAGTTATGATGTGAAAGATGGATGAGTATATATGTATACTGTGAAGCATGAAAGTTATGTTACATGATGAGTGACATGTATATGTTGTTATTTCCAAGCATTGGGAACCTGAGTTTATATCTTAATTTTGAATATGAGTGTAATTTGTATGAATATATGCATGCGGTTATGTGATCCCTAAGCCTTTAGGTAGACTTCTAATTCGATGTTAAATAGGGTTTAACCGTATGAAAGAAGTTATATGCTACCTTATGTATGTTAGCAAGACCAAGTCAGAGTATAAGTTGACCTAGGATGCTCATAAATTTTGTCACTTGTGTAGCAAAATGCCTCTCAGGAGAGAACCCAACACTGTTAATGTATCACAAGAGGAATTCGATCGCCTACTAGCTATGAACGCTGCTCTCCTAGCTAGGATTGGGGCAAACACTCAATCATATGCAATCAAAATGAGCAATAATATCTCTAGGCATAACCCCACCAAGTACGATGGGGAAGGAGCACCAAGTTTACTTGCGGAATGGTGCCGAGAGTTCGAGAGTATCTTCGAATTGATGTCTGTACCAGAATCGATGAAGGTGGACCAAGCTGTATTCTATCTGAAGGGTACAGCTAGGTTATGGTGGAATAACAATAAAGAAGAGATCAGGGCAGCTGCAGAAGAGATTGGGTCGGAATATGTACGCTGTGAAGGATTCAAGGGGATTTTATCCTCTAAGTTCGTGCCAGAGCATGTGAAAAGGAAGCTGAGAGCTGAGTTCGATTCTTTCCAGATGACCGAAGGGATGACTGTGGAAGCATATCACAGTAAGTTTATGCAGCTGGCAGAGAATGTAGCTGACCTGGGCTACACATCGGAGATGTTAGCTGCTAGGTTTGAGAAAGGGCTAACCATTGAAATCAAGAGTAGTTTACTGGCAACTAAGCCCACGACTGTGGAAGACATATACGAGAGGGCTGGCTAGGCAGAAAGGATCGCTATCATGATTAAAGAGGAAGAGAAAGCCAAGGGTGACAAGAGGAAAGCAGAATCTGGGGCCGAAAGCTCAGGGAGTAAGAAGCCAAATAACCAGTATCGGTCGTTTTTCTCCAACAGTGCACCTGGAGGAAATGGCAATCGAGGAGGGAACCGATCTACATCTAGGGCAAGTGGTGCGGCCCTTACATGCTTCAAGTGTGGAAAGGCTGGGCATAAACAAATCAATTGCTGGTCGGGTACTCAGAGTGCTGGAAATAACAACAGATCCGGAGGTAACAGCTACCAGAGTGGAGGCTTTAGGACTCCGAATGCAAACTACTCGAACAACAGATCCGGAGGTAACAGTTACCAGCGGAATTTCAGCAACTACAATAATCAGAACCGATACCATGGGAATCAGAGTAGTGGTAATGGTAATTTTCAAAAGACCCTGGCAGAGGCTAGCACTCAGAGTGGAGCAGGATCTGTGAACCAGAGTGGGGCTAAGAAAAGTGGAGCTTTGTTCATGATGGGCTAGGAGGCTGCAGAGGAGGATGCACTTGTTGTTACTGGTACATTCCTAGTACATTCTTTTCCTACTTTCGTTTTATTTGATTCCGGTGCATCGCATTCTTTCATATCTGCGGAGCATGCTAGGGCGGTAGGACTCTATGTATACAATAGTATAGCTGATTCTGTAACAATACCATCTGGAGAGTCCATAGCTTGTAGTAGAGTTTATACCAATGTAATGATCCAAGTAGGAGAAGTGAGTTTTGAGTCGAATTTGATAGAGTTTCCGTTGGGTGGCTTTGAGGTGATACTAGGAATGGATTGGTTGAAAAAGTATAAGGCCTACATTGATTGTTACCAAGGGAAGATAACCTTGAGGGGTCCGAAGGGAGTGAGAGTATCTTACAAGGGATATTCTGTGAAGCCTAAGCTGAAGCTGATATCTATCAATGCGCTGAAGACTTGTCTGAAGAGGGGTGATGAGATGCTGTTATGTCATGTGAGGGATATGACTGCAGAGAAACCCCAAGCCAGTGAGATCGATGTTGTAAGAGATTTTGAGGACGTGTTTCCAGAAGAAATTCCTGGTTTACCGCCAAGGAGAGACTTAGATTTTGGTATTGATCTGAAACCCGGGGCCGAGCCAATATCTAATGCACCTTATCGTATGGGACCTAAGGAATTGGAAGAACTGAGGAAGCAGTTAGATGAGCTAGCTAGCAAGGGCTACGTGAGACCGAGTGTATCACCCTGAGGAGCGCCCGTATTGTTTGTGAAAAAGAAGGACGGAACCATGAGGCTGTGCGTGGATTATAGGGAGCTTAACAATGTGACAATCAAGAATCGGTATCCTTTACCTCGCATCGATGATCTTTTTTATCAGTTGAGTGGGGCTGGTGTGTTTTCCAAGATTGACTTGAGGTCAGGGTATCATCAGTTGAGAATCAAGGATGCAGATATCCACAAGACTTCGTTCAGGTCGAGGTATGGTCATTATGAATTCGTGGTGATGCCATTTGGTTTGACTAATGCACCTGCTGTTTTCATGGATTTTATGACATAGTGTTTAGTCCTTACCTGAACCAGTTTGTGGTGGTGTTTATTGATGACATCTTGGTGTATTCGAAGAATAGGGAAAAGCATGCCAAGCATTTGAGCTTAGTGTTGCAGACTTTGAGGGATCATCAATTGTATGCCAAGTTGAGTAAATGCGAATTTTGGCTCGAGAAAGTTGCTTTTCTGGGCCATGTGGTTTCTAAGGAAGGTGTTTCTGTTGATCCTAGCAAGATTGAAGACGTTTCGAAGTGGGAGCGACCAAAGAATGTGGCAGATATTCGAAGTTTCTTGGGTTTGGCTGGTTACTATAGGAGATTTGTGAAAGACTTCTCGAAGATAGCCAAGCCTATGACTTCATTGATGCGGAAGGAGAATAGATTTGTCTGGGATGAGAGTTGTGAGAAGGCATTCCTAGATCTGAAGTAGTGTCTTACTACAGCTCCTATCCTTGCACTGCCAGAGGGAAGTGAGAACTTTGAAGTTTTTACGGATGCATCTAAGAAAGGGTTGGGATGTGTGCTGATGCAGAATGGGAGAGTGATCGCCTATGCTTCTAGACAACTGAAGCCATATGAGGAGAATTATCCGACGTATGATTTGGAGGTGGGAGCGGTAGTTTTTGCACTTAAACTGTGGCGACATTACCTCTATGGAGCCACATTTAAAGTTACTCTGATCACAAGAGTTTGAAATATATCTATACTCAGAGAGAGTTGAATATGCGTCAGAGGAGGTGGATAGAGCTTATTGGAGACTATGACGTGGAGATTTTGTATAAGGAGGGAAAGGCTAACGTGGTGGCTGATGCACTGAGTAGGAAGTCTGTTCACGCTCTGTGCACAGCTATGTCCAGACTGAGTATGTATCGTGAGTTGGGACAGATGGGAATCGCAGTGATAAGGAAGGGTGAGACTATGGGAGATTTGACGATCGAGCCTGAGTTGTATGCTGAGATTCGGGAAAGACAGAAGGGTGATCCTAGAATTCAGAAGTGGCATGAGGCAGTGAGCAAAGCTAGTGATGCAGAGCCATATTCTAAGTTCAAGGTTCACAACGATGGTAGTTTGAGGTTCGATGGGAGATGGTGTGTGCCTGAAGATGAGGAGCTAAAGAGAAAGATTATGGTTGAAGCTCATTCTACACCTTATTCCGTCCATCCTGGAGGGGATAAGTTGTACAAAGACCTGAAGAAAGCTTTTTGGTGGCCCAAGATGAAGCAAGAGGTAGTTGAGTTTGTCTCCCGATGCTTGGTATGTTAGAGGGTCAAAGGGGAGCATAAGAGACCGCAAGGGAAGTTGCAACCTATGGATGTACCTGAGTGGAAGTGGGAAAGCATTTCCATGGATTTCATTGTGCGTTTACCGAGGACTTCAAAAGGAAATGACATGATTTGGGTGATTGTTGATAGACTGACTAAGTCAGCCCATTTCATTCCGATGAAAAAGACTTGGAGTAAAGTTGAATTAGCGAAAGCTTACATCAAGTACGTGGTGAAGCTGCATGGAGTGCCCAAGGATATTGTTTCTGATCGTGATTCCAGGTTTATCTCTAAGTTTTGGCAAGAGTTACAGACATTGATGTGAACTACTTTGAAGATAAGTACTGCATTTCATCCAGCAACTGATGGTCAAACTGAGAGGACTATCCAGACACTGGAGGATATGTTGAGGGCTTGTGTTCTAGAGTTCGGGGGATCTTGGGAAGACAGACTTGACTTGATAGAGTTTTCATATAACAACAGCTATCATGCTAGCATTGGGATGGCTCCTTTTGAGGCATTATATAGGAGGAAGTGTAGGAGTCCAGTTTGCTGGGATGACTGAGCTGATACGGTGACTTTGGGACCTGAGATGATTCAGGAGATGATAGCACAAGTCCAGGTGATTCGTCAGAAGATGAGAGCTGCCCAAGATAGACAGAAGAGTTACGCTGATCTAAGAGGAGTGACATAACATTTGCGGCAGGAGAGAAGGTTTTATTAAAAGTGTCACCGATGAAGGGAGTGATGAGGTTTGGCAAGAGGGGCAAGTTGAGCCGGAAGTTCATTGGGCCATTCGAGATTTTGGAGCGAGTGGGTGAGGTAGCTTATCGATTAGCTCTACCTCCATCGTTAGCCAGAGTTCATAATGTGTTTCATGTTTCGCAACTAAGGCGATATATCAGTGATCCTTCGCATGTCCTTGATCATGAGGTCATTGAGGTCGATGAGCAGTTGACCTATGAAGAGAGACCCAAGGAGATCCTCGACAGGAAAGTGAGGAAAACCAGAAATGGGGAGACCGCGCTAGTGAAAGTTTTGTGGACTAATCATAATGTCGAGGAGGCTACTTGGGAGACTAAAGTCTCGATGAGGGCAAAGTATCCTGAGCTTTTTCACTAAGGTATGTTACGAGGACGTAACTTTCTTTTTAGGAGGGTAGAATGTGACATGTCGTGTTTTGGAATACTTTTATTAGTTCTTAATATTATATGATGTCACTTTCTATGTTGTTACGTGCGTTATGTTCAGTTTTGTTGACCTTGGGATGACGAATTTCGGGACGAAGTTCATTTTAAGGAGGGAAGACTGTAATACCCCGTATTTTTCTTATTTCGTTTTAAGTAATATTTAGTATGTATTTATATGTCGACGGGTTTATAAGCGAAAACTAGTTGTTGAACGAGGTGTCTTATGTGATGTAATTGTGAGTCGTGGATGCGAATGTTAAGGAAACCGTAGTTGGGTTATGTTAAGTGGGTCTTGGGGTGCGTGAAAGGATTGATCCATATACGGATAGATATGTCGATGGGCCTATTTTTACAAAGCTGAAATCAGAATTTCAGAAAACCCTCATTAGCCGCCTTATATTAAACCTTACCCTAGACCTACTTCTAACCTAATCTACGCCCAACTCTTCTCACAACCTTGCTGCCGCCACATCTGGGTATACAAAGGAGGGTTCACACGGTGGTCTAAGGGTCTTAGGGTCTGTCGTTTACACCAGGAAGAAGGTAAGTTGACCACTGTTCGTATTTTCGCAGCTTTTCACTTCTGTTTGATTCACAAATTCTGATCGTATATAACTGTTGTGATTATGATTCTTTGCATATTATAAATATATGACGTTAGTAGTTGGATTTTGGACCATAGTTATGCCGACGTTGGCCACCTAGGACCACCAGTAGTGGTTGTTTTGTCGCATGTCTATACACGTTTTTCTGGGTTTGTCAGAACAGAGTAAGGAGCACGGGTTTCAGGGGATGGTTTCGAATGCGTTTCTGGGTACGGTTGTTATGGACGCTAGAATAGATTATTAGGGGGTAGTATGAGGTGTGTATTGGTGGTTATCATGGTGGTTCGTGGTTGTCATGTTTGCGTTTAAAGTAGGTTTCGTTTTGGTGTATAAAACCGTGAATCAGAGTATCAGTGTGGTGGTGTCGAGTTCAGTGCGGTTGTTTGGTGTCGTGGGCGGTGGTCGACGACCACTGACCTCCTCCCTGGAACCACCGTGGCTCAGAGGCGAGCCTGGTGGTGCCAGTAGGGAGGCCAGGGGTTGCAGGTGGTGATGGGAGTGGTGGTTGACAGGGCTGGTCGCGGCAGGTTTGTTCGTTTCGCGAAACAGGCTGTTCGTGGGTTCGTGAGTGCGTGTGTATTAGTTATTGTTATTATTATTATTATTATTATTATTATTATTATTATTATGTATTATTGTTAGTTATTATTATTATTCTTATGTATTATTGTTAGTTAGCACATGATAATATGGTATGAGTGGTGTTAATTTTTATTAGTATTATAATTTTATAACTCTAAGATAATAATGTTATTAGTATTATTATTAATGTTAGTTATGTTTGGAAAATTGTTATAATGATTATCGTTGTTGCATATTATGAGTATTGGTTTTATGTTGTGGGTGGTATATATTTGGGTAATATGTTTAAGAATGTTAATAAGTTAATGTTAATTGATTGGTTGATTTTATGCTATTTTTAGTAAGTCGAAAATAGTCAGTGTATATTTGGTTAACGATAATTTGTATGTTAAGGGCATGCATATATGTGTATATATGTATTTACAAATTGTTATAATTAAATAAATTGTGAACATGATTAAGTAAATTTTTATAGTGGTTGGTTGTATGAATGGAACTTAATATTGAGTAATACTTATAGGAACGAAATTTGAGGTGGAATATTTCTAGACGGTGTTGCTTATTTTCAGACTGCTATTCCAGGTAGGATACACTGGTACCATATTTTATGACTGGTTATGAATATATGTGGTTTTGTGTGAATGGATGCAAGCATGAATTGTAAGAGCATGATATCATATGCATAGTTTATTGGCGTTGCATTCATGAGCATGCATGTGCATTGAGTTGAGATATTTGTGGATCAGATGTTAATCTGATATAAAGCCCAGGGTGGTTCTGCAGACCAGGCCTGGTGTCTTACCAGCTTTTGAGCTGGTGTTCGGCGACGGCCGATTATAGTCTGCCGGGAGGTTCGGTATGGCTGGGAGTTACGGGTTTGAGATTAAGATTGTGATTGAGCTCGAGCATGACATAAGCATTTGCATATTACTGTTTTGTTGCATTATTTATTATTGTGTTACCCTACTCAACCGCGAGGTTGACAGTATATTCGTGTTCACCTACAATGATCCGGAATGGGGAGTAGATCTCTCAGGTCAGAGACAGGTGGACTAGGACTGGGCACGGAAGAGAGACATGGACTAGACCTACCTAGCTACTAGATCACTTAATAGTTTTGTTTTTCATAGTAGAACATTTAATTTATTTCAGTTGTTTTGGAAGTCCTTTGGACTATGTCTTGTAATAGTTTCAGTTTAACCATTTATACTTAAAGTACTGTGTTTCCTTCACTATGTATATCTACTACCCTGGTTTATCCAGGATGGTAACGGTCCTATTTACTCTGAAAGTCCTAGTTCAGGCTCCTAGGTAAATGGGGGTGTTATATCATATTTGATTACTTATCATTGTATATGCATGTTCATATTTATATGTTGCGTTGTATTACCGTTTACGTGTTTTCTGACAAAAAGTGGCTGGGAGAACCTCGAGTTACTCCCCACTGACTGTGGCGTACATGTTTCATGTATGTAGGTTGGTGTTGTTTGGGGAAGACGTGTGGCTAGCGAGCATTGTTGATTAGTCGACAAATTACCTATTTACGTTTTGCTTAGATTTAATTCTGTTGCTATCGAGGGATACCTTATCCCTTGTAAACTCTCATTTATCTTGTATAAGTTATACTTTTTCTTTAGTTTTAAATCTTCCGCATGTTGTTTTTGATATTCCGCGATTAAGTTTATTTATATATATCGAAAGTTTTTAAAATACCGTATTTCCGCTGCAAGTTGCTTGTTTATTTTTATGTAATATCGCGGGGTGTCACAATGAAAGTATCACCATCTCAGTTTCCTGAGACATAATATCAAGATAAACAATATTGTATCCTTTATTAAAAATGAGAACAAAGTTTAAGTATAACAAAGTCTGATACAACAACCATAAAAGAAATGTCTGCGGAAGCTAAGAAACTATGACGCTGCTACTAAAACGAGTGGAATCTCATCCTTCCCGAGCTATCAGATATCAACATCGTTGCACCTGAGACTCTGCTCGCCATTACATGGATCATCACAGTAAAACAACCACTAGTGTCAGAAAATGATAATAAGATGGTTACAATACAACAACATAAACCACAATCTGATAATCACCAATCCTTGATATCACTGTCACACAAACCAAGTGCCGACCTTTAGTCCCACACCAATTCCCCCACTTACTGCAGCAAGGGGTACCTAGACCATTAATGTGCACATCCTCTTCGTGGCGGGTCCCACGAAGAGCGATCGTAGGAGTGAGAACCGTTTCCCGCAACGGTCCCACACATTACCATTCCAATCTCAATAATCATACAATAACATATGATATCAGATAATATGACGGTAACGTCACAATCAATATTACACAGAGACTGAGTAGGGAAACCCTACCTCAAGGCAAATCACACAAGGCAAAGACCCAGTCGATTCTACCACCATTCCTCTAGAAAAAGTCCTCCTAAGATAACATATATGAGGATTACTAACCATGGTGAAACTAATATCTAATTTAGATATTATGATAAGAAGAACTTACTTGTTGACGCAATACTAAGCTAGTTGATCGGGGCTCTAAACTCTTGCTAAGGATCTCCTAGAAGTTTTGGGAGAAAAAAAATATGAGAGAATTAGGTTTTACTGTGTTTTGATTTTAGGTAAAAGTTATTTTAACTTACGGTTTGAATCTGACGCTGAACACGGACCCGACACACTCGGCCGAGTAGGATCTACTCGGTCGAGTAGGCTTTACTCGGTCGAGTAGGACATACTTGGTCGAGCACCTCGCGGTTCTCAGCACTGACCAGTTTTCATAAAACAGTCATAACTCTCTCAATACTTGGTCTTTTTGGGCGTGTGACCTACCGTTAGAATCGTAAAAGGATAAGCTATCACCTCCAATTGGAATCAGATCAATATGATATGTATATCTCAAGTTATAACATTTTGAAGACAACATTTCTATAACCGGACAATATAACTATACCATATTCTTTCTCCACTAACTTATATATTAACCAAGCGACCGAGCCCAACCAATTCCATCGAGTAACTCATACAACAAATATAGGGGTGTTATGCTATTCGTCATAAGCTGAAGACGAATATTATCTCTCTCATAGTAAAACAAGTGTAAGGGAAAGACGGGAGGAAATAGAACACCCATGAATAATATCACTTGCATATTGTGAGAAGGGCACTATCCATTTTCAGTTTGTGACGGATAATGTCCGTCCTCAATTAGAATTTGTATTGTTTTATGGATTAATTGATAAGAATACGCTGAACTATGGGTGTTCTGCTCAAAATACTCCAAGCTCTATTTTAACTACCAATATAACCAACTAATGCTTTCATTAGCTTTTATGATAATATATGACATGATACATGCTAAATAAGCGAAGAAATTTCTAACTCTTCTTTAACCCGTCTTTCTCTTTTTACTTATCTGTTAATCTATTCACCTAATCACACTATTAAAACATGCTACAATAAGTTAACAAAACAACAAATTCTATTCAAAATGCTACAATAAGTTAGAAAAACAACAAATTATATTCAAAGTAAATGAGGACATTAAGGGGGCGTTTGGTTCATCGAATATAGGTATGAGGCGTGGGGTTGGAGTGAACCAAACCCATACCATGTTTTTGTTTGACGAAAATAAATGTTTCATACCCATACTCAAACCCATGAGGTATGAGTTTCTCATACCCTGGAAGGGCGTGTGTAAGAGATTGATACCCATGTTATCAAATTAGAAATAATAAAAAGTGATTAAAACAATTATATCATATGGTAAAAAAATATTTTATATATTTATTTGATTAAATTTTATCTACATGATTTAATAGTATTAAAATCTATTATTAATAATATTAATAATATTGTATTTTGTAGATTTATTAGCTTTGTTTGATTTCTAACCCCATACCATCCAGAATTGAAACAAACACAAGGTCTGAGGTATCAAGTTTCAACCCGATACCACCCACGTAAGATTCCCGATTCCAAACTCATACCCATGCATGAAACAAACACACCTCCTAATTGATTATATTGTCAGTTAAAATAAACTTTAAAGTATTTTGAGTACTTCACCCATAATTCGAAATATTTCTATTATTAATCCTTATTTTAATTGGTCTTTTAACTCGTTACTAGTGTTAAACCCGAGCAAAATTGCACGGGTATATTTTTAGAAAATATATGGTAGATAATTAATCTTACCGAATAGTGTCAATAATACGTGAATATTGCGCATTCAATTTCTATTATATTGATAATACGTTAAAATGCACATGATAATAATAATGGTATTTATATATCCATTCTTTTATTGTTTTTTTTTAAATCGATATAGATGTTATTTCAAGGTTTATTTTGTACCGTTATGTTTATGATTTGATTTCGCAAAATATATAAATTTGTACATTATTATTCGTTGTTATATTAATATTATGTTATTTTTATTGTTTTATAATTTAGTATTGTCGCTTTTTTTTCGATTGCAAAAATGCACGGGTATATTTAACCGGTATACTTTTAAGAACATCAATATAATATATCGATATATTGTGTATTGTAATTATTTATTGGAATTTTTTAACTTTACTCAATTTTATTTTTAAATTTAGTATTGTCGTTTTTTTTCGATTGCAAAAATGCACCGGTATATTTAACGGGTATACTCTTGCCAGAAATTAAAATTTCATGTTTATGAATTTATATAAAAAATGTTACGTAATATTTCTTAAACTACGTTATCATGTATTTATTTAGAATTTCAGACGGTTATTTCTCAGGAAATTCATAAATGAAATTGCAATTTATTCTAAAATTTTAATACCATAAACCGTTTTAATGTTAAAACAGTTATGCAAATTATTAATTATCCGCAGGTATATTCAATCCCGCTATTAATCATTACGTAAAATTTACGGTTTATTTTTGTAAAATCAAAATAGTTGTGCAAATGAATTACGCAATTTTACCGAGTTTTTCGTAAAATTTCATGTTTACGAATTTATATAAAAATGTTACGTAATATTTCTTAAACTACGATATCAGGTATATATCTAGAATTTCAGGCCTAGGAAATTCATAAAAGAATTGTGGGACCCACCTGAGAGAATTTAAAAACAAAAAAAAAAAAATCACAATTGCATTGATGACGTGGCGCGTCGAGGGCTTCTGAAATGATTCAGTAATTATACGGAATTACTTTTTCACATACGAATTTTACTCTTTCACATACACTTTTTCATAAATATTCCAAGTTATACCCTTCTTCTAACCCTAATAAATTAACTCAAAATCTAATTAACTCAAATTTAAAACTTTTCCACCCAAATCAAATCTAATTATTCTATAAATTTAAACCGTCAATCTCCTCGTAGTGAAATTATTAGGTTTAGTAATAAGTTAAAAATAGAAAAATTCATTGTTACTGAGAGCAAATTCATTGTTTTGATATCCAGAGACTTTCGTTTGCTTATGCGGCCAAACTTTCTTGAATTCATTTCCTTGGCGTTGCATTTGTCAGATTCGTCAGATTCGTCGGATTCGGTTTCTTATATGTATATATATAGTTTACATCCCTTTGGCCGCATATATTGGACGAATGGATTGAGCGGCATATGTGAATGAGTTTGGGATGGATGGAGGCTGGAGTGGGTGCAACTGTGTCAGTTTATCAGTTGTGATTTGTGAAGGAGTTGGTTGTAGTTAGATGGTGAAGGGGGAGACGAGAGGAGGGAGAAAAAACTTAATTAGTTAAGAGAATGAATAAAATAACAAGGACAAAAATTGTAAAAAGCGTATGTAAAAGAGTAAAATTTATATGTGAAAAAGTACGTCCCTAATTATATAGATAAGATTGTAAGTTTGTAACCTAGGTAGCACCAAAACGGACACGGACACGGACACAACACGGACACGGGACACGATGTAACATCCCGTATTTTCGTAAATTATATTTTTAAAAGTTTTAATTTATTTTACGGAATAAAATAATATTTTAATATATATTGTTAAATTATTTTTAAGTCTTCCGATAAGATCCGTCTTAAGAACCTTAAGTCCTTAAGATGTAATAGCTTGGCAAGTATTCAAATCCGACTCATGAAACCCGTTCACATCAAATAACCCGTTTCACTTAAAGGGAAAAGGACTACTTAAAACCATAATCCCAATGCATATGTCGACATTTATCTCCTTCAAAAATAAGAACACTGTTTCATAAGTTCTCCATTTCTCCTTCACTTTTCAATCTTTAAATCGATTTTCAGGGCTCATCCGAATCCCGAATCAAGGTATGTTATACATTTTCGAAATCCTTGCGAAATTTCCAAAACATCCGTCTCTTTCAATTTCAGTTTCGTTCAACTTGAAAAAGGGATTGTTTTTGGTAAATTCCGTTCTTAGCTTCTAATAATCGTCTTCCGTGTTGTAGGAGAGGATTTAGAGGACCTTGGGGTGGATAGTGTCGTAATTGAAGAGGAGCTAGGAGCATAACCGCTTTCGAGGTGACGATAATGAGAAACTCGGCTTTTATTTGTTAAAATAACATTTCTTGATGTTTTGATGGGGAAGTTTCTGATTTTGTATGTTGTTTATGTTATATGGACTTAGAATCATGCTAGGAATGCACAAGTATGATGTTCATATGCTTAGATTATGTTTCACATGCCTATATGTTGATTTTCAGAAATTTCATCCTTAAGACGAATACTAAGTTTGATCGTAATATGACCTTATTGTTGAGTTTGTTGCTTGCTTCTACATCCTATATGTAGTGTATATACTGGGTAGTATGTTGTTGTTGCAAATTTAGAGAATTGGTGTCGATTTGGTCGACTTTGAATGTTAGTGTGAAATGCGATTTTTACGCTCAGGAGTCCTGAGCGGTCGACCGACCGGCCGCCGGTCGACCGGCTGGGAGTACATTGTGGGTTTTTGCATATTTCGTAATTTAAGAGTGCTTGGGTGCCCAGCCGGTAGGCCGGCTGCCTGCTGACCGGCTGGGAGCCCCCTTTGTATTGTTTTTGCGTAAAGTAAATTGGAAGGAATGGGTTCCCCAGCCGGTAGGCCGGCTGCCTGCCGACCGGCTGAGGGCCCTTATACGTTGTTTTGACTTTGAAGGAATTGTAGGAAGGTGGGTTGCCAGACGGTCAGCCGGCCGTCTACCCCTGACCGGCTTGGAGCCCCTGTTTATTTTACATTGGTTTATCTTTTGATCGATTGATCGGTTTTGTTTGAGATTCGTTTCGTGTACCTTGTATGTGTGTTTGAGGTCCCCGGAGGATGGACGACACTATATTGGGTTCAGGAATGGAAAGAGGATAGAAACCCCCCGGTCGGGTAACCGAAAGGGAAACCGGCTCTCCCTCAACTTAGTTCCCGGGATCAATTAAGTGTTGTTTAGAAGTATAAGAGATTAAAACTATAGACTTAGTTACTATCTTTGGGTGCTATTGTATTGATGCGTATTAAGGTATGCCTTAAGCTGGCCTCTGAGCTTAATACGTGAGTTGTTTGTCGCGTGATGGGATATGTGTTAAGCTCACCTCTGGACCCATTACGTGTTTTGCTTGTGGCGTGTCAGGATATGTGTTAAGCTCACCTCTGGACCTGACACGTGATCGGTTGTTGTATATCGGGATATGTGTTAAGCTCACCTCTGGACCCGGTGTGCGATAGCTGTGTATTGGGATATGTGTTAAGCTCACCTCTGGACCCAATACTTGTATGTGGCAGTGGGATATGTGTTAAGCTCACCTCTGGACCCATTGCTTGTGTATGTATGTTGGGATATGTGTTAAGCTCACCTCTGGACCCGACATTTGTTTGGAGTGGGATATGTGTTAAGTTCACCTCTAGACCCATTACTGAGTTGTGTATTGGGATATGTGTTAAGTTCACCTCTGGACCCATTGCTTGTGATTATTTGATATCAAGGTCTATGCCTTAAGTTGGCCTCTGAGTCCTTGTTTGTGAAAGTGATTTAGTATTTATGTTATGTCTTAAGTTGACCGCTGAACCTTTATACTTGCTGTTTTGCATCTGCTTGCCTAGTGTTGGTACAGTGTCAGATGTAGTTGTTGATATTGATGAGTATAGTACTTTGATTATGGAATTGTTCATCCAAGACATTGGATGACTCTTTAGTCAGTTTCGTAAATGGTTTGGACTGAATGACCCCCCGGCCGGGCAACCGGAAGGGAAACCGGCTCTCTTTCCAAATAGTTTCCGAAGTTGGTTAAGAGCCTTGCATAGTAATTGCATGATGATATGAGATACAGATATTGAGATTTATATGCTTCACATGTTTATATATGTTGGAGTGTATTGTATGTTTGAGTGTTACGTGTCGTTACAAAAGGTGGCTAGGAGAATTCTAGTCACTCCCCACTGATTGTGGCGTACATGTTTACATGTATGTAGGTACATGACAGGATGGCAGAGGGGTTCACATGGAGCTAGCGAGCGATGATCCTTATCATCGATTTTGACTTACACATATGCGTTAGCTAGACTCTAGACTTTTAATTCAGTTTTTGGAGTGCCTGTAGGGGATGTACCATCCCAGGCTGTTGTATATATTTTACTTCAGTACTTAGACAGTTATACTTATCTATTTCTGTTTATATCAGTTGTTTCAGTTTCAGTTTCAGTTTTTAATTCACCTCGTTTTTATGCATGTTAAAGTTTAAATTCCGTTTAAATTTTGGCATGTTGTATGTTTTATTTTTCCACTGCGACGAGGGGTTTTACACACAACATGCCATGAAATTTAGGACACGGGACACGACATTTAAATTTAATAAAATATACATTTATAGTTATAAATTTTTGATTTTATTTTATTAAATGTATTTGATATTAATTTTAAATAAGTGAATGTAAAACTTGCCCTTGATAATAAATTTATTTTCATTCCTCATCCGAATCAATATTCTAATTAATCTCTTTCGATAACGCATTTCTCATCTCAAGAACATCGTTCACCGCAAATGATAACCAAAAATCGTGGACACGCGACGAACACGGCTCAAATACCATGGACACGCGTCGGACACGGGCCTAAATAAATGTAGAAAGTTAGACACGACTGTTTAGGTGTTGGACACGTTTCGGCGTATGTCCGTGGAATGTCGGTGTCGGACACGATACAGCTCATTAGAAGAAGTGTCCGTGCTTCCTAGTCTGTAACTAATAAATGCTAGTAAGCCGGATAGAGATGAATAGTCAATCTGTCACCCACGACAACAAAGCAAGTCATCGTCAACTTAAAAAAATAAACCAACAAAATTCCGTTACAGTCAACTCCAACCATATGCTTCTTCGTCTTCCCTCACATTTAACACAAAACCCCACTTTCTCAAATCATGATTCCCACTTTCATTTCCTCAATTCTTCTTGGATTTCTAATTGCTATGACTTTTCCTCAATTCTAGGTCTCAATTCCCCCAAATAAATCTCTTCTTTCAATGGGGAAAATCACCAAATTTAACCTTAAAATTGAATCTTTGATGGAGTTTTTTAGGCAAACCGCCATTGATAAGCCACTTTACTTACTAATGGTACCTTTAATTGCTGTTTTCTGGGCATTTGAGAAGTGGATTTTTTCTATCTCTTTTTGGGTTCCTCTTGTTATTGCTGTCTTTGCTTCTCTTCAGGTACCCCTTTTCCGACTTTTTTCGAGCATTAAATGAACTGTACAACATGAAAGATGTCGTCTTAAAGTTAAGACGGTTTCAAATGTGATATTAGGGTATTACGGAGTATTTTGTTTTTGTTATTGTTTGATCTTCTTTTGTTGTGTAGTAGTATACTTTGTGGTTCTAATTTGATCACAGATGAACCCTTTATCGGTTTTTCTAACACGTACCCATTGTTTGGTTTGTTTACGGTTCATTGTTGGTTAGTTGGTTACTCCCCCGTCCCATTTATTGGTCTACTTTGATTCAAAGATAATTGAAGTTAAACAAATGATTGAGACGAAGTTTGTAAATTAGATGAATGGGATTGTTGTAAGCTAGTTTAATACTCCGTACTATAATAAAATGGTCTTTACCAAAAGTCCTTTTTAAGTTTTAACAATATTAGCACCATTTTTCATGAGATTAGTAAATTTGGATCAGTTGACATTTTGTGTAGTTGCTGATGTTTCGATGTGTACCAGAAGTATGTTTTAAAGAACACCAACTTTATAACCCTTTTTCTTTTGCCTTTCGTTTTGGTTTGGTTTGGTATGGTTTGTGAGAGTGTTTTATAGAATTTATTTCGGGTGGAACATATCGAAAGGGCCTTTCCATTTCCAGTATAGTGCATCGTGATTTCCCTCTTTGAATCGTTATTTAATACTCCGTATACTACTTTGTAAGCAAACTATATGCTGTGGGCTGTGGCAGTCCGACTGCAATTTGATACTAGGATCTGTGACAATCGTAACACTTTTCTGTAGGTGATAGTCAGGAGTATGTTCCTTGAATAGCTTATTTTCAACTTTAAGACTTATGTTATTTCATATTTATGTCAACATTTTTGTAATGTGCTATGGTCATTGTCGTAATCAGAAGTATGTTTTACGAGTTACGCCTGTTTTGACAGTTGCATTTGTGATTGCATTCTGTTAACTGTTAAAGTTAGTGAAAGTCTTGTTATGAAGGATTGAAGGATTTCTAACTTTCGGTTCAAATTTGGTAATTTGAATATTTCTGTTCTCTATAGTGAGGTAGCCACATTTGTTACCATAGAAAGCTCAAACAAACTGGTTAGGCTGCTAAGATACTCATTAATAGTGCATGGAATGTAGTTGTCATAGTTATTAAATTTGGGGATTTAACATAATCTTTTTTTTTGTTTTTTTAAGTTTCTGACTATGTTTTTGTGTGTAAATATTTTTCATTGTGAAGTTGTGGCCATTCCATGCATTTTTTAAGCAGTTTTTATTATGGGTCATCCAAAAACCAACTGTCCTCTTCCTCATCTCTTCATTTGGGGAAGTCCTTGAGCCATTGTGGTATGAGCAGTTTTATGCAGATATGGACTTGTACACTGTAGTCTATTGAACAACTATTCCTGTAATATACTAATTGCATTCAACATGAGTTATTTTCCTGCTCAAACACGTGACATTGGTTTGTATCAGTATGGAAGTCATCAACGGCAAGTCCTTGCTGAGGACCTGAATAGGAAATGGAAGCGTGCCATATTCGATGCATCGGTATTCTTATATGTTTCCTGACACTTATTCTCATCTTATGTGAAAAATTATTAGTAGTTTAGATGTTAAAAAATGTTGACAGCCTTCTACAGCTTTGGAGCACTGTGAGTGGTTGAACAAGCTACTGGTAGAAGTTTGGCCTCACTATATTCACTCCAAACTTTCATCAAAACTTTCGTATACTGTTGAGGTAAATCTCCTCCTTCCTCTGCCGTTGTTTATCTCTTTTCATGATATAATCCCACAGATAGAGATCTCAAATTTGGTCAAAGTATGATGTTAAAGACTTGTACCTCTATCTGGTGGAGAGCCCTTAGCTTTTGCTTCTTCTTCTTTTTCATCCATGCAAAATTAGCTACCTATGACTGAATTGCTTAAAAATAGTGTCACTTCATACGCAACTGCCACAGGCCAAGAAATGTAACAGATCTGCAATATGCTGGGCAGCATATTGGCTTTATTCAAAAATTGAGTGTATGCAACTATAGTATAGCATTATAATTCATGTATATAAGCTTTATCAACAACAACGTTACCCTATGGGCGGGAAGAATGTACATAACCTTACCCAGGTTCTGAGTATACAACGAGGATTTTGGAGGACTTGTAATGGAAATTGCATCATACCCTGAAGCCAAAAAGTAGCGAATCTTTAGAATTAGAAAAGCTACAGTAGCTGCTTCCGTGAAGCAAAATTTTCAATGTGATGTATTTACCTTTGGCGATTAAAGGCAAACATATGAGGTCTTTGATGTTTGCATATAAACTATTCTATATCTTACTAAATCTAACTTGACAAACTTGCACTTGATGAACTTCACCTGCGAACTTTATGAATTACAGTGAAGCTTATTATTTTAACTGTAACTTAAATATATTGCAGAGACGCTTGAAGTACCGAAGACCAAGGCTTGTGGTGAGGAGCGAGTTTGCTTTCATGTTCATTTCAGTACTGGTTATTTACTCATATGATGTATCTGACTGATAATCTTTTGTGTAGGAAAACTTTGAACTCGAAGAGTTTTCACTTGGTTCTTCTCCCCCAAGCTTGGGCCTTCAGGGCACACGTTGGTCAACTTTAGGAGGCCAGGTATGATTTCTGGCTACATGTGTATCAACGATTCGTGATTTTACAAATGCGTCAACTATTGAGATTTCAAAGCATAGTCAATTATTCCATCATCAGAACTGTCAATGGTAGTACCTTTTATACTTTGGAAATATTAAGCAAACAAAAAATTCTTCTTGGGTGTTTTTGATGCTATAAGAGTTATTACCACCTTAGTTCATTTTAAGCAATAATTCTCATTAAGTGTCATGTTTACATGGAATTCCTCAAATCTGAAATCTCTGCTGAACAATGTTCCCGCTTTTTTCCCCTGAGGAATTATGAACACTGTGACAGTGTTACTGCTGATATCGTATAAGTTATATTGATGACTTTTTTTTATTGAGGTTTCATCCTCTCCATATAGGCGAACCTTTTAGGCCGTGGGGTATCGTTTTTCCTAATTACCATGAGCTAAGGAACCTCAAGTGAGTAGGGTTGCTAAGATATCCAGTCCCTGTATTATTATTAAAAACGTCTCACACATCATACAATAAGGTCAACACCCATATCCTCCAAATTAGGAGGAAACATACACGGGGAGTGACGGAGTGTAATAGTGTGACAAGACATCACCTTAGTATGACACACCTATTTTATTGTTTTCTCAAGAACAGCGCACAAGCTCACATGAATTGATTTCTCTATCGTCTCTGTAGGTTTTCATTCCCGCCTAGGTAAGAAGGTTGGAGTGGTTGCACATTTTAGTTTCTCTTATCTATCTTTAGGCGTAATTCTTTTTGAAAAGTAATGTTGCATAATTACAGATGGGACCTCTTTTTTTTGGATGGGGGTTGGGATAATGGTGTACGGCGAGGCTAGGGAAGGCGATGGGGAGTAGTTTAGAGGTTCAGTTTACCTGTGTTGGAAGCTTACACATGTTCCACATCCATTGCAATTCTTATACCACTGTCACTCTATAGAACTTTGAAACTGAAACAGATATATGTCATTGTATCCGACAATATAGAGTGGAAACTCAATATCTGATGAGGCAACAAATTGTTAGATGTAGAATTTCTTTGTAAGGCTATAACTTTCCTCCAAGTTATGTAAAAAAGCCTTGTTGCACAGGCCTTCTGGAATAAGCTGTTATCGAAAATAATAATAGTACAGAAAAGTCCTTGATCAATGCTAAAAGCAGTTATTCAGTAGAGGTCTCATTCTCTAAGACAGGGGTCACGCCTCAGAAGGAAAGCACTTATAGTAAAATTAGAAACTGATGAGCGGACTAGTGTATACCCTGCAAAACATATTTGAAATATGTTTTCAAAAACAAAGTTGTAGATTATTAACAAATATGGATTATAAATGATGCATGCATGCAAACCTGAGATGTCCTTTCAATTGTGACAGAGGATTCTGCATACGAGTTTTGACTGGGACACCAACGAAATGAACATTATGCTTCTTGCTAAACTCTCAAAGCCATTATACGGGACTGCTCGTATTGCCATAAATTACCTTCATATTAAGGGTGATGTAAGTCCTAAATTATTTTTCATCTATCTTTATTTCTCTAATTATATCACGTCCATCACGTGCTGCTTTATGATGCTATAATTTCCTTTATATGATATGTGAGGTGCCTTTTATTTGATTATTAATTAAAAGACCCTTTCTTCGTATTAAAAATAATTCTGTTCATTTGTACTAAAAAATAATTCTGTTTATTCATAGAAAACAAACAAACATCTTATTCTTAGTCATTATAGTTATCTGTGCGGGTCAATCATTATGAGCGCCTAGTCTGATCACGTATAGCTTTCTGCTTTTGCAGTCCATCGTCAGTATTCAGTAGTTAGTACTCAGTGTACAATATGAATGTAACTGAAAGTTAGATAACTGGTTTGGTAGTCTACACAGCTAGGGAATGATACTGAATATTACATACAAATATGAGAATGTCCCACTAGAAATCATGGTAACGGGTTGATGTGTTTGCAATCCTTTTTTAGGGAATGTTTGTGGTAATGCTAAAAAATTAGAGGAACTTTAATGAGTCAAGTTTGAAGGTTCAGATTATTTGACCTCCTAGGATCCTACTTCGCCATATGCGGGAGCCTTTGAGCTGCAAGGAAATGTTTTAGGTTGTGTGATTTAGTAAATGGACCCAATGATCATGTTATCATGATGTCAATTTTAGACACTGTTGTCCTAGACATGTAATGGTGCTCACATGGACCAATTATAAGCGATTTCATTACTTGATGTACTCAACCAATCGAATCCCATTTTACCTGCTTATGTATCCATGTCTTCATATTTCATTAATACTACTAAGTCGGATAAAATACTCTGCAGTCACAGTTAGATCTAAAATCCTATAAATGTTGGTGACTAATTAGTTGTTCCAATCTTACACATGTTAGCGTAATTTCCAGGTATGGTTCTTCATGATGGTTCATATTTATGACACATTTCATCTGTCTTTTTGAATATTTCAGCTGCAGTTAATGCCTGTTCTTGATGGGAGAGCAATTTTGCTCTCTTTTATCTCGGCTCCAGAGATTAGGCTAGGAGTGGCCCTTGGGGGTGGTGGAAGTCAACTTCCTGGAACGGAGCTGCCTGTTGTTTCCTCATGGCTGGTAAGTGCATCTGGATCTTTTTATTTATTTTTTTTGTTCGAATTTTCTTTTTCTTCATCGCTATGTTCTCTCTATTTCCTGGCACTGATTGCACTAGGCTATATACTAAACATTTTTAGTTTGGTTTTGTTTTTCCTTGTACATTAGAATCCGTTTTTAAAATAATGCTCAAAAATAAAATAATTGTCGTTTTGAGTTGGAATTGAAAGTATTTGTCAAAATGGTGTTCACGTAGGCTCGGTTTTTCGGAACCTACTCGGCTTAAACACGCCATTAGGTATGGCGTATATATAGCTTGAAACACGCCATTAGGTGTGGCGTGTTTAGTCAGTGCAAATTTTTTGAAAAACAGGAACTTTGGCAGAAACTAGTAAGAACCAAACACGCCATATGGAATGGCGTGTGTCTTTGGGAAGACACGCCATGGGCTATGGCGTGTTTAAGCAACATCCTTTTTTTTTTTAATAATTTGGCCCAACTCCACAAGCTACTGTAACATTTTTTTCCAAAATTTCTAAACTGCTAAGACACGCCGCTAGTAATGGCGTGTCTTTGGTATGTAACCCGCCACTACCAATGGCGTGTTTAGGCTTTGTTTTCCCGAACCTACGTGGACACCATTTTGACATATACTTTCAAAACCAACCCAAAATGACAATTACTTTCATTTTGAGCATTATTTCAAAAAATCGTTCTGTACATTACTACTACTAGGTATCCTCATTGTTGGAACTTTTTTTCAGACATCTTATTGTACCAAAGTTCTACAATAAAGTATTAAATTTAACAATCTGGCACATATTTCTGGAAGAAGTTTTTTGTTAATGACTACAATATTTGGCCACATACTCCTGGTTTCTCTTAACAAGTGAATCAGTTGAAAGTTGAAACATATTTGGTGTTAATGATAATTTCACTGGTGCAGGTGAAGCTCTTTACTGATACCATAGTGAAAACTATGGTTGAACCTCGACGCCGCTGTATTCCTCTATCAGCTGTACAGTTAGGGAAAATGGCAGTGGGTGGTATCCTTTATGTGACAGTGGTGTCTGCCAATCAGATTTCTAGAAATGGAATGAAAGGAAGCCCATCCAAAAGGCAATCTGGTTCTAATTCTAATCATGTCATGGAAGAGCATCTTGCTAAAGATCTGAAGACCTTTGTGGAGGTTGAGCTTGAAGACTTGACTAGAAGAACAGAAGCAAGGCCAGGCTCAAGTCCACAGTGGGACTCCACATTTAATATGGTTTTACATGATAATGCAGGTGTTCTTCGATTCAACCTTTATGAAAGTTCCCCGGGCAATGTAAAGTTTGACCACCTAGCAACTTGTGAAGTTAAGGTACTACTATTGCAGACACTTATAATTTGTTTCAGCATAACATGATGACAATTGTAAGCTGTAGGCATTAGGTGTCACATAGCTCATTTGAGTTTGCAAAATGTCACTTTTTGATATCTTTGCTCTCTTTAATCCTGAATAGGGTACCATTCCAAAATAATTAGGGATGGGTATTTCAGATTTTCAGATGCTGCACACAAAGTTGACTGATGTTATGTCGATTGTTCAATTTATATTCTGCGGCTTGCATATGTTCGTCGCTCAAACCATGGTTCATATGCATGGTGAATAGAGTTACGATCACTAGTTTTATATTGAATTTCACTACCAGTTTTTTTTTTTGGGTTCAAGTGAGTGCAGTTATGTTGCATATGAGAATTCGAACCCCCAATTTCACTACCAGTTGTTGTGAAGTATCTGTTTGAGCCAATAAGGACAACAACACTACCCTGTTGCTCACACAAGGCTGTAGAATGGAGCTAGAGTGCTAGACATTGCCAGCTTAATATTTACTGACAGCAGATAAGAATTGGAGCTACTTTTGTGGAACTTGGATTTCTGTTGTTCTACTCAGAAATGCATTTCATTAGGCAACAGTCTTTAACTCTTTGGGAATTGGCTAAATAGAGTGACTAATAATTGGGGGTCTAAGTATATGTGCCATATGTTCTGAATCCTGTTTGTGTGTTGTATTCTATTGTTAACTATTTGCACGTTATGTTGTTAAGTATTTGCACATTATCATCAATATTCTTCAAAATTGAGTAATTTGACTTCCTGGTAAATGCAGATTAGGTACTCTGATGATGATTCCACTATATTTTGGGCAATAGGACCTGATTCCGGAGTCATTGTGAATCGTGCTGAGTGCTGTGGAAAACAAGTTCAGATGACTGTCCCATTCGAGACATTGAATTCAGGAGAGGTACAAATTCTTTTATCATTGAATTAGGGTACCATTCTGATCACCGCTTGTGTGTTATGTAAGCTCATTTTATGCTTGGCCTTGCTTCACCCTTTTCATTTCTATGTTCTCAACTTTTATATAGACGCAGCTACTATATTGGGGTGTATCATCTGTTCTATATTGGATGAAGTCATGTCTCCGAACCATCACTTTTTACCTACCAACATTTGCGCAATGGTTTACACTAAAACTTTGTGACCTATATTATCTTGCTTTGGTATCTTTCGTTGTGTAATTTCTGCTCTTCTTTTAGAACTCTCTTATGTAAATTTCTCCTGTTGAAACCTTTTTTCTTATCTCAAAGAAGAAAAGTCACCATGGTAAATTACTCTCCAAAAAGCAACATTGCTCCCAAGTTGTGTATTTGTATGTCTTATAGTCTAATACAATCATTTTTTTTGATTAATTTTACAGTTGATAGTGCAACTTGTTCTGAAAGAGTGGCAATTCGCCGATGGGTCTCATAGCATCGGCTTGCATCTTGGTACTCAGCCAACATTTCATGGATTGGCAAACTCAAAGACTGGAAGAAAAATTTATGTCACTGTCGTAGGAGGGAAAAATATTGGGGGGAAAGACAAATCTGGGAGATATGAACCTTATGTTAAACTTCAATATGGGAAGGTGCTCAACTTATGTATATGATTTTGTTACGCAATCTTATAGGCCCTTTCCATAGAAATGTCCGTTCACGCTCTTGGAATTGTCATCAGGTTGTCAAGAGGACCAAGGGTGTTCCACACTCAATGAACCCAGAGTGGAATCAGATTTTTGAGTTTGATGAGATAGCGGGTGGTGAATATCTCAAGTTAAAATGTTTATATGAAGAGACATTTGCGGACGAACTCATTGGTGGTGCAACTGTAAACTTGGAAGGCATGGCAGAAGGTTCACTGAAGGAAATGTCAGTACCTCTTGAAAAAGCGACTTCTGGAGAAATCCAGCTTCTAATTGAAACTGTGAAAGAGGTATGCCTTATGACTTAAATTCATTAGTTTACTACTGGTTGTGGCGCATTAAGCTTTTGTGAGGTACCTCAACCTGAAATATACTCAAGGGCGTTTGAGGCTTGCCTAATCTCACAAGTATTAGTGTATAAACTGTGAAAGAGGTATGCCTTATGACATAAATTCATTAGTTTACTACTGGTTGTGGTGCATCAAGCTTTTGTGAGGTACCTCAACCTGAAATATACTCAAGGGCGTTTGAGGCTGCCTAACCTCACAAGTATAAGTGTATAATCTTCTTTGAATCAATACTTGTGTCCAACAGATAACATTCACCCGTCTCTGGCTTTGAAGTTTGATGAAATATTTGAAAGTGGCAGTGAATTTAGCCCCCTAGCCTTGACTTATAATCTGTATGAAATAGGGAACCTCTTTTTCGTCCCCCTCTTTATCGGATCCCCATGGTCAGGAATCCCCACCCACGTGAGACTTAGAGGCTCTTTGATGGCAATGTAGTAATGATGCTGAGAATGGTAGTAAACATCGACATTAATGTTTATGTCCTCACCATATCTATGGTCTTGACTATTACTCCTATATACAAAATTATCCGGAAGGGAAAGTGGATGTGTTTGCTTTGTAAAAGGTGGTGCCTAGTTTAATACTGTTGAATTTGTGACATAGAGTTGCAATGGCGAATCTGGAAATGGATGGATTGAGCTAGTTCTTATTGAGGCTAAAGATCTTGTTGGTGCTGATTTTAGGGGAACAAGCGACCCTTATGTTAAAGTTCAGTATGGAAGTGAGATGCGAAGAACAAAGGTATTCTTCTTTAATTTTTACTGAGATTTCCTAATGAACTTTGGAGTCGCCGTGTTCTCGTTTGTGCTGAATGAAAATAGGTGAAAGGGTGAAACTGGATTAAGACTGGCTATTGTTGCTTTTCACCTTGTTTGGTTATAAGTTAAATCTACTTTCACCTATTTTTATCAATATTTGTTGAACTTCAAAATGGGGAAATGAAACTAGGTGAACTGGTGAAGGTGTAACTTTTGTGAAAAGAGAATATTCACGTAAGATTGTTAACCTTTGACTCATCAACCTTTACCTTGAGCTTTTCCTTTACAGACTAACAGAGGCTTGTGATTTATAAGAAATGGTGTAGAGCAATACTGCTACCATCCGGAACTGTTATCTTTCAATTCTTCATCTTTACCATTCCTGAAATATTTCTGCTTTGTTGAGTACGAGGATGATGCCGCTTCTCTGTTTTAAGAAAACTTGTTCTTTAGTCTTTACCGTCATTTCCACATACCTTAATTGGAGTGGAGTTTAAACAAACATATACGGTATAAGATTTGCCTTTTGAAGTAAAAAGTCACCAAAGCAGCAAAACTGAAGTTGTTGCTTTGCGGTGCAGTCAATTAAAATCTTGTGCTATCATGCTCTGGAATGTGTACTTAGCGTGTCCGTGGCAAAAAAATTCCCCGAACTTCAAGGGACATGGTGAAAAACCCCGCTTAGTATTTTTTATCTCCGGGCTTCAATTTCAATCGTTTTCTTGCTCAAACCTTAGAAAGCAGTAGACCTTTTGTTCCTACTTTAGACCAATCTCTTTATGATAGTTTGTCTATAGGCAAAATAATACGTAGTATAATATTACCTTAAAGTCTCAAAGACTATTGCTGATTGGCTGAGCAAGGATCAGTTGAATGTACACCAAAAAATCTTTGTTTTTCTTAATCAGAGATTATGCAGGGGAAAGATTACAAATAGACATGGTAAAACAAACTTAAACTTGAAGAATTGATCTGAAATATGTGAATTAGATATTTGACTGCACACTGGATGTGGCTAACTTGGATTGGACCCAAAGTCGGAACCTAATTTTGCATATTCGGAAGACCCGTAACTAAATGAATCTAAATGTCCCACATGAACGTATCTGATTGCGCACTAGAAATGCCTCAGTCCTGTTTTTATTTTTCACTGGCATACAAAAGGCCTTCCTTTACAGCAACGTCAGTTACTAGAAATGTTTTGTTTGATTGTTTATATAAAACTTAGCAATGTTGCATTTTATTGTTGCTTACTCAAGTCAGTAAATTGGATGGAAATGACCCCATTTTTCTGCTGTAAAATGTGCTTATGTTTGCTTTGGTTGCATCAAGGTTGTCTACAAGACTATAAATCCGAAATGGAACCAGACGTTTGAGTTCCCTGATGATGGAAGTCCCTTGGAATTGCAAGTACGAGATCATAATGCTATATTGTCCTCATCTAGCATCGGCAACTGCATAGTTGAATATCAGAGACTGCCTCCTAATGAATTATCTGAGAAATGGATACCTCTACAAGGAGTTAAAAAGGGTGAAATCCATGTTCAAATAACCCGAAAAGTTCCAGAACTACTAAGGAGAAGCAGTGTAGAGTCTGATTCCTTGTCGAACAAGGCTCACTCAATTTCCGACCAGGTAATTTACTCACTTTTCTCCGATGCTTGATACTTACATACTATGTTACTACAACTCCTCAATCTAGCATCGTTCCCACATCCGAGATGACCCTGAATAATATGGGTGTCAAATGGAATCCATATTGACTCTTAAGAATCTGTCACTTTTCCAAGAAGAGCTAAACAGGGAATGCCACATGACAAAATTAGAGAGAGAAGTTGTGTAGTGTATGAAGCATTTTGTTGATAATGTTTTATGCCTTATTTGTCAGCACCTATTCATTTCACCTTTAAAAACTCAAAATTTCAAATTTGTAAATATATTTTCCTTTTTGGAGTGTTCTCAAGGACAATTCTCTTGTCCTAAAACTTGCCATACTCATCCCGACACATAGATAGGTACCCATATGCTATATTGGTAACTGAGTTCAAGTAACATATTCCAATAAAATCCTTGGAAGAGTCGAACATCCCATGTGCTGGAGCACATAGGATGATTCTTTTGTTTTCCTGGACGAGATAGTGTTTTGCGATGTACATATAAAAGATGTTCTTCTATACCGCATTATAAGGTTCCTCTCTCGAGCCATTATACTTTAATCCATTTTATCCAAAGTTCAACTAAAAGGTATGAATAATTGAAAGCTATAGTTGCAGCAATCTTGAATAACTGAATATTTGCTTGAATAGATGAAGCAAATGTTAATCAAGGCTCAGTCAATGGCCGGGGCCGAGGATCTTGAAGAACTATCAAGCAGTTTGACGGAACTTCAGAGCCTTGAACACTCGCAAGAGGAATACATGCTTCAGCTCGAGACAGAGAGAATGCTTTTATTGAACAAGATTAACGACCTAGGTCAAGAATTACTCAACTCTTCCCCAACCCTGAGCAGGAGGACATCCTATTAGTGTATAGGGATTTATATGAAGGCGTAACTTCTTGCATCCATGGCTTGTAATTAATGCTTCCATTCTTGAATATATGTATATCGGTAACTAATACTCCCTCCGTTCCACTTATTTGTTTACCTTTTATTAAAGTACATCACAAAGAAAAAAAAGTAAACAAATGATTGAGACGAAGGGAATATAATGTGTAAATACTGATTGACTAGCTCGTTTGTGCGTCAACTATCATGGCATCTGTATGTAATTTTCTTAGGTTGCAATTTTGTTCCTGTTATTGTTGGCTAATCTGCACAGCGAAGGTCCCTGTTTTTTTTCTCTTTCCTGTATCGTTTGACAAACCCACCAAATGGCAAACATAGAAATTTCATTTGGGCTATAAATGTAACATTTTGTCAACTGTAAGACGATTTTACACTATTAGTGGGGGTTTGGTTGCAGGTTCTTTCAGGGAAGGGCATATCTTGAATCCCTTCTTTGATGTTTTGTACCCACAAAAATGAGCTGTTCCGCAGCGGTTAAAGTTTATTACCATCATAATATTGCATATCAAAATTAAAACAAACCCGTGAAATAGACTAATCATCGCATATTATCAATACTATATTGTAGAGATATTTAGTTGCCAACTCAGAGTTAGTTATAACAAACTTGTTAGTCATAACAAGCTTGTAACAAACTTAGTTTGTTAGTTTCAATCATTGTATATATAGCAATGTAACAGAATTGTAAATTAAGATATCAATATTAAATTTACTTTTATTTAGCTTTGTTTCTATTCCTAGAATTCTCTGGAATATTCCAAATTCTGTTATCATTTCTATGTTTTATTTCCTCCATTAATGGAGTATCCTTGAGCTTGAAGGTTTCTTCATGGTATCAGTCTATTAAGATCCTCTATTTCGCTAATCTTTTGCGATTAATTCTTTGTTTTTTCGCTAATGTTTTGCGAATAATTCGATAATTCCGCTGCATTTCCTTCTATTTCTTCAATCAATTCAATTTCTCGTTCTCTTACTCAAATCCACAACAATGCCAGCAAATACTGCAAGTTCAGATACTGTGAGCTCATATGTCTCTGTGTATACGGATCCGCTCTATCTCACTTCCGCTGATCAAGCCTTATTACAAATTATACCTTAAGTGTTTGATGGAAAATCTTTCTTGCATTGGTCTCGTAACATTCGTATTGCTTTGATTACTAAGAACAAACTCGGATTTGTTAATGGAAGTTATTCAAAACCTGCTTCTTCTGATAATACCTTTCATGACTGGATTCGTACGGATTACACTGTGATGCGGTGGATCTTGCACTCTCTTGATCCGACGATTGTAGCAAGTCTGAATTATGTTTACTTCTAGCAAACAGTTATGGGATGAACTGCAGGAAAGATACAATCAATCAAATGCTCCGTCCCTATACCAGCTTTGCAAGGACAGTTCACAAATCTCTCAAGACAAATCAACTGTTGCGGAGTACTATGCTCGATTACGACCTGTCTGGGAGGATATGCACTCTTTAGATCCTTTGCCAGAATATTCGTGTGGCGCTCTTGCCAATTGTGCCTGTAATATCTTCAAGAAGATAGTGGATAGGGAGAATACTCATCATATTTTGGATTTCTTGATGGGATTAGACAAGAAATATGACCACATTCGTTCTCAAATTCTGGCTTTAGATCCTTTGCCAAAGGTGAATCAAGTCTTTGCCAAAATTCATCAAATTGAAGTTTAGAAGGATATCACTGATATTGCTACTTCTAGTGATACACATGGAATTGCACTAGCTGCTACTCAATCAACCTCAAATCATGGTGTGTCTAAGGTTGCTAATGCTGATGGTGATCCACCAAATGTATGGAGGTGTGATTCTAAGAAATCTAAAGTTGACAGAAATCAATGGTATTGTGATCATTGTAACAAGTCTGGTCTTACAATTGATTACTGCTGGACATACAAACAGTGGTTAAAAACTCAGGGAGCAATTCCAAAAGGACATAAATTCAAGCAGAAAGTTGGGCAAACAATTGGACATTCAAAGAAAATGGCTGCCAATGTTGAAACTCAAGCATATGCAGATGATTCTCTATAGAGTATCCAAGGGTTTATGCAGCTTCTCCTGTTCCAGATCCATCTTTCATTCAAGTAGTTGCAAAGGAATTATATAGAATGCAATCTGCTTCTGCTTCTGCTTCTGACATTGCTGGTCCTTCATTTGGAGGTACAATCTATGCTTCTTCTGCTCATATCTCAAATAAGTCTTCTATATCTGATTGTTGGATTGCTGGATTCTGGTGCGTCAGATCATATGACATCAGATTTTAGGCTTTTTAGTATGACTAAACAGCTACTAAAACCTCTCACCATAACCTTACTTGATGGACAAGTGAAACTAGTTCATTACAGAGGGGAAGTACCATTAAATGAGTTGATTATACATTGCATGATGTTCTCTATCTCCCTGATTTTAAGCACAATTTGTTATCCCTTGGCAAACTTTTGGCTGATAACAGATTAATTGCTAACTTCACATCTACTGAATGTCAAATTCAGGAACCTTTCACTAAGCAGATCCTTTGCTCAGGGTGGAAGAGAGATGGCATTTATCAGTTTCAAAATACTAATATATTACATACTACTAATAAAAGTTGTAATTTTGGTTTCTCTTTAGCTGCTACTACAACTCAAGATTAGGACACTCATCTATCACTACTCTTAAGCATGTAATACCTGTTTCTGTGTTCAATAAAAATAAAAATTCATTACATTGGGATACATGTCTTCTAGCTAAACATCACTAAATGCCTTTTCCTATTAGTTAGACAGTTACAATTATTTGAGTTAATCCACTTGGATCTATGGGGTCCATATAGAGTCAAAGCACTCAATGGTGCTGCTTATTTCTTGATTACCGTGGATGATTTCAGTAGAGTAACCTGAACCATGCTTCTTAAATCCAAAGTCAGTGTAAGACAAACCATTCAAAACTTCCTAACCTATGTCAAAACCCAGTTTCACACCACTGTAAGGGTTGTCAGGAGTGATGATGGGACAGAGGTGGTACAAGAGTAATGTGGTCAGCTATTTCATGATAATGGTATATTGCATCAGAGAACCATTCCAGGAAATCCTCAACATAATGGTGTGGTGGAGAGGAAGCATAGACACTTACTAGAGACGGCAAGGGCTCTTAGATTTCAAGCTCACCTTCCTAAGCATTTTTGGGGTGATATGGTACTGGCGGCTACCCATTTAATCAATCTTATGCCCACTGTTGTTTTGAATTGGATTTCTCCCTATGAAAACTTGTTCAAGAAACCACCTGACTGTAGCCATCTCAAAGTAATTGGTTGCTTGAGTTATGCAGCACAACATGTGAATGACAAGTTTGAAGCAAGAACAATAGATGCATCTTTCTTGGGTATCCCTTTGCTCAGAAATGATACAAACTCTATGATTTGAAAAATCATAAGGTGATATTGAGTAGGGATGTTATATTTCAAGAAAGGGTTTTTCCTTATGATCCTAAATTTTCTCTTGAATCTAATCTAAGCACATCAGTCTCTGCAAACTTTCCTTCATTTACCAATAAGCATGCTGATGATGCTACTGAAATAATGTAATACCCGTAAAATCCGTCAATAAAATAAAATGAGAAATTTATTGATTAAACAAGTATCACTTAATAGAGACACGTAAAACCGTCGCATGCATCGTTTTCCGTGCATCGTTTTCCGTAACATAATCGTTGACCAATGCATGTCTAGACATGTGGACCAATGCATGCCTAGACATTTGGCTTATGCATTATGACACTTGTCTAGACATGCAAAGTTCCCTTTCTTTCTTTGTTTCCCCCATTCCCACGCCACTTTCAACCCTCCCACCAGATTTCATTCTTCATTCTTCATTCTCCCACACAAACAACAAATAAAATAGAGTAAGGGAGAGAGAAGAAGAAGGAGAAGAAGGAAGGGGTTGTAAGGAAGGAGGATCTTGCCATTACTTGAAGTTCTACACTAAGTAAGCTTATGAACCCTTCAAATCTGTTTGTATAACCTTTTAACATGCATTCACATATCACTTAACATCTAAACTTGAACATATGAATCTACAACCATGCATGCAAAGGATTGAATCTAGTAAAAACCGTTATTTTGTCAAAAACGTAGCATGCATGTGGTAGGTCTGTAATCACGACTTAAACTTGATATTTTCAGGTGAAAAACATATATGATGTGGTATTTGTCATCTTGAGTATGCTCACCAAAATTCGTAACATTTTCGTGCACCATCTGTAAATGAAAAATCAAATACTACAGCATGTTTTCTGTCTAGTCAAAACACTAGATCTCACTTAATGAGTCATACAACCATATCTACAAAATGAATCAGTATCTCAACTTTTAGTATGTTAAACTACTATGAATGTAGATAATAATGGGACTTGGAATCAACCTGTTTCATTTACTTAAGAAGGTTTTATGATGTAAAACATTTTATGACTCAGTTTCTGACCACTGTTATTAAAACGCGTTTTTAAATCTGATAAACCCATTTTTGAGACAACATGCACGGCCAACAATATGTTATAGACTCATAAAGGAATCTAATAAAGCTGACCATGCATAAAAATATGATGTTTTGAATTTATTATGATTTTTACAAGTTTCTGTTGTGTTTTGGAAAAATGTTTTAATTAGTCTTACTTGTTAAAAACTTACATTTCCATAAAAGGGTAATTTAGCTATACTTATAAAAATAATCAGTAACCTATCTCTTCACATGTTAAAGTTTAATGAATGTAAAGTGTAGTAGGCTTTTGTTTAGACAAGTTTCGACATGTTAAGAGTATTTACCACCCCGTAACTTTTTAAGACTCACCTTTGGATCAACTTTGGTAGACTGTAATTTTGGAACCCTTAAATACGTTTTTAGACTCTGACCACTGAGACATTAAAGATGTAGGACTCACTAAGGAACCAAACCCCACTGATCTCACCTCAAAAAGTTTAGTAACGAAGGAGATATGACGATTTAAAGTTTCTGCTTCTAATCTGTAAAACCGAGAAGAATAGAAGATATTGCATAATTTATGACAAGTAGCTATGTAATGATCGGACATATAAGTAACTATAACTTTAAATATATATTGTAGAGTCGGGATTTGTAGAAGAGGCTCTCTAACCTTTAATCGCTCGTAAGGTAAGGGAAACGCTTATCCGTACACTCTTATTAAACCGTTACGATTTGTTACTATCTTGCATGTTAAGACTTTTGGTTATATTGAATTATTTATATTGGTTGGATGTATTTTACAAAATGATTATGGACAAAGATTGGTTTGTTTTGATCTCTTGAAACGGGATTGTGTTTAATATGGAAAAGAAGTGCTTTATGATTTTAAAAGTTTTGAGAACCAAAACCGTTTTGCTTTTCTACAAGCTTATGATGAGTTATCAAAATTGAAGGAATATCTTGGTTATTTGGAAATGGATTCTCATGTTGGTTTGAAACGGTTTTGGTAGAGGGGTAGGTTGTTCCATAATAAGGGACTTCCTATACAGAGCTTCTGATGGGAGTTAGTTGATCGAGACCCCGTCCTCTTATCTTCCTCTTTGGGGTTGGCCCATAGAGGGGTGTGCACACTCGGGATTCTAGGACAGTTTAGTACATGATTTGGTGAACCTCGTGTTATCCGGTTTAGGGCGAGTGGATCCTCTTCATACGGCCTCTATCCAAATATATACCGACATTGAAAATTGTTGGAAATAAATGTTTTCTTTGGTTTGGAATTATCTTGAAAGGTTGGATATGGATTTGAATCTTTTCGAACACTTATGTCATACTTAATCATTTTAGATTATTTATTTCCCTTCAATTAACAGTGGCTATTCTGATACTCTGTTTTAAATGTTTCGAAACACCTTTGTTACACATTATTGAAACATGTCTTTTAAGTTATGATTTCATATTCCGCTTATTCTTTATTCGGATTGTTTACCTTACTCAACATTATTGTTGACCATTTTATTTGTTTTGTCCTTGTTTGGACCTGCGGTGATCACAAATTGTGTGAGCAGATCGTGTGACAGGTACTCATGGGAATTAGTCGTGGGATGTACAGGAGAGCGCGCTTAATGTTTCAACCGAAGACAAATGCTTTGAGACTTTATCTTTCTTTTTGGACTGTATAACTTTATTTTCGCTTCCGCAAACTTTAAACTTGGTTGTAATCGGATTTTATCCTTTGGATTTTAAATTGCATCGACAACTACCTATTTTATTTCATGTCTAGGTACTACTACCATATTTGGTTAAATTGTGACACACCCATGATCCGAATTTCACTTGAGAACCCTATTTACAAATAAAGAGGATTATGGGGGTGTTACAAATAAGGCATGACTTGAATATCACCACTGGATTTCAAAGTCGATACAATAATTACAAGTACTGAATTTTAGAAAATAATACTCCAAATAATAACAATCAAGAAACTAGTATTTCACATATTACAAACACTGAAGTTTCAGCAGATATAGTTCCTCCTAATGATGCTACTTCATCCACTACTACATCCTTGGATTCTGTGATGGCTGCAAGAAAATCTCATAGACCAAAGCAACTATCTTCAAGGCTGAATGGTTATATTTGCAAAGGACTGCCTAAATCCTTGCAACTTACAGCAGACACTGCTGCTACAGATGTTGCAGATGCTGATATACTCCCTAGTTATTTAGCAGATTTTCAAAAATCTTGTCATAATGCTCTACAAATTTTTGAGCCAGCTTGTTATAATCAAATTTTTGTGTATTTCATCAACATTCCCACATTAGCATTGGAACTCGCAAGTTATGTGCATTATCTTACATTCACACTAACTAAGTCAATAGAAGAACACATAATCCATTATACGTAATCCTAATATTTTCAACGATAATGCGGGCAGTCATTGTTTCTCCGCGAGCAACACACGGAGAAACAACTAGTTTATAAAAATATTTGGAAAACCAATGACACATTTGATATGTATGACACAAATATCTAATCATGACAAAAAAATTATAAATATGAGCAATATTTTATCTAATCACACAAGTTTGAGTTGCTAGCGAGCTTTTCGAGCTGAGTCGGCATTAGCTAAATGATGAGTCATAATTATATACATTTTATGCCTCCCCTTTAATAGTTTTGATACGGTTTTCGTGCCTAATTACATTGTTTAGATGCCATTTATGTTAGAATGTTGTTACTTCCGCATTTTGGTGTTTTAATGCAGATATGATGCATTTGTGGAGCACCACGGACTAACATAAAGGAATAAATGAATACATTATTCATCTTATCTGTGCTTTTAATTATGTTTTCCATCAATATTATTGTCGTTTGTTCAATTAGTATGCATAGCTAATTTGTTAATCTGTGGTGAAAATGGATCTAGGTTGTTAGAAGGGGTTTTATTAATGAATTAGTTGTTAAATTGCTTTGTATTGTTGTTTAATTATTGTCTTAAATCTAACTGATTAGTTACTGGCCAGATTAATTGATTAGTCTTGCAAACTAGGATACCGACTGGGTTAAGACTAGTATAGGCTGCGACATTAAATAGAATTAGTTTAATGATAACGACACATGTTAAATTAGATCTAAAAGATATAATAGAACCGATCGATCTTATGGACTTAAACAACATAATTGTTCAATTAATTAGTTAAATCATATCCCCGTAGAACTACCTAGCGAAGTTTATTCCTAAGCTCTTTTAATATATTTGAATTTGTCTTTTATTCGTCTTGCAATTTGTAACACCCCCATTTATTTAAGGGCCTGTACTAGGACTTCTCAGAAAAATAAAGGTGTTACCATCTCGGTTTACCGAGGCAGTAGATACAAAGGAAAGATAAACAGTACTTTAATCAAAATTAAACTCATAACATGTTCTTACAACTGTATTCGAAAGTCTTAACAAAATAAGGAAAGTACAACTCTTGCTAAACTGACTAAGGTGATCTAGACTCTAGTCTGGTCCGGATCCAAGCTCTTTCTCCCATAGCTCCCCCTTAGTCTCAGCCACCTGTCAATCTGCTCCCCAATAAATTGGTTCATCACAGGTGTCACACGAATACACAGGGTCAACCACGAGGTTGAGTAGGGAAAAAGAAATAGTTATACCAACAATATAATATACTCCGCACCGATCCATCGCCAAATAACTCCGCACCGATCCAACACCATATAAACTCCGCACCGATCCAACACCATATAAACTCCGCACCGATCCAACACCAAATAACTCCGCACCGTATCACAAGACCCAATATTTTCACATCATATTATATAACAGAAATATATAAGACAATCAACTCAATATAATGCCAATCATCCAATGAAATATATAAATAGTTAACATAATAATAACAGATCACTCGTCATCATGTATACCGTATTCCCCTACCTGAATTAGCAGGAAACGCAGATAAATCCGATGCTTGTTAGAAACGTTCCACGCGAAACTCGCTACCTAAACAGATATACGTAACGAATTAACAAACTTCCCGAACCCCTTAACGAACACACTTACTATAAATAGCAACTTTCCATAAGTGGAAAGTTTCCAAAAATAGAAACTTCTAATTATAGAAACTTTCCAAATATAGATATAGAGACTTCCATGGCTTAAATAATTCCCGACTCGTATCTTAATTAACTCGACCCGAAACCAAATAGAAATACAAAACACTAACAACAACCAAAAATAACAATAATAACAATAATAATAATAATAATAATAATAATCAAAACAATAAAAAGAAATAACACACATGTAGCAGCAACACTACTCACGCGAGAACGAAATCAACAACCCCTGACTTCGACGCCCTTTACCGCGACCAGCTGCCCCGACAAACGCCATCACCAACACCAACTGGGACCGCTGGCTTCCCTACTGGCACCACCAGGCTCGCCTCTGAGCCACAGTGGTTCCAGGAAGGAAGTCAGTGGCCGTCAACTACCACGACCGCCACCAAACAACCAACCAGAAGTGACTGGTGCGAAACTGCTCTGTTTTTAACGCAACAGACTTCAAAACGAAACCCACTCTACTGGTTGACACGACGACCCGTAACCACCGTGACTACCACCATAGAAACCACCCGACTACCACCCATCCAAATACCTAAGCACCCATAACAACTACACCCAGGAACTCATTCGAATTAAGGTTCAAACATGTATACTCAGGTACCCTATTATGATAACACGAAACAGGTGTTTGTTGACACCGGCGACAACCTCTACCCACGACAGCCCTAGGTGGCCAACGACTCCATCACAATGATCAATATACAAACACCATACGTCCTAGATTAAGTTTAAGCAATCACCAGGAACTATTAACATGAAACACTAATTAAAACTGATGAAAATATAGGAAGGAAAACACAAAACCGATGAAGAAAAACGACAGGTCTTATGAGTGTACCTCCTTCTCTGCGCGATCGACCACCCTTGGACCTCCCTAAACCACCGCGTGGACCCCTCTCCTTATTCTTGGATGTGGCGGCTATGAAAGTGTGGTGGTGGTGGTGTTTGAATTAGGGTAAAAACAAGACAAAAGTGATGCCTAAGTGACGGCAGGCAGCAGACTGGTGGGAGATGATTATCTCATCTCTAGGGTTAGAACGAGGTGGGATATTTGTGTTGTGCACACAAAACGAGGCCCAAGACTCGTGTGTGTGCCAACGGTCCCTAGTTCGAATCCCACAGACCACATAAAACAATACTTATTTTATAAGAAACATATTCGATGAATAATAATTCGCATACTCGGTCCTTTATTAACGTCGTATAAAAGAATATAAAATATTTATGTAAAATATAACATATCACTTATTCGATAATTAAATTATCGAATATAATCGTCCCAACACGCAAATATGAAGATTAACTATAATTATTGAACACTAATGTTCAAACACGATCAATATAAACAATAAATATAATAATAAAATACGGGGTATTACACAATTAGTTTAGCTAATACAATCAAACCTTCAAAGAAATTGTTACCTTTCGGAGACTTAGACCTTAGCAAATAGATTACAATGCCTCATCGTGGATTCGACCTTGACTTGCCTCGAGCTATTGTAAGTAGTATTTTAAGATTATTATGATATAAGTGGTACGATTTAAACCTTATTACTGAACTTAACTCGTTACGCTCTTGAGTCGAGCCCAAACTTTGACCGAACTGTGTTCGAGTTGCTCACGAACAGTCCCATGTCATTGACCTAGCTTATGAAAGAGAATTAATGAAAATAAGGGTCTATTAATTTTTGCAACCTTTTAAGTTTCACTTTTCAAAAATTACTACCTTATAAAAAACTTCTAAAATTACTACCTTACTATAAGCATTATTGTTACAAATTGCTACCAACTTCAGTTTTCGATATATTTTTGTGTTTAAGTGACTAAAATACATTCCCCTAAATAAACTCCTCTCATTCTAATAAACACATTTCATTGTTTCCCATGCGTACTTCATTCTTCTGGAAATAAAAAAAACTTCACTCATCTTCTTCATATGTGCTTATTTCACCATCATCCTCAATTACCCTAACATAGTGAAAGATAGGTTAGTTATCCTCCTTTTGTTTTTACTTTCATTGTATTAATTGCATACTTCATATTTACTAATGATAAATTTGGAGGATTTTGATGTTCCTAAATAAATTAGGGTTCTTAATTTTTAGCTTTTGTTTGATTTGTACAGGAAAATGTCACAGAGCTCACTGAATAATTTCGATTGCCATCCCATGATATGCAATTGTGGGAATCAGAATATTATTCTCACCCTTGGACTCATTCAATCCGGGTAGACGATTTGAGACTTGCGTCTTATCTAACCCTAACAAGGACGGTAAATGATGCAATTATTTTCGCTGGGTTGATCGAATTCAATGTGATTGGCAATGAGATATCATTAATGAACTTGTGATGGAAAAAATTGTTTAAAGTGAACTTGAGATTACAAGGAATGAAGTCAGACAACAAAGGCATGAGAAGAAGAAGCAATCTCATTGTACCTTTTTTCATTTTTGAAAGGTTTAACAACTATTGTGTTAAGTATTGTTGTCTGCATAATTGCAATCGGTATGTATAAGTTGAATTAATTAGTTGAAGGGTGAAAAGAGTTGTAATGATTTGTAATCCAATGCTTAAGTCTAGTTGCTGCCATGGTTTTCACGTATGCAATGTAACATCAATTTAATATGAAATGTTGTTTTTTCTTTGATAATTCTTTAACTTGTGCCTTCTTTTGATCAACAAGCAAAATAACAACCCATAGTACATTGGTCATTCATTCATCAATGATATTGCACAGTAACGAGATTAAATAGGAAGGAATTAGGGAGACATACTTTGTCAGCAACTTAGAGAGAAGAATTCGAGCCCGTGTTCGATTAATAGCTTCTGCCACTGAAGGTGGAAATGGAATTAAATGAACTTGGAGTACGAAGGGTTTATTTAGGGGAATATGACCATCAGATGAAGTGAATGATGAAACTAATGAAAAGTGTGTTTATTAGAATGAGAGAGGTTTATTTGGGGAGGGTATTTTTGTTGGGGCTGGTGTCCTTGACAGTTAGTACAATGACTTACTAAATCTCTTAAAGGATCACAAGGGCATACTTTTGTATTATTATCAGTTGATCCACGTTTATCAATAACGGTTGGCTTGCTAGATAAGTTTGACGTTATTGTCATACAGATGGCGGTGGTCAACTGGTCCCTATACGTCACACCTATAGGACACGTTTGAGAGATGTGAAGGTATGAAAATACAGTCACATTTATGCCGGATATGACTAAACAGTTAGTCAGAGGTATTGACTATTAAATTAGTCAATGAGATGTTGAGATTATTATTTAATACGGATTAAATAATTTTAGCTGATACGGATTACATGATTAATTCGTAAATTAAATATAAACGGTTATATTTAATAAATATTATATTCGCGTATTAATATAAACAGTTATATTAATTTGGGTAATTATACAATATCGTAATTTTATCAGACCATTATTAATATATCGACTACATTAATATCTGATAACACGTATACGATTTATAATAAAAATCCCGCGAATAACTTATAGCTAAATGGGTCGAATCACGCAAAGGAATAAGGTAAGAGTGGAAAAAGCCCACCCTTACCAAAAGACCATTCGGCCGACCCTATGGCTACATAAGGAGAGTCTTTCTCCTTATGTCAGTTACTGGTGATTTATTATTCTCACAATTAGGGTTTTGAGAACATTCTTTTCCCAAAACTCAGATCTCACATCTAAAACCTCAAAAGGCTCTCCCCATATTGCAAGGCAATTGGAGAGTATTTTCTAGCACACGCGGCATCATCTCAATCAAGTCTTGGGTGCAAGTTATAGGAGAGAATTTACTTTAATTCATGTTCTTAGGCCATAAGCACAAAGGACCAAAGGTTGATTTCTTTTTCATGCTTTTAATTAACTTATGACTATAATCACAATTGTATGTTTCATTATAATCCTGCAAGTTTGGGGCGAATACATGCTTTATTCCCCACAAGTGGTATCAGAGCCAGGCCATGAAAATTTTACTTTTGTGTTTTTCATAAGTTTTAAAATCTGAAAAATCGTATTCTGTCGCTGAGTCGGTCGATCGACCCCCTGTTGCGGTCGGTCGACCGCCTCCTGCGTAATTTTCTGTTTCGACAGTTTATCTCTTGTGAGAAATCGTTTTCAGAAACTCGGTTTCGTGTTTTGTGGTCGGTCGACCATTCTGCTGTTACAAAAAAAAAAAAAAAAAAAAAAAAAAAAAAAATTTCGTCAGGTGGTCGGTCGACCTGTATATTGGGTCGGTAGACCACTTCCCTGTAATAGTCGCTTTTTTTATTTTTCGAAAATAACATGTTTTATTTTCACATGGCCTTTAGTAATATACTATATACGGAAATATTATATTATTAATTTTGTGAAACGGTTCACCCTCGTTTGATACATATTATTTTAAAACGGTTTAAAATAATAGGATTATAAACTTATTAAAATTAAAGTGGTTAAAACGGTATAATCACATAATGTTAATCCTAAAAGGTGGTTTGGTAAAAATTTGTTAATCATAATAACAGTATTATGTCATGTATGAATTTTATTTAGTTGATGCATTTTATTTATCGTCTTGTTGAATGCCTCGTGAATGCTTTCCATAACGTATTTAATTTTGCAAACGGTTGTAACTTAGTGTGACCTTAGAAGATTGTGTTACCGTAATGATGGAACACAGTCTTGCTTGTAATTTTGAGATCTTGTATCTCCGTTTTGGGTTTTTGCCATGTAATCACTTTTGTATTTAAATTAGAATGTAAATAGGATTATATTTGTAATTTAAATTAGTAATTTTGTGAAGACCAAAGACGGAGACCGGATGCTCACTCCCGCTGCAAGGACCAAGATGGAACATCAAGACAAGCTTTTAGGGTCCAACAGTGGATTCCAAGTTGTTTTATGTTTATTTTGGTAGGATAGGCCACACTAGGACTTTTATTTACGTTTATCGCATTTATTTTATGCTTTCATCGATAATAGCTTGCATCATATTCCGCCTAAAACCAAACCACCTATTACATGCCTGAAAACTGACTCATGTAGAGGTTACGCATTAGTTTTCTGTGACAATACAGATGTCACATGTCAATTGCAAAGCCATCACTTTATTTCGTTCATTCACGAATATGCTAGATTTTAGTTCACTTAATATGAATAAATATAAGTCGATGGGGTCTTCCTCGTATAACCAAAAATTGAGAATAGTCTTTATAAATCAGCCTCCCATGAATCCCTTCTTCGTCGGTAGGCATAATATGACCCCTTCTACGTCGGGTAAGTGGGAACAGATGATTTATTTTATCTCAACATCATGGTCACTCGATAATATCCAGTGACTGAGATGGACTAATAGATAGGATTTACGGAAATCTATCGACCAAGAGTTCCAACGGTGGAATTAGCCAAACTGTGGGCTTATCAATATACGGAAATTGAGTCTTGGGATCATTTATATAATTCTTGAGGGAGATCAATTATATAAATGCATGAGTCTACGAGTTTAAATTCAATTTAATATAGACTTAAATCACAACAATGAGTTGCTTATATGGTTTTGTTTTATCTTCTTTTCAGTCTAGAACACGTTCAATTAAACTGTTGTATAACTAAATGGCTGGTGAAAACCCAATGCCAAGTGCCAAGCTAGCACGTGAATCCTGGCTAAAAGCCTTCATGGACTCCATGAATCAGTCCACAAGACTGAGGAATGATGGGTCAAACTTCTCTGACTGGGAGGCAGCACTACGGAATGCTGCCATTGCTGACGGAAAGCTCAAGTACTTAACTGAGCCCATTCCGCCACACCCAGGAACTGGAGCTAGAGCTAACGAAGTTCGCACTCATAGCGACTTCGTCATGGAAGCGGGTGCGATAAAGAACGTACTCATCTATGCAATGGAATCCAATTTGCAAAGACGCTTCATAACCCATGGTGCAAACAAGATTTTCACCACGCTCACTAACGAATTCTCAAAGGCTCCGAGAATCGTTTCTTATGAGCATACCTGTCGCTTCTTTGAGGCGAAACTCCAGAAGGGCCAAGCAGTTAGCCCACATATTCTTCACATGATTGAAAATATCGAAAAACTGGAGGCCCTAAACTGCAAGATCAGTGAGAACATAATCGTTGATCGAATGCTTCATTCGCTTCATGATGGGTTCGCCCTCTTTAGGGCCAACTACTACATGAACGACATGAACAAGACTCCTCATGAGCTCCACTCCCTTCTCGTACAGACTGAGAAGGATCTGAAAATGAGTGGGAGCATGAAGCAAGATGTTCTCATGATCTCCAGTAAGGGTAAGGGTAAGGGTAAAGCTAAAGCTCAGGGCGACCTAACAGTAGGCAAGTGATGAGTAGTATTTTGGTACTATTTTACCCCTCATTTATACCTTATTACGACTCAATTTTGCGTGCTTAATTGAATAAATAGCTCATTTTATTATTTAATTAGTAATTATTAGTTTCATTTTATTTAATATGAATAATTGTTAGATTTGTGGAATTTGACTTTATTTTGGTCGTTTTAACTTTATTTGGGAACTATTTCATATTATTTGTGAGTGTTTTGGTAGTACTTTCGTCTTTTTATTTTATAGGTATCAAGTCCGAGTATGAGAAATAAAGCTGGTTCAAGACGGATTAAAGAAAGACGAAAAAAAGACGGAGAAAAAGCAAAATGAAGACTTGGGCTAACGAGCATTCTCGGTTTCCACAATTTATGTTTGTTGGGCCAAGTAGTCACGTGCCAACTTTGGGCATTTTTGAATGAAATTACGTGGAAAAGAAAAAGGCAGGGAGGCAGCTCAAATTTGGGTTTTTTTGGCGAGATAGCACGAGACGGAGACAGGCAGCATTTGTTTTGGGTTTCAAAAAAAAGAAGACAGTAGGCAGAGTAGTGAGTAGAGTAGTTTACACTTAAAAACCCTTGTTCATATTTTTCTCCTTTTTGTTCCTTAATAATTATCAATTAATTTGTTTTCAAGTTCAAATCTTTGGTAAAAAAAAAAAAAAAAAAAAAAAAAAAAAAAAAAATGGCGCCGTTGCCGGGGACGGTGTTTAGAAGTTGTGTAGTTTAGTTTTAGTTTTAGTCTTGAGTTAGTTGAGCTTGCTTTTGTTTTGATAAAAGATTTGGTAGTTATATGTAGAGTGTTTGTTTTATTGCTCACCCTAGTGTTTAATAAACACTAGGACGACTAATTGGTTTGCTAAGTTTTATGCCTAGGGGTGACTCTAACTCTTTGTTGTCATCTTCCGAACCGGAGAGGCTCTTTCGGGCCCTAAGGAGGAAGACTATTGCAAGGGTGAGAATTGCGTCTCAAGCTTCTACTAGCCAAAACAACCCCTCTTCATCCGAACCACCAAGTCCCAACCAAAGCAATCCTAGCCCAACATCCGACAATTTTGACAATCCATTTTATCAATCACCACCACAATCACCACACTTTCCAAACAACCATCAAATTCACATAATGGCCGCTCTTCGTGATCATAACCGGCCCAATCACAATGACACCACCAATCCAATCAACTTCGGGGTTCTTGTTCCTCAAAATTTCGAAATACATCCTTCCCAAATGAGTTCAATCGAAAAGAATGCCTTTAGCGGGGCTTCCCACGAAGATGCTCATGGGCACCTAAGAAAATTCAAGGGTAAAGTCGCGATGATAAAGAAGACCGGAGTACCCGAGGAGACATTAAGGCTTATGCTTTTCCCCTATTCCTTAACCGACAAGGCCGATAGGTGGCTAAATGTCCATGCTCCGAATACATTCACCACATGGGACGACTTGGCAACGGCTTTCCTTGCCAAGTACTACCCATCCTCCAAGACCGCGATGCTCCGGAATGAGATAACACAGTTTCAACAAGACGAGGGAGAATCTTTGGGAGAAGCTTGGGATAGATACCAAGATTTGCTAGCCAAGTGCCCACACCACGGGATACCACCTTGGTACACAACTCAAACTTTTTTCCAAACCCTTCTCTCCCGGACTAAGGAAATGGTTAATGCATCGGCGGGTGGTAGCTTTGACCACTTGCCACATGAGGAAGGAACGGAACTCATCAAGAAGATTGTTGATTCGGAGGAAAACTATGGTACTAGGGGGAATGTCTTGAGGAAGAGTAGTAAGTACCCTAGTGAGCACCTTTCCAATGCTAAGGTAAACGAAGAAACCAATGCCAAGTTGGACTTGTTAACCAAGAAATTGGAAGAGTTGACTAAGGGCTCCACTACCAAAGAAACCAAGAGCAAAGTCCCGGGGATGTACCAAGTAAATAGTGTTGCCACATGTGATTTATGCGGAGGAAGTGGGCACACATTTGAAGTTTGTGCAAACAACTCAATTGAGGGAAGTGGAAGTGAGGAAGAATTGTATGCTTTTCAAGCATTCAACAATCCTAGAAACCAAAATACTTTCAACCCCAATTCAAACTACTATCACCAAGGGATTAGAGGTAGTCCTTATATGAGTTACAAGAGCACCAATGTGTTGAATCCTCATCAAATTCAACAACCTCAAGTGCAAAACCCCCCCGGTTTTCAACCAAGGGGTGGAAACTTCAATCCAAGAAACAATTTCAACAACAACAATTTCTACCAAGGCAACCAATCCAATCAAGCCAATCAAGGCTTTCAACAAGGTTTCAATGATCCAAACTTCAATCCCAATTTCCAAAACAACCAAAATCCACAAAATTTCAATCCAAATTTCAACAACAACCCAAACTACAACCAACACCAAAACCAAAGCTTCAATCCACCACCATTTCAAAACAACCCCAATCAAAATCAAACCAACTACAACCACAACCCACAAAATCCTAACAACCCAAATTACAATCAAAATTTCAACCAAAACTTTCCACCAAACAATCAAGGCCAAAACTTCAACAATCAATTTCCGAAGGGCAACTCTCAAGGTGGGGGTGCAAGGAATGATTATGGATTCCCCTTGCCCCTCACCAATGCACCTCACCAAGATACTAGTGATTCCCAAGTGGGTTAGTTATTGAAGCTTGTCAAGAACATGCAAGCAACTCATACCCAAGAGATGGCTAATTTGAAGAGTGCCAACCAAAGGGAGATACGGGAAATGGAGGCTCGAGTTGCCTCTCAAGCTCTAGCCAATCCACAAAGGCCACCGGGCGGCTTCCTTGCCCAAGGTCAAAGTTCCAAAGATGCATCACACAATCACCAAGCACATGCGGTGATTTTGAGAAGTGGAACGGAGCTAGAAGACCCGTACAAAGACTACAACTATGGTGAAGAGGAGCCTATCTTGGAACTTGTGAAAGACAAAGGAAAAGAAGTTGATGGTGGCAATTCAAGGGATGATGACTTTTATGTGGAGGACCTCCCTTATGAGGAGAAAGAAGATGAAGTTATCTTGGAGGAGGTGGATGCTAGACAAGAGGAGTTGGTTCCACAACCAACTACTAAGGTAACAAGCAATCCAACACCCACCAAGGTACTATCTAACCCTCAACCAACTAGCTTGCCTTATCCTTCAAGGGCTTTGTAGGGAAAGGAAAACCTCAAGTTCACAAATTTTTGTAAAATGATTGAAAAACTTGAAGTGACTCTTCCCTTTACGGAGGTGATATTGAATATGCCAACTTATTCCAAATTTTTAAAAGAAATTTTGTCGGGCAAGAGAACCTTGGGTGACCAAGAAGTAATGGCTATGAGGGAGGAGTGTAGTGCACTTCTCCTCCAAAAGGAGCCAAAGAAACTTGGTGATCCGGGGAGTTTCTCTATCCCTTGCATAGTTGGTGGCATTCCAATCTCTCGTGCCCTTTGTGATTTAGGAGCTAGTGTAAGTGTACTTCCTTTGAAAGTTGCAAAAAGAATTGGTTTGAATGATTTAGTTCCTACAAGTATCACCCTCCAATTGGCGGATAGGTCCGTCAAGCGCCCTTTGGGAGTGCTTGAGGATGTACCCGTCAAAGTGGGTAAGCATTTGATTCCCGCCGATTTTGTTGTCCTTGATATTCCGGAGGATAGCCACACTCCCATCATCCTTGGTAGGCCTTTCTTGGCTACCGGAGGCGTCTTGATAGACGTTAAGAATGGGCGGCTCACCTTTAGAGTTGGGGATGACAAAATTGAGTTTAATCTACCTACTATGATGAAAGGTCCAAAGCATGATGAGGCATTTACATTGGACATTGTGGAGCAAGTGGTAAGGGAGATGGTAGAGATGGAAGAAGAGGAGGAAGGCCACATGGAACAATTATGTGGCATCACAACTAGTGAAGACAAGGAAATGGATGAGGACATTGAGCTTGAAGATGAAGAAGTTGAGAAGGTGGAGGGAATGCTCCCTCCAAAGGTACAACTCAAAACCCTTCCTCCCTCCCTCAAGTACGCCTTTCTTGGGGAGGGAGAGGCTTACCCGGTGATCATCAATGCCAACCTCAATGAGCAACAAGAATCCAAACTCATTTCAACTTTAAAGGATCATAGGAGCTCATTGGGGTATAGCCTTGATGACATCAAGGGGCTAAGCCCGAACCTTTGCATGCATAGAATAATTCTAGAGGAAGGGAGTCGACCTAGAGTGGAAGGCCAAAGGAGATTGAATCCGAAAATGGCGGATGTAGTGAAGAGTGAAGTCCTTAAATTGCTTGAGGCCGGAATCATATATGAGATCACGGATAGTCGGTGGGTGAGCCCCGTCCATGTTGTCCCCAAGAAGGGGGGTGTAACATTGGTTACACAAGAGGATGGGACCCTCTTACCGACTCGTCCGGTGACCGGTTGGAGGATGTGCATCGATTACCGTAAGTTGAATGCGGCAACTCTCAAAGACCATTTCCCAATCCCCTTCATTGATCAAATGCTAGAGAGGCTTGCGGGGCATTCGTACTATTGTTTTCTTGACGGTTATTCCGGGTTTTTTCAAATACCTATTCACCCGGAAGACCAAGAGAAAACAACTTTTACATGCCCCCAAGGTGTGTATGCTTATCGGCGGATGCCATTCGGGTTGTGTAATGCACCCGGCACCTTTCAAAGGTGCATGATGGCCATCTTTGCCGATTTCCTTGAGAAATCTATGGAGGTTTTTATGGACGATTTTAGTGTTCATGGTGATTCATTTGACCTAGGGCTTTCTAATCTTGTGAATGTATTGAAAAGATGTGAGGAGCACAATCTTGTCCTAAATTGGGAGAAATGCCATTTCATGGTAGAGGAGGGGATTGTGCTCGGTCACATAGTGTCCAAGAGGGGCATAGAAGTTGATGGTGCAAAAGTGGCGGTCATTGAGAACTTGTCACCCCCCACAAATGTGAAAGGGGTGAGGAGTTTTCTTGGACATGCCGGCTTTTACCGGCGTTTTATCAAAGATTTTTCCAAAATTGCCAAGCCATTGACTTCTCTTCTTCTCAAGGATGCTCCCTTTTTGTTTACTAATGATTGTCTTGAAGCCTTTGCTAGGATCAAAGAAGCACTTGTGACGGCTCCTATTATTCGTGCTCCGGATTGGGGATTGCCTTTTGAGATTATGTGTGACGCATCCGACTACGCGGTAGGAGCGGTCCTAGGTCAAGTTGTGGATAGGAAACACCACGTGATATACTATTCAAGCAAGACCCTTGATTCAACTCAAGCAAAGTATTCTACGACCGAAAAGGAGATGTTGGCAATCGTGCATGCCATTGAGAAGTTTCGGCAATATCTCATGGGATCTAAAGTGGTGGTGTACTCCGATCACACCGCTTTGAGGCAATTAATGTTGAAGAAAGATGCCAAGCCAAGACTCTTGAGGTGGGTTCTTTTACTCCAAGAATTTGATCTAGAGATAAGGGACAAGTCGGGGTCGGAGAATGTGGTTGCGGACCACTTGTCTAGATTGACTTTTGAGGATCATGGTTTGCATGATAGAGATGGCCCAATCAATGAATGGTTACGTGAGGATAGTTTGATGGCAATAGGCAATAAGTTGCCTTGGTTTGCGGATATTGCCAATTATCTTGTTAATGGCTTTATCCCGGAGGAGTTGGAAGCAAGAGAAAGGAGAAAGTTGAAGGTTGATGCTAAGAGATATTTTTGGGATGATCCCTACCTTTTCAAGAAGTGTGGGGATGGGCTCTTGAGGAGATGTGTATCAAAGGAAGAGGGGCTCGAAATTGTTGATAGGCTTCACAACTCCGCCTATGGAGGGCACTTGGCGGCTTCACGGACTATAGCCAAGGTTCTTCAAGGAGGGTTCTTTTGGCCTTCAATGTTCAAAGACATTCACGATGTTGTTAGATCTTGTGATGCTTGTCAAAGGTCGGGCAACATCGGTAAAAGGAATGAGATGCCCCTAAAAACCATCTTGGAGATTGAGTTGTTCGATTGTTGGGGGATTGACTTCATGGGACCTTTCCCCAATTCATGCGGGAATGAGTACATCTTAGTAGCCGTGGATTATGTCTCGAAATGGATTGAGGCGGTTGCCTCCCCCACCAATGACTCCAAGGTAGTGGTAAAGCTCTTCAAGACCATCATCTTTCCCCGTTTTGGTGTACCCCGAATAGTGATAAGTGACGGAGGTTCTCACTTCCGGAAACATACTTTCAAAGCCCTCCTAGCCTCCTATGGAGTGACCCACAAGGTAGCACTTGCCTACCATCCTCAAACTAGTGGGCAAGTGGAGGTTTCAAATCGTCAAGTCAAAGCTATTCTAGAGAAGGTGGTGCAAAAGAACCGGAAAGATTGGTCCCAAAAATTGAACGATGTGCTATGGGCTTTGAGGACGGCCTACAAAACTCTTATAGGAATGACTCCCTACAAGCTTGTGTACGGGAAAGCATGCCACCTCCCGGTGGAGCTTGAGCACAAGGCTTGGTGGGCCTTGAAGGAGATGAACTTCAATTTAGACATGGCCGGGGAGAAAAGGTTCTTTCAAATGAGTGAGCTCGAGGAGCTTAGATATGAAGCTTATGAGAGTTCAAAACTCTATAAGGAGCAAACGAAGAAGTGGCATGATGCCAAGCTAGTGAAGAAAAATGTGAGCGTAGGAGACCTTGTTCTCCTCTTCAATTCTAGGGTCAAGAACTTTCCCGGGAAGCTTAGATCACGATGGTCCGGGCCCTTCAAAGTGATGGATATTTCACCTCATGGGGCCTTTGAACTTTGGAGTGAAGGCGGTGGCACCTTCAAAGTCAACGGGCATCGGATTAAGCGCTATTATGAAGGAGACTCCAAAGGCACCGTCGAAGTTGTTGACCTCGGGGACCCACTCCCCGAGGAGGATTAGTTTCAAGGAAGTTTGATCATGAAAGGTTTGGTGGAGTCACTCAACAACCACCGGTTGTAAGTATTAGTTCTCTTTAGTTCATCTAGTTTTCATGTTAGTTTCTTTGTTAGTTCGGTTTTAGTTTAATTTTTAGGTTGCATGAGATATTTGGATATGTTTGTTGCTTGTTTGTGGAAGCTTCATGGGTATAGTCGGAGGATTATTGGCAAAACCGTTGTAGGCAAAGTTGATTTTTATGTTCAAATTAAATTATTTCTCGAAATTGTGTACAGGTACTCCCAGCCGGCCAACCGGCCGACGGTACCCTACCGGCTGGGAGGCCCTGGACACATTTCTGTTTTTGATAGTTTGTTTGGGCAGATTTCAGATTTTGCATCCCCAGCCTGCACCTAACCGGCAGCCGGTCAACCGGCTGAGAAGACGAGTACTTATTCAAAAATCGAAACTCAAGAGGAAGTGATTCCCAGCCGGTAGGCCGGCAGCCGGTCCACCGGCTGAGAATCATGTGATGTATGAACCCATATGAAGAACAAGCAAGAAGAAAGGATCCCCAGCCGGTCCGCCGGCAGCCGGTCTGCCGGCTGGGGGTGTTTGTAAGTGAGGATGGTTGAAGAAGAAGAAGACGAAGAAAGGATCCCCAGCCGGTTGGCCGGCAGCCGGTCCGCCGGCTGGGAGTTTTTGTGAGTTGAAAAGAAAAAGAAAATCCAAATCCAAAACAAGTCAAGTAACTCCCTTAATCCAAATTTCTCTTTTTGTTTGCATTTTACTTTCTAGCATGCATTTAGAGTAGTTAGTTTAGTTTACTTAGTTAGTTTTAGTTTCCTTTTCATGTTTTCACATCATTAGTTTAGATGCATATAGTTGCATTCATTTAGATGCATTTGATTTATATCTTTGTATCATATTGTCACATATAGCTTGCATACATGTAGTTTAGAGCATTTAGTTTGCATTTAGTCTAGTTTTTAGTTTCTCTCTTCTTTTGTTTACCTTTGTTTTTAATGTCTTCTTAAAAACCAAAAAACCAAAAAAATTGAAAAACCAAAAACTTTCAAAAATATGTTCTTTATTTTCCGGTTTTCCTCCTCACATTATGCATATAAATAAGTGTGGGGAGGAAGAACCGTTTATTTCAAAAAATACAAAAACAAGTTTTTATTTTCTCAAAAATTTCAAAAAAGCCAAAAACATGTTGTTTTCGTTCTTTTTCTCCATTTCCCCCTTCGCACTTTGTTACATTGAGGACAATGTAAATCTTAAGTGTGGGGAGGGAAAATATCCACTTTGTATATATTTGTTTGCTCTTGTAAATGTGAAAAACCTCAAAAATACCAAAAAAATCGAAAAATTTGAAAAATTCAAAAACATGTTTTTACCTTATTAGTGTAGAATTGTATATACTTGTGTTTGCTTCCCCTCCTTTCGCATAGGTAACACTCGCTTGAGCACCGCTTTGGATCTTGAAGATACCACGGTATGATCGTTCCAACCTCTATTTCACTCTCATTTTCATTCTTTTGTTACAATTGAGGAGGATGGGCTTGTATTTGGAGGATGTGGAGTACATTGTGGAGAATTGTGTGTGGCTTGTGTGCTTTTGTGCTGTTAGGAGATGCATTAGCTTTGTTTGGCATTTAGTTTGATAGTCTCATTTGCATTACAACATGTCTATATTAGTTGCATTCATGGCATATAGTTGCATTTAGGATAATGTTTTGAAAATGCCTAATTGAGAACTTTGACAAAATCGTTTAAGCATTTACAAATAATTCTTCTACTTGGGACTTTGTCTTTTAGAATGATTTTTGAAACACCCTAGGTTAAGCTTTTCTAGTATCTTTCTGACCATGGTCCAATACCGAGTCAAGGGTTTGCATGTGAGTCACCTTGTCCAACCCCATAATGCGAAATGGTTTTGATTATCTTGTCTTGGTGACCTTGTTCGACTCGGCGGTTTGGCAACCCAAAAATAACTTTCATGAATAAATTTGGAATGCTTTTGTCAATGATCATAAGAAGTGGAATCGATTTGAAAGAAAAAAAAAGGGGGAAACTCAAGTGAAAAAGAAAAGAAAAAAAAAATGGTTAATGAAAAAGAATAAGAACATGTTGTTTTGGTGGAGGCGTACCACTTCGATGTGCTTTGGAGGGTAGCCATTGAGTTGGCTTCCCACTTGGTTGTGAATTCGACCGCCCAAAGACAGAGTGATTGTCACCCCGATAAGCTATTGTCTAGAGGTTAACCGGTTGCCTAATAAGCGATTGGCGAAAGCAAAGGACATTAGCACGCGTGGGACAAACCCCATCCTAACTCATGGCATGAAAAAAAGAGATGAAAAAAAAAAAAAAAAAATTGAATGAGGTCAAGTTTTGATCGTCATCCACCATTTTGTGCTGATTTGAGCATTTCATTCCAAAAAAAATCAAATTTTGCCTTGCCGTTTTGTCGATCTCGGGACGACCCATGACCTTTACTTTGTGAAGAATCTAGACTTGTTGTATCTTTTGCCTTTAGCATTGCGGGGATCATCATTCCATTCCATCCGATCGCCTTTGACAAAAGTATTTGGATAACGGTTATGAAAGTAGCCTAGTTTAGCATGATTTGGCGGTGTTTTGTTGTCATCCTTCTTGCCTTAGTGACTTGTAGAATTAATATTTGTGAGGGAGTTTACGATTTTGAATTTGTTCCCTTTTAGTTGTTTTCCGCCGCTTGAATGAGGCAAGCGGTTTTCTTTCTTTTCCGATGCATGTTGCTTGTCTATACGTGTTTTGTTTTTACTTGTTGGCATCGAAAGTTTTGTAGCAAGACCTTACTTGCCTTGCAATAGGGCATTCTCCCTCATGAATGTCAAATTGTGAGTTGAAAGGGCTACGGGTGTAGCTAAACCCGATTCGGCTTATAGTTAGCTTAGTTAGTTGTTTCTTTGTTTTCAATAAGGGTTATATAGTTACTTGATCTCTTACTCGAGGACGAGTAAGGTTTAAGTGTGGGGAATTCTGATGAGCTCCATTTTGGTCATCATTTCCTTTGCATTTTCTTTGTTTTCGGTCACGATTCGGCCTCAATTTGCGTGTCTTGAGGTGTTTTTACGTCCGTTGCCTCGTATATTCCTATTCTGTCCAATTTTTGTAGGCATTACGGCGGGAGCGAAGAAACGAGACAAATCGACCCGAATTTGGAGTGATTTATGAAGAATTGTGAAGGATTTGTGACTGTTGCCTCCCAGACCCTCCCAGCCGGTCCCCAACCGGCCGCCGGTCGGCCGGCTGGGAGCTTTGACTTAGCAATTTTGGCGAAAAAGAAAGAGAAGTTTTCAGAACCAAAAAAAAGGGCCCCCAGCCGGTGGCCAACCGGCAGCCGGTCAGCCGGCTGGGATGACTGTTCCATACTTAGCCAAAATTTGAAGAACGAAGAAATTGCATGTTAGGCAGATTCCTGAGAAAGGGCTCCCAGCCGGTGGACCACCGGCAGCCGGTCCACCGGCTGAGGGTACCTGTAGCCAAGAAAAAAGAAGGAAAAAGTCAGAACTGAAAGATAGGCTTCCCAGCCGGTGCCAGACCGGCAGCCGGCCGGTCGGCTGGGAATGCATGCTCATTGAAGAAAATCGAAGAAAAACTCAGAACTCAGATTTTGGGCTCTCAGCCGGTCGACCGGCTGGGAAGCATTTTTCAGAAATTCGCACACTATATAAACCCGCACTTAGTCTTTCATTGGGGGACTACTTCTTATTACGCATTCTTAAGCTTATTTTTAGGGTTTTTTACTGTTTCATTACTCTAGACTTAGACTCAAAAAACTCTCTTAATATTTTAATCTTCCTTAGATCTTTATTTAATCTTTCAATATTAGTTAATCCTCTCTTAGTAATTCTCTTAGCTTTGTTCTTGGGCAATTTTAGAAGATTTTTATTGGGTTGTAATTTGAGGGTTTGAGAAAATCTTCCAAGTTGTAATCCAAGTTCCTTGCTTTTTCCTTATTATTGGTATAATCTTCCTAATCTCTACTTTGTCTTTGCATTTTGTTTTAGTTTTGCTTGTTCAATTATTTACTCTCATTAATTTCCACCATGTTTAGCATTAATACTTTATTTGTTCAAGTTTATTCCTTAGCCATGTGTGAGTAGTCTTATTCTAGGGTTAGGGGGTTTGCTTGGGTAGTTAGTAGCCATGAAAAATGCCTAGAGTTAGTCTTGTTTGCTTCTTTGGTTAAGTTTTCGCATCTTGCATGTTATGTGTTTGATGAAATGCCTCAACGACGGTTGGGTGTTAGTCTTCACTTTGTTTGCTTTAGACGAAAGTCTTGGGGTTTCATGAGCATGCTTGTGTGTTAGGTTAGCTTGGTTTGTAGCGAAAGCTAGGACTAGACTCGACCTAAGGGTTTGTCAACTCGAGAGAAGAGACAACCCTAGACCTACCATAGAAGTGATACAAGACCGTTATCTTACGTTTGGCTACCGACTTACCTAGGTGACCCCCGACACCCTAGTCCTCTTTATCATCAACTTCATCTAGATTTACTTGCTTTAGTAGTTAATTAGTTTTTCCAAACCAAAACCTTTTACCCCGACTCATACTTAAATTAAAGCATAACTATACAACTATCCCCACCGTCTTCGCGAACGATAACCCGATTATACTACTTAATTTGGGTTCTTTATAAATGTGTTTGATGCCGGTATCGACGACAAAAATCCGGCCATCAGCAAGCCCAAGTTTAAGAAGTCAGGATTTACTAAGAGTGGGCCAGGTGAGTCAAGCAACTCACAGGGCAAAACAAAGAGCAAGGATACTAGCATGGAATGTCACCATTGCCACAAGACTGGGCATTGGAGGCGCTCATGCCCCGTGTATCGTGAGGACATTAAGGCAGGTCGCGTTACTCCTGTTGGTATGTCTTCTTCTTCTTTTATTCACATGATTGAGATTAACCATGCAAGTTACGGAACTTGGGTACTAGATACTGGTTGTGGTTCTCATCTATGTAATCATGTGCAGGGCCTCCGAAACCAAGAACCCCTAACCAAGGGTGAGGTTGACCTGCGTGTCGGGAATGGAGCACGTGTTGCTGCAATCTCGAGGGGAACATACGTGATCCAGCTTCCAAGTGGATTCGAGTTATCTTTATATAACTGTTATTATGTTCCTTGTTTGTCCAAAAACATTATTTCAGTTTCTGCGCTTGACAAACTCGGTTTTTCATTTGTAATAGAGAATAATAGCTGTATTTTTTCCTTACACAATATGATTTATGGCAAGACAGTTTCCATGAATGGAATTTATGTTTTAGATCAAACCACTGAAATATTACATGTGAATAATAAGAAATTAAAGGTAGGTGACAAAGATCAAACTTATCTATGACATTGTCGTATGGGACACATAAATGAGAAACGCGTGAAACAGCTCATACAGAATGGAGCTATCTCGCCCTTTGATTTTGAATCATATGGCACGTGTGAATCATGTCTCATCGGTAAGATGACTCGTATTTCCTTCAAAGGTGTTGGAATGCGCGCTGCCGACATATTAGGACTCATACATACGGACGTATGTGGCCCTATGTCGATCAACGCACGAGAAGGCTATAGGTATTTCATCACTTTCACGGACGATTTGAGTAGATATGGCTATGTCTACTTAATGAAGCACAAAAGTGAATCCTTTGACAAGTTCAAAGAATACCAGAATCGGGTACAGAACCAGCTGGGTAGAAAGATTAAAGCACTACGTTCTGATCGTGGTGGTGAGTATCTTTCACACGAGTTTGATCAACACCTTAAAGACTGTGGCATCGTGCTACAGTTAACTCCACCTGGAACACCACAATTAAATGGTGTGTCCGAACGGAGAAATCGGACTTTACTTGATATGGTTCGATCCATGATGAGTCACACCGTTGTGCCTGATTCATTGTGGGGCTATGCTCTTTTGTCGGCCGCTCTAATTCTTAACCGAAGTCCGTCTAAAGCTGTTGACAAGTCTCCATACGAATTATGGAAGGGAACGGTCCCCAACTTGTCCTTTATTCGGGTTTGGGGCTGCGAGGCTTATGTCAAGTGGAGACACGAGGATAAGCTCGGCCCGCGATCGGTCAAGACATACTTTATAGGCTATACAAAGGGAACTTTTGGTCATTACTTCTACTCGCCAACCGAACACCGTGTTTTTGTTGCGGCCAGTGCGACGTTCTTAGAGAAAGAATTTCTCGAGAACAAGTCGAGTAATAGAACCTTCGATTTATCGGAGGTTCAAGAACCAACTACCGAGCAACCATTGGAGGAAACAGTTCCTTCAACCGAGGATGCGGTAGATATTCCTGAGGAACCTAGGAGGTCGGGAAGAGTCTCCATTCCTCCGGACAGATACATTGGTATGGTCGAAGAACATGATATGGATGACGTCTTACTCCTAGAGGGTAATGAACCCTCAACCTATAAAGGTGCCATGACCAGTTCTGACTCAAAGCTATGGCTAGAAGCCATGCAATCCGAGATGGACTCCATGTATGAGAACAACGTGTGGGATCTTGTGGACCTACCTGCAAAGGTACGTCCCCTTCAATGCAAATGGCTTTACAAAATAAAGCATGCCGTGGAAGGTAAACAAGATATCCATAAGGCAAGACTAGTTGCTAAAGGTTTCACCCAAGTGCCAGGCTTGCACTACGATGAGATCTTTGCACCCGTAGTCATGCTACGTTCCATTTGGATTATCTTAGCGATAGCCGCATTTCATGACTATGAAATATGGCAAATGGACGTTAAAACCGCCTTCTTAAACGGTTATTTGGAGGAAGAGTTGTACATGGTACAACCCGAGGGTTTTATTGATCCAGAACATCCTAAGAAGGTTTGCAAGCTTAAGCGTTCCATCTATGGACTTAAGCAAGCATCGCGGAGTTGGAATCATCGCTTCGACCAAGTGATAAAAGAGAATGGATTCGTTCGATCAGTCGAGGAACCATGTCTCTCTATCAAGTCGAGTGGGAGCAAGATTGTATTCCTAGTACTGTTTGTCGACGACATACTCTTGATTGGGAATGACATACCTCTCCTTTCTTCGGTTAAAGCATGGTTGAAAAACCATTTCCAGATGAAAGATCTGGGAGAGGCACAAAGAATTTTGGGCATCCGTATCTACAGGGATAGATCACGACGGATGTTGTCTCTCAGTCAGGAGTCTTATATAGATAAGATTCTAGAGAGATTCAGCATGACGAACTCCAAGAAAGGGTTCCTTCCTATGACTACTGGGCTTCACTTGAGCAAGACTCAAGAAGCTAAGTCATTGGAAGAGAAAGAGCGCATGAGTCGGATTCCTTATGCCTCGGCAATAGGATCGATCATGTATGCCATGATATGCACACGTCCTGACGTTGCATATGCATTGAGTATGACAAGTCGATTCCAAGCTCATCCAGGTGAACAACACTGGATGACCGTGAAAAACATTCTTAAGTACCTACGGAGGACTAAAGATTGGGGATTGACTTACGGAGGCGACTCGACGCTCTGCGCCACGGGTTACGCAGATGCTAGCTTCCAAACGGATCGAGATGACTCGAAATCTCAGTCTGGATTCGTTTTTACTCTTAATGGCGCTGCTGTCAGCTGGAAAAGTTCTAAACAGAGTGTTACAGCAGATTCTACGACTGAGTCCGAGTACTATGCCGCCTCGGAAGCAGCTAAGGAAGCAATATGGATGCGTCAATTCTTACAAGGACTCACGGTAGTACCTAGTTCGAATGATGTCACCGTTTATTGTGACATTAAAGGTGCCATCTTCCAAGCTAAGGAGCATAAGTCTAGCAACAAAGCTAGACATGTACAACGGAAAGCTCATCTAATCAGAGATTACGTGGAGCAAAAGGAGATTTTCATTGATAAGATCGCTACGGATGACAACATAGCTGATCCTCTCACTAAAGCATTACCACGCGATAAGCATGAAGGGCACATTCATTCCATGGGAATTAGATGTGTTCCTAAGTTGTAGTACTCTTTTATGAATTCATGTAATAATTCATTTTCTCGTGTACTCTATTCAACCTTATTGTTATGATATAAAATGTTTTGTTTTTCATGTGGAATTGTACGCCAATTTTGAACACCACAAAGTGAACTGATTAACATTACATCGTTTTGGTCCTTGATTACCCACTTGAGCTGATAACTCAGGTAATCATTTTGTGACGTTGGTTGATGGTGGGTTCAACGAGCCATAAGTCACGCGGCTGACTGACCAATCACAAAGGCGAGTTATACGGATATCTCGTAGGACACCCCGTGACAACGTTATGGAGTCCTAAATGTTTTATAACATTGGGTGCCGGGTCGTGGATAGGACCTCCATAGTGTTCCTTAGAGTCGAGTCTTTTGACTTTCAACTGTCTCTTGAGATTAAGGCAGATTTTGGGTAACTTTGGTTTCTTTCCCACGGTCACCGTAACAGGGGCCAAGAGGATTTTTTCTGGGTTATTTCATGCTGCGCGATATCGGCAGGATTCGAGTTGAAGGAAATATCCAAACCCTTATCAGTATTTTATCATTTCTCAGGGCCACTCGAGGAGTAGTAACTGAAATGCATGGCCATGCTCGAATACAGATTCGTTTTATCAGTTAAGTTACTCTCTAGTCGGGGAAACCACTCTTGATACAGATCGCTTGTGAGATACGACCTTTGCGAATGCGGATTTGCAAATTGTCTTACATTGAGTGGGAGAAATTTTAAAAGGATATGAGATTCGGTTATCGCACCTACACTTGTACGGACAAGTGGGAGTTTGTTGGAGACTTGTGTCCTCCACATGTAGTGTGATAACGTCATTGCACATACCCTTGTACGGACAAGTGGGAGATTGTTGGGGCTGGTGTCCTTGACAGTTAGTACAATGACTTACTAAATCTCTTAAAGGATCACAAGGGCATACTTTTGTATTATTATCAGTTGATCCACGTTTATCAATAACGGTTGGCTTGCTAGATAAGTTTGACGTTATTGTCATACGGATGGCGGTGGTCAACTGATCCCTATACGTCACACCTATAGGACACGTTTGAGAGATGTGAAGGTATGAAAATACAGTCACATTTATGCCGGATATGACTAAACAGTTAGTCAGAGGTATTGACTATTAAATTAGTCAATGAGATGTTGAGATTATTATTTAATACGGATTAAATAATTTTAGCTGATACGGATTACATGATTAATTCGTAAATTAAATATAAACGGTTATATTTAATAAATATTATATTCGCGTATTAATATAAACAGTTATATTAATTTGGGTAATTATACAATATCGTAATTTTATCAGACCATTATTAATATATCGACTACATTAATATCTGATAACACGTATACGATTTATAATAAAAATCCCGCGAATAACTTATAGCTAAATGAGTCGAATCACGCAAAGGAATAAGGTAAGAGTGGAAAAAGCCCACCCTTACCAAAAGACCATTCGGCCGACCCTATGGCTACATAAGGAGAGTCTTTCTCCTTATGTCAGTTACTGGTGATTTATTATTCTCACAATTAGGGTTTTGAGAACATTCTTTTCCCAAAACTCAGATCTCACATCTAAAACCTCAAAAGGCTCTCCCCATATTGCAAGGCAATTGGAGAGTATTTTCTAGCACACGCGGCATCATCTCAATCAAGTCTTGGGTGCAAGTTATAGGAGAGAATTTACTTTAATTCCTGTTCTTAGGCCATAAGCACAAAGGACCAAAGGTTGATTTCTTTTTCATGCTTTTAATTAACTTATGACTATAATCACAATTGTATGTTTCATTATAATCCTGCAAGTTTGGGGCGAATACATGCTTTATTCCCCACAATTTTAGTCACTTAAATACAAAAATATATCGAAAATTGAAGTTGTTAGCAATTTGTAACAATAATGCTCAGTATTTGAGTAAGTAGTAATTTTAGAAGTTTTTTTTATAAAAGTATAATTTTTGAAAAGTGAAATTTAAAAGGTTGTAAAATCGGCTTCTTGAGCCTCTATTGAAGCTACACATAAGCTCATGCAAGACTTGCCACATGTCACTAGCTATCCTACTCAACATTTTTTTGTCTATACACTAAAAAAAAGTGGTAATAAACAAAAGGAAAATTTACAACGAATTAAGTTTTTCTATATAAGGAGAAGAATTGAAGAGGTAAAACTGTTCACCTCCTTATCTTTCATTCACCCTTCATTGCTCCCTTTCATTATTCCTCATTTTACGAATGCTATATAAAGAACAATAGTTATTCTGTGTGACGGTCTCGTCCCATGTTTTTTTTGTTTGCAAAATGTGATTTTCTGGGTAAAAAATAACCACTTTGTAATAAATAATCACCACTTTGAAAAAATAGGTCATTTTTTAACCAAAAAAAGTAGCCACTATTTGATTAAAAGTGATAAATATTTATCAAAAATTTATTACTTTGGTATGGTTGCACATGCGACTGTCGTAGAGTAGAATTTGTGTATAAAAAATTACTAAATTGCAAATGCTACTTGGCTGACCGGAAACATTGTCCAGAATGTGTGTTATCTTTTTTTTCTTCCCTATAACTAAAACTAGGTTAAAACATATAGTAAAGGTTTAATTGAACAATTTCATTTAAATACGTATTATGTTAAAACCGATCATAGTTTAAAATGTATATTTTATGTGTTAAACTAACTACTAGGTTAAAACATATAATAGCGTAATTTAACAATTTCATTTTAGTACTTATTATGTTAAAAGCGATCATAGTTTAAAATATATATTTCATGCATTAAACTAACTATGAGGTTAAAACATATAATAGCTTAACTGAACGATTTCATTTAAATACGTATTATATTAAAACCAATCATAATTTAAAATGTATATTTCATACGTTAAAATAACTATTAGGTATGTAAAAGAACGAACTAAACATGCTACGGGGTATATTTAAAAGTATTTTCGAACAAATCGTCATAAACGCCTCGTGATTTTCACGGGCAACTAAACTACTTTAATAATAAAACCCAAGCAAGCAAAAGGAAGAAACTAGGTAGAGTATAGTGTACTATCTAGACTGGGGTGTTTGGTTCAACTTAATTTGGAATGAGGTATGGGTTTAGAATGGCTTAAACCCATACCAAGTGTTTGTTTATGACTTTTTTTGTTTTCATACCCATACCTCAAACCCATGAGGTATGGGTTTCGGAAACCCTAGGGGGAGGTGGGTATCACCCATTCCAAACCCTTGGGTATCAAATTATTTAAAAAAATAAAAAATTTCATTGTTTGTGGAGCATTCTACGTTTATCATTGTTCATCTTTTTTCTTCAATTCAGTTTTTTTTTTCCTTTATATTTTGCACAACAATTATTTTGACTCGATTACTTATCAATTTAAATTCGTATCTCTTGATTCTAAAATAATTTTTTGAGTTAATTCGTAATTCATCTGCATTGTACTTATTTCTGTTTGAGTTAATTCGTAATTCACCTGCATTATTTTTTTGAGTTAATTACCGTGCACTATTTTTTTTGCACTACATAATTTAGAAACTTTGATTAGGGGTCGTGATACTACTTGTAGAAGTGAACTGCGTATGAATAGACAAACATTTACTTTGGACAGTGTTTTATAATAAATTGTCATTTACTTTGGTATTCATTTGTATTTTTGGAGTTTGAAAATTCGAATCTTACTTTAGTGACATTTTTTTACCAATAATTTTATACAATTGTGAAATTTATGTTTTGTTTTTAGTTTAGACGATATATAATAACTATTTTAATAAGATGATAAAAACATTTAATTTGATTCCTAATTGCAACATTTTTCAATCCAAACACAAGGTATAGCAATGAAATTGTTTCCATGTATTGAACCAAACACATGGGGTTGGAACTTGATTCCTGATACCATGTGTTTGGTTCAATACATGGAAACAATTTCATTGCTATACCTTGTGTTTGGATTGAAAAATGTTGCAATTAGGAATCAAATTAATTTCTGATTCCAAATCCATACCACTATTTGAACCAAACGCCCCTAAATATCTATTCGTCTATTCTCTATTTCCCTTATCCATCCCCTTCAACCATCCAAAGCCCCGGAACACGCACCATTTTCTCTCTTTACTTTCATTGCTTACACAGTTCACTGCTTACAACATGAAACTATCATCAATTTCTTAATTACTAATGCAATTCCACACAAAAATGGTGTTTACAGCAACTAAACTCTCTGAATTACCCATATACAACACTCTTCACTTCACCCCATCTTCTTCTACACCTTGTTTTTTCAAATCTCATAAAAAATCATTTTCTCTGTTTAAAACCTTTTCTTCATTGAAAACAACACAAACCGACACTAACCCACCTCCTAAAACTTCTTCTTCTGCTCCTTGGTTGAAAAAATGGCCTTCAATGGACCCCCCACCACCAACTATTGCTACCAATTCGGTTTCTGCGACTGTCGTATCGAGTCGAAACATTGTTGAAGGTAGAGGGTCTAGTAGTGCCATTGATAGGATTGTTGGGAAATTGAGGAATTTGGGATTGGAGGATGATGATGAGGATGAGGATGATGATGATGAGGGGGGAGCAAAACCCGAAAAATTGGGGGATTTGTTGAGGAGGGATTGGATTCGGGATGATGCAATGTTAACTGAAGTAAAAAAGAGTGATTTTGGGTTGTTACCTTGGGAGAAGGATGAGGTGGAAGAGGAGGAGTTAGAGTTTGGTAAGGTTAATGAGGTTAGGGAGAGTGTAAAGAAGACGAAACGGGTTGTTAAACCGCCTACATTGGCGGACAAGACGATTGAGGAAGCGGAATTGAAGAGGTTAAGGGGGCAAGGGATGGTTTTGAAGGATAAGGTTAATGTGGCTAAGGCTGGGATTACACAGTCTGTTTTAGAGAAGATTCATGCTAAGTGGCGAAAATCCGAATTGGTTAGGTTGAAATTTCATGAGGATTTAGCTCATGATATGAAGACTGCTCATATTCTTGTTGAGGTTGATTGGATTTCTGTTTTGGAATATTATCACTTCATCACTTCATCACAATCATTTCTTTACCTTTGATTAAGATTAAAATACATCTCACAAAGAATAAATAAGGTAAACAAATGAATGAATGAATGGATGGGGTGGATGGAGTAATTAGTAGAATTTGCTATTTTTCTAATGCACTTTTTTTATGTATGTTGTTTTAGTATAGCTTTTACTTTTATTTTATTGAATAAGGCTAGTATAAGTTTGTTGAAGTTGTGTGATTGTTATTTGTGTTTATGTTTTTGTTGGATAAGTTTGTGAAAGTTTGGTGCTTACTCCTGTTGAAGCATGGTTTATGATTTGAAAGTTGTTTAAAGAGCCAATTTCTCATTAGAAGCTCGAGAGTGAAGTCCTTGCTTTTAAAAATCCTAGGTTTGTTATGATCTTTCTGAGCAATGTTCACTTGTTGAGCATGTAGTTGACCCTGTGGACTATAGGGAAGGGTTTGTGAGGATGAAATTTAGAAATGTTTCCACGAATACAAGATAATCGTAGAATGCTTGTGTGATTATATGTATGTAATCGTACGCTGACCTTGATTGTCGCCCTTCTCGAGTTTATTGGTGCTGTCCCTTTCTGAGGAGTTGTTTTGAGTTTAGATTCAGAACATTTTTTAGACAGTTGGTGATTCTACGTTACATTTCTCTACGATAGCAGGAGCAGAGAGATAATAATTTAAAGTATCCTTTAACCTTGGTCCTGGTTTATGCATGGATTGCAGGAGTTTTTCATTTTTAATAAAGCTCGTTCCGTTGCGATCCTCTAAAAGTCATTAAATCCTTTTCCTTCTGATTTCTTCTTGGGCTTTTCATTGCTTTTATCCTTGTCACTGAATTTAATGAAATATTAATCTGCCAAGTCTTCCGTGCGTCTCAAATTCCATTATTTTGAATTTTTATTGCCAGCGACGAACAGGAGGACTAGTTTTATGGCGGTCAGGAAGTGTAATGGTGGTTTACCGTGGAACTAATTACAAAGGACCACAATTAGACTCCGCAGGTCAAATTGTTGTGAATACAACTGCTGAGACCCTTGCCGCAGAGATGCCTCATAAACATCGTCACAATCCGACAGCAGAGGAACGTGAATACAATGATCTTCTTGATGGTTTGGGTCCTCGCTTTGGAGACTGGTGGGGTACAGGGTTACTTCCTATTGATGCAGATTTGCTTCCTCAAACTGTTCCTGGTTACAAACCTCCACGAAGACTCCTCCCCGTTGGAATGCGTGTGGGACTGACAAATGCCGAGTTAACTGATCTGCGTAAACTTGCTAAGACACTCCCTTGTCATTTTGCTCTTGGTATGCAGTAGCATTTTTCTTTGTCTATGACAATGTTGTCAGTTTTATTACATTCCATGAAAGTTCCTAGTTTTCTGAAGGCAGGAATAGAAATCATCAGGGTTTGGCAGCTGCAATTGTAAAGCTTTGGGAAAAGAGTTTGGTGGCTAAAATTGCTGTCAAACGAGGAATTCAGAACACTAATAACGAATTGATGTCAGAGGAGTTGAAGGTATACCTGTTCACCATCCTTTCCATGCTCTGTTTTTCCGCCCTTTTTTTCATACTGGTGACTTTTGACTAAGGTTCTGTACTTGTTTCTGAGAAATTGAGAACACAAATGCCTGGCTTTTTTTATCAGTGAGAGCTAGAACTCTTACCCATAAGCTTTTGTTTTCTACGCTTATCTAGTTGTCGATGTTCTTAACATTTATGTCATTGGTAAAATTGTTACTTTGTGGTATATTGAGACATGAAGACGGAAAGAGTGCATTATTTTATTAAGTGGTAGACCAGGGCAAAAGTTGATTGAGAGTATTGGCACTATGTCTTGTACTCTTTTTGCTGTAAACGTAATCTACATTCCAGTGGCTGCACACTAAAGAATTGAAATTAAGACTGGGCTGAGATTCTTGGGAAAGCGTTCCAGATGTGTCCTGTGTGAGTTTAACCTTAGAACGCAGTGAACAGTGGATATTTGAATTGTTAGGTGACTGCAGTGATCATGGGAGAATATTTACAAATAGGGATCCATTGAACATTTACAAACACAGCTTTTCAAGTTGAGAAATATAAACTCAGTGTTCTCAAATCTACATGTCACCCGAACATTTTGGATGCTTACTATGCGCTTGATTTCTGTAATCTTCCTAAAGTGATAGTTCCGTCGCCACATGATATTTGGGATACTTCAAGATGCTTTACAGCTTTATACTAACTTCTGCAATTGAAGAATTTTCTAATAGAATTGCTTTTTTCTCAGTAATCTTTGGCTCCTGACTCGTTGAGTTCGTTAATTTTTTTCTTCTTTGAGGCTTGAATAAACCTAATTTCAATTGCGTTTTTGATGTGATTATGAAATGGTTGGCATAAGCCCTTTTCGCCTATTTACGTAGTCTTCCTACCAATAGGCTGCCTGACCTATGGGATTGTCGTACTATACCTTGCGTGCAGAGATTAACAGGAGGCACCTTGTTGCTGAGAAACAAGTTTTTTATCGTCATATATCGTGGAAAAGACTTCCTTCCTACAACTGTCGCTGCTGCTGTTACAGAAAGAATGGAAGTCACTAAAAGGATTGAAGATGCTGAAGAGGAAGCACGAAGTGCAACAATCGAAGCAGCTACCACAGATGAACAGGCACAAGCACTTGCAGGTACGTTAGCGGAGTTTTATGAAGCTCAAGCTAGATGGGGAAGAGAAATATCACCTGAAGAATATAAGAAGATGAGAGAAGAAGCGTCTAGGGCTAAGACTGTCAAAGTAGTAAAACGAATTGAGCACAAGTTAGCTCAGGTAAACATACTGATATGTCATGTAGAGTTTTATTTGTAGACAATTTATGATTAGCTGAAGGCCTATATAGCATTGTGTTAATGATGACGATAACTGGAACATTTATAGTTAATGTGCAAATTTACTGTAGCCGCCACTCCTTAAAACTTATAACTAAAGAGAAGTGAAATAGAAAAATAAGGTGAAAAAGATACTTGCCTTGGAAGTAGATATTGTTCTTCAAAGATTCTTCCCTTCCTTACTCAAGAGAAAAATGTGAACTCATCATGATTTTGCATAGGAAAACAAAAATGAACATCTCCATTACATAGAGAAAAATGATGACTAAAAACGTATTCTATTCCAATTCAAAATTAGACTTTTCTACTTCCAGTCTATTGGACAAATGAGTAGAGTGTCCAATTATTTATTAGTTTAAAGATTTGGAAGATAGAATTATCCAACATAATTTTATCTTTTCTCGGCTTCCTTTGTGTACAACAGGCCCAATCAAAGAAGCTTCGAGCAGAGAGTTTATTATCAAAAATAGAAGCATCAATGGTGCCTGTTGGTCCTTCTGACGATCAAGAAACAATAACTGATGAGGAAAGAATTACATTTCGTAAGATTGGCTTGCAAATGAAGGCATACTTGCCTGTTGGTCAGTGTTCCATACTTCATACCCCAGTATTAATTTATGATGCCAGATAATTAGCGAATAATGACTAAAGCTTATGTTGTGACGGCTATGAAGGTGTCCGAGGCATTTTTGATGGTGTGATTGAAAATATGCATTTGCACTGGAAGCATAGAGAACTTGTTAAGTTAATCTCGAAGCAAAAGAACCTTGCTTTTGTGGAGGAAACGGCTAGACTACTGGAGTATGAGAGTGGTGGGATATTAGTTGCCATAGAAAGAGTGTCAAAAGGCTATGCTTTAATATACTATCGTGGGAAAAATTATCAGAGACCTATCAGTTTGAGGCCTAGAAATCTTTTGACAAAGGCAAAAGCATATAAACGCGCCATTGCCATGCAGCGTCACGAGGTTTGATACTTTCCAATATGTTAGTTTCTTCCCTCAAGATACCTTTTTAGTTTTGTGCCAATATGCGAGCTATTTCTTTCTTTGATAAAATCCTTCAGGCACTCAGTGAGCACATTACCGAGTTAGAGAAGAACATTGACGAAATGAGAAAAGAAATGGTAAGTGATGATTATAATATTCAGAATGCTTTGAGCATGTCTATGCAAACATATATAGTGTTCATGCAGTTTTTTTCTGTTGGGAAATATGAAAATTGATTCATTGGTCAGAAGTTTTTGGATAACAGTTCTACTGTCTGAAACCATTCCGCTGATCATCTAAGAAACATAAGCTATTTTGTTGTACTCCTTGTGTTATTTATTTTATTTATATTTCGCTTTCTTCTCTTGGCCACCTTCATCTGGTATCACCTGCAGGGTAGCAGTGAAACCTCTAAAGAAGAGAATGTCTTGAGGGCAGATGGAGAGTTTCGTCCTATGTCAGATTATCAAGTGAGATTTAATTCCAAGTCTTTGTTCTCCTTTTTTTCCACTTCTATTTTTTTTGTTGATGCCTCAAAATTAAAATGACATGAATATATGGTAGGAAGTTTAGTACGTTGTCTTAGTAATAGTATCTGGCATTTTTACGACTAAAGTTGTCTCATATCACTGCCCTAAAGATGCCTCTCTATGTTGCAGAGTGATGATGAAGATTCTGGGGATGAGGACGATGAGGACAATGGTGACATATACTATTCAGATGATGATGATGATGGTGATGACGACGATGACGATGACGATGATAGTGACATCTCAAATGTCGAGGACAACCATGACCGTTCTATCAAGGTGGAGAACTGGTAAATAAGTACACAATTAAATGACAGCACCGGACGTTGTATAAGACAGGTAATTCCTTGTTATCTGAATCTTAACTTTGCTTATAGTACATGTACTCACCCCCAGTCCCCAAGTGTGTGTCTTCATGACCTGATGTTTGAACTGTTTGGTAATATTGCTAAGCATCTAATTGGCTACTTGTAACGGTTGATTTTCTTTCCTGAATCTTGTTAATTTTGTGATTTGGCATGAAAATCTTGGACGATGTGATCTTTGTAGTCGTACTCTTTAAACTTCCGAGTGGCGTTTGCCTAGAGAATTTGGTAATTGGCTAAAGCTATTGACTGCAAATTTAACTGAGAGTAGTCTCACTTGAAACTGATGAAATACTTCTTGGTTAGCCTCGTTCTATCCCTAATTTAATGTCAGGCCACACATGTCAGTCCCGATACGGAGTTTAATCTCGGACACAACTGATTTGTAAAAGGTTTGTGCCTTCTGAACTATAATGAAGCGGGGGGAGTTGTGTAGCGTCAGAAGGTTGGAGTGTTGGACACAAAATATAGAAATTGCATAGTAGTATGCATCCGTAGCTTCACCTTATCCACACTGAGGCGTTTTGACTTGTGCTTCATTGAGCCTAACACTTAAAGTGCACTCGAGGCACACTTTTTAATACTGAGTGCCTGATGATCGAGCTGGTATTTTATCGTGTTTTTTGTACAAGGATTGGGATTCTTATGCCATGCCTTGACTGACACTTGAACCAAACAACTAAATGGTCAATAACCCTTTAGTTGGACAACCTTAGGAGAAAAGAGGAGACAAGAGCGGGATGGGAGATTTGTTTTTGATTTCCAATCTTTCTAATGGCATAAAAAAAATTATCCGAATTGTAAGAAGGAAATTTGATCCCTCCGTGTATAGTGTTCCTTATCTGGTTAAAAATCGGGATAATTATGATATTAACCTCAATTGATGATTGTCATAGTTTGCTGCTTGCTTTTCTTCAGAATATTCAGTTCATGGCTGCTGTGCTCTGGGGATTAAGCTGGGGCTTGATCTGTCAGACTGTCACTGTCTATGCAACTGTTTGGCCGGAGCAGCGACTGTTAATTGGCGTACAAGGAATGACATCCAAATGTAGAGCAGTTATTGTGCCAAAATGGTTTTTGAAAGATTCGTTGTAGCAAAAAGTTGAGATTTAATGTAACTAAAGGGCCTTTTGTTGTATTGTTGATTAATGATCAATGATTAATGATTAGTAGCATTATTCTTTTTGTACACAGTACGTTTAATTGCTTGCTGTAATTGCTTGCTGTAATGCTGTATGCCCAAGATAATAATAATTTAGTTAATAATATCTTTAAAGTATTTCAAAAATTGCATAAAATTCCTTATTTTTGCGATTTAATTCGTGCTTTCAAGAGTTCTATAATTACTTTTTTCATCTGTCTACAAGTCTTCTGTGAATTTTACTCCGTTTTCTGAATTTAAGGAGAATGGAAAAATGGCTCTGTCTTTTTCTACTGTCTCAGAACTCATGGCTATGATTCTATAGTGCGTTAAAGGGAAGGACTTCTCAAACGGGAAGGGCGGTAATAATTCATCACATTCATTAAGGCACAAGAAAGAAAAACAGACAAATAACAAAGATACAACAGAGCATTAGCTAGCATGAGTTAATTATCAAGTTCGGAAGATTCAACACACACACATGGCCTTCATCCTCCACAACTAGGGAATGGAGGTAGATTAAGCAGAACACTTCGATGAAACCAAATGCATGCGCCGTGCAGTATAAACACTGCCATAACCACCATATGCTTTCCTGTATGATGCAAATATGAGAAACTGGAGGTGCCATCATTGTCGAAGCATCTGCTGCAACTGAAGAACTTGCTGCCGCTGCTCTGGAGGCAAGAGATTGATCTGTTCTTGCGTCAGACTCATGACTTGTTGAATCAACGCCTGCTCTACATCAGGATTCAACTACAAGATCCCAAATACAAGTTTGTGAGATATTGAAGATAGAACTCGGGATTTCAAAGAATAAGGAGTGAAAATATTTACAGGAGCAGGACGAGGCTGATTCCCAGCATGCATAGGCCCTGGCCCTAACGGTGGTGGAGTAGGAAGTTGTGCCCCAGATGTGTTTCCTCTATCCATTTGCATGGTATTTCCAGTTCCACCCTGAAAATAATATTATGTATTGATTTGATTCAGCATTGATGAACTCCTCGCATATAGTTTAAATGAAAACATAAGGAGGAAAACCGGGGATGGAGAAAATGCAATCATCCCTTAAAACATTAAGCGATGAGAGGTTGTCCGTTATTTTCTCTCTCCATTCCCCACATCTTTATTATTTTATATTTGATGATACAATCTAAAGTCAATTATTTGCTACTGAACCAATAGCCAGTAGGTACCGACAAAGAAATCATAGCACGGAATATAAACCTGATAAAAAGGTTGATAAGGTGACTGGTTCGGGAGAGGAGGCTGATTTGGAAGAGCAGTCTGCCCTTGAGAATAATGTCCACCAGGTGGTAGAGGAGCCTGCCCTTGAGAATATTGCTCACCAGGTCGTCTACTGCTTGGCTGTACAATCAAGATGATACATTAGGTGAACCTAGTTAAGAATTGAAAAATAACAGATATCTGTAGCATACGTAAGTGTAACCTCCCATACTGCACCCCCATGAACATTTTAAGATAGCACGGGAGTATTTTACGATTTTTGCCAATACCTCTCCAGTAGCTATTTTGTATTCTTTTCACAGATTTGCCAGAGCATACCCCATTTACCTATTCAAATAAATTCAAAAACAACGCTCTTGTACTTCTGAGATGAAAGCTACTACCCGCTGGCCTGGGTATAACCAACCCCCACCCCCTGCCCGCCCAAACCAAACCAAAATAAACAAATGCGCACACAAAACAAAAATATCCAGCTTACATGAAACATGGGCTGTGAATTCATCTGAGTGATACCCGGATTCTGAAAGTTAACATTAGAGGTGATTTGTGGTTGATATTGCATCTGCATTGAAGGCCTGGGTTGTGGAGGTAAAGGCGGTTGTAGCATTTGGTGGGAAACACCAGTTGTTTGCATTGGTCGCTGTAAATGGCCAAGCATAGGAGGCATAGGGGGTTGATGGCTAGATGGATGCTGTGACCCAAAATGATGAGGAAGTGAAGGCATATTAGGACCTTGAGAAGATTTTGGGTGTGACATTTGTGTTGCTTGTGGGATAACATGGCCTCTAGACGGTTCAATTGGTTGCGCTGACGTAGGCTGTGAAATGATACCTTGAACAGGATTCGATGTTGTTGGCATTGGAGGTGGAATTAGTGGTTGCTTCCTTACAGGATTTGCCTGAGATAAGTTTGCTTGACCCTGCAAACCTACTTGGCTGGAGACCGACTGAGCAACATGGGCATCTGTCTTAATAGGGGGTGACGGCTGCTGAATACTTGAAGCCTGAGACGAAGTGTGTCAGTTTATATGTTTTCTGGTGACAAAAGTACAACTTAAAACTAAGGTCAAATCAATACCATACCGCTTGTGAGGGCTTCACCATACCAAGCATAATTTGTGCCTGTTGAAGCAACAATTAAAATAGCATCAGTATATCAATGGAAGCAAATCATCGATAGAGATACATCAAAAGCTAACTAACTGACACCCTACTAGCCCTAAATAGTTAATGGTTATGCTTACCAGTTGACATTAAGAATTAGTAAGATGAGTTACATACACTGACCATACCAAAAGCTAAGATTCAAATCCTGTGGAAGTCAAATACTGCTATATACAATAAAAAGGAAATGCCAAAGAAAAGAAAACATATTCGGTTTGATTAAATTCTAGACTCAGTTAGATTCATAAGCCAAATCAGCTTCACATAGTTCAGTACAACGCAGATGGAAACTCAGGCTCTGCTTCAAAGCTCCTATGCAACAGACTAAGTAGGGTTTTGCCAGACATCATTGCTCCTATGCAAGGAGGGTTTATCAAAGGAAGGAGTATTGTTGAAAATATACTCATATGCCAGGATTTGATCAGACACTACAACAGGAAGCTATGCTCACCTAGGGCTCTTTTTAAAATGGACCTACAAAAGGCCTATGACACAGTTGAATGGGAATTTCTGCACCAAATGCTGCCTGGTCTTCAGTTCCCCAGTCATATCATAAACCTGATCATGTAATGTGTAACCACTGCAACATACTCTTTGACTCTAAATGGTGACAGTTTTGGGTTGTTTCAAGGGAAGAGAGGGCTTAGGCAAGGGGACCCTCTCTCACCTCTGCTCTTTACCATTTGTATGGAGTACCTGACCAGGCTGCTCATGCATACTACAACCACCATGCCTTTCAAATATCATCCCATGTGCAAGTCAATGAAACTTTCTTGTCTGATGTTTGCAGATGACCTTTTACTCTTCAGTAAAGGTGATAAACAGTCCATGGTGATCCTTCTTAGGACTTTTGCTACTTTCTCCCATACCTCTGGGTTGAAACCAGGTAAATCAAATGTCTATTTCAATGGAGTCCCAGCTTATCTTAGACAAGAGATCACTAATCTGTCTGGCTGTAATGAAGGGCAATTGCCTTTCAAATATCTTGGGGTTCCTATAAAACCTACTCAACTTAATTTGAAGAATTGTCAACCTTTGATTGAGAAAGTAGTTGAAAGAATTAGAAGATTGGGAACTAGGAAATTGTCTTATGCAGGAAGACTGACCTTGGTCAGATCTGTCTTGTCCACTCTTCATAGATATTGGGCTTCCATTTTCATCCTACCTAGCTCAGTCATGAAGCGTATTGATGCTATATGTCGAAATTTCCTTTGGGATGGGACAGCAGAATACATGAGAACCCCTTTAGTAGCTTGGGACAGAATCTGCACTCATCATAAGGAGGGGGGTCTGAGCTTGAGAGTCTCAGCTCTCTGGAATACTGCAGTAATAGGTAAGTTGGCATGGTGGGTGACCAGCTGCCCAAACAAACTCTGGGTGCAGTGGGTACACCATAATTACCTGAAATCCACTAATTGGGATGACTACCAGCCACCTCATGATACTAACTGGTGTTGGAAGAAGATTTGCAAGGTTAAGGATAAACTGAAAGATGGATATACTGCTACTGGATGGACTATTACTGGTCCTAACAGCTACACCATTGCTAAAGGATACACATGGCTGCGTGGGGACAAACCAGAAGTGGAATGGTACAGATTGGTATGGAATAGATGGGTGATTCCAAAGCATAGCTTCACTGCTTGGCTGCACCAGCAACAAGCATTCAACACAAGAGCAAAACTGTACTCTCTGAATATCTTAACTGAAGACTCTTGCTGCATTTGTGACTCTGAAACTGAAACAGTACAACACCTCTTCTGTCAATGCAAATACAGTGAACTGATACTACATGGGATAGCAGCCTGGTGTGGTTTTAAACCACAAACTTCTCTGGATAATCAATGGAGGATGCGTATTAGAGGGACTAAGCTTCAAAGAGCCATCAAAAATAGTGCAATCAATGCAGTTATTTACCATGTATGGAGGCAGAGAAATAGATGCAGGAATGAGCACAGTATACTTAGACCATCTGTTGTAATCAATGTTATCAAGCATGAGTTGAGTAGCTACATTAAGAGCAAGAGTCAGGATAGAATGCAGACCAAAGACAGGGCTTACATTAGCTCTCTTGGCTGATCTTTTGTAATTATCTTTTGATCTATATACACTTACCTTTAACCAAAAAAATAAAAACTCACGCTCTGCTGTTGATTAACAATTTTACTCCTATTAGATAAAACAGTCAATGTTACTTTGATTCTTTATCTCTTTACCATGTATGCCTGTGTTTGACATTCGACCCTTAGACACATCATTTGAAGGCAAAATCAGGGCTTTTGTTTCCATAAAGTAGCCGAATCTCACACTTGGACACGCACCTATGGGAGATAGGTCTATCTGATTTAGAGTTACATTTTTAACAATAACCTATGTAGAAAGCAAACTAGAAACACTGCCAAGTAAACTGCTACGAACTTTTAACAATTAAGGAGATCAAAGTATGGAGCTCTAAAGAGGGCAAACATCAAAATTATCGAGTACAATAGATTCATAAGCATGTGGAGTGGCTGAAAAAGTTTATATTAACACTACAAACAACTCAGGAAACAGCAATATGACCCAATAGCACGCATCCGAAAATGAAATAACTTACAAATTTCAGACCGAATTTACATTAGGTGGAATTTTAGGGGAAATAGACACCAAAAATAAACGTAAAGCAAAAGGTGGAACAAACTAAATCCTAAAAACAGAAATCTATCACTAATTGTAGCTCTATAAAACTAGAAACAATAGGATATGCTAAAGAATTAACCATTAGGCGCCTCAAAAGAAAACCATTTTGTTAGAACCTCAGGACGACCCATTACCTGCTGTTGTAGAGACGCGTTTCCTCATGAATCGTGATCCATAAATGATAATTACTCCGTCCATCTCACTTTTATTGTCCCCTTTTCCTTCAAATTCAATCGCACAATTATTGTCCCCTTTCTAAGTTTAGTAAGACAAAACTTTAGTATCCACCATAACCACCATAAAATTAGGACCTCAACTCTTCTTTCATTAAGCGGTAAAGTCGGTAATTCATCACTTTTCCTTAAACCCTCTCAAAATAGAAACGGGGACAAATAATAATGGGATGGATGGAGTATAAGACAGATGACAATAATAAACATCAATCCCACCAACTTGCTCCTAGACTGCCTAAACTACATCAAACAGAGTCTTTTCAAGGGAAAAGCACGCCAGATTCCAGTACATAAATACTTAGAGACCTCCGTCAGACAATTAATCGAGTCCTTAGAACCTTTAACGTTATAAGGCCTAGGGCTCAAAAGTTAATTCTTCAACAAAGTGACAACTGACTAGCATGCCAGATTGGAGGTTGTGCTCTTCATTTCTGGGAACAGATTAGTATAAAGTTTCAGCGTCAAGTTTGTAAGGACTCCTAAAAGCCATACGCTTCACATGTCACCTGATTTTATATCTGCTCGACAAAATTCCAAGTAAAACTCCATCTACTGTCTTTAAAAACTTTTAAAAAATCTGATTACGTAGAATAAGAAGGCAAGAGTCATCCAATAAGAGAACCATTTGAACATCACACAGAAAGAGCAAAATATACAACTTAATTACATATCACAAATTCTCATTGTAGACGGAGGGTATCCGTCACAAGGAGAAGACGGATACCATTTTGTCTCACAAAATGCCCATTTAGAAGAGAGAGAGGAAAGCACATGGGGTGCCCCACCTTGTCCCCATATTCGTTTTGTGAGTGTCATTATCCGTCTCTCCACCCGACCCGTCACAAGCAAGACTAACTGATTACATATATCCAAAAAGCCACTTGGACAATGCACTACCATCACCATTTACCATCACCTTATATGACTACCACTTTCCAGTTAGACACTTTATGAGGCATTAGCCCTAAAAATTCAGACGGGTGAGCCCAAAATTTTAAACCACAGCATAATTCCTTCACCCTTACGCTCACGACCTAAATCCAATGCCTAATTCCCCCTAGTGACACGACCTAAATCTAAAACTCAAATCACTTTCTAATTCACATGCACTCCCTATAAAGGATAAACCCAACAAACCATACGATCACGGTATCGGGATACTACTCATCCTAATCCCTAAGACCATCCGCATCTATAACTATGATATTTTCATCATAATCACATTCGCGATAAACAGTAGTAAAATCAATCAAATAAATTGAAATAAACAAAAACAAAACCCTAATTGAACCTGAAAGAGGCCTCTGGTTAAAAGAGGATTCTGAACCAAAATCTGTCGAGCTTGGTGTTGATTTTGATTAATTAATGCCTGTAAAACAACACAATTTAAGCATAATCGTAGATAATTAGGGATAAATATGGATGATAAAAATAAAATTAGAAGATGATTAAAAATTGAAGGAGGGAAATAGTAGGATAGAAATGAACCTTCATCTGAGACATGATTTCGTAAAGTTGAGTAGTCGACATTCCGGCGAGATTAGACGCCATGCCATCGCCGGAGAGTTGGTTTGCCGCCATTGTTGTGTTTAGTGTTACGTGAGCCAACTTTGATGGATTGAGTGGGTCGGTTATCAACTTATTGGTATGGTGGGTTGAAGCTCCAGAAAACTCGAGCACTCAAACCTCAAAATTAGTTCGGTCAAAGCGATTTTGAAAGGCTTGAATTAAATTTGAATCAATTTCTATCGAGCTTGGGTAGAAGTGTATAAGTAATTTTTTAGAACGTATAAATGTGAAATAGTTTAGTTTTTAATGTTATGTGAGATAGTGTTTATGAGTTACTTATAACTTGAGTTCAACTTTTGACTTCTTTTACACAAAAAATAAAATTTTAAAAAGTAATACAAAATTTTAAATTTAGTAAAAAGTGAATATCTTATAATCATCATTATATATATATATATAAAAGCAAAATGTAAAACTGCTGATGTGGCGCAAACAGATTTCAGAATTAGGCTAATGAAGCTCTCTCATTCAACCTCATAATTTCAAATTTTTTCTGCCAATAACGTGAATAATAGCAGCCATGTCAGCTTCCATTAAATATCAACTTATTAATTAATATTCCAACCATATAATTACTTAAATTTCTCTTTTTTACCTTATTTATCTTTTAGTCTTTCTCTTTCCTAAATCTTATTTTATCTCACTTAATCTTTTTCACCCCTTGGAAAGTTATAAGTTTACATTTTTTAATTATATTTTACGCTTTTCAAGTTATACGTTAAACTTTTAATGTCAATATGTTCTTATATATCTTATGTTATAGATATACTTTTTTATTTTTCTTTAAATAAAGTATTTAAATATACACCACATATATTATTAGTATATCTAACAACTTTAATTGATCATTTCCCGTCAAAATTAAAATTGAACAACCCGTGAATTTTCACGGGTGTTACGCTAGTATTTTAATAAAATAGAATATATGTAAGTTCGAAATCAGTTGTTCATTGCTAAATATTTTATCTTATATATACCTTAATAAAGGGTATAGCTAAATTGGGCCTTGGATCCGAATAATTTGTTTGAGTTTGGTTTTAGAATTTAAGAGCCGTTTGGTTAGAGGTCAATAAAAGAGTGAAAGCGAAACAAAGTTACTCATTCCCTTTGTTGTTGTTTGTTTGACACAAACAAAGGAATGAAACTCCCTCTGTAATACCCCGTATTTTAGCCTTGGTCAACGACAGTCAAACTATGTTTTATACAAGTATTTTAAATGGAATGTTTATAAAGCATTTTACGTAAACTATTATTATTTTATAAATCGTATTTTTACGATTATTTTGTTTTTGATAATCATTTTATATTTGATGATTATTCATAAAATGTCATTTCATTCGTTTCTTTATTTTGATAATATATTTATAATTAAATATATTTCCTATTTTATATTTATTTCTCAGTTATCCTTATTTTATTATTTAAGTCGTAATTATATTTAAACTCAAACTTTTATATATTCTTGTGCAAATACTAATAATTTTATATTCTTATGATTAATTTAATTAATATTTACATAATTTAATTAATATAATTATTTATATGTCTCGTTAATTTTAAGTTACAGGTTAAAGATCGGGATGTAGTCGTATATTACCTCGGGATGCGTGATGGGCTATGGGCTCGGTTTGGGGTTGAGAGGAAACAAAACCCTACCTTACACTACTTCTATGTCGACTTAGAGCTGATCAAATGGCCAGGCTCGGTGACCCGACCTGGCCCAGTCCGATTTTTCTCGGGTTTGGGCCTAATAGTTAGGCCCAAAAAGCCTGTGGCAAGGCCCAAATAAGCTCGATATAAATATAGGGCCGAGTTTGGGCCAAACTAAAGGCCCGATTTTTGGCCCGGCCCGACCCGAAATTATTTTTTTAAAAAAAAAAATTCAAAAGTTGGAATCGTATATCATATCACACTAATAATCTAATATCGCTAATACATTGAATTATCAACTTTGCAGATATTTTGATATTTTTATCGTACACCTTTAGCTAGTCAGTATGCTACTATTTTTTTGTCAACTCATAAATTATGTATGGTACTATGAGATTGTTCTCTTACAAAAAGAGTCGAAGTCAAGCACCTAAGACTTGAAAATTTTATTTCGTTACTAATTGTTTGATCACATATCCATTTTTAATTGTTTCGTAATGTATTATTTTGGCCCGTTTGGCCCATTTTGGCCCGAGGCCCATTACAGCCCGGGCAATTATGGGCTTGGGCCAAAAAAATTGGCCCACCTCTTTGACCCGGCCCGGCCCGCATATTTGGGTCGTTTATTTAGCACGAGCCCGGCCCAAACCCGGCCCGACCCGACCCATGATCAGGTCTATGTCGACTAAAACAACCCTGCCTCCGTATAACTCTTCTACATCGGCTAAACTACACCTAAACCCTACTTTCTTGTTGTGTCATGGATTGAGAAGAGCAAAAGAGAGAAAATAAAAAAATATAAAAAAAGAAGCATCCCCATCGTCATCATCTTCATTGCTCTCCTACGCGGTAAGTTTAGATCGTTGTTTCTCACAACTTAACAAACCATCGACTTAGTATTTGCTGGCCTAGAGTATTCTTTATAGGACCCTTAACACCCTTACCACCGTCAATCAGTCATAGAACCACCGTGGGTGTCTCGACAGCCGCCATTAGTGTCGACAATAACATTGTTTATTCGTGTTCTGTTCATGTTTCAATTGCATTTTCGATTGTTGTTTTGGTCTGGTCTGATTCTGAGTACGAGGGCTTGGGTAGTCGAAGTAGGATATGTATAGATTGTTTTGGTTGTTATGGGGTGGAGCGTGGTGGCGGAGCACCACCAGAAACCAGGTTGTTTAGAGACGGGAGAATAGAGGGGAAAACAGGGGTTTGTGATTCGTGACCAGTGGCACCACCATAAACCGGGTTGTTTAGAGACGGGAGAACAGAGGGAAAACAGGGGTTTGTGATTCGTGACCAGCGGTTTTCATAGTGTCAGTGTCGGGGGTCGTTGGGTAGATACTAGCAGCAGTAGGCTAATGACGTTGATGTTACTACTTTAGGTTGACCACCTGAGTGTAGTGGCGGTGGACAGTGGTGGCAGGAGTGGCCACCACGATGTGTTCAGCGAAAAGCAGGGCCAAAGAGATGGCGTGTGAACATGAGTTTGAAAGGAGTGTTCCTCGTGGTGGGGACCACGAGGAGGCGTGAGACAGTTTTGACATAGGTCGTCGGAGTGTGGTGGTTCTGTTTAGGTGGTAGGAGTGGTGGCTATGGTGAGTGGTATGGTGGTGCTGGCGTGTAAAAGAAAAGAAACAAACAGCAATCGTTTTGGTCGCGTTGTGTGCAAGCTGTTTAGAGTTGTCGTGGTTGCTGCTATGGTGGCTCTGGGTGGTGGCTCAAGGGTGGAGTTTGTAGCTGGTAGTACATACTTGAGGTTGGGGTCAGTGGCAGAGGTCGTGAGGGTCAAGGTATGTAGTGGTGGTGTCGGGAAATGGCTGCAACAAAAACCGAGTTTTCGCATCTTGCTTTTGTGTCATGATCAGTAAATTTGTGTGGGGGCTCTGATACGTTGTATGTTGATTGTTATTATTATTATTATTATTATTATTATTATTATTATTATTAGCATTAATATTATTATTGTTATGGTTGTTATTAAACGGTTAGTATTAGTATGGTTAATATTAGTAAATGTTACTTATGTTTTTAATTATTATGTTATATGTTTTTATAGTTTGGTAATATAATTGATATATAGTTGGTAATAAGTAATTTGTGATATTGTATGGTGATAATTATTTCTATGTGGTCATGATTAATAAATGAGAACAAGATCAAATAATTAATTAGTAGTGTTTGGTCGTATGAGTAGAATTTAATATTAAGTAATTTTTATAGGAACGGAATTCGAAGTGGAGTATTTCTAAACGGTGTTTGCTTTTCACACTTGCTATTCCAGGTAGGATACACTTATACTATACTCTGTGATGTGTTACTAATGGATGATGCATTATATGTTATGGATGCAATAATTGTGATTATATAAGCATGATGATTAATGGTTGGTTATTTTATTATTACATTCATGAGCATAGCATATGCATTGATTACTGAGAAAATTTAAAGAATGGTTATTGTTATGATATAAAGCTCAGGGTGGTCTGCAAGCCAGGCCTGGTGTCTTCAGCTTTATGCTGGAAATCGACGACGTTCGATGATACTCTGTCGGGAGGTTCGGTATGGGTTGGTGTAAGGGTCTGAGAATGAGATTGAGAATGAGCTCGAGCATATCATGGCATTTGCATATCATATCTGTTGCATTATAATTTTGTGTTATCCTACTCGACCGCGAGCTTGACAGTGTATTCGTGTGACACCTACGATGATCCGGAATGGGGAGTCGACTTTACAGGAAAGAGACATATGAGCTAGGAGTCGGGGCAGGAATGTGAGATGCAGACTTTGGACCGACTTAGAATTATATCGCATCTAGAGAAGTCATCAGCTGTATTTTCTTTTCCACTGAGCATTAATTGTAATATCAAAAGTTTAAATTTAATCAGTTTTATATAAAGTACTTTGGTTTGTTTTACTTTGTTATTCACTAACTCGGACATTCCGAAATGGTAACAGCTCTATTTATTTGCGAATGTCTTGCTAAAGCCTCTTAAATAAATAGGGGTGTTACACCCTCCCTTAGCCCTCAATCCATCTAATTCCTTACCCCCACCCCCGAGGATATGAGATTTCATTACCCTTGTTACCCTTCAACCACTCTCTTCACCTACCACCACACTTACAACTACCACCACAATAGCCATCACCAACCCCATCACCGCCGCCACCCCCACCACTACCACCATCACCACCACCACCGTTGTGACACCTCCACCACCATGACACCCCACCACCATCACCGTTGTAACCACCACCGCCGTGACATATCTACCACCACCATTGCCGCCACCGCTGACACCCCCACCACCATCGCCGCCGCCGCCACCATTGCCGCCATGACACCCCACCACCGCCACCACCGCCACCACCGCCATGACACCTCCACCTCCCCCACCGCCATGCCACCTCCGTCACCATCACTACCGCCAATATATAAATGGTTGTTTGTGGTGGTGTGTGTTAGTGGTAGAAGTGAGTGTGAGTGAACCATTAGTTCTCTTTCTTAAAGTAACCAAACAACCAATTAGGTTTTAGGTAATCCCTTTCCTTTACCCCTCTTACCCTTTCTTATTTCCTTTCCCTTTCCCTTTCTCTAACCAAACGCCCCCTTAATTTTTTTTAATGATTTTGGAAAGAATAAGAAATAATGTAACGTGTTAATGATTTTGGGACGTATATTTTTATACCCGAATTTTACTCTTTCACATACGAATTTTACAATATTCGCCTTGTCATTTTTCATTCAGTCTGAGTCATATTTATATATACTTTAATGCCTCCTCTTAGCATCTTTTGTTACGGTTATTTGATTAGAATTGGTATTTATATGTCACTTTTAGTAGAATATCGATACATATGTATTTCTGTGTTTAAATGCAGAATGGATGCGTTTGTGGAACACAAGATGATATATAGCACCATGGAATTAACAAGACAAAGCACAAGAAGATATCCAAGAACTAAGGAAGAGTAAAGGATAAGAATTGAAGCTAGGCGAGAAATAACAACTTCATATAACTAGTACCTAGTTATAAGGGCCATATCTCAGGCTATGAAAATGATAATCAAGTGATTCCAATTGGAGGTGAAAGTTTATCCTTTTAGCTTCCAACGCCGCGAAAATCGCTTGATTCTGACAAGTAACGAAGAAATGGCGGACGTTTGAAGTTCAGTGCGCGAAACAGGAAGTACGCGTTGAGGTCCCTCGATCGAGGACAACTCATCCTCGATCGAGGAACCTTTTCTCATGAACGCACAGCTACGTCAATAGGTCCCTCGATCGAGTACATCTTGTCCTCGATCGAGGAATATTTCAGTGACGGGTTTCTTTCCGAAAACCTTCCAAAGTCATTCCTTATGTTTTATTATATAAGAGAGTCGTGCCCCCTAGCTAAATCACGCCTTCTTTACCATAGTTTTGTTAGTTTTCTTTCTTCTACATACAATTCTCTCAATAAAATCTAGTTTTAGTTTAGATCTAGCTTTTAATTTATGCATTGCAATTCCGAATCTCGCTTTCTTTACGGTATTCTTCAATCTTTCTTTTAATTAAATTTCAATTATTGTTTTGTATTCCTTAATCATGTTATCAATCGTTTTTCCTCTTGATTTTGTTATTGTTGTTATTATTGCCATGAGTTAGCCTTCTAGGGAGAATGTGGATCTAGGTTGTTGGAAAGGGGTTTACCTTATGAATTGATAGTTAAATTGCCTTGTGTTGTTGTTTAGTATATCGTCTTAATCGTATTAAATCTAATTGATTGATTACCGACCGGAGTTAATGAATTAGTCTTGCATATTATGATTATAACCGACCGGGTTAAGACTAATAAAAGGCAACGATAGCTAAATCGACATAATCTAGTGATAGCGACCGCATGTTAATTTATATCTAAAGGGAATATTGAGTTGACCGATCATATTACCTTCAATAGCACATTAGCCCTGTCAATGATTAAATCTCACCCCTGAATAACAATCTTGTAAACCTGATCCTTAGACTTTCTTTTATTATTGTTTCCCATCTTTTTCACTATTGTTATTAGTTGTTAGTTATCAAATCAATCAAACAACCAAACTTGTGACCCCTTAAGACGGATATAAATATTAACAAACTGAAATTAATCACCACCTCCCTGTGGATACGATACCCTAGCTATTTGTTAGTAGTAATCTAAGATTACTTTAATATAGGTGATACGACTTTAGCCTTATCAAATTTGGCGCCGTTGCCGGGGAGGCAACTAATTTCTATTTGTTTTTGCTTATTTTTGTCTTTTTGTCTCAAGGGACATTCGTTCCTTGAGGCAGTTTTACTCTTTTCTTGTTGTTTCTGTGTATGCCCAGATCTAACAGGTTAGAGATTGTTCCTTTCAGTCCCGTACCCAAAATAGCCTTCCGTGCTCGACAGAGACTTCAGAGAAAAGAAAGTCAAGTGGAAGACTTGAGTACATTTGACTTCGAGCAGTTTACCTTTGTAGAAGATCATACCTTTGAAGAGGACACACTAATTTCTACATCTATCCTCTCCGTGGCACTCAGAATTTCGACTCTTGCTAGTCATTCTGAGCCCACTTTGGCTTCTATTCCCAAGGGTTTTAAACTCCCTACTACTGATAAAGGGACGTCTGAAATCAAGCCTTCTTACATTAGCCTTGTAGAACGAAACCTTTTTGGTGGTAAGGCTGGAGAAGATCCAGCTAAGCATATGGAGAAATTTGTTACTTATTGTTGTTCTATCCCTCTGACTGCAGGTGTAACTCAGGATCAAGTGAAGCAGACTTTATTTCCTTTCTCCTTGAAAGATGATGCAGTAGAGTGGCTGCAAGAGTTAGATACGGAAGCAACCTCCATCAAGGATTGGATCTCTTGCCCTTACCTTTTTACAAAAAGGTATTTCCCTCCACAAAAGACGAACAACTTGAGAGGGCAGATTACAAGCTTCAAACAAAGGCCCACCGAAAATCTATATGAAGCTTGAGTCCGTTTCAAGAGGCTAGTTCGATCAGTTCCTCACCATGGTTTCGAGATTTGGTTCCTTTGCAACCAGTTTTACAACGGTTTGTATGACGATCACCGTGCTTTGCTAGATTCTTCAGCCAACGGTAGGTTCCAAAATAACACCTTCGATGATCAAGCCTGGAAACTGATTGATGAGATGGCCACCCATACCTCTGAATATGGCAATCCAAGAGGTAGTACAAGGGGAGTTGGGTCAGATGGAGCTATTAGAGCTCAGCTAGAAGCCCTCGCGGCTCAAATTGTGGAGTTACAGACTACCCAATCCTTGGGTAGGCAACATACGGTTCATGCCATGGTTCACCAAGAGGTGCCTTGTGAGAGATGTGGTATTGATGGCCACATTGCAGCCAGATGTATGAGCTCCATTGAGCAAGTACATGCCTTCCAGTCCTTCCGACAAGGTGCTTCTTATCAACAATCCATCTATGTTGCTCCTCCCTTTCGTGGTAATCAACCACCACAAGTGTAACAACCCGACCCACCACGGTCGTACCACACCCCCAATAAGATGAGAGGTATGCCTTTGGTCCCATTATTTTGTTGGAGCTAGTATCCTCAACATTTAGTGCGACAACACGTATAAATCTCTTAAAGGAACACAGGGTATACTTTGTATTTTAGCCAGTTGATTCACGTTTATCAATAACGGTTGGCTTGCTAGAAAGTTTGACGTTATTGTCATACAGATGGCGGTAATCAACTGGTCCCTAAGAGTCACACCTAAAGGATGGAATCTGAGAGATATGATTAGATAAAATTGTAATCATATTGATACCCTATACCACTAAACGGTTAGTCAATGTAATGATGATATAATTATTTAATACTGATTAAATAATATTAGTTAAGACGAATTAAAATGTTAATTCGTAATTAAATATAAAATGTTATATTTAATTATGTGTAATGAAATTATTTAATAAAGATCAAATGATTTAATTAAATATAAAAGGTTATATTTAATTAGTGGATTATAAATATAAAATATTTATAAGATAAAACATTACACAAAAGAGAGCGATATAACCGATTCAATAAAGATAGAATTTTGGTCTGAGCAATTATTAAGTTGTTCAGTTGTTGTGAAGTGCTGTAGGTAGAACCAAATACTGATTTGGGGAATCCTAGTTGATGTCTAATAGCAAGGTTGTTTGCAGCTATAAATAGGACATTCACTCTGCACTTAAAGGTACGAGTTATACGACTACTTCCCTCCTCTCTCTCTAGCTTTCATCTTACACAAAATTAAAGGTAATTTTGTAGTTTCTAGTTAGGAAAGGGTATTTCTGAGGACATATTGGGTTTGTAGTTTCTAGCTCAGGAAAGGGTATTTCTCAGGACATCTTGGGTGCAACGATTAGGAGAATATCTGTTTTGATATCTGATCTTAGGCCTTTGCAAGGACAGAAGGTTAATTCTTGATCCCTATCTTTGTATCTTGTTCTTCGTTTACGGCCATAAATCGTACATTATAAATTTGTTATAATCCTTCATATAAAGTATTGGGAATATATAAGAATATTTTCCCACAAGTGGTATCAGAGCATAAGGCTTACGAATTTTATTTCTTGTATGATTTTCATAAACGTTTTGAGAGAAAAAAAAACAGCCGTTGCAATTTTCTTAGCCGAGACATATTTAATTTTGTTTTTCGTTTTCCTTTTTTGATTTATTATTGTTGTTGTATTAATCAGTTAAGATGACAATATAATAAATTTGTAGATGTTTTAATTTAATAAGGATTGAGTTAAAACGTAAAAGGGAATCGTCTTGAATGTTCTTGAACGAAATAATTTGTTAAATAATCGATCCCATAATAATCTTGATATTCGTCTTAAGAGGTTAATTTGAATTATTAAGATTATACCAATGTCTAATAAAGATTAGATTTTGAATGTTATCGATCTTGTATTTTAGCAACCCGACATTATTTTTCAAGTTCATATGTTTTTTTTATTTAAAAAACGGTACTGTTCACCTCCGGCGGTACTGTTCACGCGAAATGGGGATGGATGAGGCAATGCTCGCCATGAAGTTCGAGAGAGGGTTAACCATCGCTGTTAAGAAAAGGCTTATTGTAGCACCACCCACTACTGTCCGTGATATCTATTTACGGGCTGGGGCAGTTGAGAGGCTCGCTGACATGATAAGGGAAGAGAAGAAGACAAGGAGTGAAAAGAGGAAGACAAAGACCTTGGGTGAAAATTTGGGGTCGAAAAAGCAAAATTCTAATCGGTACAGTGGTTATTTTACCAACAGTACCTCAGCAAGTGCAAGGAATCAGAGTGGAGGAAATTACAAGAGTGGGGGTTCGGTAGCCAGTTCTGTGGGGATAGTGTGCTATGGGTGTGGAAAGACGGGACACAAGCAAGCAGTGTGTCGATCTTCAGGAGGATATCAATCTGGGGGTTATCGTACTCCAACTTCGGGGTGTAATGGGTCCCGCATGAATACTTCGGGAAGTGGAGGATATCGTACTCCTATGTCAGGTTATGGGGGAAATGCGAGGTCTGGTTCTAACAACAACTACCAGAAGAGCTATAACAACTATCAAAACCGTTCCCACCATAACCAGTACAACGGGAGTGGCAACAGCCAGAAGACCGGAACCGAGGGGAACCAGCAGTTAGGAGCAGCCACCAGTAGCCAGAGTGGGGTGAAGACCAGTGGCAAACTCTTTGCCATGGAGAAGCAGGTTGCCAAAGATGATGCCCATGTCGTAACTGGTACTTTTCTTGTGAATCTTAAACCTACATTTGTACTTTTCGATTCCGGAGCTACCCATTCGTTTGTGTCTAGAGAGCATGCTAGGGTGTTAGGGCTTGACATCTATGATTGGATTGAGGATTCTGTAACAATTCCATCCGGTGAATCTGTGTCATGTAATAGAGTCTATAGGAGTGTACCCATCAAGATTGGGGAGGTAGTTTTCCATTGCGATCTTATTGAGTTTCCATTGGGGGACTTTGAGATAATCCTGGGGATGGATTGGTTGGGGAAATATCGAGCTTTTATAGACTGTTACCAGAAGAAAATTTCTCTTAAAGGACCTAAGGGAGTGAGAGTGACTTATAGGGGGTTCGTGGTTAAACCTAAGGTCAAATTCATATATGTTAATACCCTTAAGTCTAGTCTGAGAAAGGGGGATAGTTTGATCTTGTGTTAAATGTGGAACTGTGAGGCGGAGACTCCGAGCGTCAGCGAGATACCTGTGGTGAGGGAGTTTGAAGGAGTGTTCCGGGATGATGATGTTGGGATATATGTCCTCAACAATAGTGCGTTCACATAAGTAAATCTCATGACGAGAATGCGCAAGGGATGATACGAAATTATATTAGTCAACTGACCAATATTAATCAGTAATGATTGGCTAGCTAGAGCTTGACATTACTGTCGTATGATGGTGGTGGTCAGTTGATCCCTTTAGGTCACACCTATAGGACAATTCCCTTAATTGATAAACTGATCAAATGTATATTGATACGAGTTGATCATATTCCTTAAACTCGTATATCGAGAAATCAGAGGTTAAATCTTTTTATAAGAATTATGTTTGAAATTTAAACGTGTCAATTATCAAACATTGAACGGTATTCATGAAATATAGTAATTAGAATGAATAAGGTTGTATATTATTACAAGTGTTGTAAATCGTATTGACGATTAATGAAAATGACCATTTTATATTATTGTAATTTCGAATTACTTGTCAAATTATTAAATGTGATTTATTTAATTTACAAATGATATTTATTTGATAAATATGCATTTTAAATTAAAAACAATTGTTACTTATATTATTATGACACAATGTATGTCACATGTATATACAATTGAACAAATGACAAAATATTAAAATGAGGTCCATTTTACTTGTTAGGGTGCCGGGTAGGTTAAGGGTGTTTAAGGGTTTTAAATTGTGTTTTAAAGTGGTTAAAACACAATGATCACCTAGCATTAACACCTAATTGTTAGGGTTGCATGCCTAGGTCATGGGTAATCTAAAGGAGCACCCACTTTTCCCCTTTCCCATACCCTAGCCGGCCACCCCTTCTCCATGTCTACTTAATTGTAAATTAGTTTACTTAAGGTATGGATGTAAATATAAAATACAACACACTTTCATTCTATTTTTTTAGCCGATAATTTCTAGAGAGAAAATCACTAATAACCTCTAAAATATTATAAGATAATATTACTAATAATTGTATTAGTTTTCATTAGTTCTAAATAGAGATTAGAACACTATTAAGGAAAACCGTTTCTTGCCCTAGCTACTCAAGTCTCGGTTCTTAAGGGTGTCTTGGGTGCATCTTGAAGAAGGTATTGTACTTGGATACTAAGGGTTGGAGGATCATCCTTGCACCATTCTTGTCGAAATAAGTGAGCTTTCGATTCTTTATTCCGCTTTTATTAACATGTGATGCGTGTCTATTTTATGATGTTTTACATCTATTTTTACACGCATTTTGTCGCTCATTTACTATGTTTTAGCATTTATTTCCCAACAATTGTCTACTTTCGTATTTTTATGCTCTTTTGCAGATTTATGCGGAAAAGGGACGATTTTATACCAAATTTATGCCCTCGGGATTTTTTATGACTAAGGACAAGAAGGAACGAAGCCTAGCGCACAATTCAAGGCCTGAAGATAGCTTTAACAAGCAAAGAATCGATCCCCGACATTGCAGCCTGTTTCAAATGGCTATATCTCGAGTTCTAGAGCTGATAATGGAGTGATTCCAGTTGGAGGTGAAAGCTTATCCTCTTAGCTTTCCAACGCCGCAAGAATCGCTTGATTACGATGAGTAACGAAGAAATGACAGCTGTAAGATCGACGCGCGCGGCAGTCCCGACAGTAGGTCAACCGACCTACTATTTAGGTCGACCGACCTACTATTTGAGTCGGCCGACTTTGCCTCTGCTTTGGAAAAGCCCAGAAGATTCCTGAAGCCCGTAAACAGGTCGACCGACCCACTAATTAGGTCGACCGACCTCAGCGCAGACCCAGAAGTTTCCGCAAAGCCCATTAAAGTGCTTAGGTCATTAGGAAACTTTTTATTTCCGCCTATTTAAGCTTAATTACGTAATCTTTCAATAATTCTCAACACTTTTAGTTTGTTCTTCAATCTTTCAACATTCATCAATAAAGTTTGTTCCTTTTTCTGCCTTAATCCTATTTCCGGTAATTACTCTCTCAATTTAAGTTTTATTATTGTTCTTATAATTACTTGTATTCGGTTAAGATAGAATCCCAATCTTTATTATAGATTGCATGTTTAGATTATCATTCATTATGTTTTCCATATTTATTCCCGTTTTCATTGTTGTTTTAGTAATTATGAGTAGCTAAATTCATATGTTAGGATGTAGGGGATGAATATGCGTAGGTAGTATAGGTTCCGAGACGACCTGTAGCAGGGTCGTGGTCGGCCGACTCACATAATGGGTCGGTCGACCAAGGCCGTGGTCGGCCGACTGGGCTAGCCGGTCGGTCGACCCACTCGCGTTTGTTTTCTGTTCGTTTTAATTCGTAAATTATAATACCCTACAATGAGACTGAAAGGAGACTTGTAGGATGTTAGTAATGACCTATCCAAATTGAGAGATACGAGAAGGGCATTGGTTTACACCTTAAGACGGCTAGGTTACTTAAGACTGAAAGGTATGTGACCTAGGATTTAGGAATCACCGTTATTGTTGACACCCAATAATTGTGAGACCTAGGAACTAATAGCATAGGCCGAAAGGAGCTATTAGGTACCACAGACCGAAAGGATATGTTACACCCCTTACGCGACTGCAATACATGTTGACCTTAGGATTTATATTACCTTAGCTATTTATTACCCAAACATCCTAGCATCTCTTTTAATTTAGTTTGAATCTCATCTTTATTTTCTTTTTTTTATTTTTATCTTTGTTTCTAGACTTAGTAACAACCATTAAAACCCCCAAAACTGTTACCCTAAAACATTAACACCAAACAATAAACATTCCCCACCTCTCTGTGGTTCGACCCTGACTTTCACTATCTATTGTTAAAGTTAGGAATTATAAATTTTATCTTTGGTACCCTCAACGACGGGCATAAAATTTTGGCGCCGTTGCCGGGGAGGTGACGCCAGTGTTTATTGTTTGTTGTTTATGTTTTCCCTCTTTCTTTCGATGTCATGACCATCGCCCCTTTCCCACAACTCGAGCATGAACCTTTGTATATCTATTGTGATAGATTAATCTCTTTCCTTTCTCAATCTGACTATCCTATTAGTATTGGGGAGGTTTGTCGTATCTTTTATGATGGAGTTACTGGTAAGACCTTGATCGAGATTGAGAGAAATTGCGGATGGGATTTTCTCGACCTACCCTATGAGAAGCAATGGGAGCTTCTCAAACACCTAATCCGAGCCAGTGGAGATACGGAGAGGTATGAGGGCGTTGATATTAGTAACCCAGATATTCCTGTTGAGTGTGATCCTATCACACCCATTATTGAAGAGTCGCTCATTCTTAAGGATGAGAATGATAGGTTACTTGATTCCCTCTCCCTCCCCGTTGATGATACTGACTTGGATCTAGATACCGCTGATGAGCTAGGAATTCACCCCTTTACTGACCAACCTATTTTTGTAGGTGTTAGTGATGAACATGTTCCTGACACGTTTGAACCTTCGGTTAATGAACCTTGTTTCATGCAGGATTCAGTTGTTGACATTTCTGATGTTTTTGATAATATTAGTGAATGTTCTGCACAAGGATCCTTTACAAAGGATCCTTCGGAAGCTTTGATGTGTTTTGAGGCATGTGCAGGTGAATCTCTTGCTCAAGAGGCTGATTTGGATGCTCCAGAAATTACGACACTAGTGGTAGAGTCTATAAGCGGTAGGAAGAGAGATGTTCTCGATCGAGTAGTACCACTTACTCGATCAAATGATGTAGAGAACAAGATCACTCAAGCAAGTGATCATTTGGCTGAAGAAAAGAGCCCTAAGAAGAAGAAACCGGGAAAGTGTCGGCCCACGACTTGGGAGTCGACAACCCCGGGAGATGGATGGCTAGAGCTATGGATGATGACCCACCCATCTACATGGTGGAGAGAAACTCATCTACCCAAATCACCATAGCTGAAGGAGTAGCCTGTAGTCAGAGCCCTTGGTCAAAGAAACGCCGAATCCTTCGCGGATGACTTCTTCTTTTTGCTCGTTTCTGTTTTTCTTAAGACAATTTTTTTTTTTTTGTTAAGACTTTCTAGTTTGCTTGCTTTAAGGTTTTTTTTTTTTTTTTTTTTTTAGGACAATTTTGCTTTTGTTGCGTAGTTAAGACTTTTGGACTTGGTTCTGGGATCTCGCGCACTTGTTGGGCGCATATTGGATGATTTTTCAGGTTTCAAGAAGAATGACGAAGTTGACACAAGTTCTTCCCGAAGAAAAGAAGACCGCTGTGTAGGCAGAGGAGTCGACCAACTAGAAATACGGGTCGGCCGACCTAATCCCTGCATCCCTGGAATTCCTGCAATCCGCAGAAAGGTCGGTCGACCTGAAACATAGGTCGGTCGACCTACCCGTCCGTCACAGCCTGTTCGTTTCTTCTTCAAGAATTGTGCAACCATCTTGGGTACTTGAGTGGCACTGCTGGCCACCAAAACCTCCCAGCTTACGCTGGTTTGGGGAGGTTTTCTCATGCGCTTAAAAATCCAGTGAGTTCTTTCCTATTTCCTTGGTTTTTACTTTTTTCTGAAACCTTTACTTAGGCTAATGCACAATGGGGACATTGTGCGGGTTGGTTTGGGGAATGGTTTCGTGTCACATGCATTGCATTCTGTCACACGTTTACTGCATTTCTGTATTGCATCGTTCTTTTCTTTATTTTCCTTACATATACAAAAATAAAAAAAAAAATATAGAAAAATTCCAAAATTCCAAAAAATGCACGTTTATTTTAGCATATAGGTCGAGTCGGAACGAGAGTATTTCAAGGATGATCTCTGTTATCTTACATGTTTATGCCTTTACCTTGCCTTCTCAACTTGTTTTTGTATAAGAGTCTTTTGCATATCTACGAGTTTTTGTCAATTTGTATATCTTGAGACTTGACTTATACCTTGGCAACCTACTATACATTCTGAGTTTTTAGAGCTTATTTCCTGGTTTCATTCTTAAACCAGTTGTCTAGGATGTGAGTAGTACTCCCTTTGGAACATGTTACATCAATATGCATAAACATGAACTTGAATTGCTATATACTTGTTTTACTATCTCGTTTTGTGAATCTTGATACGTGCATTTGGGATCCCTTTTCTCTTATTTACCCATAAGCCCTACATAGCCAAATTTGCCTTTTTATTCCCCCAAAACTACATCCCATACTTAGCCTACCCTTCCAAGCTAGTATTTGTGGTCTTTGGTTTGACTTTTGAGGCATCTTGGTTTATATGCTATCTTGAGCAAAAAGAGAAAGAAGAAAGAAAAGAAAGAAAGAAAAGAAAAAGAACAGAAAAATTCAGAAAAAGAAAGAAAGAAAAGAAAAACGAAAAAAAAAGAGATCAAACGTACACAGGAAATAGGTCGACCGACCACCTTCATGGGTCGGCCGACCACCTGACAGCATCAGAATGAAAAAAAAAAATTCGTTCCAAATTCCCTTTCTTTTATGTGTTATCACTCCCGTAACTCATTCAAAATATTTGGGAGTCCTTTCTTATATTTAATGTGAGAGTTGTGCTACAAAAGAGCACTTTCTTAATATCAAAAGTTGTGAAATATGTTGTTGGGAACCGGTTTTACTAGCTTGGCTACTAACCCCACAAATCTAAAAAAACATCTTAACCACTTTTACCTTTTACCTCAAATATCTTTCATCACCTCAATTGCATGTATCCAAGTCACTTAATGGGTTTGTTTTACATAGTTGTAGAATTTTTGTTCATGTTAGATTGCAGACATGTTTTCATGGGTCGCAGTTAGGTGAGTGTCATGACAAATATACTTCTTTATATCTTTTACATATACTCACCCTTTGCTTCATGAGTGTCTCGAGCGTACCGCGAGAGTCCATGGTATAAAGTCTCTATAGTCTTTATGTTTGCAAGTTTGACGACCCTATAACTCGTTTGCATGATTTAAATACTTTCTCATTTTGTACTTGGCATTGGTTTAGACTTACATGTAAATTTCGCTCTGAGATTGAAATCGTTCAATTAGTTAAGATCGAGTCTATTTCTTGCTTGAGGGCAAGCAAGGTTTGGTTTGGGGAATTTGATGCGTGTCTATTTTATGATGTTTTACATCTATTTTTACACGCATTTTGTCGCTCATTTACTATGTTTTAGCATTTATTTCCCAACAATTGTCTACTTTCGTATTTTTATGCTCTTTTGCAGATTTATGCGGAAAAGGGACGATTTTATACCAAATTTATGCCCTTGGGATTTTTTATGACTAAGGACAAGAAGGAACGAAGCCTAGCGCACAATTCAAGGCCTGAAGATAGCTTTAACAAGCAAAGAATCGATCCCCGACATTGCAGCCTGTTTCAAATGGCTATATCTCGAGTTCTAGAGCTGATAATGGAGTGATTCCAGTTGGAGGTGAAAGCTTATCCTCTTAGCTTTCCAACGCCGCAAGAATCGCTTGATTACGAGGAGTAACGAAGAAATGGCAGCTGTAAGATCGACGCGCGCGGCAGTCCCGACAGTAGGTCGACCGACCTACTATTTAGGTCGACCGACCTACTATTTGAGTCGGCCGACTTTGCCTCTGCTTTGGAAAAGCCCAGAAGATTCCTGAAGCCCGTAAACAGGTCGACCGACCCACTAATTAGGTCGACCGACCTCAGCGCAGAGCCGCAGACCAAGAAGTTTCCGCGAAGCCCATTAAAGTGTTTAGGTCATTAGGAAACTCTTTATTTCCGCCTATTTAAGCTAAATTACGTGATTAGGGTTAATCATTGAGATCTATCATCAAGTTCCTAATTCTAGTTTTCATCTTTAGTTTGTAATCTTACAATAATTCTCAACACTTTTAGTTTGTTCTTCAATCTTTCAACATTCATCAATAAAGTTTGTTCCTTTTTCTGCCTTAATCCTATTTCCGGTAATTACTCTCTCAATTTAAATTTTATTATTGTTCTTATAATTAATTGTATTCGGTTAAGATAGAATCCCAAGCTTTATTATAGATTGCATATTTAGATTATCATTCATTATGTTTTCCATATTTATTCCCGTTTTCATTGTTGTTTTAGTAATTATGAGTAGCTAAATTCATATGTTAGGATGTAGGGGATGAATATGCGTAGGTAGTATAGGTTCCGAGAGGACCTGTAGCAGGGCCGTGGTCGCCCGACTCACATAATGGGTCGGTCGACCAAGGCTGTGGTCGGCCGACTGGGCTAGCCGGTCGGTCGACCCACTCGCGTTTGTTTTCTGTTCGTTTTAATTCGTAAATTATAATACCCTACAATGAGACTGAAAGGAGACTTGTAGGATGTTAGTAATGACCTACCCAAGATTGAGAGATACGGGAAGGGCATTGGTTTACACCTTAAGACGGCTAGGTTACTTAAGACTGAAAGGTATGTGACCTAGGAGTTAGGAATCACCCTTATTGTTGACACCCAATAATTGTGAGACCTAGGAACTAATAGCATAGGCCGAAAGGAGCTATTAGGTACCATAGACCGAAAGGATATGTTACACCCTTTACGCGACTGCAATACATGTTGACCTTAGGATTTATATTACCTTAGCTATTTATTACCCAAACATCCTAGCATATCTTTTAATTTAGTTTTAATCTCATCTTTATTTTCTTGTTTTATTTTTATCTTTGTTTCTAGACTTAGTAACAACCATTAAAACCCCCAAAACTGTTACCCTAAAACATTAACACCAAACAATAAACATTCCCCACCTCTCTGTGGTTCGATTCTGACTGTCACTATCTATTGTTAAAGTTAGGAATTATAAATTTTATCTTTGGTACCCTCAACGACGGGCATCAACATGCATAAGATCTAAATAATACCTAATTAAAATGTTAATTAACCATTTCATTAGTATGACTAAGTTTTTAGGGTTTGAGACCTTAAAACCTAATAGATGTGTCAGGGTTGCCACCTAAAAGAGAGGTCGACTTTTCTATCGATCTAAAGCCAGGAGCCGGACCAATATCAAAATCACCGTACCGTATGGGACCAAAGGATATGGATGAATTAAAGAAGCAATTGGATGAATTGGCTGAAAAGGGATTCATCCGACCTAGTGTGTCATCCTGGGGAGCACCAGTATTTTTTGTGAAGAAGAAAGATGGAAGTCTGAGGCTTTGCGTTGACTACCGGGAGCTGAACAATGTGACCGTTAAGAACCGCTACCCTTTGCCTAGAATTGATGATCTATTCGACCAGTTGAGTGGAGCCGGAGTTTTCTCAAAGATTGATCTGAGATCGGGTTATCACCAATTGAGGATTAAAGATGAGGATATCCCCAAGACCGCTTTTAGAACAAGGTATGGCCACTACGAATTCGTAGTTATGTCGTTCGGGTTGACTAATGCACCAGCAATTTTTATGGATTTGATGAACCGGGTATTCAGCCGTACGTGGATAAGTTCGTGGTTGTGTTTATCGACGACATACTAGTGTATTCCAAGAATGAGGAAGAGCACGAAGAGCACCTGAGAGCAGGACTGAAAACGTTAGAAGAGAATGAATTGTATGCCAAGCTAAGTAAGTGCGAGTTCTGGTTAAAGAAAGTAGCCTTCCTGGGTCATGTGATTTCCAAGGAAGACTTGTATGTGGACCCTAGTAAGATCAAAGCGGTGACCAGATGGCAAAGCCCGAAGAATGTGGGTGAGATCCGAAGTTTCTTGGGATTGGCTGGGTATTACAGGAGGTTCGTCAAGGATTTCTCCAAGTTAGCCATGCCGTTGACATCGTTGATGAGTAAGGAGAACCGTTTCGTTTGGGATGAGAGTTGTGACAAGGCGTTCTTAACTCTTAAGGAACGCCTGACAACAGCTCCTATCCTTGCCTTACCTGATGGGAGCGATAATTTCGAAGTTTATACCGACCCATCTAAGCATGGTCTGGGGTGTGTATTAATGCAGAATGGGAGAGTGATAGCGTATGCTTCCCGTCAATTGAAGACCTACGAGGAGAATTACCCTACTTATGATTTGGAGTTGGGGGTCGTGGTCTTTGCACTGAAACTGTGGCGCCATTACCTTTACGGAGCCACATTTAAGGTGTTCTCTAACCACAAAAGCTTGAAGTACATCTATACCCAGCGAGAGTTGAATATGAGACAAAGGAGGTGGATAGAGTTGATTGGCGACTACGATATGCAAATTATCTACCATGAAGCCAAGGCTAATGTGGTGGCCGATGCCTTGAGTAGGAAGTCCGTTCATGCATTAAGTAGTGCCAGATCAAGGGTGAGACTGCATAGTGAGTTGGGAGAAATGGGAATTTACATGATTCGGAAAGGGGATACTCTTAGTGATCTAACAGTGGAGCCAGAGTTATATGGAGAAATCAGAGGATTGCAAAAAGAAGATTTGAGAATTCATAAGTGGCGAGGAATGATCGAGGGAAGTGGTAATGAGACCGAGTCCAAATTCAGTATCCATTCTGACGATAGCTTGAGATTCAGTGGGAGATGGTGTGTTCCGGATAATGATGAGTTCAAAAAGAAGATTTTAACTGAAGCTCATGCTACGCCATACTATGTTCACCCAGGGGGTGATAAGTTATACAAAGATCTCAAGAAGATGTTTTGGTGGCCCAATATGAAGAAGGAGGTTGCCGAGTTTGTGTCGCGGTGTCTGACGTGTCAAAGGATAAAGAGTGAGCATAAGAGACCTCAAGGCAAGATCCAACCACTAGATGTGCCTGAGTGGAAATGGGAGAATATTTCTATGGATTTCATCGTGGGGTTGCCTCGAACCCAGAAGGGCAATAACATGATCTGGGTAATTGTTGATAGGTTGACCAAGTCTGCTCACTTTATTCCAATGAAAGATACCTGGAGTAAGGCTGAGTTGGCAAAGTCATATGTGCAGCATGTGGTCAAGTTGCATGGCATTCCCAAAGATATTGTTTCTGATCGCGACTCGAGATTTATCTTTAGGTTTTGGCAAGAGCTGCAGTCCGCGTTGGGCATGCAGTTAAAGATGAGTACGGCTTTTCATCCAGCTACAGATGGTCAGACGGAGAGAACAATTCAGACTTTGGAAGACATGCTGAGAGCTTGTGTGCTGGAATTTGGAGGATCATGGGAAGAACGATTGAGGTTGATAGAGTTCTCATATAACAATAACTACCATGCTAGCATTGGTATGGCCCCTTTTGAGGCTTTGTATGGGCGGAAGTGCCGGAGTCCTGTATGTTGGGATGATCGAGCTGATGCTGTGGTTCTAGGTCCGGAGATGATTCAAGAGATGGTTGAGCAGGTCCAAATAATCAGACAGAAAATGAGGGCTGCCCAGGCCAGGATAGACAGAAGAGTTATGCAGATCTCAAGAGGAGCGACATTTCATTTGAAGCAGGAGAGAAAGTACTACTGAAGGTATCTCCAATGAAGGGGGTGATGGGGTTTGGGAAGTGTGGCAAGCTGAGTCAGAAGTTTATTGAACCATTTGAGATTTTAGACAGGGTTGGGGAGGTGGCATATCGATTAGCTTTACCTCCAGCCCTATCCAAGGTCCATAATGTGTTCCATGTGTCTCAATTAAGAAAGTATGTGAGTGACCCATCGCATGTGTTGAGCCATGAGATAATTGAGGTAGATGAACAACTTGCCTATGTTGAGACTCCGAAAGAGATTATGGATAGGAAGGTTCGAAAGACTCGGAATGGAGAGACAGTGTTAGTGAAGGTCTTGTGGAACAATCACAACATGGAAGAGGCTACTTGGGAGGCGGAGGCGGCCATGAGGGAGCGCTACCCACAGCTGTTTGTTTGAGGTAAGTTACGGGGACGTAACTCTTCTTTTTAGGGCGGTAGAATGTAAGATTCCATGTGTTAACTTGATTATGTCATGTTGTGAGTATGGTTTTGACGACTTGAGGGGATGAACTTCGGGACGAAGTTCTTTTAAGGGGGGAAGACTGTAATAAGCCTTATTATTATTAATAAATATAATAATTTTTATGGGCCGATGATATAATTAATCTTAGTTCTTCGTTAAGTAAGCAAGTGTACACTCTTTTAATGGAATGCATTTGGTGGGATTCGATATGGGGACCTAGACTATCAAAGCATAATATTAGCATTGTGTTGTTAGAGGGGTTCGAACTCCTGATCTGTGGCAGCAAGGAAGTGGGCCTCGTGATGTGTGCAAGAGGAAAGAGCCCGTAAGTGTAATTATAAGTACAAGCAAAGCAATCAGTCATGCCGCCATATATATATGACCTAATCTTACCCTAACCCTCACCATAACACAAATATTTTACACCAAACCCTAGCCGTCACATCAGAGAAGAAGAATAAGCCGCTCACGGTGCTTGTAGATTAGTCTAGGGTGGTTCGTTTTGGCCGTAAACCTGGTATGCTCACCACAATCACGTTATCCCTGTTTACTTTATGGTTTTCGTTGCATGTTTAGAGTGGTATAACGCGTTTTAATTCCTGTTGTTTTTGCATACTCGCGTACTAGGACATATAATGAATGTAAGTAGACCTTTATTTGGGTGTCGTTTTCTGTTTAGGACCGTCCTTGAGGGTGGTTAACTCGGTGTCAGGAGGAGTCGTAATGATGCGTTTAATACGGGTTTTTATATGCATATTTGTAATGCGTTTTTAGATGAGTCTGTATGTTTATTTTTATGGGTCTTTGCGTGATGAGTTGAGTGGTAGTTGGGCGATGCTAGGGGTGATAGTCACGGTGGATAGTGGTGGTTGGTCGTTGTGGTATATGGGGTTCGATAGGGGATGTCAGGGATGCGTTTTCGCTGTTATCATTGTTTTGTTAAATGGTGCGTGTACAAGAATGTTGGGAGTGGTAACATCGTTGACTCGGGGGAGGTCAACACGATGTTACCATCGTGTCTTATGAGTCTGGAGTCAAGGGTGGTTCTGGTGGTCGAGTCGGGTGTTGGCAGAGGCTGAGTTAGCGTCGAAGGGCTGTCAAAGTCAGTGTGGTCAGGTGGATGGGTGAGGAACCAGGCCTGGTTTGGGCCCTGGTTCATCTCACCGGCGGCCGACGAGAAGGTTGCTGGTGGTTAAAGTGGTGGAATGTGGTTCTGGGTACAGGTGTCGGTGGTTGCTAATGGTAGTTGGGGCGTGTCACAGTGGTGAAGGGGCTTTTTGTTACGCGGGTTAGAGGTCGTGAGGAAGGGCTGTTTTGGTGTTTGTTTTTGGTATTTGTTTTTGGTGTTTGTATTATTATTATTATTGTTATTGCTTTTATTATTATTGTTAGTTTTATGTTTTGTGTTAGTGTAATGTTGAGTCGGGAAATTTAATTGGAGTTTCCTTTTTAAGAAATTTCGTTCTTGGGAAAGTTTCCACTTTGGGAAACTTTCCGCTTTTAGAAATTACCATTTATGGTAAGTGTAAGTGAAATATAAGGGGTCTGGGAAGGATTTTAATTCGTTATATAATATATGTTAGGTGGCAGTTTCCGCGTGGAACACTTCTAGTAGCAGTTGTTCGATTGCCGCTGTCTTTCTGCAGTTTCGAGGTAGGGGATATATATATTCTGTGGTTGCGTTATGACATGTGGTGTGTGTGTTGATCACTATAAGATTGATATAATTGATGATGATTGTATTGTGGATTGATTGTTTATTATCGATTATCGTGAAGAACGGGGCTTGTGAAATTGGTCTTTTGATATGGGTCTTGTGATATGGGACTTGTGATATGGCCATGGAAGGGGTGGAGTGTTGGAGATGAAGTGGAGAACTGTATGATGTGGAGATGGAGGAGATTTATATGGTGTTGTTTCATGTCTTAACTATATTACCTACTCAACCTCATGTTGACCCTGTTTGTTTGTATGTGTCTGCGTTGATCCAATTTATTGGGGAGCAGAATGACAGGTCTTAGACTCATGGGAGCTGGAAGGGAGGAGAGGCTATGAACAAGACCTATCTAGTGCTAGCCCACGTTATCTAGTCTTTCACCTAGTCTGGACTTTTGTTTTATTTTATAAGACAATTGTAATACTTTTGAGACTTTCTGTTTTAACATTTAAATTACTCAATAAAATACTCCGTTTCTTCGATTTGTTATCTACTACCTCGGTTATCCGAGATGGTAACACCCTTGGTTATTTGGGGAGTCCTAGACCAGGTCTCTAAATAAATGGGGGTGTTACAGGTGTTGAGAGGGTTCGTCTTCCGCGGGGTTGATGGAGTGTGTCGTGGGTCTTGGCGGCTACTATTACTATTCGTATTATATTATTATTGCTATTATTATTACTATTATTATATTATTATTATTATTATTATTATTATTTTTATAATTACTTAATTTTAGTTTAAGTAATTTATCTTTTGGGCAAAGCTTCTATTTCGAGAAGTTTCTACTTCGGGAAACTTTCCAAATTTAGCAAATTACTATTTTTAGCAATTTGTTACTACTCTAAATATACGGGTTAAGTGAAGGGTTGTAATCGTTAAATATTATTTATTTAGGTGACGGTTTCCACGTGGAATATTTCTAGAAGCTTTTGCTTGTCATTCTTCAAAATTGAGGTAGGGGAATAACTGTGAACTCGTTTATGATATGAGATGTGATTATTAGCTGTTGTGAGCTTTATACTTCATATTGAATGTTAATGTTATGATGTTATTAATTGGCTGTATATTCCTTATGATGCGAAAGTGCGATATTGGGTCTTGTGATATGGAGCGGAGATATTGGGTCTTGTGATATGGAGTGGAGATATTGGGTCTTGTGATATGGAGTGGAGTTATCGGGTCTTGTGATATGGAGATGGAGGAAGATGCATTTCTACTGTTGTTTATGTTTTATTTATCTTTTTACTCAACCTCGTGGTTGACCCTGTGTATTCGTGTGACACCTACGATAATCCGGAATGGGGAGTAGATTCTACAGGAAAGAGACAGTTGAGCTAGGAGGTGGGACGGGAATGTGAGATGCAGACTTGAGACCGACTTAGAACTATATCACATATAGAGTAGTCATCAGTTGTTCTCTTATTCTGTTGTGTAGTTTCTGTAATATCAAAGTTTAAATTTTATCAATTTTATATAAAGTACCTTGGTTGTTTTACTTTGTTATTCACTACTTCGGTCATTCAGAGATGGTAACAGTCCTATTTATTTGAGAATGTCTGGCTAAAGGCTCTTAAATAAATGGGGGTGTTACAGAACATTTCTCTAGTTGGAGTATTTTTGTTGTATATTTGGTCTTGGTTAGCAAGTGTAGCTGCGACTACCGTCTTAGTCCCACATATCCAAACCTGCTTAAGCACAAACCACCTCTATACTATCACTCAAATAGCCATCTTTTTTGTCCTGAAATCATGTACTCTTGTCTTTATTATGATTGCATATTAGTTGAGAAAATCTCTATCACATTAGATTGCATGCATGTTTCATAAGTTGAGTGAGTGTCTTAATTTTTTCTATCTTACAAACAATTCACCCTCTTATGAGTGGTTGAGTGAATCCGCGAGAATCCGACTCATTTGTCTTGCAAGATTGAAAGGTATTTTGCTATAGTCTACATTACGGTTTCACCTTAAGATATGGGATGCGTTTTCTACTTTGGTCATTATTTTGTCATATTTATAGCTTTGGTTATTTTATTCACCATTGTATGTGCCTTTTGTTTAGAGTCTTGGCTTTGCTTGAGGACAAGCAAAGAGATGGTTTGGGGGAGTTTGATGAGTCATATTTATATATACTTTAATGCCTCCTCTTAGCATCTTTTGTTACGGTTCTGTGATTAGAATTGGTATTTATATGTCACTTTTAGTAAAATATCGATACTTCTGTATTTCTGTGTTTAAATGCAGAATGGATGCATTTGTGGAACACAAGAGTGATATATAGCACCATGGAATTAATAAGCCAAAGCACAAGAAGATATCCAAGAACTAAGGAAGAATAAAGGATAAGAATTGAAGCTAGGCGAGAAATAACAACTTCATATAACTAGTACCTAGTTATAAGGGCCATATCACAGGCTATAAAAATGATAATCAAGTGATTCCAATTGGAGGTGAAAGCTTATCCTTTTAGCTTTCCAACTCCGCGAAAATCGCTTGATTCTGACAAGTAAGGAAGAAATGGCGGACGTTTGAAGTTCAGTGCGCGAAGCAGGAATTACGCGCCGAGGTCCCTCGATCAAGTACTACCCATCCTCGATCGAGGAACCTTTTCTCAGGAACGCGCAGCTACGGCAATAGGTCCCTCGATCGAGTACATCGATCTTGTCCTCGATCGAGGAACCTTTCAGCGACGGGTTTCTTTCTGGAAACCTTCCAAAGTCATTCCTTATGTTTTATTATATAAGAGAGTCGTGCCCCCTAGCTAAATCACGCCTTCTTTACCCTAGTTTTGTTACTTTTCTATCTTCTACATACAATTCTCTCAATAAAATCTAGTTTTAGTTTAGATCTAGCTTTTAATTTATGCATTGCAATTCCGGATCTCACTTTCTTTGCGGTATTCTTCAATCTTTCTTTTAATTAAATTTCAATTATTGTTTTGTATTCCTTAATCATGTTATCAATCGTTTTTCCTCTTGATTTCGTTATTGTTGTTATTATTGCCATGAGTTAGCCTTCTAGGGAGAATGGGGATCTAGGTTGTTAGAAAGGGGTTTACCTTATGAATTGATAGTTAAATTGCCTTGTGTTGTTGTTTAGTATATCGTCTTAATCGTCTTAAATCGAATTGATTGATTACCGACCGGAGTTAATGAATTAGTCTTGCATATTAGGATTATCACCGACCGGGTTAAGACTAATAAAAGGCAACGATAGCTAAATAGACATAATTTAGTGATAGCGACCGCATGTTAATCTATATCTAAAGGGAATATTGAGTCGACCGATCATATTACCTTCAATAGCACATTAGCTCTGTCAATGATTAAATCTCACCCCTGAATAACTATCTTGTGAACCTGATCCCTAGACTTTCTTTTATTATTGTTTCCAATCTTTTTCACTATTGTTATTAGTTGTTAGTTATCAAATCAATCAAACAACCAAACTTGTGACCCCGTAAGACGGATATAAATATTAACAAACTGAAATTAATCACCGCCTTCCTGTGGATACGATACCCTACTTACCTCTAGCTATTTGTTAGTAGTAATTGATGTGTGCATTTTGTATAGACTTTTTAGTCTTGTTTTAGCACACATTTTCGCGATAATTGGTGATTTTATATCACTTTATGCCCCGTATGTGCTACTTTGTGTTCGTGTTGCTATTTTGTAGATATTAACCGAATAGTAGCGGAAACCAAGCTTTTTCTACCTCAAAGCAGTGCATTTTAGTAGACGATGGAAGAACCATGGCTGGTTGTGCATCAATCGAGAATTTTGAGGAGATTAAACAACCTAATGGCCTGTCGAAGACCATTTCGAGATGGAGAATCCTCGATCGAGCTGTCATGTGCTCGATCGAGAGATCAAGAGGAAGACAAGTTCTCGATCGAGTAATCCTTTGCTCGATCGAGAGGTTCCCAAGAAGAAAAGTACTCGGTCAATAGCTAAACTGATCGATCGAGAAGAGTCAAAGAAGATGAGTCGATCGAGCAACCTATTATCTTCGATCGACCAGTTTTTGAAGCCTAATTTGCTCGATCGAGAGGAAAAAGCCCTCGATCGAGAGTGATACCCGTCGTTGTGGGTGTCAAAGATAAGATTTATAAACCAAACTAAAACTATAGATAATGATAGTAAGGGTCGAACCACAGAGAGACAAGGTTAATTATGTTTGCTAATTTTTAATCTATTAAGTAACAATATAGAGGGGGTTTTGAGTTATTTCGATTTGAACTAAGTCTAACAATTATAGTAAAGAATAAAACTGAAAAGAAGAAGTAAAAACGATGATAAAAGAGATGCTAGGATGTTCGGGTAGTAAATAGCTACGATGGTGTAAATCCTAAGTCAACATTATGTATTGCAGTCGCGTAAGGGGTGTAACATATCCTTTCGGTCTATGGTACCTAATAGCTCCTTTCGGCCTATGCTATTAGTTCCTAGGTCTCACAATTATTGGGTGTCAACAATAAGGGTGATTCCTAATTTCTAGGTCTCATACCTTTCAGTCTTGAGTAACCTAGCTGTCTTAAAACATAAACCAATGCCCTTCCCATATCTCTCAATCTTGGGTAGGTCAATACTAACATCCTACAAGTCTCCTTTCAGTCTCAATGTAGGTTATTATAGTCTACGAATTAAAACAGACCGAAAACATACGCGCGTTGGTCGACGACCAACTAGTCCAGTCGGCCGACCAACACCTCAGTCGACCGACCTATGACGGAGGTCGGCCGACCAAGGCCCTGCTACAGTCGGTCTCGGGATTCGCACCATCTACGCATATTACTCCCTACATCCTAACATATGAAATTTAGCTACTCATAGAAACTGAAATAATAACAATAAAGACGGAATTCATGGCGATCATTAATCTAAGCATGTAATAATAAATAAAGGCTTTGGGATTCTAACTTAAACCGGATGCAAGCAATTCTAAAATAACAATAATGAAACTGAAATTAAGAAAGGAATTACCGGAAACAATGATTAAGGCAGGAAAGAACGAACTTTATTGATTATTATGGAAAGATTGATGAACCGTGAACAATGAATAAAACTAAAGAAAAGTGTTTGATGATTATTGAAAGATTCAAACTAAAACTGAATTGTAATTCTATGATAGAAAACTAGGTAGGAAATTTGATATATGACTGAATGAATAACCCTAAATACGAGATTTAGCTTATATAGGTGGAAATAAAGAGTTTCCTAATGACCTAATCACTTGAATGGGCTTTGCGGAAACTTCTGGGTCTGCGCTGAGGTCGGTCGACCTAAGTAGTGGGTCGGTCGACCTAATGTCGGGACTGCAGCGCGCGTCGATCTTAAAACAGCTGTCATTTCTTCGTTACTCATCGTAATAAGGCGATTCTCGCGGCGTTAGAAAGCTAAGAGGATAGGTTTTCATCTCCAACTGGAATTACTCCATTATCAGCTTTAGAACTCGAGATATAGCCATTTGAAACAGGCTGCAATATCGTGGATCGATTCTTTGCTTTTTTAGAGCTTGTAAACTATATGCACCTCTGCTTATGCTATCTTTAGGCCTTGAAATGTGCGTTAGGCTTCGTTCCTTCATGTCCTTAGCCATAAAAATCACTTGAGGACGTATTTGGTTTGAAATCGCCTCTTTTCCGCATAATTCTGCAAAATAGCATAAAAATACGAAGTAGACAAAAGTTGGGAAATAAAGGCCAAAACATCGTAAATGAGCTCTAAAATGCGTGTGAAAATAGATGTAAAACATCATAAAATAGGCACGCATCAAATTCCCCAAACCAAACCCTTGCTTGTCCTCAAGCAAGAACTAGACTCTATCTTAACTAATGGAACGATTTCAATCTCAGAGCGAAATTTACATGTTGGACTAGACCAATGCCAAGTATAAAATGAGATAGTATTCAAATCATGCAAACGAGTTATGGTGTTGTCAAACTTGCAAAAATAAAGACTATGGAGACTTTATACCATGGACTCTCGCGGTACGCTCGAGACACTCATGAAGCAAAAGATGAGTATATGTAGAAGATAGAAAGAAGTATATTGTAGTGACACTCACCTAACTGCGACCCATGAAAACATGCCTGCAATCTAATATGAACAAGAATTATACAACTATGTATAAACACACTCATCAAGTGACTCGGATACATGCAATTGAGGCAATGAAAGATATGTGAGGTGAAAGGTAAAAAGTGGTTAAGATGTTTTTGGATTTGTGGGGTTAGTAGCCAAGCTAGTAAAACCGGTTCCCAACAACATATTTCACAACTTTTGATATTAAGAAAGTGCTCTTTTGTAGCACTACTCTCACATTAAATATAAGAAAGGACTCCCAAAATATTTTTGAATGAAGTATGGGAGTGATAACATGAAAAAGAAAGGGATTTTTGGAACGAAATTTTGATATTGCCAGTTGGTCGACCGACCTAAGGATGTGGTCGGTCGACTGACTTCTTGTACGTTTTTGATTTTTTTCGTTTTTCTTTTCTTTCTTTTTCTGAATTTTTCTGTTCTTTTTCTTTTCTTTCTTTTCTGAATTTTTCTGTTCTTTTTCTTTTCTTGCTTGCTTTCTTTCTTTTCTCTTTTTGCTCAAGATAGCATACAAACCAAGATGCCTCAAAAAATAAACCAAAGACCACAAATACTAGCTTGGAAGGGTAGGCTAAGTATGGGATGTAGTTTTGGGGGAATAAAAAGGCAATTTTGGCTATGTAAGGCTTATGGGTAAATAAGAGAAAAGGGATCCCAAATGCACGTACAAAGACTCACAAAACGAGATAGTAAAACAAGTATATAGCAATTCAAGTTCATGTTTATGCATATTGATGTAACATGTTCCAAGGAGAGTACTACTCACATCCTAGACAACTGGTTTAAAAATGAAACCAGGAAATAAAGCTCTAAAACTTAGAATGTATAGTAGGCTGCCAAGGTATAAGTCAAGTCCCAAGATATACAGATAGTTTGACAAAAACTCGTAGGTATGCAAAAGATTCTTATACTAAAACAAGTTGACAAGGCAAGGCAAAGGCATAAACATGTAAGATAGCAAAATCATCCTTGAAATACTCTCGTTCCGACTCGACCTATATGGTAAAATAAACGTGCATTTTTTGAAATTTTGAAATTTTTCTATTTTTTTGTATTTTTGTATATGCAAGGAAAATAAAGAAAAACAATGCAATACAGAAATGCAATAAACGTGTGACGAAATGCAATGGAACAATGTATGTGACACGAAACCATTCCCCAAACCAACCCGCACAATGTCCCTATTGTGCATTAGCCTAAGCAAAGGTTTCATAAATTTAAGGAACAATGCAAGGAAAATAAAAAACAAGGAAAATGGAAAGAACGCACTGGATATATGCGTGAACGGAAACCTCCCCAAACCAGCGTGAGCTAGGAGGTTTCGGTAGCCAGCAGTGCTACCTTATAGACCTGAAAAAGAAACAAGACAACCCTTTTCGGAAATTAAAAGCATTTGGGTGATAAATAATAATTACAAGGTATGAAAATAGAGGAGAAAATGAAAGCATAATCGAAGGATAGAGAGAAAGACTCCTTAGGCTTGCTGGTAAGCTTCCCGAGGCAAACGAGAACAAGCAGTAGCAGTAGTAGTGGTCGACCGACCATGTGGTCTGGTCGACCGACTGCCTCACCTGTTACAGTGCTCGTTTTTCTTCATCTAATTAACTCAATGGATTGAGTTAATCTTTCACATAACCTGTAAAACAAAATTAACGCGCCCAAAACTTGCGCAAAACCCAAAACTACCAAGTCTATAGTCTCAAAACAAAGCAAAAAAAAAAACAAAAAGAGTTTAAGTCTAGAATCAAGAACAAAAAAAATAGTCCAACAAAAACCGAAATAGAACACTTGACTAGCACTACGACTCAGCAGCAAGATACCCCAAAGTAAGGCACTAGGCTAAAAGAGGTCCTTTCAGCAGTATGGACCGCTACTCTGGGCTTCCAGACAACAGGCCTAGCCTGAGGAAGGGTATCTGGTGTCGCGTAAGCTATGACACGCTTCTTTACTTTGCCCGGCCTATCTTCTTTAGCAACTTGCTCCAATTTTGTCTCACTAGTATCACCAGGATCTCCTATGCCCTCTTTACCATGACCTGCAGCAACAGAAATAATAGGATGGTCCTCCAATTTTATCTTAAGCTCAAGGCCTTTGACGATCTCCAAGATTTTTCCGAACTGATGCTCCAACTTCACTTTCTCCAAATGATCCAGATACGGGACCACAATGCTTGTCGCAGAATCAACAAGCTTTGGTTCTTTTAGCTTCACAATCTCTGTCGAGTCATTGATGAGAGGAGAGTCAGGTAGCTCAGGAGGCGAATCCACAATCTGCTCAGGTATCGCGGTCGGTCGACCATAATCATCGGTCGGTCGACCTTCATCACAGGGGATGAGTTCGGCTATTGCATCAGGAACTTTGGTAGACTTATCAACCTCTTCCAACTCTCTCTCTCTTGGCTTCCCGATCCATCATGGGAGATACCGCTTTGGAGATTAATGGCATTGATCGTCCCTACGGAATTCTCACTTTTGCTCGGAGAGTTAGCAATCCGATTAGCAGCTAAGATCGCTATGTGGCTTTTAATATTCTTCAAAGATGCGGCTTGAGCCTTTTTCATTTCTGACATTTGAGTCATAAAGGTTTGGAAAGTCGTTCTCAACTCCGAAGCCTCATTTGTTTCATGAACGGGAGCTTTCTCAAGTTTTTCGGAACGGGCGTTATTGGATGTTTCAAGTGCGGCAACATGACTTGTTTCAACACTTGTTTTCGGTGAATTCCCACGTGAATTTCCATTTTCAGCTCTATGAACCGCCATCTCCTCAATGATGTCCCAACCCTTATCATAAGCCACATTGTTTTGGAATCTACCATTTGCAGCCGAATCAAGGATGACTCTGAAGTCATCATACAAGGAGTTATAGAATTGGTTGCAGAGGTACCACTTCTCAAAGCCGTGGTGAGGAACGGATCGAACCAACTTCTTAAAACGGGCCCACGCTTCATGAAATTCCTCATCAGGTCCTTGCTGGAAATTTGAAATTTGAACTCTCAAAGCATTGGTTTTCGCTGGCGAAATGTACTGTTTGCAGAAAGCCAATGCCAAAGATGTCCAATCTGTAACTCTAGCTGCTACCTTATCAAGGTAGCGAATCCATTCACGCGCATAATCTTTCAAGGAGAAAAGAAAAAACTTCTCCTTAACTTGATCTTGCGTCACTCCAGCCGGTACGGGTATGGAACAACAATAATCCGTAAATAGATCCAAATGCTTCCAAGGATCCTCATTCGGTAGACCGGCAAACTGACTTTGCTCCACCAATTCGATATATGAGAGACGAATTTCAAAGGGGAGAGTAAATCCCTGTGGAAGGTGGTGTGCTGCTGGCTGAAGATTATCAGAAATAGTAGACATGATCGCAATAACACTGAGAGTACTCAAGTCTTCCTCTCAAAAACCTGTCTTCTAAAACAAAACTAGAAGAAAAGGTAAGTAACGGTCTTAAGGAACCGAAGTTCCTTAAGACAAGGAAAATAAACTAAAAACTAACAGACAAAATTATACCGTCTACCCGGCAACGGCGCCAAAATTTGATACCCGTCGTTGTGGGTGTCAAAGATAAGATTTATAAACCAAACTAAAACTATAGATAGTGATAGTAAGGGTCGAACCACAGAGAGACAAGGTTAATTATGTTTGCTAATTTTTAATCTATTAAGTAACAATAAAGAGGGGGTTTTGAGTTATTTCGATTTGAACTAAGTCTAACAATTATAGTAAAGAATAAAACTGAAAAGAAGAAGTAAAAACGATGATAAAAGAGATGCTAGGATGTTCGGGTAGTAAATAGCTACGATGGTGTAAATCCTAAGTCAACATTATGTATTGCAGTCGCGTAAGGGGTGTAACATATCCTTTCGGTCTATGGTACCTAATAGCTCCTTTCGGCCTATGCTATTAGTTCTTAGGTCTCACAATTATTGGGTGTCAACAATAAGGGTGATTCCTAATTTCTAGGTCTCATACCTTTCAGTCTTGAGTAACCTAGCTGTCTTAAAACATAAACCAATGCCCTTCCCATATCTCTCAATCTTGGGTAGGTCAATACTAACATCCTACAAGTCTCCTTTCAGTCTCAATGTAGGTTATTATAGTCTACGAATTAACACAGACCGAAAACATACGCGCGTTGGTCGACCGGGTCGACCAACTAGTCCAGTCGGCCGACCAACACCTCAGTCGACCGACCTATGACGGAGGTCGGCCGACCAAGGCCCTGCTACAGTCGGTCTCGGGATTCGCACCATCTACGCATATTACTCCCTACATCCTAACATATGAAATTTAGCTACTCATAGAAACTGAAATAATAACAATAAAGACGGAATTCATGGCGATCATTAATCTAAGCATGTAATAATAAATAAAGGCTTTGGGATTCTAACTTAAACCGGATGCAAGCAATTCTAAAATAACAATAATGAAACTGAAATTAAGAAAGGAATTACCGGAAACAATGATTAAGGCAGGAAAGAACGAACTTTATTGATTATTATGGAAAGATTGATGAACCGTGAACAATGAATAAAACTAAAGAAAAGTGTTTGATGATTATTGAAAGATTCAAACTAAAACTGAATTGTAATTCTATGATAGAAAACTAGGTAGGAAATTTGATATATGACTGAATGAATAACCCTAAATACGAGATTTAGCTTATATAGGCGGAAATAAATAGTTTCCTAATGACCTAATCACTTGAATGGGCTTTGTGGAAACTTCTGAGTCTGCGCTGATGTCGGTCGACCTAAGTAGTGGGTCGGTCGACCTAATGTCGGGACTGCAGCGCGCGTCGATCTTAAAACCGCTGCCATTTCTTCGTTACTCATCGTAATAAGGCGATTCTCGCGGCGTTAGAAATCTAAGAGGATAAGTTTTTATCTCCAACTGGAATTACTCCATTATCATCTCTAGAACTCGAGATATAGCCATTTGAAACAGGCTGCAATATCGTGGATCGATTATTTGCTTTTTTAGAGCTTGTAAACTATATGCACCTCTGCTTATGCTATCTTTAGGCCTTCAAATGTGCGTTAGGCTTCGTTCCTTCATGTCCTTAGCCATAAAAATCACTTGAGGACGTATTTGTTTTGAAATCGCCTCTTTTCCGCATAATTCTGCAAAATAGCATAAAAATACGAAGTAGACAAAAGTTGGGAAATAAAGGCCAAAACATCGTAAATGAGCTCTAAAATGCGTGTGAAAATAGATGTAAAACATCATAAAATAGGCACGCATCAGAGAGCTTTTCTGACCCTTCGTGTTCACAGTAATTATTACTTTAGTTCAGTTTTCGTCTATTTAAAGAGCTCGTTTGAGATCATTAGGTTAAGCATTCTTACCCTAACATTACTCTCTGCAGACTTTTGCTTAAGTTTATTTTCCAGAAACTTTGTAGCCGTCATTTTACAATAATTTCGAGTTCTTCGTCTCTTTCGTTTTAAGGATTCACTTCTCTTGTTCTTGCCTTTTCCTTACTGTAATTCTTCTTTCCTTATCTCTTATTTTCTGTTCTCATCATTAGTTTTTGTTCCATGTTTCCGTTCTCTGATTTCCGTCATATTTCGCGAGCTATACTCTGTTTTCGTATGTTTGTGTTCATCGCTGTTTTCGAACGTTTTTCTGCTCTTGTTTCTTACCTTCTGATTCTGTCCCTTTCCCCTTATAATCCCTGTTACTAGTTTTAGTTTAATCGTTTTAAATCCATGTTTAGTATCCCTTATTTCATCTCGTATCATATGCTTGTTTTATACTATTGTATCCGTCTTAAGAATACCGTAGTCGCGTTTTGTCTCTCTATTGTTTTCGTTGGTTTCATACTCCCTGCCTCTTTTATAATTTGATTTATCTCTCATTTTATCATGTCATATGCTAGTTTAATCATGGACGTCATAGTTATCACAAATTCCGTCATGAGTAGCTAAACCCCTTTATATGTTGGGATGAGGGAAATTGTGTTGAACGTTTGATATGTAGTAGTCGGGATGGACCGTTTTTGGTGGGAGTAATCGTAAAACAATTTAATTTATGTTTGGTTTAGTGAGTGCACGCATGAGACCTTACAATTAGTTAATTCCCGACTTAGACCGGAAGGTTGGAAGGGTAAGACTTGTTGAACGATTTTAAATAGTTTTTGTGAGAGCGAAAGTTAAGCAAAAACGACCTTAGGGCGACTTTAGACCGGAAGGTATAGTCGGGTTTGAGACTTGACCGTAATAACCCAGCCTTTCCCACCAATAAATTGGCCTATCCTAATTACATCAATCATACATGAGACACAATGACCCAAGCTCCCAACATATTCCCTTTCCTTGATTTTTATCTCTTGTTTTCGTGTTTTTATTCTCCTTTGCATATCTTTATCTCGTAGTTTAGTTGTCATTCTTAAAACCCCCAATCTGGGACCCATAGGTGAAAACTGATAGTTTAACAAGTTCGCTTCCCTGAGGAGACTGACCCTATTTGCCACTAGCTTCTGTTAGTAGTACCTAGATATTTATTTTTGGTGCATAAACGACACGCATCAAATTTTGGCGCCGTTGCCGGGGAAGCAACGCTGTTTTCTATTCTTGTTTTTATCTATTTTAGTCTTAAGGAATTTCAATTCCTTAAGACCGTACTAATCGTTCTCTTCAGTTTGTATGCGCAGGTCTCAAAGGGGAGATTTGGTGAATCCCGATCCTGAACCCGAGAGATTGTTCTTACGTCAAAGGAGAGAACTTAAGAGAGCTAGTCGGGAGGAAGACTTGAGTACCCCCGAACAAGAGAGAACCGTTATCTTTGAGGAAAAGTTTACATTTGAACCCCACCTTCAACCAAAAATGCCTAACATCGCTAGCCACTCAGAGCCCACAGCCGTGCTCATTCCAAGGGGATTTAGCATAGCCACGGATGAAGATGGCCAAACCTTTGATTTCCGACCCTGTTACATCAATATGGTGGAGAGAAACCAGTATCGAGGGGCTGCGGGAGAGGATCCCAGGAAGCATATGGAGGGATTCTCTGATTATTGCTCCTCAATCCCAGCTAAAAGGGGGGTGACCCAAGATAAAATTAAAGAAGCCCTCTTTCCCTTTTCCTTAACCGACAACGCTAGGGAGTGGTTGTCGGATTTAGATAGGGAGGCAGCTGTAATAACTGACTGGACATCCTTAGCCCTAGCTTTTTATAAGAAATACTTTCCACCCCAACGTACAAATGGCTTACGCACTAAAATAACCAATTTCAAACAGAAACCTTCCGAAAACCTGACTGAGGCATGGGAGAGGTTTTTAAGGGTTATGTGAGATCCGTCCCCCACCATGGTTTCGAGCCATGGTTTATTTGCAACCAATTTTATAATGGCTTAAACGATGATCACCGAGCCATTTTAGATTCGGCCGCAAACGGGAGATTTCAGCGTGAGGTGGACGATGATAAAGGTTGGAGCTTGATAGAAGAGATGGCCACCCATACATCTGAGTATGGAAACCCTAGGAGTGGTACAAGAACAGTTGCCAATATTGAAACCGAGGGTTTAGAGGCAAAGTTTGATAAGCTGTTTGCAAAGATTGAAAAGTTGGAGAGTGAAGGTGTTGGGAACCGTCAAACGGTTTATGTCCTACAAAGAGAAGAGGTTGTCCTTTGTGAAAGATGTGGCGAACAAGGCCACGGTGCGGTTGAATGTTTCGCTGATCGACAGCAAGTATTTTCGTTTCAACAATATAAGCAAGGGAGGTATAATCACGGGTACGTCCACCCGAATCTACGGTGGACAAGCCAAAATGTCCTTAACCCGTCTCCCCTACCACCACAACAACAACAACCGTATGTGCCACCACACAAACAACAGTTTCCGAGGGCCCCGCAATTTCCCAATTCTCAACATGGTAGTTCCTCAACCGGAGGAGTGTCCGAGGTTGGAGAGTTGAAGAGCATGATACAATCGTTGGCCATGCAGATGGCTAAGTCCGACCAAGCAACCAACTCAACAATAAAGATGCTTGAGTCGCAAATTGCTCAACTCGCTACCAACCAATTGACAAGGCAACCGGGCCATCTACCCTCTCAATCTGAAAAGAGGAAGGAAACGCTGAATATGGTGACCCTCAGGTCAGGAAAAATTTATTTTAATGATGACATTATTGACTTGACTGTTGCTGTCGATTTTGCAGGAAAAGAAGTAGAGAAAGAAGCTGGAAGGGCCGTGCAAGAACTCGATCGAGAGGTCTCAGACTCTCGATCGAGAGGAAATTCAGAAGAAATGCTCAATCGAGTGCCTCAAACTCCTCGATCGAGCGATTTATCAGAGGAAAGTGTTCGATCGAACACTGTTGAAGAAGAGTCTGCTCGATCGAGAACGCTGGAAGGTCGATCGAGTGATATTGCTGCTGAGAATGGTCGATCGAGAGGACTGGAGCAAAAAAGTCCTCGATCGAGGGAACCAAACCAAAGAATGCTGAATAACAACTTGATTCGTGATACGCACAAAGCAGATTCCGATGTGCGAGTCCCATTTCCGGGACGTTTGGTGAAAGAAAAGAAAACCGAACCAAAATTCGCCAGATTTGGCCAACTTGTCAAAGGCCTGAATGTTCATATTCCATTCCTGGACTGGGTAAGGAAGGTACCGTCTTATTTATGGTTCATGAAAGACATTCTTTTGCGTAAGCGTACCGTCAATGAAATTGAAACCGTAGCTTTTACTGAAGGGTGTTCAGCTCATTTGCAGTACCGGACCCCATTTAAACTATCCGACCTGGGTAGTTTTTCCATCCCTTGCCATATAGGACTTCATTATATTGATAGAGCATTATGCGACTTGGGCGCTAGTATTAGCGTCATGCCATGGTCCTTGGCTAGGAGGTTGGGTCTTAACCGGTTTCATTACACGAGCATGTCTGTACAAATGGCTGACAGGTCAGTGGCTAGACCTATGGGAATTTGGAGGATATACCAGTTAAGGTGGGGTGATTCTCTATACCGGTAGACTTTGTCGTGCTTGACATCCCGGAAGACTCATACACACCCATCATACTTGGCCGACCCTTTTTTCACACCGCCCAAGCCATCATCGATGTTGGGTTGCGCACTTTGACCTTTCGAGTCGGGGGAGAGGAACTAGTTTTCGCTAAACCCGCGACCCACAAAGGGCCGATGCACATTTTAGAGTGCAATGTCTTACATGCCGTTGATTCTGACTCTATTCCTATGGATGTGATACCGTCAAAAGACTCTATGATTATTGATGGACCTCCGCATGTCGTTACTCCCCCGACCCCGCTAACACCATTGCCTCGTAAAGAGAGCAAAAGAGGGGCCCACATTTCTATTATCAGGTGCACAGGGCCAGGTTGGGGAAACTTTGCATTGGACCCACCCACGGGAAAGTCAAAAAGCATGGCGGAACTTTTCAAAGAGTAAAAAGACGAGAGAAAGGCGGAAAATGAGTCACAAGCATGGCGTAGGAAGGTGAGGGCCAATGAAGGAGAATCAAGTTCATCGCATCAGCGGCCGAAGGAAGGCTAATCAGAATCAATGGAAGAATAGCCGGGTTTGCGACCCCGTGCGAAGTTGTAAATAGGATAATTTTTCGTGGAATTTTAGTTCCTTTTAAACTTGCGGTTTTGTTTTCGATAGGACAAACTTAGTTAGACAGTAGTATTTTGAACAATTTTAGTGCCTCTGAAAATTTTTTGTGGTTTTGGGATATTTGTATTATGCTTTTTGCAGGTACGACTGAGCCGCACCAATCAGAAACACAACAAAGTGCAGTCAGCTGAAAAGTACTCGACCGAGAGGATTAATCCTCTCGATCGAGCAAATTGGGGACAAAAGCCTTCGGTAGAGATGTTTTCTTCTCGATCGAGAAAGAGGAGATGGTCGATTGAGAGTCCAACCTCTCGATCGAGAAGAAGGAAGCTAAAGAGTCGCGGATCTCTCGATCGACAGGTTACTGTTCTCGATCGAGCCCTTCAGGTAACAAAAGTACTCGATCGAGAGGATTTTTCTCTCGATCGAGCACTTGTTTCGGTCTATATAAGGTAAAATTTTCGACTAAAATCCTTCATTTCCTTCGACCGGGCAAACCCTTGTTCTTCCCCAATTTTCGAACTTTTCAACCTTACTTGCAAATTAAGCATTTATTTGCCCGTATAACTACTACATTATACTACCCTACTGCTTTAAACACCAATTTCGACAAAAGCCCCTTCAAAAACACCGATTTCAAGCCCCAATTCGTCATTTTTCGATTTCTAGGGTTTCGGTAGATTTTTCGAATTCGTGCTTTTTGTTCTCATTTCTTGCAGTTTGTGGGTAGAATCAACATCAAGTATGTATTCTTAGCTCTCCTTTGCTTAATTAAACACCCCCATTCCCTTATTTTTCGAATTTTAGGGTGTTAGAACTAAGAGCTTCGAATCGTGTTTTTCTTTGTTTAATTTCGTTTTTTACTTGATGTTTATGTAGTAATGGACCAAGTAGCTTAATCCCCTGCTCCCAAACCCTCTGTCGAGACAATCATCTCGAATGTCGTGAACGAGATAATAGAGCAACACTCTGTTGCTGCTGTCGCGGAGTCTGAGGAGCCCCCTGTCGCTGCCACTGAGGTTGCGACGGTGTCTTCCGCCATCCTCATTCCTGAGGGAGGGTCAACCGTGAGTCCACCGGCCGTCGAGGGTAATGTTGCTTCTCAAGCAACTTCTGGCCAGCCGCGTCCTCCTTTCTCTTTGTTAGCCGCGGGTGCCACGCCTAGGTACTCGAAGCTCCCTAGGCTTCCTCGTCCTCAGTCCTTGGCCATCACCACTACTACTTCTCGACCTCCTTTGGTCGCTTCTTCGAGCTCCACTGCCGTATCTACTGAGCTCACTATTGCACCTGGGGCCACTGCTGCCGAGTCCCCTGTTTCTGAGGCTACTGTTACGCCTCCTTCTGCTGAGCCCACTTCATCGAGGGCCATTGTTACTTCTTCACGAGGGACAGACCTCGCCCCATTGCCTAAGAGGCCTGAGGTACGCTTTATTTCTGCAGACCACCGTTCTAGGTCATCTACTCTTTTATCTGTAACCCTCACCCTGACCCGTTTCCTCTCGCGCCCTGACCTAGAGACTCCAGGTATCTATGAGGAGGTTTGTCATTTGCTTAACGGGACGGGGATGTCTGGTTTGATTAGGATGGAGGAGCTTACGCTAGACCGACCGACTTATGAGTTTTTCAGCTCCTTCACCTTTGACCCTGAGAGCTATAGGGAGGACCGCACTCTCCCTTGTATTCATTTCCGACTCATGAATGAGTCGTTTGACTGGACCTTGGGGCGGTTTGGGGAGGCATTACGCCTCGTTAGTGATGGACCCATCGAGCCTCCTACCACCTACCATCTCCTACCGCTCTCCACTGCTGAGGCAGCGAGACCACATCCCACCACCTACCATCTCACTTTCACCACCGCACCCCCCTCTTCTTCTGGCAAGAAGAGGAAGCGCGAGATTGGGCAGTCTTCCCAGTCTCAGACCCAGACACCACCACCTAGGGTTGGACCTACACCCGCGTCCACACCCGCGTCCACGCCCACGTCTACGCCCGCGTCCGCGTCCACGTTCACCTTCATGCCCACTCCTTTCTATCACTCGTACTCCTACCACCATCACATCTCACTCACCCTCACCTTCACCTGCACCTACCCCTACCCCTGCTTCTTGTGGGATGGTTTATCCTCCCAACTTTGTTTTACCTCCTGCCCTTGAGGCGCCTGCGGTCTCCGACCAAGGGCGTCGTGATCATGTGCTTGATGGCATTTGCAGGTACCTCACCGAGATGCGCCGGGATCAAGCTTTGGCCCTCTTTCCCTATGTATGAGGACTACATCCGCACAGCACTTCCCCTTCCAGAGGGATGGGTGCACCCTTCTTTCTACCGATACCCAGATGGTGGGTACCCTCCCTCTCCTTCATCTGATGAGGAGCGGCAGGAGACAGCAGTGGCGAGGGTGGTTCGCCTACGTGCCGAGGCTGCAGCGAGGCGTGCTACGAGAGAGGAGGATCAAGATCCCACATTTAGGGAGGAGGAGGCCTCTCGTGATGCTTAGGGCTTCCCTAGTTTGGTACTGGTTTGGGGAAGCCAGTTTTGTGAGTATCGTCGTTCTTTCCATCTTTTCTTTTTGTTTTTAGGAGCATGTATTAGGTTGTTCCCCTTTATCATTGCTTGCTGGTTTTGATGTGCTGAGAAGACAACGAGGGCGTTGTCTGTTTTGGTTCGGGGAGGGTATGCATTATTTTGCGTCTGCATTTGCATTTCGTTTTGCATTCACGTTTATTGCTTTCATGTAAATTTCAGAAAATTATCAAAATTTCAAAAAATATCACGTTTCCTTTTGCATTTAGTCGAGTCGGATTGGAGTTTTGATGATGACAAAGCTGTTTATAGTCAACTATATGTCATGTTATGCCAATTTTCGACCCTTGCCTTGCGAAGTTTTAAGCGTCATCTCGAATTTTGTCATGGACTTCATATTAGATCACTAGACTTGATTCATAGTTTTGGCAACCTACTACACATTCTGAGCTTTAGTGCCTTTAAAATGGTGACATCCATGACCGGTTACATTAGGATTGTGAGTAGTACTCCCTACATTTCATGTCTTGCATGTGTATGAGTCTTGGTTTCTTATTGCCTACACGCACTGGCTTGAGGTTGCTATTACACATAGGAGAACTTTTGCATCACCCTTTTCTTCGTTTTGCCCATTTAGCTCCACTTTAGCCAAAAAATGCCTTTTGTCCTTTAACTACATCTTATATCTTGCCTACCCTTGTGATGAGCTAGGAAGTAGTGGGGGGAAACTAGCCATTTTATCAGTTTTTGGCCTGTTTTCACTGTTTTTGGAGTTTATTCGAAGGAAGAGGGAAGTTCCCACTGGGTTTTTGCTCGATCGAGAGCCCTTGATTCTCGATCGAGGGGTTTTCTTGATATTTCTTGCTCGATCGAGAGCCTTATGAAAAATAGTGCTCGATCGAAGCTCTTTTTGCTCGATCGAGTGTCCTGGGGAAGAAAAGCACTCGATCGACCACCATTTTTGGTCGATCGAGTGGAATTTGCCACTGTTCAAACAACCGAGAAAGAATTCATCAAAATTCAAAAGAAAAATTCAAAAAATTCAAAAAAAAGAAAGAAAGGAAAGGAGAAAAAAAAGAAAAAGTTGAAAAACAAAATAAGAAATAATTATCCGGTTGGCAGTTGGAAACATTTTGGGTTGTGTTTGTTTGCCTAGCAAAGGCAATAAGCTTAATGTATAGTCGGAAAATTTGGGGATGTATTTTCATGTGATTTGAAGGTTCTAGCTCGGCTTAAACCCTCACTAATCCATACTTGTTTTACCCCTTTTTGTCCCACTTAGCCTCACTTTCCCAAAACTTGCAATAGTTCGGCGTGTAATGGACATCGTTGGTGGTTGTGCGTGTGTACGGTGCTTGAAACCTTTATTCATGCTAGTCTAGCATACATGTTTTGTTGGTCGTAGTTTAGGCGAGAGTCTATACTTCCCTATTCTTCTCTTCTCTTGACATATATTTTGCCATTTGCTTTGATTGAGAGAAGAGTGATTCCGGGAGAGTCCGAAACTTTATGAGTCTAGCAAGGTTGAAAGTCTACATGTTTCCCATGATGTGTACAAATTCGTTCGCTTATTTCTGATCTTGGCAATGATGATTTTGGGGGTAATATGTATTTGACATTGACTATTTTGGTAGCTTTGAGTCTTTCTCCATCCATTAGGTCCGTAGTTTACCTTTAGTTTGCATTTAGTTTGCTTGAGGACAAGCAAAGGTTCGGTTTGGGGAAGTTTGATGTGTGCATTTTGTATAGACTTTTTAGTCTTGTTTTAGCACACATTTTCGCGATAATTGGTGATTTTATATCACTTTATGCCCCGTATGTGCTACTTTGTGTTCGTGTTGCTATTTTGCAGATATTAACCGAATAGTAGCGAAAACCGAGCTTTTTCTACCTCAAAGCAGTGCATTTCAGTAGACGATGGAACAATCATGGCTGGTTGTGCATCAATCGAGAATTTTTAGGAGATTAAACAACCTAATGGCCTGTCGAAGACCATTTCGAGAAGGACAATCCTCGATCGAGCTGTCCTGTGCTCGATCGAGAGATCAAGAGGAAGACAAGTTCTCGATCGAGTAATCCTTTGCTCGATCGAGAGGTTCCCAAGAAGAAAAGTACTCGGTCGATAGCTAAACTGATCGATCGAGAGTAGTCAATGTAACATCCCAATATTTCGGGACTTGGAAATTTAATGATTTTAGGCCAAGTTCGAGAAATAATTTATATTTTGTAATTTTTAGAATTTCTTTTAAATAACTGATTAAATTATGTGAGAATATTTAAAAGGGTTTAAATAATATTTTATTTAATTGCGTAATTTACGTCTTGGCAATTTAATTTCATAGTCCGGAAATATTTATATCGTCTTGAGTTTAGAGTTACCTTAAGTCGGTGTTTTTAGATTAAACCGTCGTAAAACTTGTCTTATGGGACTAACTTGTTAATGGACCCATTTTCCCTCTTTTTCCTCACAAACCCCTAACCCCTTCATCCTCTACCTCACTCCTTCATTTCAATTTTCAGATTTGCAAACAACAACAAACACCATTCTTATAATTTCTCCTTCAATCTTAAAATACTCATAGAATCTTCGTTTCTTATCCGATTGAGACGATTTTCGCGGCCACGAATTCCTCTTCTCGCCCTCCTTCTTTCTTGGTAAATTTTATCTCATAATCTTTCCGTCAAAATTTCGGTCTGCTCTTGTAGTTTCGAAATTCGTGATTAGTTTCGTTGTTTTGTTGTTTTAGGCGGTGTTTGTGTTAACCGGAAGAGAACTTGGTGATTATTGAACAAGATCTCGAAGGTTTCGCTAAGTAAAGGTGAAGATAATGAGAAACTCGGCCTTTATTGTTAAAATAGCATGTTCTTGGTGTTTATGATGGAAGTTTCTGATTTTAATGATGTTTGTTGTTGTTTAGGACTTAGAAGCATGTTAGGTTTGATTTTAAGTGACATTCACATGTTTAGTTTGTTATTCATATGATTGTTTACTCATTTTTCAGATTTCATGCTCTGAAGACGGATACAAAGATTGTTCATAAATTGTGTTTTGATTGTTCAATAATCATGTTTGATGTATATTTGGGATTGTTATGGGATTATAAGTGCTGGTAGGATAGATTTATAGCTTGAAATCATAGTATAGAATCATTGTCGAAAGTTTAGATGAATTGTGAAAGTGCAGGAAAATCCCGTGAATCAGCCTGCCCGTGCAGGGGCGCAGGCTGCGCAAGTCAGAGCGCAGGCTGCGCAACCCTAATGCGCAGGCTGCGCAAATGGCCTGTAACTTCGTGTGTTTTTATTGTTTCTTGATTGTTTTGGGTATTTATTTCTCAATTGTTTAAGTGATGTTTATGCTATGTTTATGAGTATATTTACTTGGTTTAGAATGTATGTTAGGCTAAGTAAAGTGCTTAACTAATTGCCTCATGTTAATCCTTAAATCACTTGTTGTAAGGTTTCTTTCTAAGTTGTTTAAGATGCTTGAGTAACATTGTTATGAGGTTTTAAAGTCTTGGTTAATGGGTAGTGAGCAAGCAACATTTTAGAGTGTTGTTCACTAGCCAAAGTTAGTCATCATTTATTAGTAATGGGTAGTTGGTAATCAAGTTTAGAATGTTGTTCTCCTCTTAAGTTAATCTTATCCTAGGTTGTAAAGAAACCTAGTGGACCTAGTTAAGTGTTTAATGACCCTTAGACTTGTGGAATGAAAGTCTTAAGTTAGTCATAATTGTTGTTGAACTTGGTTATCTCTTGCTTATGTGAGTTTGAGGTCCCCGAAGGATGGGCGACACTATATTGGGTTCGGGAATGGAGAGAGGATAGAGACCCCCCGGTCGGGTAACCGAAAGGGAAACCGGCTCTCCCTCAACTTAGTTCCCGGGATCAATTAAGTGTTGATTAGAAGTATAAGAGAGTAGAACTATAGATTAGTTTCTATATTTGGATGATATTGTATTGATGCGTATTAAGGTATGCCTTAAGCTGGCCTCTGAGCTTAATACGTGAGCTTGTTGTCATATATGGGATATGCCTTAAGCTGGCCTCTGAGCCCTATATGTGTATGGTTGTCGTGTCTGGGATATGCCTTAAGCTGGCCTCTGAGCCCAGACATGTTTGTTTGTGATCGCGTTGGAACATGCCTTAAGTTGGCCTCTGAGTCTGACGAGTAGAACAGCTGCACAATGGGGTAGCTAAGGAACTGACACCTTGCCCGGAGTGCAGATGTTTGATGCTAGAACATGCCTTAAGCTGGCCTCTGAGTCTAGTGTCTTGTGATGCAGTGAAGGGACATGCCTTAAGCTGGCCTCTGAGTCCTTTACTTTTGGATGCTAGTCCATGCGTTGTGATGTCGTCTCTGAGTCTAGTGTCTTGCTGATTGGTAGGTTTATGCCTTATGTTGGCCTCTGAGTCCTTGTTTGCTGAATGATTGGTATTTAGGTTATGTCTTAAGTTGACCGCCGAACCTTTATACTTGCTGATTGTTTGGCATTTAGGTTATGTCTTAAGTTGACCGCTCCACCTTTATATTGCTGATTGTTTGGTATTTAGGTTATGTCTTAAGTTGACCGCTGAACCTTTATACTTGCTGATTGTTTGGCATTTAGGTTATGTCTTAAGTTGACCGCTGAACCTTTATACTTGCTGATTGTTTGGTATTTAGGTTATGTCTTAAGTTGACCGCTGAACCTTTATACTTGCTGAATGATTGGTATTTAGGTTATGTCTTAATTTGACCGCTGAACCTTTATACTTGTTGACTGATTGGTATTTAGGTTATGTCTTCAGTTGACCGCTGAACCTTATACTTGCTGAGATTTATCTGCTTGCCTAGAGTTGGTACAGTGTCAGATATAGATGTTGATATTGATGAGTATGATACCTTGACTTTGATATTGTTCATCCAAGGCATTGGGTGACTCTTTAGTCAGTTTCGTAAATGTTTTGGACTGAAAGACCCCCCGGCCGGGCAACCGGAAGGGAAGCCGGCTCTCCTTCCAAATAGTTCGCGAAGTTGGTTGAGAGCCTTGCATTAGTAATTGCATGATGATATGAGATTCAGTTATCGAGATTTGTATGCTTCACATGTTATATATATGTTGGAGTATATTGTATGTTTATGTGTTACGTGTCGTTACAAAAGGTGGCTAGGAGAACTCTAGTCACTCCCCACTGATTGTGGCGTACATGTTTACATGTATGTAGGTACATGACAGGTGGTTGGCAGAGGGTTGCATGGAGCTAGCGAGCGATGATCCTATTCATCGATTGACTTACACTTTTACGTTAGCTAGACTTTAGATTTACATTTCAGTTCTTGAGTGCCTGTAGGGATGTGCCATCCCGGGCTGCTTTTATATTACACTTATGTATTTGTTTATGTTTCAGTTTTGTAGTAGGACACCTCGCATGTTTAGTTATGCTAAAAAGTTTTAATTCCGCTGCATTTTTAGTACCTTGTATGTTTATTATTTCCGCTTTCGCGAGGGGTTTTACAGTTGGTATTAGAGCGTTATCGCTCCCGACGCACTCATGTGACCCCCTAACTTGACCATATAATTGAATAATGAATGAGAGATGGGGTAGATTTAAGGACTTATATTGTAGTCTGTTTTGTGATTGCTTTTATTAGGCTCTAATGTGTTTGTTGATTGTCATTGATTTCACTTTTATATCTTTCAATCGACGAACCGTGGGCTTATCCATTTGACGGTGGAGATCGGAGCGAGTTTCTACCAAAGATAGAAGGTTCAGGCTACTGTTGGAGAATGCTTCTGAGCTTTGAAGATACTCCTCTTTCTTTGTGCACCACCTTCTTTGATAACTCCGGATGCACATCCTTCTTTTAGAATATTTTTCTATCTCACTTGAACAGATCTTCATATCTTTTCAGCTTAACCTTGTTGCTTGCTTTCTTAAGGTGCCCACTAAGTAAACTTCCATTTTGTTGGATTTGGAAGAACTAGTCTTAGGATAACCGTAAGTTGTGTTATGAGAAATATTGTTATTTGAGGAATAACTTAGGAGGTATCGAGAGACATGTTTTGATGATCCAAGTGTCTAGTTGTCTATCCAATTGGGAGAGTGAAAGTGTGTGATAGGGTACTTGCTTGAAGGTTGAGTTGTTTACGTAATCTTCTGTGTAACTTAATCTTGAGAACCATACTTAGATTGTGAAAATTTGTGGATTGAAGAGTATTGTTTAAGGAGTTAGATAACATACTTGGGGATATAGAGCGACCCGGAAGAATAGGCTTAAGATGCTAAGGATAAAGAGTGGATGAGTGAAGTGAGTTAGTATCACTTGACTTAGGTGAGTAATTGAGCTGGGAAAGGCCCGTTGTTGAGGGATATGAATAATTGGCAATAATGGTTGAATACTTGAGGAGTTTAGGACTTAAGCCAAGGAGAAGTGAACCGTTATTGGGCCCCAGGCTGCTTAATGAATCTTAATGTTTATTTATTGAAGAACTTAAGAGAAATTTGAGGATGCACCACCGGTCTGTGGATAGAGTAAAATAATCTATTGGGAGACGAGAATTCGGAAAAACTTGATGGTTTAGGAATTTTTGTCTGGTGGACAGTAAGGTAAGTAAAGTAAATATAGCACATAGGGGTGATGACCTGAAAGTGTTATTGGATTGTCATTTGAGGAACTAACAGAGATGAGACATCCCAAACTTTTGGAAATAGGTAGTTTTAATAATGATATCGTGTAAAGTTGGAAGATTAGGGTATATAAATCATTGGAGGAATTGTTCGTGAGAACCGATAATTGAATGACTTGATTTGGAAAGTAAGAAGCGAGAACCCCGTGAGAATAGTGAGAGACCTGCACCTTGGGATATTTCTGTAATCGTTCCTTCATGTCGCTTCTCTCCCTTCTTCTCCTTTACTTCTCCTTCTGATCTTGACTTCAATTTTATCGGAGTCCATAGCCTAGAGTTCCTTACCTTGTCATCTCGTTGTTCCTCGAGTCGCTTTCCGTGTGTCTCTCTCGAAATCTTTATCGTGTTTGTCCCTAAAGTTCGTATCTCATCTCCTCTTCTGTGAGCCTCGTTCCTTTTCATCTAAACTAGTGGCGAGATTGACTTGTTCTTGGAATAGTGATACATGCCTTGAGGAATGCTTGGTTTTGCGTTGTCAGAATTTGGTTGAAGAGTTTACGATAATAATTTTCGGGTGATATGGGATATTGTGCCGTCTTTAGAGTTTCATGTTAGATGGCTAGATGTAAGTGGTGATTGTAGATTTGGAAGTACCATTTGAGGATTTAAATACGATACTTGGAGTCTTAGGTTATTTTGGAGGTACATGCTTAAGATGATGATGATGTGGTTAAATTGATGAATAAGGTTAGTTAGTGCCACTTAATCTTGAGGAATTTTTGTAATGCAGAAAGGACCACATACTTGAGGAACGAGAGTTATTGTGAACGGTGTGAGAATATTGAGACATTTACAAGTGGACTTATGGAGCTGATTGAGTATTGACCTTGAGTTACTTATAGAACCTCGGCATTTGCCTATTGACGTACTTACGGGTAACCGTTGATGTTTGGGGTAATCATAGAATATAATTGAAACTTGTAAGTGTTCATAAATATCAATTGAGGAATCTCGGAATGTGAATGTCTAAACCTTATGGAAACTATAAGAGTGAAAATTGTTACTCCTTTGGAACTTCACTTGGGATGCATGTTGTCGGTAAGTAGTTGGAAATCAGAGGATTTAGAAGTTGTTACCTTAGTAAAGTCTCGATTTGATTGATCACTGTGATAATAAAATTTGGGAATTTAGGATGTCGAACATTGTGGAATAGGTTTGCTAGGATCGAACTGTTAAAATTGAAGGTTATAGGATGATGAATACCATATCCTGGGTTTCGAGGTTCGGCGTTATGGTAATAGAATTCCGGTTCAGAGTTTTGGAAGACTTCTTGTTGAGGAATACCTTGTTCCGTGGAGGAAATAATGATAAGAGGGATCGTGAAACCTTGGAGAGTCTAGAGATCACTTGAATTGTCCTTCTTGGGATATACTAGGAATCGTTGTAACGATGTTTTGATTATGGATTGAGCGGTTAGTGTACCCATGTTTGGCAAGAGTTACCATCTTCCTTGACCTCTAACCTGGTTGTTCCTTTCCTTCGATCCTTTCTCGTGTGTTCTGTCAGCTGTGAAACTGGAAACTCAAAATCTTTCGTGTCGAAAGTAATCTCTATGATCGTTTCTACGCTCCCGGTGACTGTTTTTGGAATTTGTTCCCTATTGTTAACCCTAAAAGTTATAATTTTTGGAAAACCTTAATTGTTTTGAGGATTTGGGAACTGCTCCCTCTTTTGTTGAAAGTGACCTTTTTGCCGTTGTTGCAATTTTACTCTTTTGGGGAATCAAAATAAAGGTCATTTTGGGAAATTGGGTTTTGAAAGAACTGTTTGATTGCAAATTGGATTGATCTCAGCGTTGATTTGTCATCTGAACTCGTTATTGGAGACGTCTGATAACCCGTACTGTGCTTATCAACACCGGATCGATCGGGATTTAGAACTTTTAAAGATTTAATTTTGGGACTTGTCTCAGATTTGGAACGTCGGACTCTTGAGTACGTAACGAGAATCCCAGTGTCCATTGACAAGACTTGTGCCTTGAAACCTTTTTTTTTTTGTGAAACTTTCGAAAGATAAGCTTTTGGGTTACCAAAACCCGGGTAGAACGTTTTGATAACTAGAGTTGTTTTCGTACTTACTTCTGTTTTCAAGTTTCGAGGACAAAACTTTTTGAAAGATGGGGTGATTGTAACATCCTAATATTTCGGGACTTGGAAATTTAATGATTTTAGGTCCAAGTTCGAGAAATAATTTATATTTCGTAATTTTTAGAATTTCTTTTAAATAACTGATTAAATTATGTGAGAATATTTAAAAGGGTTTAAATAATATTTTATTTAATTGCGTAATTTACGTCTTGGCAATTTAATTTCATAGTCCGGAAATATTTATATCGTCTTGAGTTTACAGTTACCTTAAGTCGGTGTTTTTAGATTAAACCGTCGTAAAACTTGTCTTATGGGCCTAACTTGTTAATGGACCCATTTTCCCTCTTTTTCCTCACAAAACTCTAACCCCTTCATCCTCTACCTCACTCCTTCATTTCAATTTTCAGATTTGCAAACAACAACAAACACCATTCTTATAATTTCTCCTTCAATCTTAAAATGCTCATAGAATCTTCGTTTCTTATCCGATTGAGACGATTTTCGCGGCCACGGATTCCTCTTCTCGCCCTCTTTCTTTCTAGGTAAATTTTATCTCATAATCTTTTCATCAAAATTTCGGCCTGCTCTTGTAGTTTCGAAATTCGTGATTAGTTTCGATGTTTTGTTGTTTTAGGCGGTGTTTGTGTTAACCGGAAGAGAACTTGGTCATTATTGAACAAGATCTCGAAGGTTTCGCTAATTAAAGGTGACGATAATGAGAAACTCGGCCTTTATTGTTAAAATAGCATGTTCTTGGTGTTTATGATGGAAGTTTCTGATTTTGATGATGTTTGTTGTTGTTTAGGACTTAGAAGCATGTTAGGTTTGATTTTAAGTGACATTCACATGTTTAGTTTGTTATTCATATGATTGTTTACTCATTTTTCAGATTTCATGCTCTTAAGACGGATACAAAGATTGTTCATAAATTGTGTTTTGATTGTTCAATAATCATGTTTGATGTATATTTGGGATTGTTATGGGATTATAAGTGCTGGTAGGATAGATTTATAGCTTGAAATCATAGTATAGAATCATTGTCGAAAGCTTAGATGAATTGTGAAAGTGCAGGAAAATCCCGTGAATCAGCCTGCCCGTGCAGGGGCGCAGGCTTCGCAAGTCAGAGCGCAGGCTGCGCAAGTGAGGCGCAGCTGCGCAACCCTAATGCGCAGGCTGCGCAAATGGCCTGTAACTTCGTGTGTTTTTATTGTTTCGTGATTGTTTTGGGTATTTATTTCCCAATTGTTTAAGTGATGTTTATGCTATGTTTATGAGTATATTTACTTGGTTTAGAATGTATGTTAGGCTAAGTAAAGTGCTTAACTAATTGCCTCATGTTAATCCTTAAATCACTTGTTGTAAGGTTTCTTTCTAAGTTGTTTAAGATGCTTGAGTAACATTGTTATGAGGTTTTAAAGTCTTGGTTAATGGGTAGTGAGCAAGCAACATTTTAGAGTGTTGTTTACTAGCCAAAGTTAGTCATCATTTATTAGTAAAAGGTAGTTGGTAATCAAGTTTAGAATGTTGTTCTCCTCTTAAGTTAATCGTATCCTAGGTTGTAAAGAGACCTAGTGGACCTAGTTAAGTGTTTAATGACCCTTAGACTTGTGGAATGAAAGTCTTAAGTTAGTCATAATTGTTGTTGAACTTGGTTATCTCTTGTTTATGTGAGTTTGAGGTCCCCGAAGGATGGGCGACACTATATTGGGTTCGGGAATGGAGAGAGGATAGAGACCCCCTGGTCAGGTAACCGAAAGGGAAATCGGCTCTCCCTCAACTTAGTTCCCGGGATCAATTAAGTGTTGATTAGAAGTATAAGAGAGTAGAAATATAGATTAGTTTCTATATTTGGATGATATTGTATTGATGTGTATTAAGGTATGCCTTAAGCTGGCCTCTGAGCTTAATACGTGAGCTTGTTGTCATATATGGGGATATGCCTTAAGCTGGCCTCTGAGCCCTTTATGTGTATGGTTGTCGTGTCTGGGATATGCCTTAAGCTGGCCTCTGAGTCCAGACATATTTGTTTATGATCGCGTTGGAACATGCCTTAAGTTGGTCTCTGAGTCTGACGAGTAGAACAGCTGCACAACGGGGTAGCTAAGGAACTGACACCTTGCCCGGAGTGCAGGTGTTTGATGCTAGAACATACCTTAAGCTAGCCTCTGAGTCTAGTGTCTTGTGATGCAATGAAGGGACATGCCTTAAGCTGGCCTCTGAGTCCTTTACTTTTGGATGCTAGTCCATGCGTTGTGATGTCGTCTCTGAGTCTAGTGTCTTGCTGATTGGCAGGTCTATGCCTTAAGTTGGTTCTGAGTCCTTGCTTGCTGAATGATTGGTATTTAGGTTATGTCTTAAGTTGACCGCCGAACCTTTATACTTGCTGATTGTTTGGTATTTAGGTTATGTCTTAAGTTGACCGCTGAACCTTTATACTTGCTGATTTTTTGGTATTTAGGTTATGTCTTAAGTTGACCGCTGAACCTTTATACTTGCTGATTGTTTGGCATTTAGGTTATGTCTTAAGTTGACCGCTGAACCTTTATACTTGCTGATTGTTTGGTATTTAGGTTATGTCTTAAGTTGACCGCTGAACCTTTATACTTGCTGAATGATTGATATTTAGGTTATGTCTTAAGTTGACCGCTGAACCTTTATACTTGCTGAATGATTGGTATTTAGGTTATGTCTTCAGTTGACCGCTGAACCTTATACTTGCTGAGATTTATCTGCTTGCCTAGAGTTGGTACAGTGTCAGATATAGATGTTGATATTGATGAGTATGATACCTTGACTTTGATATTGTTCATCCAAGGCATTGCGTGACTCTTTAGTCAGTTTTGTAAATGGTTTGGACTGAAAGACCCCCCGGCCGGGCAACCGGAAGGGAAACCGGCTCTCTTTCCAAATAGTTTGCGAAGTTGGTTGAGAGCCTTGCATTAGTAATTGCATGATGATATGAGATTCAGTTATCGAGATTTGTATGCTTCACATGTTATATATATGTTGGAGTATATTGTATGTTTATGTGTTACGTGTCGTTACAAAAGGTGGCTAGGAGAACTCTAGTCACTCCCCACTGATTGTGGCGTACATGTTTACATGTATGTAGGTACATGACAGGTGGTTGGCAGAGGGTTGCATGGAGCTAGCGAGCTGATCCTATTCATCGATTGACTTACACTTTTACGTTAGCTAGACTTTAGATTTACATTTCAGTTCTTGAGTGCCTGTAGGGATGTGCCATCCCGGGCAGCTTTTATATTACACTTATGTATTTGTTTATGTTTCAGTTTTGTAGTAGGACACCTCGCATGTTTAGTTATGCTAAAAAGTTTTAATTCCGCTGCATTTTTAGTACCTTGTATGTTTATTATTTCCGCTTTCGCGAGGGGTTTTGCAATCAAAGAAGAGAAGTCGATCGAGCAACCCATTATCTTCGATCGACCAGTTTTTGAAGCCTAATTTGCTCGATCGAGAGGAAAAAGCCCTCGATCGAGAGTTTTTCTGACCTTTCGTGTTCACAGTAGTTATTACTTCAGTTTAGTTTTCGTCTATTTAAAGAACTCATTTGAGATCATTAGGTTAAGCATTCTTACCCTAACATTACTCTCTGCGGACTTTTGCTTAAGTTTATTTTCCAGAAACTTTGTAGCCGTCATTTTACAATAATTTCGAGTTCTTCATCTCTTTCGTAAGGATTCACTTCTCTCGTTCTTGCCTTTTCCTTACTGTAATTCTTCTTTACTTATCTCTTATTTTATGTTCTCATCATTAGTTTTTGTTCACTGTTTCCGTTCTCTGATTTCCGTCATATTTCGCGAGCTATACTCTGTTTTCGTATGTTTGTGTTCATCGATGTTTTCGACCGTTTTTCTGCTCTTGTTTCTTACCTTCTAATTCTGTCCCTTTTCCCTTATAATCCTTGTTACTAGTTTTAGTTTAATCGTTTTAAATCCCTGTTTAGTATCCCTTATTTCATCTCGTATCATATGCTTGTTTTATACTATTGTATTCGTCTTAAGAATACCGTAATCGCGTTTTGTCTCTCTATTGTTTCCGTTGGTTTCATACTCCCTGCCTCTTTTATAATTCGATTTTATCTCTCATTTTATCATGTCATATGCTAGTTTAATCATGGACGTCATAGTTATCACAAATTCGGTCATGAGTAGCTAAACCCCTTTATATGTTGGGATGAGGGAAATTGTGTTGAACGTTTGATATGTAGTAGTCGGGATGGACCGTTTTTGGTGGGAGTAATCGTAAAACAATTTAATTTATGTTTGGTTTAGTGAGTGCACGCATGAGACCTTACAATTAGTTAATTCCCGACCTAGACCGGAAGGTTGGAAGGGTAAGACTTGTTGAACGATTTTAAATAGTTTTTGTGAGAGCGGAAGTTAAGCAAAAACGACCTTAGGGCTACTTAAGACCGGAAGGTATAGTCGGGTTAGAGACTTGACCGTAATAACCAAGCCTTTCCCACCAATAAATTGGCCTATCCTAATTACATCAATCATACATGAGACACAATGACCCGAGTTCCCAACATATTCCCTTTCCTTGATTTTTATCTCTTGTTTTCGTGTTTTTATTCTCCTTTGCATATCTTTATCTCGTGGTTTAGTTGTCATTCTTAAAACCCCCAATCTGTGACCCATAGGTAAAAACCGATAGTTTAACAAGTTCGCTTCCCTGAGGAGATTGACCCTATTTGCCACTAGCTTCTGTTAGTAGTACCTAGGTATTTATTTTTGGTTCATAATCGACACGCATCAGTAATCTAAGATTACTTTGATATAGGAGATACGACTTTAGCCTTATCAATTCACTCACCCAAATAATTTTTCCCTCTCTTCCCATCTCGCATACCATTTCCAGTCAGGACGATCACCACCTCCAATTAATAAAAGATAAATTATAATAGTTAATTGTTACAAAAAACTAAAAAACAAGAAAAACAAACTAATTACTGATGTCTGCATTTTGTATAGGCTTTTTAGTCTTATTTTGGCACATATTTTCATGTAATTAGGTGATTTATTATCACTTTATGCCCCGTATATGCTACTTTGTGTTTGTATTGCTGTTTTGCAGATATAGACCGAAGTGTAGCGGAAACCGAGCTATTTCTACCTCAAGTGTTGCATTTGAGTAGACGATGGAAGAAACGAGGTTGGTTGTGCATTCATCGAGAAGCGTGAGGAGTATAATCAACCAGCCAAGGAGGAAGTCTAGGAAATCGACCATTTTAGGCATGTCGAAGACCTTGTCGGGAAAGAGAAGTCCTCGATCGAGCTGTCATGTGCTCGATCGAGAGGATTCCAAGTTCCCAGTGCTCGATCGATAGCTCTTTTGATCGATCGAGAGGTTTTGAAGAAGAAAGAGACGATCGAGAACCATGATCTCCTCGATCGACCAGTTTTGATGGATTTTTGCTCGATCGAGAAGCAATTTCTCTCGATCGAGAACTTTGCTGCTGGCTCTTCGTTTTCTCAGAACAGTTACAGCAGTTTTCGTTTTTTCTTCTCTATTTAAGAACTCTTAATGAGTTCTTATTGAGTTTTTACTTTTTTTATCAAAATCTTTTGTCAGCCGTCACATTTTATTTTGCACAATAACTTTAGTTCTTCATCTTATTCGTACTCAAGGATCGTGTATCTCGTTCTAAATACGAATTCTTAATCGTAATTCTTCTTTCTTATCTCCTTTTACTGTTTTATATTAATCTGAGTTGTATCTCCCATTTTTGCTTGTTTTCGTTTCCGGCTGTTTCGTAACAAATGCTTGTACTCTGTTTTTCGAACTTTGTCGCATCTCGCTTCTGTTTCTCGTTAATTTTATCTAGTTTAGTCATACTATATTTCTGTTTGGAATTCATTTTCACTTCAGTTTGTATGTTCGTTCTCATGCCCCTGACTCCGTTATGCGCCTCGAATTTCGTTCCCGATTTGTTCACTGTTTATCGCTATTCCTGTCATTGTTTCTGTTTCCTGATTTTATTTCCCCTATTACCATGCCTACTGTTTTTGTAAGTTTAGTAGTCATAATCGTTACTAATACCGTTATGAGTAGCTAAATCGTTTAATATGCCGGAATGAGGGATCTTGTGTCGAATGCATGATAGGTGGTAGTCGGGATGGGTAGTTTATGGTAGGAGTAATCGTTAAGTAATATAATTCATGTTTGGTTTAGTGATGCACGCATGAGAGCTTACATCTAGTTAATTCCCGACCTAGACCGGAAGGTTGGAAGGGTAAGACTTACTTAATTATTTTAATTAGTTTTTGTGAGAGCGGAAGTTAAGCAAAAACGACCTTAGGGCGACTTAAGACCGGAAGGTATAGTCGGGTTTGAGACGTGACTGTAATGACCCAGCCTTTCTTACCAATAAACTGACCTACCCCAATTATACCGATAATGCATATGACACAATGACCCGAGTTCCCAGCATATTCTCTTTATTCTTGATTTAATTCATATTATCTCGTGCTTGTTATCGTCATCTTATTCTTTTTCATATCTCATATCTCGTAGTTTAGTTTACCATTTTTAAAAACCCCAATTGTGACCAATAGGTAGAGACTGACAGTTGACAGTTCGCTTCCATGTGGAGACGACCCTATTTACCGCTAGCGTATGTTAGTAGTGCATTAGGTTTATTTTTGGTGCCTACAACGACAGACATCAAATTTTGGCGCCGTTGCCAGGGAAGCAACATTGTTTTCTATTTTAGTTTTTATCTATTTTTGTCTTAATGAATTTTAATTCCTTAAGACCGTTCTAATTGTTCTCTTTCAGTTTTGTATGCACAGGTCTCAAAGGGGAGAATTGGTGGAACCCGATCCCGAACCCGAGAGAACTTTCTTACGAAGAAGGAGAGAACTAGAGAGAAACCGTCGGGAGGAACACTTGAGTACCCCCGACCAAGAGAGAACCAATTTCTTTGAGGAAAATTTCACAGTTGAACCTAACCTTCAAACCAAAATGCCTAATATAGCCAGTCACTCTGAGCCCACCGCTGAATTCATTCCTAAGAGATTTAGTATAGCTACCAATGAGGACGGTCAAACCTTTGAGTTCAGACCTTCCTACATCAATATGGTAGAGAGAAACCAATATAGAGGAGCTGCGGGAGAGGATCCAAGGAAACACGTGAAGCGATTCGTTGACTATTGCTCCTCCATTTCGGCAACTAGGGGGTAACCCAAGACAAAATCAAAGAAGCCCTTTTCCCTTTTTCCCTAACTAATATTGCTAGGGAGTGGTTGTCGGATTTTGATAGGGCAGCAGCCGGGATTACAGATTGGACTTCCTTAGCCCTAGCCTTCTACAAAAAATACTTCCCACCTCAGAGGACGAATGCCTTAAGAACACAAATCACCAACTTCAAACAAAAACTGTCAGAAAACCTGAGTGAGGCGTGGGATAGATTCAAGGGATATGTGAGAGCCGTTCCCCACCATAGTTTCGAACCATGGTTCATTTGCAACCAATTCTATAATGGTTTGTACGATGATCACCGAGCCATTCTTGATTCGGCCGCAAACGGGAGGTTCCAACGAGAGGTGGATGATGACAAGGGTGGGAGCTTGATAGAGGAAATGGCCACACACACATACGGGTACAGTAATCCAAGAAGTGGCACGAGAACCGTGGCTAATATCGAGACCGAGGGTTTGGAGGCTAAATTCGACAACCTATTTGCCAAGATGGAGAGGTTAGAGAGTGAGAGTGCCGGGAACTGTCAAACGGTTCATGTTTTGCAAAGAGAAGAGATTATCTTATGTGAGAGGTGTGGTGAACAAGGCCACAATGCTGTTGATTGTTTCGTGGATAAGGAGCAAGTTTACTCCTTCCAACAATATCGGCAGGGTGGGTATAACCATGGGTACGTCCACCCCAATTTAAGGTGGACAAGTCAAAATGTCCTTAACCCATCCCCATCACCGCAACAACAACAACAACCCTACGTGCCGCCACACAAACAACAGTTTCCAAGGGCCTCTCAATTTCCTAACCCTCAGCATGGGAGTTCCTCAACTGGAGGGGTTTCCGAGATTGGTGAGCTGAAGACAATGATCCAATCATTGGCCACGCAAATGTCAAAATCCGACCAAGCAAACAACGCAACAATTAAAATGCTTGAGTCGCAGATAGCTTAACTTGCTACAAACCAATCCGCAAGACAACCGAGACATTTTCCCTCCCAATCCGAGAAGAGGAAGGAAACACTCAACATGGTGACCCTCAGGTCTGGAAACACGTATTCCAATGCTAAAGTTGCTGACCCTACTGTTTTTGCTAATGTTTCAGGTACAGAAACCACGAAAAGAGCTGACGATGCTGTGAAATGTCTCGATCGAGAGGATTGTCTGAAGATCTGCTCGATCGAGAGCTCTCAAATTCTCGATCGAGTAACGTAACTGATGAAAGTGTTCGATCGAACACTATGGAGGATGAAGTTGCTCGATTGAGAAAGAAAGAAGGTCGATCGAGCAATTCTGTTGCTGAAACTGGTCGATCGAGCAAAGTGGAGTCTGAAATGTCTCAATCGAGAGCCCCCAATCAAAGAATGTTGAATAATGTTATGATCCGTGATACGCATAAGGCCAATTCTGATGAGCACGTTCCTTTCCCGGGACGTTTGAGAAAAGAAAAGAAGACAGAACCGGAGTTCGCCAGATTCGGTCAACTCGTTCAAGGCCTGAACGTCAACATTCCTTTCCTTGACTTGGTCAAAAAGGTACCGTCTTACCTCGAGTTTATGAAGGATATTTTGTTGCGTAAGCGTTCAGTTAATGAAATAGAGACCGTTGATTTTTCTGAAGAGTGCTCCGCACATCTACAATACCGAACCCCGACTAAGCTGTCCGACCGGTTAGTTTTTCTATTCCATGCCACGAAGGACTGCATTTTATTGATAGAGCTTTATGCGATTTGGGCGCTAATGTTAGCGTTATGCCATTGTCCTTAGCTAGGAGGTTGGGATTTAATCAGTTTCATTGTACGAACATGTCAGTTCAAATGGCGGACAGATCATTGGCTGGACCTCTAGGAGTCTTAAACGACATTCCAGTTAAAATTGGACGATTCTTTATACCGGTTGATTTTGTTGTACTTGACATTCCTGAGGACTCTTTTACACCTATCATCCTTGGTCGACCATTCTTACACACGGCCCAAGCTATAGTGGATGTTGGGTTGCGTACTTTGACCTTTAGAGTTGGGGGTGAGGAACTTATTTTTGCTAAACCTGCGACTCACAAGGGACCCATGCGCATCCTAGAGTTTAATGTCCTTCATGCCTTAGATTATGACCCAATTACCATGGATGAGACACCGTCTTCTGACTCTATGCTTATTGATGAGCCCCCACATGTTGTAACTCTTCCGACCCCACTAACGCCTTTGACTCGTGTTGAGAGCAAGAGAAAGGTCCGTATTTCTGTGTTTAAATGTACAGGACCAGGCTGGGGAAATTTTGCAATAGAGCCGAGCACGGAGAAGGAGAAGAGCGTGGCGGAGTTGTTCAAGGAATACAAGGAGGAACGGAAAGCGGAAAATGAACCACCGGTTTGGCGTAGGAAGGGGAAGGCCAACAACGCTGAGAGTAGTTCGTCACAACAAAGGCCGAAGGATGGCCAAGATGATTTCATGGAACATTAGCCGGGTTTGCAACCCCATGCAAGTTGTAAATAGAATAATTTCATTTGGATTTACGTTTTTAAACTTGTTGGATTTGTTTGTTAGGACATCCGTAGTTAGACGCTAGTAGTTAGCTTAAACTGTTTTTGGTAGACTCGGACAAAATTTTGTGATTTTGGGACATTGTTAATACGTTTTTGCAGGTACACATAAGCCGCACCCAACAGAAACTTATCAAAGTGCGTGCCAGCCGAAAAGTTCTCGACCGAGAAGATTATTTCTCTCGATCGAGTAAATTTGGAGGAAAAAGTTCTCGATCGAGGGATTTGTTCCTCGATCGAGAAGAAGGGAGATCGAAGGTCACAGATTACTCGATCGAGAAGTCACTGTTCTCGATCGAGGACATCTCAGGTAAAGAGTTTTTGATCGAGAGGAATTTTCTCTCGATCGAGCACTTTTTCGGTCTATATATCAAAAACATTCGTCCTTTTCCCTTCATTTTCATTCGATCGAAATATTTTGTTCTTCCCCAATTTTTCGACTTTTCATCTTAAAATTGCAAATTAAGTATTTTTTGCGCAATTTAATCACTGCATTGTGTTACCCACTAACTAATTACTTCAATTTCATCAAAAGCCCCTTCGAAAAAACCCGGTTTCGTGCCCAATTTGTGTTTTCGACATTTAGGGTTTTCAATTCGTTTTTTTTCGAATTTTTGGTTTTTGGTCTGATTTCCTTGCTGTTTTGGCTACAACGATCATCAAGTAAGTGTTCTTTCTCTCTTTATGTTTATTTAACACCCTCATTCCCGAATTTTTTTCGACATTTAGGGTGTTGGTTTAGGGAGCTTGAACCGTGATTTTCAATTACTTATTTCGTCTTTTTAATTGATTATCTTGTAGTTATGGACTCAGTAGATAATACCCCTGCTCCCGAACTTTCTGTCGAGACCATTGTCTCGAATGTTGTGCAAGACGTAATAGAGCAACACTCTGTTGTGACTGTTGAGCTTCCGGAGCAGCCCCCTGTCGCTGCCACTGATGTTGCGACGGTGTCCACTGACAGCGTCATAGTTCCTGGGGGAGAGATTGTTGCTGGTCCACCTGTTGTTGAGGGTACAGTTGTTTCTCAAGCAACTTCTGGTGCCCCTGTTTTAGTGGAGGATGCTGCGACAGAGTCAGAGAGTGGCTCCGAGGAGGGGACTGATTCTGATGATAGTGAGGATGCTGGCCAACCGCGTCCTCCGTTTTCGTTGTTTACCGCGGATGCTACGCCGAGGTACCCCAAGTTCCCTCAAATCTGTCGTCCCCAACCTTTGACCACTACCACTACTCCTTCTAGGCCTCCTGTGGCCACTACTACGAGCTCCACTGCTGTTTCCACCGAGCTCATTACTACTCTTGGGGCCACTGCTGCCGAGCCCCGAGTTTCTGAGGCTATTGTTGTTATGCCTCCTGCTGCTGAGCCAACTTCGTCTAGGGCCATTGTCACTCCACGAGGGACAAACCTCGCTCTTTTGCCTAAAAGGCCTGAGGTACGCTTCATTTCCGCAGACCACCGTTCTAGGTTGTCTACTCTTTGATTGTTCCCCTCACCCCGACCCGTTTCCTCGCACGTACCGACCTAGAGACCCTAGGCATTTTTGAGGAGGTTTGTAGTTTACTCAATGGGACAGGGATGTCTGGTTTGATAGGGATGGGAGAGCTCACACTGGAAAGACCGACCTATGAGTTCTTTAGCTCTTTCACCTTTGACCCCGAGCGTTATAGGCAAAACCACAGTCGCCCCTGCATTTCTTTTCGACTCCTGAATGAGTCGTATGACTGGACCTTGGGGCAGTTTGGGGAGGCATTAGGCCTCGTTAGTGATGGACTTATCGAGAAGCTCGTACCTCAGTTATGGGCTGCCCTTTCTCACACACCGTTTTCTGCTCGAAAGGGAGCCCATGTCCAGACCCCTGCCCCTCGATATTTCCTTCGACTTTTAGGTGAGACACTTTTTGGGCGACCTGAGCCCAATAACATCACCAACACTAAGCTTGCCATCTTAGCCGGGTACCTGAACATTGATTCATGTACCCCTTTCGTTCTTAACATTTCATACTTGGTGGCTCAATATTGGGGTGGTATTGGGAGGAAGGTCAAGACTGCTGTGGTTTGCGGCGGATTGGTCACTAGGATCCTCCGTCGCGTTAACCCTACCTACCTTGAGACCACTAAACCGGTGGGGGAGGTTGGCCGACTCGACATTGAGGCCATGCTCGTTTTTAGATGGCTAGATGGTATGACGTGGAAGATTTGTGGCTACCCATCTGTGACCTTACCTTGTGCCACACTTCCTCGTCTCCTGCCGCTCCTTACTGTTGAGGGATCAAGACCGACTCCTACCACCTACCATCTCACATTCACCACCGTACCCCCCTCTTCTTCTAGCAAGAAGAGGAAGCGCGAGATTAGGCAGTCTTCCCAATCTCCGACCCCGACACCGACTCAGGCTGGACCCGCGTCCACGCCCTCGTCCACGCCCACGTCCACCTTCATGCCTACACCATCACTCACCCTTACTCTCACTCCTACTCCCATCACCACCACCACTACCACTCACTCACTTTCACCTTCGACTGCACCTACACCTACCCCTACTCCTGCTCCTTCTGGGATGGTTTATCCTCCCAATTTTGTTTTACCTCCTGCCTTTGGGCGCCTGCGGTCTCAGACCAAGGGGGTCGTGATCCCGTGCTTGATGGCATTTGCAGGTACCTCACCAAGATGCGTCGGGGCCAGGCTTTGGCCTTGTTCCTTATTTATGAGGACTACATCCGCACAGCACGTGCCCTTCCAGCGGGCTGGGTTCATCCCTCTTTCTACCGATACCCAAAGGGTGGGTACCCTGCCTCTTCTTCATCTGATGAGGAGAAGGATGAGACACCGGTAGCGAGAGAGGTTCCCCTACGTGCAAAGGCAGCAGCGAGGCGTGATACTAGAGAGGAGGAGCAGGATCCCACATATCGAGAGGAGGAGGCGCCTGGTGGTGACGATTAGGGCTCCCCTAGTTTGGTACTGGTTTGGGGAAGCCGATTTTGTGAGTACCACCTTTTTCTTCAATCCTTTTAGTTCTATTTTCTGTTTTTAGGGGCATGTATTAGGTTGTTACCCCATTTTCCATTGCTTGCTGGTTTGCTGTGCTGAGAAGACAACGAGGGCGTTGTCTGTTTTGGTTTGGGGAGGGTATACGTATGCATCCTTTTGCGTCTGCATTTGCATCTAGTTTTGCATTCACGTTTTTTGTTTTCATGTAAATTTCAAAAAAATTCAATAATTCAAAAAATATCACGTTTACTTTTGCATTTAGTCAAGTCGGATTGGAGTATTTCGATGATGATAGAGCTTTTTATAGTCAAATATATGTCATGCTATGCCTTTTTCAATCATTGCCTTGTGAGTTTTGAGCGTTGTCTCGAATTTTGTCATGGATTTTATGTTAGATCATTAGACTTGACTCGTAGTTTTGGCAACCTACTACACATTCTGAGCTTAGAGCCTTAAAACTGGTGACATCTATGACCGGTTACATTAGGATTGTGAGTAGTGCTCCCAGCATTTCATGTTTGCATGCATGTGTATGAGTTCTGATTTCTTATTGCCTACACGCACCGGTTAGAGGTCGGTATTACACGTTTGGAGAACTATTGCATCACCCCTTCCATATTTGCCCATTTAGCTCCACTTTTAGCCAAAAACTGCCTTTTGTCCCATAACTACATCCTATATTTTGCCTACCTTTATGCTGAGCTAGGAAGTAGTGAAGGAATTTACCTGTTTTTATTAGTTTTGGCCTGTTTTCATTGTCATTGGAGTGCGTACAAAGGAAATTGGGGGATGTTTTGCTGAGTATTACTCGATCGAGAGCTTTTGAATGCTCGATCGAGAGTTTGCTAATGATAAAATGCTCGATCAAAGGCTATTGGAAAATTGGCTCTCGAACGAGAGTTTTTTTTACTCGATCGAGAAGTTTGGGAAAGAACAGTCCTCGATCGACCACCATTTTTGGTCGATCGAGAGGAAACAGCCACTGCTGATCAAACGAAGAAAAAAAATCATCAGAAAATTCAAAAAAAAAAAAAAGAGAAAAAAGAATTCAGAAAAAAAAATGATGAAAAAAAATGAAATAATCAAATAATCGGTTGTCAGTTGGAAGAATAATTTGGGTTATGATGTGGTCGCCATTTCAAAGGCAATGTGCTTAGTGTTTAGTCAGAAGTTTGGGGATGCGTATTCACTTGGTTTGTAGGTTCTAGCTCGGCTTTAACCTCACTTATCCATACTTGTTTTTGCCCCTTTTATCCCACTTAGCCTCACTTTCCCAAATTTGCAATAGTTCGGCGTGTAATGGACATTGACGGTGGTTGTGCGTGTGTACGGTGCTTGAAATCTTTATTCATACTAGTCTAGCATGCATGGTTTGTTGGTCGTAGTTTAGGCGAGAGTCTATACTTTGTTCTTCTCCTCTTCACATATAATTTGTCATTTGCTTGATTGAGAGAAGAGAGATTCCGGGAGAGTCCGAAACTATATGAGTCTAGCAAGGTCGAAAGTCTACATGTTTTCCATGGTATGTACAAATTCGTTCGCTCATTTCTGATCTTGGCATTGGTTGATTTTGTGCATGTTAAGCATTTGGCATTGACTATTTAGTAGCTTTGAGTCTTACTCCATCCATTAGGTCCATAGTTTACTTTTAGTTTGCATTTAGTTTGCTTGAGGACAAGCAAAGGTTTGGTTTGGGGAAGTTTGATGTATGCATTTTGTATAGGCTTTTTAGTCTTATTTTGGGACACATTTTCATGTAATTAGGTGATTTATTATCACTGTATGCCACGTATATGCTACTTTATGTTTGTATTGTTGTTTTGCAGATATAGACCGAAGTGTAACGGAAACCGAGCTTTTTCTACCTCAAGTGTTGCATTTTAGTAGACGATGGAAGAAACGAGGCTGGTTGTGCATTCATCGAGAAGCGTGAGGAGTATAATCAACCACCCAAGCAGGAAGTCTAGGAAATCGACCATTTTAGGCCTGTCGAAGACCTTGTCGAGGAAGAGAAGTCCTCGATCGAGCTGTCTTGTGCTCGATCGAGAGAATTCCAAGTTCCCAGTGCTCGATCGATAGCTCTTTTGATCGATCAAGAGGTTTTGAAGAAGACAGAGTCGATCGAGAACCATGATCTGCTCGATCAACCAGTTTTGATGGATTTTTGCTCGATCGAGAAGCAATTTCTCTCGATCGAGAACTTTGTTGTTGGCTCTTCGTTTTCTCAGAACAATTACAGCAGTTTTCGTTTTTTTTTCTCTATTTAAGAACTCTTATTGCGTTCATTAGTTTATCTAATCAATCTTACCTATCTTTATCTCTAGTTTAGTTTTTACTCTTTTTCTCAAAATCTTTTGTCAGCCGTCACATTTTATTTTACACAATAATTTTAGTTCTTCATCATTTTCGTACTCAAGGTTCGTGTATCTCGTTCTAAAGCCGAATTCTTAATTGTAATTCTTCCTTCTTATTGACACCAGTCGTTGAGGGGTGCCAAAGATAAGATTTATAAAACCTCAGCTTAAACTAGATAGGATAAGTCAAGGGTCGAACCACAAGGAGACAAGGTTAATTATGTTTGTGAATTTTAAGTCTATTGCAAGTAACCAAAAAGGGAGTTTTGATTTGAGATTTAAACTAACAACTAAGGTAGTAAGCTAACAAGAAAATTAAAATAAGATAAAAAAGAAGATTAGGAACTTTGGTTCCCCATGGTCAAAACAAGTCAATGAAAGGTAAAATAATCAAATAACACAATCCCAAGGAACAAAGAATAAACCTTTAGGTCAATATTCTACCCAATCCTTACGGTCTTAGGGTTCCTACAAAAGCACTAAACTTTCGTTCAAGGGGCAATCCCAAAGTTGTTGTTAAACTAATCCTAGTAATCTTTCAATCCTAAGGATTAGTTCACCAACAATAATGGGGGATTGGTAATTTAATCATCAAACTTATCAAAGTCAAGTCTTTATCATGGTTCCCCTAATTCCCAATCACAAGAATTAGCTATGCATACTTTTAATTATGGAACTAACAATTACTAAGAAAATCGAAGAGATGAACATAATTAAAGATGACAATAAAAGGGAAAACATGAGATAAGAAATAACAACAAGATGAATAACAAGATTGAAAAAAGGAAAGATTAATTGTGACAAACTTACAACTTGAATGGAAAATCTAAGAATAAAGATGGAAGTTTGGTACCAAGAATCTAACAATGGAGTTCTTCTAACATAAAGTGCTTGATAAAATAAAGAGGTTCTTTCTAATGGAATTACTTGCTTAACCTAATTGGAGAGTCTAGGTCTCCTTAAATAAGAATTATTACAAGATTAGGAAAGTAAAGAAAACATAAAACAGAAATCCCGAAACAGCTTCTGGTCGGTCGACCAGCCATACGGGTCGGTCGACCGATTCTGGCACTGTTGGTTTATTTTTCGCTAGAGCAGGCTTTTGTGAATTGGGCTTCGGTCGGTCGACCACTGTTGCTGGTCGGTCGACCGCTTCTCGTTCTTTTCGGCTTTAATTCGGCCCAATATCAATACTTGAATGCACCATCCGGATCCTTGCTCCATATTAGTACTCAAAACAGCTTCCTAAAGGCAATTAAGGCTTGGTTTTGCTCACTTCCGCGTATTCCTACATATACAACATAGAAATGCCAAAGTAAACCATTTCGGGAGAAAAAGCAACTAAAAGTCACGAAAGTGTAAGAAAATACGTGCCAAAAGAGTAAATAAAATGCATAAAATGGGCACGTATCAAACTCCCCAAACCAAACCTTGCTTGTCCTCAAGCAAGCACTAAGACTCAAAAGAAAAAAAAAAAAACTTCTAATGGAACGGATTTCATACTTTTCACAACCAAACACAACACTATGCCTAACCAATTTAATGCATCCTTCAACTATAATCAAACATAATGTCAAGAGCAAAACGAGTTAGTCATGTTGGAAAAGCATGCTAAAATTTCAACCTTGCAAGACTCATTCTAATTGGACTCTCGCGGTACGCTCGAGACACTCATGAAAGCAAAGGGTCAAATGCATATGTGAAAGATAAGAAGATAAATAAAAGTAAAGACTCTCACCTATCTACGACCCGTAAGAACATGCCTGCAATCTAACATGAATAGAATCTCTACAACCGTACATATGCATTCCCACACTAAATAACCATGACACATGCCGAGGCAAATTTGGAATTGTGAGGCTAAAGGTAAGAAGGGGCTTAAAATAAGTTATGGGAAGAGGGGTTAAACCGAGCTAACAACCGTCTATCCATACTATAAGATCACTTCTTATTGTTTTCGTACATGCCAATGCTCAAAGTTTTGGAGCAAAAATCACAATTCCTCCAACTTTTCTCCCCATTCTTTTTTTTCTTCTTCTTTTTTCTCTCTCTTTTTTTTTTTTGAAAACTAACCTATTCAATGGTCCTGGTCGACCGACCAGGAAAACTGGTCGACCGACCAGCCTTGAAAACAGGCTGTTTCGTTTTATTCATCATTTTTTTTTTCTTTTCTGATCATAAATTTTTTCGTGTCTTGTTTTCTTTTTTTTTTTTTTAAATCATTCTCCCAAAGTCAAAATCTATCATTGAAGCATAAACCAAAGGATGGCAAAAACAGTCCCATCACTACTTTACTGGCTCGGTTAGGGTAGGCAATTTTTAGGATGTAGCAAATGGGTAAAAGGATTCAATTTGGCTATGTGAGGATAATGGGAAAAATGAGAAAGGGGTAACTCTACCACATGTGTCAACAAACCAAAAACCCGAATGCATACAGGTATTAAGAAGACAAAATTCATGTTTATGCATATTGATGTGACATGCCTCAAGAGGAGAAACTACTCACAAACCTATATGAAATCGGTCATGGATGTCACCGATTTATTAAGCTCTAATCCTTAGAATATGTAGTAGCTTGCCAAGAAGAGAGTCAAGTCTAATAATTTAGCATGAAATCAACAAAAACTCGTAGATAATGCAAAAGACTAGCTTGAAAATTTTTGAAAAATGCAAGGCAAAGCAATAAATGATATGTGAGGCATAACTTGTATTTATCCGTTCCGACTCGACCTAAAAACTTAATACAGAGAAGAATGCGCGACAGGGAGGAACACGCGACAAGAGAGGATGAAAACAAGAAAAACACCTAAAGGAAGGAAAAACAAAAGACACAAAAACAATTGCATACTCACAAAGGAGTATGCAAACACCCTCCCCAAACCAAAACGCACAATGCCCCCATTGTGCTCATCAGCATACAACCACAGCATAGGGATGGGGGTAGGCAAAAGAGAAGCAAACAAAGAAAGGAAAAGGAAAAAGACTAAAACCTACAAAAAGAGTCTAAGGAGGAAGAAGGGGAAAACTGGAAATCTAGAGAGGAAAATTGGAAATCTAAGGGAGGAAAACACTTACAAAGGAAATGTGGACCTCCCCAAACCGAGCCAAGCAAGGGGGACCTCCCCAAACCGAACCCCAAAGAGGGTAAGGTTAAGCATGTCCCTAGCCCTCTGAGTCGTAAAACGGCTCAGGGCTCTCCTCTCCTTCCTCCTCATCGCCATCCTCCTCAGACCCTACTCCTGTTCCTGAGGCAGAGCCTGAAGCTTCATCGTGGTCACGACCGCCTGCGAGAGGTGTGTACCAGGTGGGGTGAGTCCATGGGCCGGTTGGGAGCCTACCTTGTGTAGCATACTCCCTGTAAACCGGGTATTGGAAAAGACTATCGTTCAGCTGTTTTTGGCTGAACTGCCTGCAAAGACTCGCCATCATTTGTGGCATAGATCTGTCATCAACAAAAGGAGGAACATAAACATTAGGAGGAGCAGTAAAATCAGATGGGTACCCCGTCCCAGATGTGGTATGGTGGCCACCGGGAGCAGGGGCCCTGAAGCCTCTAGCGGTGCCTCCCCTAAGTGGGAGGCGGTAAGACGGGAGTAATGGTCGGGGCTCCCCTACAACATTCGAAAAGGGAAGCATAGTGGGAGCCATGGTGATGGGGATGCGGTCACTGAGATAGGTGTCTATCTTCCAATAATCTCTCCTGTTTACCCAACGCACGGACCTGACATAAGCCATGTCCATGTACCGGGAGAGAGGGTAGACCGCATCCTCATAGCGAGGGAACTGGGGTACAAAAGAGTGGGCTAATCGGGTGACTAGCCCACCACAGACAATAGTAGTCAAGGAAGTTCCCTCGCCCACCGACACAAAATGAGAGGCGACCAAATAAGCAGTGTTGTAAAACTGCTGACCCGTACGTCTGATGTTAAGATTACCAGACAAAATGGAGAGCTCAATGTTGTTAACATTTTGAGACTCTTTGCGGCCGAAAACAGTGTTGGCCAACAGACGCAAAAAATAACGGGGGGTGGGAAGGTGGATGGTACTGTTTTTCTTCTTCACATCGCTGGAATCAGAAATACAGGACCACAAATCAGAATACGACCCCGTGGGGTCATCAGTAAGACCCTCAGAAGACAAGCCTAAAATTTGAGCAAATTGGGTTAAAGTTAAAGCATATGTTTCATTGAACATGCGAAAAGAGATGCAAAAATTATCATAGCCGGAGCGAAGTGCCCCTGAATCAAAGGTGAAGGAGGAAAAGAACTCAAGAGTGAGAAGGCGGTAGGTGATCTCGTCCATGGTGACGAGTCCTGCAAACCCGGTCCCAATGAGCAAAGATACTACCTCGTCATGGCATCCCAAAGCATGCAAGGCTGGAACAGAAAGGAAACGGGTTGCCACTACCACGCAGTAGGCAGTGAGATGGAGGAATCGGGCCTTCTGGGCCGGAGTGCTGAAAGTGATTTGCGGATAGTTTGGTAAACTATCCGTGTCCTGCACCGCCAAACCTCGCGTCCTAGAGACACGTCCTCTAGAAGTGCTTGTACCCGAAGTGCGTGCGCGCTTCCCACCTTGATCACGGCTAGACATCGTAAAGCTGAAAAGTTCAAATAAAGATATAAGTCGTATGAGCATGTGAAAACATTGCTTTAACAAAATTAGGCATGAAAAATGCAGAAACAGAAACTTAGAAAACAGGCTTTGGTCGGCCGACTGCATATGTAGGTCGGTCGACCACTTTGATGAGTAAACACGTAATTTTTGCAGAACAGACGGTCGGTCGACCGTAAAACAAGGTCGGTCGACCAATTTACGAAAGAAATTCAGAAACTGCAAAAAATTAAACTCAGGAAAACAAGGTCCTGGTCGGCCGACCACTGTTTCGGGTCGGTCGACCGACCATCGTCAGAAAAGTGCAGATCTGTAAATTAGAAACCCAGAAAATTAAAATTTCGGTCGGCCGACCTCAGTTTCCGGTCGGTCGACCGTGAACAGTGCAAAAGTCGGCTTTCGCGGTTGAGTTCGCGCGAAAAAGGGCATAAAAATTGAAAGGAAGAATGAAACTAACCTAATCAGCACGAAATAATCCAAAATTTACAGATCTAAGCATATAAAATCAAAAGGAAGAAGAAAACTAAGATAAAAACACACAAACAAGCATGGAAACGGAATTAAGAGCAAAATTTGAACTTAAAAAGATAAACTAATACTACCTAAAACGGAAGTAAGAAAATATAAAACTAAAAAGAGAGAAAGAAAACTAAGGAAAACATACCTTGGATGAGAAAATTGAAAGAAAGTAAGTAAATTGGTGAAGGATGGAGGTGGGTGAATTTTTCTAGGGTTTTAAGAGAGAAAGGGAATGCTGGTAGAGTGAAGAGGTGAAAGCAATTATTGCATTTTCAAAACACAAGTCACCCATGACCTTTGACTCAGAAAATTAAAACCGTAAAAAAAAACGTGGTCGGTCGACCACAAAAGTCGGTCGGTCGACCGACGTCCTTTTACCTGCTCTGCAATTTTTACTTACTCTGTCAGGAAAATTGAAAAAAACTGTCAGTTTGGTCGGTCGACTTAATAACTCGGTCGGTCGACCGCTGTACTGACGGATTCCCCTTTTTTTTTCTTTTTCTGCAGAGATTTCAATTTTCACCTAAGGATAAAACAACACGTAAAGTTAAACTAAAGCACGGGTTGCCTCCCGTGTAGCGCTGGTTTAAGAGGTCCCGCACGACCTTTTTACCTTCTAAGGAGCATCTTAAAAAGGGTCAAAGTAAGAAACTTCGACTTTTCCGACAAATTCATTTTCTCCTCGGAAGTGCTTCACATATTGGCCATTGACTTTGAACCTCTCACCAGATGAGGTTTCTAATTCGATTGATCCGAATTTTGAGACAGCTGTGATGGTGTAGGGTCCGCTCCACCTGGATTTCAGCTTACCAGGAAAAAGACGAATACGAGCATTAAAAAGCAATACCCTATCACCTACCTGAAAATCACGTCTAATGATTCTCTTGTCATGCCAGCGCTTTGTTTTCTCCTTGTAGATCCTAGCATTGTCATAGGCTAACAACCTGAATTCTTCTAACTCATTAAGCTGCAATAAACGTTTCTCATGGGAAAGATTAGGGTCTAAGTTAAGATCACATATAGCCCACCAAGACTTACGTTCTAACTCAACTGGTAAATGACAAGTTTTACCATAAATCAATCTGAATGGTGACATTCCTATTGGAGTTTTGAACGCGGTTCTATAGGCCCATAAAACATCATCAAGTTTTAGGCTCCAATCTTTCCTAGACTTAGAAACTACTTTGGCCAGGGTCTCCTTGAGTTCTCTATTGGAGATCTCAACTTGACCACTAGTCTGAGGGTGATAAGCTAAACCCCTACGGTGTTGGACACCGAATTTATTTAACAAGTCACCTAAGCGTTTCTCCTTAAAATGCATACCTCCATCACTTATGACAACCCTAGGGACACCAAAACGAGGAAATATGATTTTTTTTAAACATCTTAATTACAGCCTTTGCATCACAATGGGGAGTAGCAATAGCTTCTACCCATTTAGACACATAATCAACAGCCACAAGAATATACCTGTTACCTTGACTACTAGGAAAAGGTCCTTGATAATCAATGCCCCAGACATCAAAAATCTCTACCTCTAAAATACCAACTTGTGGCATCTCATGTCTTTTTGAGACATTCCCAGTTCTTTGACAGGCATCACCGTTACCTACAAAATTCCTACAGTCAGCATGTAAAGTAGGCCAATAAAAACCAGACTGCAATACCTTGGCCACGGTCCTAGATGGACCGTGGTGACCACCATATGCAGAAGAGTGACATGCTTCCAGAATGTCCTTCACCTCCCATTGGGGGACGCATCTCCGGATAAGTCCATCTCCGCATTCTTTAAAAACATAAGGGTGATCCCAAAAATACTGTTTTGCACCGAACATAAATCTCTTCTTTTGTTGCCAAGACAACTCAGGAGGGATTTTACCTGTAACAGCAAAATTAGCATAATCAGCATACCAAGGAGGGGGATAAGAACCTGAACTATTAATGATAAATAAACTCTCATCAGGAAACGAATCATCAATAGGTAAAGAATCTTCCCCATCAGTCAGCTGCAGGCGAGATAGGTGGTCAGCTACCACGTTTTCCGCGCCCTTTTTGTCCCTAATCTCAATGTCAAACTCTTGGAGAAGGAGTATCCACCTTAAAAGTCTTGGCTTTGAATCCTTCTTTTGAAAAAGACCTTTTAAGGCTGCATGGTCAGTATAGACAATTACCTTATTACCTACTAAATATGACCTGAATTTTTCTAAGGCAAATATGACAGCTAGCATCTCCTTCTCGGTGGTGAAATAGTTGACTTGAGTCTCATCCAGGGTGCGGCTCGCATAGTATATAGCATTAAGAGCCTTGTTCTTCCTTTGACCAAGCACAGCACCCAGAGCATAATCACTAGCATCGCACATGATCTCAAATGGGAGATCCCAATCTGGTGGCTGGATGATTGGTGCTGAGATCAAAGCTTCCTTCAACCTGTTAAAAGCTGAAAGGCACTCATCAGAAAAATCAAAGATGGCATCTTTAAGAAGCAATTGTGTAAGTGGTTTAGCAATTTTAGAGAAGTCCTTAATGAAACGCCTGTAAAAACCTGCGTGTCCTAAGAAACTTCTCACCCCTTTGACGTTAACAGGAGGGGGTAATTGCTCAATCACCTGCACCTTTGCTTTATCTACATGTATACCTTTGTCTGAAATTAGATGCCCTAACACTACCCCTTCAGTAACCATAAAATGACACTTCTTCCAGTTTAAGACAAGGTTTACATCAATACATCGCTGCAAGACTTTATCAAGATTAGCTAAGCATTGATCAAAAGCATTACCGTAAACAGAGAAATCATCCATAAATACTTCCATAATGTTTTCTATAAAGTCTGAAAAGATACCCATCATACACCTTTGAAAAGTAGCAGGAGCATTGCATAACCCAAAAGGCATCCTGCGATAAGCAAAAACACCCTGTGGACATGTAAAAGTAGTCTTACTCTGATCATCAGGATGGATGGGAATCTGGAAGAAACCTGAATAACCGTCTAGAAAACAGAAGAATTTATTAGAAGCCAGTCTTTCAGTCATTTGGTCAACAAAAGGACGGGGGAAATGGTCTTTCTTGGTGGCGGCATTTAACTGTCTATAATCAATGCACATCCGCCACCCTGTTACAACTCTAGTTGGTATTAACTCATTTTTATCATTCTTAACCACTGTGGTCCCTCCTTTCTTAGGAACCACCTGAACTGGGCTAACCCACTTAGAGTTTCCAACCGGATAGATAATACCTGCATCAAGAAGCTTCATAACCTCAGCCATAACCACATCCTGCATCTTGGGATTCAACTTACGCTGTCCCTGTCTATAAGGCTTATGCCCTTCCTCTAAATCTATTCTGTGCATACAAACATCAGGGCTTATACCCTTAATATCATCCAAAGAATAACCTAGAGCTTTTCTATTCTTTTTAAGAACAGTCATTAAGGCAGAAAGTTGGTCAGGACTAAGTTTAGAGCTAACAATCGCAGGGTACTGTTCAGTATCATCTAGGAAAACATATTTAAGATTAGGAGGAAGTGGCTTACGCTCTGGTGCTTTTACCTCAACTGCCTGAACAGAATTAGTATCTATAAAATAGCACATGTTTACCAGACTTGCATTAGCTAGGCTTATGAGCTTCTCATTCTCTTCTTCAGTGAGCTCATATTCCTCTTCCTCTTCTTCTATCAAATCCAGCTTTTCAGCATCCTCAGCTGGATTACCTGCACACTTATCCAAAATCGTCAGATCATCTAAGGGATCCTTGGTCAAGGATTCCCTCCAATTAAGGATAACACTCCTGTCTATAATATCGATGGAACAACAAGTATCATCAGTAGGAGTAGTTGCCTTATGGGCAAGACTAAACTCGATAGTGTCATCCCCAATCTCTAAAGTAATGGTCCCGCGTTTTACATCTATTACAGCCCCAGCTGTGTGTAAAAATGGTCTACCTAAAATAATAGGTATTTGACTATCCTCAGCAATATCTAAAACAACGAAATCCACAGGAATAAAGAACTTTCCCACTCTTACTGGGACATCCTCCAAGACCCCTAGTGGTCTTTGGGTTGATCTATCAGCCATCTGTAGGGTAATATTGGTGACTTTAAGTCTACCTAAACCAAGTCTTTCACATACAGAATAAGGTATGACACTGACACTAGCCCCTAGATCACAAAGGGCTTTCCCTATTACATGATTACCTATGGTACAAGGGATGGAAAAACTACCTGGGTCTTTTAACTTGGGTGCTATATTATCTTGTGAAAGAACATAACATTCTTCCACAAAAGCAACAGCACCGTCGTCCTGAAACTTCCTCTTACGACTTAAAATATCTTTCATGAATTTAGCATAAGAAGGTACCTGGGTAATTAAGTCAGTGAAAGGGATGGTTACCTCTAGATTCTTCACCATCTCCAAAAACTCACCAAATTTCCGATCCTCTTTTGAATTTTTCAGTCTTTCAGGATAAGGAACGGTGACTTTAGCCATTGGATCAGCAACCCTTGGCTTTTTCAGCTGTAAAATTTCGGTCAGGCCTTGAATGAAGGAGGGATCCAGCGATTCCGGAGTTAAAACAGCATTCTGCTCAGGAACGTCGGTCGGTCGACCGGTAGAAGTGGTCGGTCGACCAGAGTCTGCAACATCCGAATTTTTCTCCTTTTCAGAATCCGATCTCACGTCAGGAACAGCGGTCGATCGACCTACAGTAGCGGTCGGTCGACCTTCTGTTCTTTTGACGGGATCAGATTCTTTGTTTGGAATCTTGGCTGGATCATCCTCTTGAGTTGATTCTTTACAAACACGGCCACTCCTTAGATTTATGGCGTTTAGCGTCTCCATGGGTCCCTCACAACTAGCTGGAGAGCTAGTCATTTGGCTGGCTATGTTTTTCAAGTGATCTCCAAAAACCTTTGAGGAGGTAAAGTGAGCCTTACTCATCTGCACAACTGCCTTTGTCAAAACATCAACAAGGGCTCTTAAGTTCTCAATCTCACCCGTGTTGTCAACCGTAGTAACTAGGTTCGCACTTTCAAGCTTTAGCTGGGTTGCCTCAAGCTTTTCAAAACGGGCTTCAACTGTTGTCTCAAGAGCCATCACTCTATTCATCTCCACATTCAGCCTTCTTGAATTTCCACGTGAACCCTTAAAAGTAGCCCTATGCACTGCCATGTCTTCAATGGTTATCCAACCCTTCATATGGTCGGTGTTATTCTGGAATCTTCCATTGGCAGCCACATCAAGAATCATCTTATAGTCATCGTAAAGAGCGTTGTAAAACAGGTTACACAAGTCCCATTGTTGAAGGCTATGGTGAGGGATAGAACGGACCAATTTCTTGAATCGATCCCATGCTTCACAAAATCCTTCATCAGGTCCCTGTTGAAAGTTACGGATTTGATTTCTCAAGTCCTCGGCTTTTGCAATAGGGAAGTATTTCTTGTAAAAGGCCAATGCCAAGGAAGTCCAATCCGTAATCTCCTCACTTGTCCTGTCAAGGTACCGGTACCAATCTTGCGCGTCATCTTTTAATGAGAATAAGAACATAGTTGCCAGCACCTCGTCACTAGTTACCCCTTCAGGTAGGGGTATGGAGCAACAATAATCTGTGAAGGTTGTAACATGCTTTATTGGATCTTCGTCGGGTAGACCAGAAAATTGACTCTGTTGCACCAAAGAAACATGAGTTGGGCGGAGTTCAAAGGAGCCAGTGGTGGGTGTAGGCAAGGTGAATCCCTTCGGTACATCTTTAGCCTTCGGCTGTAGGTAGCTATAAATATAATCCATAAAGAGAGTACTCAAGCCTTCCTCTTAAAAACCTGTCTTCTAAAACAAAACTGGAAGAAAAGGTAAGAACGGTCTTAAGGAACCTAAGTTCCTTAAGACAAGAAAATAAACTAGAAATTAACAAACAAAATTATACCGTCTCCCCGGCAACGGCGCCAAAATTTGACACCAGTCGTTGAGGGGTGCCAAAGATAAGATTTATAAAACCTCAGCTTAAACTAGATAGGATAAGTCAAGGGTCGAACCACAAGGAGACAAGGTTAATTATGTTTGTGAATTTTAAGTCTATTGCAAGTAACCAAAAAGGGAGTTTTGATTTGAGATTTAAACTAACAACTAAGGTAGTAAGCTAACAAGAAAATTAAAATAAGATAAAAAAGAAGATTAGGAACTTTGGTTCCCCATGGTCAAAACAAGTCAATGAAAGGTAAAATAATCAAATAACACAATCCCAAGGAACAAAGAATAAACCTTTAGGTCAATATTCTACCCAATCCTTACGGTCTTAGGGTTCCTACAAAAGCACTAAACTTTCGTTCAAGGGGCAATCACAAAGTTGTTTTTTTTTTTTTGGTGAAATGTGAGTATGTATTAGATATATCAAAAACTTAAATCATTTACAGGGGGGTTGTGGGTTCGATGCACCACAAGCACATAAACAAGATCATTAAAAAACAAAACCAGAATAACAGTCAACTAGTTATCTAAGCAAATCCTTCCAATCAGTAGCAGCAATATCTGATCCCAGCTTGATTTTGAGACGATTTCTGACATTGTCCTCAATCTGAGCAGAAACTTTCTTTGGCAAATTCAGAGTTTGTTCAATTCGAGCTTGATTTCTTTGGTACCAAATATGATACCTATAAGTTGTCAGGAGCATGGCTAGCAGTTGCCATTTAATTGTACTTTTGGGAGCAGTCACCAGAGCAGTCATAGTAGGGAAAGGAATGGTAAGCCACTCTTCAACTTGGCTTCTTATAATACTACTGTACTCACAGACTTGGAACAAATGATCTGAAGTTTCAGGTAGCAGTCCACATAAACAGCATATAGCATCATTACAGTAGCCAATACTATGAAGTTTGGTAATTTAATCATTACAGTAGCCAATACTATCCCAAAGTTGTTGTTAAACTAATCCTAGTAATCTTTCAATCCTAAGGATTAGTTCACCAACAATAATGGGGGATTGGTAATTTAATCATCAAACTTATCAAAGTCAAGTCTTTATCATGGTTCCCCTAATTCCCAATCACAAGAATTAGCTATGCATACTTTTAATTATGGAACTAACAATTACTAAGAAAATCGAAGAGATGAACATAATTAAAGATGACAATAAAAGGGAAAACATGAGATAAGAAATAACAACAAGATGAATAACAAGATTGAAAAAAGGAAAGATTAATTGTGACAAACTTACAACTTGAATGGAAAATCTAAGAATAAAGATGGAAGTTTGGTACCAAGAATCTAACAATGGAGTTCTTCTAACATAAAGTGCTTGATAAAATAAAGAGGTTATTTCTAATGGAATTACTTGCTTAACCTAATTGGAGAGTCTAGGTCTCCTTAAATAAGAATTATTACAAGATTAGGAAAGTAAAGAAAACATAAAACAGAAATCCCGAAACAGCTTCTGGTCGGTCGACCAGCCATACGGGTCGGTCGACCGATTCTGGCACTGTTGGTTTATTTTTCGCTAGAGCAGGCTTTTGTGAATTGGGCTTCGGTCGGTCGACCACTGTTGCTGGTCGGTCGACCGCTTCTCGTTCTTTTCGGCTTTAATTCGGCCCAATATCAATACTTGAATGCACCATCCGGATCCTTGCTCCATATTAGTACTCAAAACAGCTTCCTAAAGGCAATTAAGGCTTGGTTTTGCTCACTTCCGCGTATTCCTACATATAAAACATAGAAATGCCAAAGTAAACCGTTTCGGGAGAAAAAGCAACTAAAAGTCACGAAAGTGTAAGAAAATACGTGCCAAAAGAGTAAATAAAATGCATAAAATGGGCACGTATCACTTATCTCCTTTTACTGTTTTATATTAATCTGAGTTGTATCTCCCATTTTTGCTTGTTTTCGTTTCCGGCTGTTTCGTCACAAATGCCTGTACTCTGTTTTTCGAACTTCGTCGCATCTCGCTTCTGTTTCTCGATAATTTTTGTCCCTGCCCATTGCCTATTTGCTTCTGATTTCCCTTCCCTTAAGCATCTCTGATTTTATCTAGTTTAGTCATACTATATTTCTGTTCGGAATTCATTTTCACTTCGGTTTGTATGTTCGTTCTCATGCCCCTGACTCCGTTATCGTGCCTCGAATTTCGTTCCCGATTTGTTCACTGTTTCTCGCTATTCTTGTCACTGTTTCTATTTCCTGATTTTATTTCCCCTATTACCATGCCTACTATTTTTGTAAGTTTAGTAGTCATAATCGTTACTAATACCGTTATAAGTACCTAAATCGTTTAATATGCCGGGATGAGGGAACTTGTGTCGAATGCATGATAGATGGTAGTCGGGATGGGTAGTTTATGGTAGGAGTAATCGTAAAGTAATATAATTCATGTTTGGTTTAGTGAGTGCACGCATGAGACCTTATATCTAGTTAATTCCCGACCTAGACCGGAAGGTTGGGAGGGTAAGACTTAATTAATTATTTTAATTAGTTTTTGTGAGAGCGGAAGTTAAGCAAAAACGACCTTAGGGCGATTTAAGACCGGAAGGTATAGTCGGGTTTGAGACGTGACTGTAATGACCCAGTCTTTCTTACCAATAAACTGACCTACCCCAATTATACCGATAATGCATATGACACAATGACCCGAGTTCCCAGCATATTCTCTTTATTCTTGATTTAATTCATATCATCTCGTGCTTGTTATCGTCATCTGATTCTTTTTCATATCTCATATCTCGTAGTTTAGTTTACCATTTTTAAAACCCGCAATTGTGACCAATAGGTAGAGACTGATAGTTGACCGTTCGCTTCCCTATGGAGACCGACCCTATTTACCGCTAGCGTATGTTAGTAGTGCATTAGGTTTATTTTTGGTGCCTACAACGACAGACATCAATTACAATTATTTATAAAGAGAACAAACTAATTAATACCACATATATATGTTCTTTTTTAATTGTCATTCTCATTTTTCGAGACATTCACTTCTCTCTACAATATCTCTCAAAATATATAAATAAATATATTGAAATGTATACTCATATTAAAGCTCTATTCGTAAAGAATTTTATGGTGTGATTTTTACAAATTTTCAACCAATATATTTTTGTAGAAATTGAATTTAAAGGCTCACCTCGTAAAATGAAAACGTCAATTATTTTAGAACGGAAGTATTACATGAAAAAACAAAAAATACACATGAATCATTGAACTCATCAGCTTCCTTCCCCAGTTCTCTACCATGGCACCACCACCATCCTTGCCCAAACCGACAACCAGACTAATCACTTCAACGTCCAACCGTTCGTACCACTCTCTCTAGTCCAATTGTTCTCCCGATTATCTACCCTACTCCGACATAAACCAATCGTAGCACTTTATAACAATCGCAGCACGTACTCCGTATTCAAGCCGCTTTCCTCACCAACGTACCACCCACATTGCACCACTGTCACCGAGCCACCCCCCTAACCACTACACCTCCAGAACAATCGTCAACCACCTTAACCACCGTGTTTTACTATCCACAAACCATAATTATTAGTAATAGTGATTTTGCATATTAATTTCAGTAAAAGTTTAAATTTAATAATTTCAATAAGAGGTATTAATAATGCTAAACATGAAAAATCACTTCACTAGCCCATTGTTCAAGTTATTAGATTAGTTTGATTTTAATTTTAGGGAACGCGTACAACAGGAGTGATAGGAAAAAGGGTATGCTATGAAAATTTTACGGAAAAATGTATCTAAAAGAATATAATTCGTATGTAAAAAAACTAATTTCGATGATTTTTATATGACCTCTAGTGTTTTGGAGCTACATTTGAATTTAATATTTCTGTGATAGAAAGGTTTGAACTAAATCCAATTTTTACTCAAATAAGCTCGTCTAGAGTATCTAGACCTTTTACCCATGCTCAATCCGACATTTAGAGGCTTATAAACAACATATGAGGTAAGACCAACATATTTCATACTTTCGACTAATGAGTGATGTAAGTTGAAACCACCTCGAAAGAGTTGGACATAAATGACAAATAAAAGTCGTAAAATCAGCAACTTTATTGGTTTCACGGAAGCAATGTTTAATTATCAATTCACCGAAACAATAAAAGTCTAATTTTTCATCCTTGAGAATACTGGATGTAACACTCGGGTTTAAAAACCCGATTTGTCAACCTTGGACCTTAGATGAACTAATGAGAGACCCAAGTGGGAGGTATAAAGGATTGATATAAGTATCTCTCGTTCAGAGAGATACTCATCGGCCTAGTACCGTGTAGTCGGCCGAGTAACAGAGTACTCGGTCGAGTACAATGCACACGGCCGAGTCCCCTCACTACTTTGTCGAGTACGGTCGTTCTAGCGGATTATTTTAGCGTCAGGATTTAATAAATTATGTCTTTTCTAAAACCTATTTTCGTCGACGCTCAAAACCCTGGATGGACTTCACCCCCTTTTCTCTTTCCCTTCCACCCCTAATTGTCATGGAGACTAGTAGTTCGACGAGTACAGGGTGTTCGGATCTGAGACTTTAGCATTACCGGCACCGTAATGTTTCCGGTGAATTACTTTTCCTTTAATCGTGACCTTATTATTATCTTTCGGGTGAGTAATGGGTAGAATCTGTCATAGGAGACCAAAGATGCCCATGTAGAGATGCTTGGTTTGGATACATGGATGCGTGCGTCAGGTAGGTTATCCTACTCAGTCAAGTATTTGATTTGTGTACATGTAATTGGTATATATATATATATATATGTTGTGATGTGTTTGTGGATGATCTCGTTGTGATATTGGTGACGGTGATGGTGGTGATGAGATAAGAAATTCATGTTTGGGACCATTGCGGGAGATGACTCTCAATCCTACGATTGCCTTCGTGGTTCCCGCCACAGAGGAGATGTGCACATACATTAAGGATCTGGGTACCGCTTGTCGTAAGCAAGCGGAATTTGTATGTTTGAGATGGTGGTGGTAGTGGTGTTGGTGTTGTTTTGTGAATGCAACGTGTGAAGGTCGGTTGACCTCGAGGGATTGATTGTTGAGTATTGTTGGTATGGTCTTTTTTGTAAACCTAAATTTAATCTCATCTCGATATTTCTTGTTTAATAAGGTTTTTATCATTAATACAAACACCATTCTTATTTATAAGCTGCTTAATGTCATTTCTACAAAGTTTAGTCGTGACATAATTTTGAAAAAACTTGGTACTGTTATCTTTAAAATTCGTTTTGTTTATTCGATCAAGATTATTGTTGCCAATAGACATGTTTATAGTCGTCAAGAAGTGCATCACGTTTTTTTAACCATCCCAATTGCGTGTTTTCTAGAACGGTGATTTGGGAAGAGCCTAGTTGTATATTTTTTAACTTTTATTTTTCAGCAATTGAAAGTTGTCTAAACATATTTTATTTCAGATGTTGTTTGATTCCATTTCTTAGCCTTTTGTTTTAAAAAATTTGCATTTTTGAGAAAGCGATCCATGAAACTGATATTGCTAACAACTTTTGACCATTGTACTTAAATAATTTCGGAAACATATACTTATTTACTTGTATAGACCATTTACATTGTGTGAAATCATCTTATTAACAACATAATATTTTAAAAAAATATTATTTCCTAAGTTGTGTAGAGGATAGTCGTCTTTTTATATTCTGATCCGTTTTATATTTATAATTCATTTGAGAACCATTTTACCCAAAATTAGGCCATTTTTTTTATTGAAAAGAATTTAACTGAACTAAATAAAGTTAAATTTAATAAAAGTGAACAAAACTAACTTAAGAGTAAATTGCGAAGAGTTATTAAACTGGACTGAATAGAACAAAACTAATCTAAATTAAAATGAATTGAATCGAATTGAAAGCAGTTAAAATTTAGTCCAAAAAAGTGGATTAATGTGTTGAGACTGGAGAGTTTGGAGTAAGATTGGCAATGGGTAGGGTGTGGGTAGAGTCCAGTAAGATCCGGACCCGACCTTGAGTCAATAATACCTTGGACTCATACCCAAATGGGTCCGAAATTAATGGACCCATACCCGACCTAGAGGGTCCTGGTCCAGGTAGGGTCTACCCTAGGGTCTGCTTTTTTTTTTGAGTAAACAATTTTTTCCCTAAATTATATACCTAGTACCCAAATTTATTATTTTCATCAATTTGCTCGTTATTCTTAATGTGTATTTGGATATACGTATAGTATATTAGTGATAACTAATAAGGATCGTGTGTGTGTTTTTATATATTGACGTTCTTATGTGTATTTTTCTTTTTTTTTTTAATAAATATAAGGGTCTAAGGGTCTAAGGGTCTAAGGGTCGGGTAGGTTCACAACACCAAGACCCGGACCCGCACCCGCACCCGAAGTTTTTATATAAGACGCATACCTGACCTATACCCGAATGAATCTCAAAAATTCAGACCCATACCCAATCCATTAGAGTCCGATCCTGAAGATCTGATTCGGGGAGCCGATCTACTGCCATCCATAGAGTTGAGACACATTTGGTCAACAGTACACCAAGCTCTCTTAGTTAAGGACACATCGAGTCGATCGAGATTATATCCTAACAACCAATCGAAGATAAAAGAGCTAGACACACATTTCATACCATATAATGGGCCCTAGGAAGAGGAAAAAAGACGTAGCAAGTATATAAAATATAGAGACATAGTTAAATAGAAAGTGTGAAATCAATGATAAGTAGAGAATGTGGATGATTAAAATGTTGTTGATTAGGTGAGATTATTGATGGAGCCATGCATGCATACATGGAAGGTTTAATTAGTTTCTAGAAACTCAACACTCAATAGTACGTGTTAGGATTGACCGTAACCAACATCAAGACGTAAGCTTATTTTACGGTTATTATTATCAGATTATATATATCTCGACTGTCTTTTGGGTTGCTCACCATTTTTAACCACTCATTTACCATCTCTTTCACCTCCAAATAAGACGACTATGGTAATGAAAGCCCACCCATAAGTCATAATACATACAAGAATAATTAAATAAATAAATAAATGTTAAAGCTTGAATATAAAGTTCTAAATTATAACTGGTCTGCTTTCATAAATTAAAGATGCCTTGGTACGATCGGTTTTAGGACGGTACATTGCATTACTACCAAGTACTCCGTATATGTTAATAATAAATGAGTTATTTGAATTAGATTTTGATGCGTGGACCTCTTTAGACCACTTTATATCCGTATTTTATATACCATGTAAATAATTATGAGATTGTGGTTTTATCGTACGAGATTAAGAACCATGTCTGTTCCAAATAACTTTCGGTCATTGTATATGCATGTGTTAGTCTTATTAGAGAACATTATATATACAATCAAATTTGATTTAGGTCTACTAGAAAAGAACTTCAAGACCTATACTAATAAGAATGGTAAATTGTTGGTGACATATGGTGAATAAATTGATTATGTAATTTATTTACTCTCTTAGAAGTCTTTAGAGGGTACTATGGTAAAACTTGTTGAAGTAGTATAGCTATTTCGAGTTTGGAGAAAAGTTACATACTTCCTACATCACTACTCTTATTTCATTAAATTAATCGCTTTATTCTATTTGTTACTTATTTGTTAGAATTGTTGTGTATAATAATTGTACTATATAGTACAAGTTCTTCTCATTTATATTACTCTAGCATGAAGTATAATCGGACTATTGGAAGCTTTTAAATGTACGACTCTAGCATTGTTTTGCTGTATTTCACCTGTTTTGATCATTTATTAACTACAACATTTCTTTGCTAAATATCTTTGAGAGGCTAGCCTGGTGTATGATGAGGTTTTCGAGACGAGAATCCGGAAAAGGGTCCCAACACATGGATGTAATAGGGGTAAATCTTTCCTGGATATTTTAGCTAGTAAAAATCTGTTGCTAAGCTCTCTAGCTAGTTAAAAAAGTGAAAGGAATAAGGAGGGATGTGGCATTAGAAAAGGGGGATAGGACGCAGTGAAGAGGTTATATGATATTTGTTGTTTATGATTGGATAGGTAAGTTGTACACAAAAAAGTGGTTAGATTTGGGTGAAGGTGGTTGGACTATTGCATGGAAGAAACACACTCTACAAATCTACAATAGTGTACTACGGAGTATTATAATAACAACCATGCACATAATACTCCCATAAATTAACTTATAACTATGTTTTAACTTCCCAATCGAATACGGCTCCCTACTTTTCATCTCATCCTCTATTTAGACTAAATCAATTGCTAAATATAAAATCTACAAATACAAACTTTGCACTAAATACTTTATATATTTATTTTATTCATATTGAAAACAAGATCATTTTAAGTAAGACCCATTAACTCACGCTAATTGATCTAACTAAAGCTAAGAGATACGGAGTACAATATATTATTGTTTTGGTTTTCATCTTATTTATTTGTTTAACTTTTATATTTTTTTGAGAGATATTTTAATTAAATGAAAGATAAACATATGATCTAAAGAAAAGAAGTAATAAGTTTCATGCTCATAAATATCCATAATATATATACTGTTTAAATACATACGCAAATACGGATTTTGAAATGTATCGATCAATAAGTTAAATTCACAAGATTATAAAATGGCCCTTAATAGATTATACAATTGGGTGGTTGTATGGTAGCTTGTTAAGTCTTTAAATAAAACTCATTTGTATAAATGAGTATGCCCACTTAATTAGCTTCATCTTATAACAATTCATAATTAAGGTAGTTTTTTAGGAACATTCATCAATAAAATCAAAATAAAGAGTTCACTAATAATTTCTTTTTGGTAGGAACATATATAATTAAACTAATTTAAAAATATTTTAAAAGAGAGTTACCAGACAAAACAGCAAACTCCAAACTGATATGGAGAGTGCAAGGAATACACGCGCGCTCCTTTCTTAAAAAATGGCAAGTCTTCTTTGTGACGGATCAAGTACTACCCACCCATGTTGGTAGATAAGACAAAACAGTTTGTTATTTCTAGACACTTTACTTTTGTCATATCTCCCAACATGGATATTACTTGACCGTCGGAAGCTTGCGATGGATATGTCCGTCACAAATATGAATTTGTGCTTAAAAAATAAGTAGTCGTATAGTTTTGTGTAATTAATAGACATATTAGGGTAAGATTATTGGTAGTCCTGAAATAAGAGTTTGGTAAGTTTTAAGATAAGACTCACCCAAGACTACGTACCAATAATCTACTCAGGTCTTAACAAAGTCTTACGTATTCAAGACTCAACTTAAGACTTTTGTAGAGTCTTGACTGCACTATTTTATAATAACAACCAATAAATTATTAGGATATTAATAATAGTTGGGCCTCAACCATCACCTTAAGGTTTTGGTTGAGACAGTTCATCTATCATGGTATCAGAGCGCCAGTGTGACCAAAGGTCACGGGTTCGAATCCTGGCAACCTCAAAACCCCTCGAAAACTCACAAAGTGGAAACCCGCACACGGTATGGGGGGCCTGTGCAAACTAACCACTCTTCAAGCCCAATGGGCATTCGAGTGAGGGAGCGTATTAGGATATTAATAATAGTTGGGCCTCAACCATCACCTTAAGGTTGAGACGGTTCATCTATCATAAATGACTATCGGTCATGTGTTAAAGACTAAAGTGTAGTGGGAAAATAGAGTATTAAGACTTTTGTAGAGTCTTGACTAGGGCTGTTAATGAGACGAGACAGCTCGTGAGCAACTCGAGATCGGCTTGGTCAAAGCTCGGTCAAAGCTCGGTTCATGTGAGCTCGACTCGAGCTCGGGCTTGGCTCGAGAGCTTAACGAGTCAAGCCGAGCAAAGGCTGACTCGACTCGAAAAGCTCGCGAGCGGCTCGAACATTTGAGATTACATAAGATATTAATCATATTTAATAAGAATATGCTCATATTTTATAAAAATATTTTATCATTATTATATCTTTGTGGCATATATATATCAAATATGTTGTTGATTTGCTAAATATTTTTACATAAAATCTTTGAACTTTGTTATTGAAAATATCGGAAGAAAAAAATAAGAAAAATAAACAAGTTTATATAGGCTCGATTTGGCTCGAGTTTGGCTCGAGCTCGTGTTAAAGCTCACAAGCTTTGTAACGAACACATTTTTTTCAAACTCGGGTAAGATCGGCTCGAGCTCGAGCTCGAGTTTTGATAAGCGAGCACAAGTCGAGCAAGGCCAAGCTCGGGCTCGGTTCAGCTCGTTAATTAACACCCCTAGTCTTGACCCCATATTTTTATAATAACAACTAATAAATGACGACCGGTCATGTGTTAAAGTGTAGTGGAAAAGTAGAGTTTGAGATAAGTTAAAGTGTAGTGGAAAAGTATAGTTTGAGATAAGTTTGAGGGAGAATGTATATAGTTTGAGTTAAGTCTCAACAATAAAAAAAATAATAAAAGTTAATGAATAGCTGATGTAGGAGAGTCTTAAAATTTTGGAAAGTTGGTCTAGTGGGTTGGTTCAATACTTCTAGTAAACGATTTCTGTTCATTGTTATTTTTACCATTTATTTTATTTATATTTTTTTCCAATCATACAATAAATTAGTTTATTAAAACCAAATTTTTATTATATAAACATAATTACGCAATTTTTATAATTCTGTAAATTTTTCGCACCCGTCCATTAAGTCCTAAAATCGCCTCTACCAAACTGTTAACATGAAGCCAAAGTAGAAAGTAAGATTGTTAGTCAAAAAGTTAGATGGTAAATTTGACACTATAAACATAAAAGAAATGAGTTAAGAAGGGATGCTTGTTTATGAAGTTTGGATTACTCAAATTAATTATATTTAAGGGCATAAGACATACCTTGATTGTCCCCTTTTCAATTGAATGCTTACCAAAAGTGGAAGTTTAATTATCAAGAAATAATAGGGGAAACTATATTATTGTTGTATATAGAGGGAGGTAGATTGAAATAATGGAGGAAAAACTTCCTCCAGGTTTTAGGTTTCATCCATCGGATGAAGAACTTATCACATTTTATTTGTCAAAGAAAGTTTCGGATTTCGGTTTCACTTCTAAAGCCATGGCTGATGTTGATCTCAACAAATGCGAACCTTGGGACCTTCCAGGTATTTTTATTTTTGACATGTACAATATCTACATTTTTTGTTGCAAAATTATTAAGATATACAGTACAACTATATGTTCATTCATTTCCCTTTCACTGTTATTGCCTTGTAGGAAATGTGCCTATATATGGATTAAATGTACTTATGTACTTAGTATAACTTTAATTGGTTCCTCATTAACACATACATGAAATAAGTTGTACGTACTATAGTATTGCGCATTTGATTTGTAATGTAACATAATAATTTCCGATCATTACAAAATTCTTTTTTCCTTTAAAAGAATATTATCGTTTCTAGTCTTGTATCAAAACGGGCACACGGTAGTATATATTAAAGAGTGTTTGTAAAGCTCGTCCTCTTAAAATTTTGACGTTGTTGAATGCATTTCTTAGACCTTAAACGTAAGAGTAACTAGTTACACAAATTCTTATTGAAAACGGGCACTATTCGTCACAAGTTGAAGACGGATAGTGCCCATCTCACATCATACAAGTGGAATTCTCCACAAAATACTACATTTTCTTTCACTTACAATTGCGTTTTCACTTGTTTTATATTGAGAGGAGTATATCCGTACGTTTTCAGCGTGTCACGGATATTATCCGTTATAAGCGAGACTATTTGAGTAGTTAAATGTTAAATAAGAAGGATTCATGAAGTAATCGAAAATGGAAATGCAGGGTGATGGTTGGTAGGTAAATCGACAAAGATGTATGAAAATGTTACTTGTAAGTTGTAAGTCGTACCAGTATGTATTACTGAATAAGAATGTGGTTGCAACATGAATTACCAGTTAGCCGGGTCAGCTCAGCTAACTTTCAACACCCACGTCAATCCTACCTTTTCAAAATAATTGATTATTTTTATGCACTCTACGATAATATGATATACTTGTACGTACTACTCTCTCCTTACCGTCAATATATACTTCATCTGTCTCAACCATTTGTTTATAGTCGATTAACTAAAATATCTTTCAAAAAGATAAAATAAATGATTGGCGGGCGGAACATAATAAGTATATATACATCAGTTAAACACTATGGACTATACAAACATATTTTCTTACAAATGTAAATGATATTCGTGTAGTTTAATACGTTTTATATTCCTATTAATAGTATCCACCTTAGCAATTTTTCTTTTCTAAAAAATAAATCTACTGATGTAAATAACGACCATTACATTTCCTTCCCATTGCAAGCTATTTTTGATTTTTAATTAATTATAAACTCATTTTTCCTCGTTACCTTAACCATTGAGTATCTATCTATATTAATTGTAAACTGTCGACCGGAAAGAATGGAGTAATCCATTTTAGTTAAAAATCACAAGAAATATCATGTTGACAATATGACATGAATGTGGTCCAAGATTGATTTTAGTTAAAACTTTGGATTTTATTTGAATAATTGTCATAATTTATTATTAATTAGTCATCTCTTTAATCTTAATAATATCCAACCTACGTTTAACTTGAGTGACTTGAGTCTACTTAAGTTCAAATTTTGAAGTCCGTGAGTACGAATGGTTGTAGGAAAAGCATCGATGGGAGAAAAGGAGTGGTATTTTTTCAGCCTAAGAGACAGAAAATACCCAACAGGATTAAGAACAAACAGGGCAACAGAAGCGGGATATTGGAAAACGACAGGAAAAGACAAAGAGATATATAGAGGAGGTGTTGTGCTAATTGGCATGAAGAAAACATTAGTGTTTTATCGTGGTAGAGCTCCTAAAGGAGAGAAAACTAATTGGGTTATGCATGAATATCGTCTTGATAATAAACACTCTTTTAGACCCACCAAGGTACGTCCATTATTGTAAAATTGTTTTACGATGCACATTATTATTGTCTATGAAATATAATTTACTATTTTAGATGGTTTGATCATAAAATATACTCCCTCCTATTCCTAATAACTGTCCCATTTCGGATTGGGTATGGGAATTAAGGAATTCATTTGTTTAATGTAAAGTAATGTGTGGGGTGGGAAGATTGCAGAGAGATAATGTATTATTAATTATTATTGTGAGTAGAGGTGATTAAAATAAGTAATGTTGTGGGGTAAGTTGGGGTATTGTTGTGAATTAAAGTGATTAAAATAAGTGTAAACATTTACCAAAAATAGACAATGGGACATTTAGGTGAATAGACGGAAATGGACAATGGGACAGTTTTTGAGAATAGGAGGGAGTATCATAATTTAAGTGATATATTGAGATAAGATGAAAATGTTTTTAAATAAATAGGTGAATTCTAAATTATTTAGTTTATATACTCTTTTGGTCTCCTCCTCTAAATATTTTTCTTATGTTTTGTTATTGCATTGCTAGCTACAAGCTAAAGATGGAGGGAAAGATGAGAATATTATTGATATTACTGATATAAGGTTATACAATGTTTCATGTATGTGATAGTGTGATACCGATCCATAGTAGTTGGGATGGGATTACACATGATTTGTTTACGTATCAAACAATGATAAATAGCTGATTAATCGTAATTAATAATTCTTATCCCTTTCAATTAATCAAAATCAAAATCATTAATAACTAATATATACTTAAAACAAAATTTAATTTAATTGATAAACCGGTTTTTGTGCCCGACACTATTCGGAATACCTCTTGAAAATAAAACTACATTAGACTTGTTTAACTCATAAGTTTACCATTTATACTGAAATGTTAAAATTTATCAATAAATTATGAGATACATTCAATACTCCCTCGCTTAATATTCTTACTTTCTTGACATCTCAAGTTAATAATAACATTCACTATTTCTTTGACAACTAACGTTATTTTTATAGTTATATATATCCATTCCTATAAATTTTATCAAACTCATATATAAATAAATAAAATATTTTTCTTAAATTGAATTGTTAGGTAATTTTTTCATAATTTATGTTGTTCATAGTGTTACTTTCATTATATTTGTTGTGACTATATATTTTTACTTTTACAACTCCCGCCATCATTTTTAATTTCTTTCACAGCTCCTACATTCAATTTGTTAATTTTACTATTCCGTTGTTATTATTAATTTTACTACTTGCTGCTATTATTGTTACTTTTATTTACTCATATGAGTAAGTACTACTCCCTCCTATCCAAAACTAGTGTCCCATTGTGGAGAAATGACTAAATTTATCAAATATTAGTTGTTTAATATTTTGGTTGAGTAGGGGTATGTAGATTGGAGAAAGTGTGTTATGATTTGTTGGGTTAGGGGTAGGTGAGTAATAAATGGAAATAGGTTAGGGTAAGATGGTAAAAAACAAGCCTAAATTTGGACAATGTGTCACTTTGACGAATAAACCGAAATAGACAATGGGACATTAGTTATGGGTAAGACGGAGTATTATATTTGCTATAGCCAATGTTATTACAATTTGTTTATAAAATTAAAATTTTAAATTAATTTTTTATCCAATGTTGTGGAATATACAAATTATGGAGTATTGTATATTTGGAAATAATCTTGATTTATTTCTCTTTACATAATTTTTGAAACATAACCTACTTATTTTAAGTTTGTCTATGTTAATAATTAAATTTTTTGTACATTTAATAAAGTATATGATATAATAAATGTGATTATATTAAAGTCTCTTAGTTTATGAATTATATATATAATATTAATTTATGATGATTAATTATGAGTCCATATAAGGAATTAATCATTTTTATTATATTACTTGTAGAATTATATGTATAATATTAATTTATGATGGTTAATTATGTAGTCCATATAACTAATTAATCATTTTTATATTAATTGTAGGAAGAATGGGTGGTGTGTAGAGTATTCCAAAAAACAACAACAATGAAGAAACCACAACCAAATTCACCATCACAAGACTCTCAAGATGAAACCAACACAAATCCAAATGAATATGGAGACATGGATTTATCAAACATCAACTCTTTATCATCAACTTCATCACTAGGGTTTAATAATCTTCCTTCACTACAAAATTATCATAATAATTACAACAACAACAATAATAATATGAACTTAAATTTGAATTGGGCTAAAGATATGGCAAATCTTCCTCAATTATCATGGCCATCAACTTTACTAAGCCCAAATCTTAATACTACAGTCAATTCTTTGTTGCTTAAAGCATTACAATTCAAGAATACTTATCATCAACAACAACCGCCACCTATTGAGGTTACTACAACCCAACAGTACTCATATTTAGGACAAGGGTTGCCTCCTCTTGGAGGTGACATTGGTTCGGATTTTGCGTCATCATCCAATGGTAAGGCGGTCGAGGGAATGCCGGGAAATGATGATATTGATCAACAAGACCAACAACAGTTTCAGGAGCAACCATTTAATTTGGACTCCATTTGGTGATGTTCTAGGTAAATGAGTAATCTAACAAATTTGTAATTTTAATTGTTCATAGCTGAATTGTATGAGCTAAGTATATGTATTTATTTTCGAAGAACGAGTAGTATGGGCGAAGCCCCCCATGGATTATACAAATTCATTGTGAAAATTGTTGTATGACTTGTACTGGTTATATAAACTATGTCAACATTTATCGAAACCTACCGGTCTCACTCTTCAGTATCATGCATTTATTTCAAATGTTAAAAATATCGAACATGGTTACAAGAAGGAAAATGATTTGTTTACGAGTAATAAAATCAAGAAATCTCAAACTCATCATTAATCGTTTCGATATGCTTGGCTACCTGATGTAAAATTTACAACTTATGTTGCGAAAATCAAAAGAATGAAACAAAAGATTACATTCTGAACTTCACCTTGCAGAATTTTAAATATACATACATATGTACTATCAGCACCACCAGAGACCACATTTGATTGGAGACGAAAATTGCATGGTATCCTTAGTGTTAACATGGTGCAAGGAATTTCATGAGTTATTATTCGGCTCTATTGATTTGTCGGCTACAGCGGAGGGAGATTCATCCTCGAGGTTTCTAGATGAGGTTTCCCCATTGTTATTGCTGCTACCGGGATTGTACATTTGAATCGCATCCTTTATTTTCTGGATCTGCAGTTTGGAATGAATTAGTAAAACCAAAAATCAGCTTACATCAAAATTTGATGCAATCAAATAACAACAATTACATCATGCAGACATCAAATATTGGACCCGTAATCCGTAATCACAGCTGTCAAATGTGCAAAAGTTCGAACCCTGTCATCTTAGTAAAGCATGAAGTCTGGCTCAAAGTCATGGTTATGATAATTACCGTGACTGCATTTTGAGGTTATATAACAGCGTTTAGTAGATTAGACGGTGACGACAATTAGCATTATTGTGGCCATGACCAAAACTGAGATTCAATATTATGACCACATAGGTAAACAACTCGTAAACAGACATACTTTTCCATCAAAAGCGAGAATTTGGAGGTCGAGAGCAAAAGCACGGGCTACTAAAAAATAATTTAGGAGATTCAGACTTGGAGATTTATCAAGAGGGGAATTGAAGGAAACCAGAGGATACAGATGCAAAGAGCAAAGAGCAAAGAGAAACAGTAAGGTATCATGATTCATGAGAAACGAAAGGTGAAGCTAATGTTCTAAAACAGGTCCACACAAAGTTGAAAGTGCTGATATGATGACCCCTGTTTGACTTGGCTTTTACTCCTGACATCTAAAGCCATTACAGAAGTTCAACAGAATAAGCTCCGAGGTTACTTGGTTGGCTGATCAATAGACCATTAGACTTCAAAGCACAGAATACTGAAATTGCACTTCAATTTTTATCCATAACTTGGTTCATTTGTTTACTACGAGTTAAGAGTGTACGGCTAGTTTTGAAGGAGATAAGCTGAGGGTAAAATCAACTTCATAAGAATTTTTTTTCCTTTTTATAGGAGAAGAATATGAAGAAATGCTTTTTAAAACAAACTAAATTGCATACCTTCGCCAGAGTATATGAGAAATCAGAAATAGTAAGTGCCTGCAAAGCAGTGAACACAAAACTAAATCGCATACCTTCGCTAGGGAACATGAAAAATCTTCCACTTTTCCATCAGCTCCACGGTAGAAGTGGAAATAAGGAAGAACCTTCACGTTCATACTTTTGCACATTGGCTTGTTCTCATCAAAATTGACTTTGAGGAACAAAATCTCAGGATGCTCCTCTGCCATTCTGCACAACTGGAAACACATTGCAAGAACAAGATTCATGGTAAAAACAAGCAACAACAACAACATTACCCTGGTAGGGAGATGTACGCAACCTTACCCTTGTGTTAGCAACACAGAGGGGAAAGAAAGAAAATGAACTAAGTAAAGTACAAAGTGTCGGAGTAACATAGGTTGTGGTAATCCTAGACATTTATAACAATGAAAAGTCGCAACTTATATTTCAGAATGGATCAAGAAAACACAAGTCCACAGCCATTCCCCCCACAGTTCAGAATGGATATTTAATCTGATCATGACATAAAACAAACATGCAGAAAATAATAATCATGAATCTGAGGCAACTACACACCTGTCCAGACAGAATGTAGAAGCATACAAAGATTAAAGATGGTACAATGCAAAACTGAGAGTAATTAAAGAAGCTTACCTTTGGAAACAAGGCTCGGCAAGAGGCACACCAAGTCCCATAAAATTCAGCAACTACTAGTTTATCTCCAGCATCTTTTAAGGCACCCAAGAACTCCTCAGTGGAATGAATGTCAATCATATTCGGCCCTGCATTCTTCTCCCACCATTTTGGTTGATCAGTTGCTTCTGCAACAACTGCATGAACCTACGGATTTGGAGCACAATACAGAACATAAGAAATCTCCAATTTCAACTAAACTTCACATGCTGAATAAAAGACAATGATGATAGGATTCGAAAAATAATGCGCTCAACAAAGCGAGAACAATCCAAAAAGAATGCTAAAGAGATCAGGAACCACTATGAACAGTTTGAAAAATCATCCGCCTCCACAGTCTACCGATTACAAAAACATAAGAAAAAAAACATCACATCTTATCCAAGAGAATCGACAAAGAACCATGCTGCAAATGTTAATTTCTAACAACAAGCTCAATCTGCAATATGGAAGAATATGTTCCATTAAAAAAAGTTCAGCATCATGTGGTGTATATGAAAACTAGCAACAAGCATTATTTACACAAATTAACTAAGAAACCGAAAGTACCAAAACCGCAAATATCAATGGCCAGAAGCTCAGCTACTACAGCTCACCACCCCAATTCAAACAGAGCATTTAATTAATCAGCTAGTCTCATTGAATAGCTCATTGAAGACGGGTACTATCCGTCCCAAAAGGTGAAGACGGATAGTACCTCTCACAATAACACAAGTGGGAGGGCAAGTGGGGTGCTCCATTTAAGTTTCACCTAATTTGCCACTTGCAAATTGTGATCAGGACACTCTCCGCCTTCTTCAATGAGAATTTGTGTTAATTAATAATGACGACACCAATTTAAATATTCTAAAACAGACCTTTTATGAAATAAAGGTTCATGATGAAGAAAAACTTAGCTAGGACCATCCTAACATGGTATTGGTCTGATCATGTTGGTTCAAACATACAAAGAACAGATTTTGAAATTCCAAATTAACATGGTAGCTTCATAAGCTTGACCAGTGAAGAAGTTAAGATTTAAATTTAGGGGGCTAAAATATACATACACTACAAATATTATGGGGAACGTAATAATGTGATAAAGGAGCTTAATAACGAAAACTTAAAACTAAAAAATTCGTATTTTTCATAGCTTAGGAGCTCCCCTGCTGGCCTCCTCGCTCAGCCACTGAACTCGACTTTTATTCACATAGTCAAGTACATAGATAATAGCGAAAACAATTTATACAAGCTCACGAAGCGCTTAATGCTGAAAATTCGACAAACCCAATTCAATCAAAAGAGTTATCGACCCTTCTGCACACAATTAGTCTTTTGCAAGGTGGTTTTACACTAATACTAATATTAGTCTTATGTATAGACAATAGCAACAACAATTTATGTATAACAATGATGCACACTAAATCAAAAAGCAATTGTATTGGATAAAAAAGAGTAAAAACGTGAATTAAATTGATAGAATTGAAGAAATTACCATGAATAAAGGCGCAGGCTTTCTGGGTTTTGATTGCAAAAGAGGAGCAAATTCAATGAATTTATTAGAAACCCTTTTAAAAGAATTAGGTTTAGGAAGAACAATTGGGTGTAAAATTGTGAAAGAAGGAGAGCAAAATTTAGGGAAATTGAAAGAAGATAAAGGGATAGCATCTGCCATTGAAGAGATAAAAAGTATCAATATTTTGTGGTGGGGATTTTGATAGGTTGATAATAATTAATCAGCATAATATAAATTAACTAACAATAATAATAATAATAATGATAAAGATTAAAGAAGATGAATATTAATGGTGATTGATGATGATAATAGGAGGGTTTTTCAGTGAAGTAGAAGGATTAGAAAGAGGAGTACATCATTTGTGAACAAGTGTGGTGTTTGTTGCTGTTCATCTTCTAAAATCCCCGACTTCTTTCTTCACCAAATCACCAGTTCACCACCCACGCTCGACTTTGGGTTATCTATCCCAACTCTACCCGTATAACCGTCAATTAGACCCGTCAAATGGGTTTGCTATATACATGTTGAGTTAGATTACCTTGTTGATTTAATAAATACAACTCAAATCACACAAAATACTTGGCCAAATTAGGATTAGAATATAGACAAAAGAAATTCCTCAATTCACACAAATTTTATTTTACAAATTTCAAATTTCAAATTATATTTTTAAAATTTGAATCATGTTTAATATTAATAAAATAATTATGTTCATTATTTATAATTCTTTTTAATAAAAAAATTATAAATATAAACTAATTTTAATTATTATTTGATTTATAATATAATTGATTTTTAATTAGTTACTTATTTACTACTATATATATATATATATAGATAGATAGATAGATTTAGGATCGGGTGAGAACGATTGTACGGTGCATACGGTGAGAACGATTCACATGCGTTGGATTAAAACAGATTATGCGTTTAGATTAAAACATCTGTCATCAACTTTATTTCTTTTATTACACAGCTGAGTCATATCTCTCTCTCTCTCTCTCTCCCGCGTGCCAATTATTCAGATTCCTTCCAATTTCAGTTTCCTTACAATTTCAGATTAATTTGATCAATTCAAATGTTCAGCAATTCAATTCGTTCATCGTTTTAATTAACTGATTTAGCTTATTCATTTTTCAAGCAGGTAATTGCAATTAAATCATTCCAGGTATGTTTCCCAATTTTAGTATACAGTTTTTAATTGATTTGAACAATTTAGTTTGATATTATGATTCAGTTATTGCATTTGTGTATCTTTTAGCTTACGAATTACTGATTTAATTACATGCATGTTGCAATTAAAACTAGGTGCGCAATTTTTGTTAGTAATTTTTGTGTTTTCAGGGGGTAATGTAGTGTATGTTGCGGAGGTTCTCTGAGTATTGTGTTTGGTAGTAATTTGTGTTAAGGCATGTGTAAGGGTATCAGTTTAGTTAATCAAAAGTATGGTTGAGCATTTTTCAAATGTTTAAGTGTATGAGTGTAATTAATCATCTTATTCATATGTACGGTGTGTTTGTGTTCTGGTGTTACCTCAATTGAACCCTAGATACGCATTCCATATGTGTAGATACATGTATCAGTTTGGTAGATACGTATGGTTGCGCATTTTTTCAAATGTTTAAGTGTATGAGTGTAATTAATCATCTTATTGATATGTACGGTGTGTTTGTGTTCTAGTGTTACGTCAATTGAACCCTAGATACGCATTCCATATGTGTAGATACATGTATCAGTTTGGTAGATACGTAAACGCAATGTTTATATATGTGTAGACATGAAGACTCCTAGACATGTAAAGTTGACAGTGGCAGTAGACACCACGTGTAATAAGCAGAAAGGGTCAACAAGCAAAAAGCGACCTAAACGTGCTGCACCGGAGTGGTACCCGGTTTTAAAAACGAGAATGAGTCCTTGCGCATTATTACGCTTCATAAACAGTGGTCTGTCTGACAGGCAACTCTCAGATATCAGAGATATGGGGTTTGGGGGGTTACTATGTCTTAAGACTGATATGATCCCTGGGCAGTTAGCGTATTGGCTTGTTTCCGACTTCGATCCTTTCACGTCTGCCCTTTCAAGTATCCAACTGCCTATTCGGGATGAGGATATACATCTAGCCACCGGCATACCTTTGGGTGAGGTAACAATTATGCAAGCGACAAAATATGAGCACACTAACGAGTACATGGCGCTGGTTACCACATGGAAGGCCCAATATGGTGGGGTCGAAAAAATCAAGTTCACCGACATATTGAATAAGATGGTTGAACAGAGGGAAGGCGGGGATGATTTTAAGAGAAACTTTATTGTATACATTGTGTCCCCCTTCCTCATGGGGGTGAAAGGGGCCTTCCCAAGCATTCATATTTTAAAGTGTTTGGGCGATGTATCTGTCATACCAAGTCTGAAATGGTGTGATTTCACGCGGAACAATCTAATAGATAGTGTCAGACGATGGAGAGTTGATAACGAAAGGGCATCCAGAGGGGGTAGTGCGAAAGTTTTTAAGGGACCTATAATGGTTTTAATTTTCATATATCTTGATAGAATGGTGTTCAAGACAAGAAAGGCCGATCGAATGTTTCCCACATTATGCTCATGGTCTAAGAGGGCGATATCATTGCGGGTTTCTGAAGAAAAAAGGGAAGCTCGTCGTTTTGGGGCTGGTTTTGTTGAACAGAGGCTGGTCAAGCACCCAGGGTGTTATGGGGATGGTTATGTGGACAGCCAAATCAGAATAGGTACTGATGTTAAGGTCGATCAGGATATTGAGGCGACTACTAGTCATGGGGTGAGTAATGAGAGTAAGCGTGGTGTTAGTGATGATAATAAATTACGAGTTACAAGCTGCATCGAAAACATGGCAAACACAGGGAAAGTGTTTGCTCATGCATTCGAACAGTTCGCAGATTCAATCAACGGTGCTAAGATCATAATGCCAAAATTCGGTTGTTGTGGGGCAGCTTTCTGAGATGGCAGAATCCTTACTAGGTGGGTTTCGATTAACGCTACCTAGTAAATACGAGGAAGAGATTAACCCAAATGGAGAGTGTGATCGAGACGAAACTGAAATAATCCAAACGACATGTGCAAAGATGATCTCGGTGATGTAAAACGTGCAAGTGCAGTTCATACGGTACATGGTGATCAGTGTCAAACTGATACGACGGGCAGTGGGGCAGATGGGATAGGTTGCGGTGTTCGGGTGACAAACATGACGGGGGGTACTGATGATGGTGATGACCCATGCTGGAATGACCCCACTTTTGTGGATGTTGTGTGCGCGTTAAGCAGCGCATTCAACAAAGTACCGGCAGACGAGCCATTAAAAAAGAAAAGGCGAGTTGCCCTTGATTATCCGATCTTCAATTTATTTGAATCTCAAGACAGATCCGATTCGGATTCACCTGATACACCCGAAGCACCTGAGGCTCCTAATAACCCTACTGACATTGCTGTTTCCCCCACACCGGCACCAACAAACACACGCCCGGTAATGGATGCTATTACAGTGCAGAATGAGGCAAAACCGCTGATCAAGAGGGACATAGTTGTCTGGAATGTATTCAGGTCACCTTTTGTTCAGCGGAACATATCAATGCTGTCAGATCTGAACCAGGCTGAGCGGGATGTTTCTGATTTGGTGTTCAGGGATGGTCTTGATGACAGGTATATTTACTTACCTGTATTTTCTTTTTCTTATTTTTTTTTGTATTTATGCGTTAGCGTATCTATATTAGCAGGCATCGTATCTATCTCATTTGCTTACGTACATATGCGTGATAATGTGTTTTATATCATCCCCTTTAGATATGACGACATATCGACTTTAAGAGGCCATGCGACTAATCAATGTTCCACTTAAGAATCAACACCTTTTTGGATTAATTTATAAGCATCTTTACTTTTAATCAATAAATATGATCAACTCGATCACAAAGCTTTGCAGCTTATTTATATCATGATATCGCAGTCACAGTTAGCGCCTGATTTGATTATTTTTGTCTGTTTTTTGCATCTATTCCTACAGTACATCATCGGGATTCCTTATATTTCACAGTACCGTTTAGCAGAGCAATACCTTTTATATTCTTCTTGTATTTTTTTTAAACATTGTTATGTTAGCTAAACGGGGTAGTGAAGTCTGTTGCTAGTTTAATGGTTATTTGAGATCATGAGCAGTTGCAGAATATTTGATGACGTTTATGCGCCAAGTGTATATATAATGGCAAACATCGTACCTATAATACTGACTGACGTGCCTATCATACTGATTGATGTACATATATGTGTTAATGCTATGCAGTGAGGTTCTGGTCAGAAGTAAATATTTCCAATTGAGACGGTGTGATATGAAGTCCTTGATTGTAGACACGAAGATATCTTCAAATGTGATTAATTTCTGGGCACACATTTTGAATATCAAGGAGGATTTAAAAGCTGCCTCGTCCCCATTGCGTTTATATGCTTTTGTTACTAATAATGTAGGTCATTCACTCTGTTTGTACATTATATATATGGTTTTGTAATGATGGTAACAAATCGTTAATTTAGATTTCTTCCATGACTTTTAGGGAATTACATGTCAAGATGGTACTGACTACGAGAAATTGAAATTGGTGAGTTATATACATATTTGTATTTAATAGGTGGTTCATTTTGCGGGTAATAGCTGTTAGGGTTTGGTTTGTTTTTGTAGTTTTAATCAAGGCTTCTACATGTTTTGATAAATACAGATGTTCTTTCCATTCACATCTAGTCAGCCTCATCTGATTTGCGTCAACTTCATGACCCGGAAAATTGAAGTTCTTCATCCAATGCGACATATGACAGTAAACTTCATCAAATCTGTCCAGGACGTGGTTAGTAGTTCAATGCTTTTTTTTTGTTTTTGTTGAATGGATGGTATATATTGGATATGTGCATCATTGATACATCCGTCGACCTGTGTTTTTTTGATATCCCCCCTAGCGGAGGTTTATCCAACGTGAGATGGTAGCTAAGTCAAGCAGATTCAGGGAAGTCCAATTTTTCAAATGCGAAGAGTATGTGCCCAAAACGCACGCGATGGATAATGTGGATGATGGTATATACCTGATGTGTTACATGGAGACGTATGCAGGTGGCCGACTAGCCCTTAAAGGTCAAGTTATCAATGTAAGAAGGGTTTCGTATGTTAGTTGACACAGTAATAAGCGAAATAGATATGTAGTTCTGTATTAACATAGTACTATGCCTTGCAATGTGCAGTCCATGCCAGAAGCCGCAGTTGACAAGATCCTATTCAAACAAAACTGAAGTACTGTTTTGCTATGATCTCATGCACCGAAACGAAATAGCAAAACAAGTTATGGTGGCTGCAAGGCGTCTTAACATTAAGACCGGGTAAGCAAACTGTTCTCATTACCAAATATATCTTCTTTTTCAATTGATAACGATTGTGGGTGTTTGGTCTAAATATTATTTATTCATGTGTTTAAAGGAAGCAAGCTGTTGAACATGATGTGAAGTATTCAGATACGCAACTCTTGGATTACACGTTTCTTCAGGCTAAGGGAGATGCAGAAGCACACTAAATTCCATTTGTTATAGTTTTTATATTAAATCAGTTGGTTTTCAGGTATTAGTTCTTATTTGGGTATATGCTGATATTTCGGATGCGTCTTTTTTTTTATGCCAGTGAGGTAGTGGTTGATACAATTTTTGGGCAAGTAACAAAGATTTATCTTCTTTGAAACCTCGGAAATGGATTAGCGATGTGGTTTGTTGCTATGTCCTAAGTCATATTATGTTTCTGTCTATTTGCAATTTATGTTTTGTACTGGTTATTATATTGATTTTCCTTCCTTTTTAATTTATAGGTGATCGATCTGTTCGGAATTTACTCAACGTTACTATCATCACTGGAGCTGTTATACGTTCCAACAATCGCACGAGTGAGTATGACCTATTTATTGGTTTTGCATTGCAGTTTGTCAGGTGGTTTGTCGGGGTGTCTTTCACGTTTACGGAATGTTTTTTAAGATTGTTATTAATTGCAGCACATTAATTCAAAGAAAGACAAAACTCTTTGGCGCAACTACATAAAGACGTCATATATGCCAAAGGACGGGATGTGTGTCAAAGCTGTAAGAATATTTACTCATTCATTAAAGCATCAATGCAGGATATTGAATACGGGGAGTAATGCTGTTTGTTTAGTCAACTTAGTAGTATAGCATTTTGTGTTTTCAGATGTTTATACCTATCATCGAAAAAGAGCACTGGTTTCTTTGCGTTTGTGATTTGGACATGAAGCAGGATTTTATTCTGAACTCATTACGTACTAAGGACAGTCAAGCGGACGTGGATATTGCTGCAGAAGTGGTACGTATCATTACACTATGTCGTTTTTGAACAGGTGCCCGTATATTTTTTTAGATGCAAACATATATGGTAAAATGTTGTTGTTTCTGTGTCTGGTAGGTACGGAACATCGTCGAGATTTTATGCCGATCAAATGGGTACAAACACTTTGCAAGTGTCCCTCTAGCTGAATTCACACATTTTTCTACCCCTCAACAACAAAATGTGTAAGTACAAACTGTTTTATTCTTTTTGACGCTTCCTGATTACATCAGAAGTTGTTATTTTTCTAATTAGATTTACCTGTTTTGTTGATGGGGGGCGAAGGCATGATTGTGGTGTTTATGTTCTGAAATGGTTGGAAGCTGGCCGCAACAGATCTTTGTGGGAAGATAAGGGATATTATAAGATTTGTGTAGATTTTTTGTTCATATACGATGATGTTTGTCATTTTATCAGAATAATTGACAAATATACATACACAGATGCTGGCTACGTACATGAAGACGGTTGCAGTTAGTTTGTTACGATGGCAGGAAAACAAAAGAAAGGTATAAACGCTATTTAATTGTGTCTTCATTGATTATTATTTTCCATCAGGTTAAATGGTGTGTGTGTTTTGATGTCTCTGATTGTAATGACTTATGCAGATTTTCTAGTTCATGGAAATTGCGCAATGAGCAGGGAGGGTGTCATGGAAGTGTCGTACGAGTATAGTGAGGAAATACGTTGGGTCAATAGCATCGTAATTTGCTGTGTTATTTTTTAGTAAGGCACATGATGTTTTGGTGTAACAAATTCATTGATGTGTCCTATTTGTTAGAGGTCAATATGATCGTTTGTGTTTTGAGGAACGGTTTAACGCTTTTAATGGTCGTGTGTCATAAAAAATATATAGATACATATTTTGTATATTGTAGGTACATTTATGAATCGGGTAGATACATCAGCTATTTTAAAATTTACGAAGTGGCTGGGAAACGTGATTTAAGGTGGACACCATCATAATCATTAGTAATATTATGTTATGACACCATTATTAATCATTTTTTTAAATAAGTAGTTAAATGTGCCTTCCTCTAAAAGGGTCCCCTGTATATTACAAAAAATCGCTGATAAATTTCGAAAACCGGGCAATGGATTTTGATGATGTCAATATGATCGTTTGTGTTTTGAGGAACGGTTTGACGCCCTTAAAGATCGTGTGTAATAAAAAATATATAGATACATATTTTGAATATTGTAGGTACATTTATGAATCGGGTAGATGCATCAGCCATTTCAAATTTACGAAGTGGCTGGAAAACGTGATTTAAGGTGGACACCATTATTAATCATTTTTTTTAAATGAGTAGTTAAATGTGCATATCCCTTAGAAGGGTCCCCTTTAAATTACAAAAAATCGCTGATAAATTTCGAAAACCGGGCAATGGATTTCGATAATGTCAATATGATCGTTTGTGTTTTGAGGAACGGTTTAACGCCCTTAAAGATCGTGTGTCATACAAAATATATAGATACATATTTTGTATATTGCAGGTACATTTATGAATCGGGTAGATACATCAGCTATTTTAAATTTGCACCACCTAAGCCTTTTGTGGGAGGATCTCTGGCAGCCCTCGATAATGCCTTCATTTGGGCACAGTATGTACAGAACATAGACCTTATTTTTTCAGATTATATTGCATACTTACTTACATTAATCTGAACCTGTAGAAAATATGGCATCAAGGTCATTATAGACCTACATGTAGTTCCTGGGTCGCAAAATGGTAATGAACACAGCGGTACTAGAGACGGGTCTAATTAATCACGACCTAATACAGATATGCGCGAAATACTCAACTGTATGCAGTGGAGTTGATCAATGAGCCACAGTCTTCAGGAGTACCTTTGAACACTCTGACAAACTATTATCAAGCGGGATATAATGCAGTACGCAGGCACAAGCTGAGTATTTTAAATTTTACGAAGCGACTACTAAAAGGAATGCACAATTTCAACGATTGTATAACAAAAATCGTTAGATACACTTGTTGTATGTTGTAGGTATATGTATAACAAAAATCGGCAGCCACAAATATTTGATAAATCCAAAACATAAAATTCTATTTTTGTTTATGTTAATCCAGAGTAGCTTTCGAAGTATTCTGCGAGCAATCACCATGAGAAATGTTTATCTCTATCAAAAACATACACCATAAAAAATGTGTCAAATTCATATACAATTATGGCCAAGTAAGAAATTCAACAAAGATGCACAAAATTTGAGAAATTGAGAAGGATAAATTACAGCAATCAGAAACATTGGGTACTAGGATTTATGCTTTCCCAGGACAATTCCGACTATCGTGGAATCCGATCTCGCCACAAGCATTGCATTTTCTCGGAGGTTTCTTATGTTCATTAGCAGCTTGTTCCTTTCGGGATTTAAATCGTTTTCCAGATCCTTTAGTTTTTGATTGTATAGGAGGTAAGACGACAACTTCAGTCGGTATTTTTGTACCCAACAACATTTCAAGCTCCTTATTTTTGTCCCTCAACTTATCAGCTTTGCTTCTAGCAATGTTACACTCAGGGATATCACTTGGTGAGGTAAGTTTGTCCCTGAAACTTTTAAGGATACTCATTAAATCGTCCACATATTCGGGTTGCTGTTCTGCGAGTGTCACACACGTGAATACCTCAGACCATAGGTTCCCAATTTTGGTTTTCTGTACATCAAAGCTGTGGCAATCTTTCAGTAATGTTTTAGGTATGCATCCCGACTGACATGTAGCCATTTTGCCCCACCTTCCTAGCATGTATTGCGTTGGGACTTTTTCGATCCCGTTTTTCTTCAACACATAAAGCATGTGTCGGCACATAATACCATGTCTCTCAAACTTTTTGCACGAACATTTTTGTTTCAGGCCATCACAATTAAACTGCACAACAGATACTTTCTTACTATTGCGATCAATAATGGAAATGTCGTGATCAACAGATACTTTCAAACCACATGTGAAACAAGCAGCTTTCCACTCAAGTTGAAATTCAGAAAAAATGACCGGTGTGCAGAAATCAGAAGCATCTTTCTCTAAAGGGTGGGGTGTTTCCAGATTGCGGAAGGAGTTTTTCGACTCAGCAATCAATTTTGACTGTTTCCATCGTTGAGCGTCCATAGCGCTCTCAAATCTCATCAAGAACTCCACCAATGTTAAGTTTGGATTCATGAAATTCCCAAAAAAGTTTTTTTCGGACTCAGATCTAGACGTGGTTCTCATTAGTCCACCTAAAAATAAATCCCTAAAGTAGGCGGGGATCCAAGAAGTTCTTATGGAATACATTGAAGTTAACCATTCATTATCATTTAAACTGTGTGAGGCTATGGTCGAACACCACTGTTTCTCAAACTCAAGTGGTTCAATGTCCTCTGCCCAAACACATGAACACAGTTCCTTCATGAAATCAGTATCCCTATAAACAGTAGAGCCAATTTTATTAGGCAGTTTCTTCATTATATGCCACATGCAGTACATGTGGTGGGTGTTGTTGCCGAAAACGGTCCTAATTCCAGATTTTATGCCTAAATCCTGGTCAGTAATAATACACACAGGGTACTTATTACTCATGGCGGTCAGAAAAGACCGGAACAACCATACAAAGCCGTCATCAGACTCATTTCTGAGGAGTCCTACTCCAAATGTCACACACTTTTTGTGATGGCCGACCCTAGTAAAAGGCGCAAAAATCATCTTATAAGTGTTCATATTGAAGGTGGTGTCGAAGGAGGTCATATCACCAAAAAGACGGTAATTTTTGATTGAAATAGGGTCAGCCCAAAAAACTCTAGAGAGTCGTCCACGCTCATCAACATCGAAATCAAAGAAAAAAGAGCTACACATAGCTTTTTTATGCATGAAGTTCTCAATCATCATTTGAGTATCATAACCCTTTATGAATTGTTTCACATCCCTCCTATAGTTCTTGAAATTCTCTTGTGATGCTCCAACATTCCGATATCCTTTAACATATTCTTTAAACATTCGAAAACTTTGCACAAACCCTTTATTTACTTTGGTGTTTTGTGTAGTAGAGTTAGTTCTCTTGATTCGGTCAGATGGACAACTGTATTGGGGGTAGATAGAAGGTGTGAATGACCTTCATGGAAGTCAGCAATCACATACTGTCCTTTAGTATTTTTTCAGAAAAAAAATCTTTGCATTACATAAAATTCTAGTCTTCTGTCTTTTTTTAACCATACCCTTGTGTATGCTTTCACCCGCTTTACTACATACACAATATTTAGTCACAACCACCCCGCGCGTAATTCTTTGTGTCGACTTCCTCATTTTAAAACCAGAACTGGCAGCATAATTTTGGTAAAATTGCATCCCCTGTTCTAGGCTGTTAAAACACATCCCACAATCGGTATCAAACTAGGCGCACAAACAGGCACCCTTTCCTTGGGAGTCGACTCAATCAATGGTGGGTCCACAACTACAAGCAAGAATACGGTAAAAAATTGTAAACAGACGCGTAAATAAAGCTGATAGGTATGTCGATAATTTAAAAAAACATGTGAGCAAACGCGTAAATAATACAGTTCAAAACTTATGTAATCTGGTGTGTCTGTGCAGTGCCGTGTGCATTAGGTACGGGATTTTGTCACATGTACGGTGTATCAGTGTACCAGTGTACTAGTGTACCAGTGTACCAGTGTGTGATGTCTGGTATATAGATTATGGGAATGCATATAGTTATCTATTATAGTAGTATATGGCTAGTGTCTTACTATCTTTGTGTTACTGGTAAAATCTAAATTCTTTGTTTTCTTGAAAACTTACCCACATAATCTCCTACTAGATTTGGAACTAAATAGAGGGACTGTAAAACCCCTCGCGAAAGCGGAAATAGTAAACATACAAAGTACTAAAAATGCAGCGGAATCAAAACTTTTTAACATAACTAAACATGCGAGGTGCTTTAACAAAACTGAAACATAAATAAGTATTAAGATATAATACAAAAGCAGCCCCGGATAGCATATCCCTACAGGCACAAACTACAGAAACATAAGTCTAAGGTCTAGCTAACGAATGGGTGAAATCATGTCGTTGAGATCATCGCTCGCTAGCTCCATGCAACCCTCTACCAACCACCTGTCATGTACCTACATACATGTAAACATGTACGCCACAATCAGTGGGGAGTGACTAGAGTTCTCCTAGCCACCTTTTGTAACGACACGTAACACGTAAACATCCAACATACTCCAACATATATATAACATGTGAAGCATATAAATCTCATTATCTCAATCTCATATCATCATGCAATTACTATGCAAGGCTCTCAACCAACTTCGGAAACTATTTGGAAGGAGAGCCGGTTTCCCTTCCGGTTGCCCGGTCGGGGGGTATTTCAATCCAAACCATTTACGAAACTAGCTAAAGAGTCATCCAATGCCTTGGATGAACAGTTCTATAAATCAATACATTCTATCCATCACAATCAATTAACAACATCTGACATTGTACCCCAACTCAGGCAAGCAGATGTAAATCAGCGGGGTTTAACACTTACCGCAACTCAGGCAAGCACTAGACCCAAATCAGCAAGTATAAAGGTATAGAGGCGACATCTTAACGCATAACCTAGATACCAAATATTCAGCAAGTATAAAGGTCCAGAGGCGACATCTCAACGCATAACCTAGATACCAAGTTCACATTCACAAGCAAGGACTCAGAGGCCAACTTAAGGCAAAGACCAGTGCTAATCAACAAGACACTAGACTCAGAGGCGACATCTCAACGCATGGACTAACATGCAATAAGTAAAGGACTCAGAGGCCAACTTAAGGCATATCCCTTTACTACATCACAAGACACTAGACTCAGAGGCCAGCTTAAGGCATGTTCTAGCATCAACATCTGTACTCCGGGCAAGGTATCAACACCCTAGCTACCCCGTTGTACAGCTGCTCTACTCGTCAGACTCAGAGGCCAACTTAAGGCATGTTCCGACGCGATCACATAAGACATGTCTGGGCTCAGAGGCGACATCTCAACGCATACCCCAGACACGACAAGCAAACACATATAGGGCTCAGAGGCGACAACTCAACGCATACCCCCATATATGACAAGTAGTTCACGTATTAAGCTCAGAGGCCTACTTAAGGCATACCTTAATACCGCATCAATACAAAAGCATACATATCGTACTCTAACCAGGTTCTTAGTCCTATCTTTCTAGACTTTTAGTCAACACCTAATTGATCCCGGGAACTAAGTTGAGGGAGAGCCGGTTTTCCTTTCGGTTACCCGACCGGGGAGTCTCTATCCTCTCTCCATTCCCGAACCCAATAGGGTGCCGCCCGGACCTCGGGTCCTCAAACACACACAACATAAGAGATAACCAAGTTCAACAACAACCATGAACAACCTAAGACTTTCCTTCTACAAGTCTAAGGGTCCCTATACATCTAACTAGGTCCACTAGATCTCATTAACAACCTAGGATAAGATTAACTTAAGAAGAGAAACAACATTCTAAAACATTGTTTACTAACTACCCATTAATATTAAGAGATAACTAACTTTAGCTAAGAAACAACATCCTAAAACGTTGCTTGCAAACTACCCATTAACCATGAGATTAAACATCACAACCTATGATACTTAAGCATGTTAAACCACTTGAAAAGGAACCTTACAACAACAATTGTAAAAGGATTCACATGAGGCAATTATTTAACCGCTTGACTAAACTTTACTTAGCCCAATCATACATTTAAAACTAAGTAAATATATTCATAAACATTACATAAATATCACTTAAGCAGTTGGGAAACAAGTCCCCAAAACAATCACGAAACAGTTAAACAAAACAAATGTTACAGCGATATTGCGCAGCCTGCGCAAGGGGGTTGCGCCCAAATTGCGCAAGGGGGTTTATGGTGGGGTTTAAGTAGTCCTTTTTTTCTTATTTTGAGTCGGGTCACTTGTTGTGAACGGGTTTTGAGTCGGGTTTGATTTAAGCCAAGTTAACAACTTAAGAACTTAAGGATATTCTTAAGATGGATCTTAACGGAAATCTTTAAATTAAATTTACGATTTATTATTAAAATAATATTACATTTCTGAAATTACTTTTAATTTATTAAAATACCTTTTACGAAAATACGGGATGTTACAATTACCCCAACTTTCAAAAAGTTTCGTCCTCGAAACTTGAAGACAGAAATAGGTACGAAAACAACTCCGGCTATCAATACGTACAACCCGGGTTATGGTAACCCGAAAGCTTATCTTTCAAAAAGGTTTCAAGAAGAAAAAGATTTCAAGGCATAAGTCTTGTCAATGGACATTGAGATTCTCGTTACGTATTCAAGAGTCCGATATTCCAAATCTAAGTCAAGTCCCAAAATTAGATCAATAAAAGTTCAAAATTTAGATCAATCCGGTGTCGGTAAGCATTGTTCAGGTTATCAGACGTGTCTAATAACGAGTTCAAAGGACAAATCGACGCTGAGATCAATCAAAATGTAAATAAATCAGTTCTTTTAAAACCAAATTTCCCAAATTAAATCTTTATTTTCGATTCCTCAAACGAGTAAAATTGCAACAACGACAAAAGGTTACTTTCAACAAAAGAGGGAGCAATTTCGAATCCTCAAAAGAGTTAAGATTTTCCAAAAACTACAAACTTTAGGGTTAACAATAGGGAACAAATTCCAAAAACAATCACCGGGACCGCAGAAACAATCGTAGAGATTACTTCCGACACGAAGGATCAAGTTTCTAGTTTCACAGTTGACAGAACATGCAAGGGGGGATCGAAGGAATGAAACAACCAGGTTAGAGGTCAAGGAAGATGATAACTCTTGCTAAATATGGGGTCACTAACCACTCAATCCATAATCAAAGCATCGTTACAACGATTCCCAATATATCCCAAGAAGGACAATTCAAGTGATCTCTAAATTCTCAATGGTTTCACGATCCCTTTTACCATTATCTCATCCACAGAACAAGGCATTTCCTCACTCGCGGTAGAAGCTTAAGCTCATATTCCAGATCAAGGTTTGCGCACTTACGAAATTCTAAACCAAAAATTCCACTATAACATCAAATTCCAAAAATCAGGACACCAAACTCTCTACATCATGACTCTTCCCAATCAGATAGGCCATAACTAAAATCATCTATAACCTTTAGTCCTACACAGCTCAATTCCATCAAACTCATTCCACGGGAGCACCTCGAAATCCTCAAATCCCGAATGTTACTGCCATAAAGTGAACAATCAAATTAAGGCCCTACTAAAGTAACAACTTCTAGGTCATCTGATTTCCAACCACTTACCAACGATATACATCCCAAAGGAAAGTTCCAAGGAAGTAACAACTTTCACTTTAACAGTTTCCATAAGACTAAGGCCTTCACATTCCGAGATTTCTCCATTGATATTTATGAACACTTTACAGTTTCAAATTTCTACTCTATGATTACCTCAAACATCAACGGTTACCTGTAGGTACATCAATAGGTAAATGTCGGGGTTCATCAAGCAACTTAAGGTTAAACACTCCGTTAACTTCACAAGTCGAATTGTGAATGTCTCTACATTCTCACACCGTCACTAGTAACTCTCGTTCCTCAAGGATGTGGTCCTTTCTGCAATTAAGCAATTCCACAAGATCAAGTAGGACTACCTCATTCACCCATTTAACCACATCATCAATATCTAAGGCACTTTCCTCTAAATTCATCTAGCATTCTAAGTATCTTATTTAAATCCTCAAATGGTACTTCCAAATCTACAAATACCACTTATACATCTAGCCTTCCAACATAGAACTCTCAAGACGGCACACTATCCCACATCATCCGAACATTATTCTCACCAAGTCTCTCAACCAAATCCTGACAACGCAGAACCAAGCATTCCTCAAGGCATGTATCTCTACTCCAAGAACAGGTCGATCTCGCCACAAATCTAAATGGAAAGGATCAAGGCTCACAGAAGAGGATATGAGATACGAACTTCAGGGACAAACACGATACAGATCTCGAGAGAGACACACGAGAATCGGCTCGAGGCACGACGACATGACAAGGTAAGGAATTTCAGGCGGACTCCAATAAAATTGAAGCCAAGATCAGAAGGAGAATCAAGGAAAGAGAGATGCGATGTAAAGGAACAATCGCGGAAATTTTCCAAGGTGCGGGTCTCTCACTATTCTCACCGGGTTCTCACTTCTTACTTCCCAAATCAAGCCATTCAATTGTCGGTTCTCACGAACAATTCCTCGAATGATTTATACACCCAAATCCTTCCAAACTTTTAGACAATATCACCATTACAACTACCTATTCCCAAAAGTTTGAGATGTCACATCTCTGCTAGTTCCTCAAATGACAATTCAATAACACTTTCATGTCATCACCCTTATATTCTATATCTACTTCACTTACCTTACTGTCCACCAGATAACAATTCTTAAACGATCAAGTTTTCCGAATTCTCGTCTCCCAATAGATTACTTTATTCTATCCACAGACCGGTGGTGCATCCTCAAATTTCTCTTAAGTTTTTCAATAAATAAACATTGCGATTCATTAAGCAGCCTAGGGTCAAATAGTGGTTCACTTCTTCTAAACTTAAGTCATAAACTCTTCAAGTATTCAACTATTATAGCCAATGATTCGCATCCCTCAACAACGGGCCTTTCCTAGCTCAATCACTCACCTAAGTCAAGTGATACTAACTCACTTCACTCATCAACTCATCATCCTTAGCATCTTAAGCCTATTCTTCCAGGTCGCCCTATATCCTCAAGTATCTTATCTAACTCCTTAAACAGTACTCTTCAATCCACAAATTTTCACAATCTAAGCATGGTTTTCTCAAGATTAAGCTCCACAGAAGACTACGTATACAACTCAACCTTCAAGAAAGTACCTTATCACTCACTTTCACTCTCCCAATTGGGTAGACAACTAGACACTTGGATCATCAAAACATGTCTCTCGATACCTCTTAAATTTTTCCTCAAATAACAACCTTCTCATCACACGGATTTACTGTTATACTGTAACTAGTTTCTCAAAATCCGATAAAAAGGAAGATAACCTACAAGGCACCAGAGCAAGCAAGCAACAAGGTTAAGTTGAAAAGGTAAGAAAATCTGTTCCAGTAAGATAGACAAATATTCTAAAAGAAGGATGTGCATCCAGAGTTATCAAAGAAGGTGATGCACAAAGGAAGAGGAGTATATTCAGGGCTTAGAAACATTCTCCGATTGAAGCACGAATCTTCTATCTCCGGTAGAAACTCCGGTCTCCATCACCAAATGGATAAGCCCACGGTTCGTCGATTGAAAGACATAAAAGTAAAATCAATGGCAATCAACAAACACGTTAGAACCTAATAAAAGCAATCACAAAACAGACTACAATATAAGTCCTTAAATCTACCCCATCTCTCATTCATTATTCAATTAAATGGTCAAGTTAAGGTTGGGGGGTTACATGAGTGCGTCGGGAGCGATAATGCTCTGATACCAACTGTCAAACCCCTCGCGAAAGCGGAAAAAGTAAACATACAAAGTACTAAAAATGCAGCGGAATCAAATTTTTTTAACATAACTAAACATGCGAGGTGCTTTAACAAAACTGAAACATAAATAAGTATTAAGATATAACACAAAAGCAGCCCGAGATAACATTGTTGGGAAATGTGTCCTCAACAATTGTACGATCACGACAATGATAAAATCATTGTCATAAATCTTATATGAATATGCAAGGGACGATCCGATATTTGATATAGTCAACTGACCAACATTAATCGGTAATGATTGGCTGACTAGAATTTGACATTACTGTCGTATGACGGTGGTGGTCAGTTGATCCCTTTAGGTCACACCTATAGGACTAACCCCTTAAATATATATATTGATTAATTGTATAGGATACAGATTGATCGATATTCTTAAAACCGTATATATCAAGAATTCAGAGGTTGAATCTTAAAGTAAGATTTATATTTGAAATTGAAATGTGTCAATTGTCAAATATTAGACGATATTTTAGAAATATCAAATATGGTATAATGAATGGTTCATGGTTATAAAAATCGTTGTTAATATATCGTATCGACGATTATTACGATAACCATATGTTGGGACAGTAATTTCAAATTACTTAATAATTTGTTAAATGTGATTTAATTAATTTAGAAATATTATTTATATGATAAATTTATATTTTAAATTAATACAATTATTATGTCACATAAGATGTTACGTAATTAGATAAATTGTACAAATTATAAAATCGTAAAATGAAAGTCCATTTTACGTTTGTATGTTAGCCGTGTAAATGGACAATGTAAGATAAATTTATAGTGATATTTTATCTTATAATTGTGATCATTAGAATAAGTTATGATGTGACTATACCTTGTGCATGTGAGTATGACAATATGGACTAATATCCTTCTCCATGCACTTGAAGTACACGGCACACCCACCCCAACCAAACCATTATCTTACTCTATATATATGTGATCATATTACATACTAGCGAACTAATCCTTATGCTAGTATCATCTTCTAGTATAAGAAAACAAAAACCATTAAAAACCTCTTAAATATTATTTAGATAATATTTTAGTATACTAATAATATTATTAGTACACGGTTTTAAGATAACTGATTCCGTCTCCTAGCTCGGGTTCGGTCCTCGGTGTTTAAGGGTACGTCTTGGGTGCATCGTAAAGGAGGCAAGCTATTTTGGTTGCTCCGTGGAGGATCGTCCTAGCACTCATTCGGACCGTTTGTAAGCCCCTTTTCGTTATTGTTCCGCAAATATTATTGCATGCATAAGATCAACATATTAATATGAGATTAAAATGTAAAATAATTAGTAAGACTAGATAATTACGGTTAACAAGTATGACTAACGTTTTCCTTCAATTGGTATCAGAGCATTAGGTTGCTTGCATGCAACTCGATTTTTACGTTTTTACGAGAAAATACGATTTTAATTAAAAACGAATATGAGTAGTACATATAGGATATGCACAAAAATGTTAATGCATGTATACTTTCTGGTCTTAAAAATATTTTTAAGTCATTTTGATGATTTATGGAATAATATTGTTCAATATTGTAATTAAATTGTTTAATTTATGCTTAAAATCGGTTAAAAATGTTTTATTATGGGAAAAATAGCTAAATAATGTTTCTGGCCGTGAATTTTAAATATGTTCTCACATGCATTTAACATATTATGAATATATAATTTTCGAAGTTATTGAAGGTTTTATGCATGGTTTATGATTTTTAATGGTTAAATAGTCATAAAATGAGTTAAATATGGGTTAAATAGTTATATTATGAATTTAACTATAAAATTTTTTGTAGATGTCACATGCAATATATAAAATATATGATGAATTTTCCAGAAATTGTTCTTTAATATTGCATGAATATTGATTTTTATAGTAAAAATCGTAATATTAGTGACATATTTTAGCTTAAATAGTTTAAGTTCGAATTTGACCATAAAAATTTAATATAGTGTGACATATATTATTTCTAGCATGCATGTGAATTTTGAGCTATTAATCTCGAATTTTGCATGAGAAATGATTTTAATCGGTAAAATCGCGTAATATATGACACGAATTATTAAAAATAGTAAAAGTTACTTAAATGGTCCGACAAATTCACCCATATTAGTCATATTATATATGATCATCAAAATATTTTTATTTAGTGCCAAAAGTTTCTGAAATTTTAAATTTTAATTTTAAAAGTTAAAGTTGAAATTGAGTGTTTAAGAGTCATAATCATTACTTTTCAGACCTTAAACAGTGTTTTCAGCCTGTTTTCTCTGCATTTTCAGATACTTTGAGTGTCTAGGAAGATGTAAAAATTATATTAGTATTTTATTACATAATTTTTGAAGTAATTTTGAATTTTTCGATTAATTATGCATGTACACGGCTAATTTTACGAAATAAAAGGGCATATTTCGAATTTTTTTTAAGGATCTGAAATTTTAGAAAATTTTCAGTATGTTCAAAATTTTGAATTTTGAATTTTCGAAATTTTTATGACTCGTTTGATTATTTTAATGCTATTTCCCGTAAAACCGATTAAAACCGAACAATATTAAAATATAAGGTTAAGTTATTTCGAAATTTGAGTAAGACTAAATTTTGAACCCTAAAATGTGTTAGGAAACTTAACTAGCTCGTGAATAGTGATTCATAGAATGATTAGTGATTTTAAAATTGTTTAAGTCACGTTATTCCATAAAACCGTGTTATTACGAATAACGATATTTAAAACGTGTTTAAATAGGACGATTTGGCTTAGGTTTTGCATTTTACATAAGCATTGCATATTTAATTATTGTTTATGAATGTCATAATTTATTTACGTAATTTTTGAATTATGTAATTTACTTAGTATGGCCTTAGATTTTAATCGGCATTTCCCGTAATGTAAGGGTTTATCGTTTCGGTTGTAATTAAATGTGATCTCGTATCACTTTATTTTATCATTTTATTTTATTTTATAATGTATAAAATAGATAGAAAATTTGTAATTATTTGTAATTCCGGAGATCCTTGAAGACGTGCCATTTCGGAAAGGAGTTCCGACCAAGACGGAGTTTGCCTTGGGATGCGTGCCGCGTGTGAAGTTCAAGGGACTAAAGGAGTTGGTTTTCGAATTTGTAATTTACTTTATTTTCTATTTTAGGAAAGGCCATACTAGGGTTTTATTTATGCTCTTTTAAGTTTTATGCTTTTATTTATGCTTATCATGTTTGCATGCATAGCCAAATCGTCATTCACATCATGCATTTCATCGATTTTATCGACCGTGTCAATCAATTTATCGATAATTCACCGACTTAGTTCACTTAAAGGAGATATATAATAAATTGACAAGATCTCTTACGTTATTTAAAAATCGAGACAGTATATAGCCTTACCAAAAAGTAAAGAACCCGCGAAGGATCTTCTTCATAAGGGAGTAGGCTCGGCTAAACCGGGGTGCAAACCTTATTACGTTGGTGAAGTGGGGTAATATGATTACGTTCTCGAAATTTGGTTGATCTCGACGAAGGTATTCGAGCCACCGTAGTGGTAATAAGTTCGGGCTAAGATAAGAATTAGTGTAATTTTATCGACCGAGAGTTCTAAAAGTAGAATCGATTAAGGGGTTAATCTACCGAGTCATATTAATGAGGGATGTATCGGCTAAACCGTGCCCGAGTTAGTATGTATTTGGGTCTCGGGATCATTTACTTAATTGGGTAAGAGATCATTAAGTAGATGCTTAACTTGTTTAAATTTACAAGTTTAATTATTAAAACGATAATTGTGTTTTAATTCCTTTATTTTATTGTAGTTCCTTTTTGACTATCAAATGGCAAATAACGCTTCACCTCTCCCACATCTCGTTTCATGGCTCCAATCTTTCATGAATCGTTGCAAGCTTAGGAAGCAAGGCACTAATTTTAAAGATTGGGAAACTCAATTACTAATAGCTGCGGAAGGTGACAATAAGATTCGTTTCCTTGCTGAAGCCGCTCCTCCTGCTCATTCCACGATTGCGACTCGTGAGGCCTATGAGGCCTATATGAAGGAGTCAAATATTCGTAGGGACATACTCATTTTCTCTTTGGAGCCGGATCTCCAAGAAAGAATGATTATGCTTAGCACGGCAAAAGAGATTTACACTAAGCTTAAGAATATGTTTTCTCAAACTCCTAGGATGTTGCTTCATGAAGTGACTTCCGCCTTATTTGACCCAAATTCGAATAAGGGTCATATTATGAGTTCTTATGTGCTCAAAAGGGTTGAGCCATCCGAAATCTTGAAAGTGCAAGGATCGAAAGTTCCAGACTATCTCACAATAGATCGAATTCTTCGCTCCTTTAGTTAATATGCTTTCACAAGTGAAAAGGGAATTGGGACTTATTTGAACTATCAATAAGAACATGCTCGACATTGAGAAAAGGAACAAAGGAATGTTTAAAAAGAGTGGTAGAAAGGGAAAAGGCAAATACATGCTTCCTCATAATCTTCAAAGGTTGAAGTTAAGTGCCTCTATTGCACAAAGATTGGTCATTGGAAGAGGAATTGCCAGATGTTCTTAGCCGACCTAAAGCTTGAAAGGTTCACGCTGTTGGTAATAATTCTCATTTAAATTCATGTTATGATATTAACTTTTGTATATGATACAAGTTGTTAATTCTAATCCCTTTTCAATTGTTTAAAGGGAGAAAGGACAAGGAGAAGGATGCTTGAAGTTCCTTCCATGGATGGCTATGGTAGCATCCAAGATTGAAGACATAAAAGAGCATGGCTCTAATTTTCATTTTGATGTCTTCTTTCCTTTTGCATTTTAATTTAAGAACTTTGTATTTCTTGTACGACAAGAATAATGTTAAAACAATGGTTGTAATAGTGGTGACTTGGTTTTCAACCCAAGTCATCCTTTTGTTCTTAATCAAATATGTTGGTTTTAAAATGCTTTTATAACATGAATTGATACGATTTTCATAGATCGTAATAAAGTACCTTGAATGATTCACCGTACGGAAGAAATGATAGGATCATTATAAAAGTAATACGACTTACTTAAAAACGAGAAGTGCATCCCGAGAAATACTTCAAATTCAAACATAAGAACATTAGTTCGTTATAAGATGATTACCTTAAACGAATGAGAGTACTAATGTCTCACTACTCACATAATTCTTTATCCAATACATTGTTGACGGGCGGAAATGCTATCCTTAATAAATAACGGTTATTTTAAAGGATAGAGTGGGAGAAATTCTACGCCCGTAAACCAATAAAATAAACATAGGATCTTAGAGAAGAGTCCTATGAGGAGTCCTTGAGAATAACTCTAAAAGATTGGATAGAAGAAACTACGAGAGGACACAGAAGAAACTACGCGAGGACACAAAAAGGAAATGTTCCAGATGTTGTCATTAGTTCCTAGAGAGGACAAAGGGGACCGCGAGTGTTAACAGAAGGAAATCGTTTCCATGATGTTAATGTTTCTGTTTTATAAAGATAATAGAGGAGAAATCATCTCCCGTTCTCGTGAAAATAGAAGATTCTTTCCATGGGAAGGAAAATGAAAAATGAAATATTCATAGCGAGTTGAGAAAATGTTTGAAGTAAATCAAAATGAAATGTTCATTATGAGTTGAGAAGATGTTTGAAGATGTTACCGAAACACTATGAAGATAGTGGGAGTTATTAACTATAAGATAGTAATACGAAATTCAGTGGGAGAAAAGTTATTAAGAAAATGGAACCTACCATTAAGATAGATGGTGATACTTAAAGTTTAAAGAATTTAAGGTTTTCAATTCTAGATGAATGTATGTTAAGAACATAAATCATAAGTGAGTTTATTATATGATAATGAAACGTCACCGATCAGTTAACAAGGTTTGGATTTGAATCCAAGATATGAAAATGTTAATTCATATAACCTTGATTAAAATGCCAAAGGTTGAAACAAAACCTTATTTCGATATAAATTTCTCAAGGGGAACTAATAGATCGAATTTAGGTTAACTACAATATGAATTCTAGTACAATATGACTTGTTCATATGGATGACATGTCATGAGTTTTAAGAAAACAGTGGGAGCTTCCTTAAAGTAAGGAGACTCGAGTCGAGTATAAAAGACTTGAAATGTACTTGAATAAGATCATATTATGCGAGATAATATGAGTCATAAGAAAACCGGAATTTGTAGGTTTAAAAGATGTGAAGATAGGGTATATTCACATAGCAAACCATTAATACAAATTGATGTATGATCATCAAAAATTGTCTATGTGTAGCAGCAATAGCGTATTGACTGTTCGCACATAACAATCACTCTTATCGTTTGAGTTATTATTAACTCACAATTTTATATACTTTGTGAAATCCAAATGGGTTGTAAGAGACAATTTGAACCCCATAAGTGAACTGGATTAACTTAGTATAGCCCATAGTCGCTTGTATGAGGTGACGTCTCGAAGCGACTAGAGTGTGAGGTGATTAATGTCAAAGTTCAGATGTCATAAAGTCATATGGGATGACTAGTCGATCACATAGGCAGACTGTGTAACACTCTGTCGGGCATTTAGTGACCGCTTATAGAGTTCTGGAAATTTTATAATTAGCCTAGTCGTGGCGAGAGCTACTATATTATTCACATAAGTCGATTCTTTGACTTGAGACTGTTCGCTCAAGGTAATGCAGCCTCAGATTGACTTTGATTTTAGCTCTATGATCAACCGTTAAAGGGGGTCAAATGGGCTTCTTTTGGGTCATGATGGACTGTGTTAGCGAAGGGAACGGTAGGAGAGGAATTGTCCAATCCCTCGTCGGGGTTGTCTTAAATCTCAAGGCCACTCGAGGAGAAATTTAGCTGAAAATGCGTGGCCACGCTCGGAAGGTATCTATGGTAGATAATTTCGGTCAAAGCAGTTAAATCTCCAGAACGAGAAAAACCACTCAAGATATGATCAAATGCAAGTACGACCTGGAAGACACCTTGCATTGAGTGGGAGATGACGTAATAGGACAAGAGAATTGGTGACGCACACTTGCCGAGTACAAGTGGGAGATTGTTGGGAAATGTGTCCTCAACAATTGTGCGATCACAACAATGATAAAATCATTGTCATAAATCTTATATGAATATGCAAGGGACGATCCGATATTTGATATAGTCAACTGACCAACATTAATCGGTAATGATTGGCTGACTAGAGTTTGACATTACTGTTTATGACGGTGGTGGTCAGTTGATCCCTTTAGGTCACACCTATAGGACTAACCCCTTAAATATATATATATTGATTAATTGTATAGGATACAGATTGATCGATATTCTTAAAACCGTATATATCAAGAATTCAGAGGTTGAATCTTAAAGTAAGATTTATATTTGAAATTGAAATGTGTCAATTGTCAAATATTAGACGATATTTTAGAAATATCAAAAATGGTATAATGAATGGTTCATGGTTATAACAAACGTTGTTAATATATCGTATCGACGATTATTACGATAACCATATGTTGGGACAGTAATTTCGAATTACTTAATAATTTGTTAAATGTGATTTAATTAATTTAGAAATATTATTTATATGATAAATTTATATTTTAAATTAATACAATTATTATGTCACATAAGATGTTACGTAATTAGATAAATTGTACAAATTATAAAATCGTAAAATGAAAGTCCATTTTACGTTTGTATGTTAGCCGTGTAAATGGACAATGTAAGATAAATTTATAGTGATATTTTATCTTATAATTGTGATCATTAGAATAAGTTATGATGTGACTATACCTTGTGCATGTGAGTATGACAATATGGACTAATATCCTTCTCCATGCACTTGAAGTACACGGCACACCCACCCCAACCAAACCATTATCTTACTCTATATATATGTGATCATATTACATACTAGCGAACTAATCCTTATGCTAGTATCATCTTCTAGTATAAGAAAACAAAAACCATTAAAAACCTCTTAAATATTATTTAGATAATATTTTAGTATACTAATAATATTATTAGTACACGGTTTTAAGATAACCGATTCCGTCTCCTAGCTCGGGTTCGGTCCTCGGTGTTTAAGGGTAGGTCTTGGGTGCATCGTAAAGGAGGCAAGCTATTTTGGTTGCTCCGTGGAGGATCGTCCTAGCACTCATTCGGACCGTTTATAAGCCCCTTTTCGTTATTGTTCCGCAAATATTATTGCATGCATAAGATCAACATATTAATATGAGATTAAAATGTAAAATAATTAGTAAGACTAGATAATTATGGTTAACAAGTATGACTAACGTTTTCCTTCAAACATATCCCTACAGGCACAAACTACAGAAACATAAGTCTAAGGTCTAGCTAACGAATGGGTGAAATCATGTCGTTGAAGGATCATCGCTCGCTAGCTCCATGCAACCCTCTGCCAACCACCTGTCATGTACCTACATACAAGTAAACATGTACACCACAATCAGTGGAGAGTGACTGGAGTTCTCCTAGCCACGTTTTGTAACGACACGTAACACGTAAACATCCAACATACTCCAACACATATATATATAACATGTGAAGCATATAAATTTCATAATCTCAATCTCATATCATCATGCAATTACTATGCAAGGCTCTCAACCAACTTCAGAAACTATTTGGAAGGAGAGCCGGTTTCCCATCCGGTTGCCCGGCCGGAGGGTCTTTCAATCCAAACCATTTACGAAACTAGCCAAAGAGTCATCCAATGCCTTGGATGAACAGTTCTATAAATCAATACATTCTATACATCACAATCAATTAGCAACATCTGACACTGTACCCCAACTCAGGCAAGCAGATGTAAATCAGCGGTGTCTGACACTTACCGCAACTCAGGCAAGCACTAGACACAAATCAACAAATATAAAGGTTTAGAGGCGACATCTTAACGCATAACCTAGATACCAAATATTCAGCAAATATAAAAATTCAGAGGCGACATCTCAACGCATAACCTAGATACCAAGTTCACATTCACAAGCAAGGACTCAGAGGCCAACTTAAGGCATGCATAGACCAGTGCTAATCAACAAGACACTAGACTCAGAGGCGACATCTCAACGCATGGACTAGCATCCAATAAGTAAAGGACTTAGAGGCCAGCTTAAGACATATCCCTTTACTACATCACAAGACACTAGACTCAGAGGTCAGCTTAAGGCATGTTCTAGCATCAACATCTGTACTCCGGGCAAGGTATCAACACCCTAGCTACCTCGTTGTACAACTGCTCTACTCATCAGACTCAGAGGCCAACTTAAGGCAAGTTCCGACGCGATCACATAAAACATGTCTGGGCTCAGAGGCGACATCTCAACGCATACCCCAGACACGACAAGCATACACACATAGGGCTCAGAGGCGACATCTCAACGCATACCCCCATATATGACAAGTAGTTCACGTATTAAGCTCAGAGGCCAACTTAAGACATACCTTAATACGCATCAATACAAAAGCATACATATCGTACTCTAACCAGGTTCTTAGTCCTATCTTTCTAGACTTCTAGTCAACACCTAATTGATCCTGGGAACAAAGTTGAGGGAGAGCCGGTTTCCCTTTCGGTTACCCGACCGGGGGGTCTCTATCCTCTCTCCATTCCCGAACCCAATAGGGTGCCGCCCGAACCTCGGGACCTCAAACACACACAAGCATAAGAGATAACCAAGTTCAACAACAACCATGAACAACCTAAGACTTTCCTTCTACAAGTCTAAGGGTCCCTATACATCTAACTAGGTCCACTAGATCTCATTAACAACCTAGGATAAGATTAACTTAAGAAGAGAAACAACATTCTAAAACATTGTTTACTAACTACCCATTACCATTAAGAGGTAACTAACTTTAGCTAAGAAACAACATCCTAAAACGTTGCTTGCTAACTCCCCATTAACCATGAGATTAAACATCACAACCTATGATACTTAAGCATGTTAAACCACTTGAAAAGGAACCTTACAACAACAATTGTAAAAGGATTCACATGAGGCAATTAGTTAACCGCTTCACTAAACTTTACTTAGCCCAAACATACATTTAAAACCAAGTAAATATATTCATAAACATTACATAAACATCACTTAAGCAATTGGGAAACAAGTCCCCAAAACAATCACGAAACAGTTAAACAAAACAAATGTTACAGCGATATTGCGCAGCCTGCGCAAGGGGGTTGCGCAACTGCGCAGCCTGCGCCCAAATTGCGCAGCCTGCGCCCCTGCACGGGCAGGCTGTTTTCTCGCGATTTCCTGCAATTTAGTCAAGACTTCAAACTTTCGAGAAATACATTTACACCATGATTTCTAGCTTCAAATCTATCCTACCAACACATATAAACCCATAACAATCCCAAGTATATCTCAAACACGATTTTTGAACAATTAAAACATGAATTAAGAACAAACTTTCTATTCGTCTTAAGAACTTAAAATTTGAAAAAGGAACAATGCTTGCATATGAACATGTAAAAATTCAACCAAATCATGTGAATATCATACAAAACATATTCCCTAACATAAAACTAAACTTAAACATCATCAATAACTCAAAATCAGAAACTTAAATCAAGAACACAACACAAAGAATGCTATTTTGACAAAAAGGCCGAGTTTTTCATAATCGTCACCTTTTAGCGGGTTAAGCTCCTAAATATTCTTCAATAACGCAAGCATCAACCTCCGGGTCCTCTACTCGAACTCCTACAACAACAAAAACGAGAATTAAGAGCTTGAGACGAAATTTGGGTAAAACAGCTCATTTTTCGAAGTTGATAAAATTGAAATTGAAAGAGATAGAAAGATTGCAAATCTCGAGAGGATTCCGAAAATATAAAATTTACCTCGATACGAGTTCGGGAAGGCCTTGAAAAGTCGATTTTAAGCTTGAAAGAAAAAGGAGAAATGGAGGAAATGAGAAGCAGTAGAATGAGTTTGTGAAGATGAAGTATGTCGACACATAGGGTTTATGGTGGGGTTTAAGTAGTCCTTTTTTTCTTATTTTGAGTCGGGTCACTTGTTGTGAACGAGTTTTGAGTCGGGTTAGATTTAAGCCAAGTTAACAACTTAAGAACTTAAGGATATTCTTAAGACAGATCTTAACGGAAATCTTTAAATTATATTTACGATTTATTATTAAAATAATATTACATTTCCGAAATTACTTTTAATTTATTAAAATACCTTTTACGAAAATACGGTATGTTACTGGGACAGACGTGTAAATTACGCTGATAGGTACGTTATTCAATTGAAAATAAAACGTGTCCAGAATACAAACAGAAGGTGCGTCGTATTGTCGATGAGCATCAGGCAGCAGTATGTATAAGAATATTAAATTGACTATTTCCAGATGCATCAATTTTTATTGATAGATACATTATTCGAAAGAAAAAAGTAAAAATGAAACAGATCACAATAATTACACGAATTTAAAATTGATCAAAGTTCCAAATCAGTGATGCTCATCAAATATTCTTCTAGTTACATTGTTTTACCAGTAATTATAATGTGCCAAAACATAAACAATGAACTATTATGATTCAATAAATTAAAAGGATATATATACATAAATCAGTGATGATCATCATCTATGTTTCTAGATACACTAATGACTTAAAAAAACAAGCATGAACGATCATACATAAAAAACAAGCAGATTAAAAGGATACAAATTACTAAATCAGTGATGATAATCAACAATGTTTTCTAGACACACTGATAGACACACTGATTATCAGTAATCATGACTAATAAAAATAATCAAACATGTATGATCATACATGCAATAAAACTAAAAGGATGTAAATTCATAATTCATATATGCTCATCAATTATGTATCTAGATACAAGGATTATTAGTAGATATAATGAATTAAAAAAACAGAAACATGAACGATCATGTATCAATAACTTGAAAAGGATGATTAATCATATAACTTACCTAAATCAGCTGGGGTTTGTGCGACATGATTAGGTTCAGCTGGAATCATTGCACTGATATGATCTTCCATAATTCTGGTGTCTTCAATATTGAGTAAATCCCTTCAATTAAAGTCAAAAGAATACCAAATCAAAAAAATCAGGAAAAATCAGAAAATAGATTAATTTTACAGGTTCATACATAATTCATGAATCATTGAACGATAAAGTTGAAGATTGAAGTTACATACATCAATATCATGAACAATTTTGTATCAATTAAGCGCCAATTAACGAGAAAATTGGAGGATTCATGATGATGTTTTGGGATTTTTTTTCGCGAGGGGTGGGATTTTACAGAGTCGTTTAAGGGAAAAGGAAAGTACTGTTTATGGGCTTTTTGTTGTTTGATTTCAAACGGTAAGTTCTCAGCCGTACAACTTAACTTAATCGCACGGTTAGGACTCGTTCTCACCGTATGCACCGAATGATCGTTCTCACCGGATCTTGCCTCTATATACTTTTTTGTAAAAAAATTTAAAATAATTTTTTTTAATTAGCTTGGTCGAGTTTTTGGTGGTCCAGGCCCCGGGTCAAATTCAATCGTTGTCAATAAAAATGAGGCGTGGCCCGGCCTGACCTGGCCCGCCTTAACCATACTCCACCCGGGCTTTGTTCAGCCCAGTTTCACCAGCACAACTTGACATTACCTACACCCAGTGTGGTGCTCGGGCTTCTCCGTCCACCTCAGCCCAACCTGTCCCTAGCATGGCTCGGTCCGCCGTCCGCACCTGCCAAAGCCACCCGAGTGGTCAGCCCGAATAGCAACTTCTTTTATATTGTTAATATAATGTTAGGTTAGAGCTTTTACATGATGTACATATATATACTAGATTTAACGCCCGTGCGATGTACGGGCCACTAAGTAATTTCTGATGTGGAAACGGGACAATTTTACTCTTCAGACCATTTTTTTGTGGCATTAGTAAACAGAATTAATATCTTATAGTACTAAACTAAATTATTAAATGTCGATGAACTGAACAAACTTCAATTTGATTGCATTAAACTGAATCGAGCATAAAATAATGATAATGACAATGGTGGTGATAATAAAGCTATCAAGTATAACTATAACCAAGTTGAATTAAATTTAATAAAATTGAGTAAAACTGAATTGGACTAAAATGAACAAAAGAAAGTTGAAATTAAACTGACAAAAATATGGTCAAGTAGGTGCGTGTCGTGCTATAGCTATACTGTTTCGTAGGTTTTGGTTCGTAATTTTAGTGCGCTTAGGTAATCCTTTATGGGTAACTCGCATCTTAGTAGAAAAACGAACCGAAAATCAAACATAGTATATGACATATATTTTCTCGGGATGATTTATTTGATGTACGTAGTGCTTTCTTCACTACAAGAGAATGATGATTTAACTACTAGTTTAACAACTGACTAAAAATCAATCGCCAAATATATAATTTAGCGACTAATTTTGAGACAAAATATATATTTAGTCTCTACTGTACTTAAGAGACCAAACTAATATGGTAGCTAATTATGTCTCTATTATAGAGACTAAAAAGTAGGTATCGAATTTAATATCTAATTTAAATTTTTAAATACAGAAATTTATCAATATCTAAATACGTAGTTATTTTAATATAGAGACAACTAAGTGACTAGCAAATTTAGTATCTAATTTAAGTTTTTAGCTACGGAGATACGTTGGTAGCTAAAGTTATAAAGACAAAAACAAAGTGAGTAACAAATTTAGTATCTAATTTAAGTTTTCAGCTACGGAAATTGTTGGTAGTTAAAGTTATAGAGACAAAACAAAGAGAGTAACAACTTCATTATCTAATTTAAGTTTTCAGCTACGGAAATACGTTAGTAGCAAAATTTTCATTATCTTGTTTTTTTTTAAGATTTCATATAAAAAGTATGCCAATTTAATATATATTTTTGAATTATTATTATAATCTATTTATATTATTATAACTATTATTAAAAAAAATATCTTATAACACACATACGTAACAATGACTTTAAATAAATATCTATTACCCAAATAGTCATTAATCTTCAAGTGCCTCAATGAATAGAATGTTAGTTACAGACTTGGAGGTCATGGGTTCGATTCCTCATGCTCGGTGAGCGGCAGTCCTATGTGTTGTGTTGCGTGCATAGCTAGATTGTCCTGGCATATAGGGCTCTTGTAACATCCCATATTTTCGTAAAATATATTTTAAGCGTTTTAAATTACCCGTTTCATTTAAACGGAAAGGACAATCCTTAAACCCCTTAAAACCCAAATGTGTCGACATACTTCTTCATCCTCAAAACAATAAACAGTAAACACATTTCTCATAAACCTCCTAAATAATCATCTTCTTTTCCTATTTTCTTCATCATCCGTTCATCAAATCGAGGTAATAATATCATTTTCGGAATCCTCATCAAATTTGCAAGCCATCCGTCACTTCCAATTTTCATTTCCCTTACTTCGAAAAAATGGCTGTTTTTGGGTAAATCGTCTTTAGGCTCTAAAACTCGTTTTTCTTGATTGTAGGCGAAGGCTTGGAGAACCCGGACATTGATAGCTTCATTGTGGAAGACGAACTTTGAGCGGAATTGCATTTAAGGTGACGATTACGAGTAACTCGGCCTTTTTGTTAAAATAGCAAGTTTTGTTGTGTTCTTGTTATTGTTTCTGATTTTTGGTTTAAGGTTGATGATTAATGGACTTAGTAACATGTTAGGAGTGACCTTACTTGAGGATTATATGCTTACTTGATGTTCATATGTATAATGGTTTAATTTCTGAAATTTATGTTTTGCGACGGATACAAAATATAATCGTATTGAGGATTGTTATGGGTTTATTTGCTGTTAGTTAGTGTTATTGAGTGATTTGTGATGTTGGGTAAACTTTACATGTTGCGATTCTTAAGTTTGGTATCGATTTAATGGAGTTTTGAATTGGCTGGAAAACACGATTTTGGAGGTCAGGCTCTCTGAGCCGGTCGACCGGCTGGGGATGCTTTTAGGTGTTTTGCGAAATTTGGAAATTGTAGGATTAGGATGCCCAGCCGGCAGACCGGCCGCCTGCCAGCCGGCTGGGAGTGCATTTTAGTTGTTTTGCGAACTGTAGGAGTGTAGGCTTGAGATGCCAGCCGGTAGGCCGGCTGCCTGCCAACCGGCTGGTAGCCTCATTTGAGAAATTTCGTAAGTTGGGATTGGGTTCCCAGCCGGTAGGCCGACTGCCTGCCGACCGGCTGGGAGTCCTTTGTTGTTGTTCTTGTTTTAAAGAAAGGGAAGGCTGAAATGGGTCACCAGCCGGTAGGCCGGCTGCTTGCCGACCGGCTGGGGACCCCTGAAGCTTATTTTTGTTTCGAATTCGTAATTCGTTTGTAACTTTTAAACGGTTAGTCGGTTTGTATTGAAACTCGTTCCGTGTATCATTGATATGTATCTGAGGTCCCCGGAGGATGGGCGACACTATATTGGGTTCGGGAATGGAGAGAGGATAGAGACCCCCCGGTCGGGTAACCGAAAGGGAAACCGGCTCTCCCTCAACTTAGTTCCCGGGGTCAATTTAGTGTTGATTAGAAGTTAAGAAAGTAGAACTATAGTTTAGTTCATAGACTTTGATGATATTTTATTAATGCGTATTAAGTTATGCCTTAAGATGGCCTCTGAACTTAATACGTGAGTTGTTTGTCATATATGGGGATATGCCTTAAGCTGGCCTCTGAGCCCTATATGTGTATGGTTGTCGTGTCTGGGACATGCCTTAAGCTGGCCTCTGAGTCCAGACATGTTTGATGGTGATCGCGTCGGAACATGCCTTAAGTTGGCCTCTGAGTCTGACGAGTAGAGCAGCTGCACAACGGGGTAGCTAAGGAACTGACACCTTGCCCGGAGTGCAGATGTTTGATATTAGGACATGCCTTAAGCTGGCCTCTGAGTCTAGTATCTTGTGATGCAGTGAAGGGACATGCCTTAAGCTGGCCTCTGAGTCCTTTACTTTTGGGTGCTAGTCTATGCCTTAAGTTGGCCTCTGAGTCTAGTGTCTTGCTGATTGGCGGGTCCATGCCTTAAGTTGGCCTCTGAGTCCTTGCTTGCTGAATGTTTTGGTGTTTAGGTTATGTCTTAAGCTGACCGCTGAACCTTTACACTTGCTGAACGATTAGTATGTAGGTTATGTCTTAAGTTGACCGCTGAACCTTATACTTGCCGAGTCTTATCTGCTTGCCTAGAGTTGGTACAGTGTCAGATATAGATGTTGATATTGATGGTGTAGAAGATTATATTGATGAGAATGATACTTGACTTTGTTATTGTTCATCCAAGGCATTGGGTGACTCTTTGATCGGTTTCATAAATAGTTGGACTGAAAGACCCTCCGACTGGGTAACCAGTAGGGAAACCGGCTCTCTTTCCTAACGGTTTACGAAGTTGGTTGAGAGCCGTGCATTAGAGTTTGCATGATAGTATGAGATCAGTTATTGGGATATTGATATGCTTCACATGTTTATATATGTTGGAGTGTTCTGTTGTATTTATGTGTTACGTGTCGTTACAAAAGGTGGCTAGGAGAACTCTAGTCACTCCCCACTGATTGTGGCGTACATGTTTTCATGTATGTAGGTACATGCAGGTTGGCAGGGTTCACACGAGAGCTAGCGAGCGATGATCCTTCCATCATGACTTACACTTATATCGTTTAGCTGGACTCTTAGTTTTGATACAGTTTTTGTTGGTGCCTGTAGGGATGTTTCATCCCAGGCTGTTGTATATATTTCGTTTCGGTACTTAGACAGTATACTTATCTATTTTTATTTATGTCAGTTTCAGTTTTCAGGCTTTTAATTCACCTCGCATGTTTATGTTAAAAAGTTTTAATTCCGCTGCATTTTTAGTACTTTGTATGTTTTAAATTTCCGCTTTCGCGAGGGGTTTTACAGCTCTCACTTATTCTGTCCTAAAAAATTTAGATACTAACACGTTGGTCGCTAATTTAGAAACGGCGTCTCTAATTTAGCTAATTCTGTCTCTATTTGTAATTAGCTACCGAAATCAAGTGGTTTGCTACTGAAATATCTGTAGCTATTTGGCTTTGACCTTGTAGTGCTTTACGTAATCTCTTGCACATAAACTTCAGTATAATATTGTTTGAAACTACTATAAAATCAAGTTATTCAAACAACACCGATAGTGTTACTCCTACATTATATATTTGTTGTATTTGTAATAATAATAAGAAAAAAATTGATGAATACAGCCTTATAAAAACCACATTTTGAAACTTACCGCCTTATTAATTTTTTTAAAACTTACAGCCATAATGTTAGTTTTCTTTTAAAATTGCGCCAAAACCATATTTTCGGTCAATTTTGTCAAAAAAAGACCCATATGCCATTGTCTATATTTTTGCCTATTACTGTTAACCTTTCAATAACCTTTCATTTACCTTATGTTTTTACCCCAAAACCCTCTCATCTTTCTCCATGATTCCCCTAAATTTCCTCTAAATTTACCATATTATTCTTCTGTATTACATTCTTATATTGTGTTGTAACGAAATCTGATCATGACCAGAAGAATCGTGCCCTCATATGATGGTTCTAAGTTAAGGGGTAAGTATTTTTACATTATTTTCTCTTAAATTTATCTTCAATTTGTTATTGTTGATGATGTTACTTCCTCGAAATTATCAATCCTCAATTTGTTGAATTGGTTGAATTAAATGAATTAGATCTAGGGTTTATACCCAGAATTAGGTTTTGTTCTTAAATTGAAGAACTATTCTTAGATCAATTGGGAAAAAATTATGAGGTTACTTTTAAGAGAAAATAGACATACTCCAATGTAGAATTAGGATAGAATTCGAAGAAAAATGGTGAATTAGAGAATTTTTTGAAAAATGAAGAGTTAGAAAAGAAGAAGAAAAGAGAAAATTGTTGAAGAAATGCAAATATGGAGGAAAAGATTCTGATTTAGAGATAGGTTGAAGGGAATATAACGGATGAAGGTGGGTAAGGGTATTTTGGTCTTAAAAAATTAACTTAAGTCACGAAAATCTAATTTGGCATTAGTTTTCCGTCGGAGGTAATGTTTTGACTGTAAGTTTTGATCAGAACTAATATTATTTGTTGTAAGTTTCAGGAAAAATAATAATAAGGCTCTAAGTTTCAAAATGTGGTTTTTATAAGGGTGTAATCAACAATTTTCTCTAATACAAATAATAATAATAATAATAATAATAATAATATTAATTATAAAGCATCTAATGACAATATGTACATGTTGGATTTTGGAAGGGAAGACAATACAAGAACTGCTGAAAAAAAAAAATCTTAAATTTTTTGTGTAAATTATTGAACTGTATTTGGGTATAATAAAGAGTAAAGATCGTGCAAACACCTAATTACTCCTATGCTAGATCAATGTAATTGTGCTGCAAAAAAATTAAAATAAAGAGAACACTATTAATTCTATGATCAATTATAATAGAAATAAACAGATCAATGTCAATATGAAAAATACTAATTAACCGAATGAAAACAAGTTAGACAAAAAAAGAATGTAGTGATAGAAAGAGAAAAAAAAGAAAAAGAAAGGCGTTTCTGAAACTTAGGAGAATCTGCAGGAAATGACAGCCGCCATGAATTATGTGCATAGATCTGGATTTACTCAATCAAAAAAGACAAAAAAAAAATACTACAAATAAATTTTCTCTCTTATCTAATACTACTAGTGAAGATTTTCCTACTCTCAATCAAAATGCTGGTCCTTCAAGTCAGGATGCGCGTAGGGAAAGATCCATGGGGAGTGTCATTGGGATTGCTCCTTTACCGTTGGAATCTCTGGTTGAAGGTGATATGGAAGAGGAAGTATTTGAGATGGCAGGAAAAGAAACCTTGGAAACTATTGAAGAAGAAAGTGAGTTACTAAAATTTACTGAAGAAGAAGTTCAACTTGAGTTGGAACACTGGAAATACTCTGTTTATTTTTTTATCTTGGGTGAAAACCCACCATGGGAGGTTGTAGAAGGGTTTATTCGTAGACTCTGGATGCAACATCAGGTGGAGTCTCTATCCTTTTTACCTAATGGAGTGTTTGTAGTTCGATTTAAAACGAAAGATGCTATGGAAGTTGTGCTAAAGCTGGGTCATTATTTATGTGACAATAAACCACTTATTGTTAAACGATGGTCTGATGATGCTGATTTAGTCAAACATGCTGTTCAATTTGTGCCTGTGTGGGTTAAATTTCACAAACTGTCACTGTAACACCCCCATTTACCTAGGAGCCTGAACTAGGACCTCTAAAGTAAATAGGACCGTTGCCATCCTGGATAAACCAGGGTAGTAGATATTCACAGTGAAAGAAACACAGTACTTTAAATATAAATGGTTAAACTGATAACTATTACAAGGCATAGTCCAAAAGACTTCCAAAACAACTGAAATAAAATAAATGTTCAGCTATGAAAAGCTAAGTGATCTAGTAGCTAGGTAGGTCTAGTCCATGTCTCTCCTCCATGCCCAGTCCTAGTCCACCTGTCTCTGACCTGAAAGATCTACTCCCATTCCGGATCATTGTAGGCGAATACGAATACACTGTCAACCTCGCGGTTGAGTAGGATAACACAATAATAAATAATGCAACAAAACAATAATATGCAAATGCTTATGTCATGCTCGAGCTCAATCACAATCTCAATCTCAAACCCTTAACACCCAGCCATACCGAACCTCCCGGCAGACTATAATCGGCCGTCGCCGAACACCAGCTCAAAAGCTGATAAGACACCAAGCCTGGTCTGCAGAACCACCATGGGCTTTATATCAGATTAACATCTGATCCACAACTATCTCAATATCCAATGCACATGCATGCTCATGAATGCAATACCAATAAACTATCCATATGATATCATGCTCATATAATTCATGCTTGCATCCATACTTACAAACCACATACATCCATAACCAGTCATAAAATATGGTACCAGTGTATCCTACCTGGAATAGCAAGTCTGAGAATAGAAGTCACCGTCTAGAAATATTCCACTTCAAATTCAGTTCCTAAAAACATTACTTAATATTAAATTCGTATTCATACAACCATTGCTCGTAACTAAAATATCAGCTTACTTGACATATACTTGCTAATTATAGACTTATTAAATATAAACTTACCAAATATAGCTTATAAATAATTGATCAATTATTACTAACCTAATATATGTTCATACACTATTACTAATATAACTAATAACAATGTTCATACTTACTTATTATTACATACCTATCATATAAATTTAAAGCCATGATAAAATCATTAACACCCATAAAATCACTAACCACATTTAGTAAGCTAGTAGTACCACTAACATGTAATCATCAACCCAAATAACAATATTAAACCACAATAATAAATAATAACCATTGACTAAACATTACACAATTATTATAATAATAAAAGTAATTATACTACACTAATAATACAATTGCTAAATTTGGTAAGGAACTTTGACATTAGTATCACACTTATCATACAATTAACGTAAAATACAAAAGAGAAAAAAAACAAAGAACACACGCAGCCAACACAAGCCCAGAACCGCCTGACCACTTCTTTTACCTCCACTTCCTGCACCACCGGCAACCCCTGGCTTCCCCACTGGCACCACCAGGCTCGCCACTGAGCCACGGTGGTTCCAGGGGAGGAGTCAGCAGCCACCGGCCACCGCCCACGACACCAAACGACGTTTCTAAACTAGACAACATCACTACCGTATTCTGTTTTCACAATTCTGCACCCTCAACGAAACTGATTTTAGTTGTGAACACGACAACCACAAACCACTGTGTTAACCCCCATTACAGACCTCATACTACCCTCTAACGATTTACCCTAAAACCTGTAACAATCGTTCCCAAGAACGCATTCGAAAACAAACATAAAAACACACGTTCAGAAATGCTCTGTTTCAGAATTATCCCGCGTGCCTGAACTGTCGACAAACAACCCCCTTATAGGTGGTCCTAGGTGGTCAACGACGACTCTACAAGGGTCATCATACAACTATCATACAACCTAGACGAAAATCACGCAGTTAAACTAAATTATAACATGCTTTAAAGACTTATATCACGAATTGAAAAGAGGTGAAGAACCTGCAACGTGAATGAAACTGGTGAGTGCAGTGCCTTTCTGACGAAATCGAACCACCCTTGGCAACCCGAAAACACCGTTTAAACCCTCCCCTTAGATCTCTGACACAGCGGCAGCAAAGTGTATGTGTTGTTTTTGTGTTGATAGGTCAAATAAGATCTTAAAAGAGGGTAAAAATAAGGCGGCTGGGGAAGGGTGTTCTGAAATTCTAACTTTCAGATGTTAAATTCGTGTATTGGCTAGGTTTGCACGCAACCCTAGGCCCACATACACGGCTATCCATGTACGGGTCAGACCCTTCACGCACTTCGATATCCAAATAACATGAATCAAACACGGTTTTGTTAAATACCCGCATACACGACTCAAAATACTTACACACAAAGTACCTCGTTCACCAATTAATTTTCTGCTTTAAAACCGTCGTCATACGAATTAATATTAAATATTAATTATGACGAAATAGAAAAGACGTGGTATTACAGTCACTTAAATTTTGGGGAAAAGGTTTGGAAAAGATTGTTGGTTTATTAGGGGAGTTTATTTAATGTGACCAAGCTACTGAAGCTAAGACGAGAATAGGGTATGCTAGGGTCATGATAGAACTTGCATTTGGTAAGAATTTGCCGGATAAGATTAAGTTTTTGGATAAACATGGAGAAGTTATCATAGTTGATGTTGAATATGACTGGAAACCTGTGTTGTGTCAAAATTGTCAAGGAATAGGGCATATTGCTAAGGAGTGTAGGAAAGGGAAGAAGGGTCCTAACTCTGGTAAACAGAAGACTGCTAAGGAATGGATACCAAAACAGGTTGCTCAGTAGTAAATCAGTAGAATGAAACAGTTCCAATAATAGTGGAAATACCACTACAAACACCTGCTGTCTGGCATAAGGATGGGACTTATTCTATGGGAAATACATCTATTAGACAAGTTGTAAGGATGAGCAGACAAGATATAACTGAAGGGGCTTGTAGCAGGCAACCTTTGGTCAACAAACTTTCCTAAAAGCACTGAATGGATCTAATACACCCAAGTAAGGCATTGGGATAAGTGGCATTATTCCCCACCAAATGGTGGGGAATGCATAATCTCGGATTTTGGAATGTCAGGGGGCTAAACAAACCAACAAAGCAAAGGCACGTCAAATGGTTTATGCATCTGAATAAAGTTGGTTTGTTTGGTCTTCTAGAGACAAAGGTACAATCCTTGTCTCTCAATAGTTTACATGGCATTTTATTGGATGGGTGGAGCTTGTCTACCAACTAGGGTTGTTCATTCACGGTTCGGTTAACCGAACCGCACCATATGTGCGGTGAACCTACTACACGGTTCAGCTAAAAGCTGAAACTCAACCGAACCTTTGTATACGGTTTATTACGGTCCGGTGAACCTTACACAACGGTTCGGTTTTGCGGTGAACCTCGAACGTACATAAATTTTAGTTTTCAACATTGAAATCAAAATATCAAAAACATTTGGCTTGGCCAAAACTTGATTCCTAATTTCCAACAGAAAATGGCGACAAATTCAGCCCAAATGACGTCAAGGCCAACAACTTCCAGGAGTTCTAGCCACTAGTTCCTGGTTTACATAAATGTCCAAAATATAAAAGTTCCTTGTTTACATAAAATTCCAAAATGTCAAAGTTTCCATACAAATAAAAAATCCTAATAACATAAATGACCACCAAAATGCAATGTAATCAATACACAGACTCTCCATTCGTCAATCCAAATCCATCATCGTCAAATATCTCCGGTTGTTGAATCAACAAATCTGGTAACCCTAAAATAGTACAAAAAAAATATAGTAATTAGTTGATTCAACGCCTTGCAAAACCCACAAAATCCGACACCCTCAACAAAAGCAAATGGCAACTCATCGATAATTAGCATTTTAGCACATTCTTTTCTACTAAGAAGTTGATCATGCAACCATAACTTTGGTAATTTTACAATTTCAGTTGTCCCATCTTCATTTTGTATCGTTTGACACTCAAACTCAAGAAGTTTTTGTTTTCTATCCAAGTTGGCAGGAAACATTTTGCATCTATTAATATGAGTTTTCAAAATGAGCATGGTAAGGTGAGATTCTACGACCAACAGTAGAATTAGATGTCTTACCAACATTTGTTGTCGTTTTACCTTGCCTTTTTCTCTTCTTTTGAGGCCTGACCAATTCAACCAAGGACTCGCTCTCCTCGCTTTCAACAATAACTCTTTCATTAGCAACACTACGGTTGCTTTCCATGACAACAATTCAACCTGCGAGAATACAGAAACCAGAATTCAGAATGTTAACAGCAATCAGAATTCATAAAAAAATAAAAAAACAAAATGAAAAAACTAGAAAAAATAATACAGAAACCAGAATTTAAAAAAGTACAAAAATCAGAATGTTAACAGCAACCAAAATTCAGAATGTTAACAACAATCAGAATTTAGAAAAACAGAAAACAGAACTCAGAATGTAAATAGAATTCAGAATTCAGAATTCAGAAAAATAGAAAAACAGAAGGTAAACAGAACACAACAATTAGAATTCAGAAAAACAGAATACAGAATTCAGAATGTAAAAAGAACCTAGAATTCAGAAAAACAGAAAATCAGAAGGTAAACACTAAACAGAACCCAACAATCAGAATTCAGAAAAATAAAAAACAAAATACAGAATGAAAACAGAACCCAAAATTCAGAAAGAAAACATAATGAACAGAGTCTGATATGTAACATATCGTACTACAAAATTGTAGATTAAATGAAAATTGATCACAATAATATATTTACTGTAACATCCCAATATTTCGGGATTCGGAAGTTTAAAGATTTTAAGTTCAAGTTCGAGAAATAATTTATATTTCGTAATTCTTGGTATTTCATTTAAATAACCGATTAATTTATGTGGGAATATTTAAAAGGATTTAAATAAGATTTTAATTAATTGCGTAATTTACGTCTTAGCAATTTAATTTCATAGTCCGGAAATATTTATATCGTCTTAAGTTTATAGTTACCTTAAGTCGGTGTTTTTAGCTTAAACCGTCTTAAAACTTGTCTTATGGGCCTAACTTGTTAATGGACCCATTTTCCTTCTTTTTCCTCACAAAACCCTAACCCCACCATCTTCTACCTCCCTCCTTCATTTCATTTTTCAGATTTGTAACAAACACCATTTTAGTTTTCTCCTCCAAACCTTAAAACTCTCATAAAATCCTCATTTCTTATCCGATTGAGACGATTTTCGCGGCCACGGATTCCTCTTCTCGCCCTCCATCTTTCTAGGTAAGTTTTTACCCAAAATAATTCCGTCTTATAATCTGGCCGTGACTCTAAGGTCACGTTTTTCGAGATTTAATGGGTTTGTTGTGTTTCTAGTGCGGACTTGGACAAAAGGAGCAGCTTGGAGTCGGATTCATGTTGGTTTAAGAAGCTAAAAGGTGACGATAATGAGAAACTCGGCCTATTTGTGAATATTAGCACTTTTGTTGTTGATCTTGTTATGGTTTCTGAATTTGGTTTAAGTTTGATGATTTACGGACTTAGTAACATGTTTAGGATTGTTCCTATGTGAGAAATTCATGCCCTTTGATGTTGAAACATGTTCAATGTTATTTTCAATTTTTCACAAAGTTAAGACGGATACTTGATATAATTGCTCGTGGATTGTTATGGGATTTATGTGCTGGTAGATTAGTTGTATTTGGTGTTTGATAATGTTGGGAAACCATTAATGGTAGTCTTGCTTGAGTTGTTGTGTCGATTCATGAAGTTTTCCTCATATTGCGATTTTGCGATTTTGCGTTACAGGCTCTCTGAGCCGGTCGACCGACCGGCCGCCGGTCGACCGACTGGGAGAGCATATGTGTACTTTTCGTAATTTTTAGAAAATGGCCTTGGAACTGCCAGCCGGCCGACCGGCTGGTAGTCATTATATATTGAGTATGTTTTGCGAGAACATAAGTAGGATGGGAGCCCATCCGGCAGACCGGCCGCCTGCCAGCCGGCTGGGAGTGCATATGGGGTGGTTTGCGAAATAGAGAAGGCTAGGGAATGGAGTCCCAGCCGGCCGACCGGCTGCCTGCCGACCGGCTGGGAGTCCTTTGTAATGTTCTCGGTTTTGAAAAGGAAAGTGTAGGCTGAGGGACCACCAGCCAGCCGACCGGCTGCCTGCCGACCGGCTGGGGATCCCTGATGGCTGTTTTGAGTTGTTTTTCGATCGTAACTTTTGAATGGTTGATCGGTTTTGAGTGAAACTCGTTTTGTATACCTGTGACGTATATTTGAAGTCCCCGGTGTACGGGCAACATTTGATTGGGTTCGGGAATGGAGTGAGGATAGAGACCCCCCCGGTCGGGTAACCGAAAGGGAAACCGGCTTTCCCTCGCCTTAGTTCCCGGGATCAATTAAGTGTTGATTAGTTGTTTAAGAAGTTAGAACTAGAGGTTAGTTTCTATCTTTGGATGTTAGTGGTTACACTGGTTGTCGCGTGGTGGGATATGTTTTAAGTTCACCTCTGGACCCACTACGTGTTTATATGCCGCGTGACGAGATATGTGTTAAGCTCACCTCTGGACCCGTTACGTGTTTTGCTTGGGCGTGTCAGGATATGTGTTAAGCTCACCTCTGGACCTGACACGTGATCGGTTGTCGTACACGGGATATGTGTTAAGTTCACCTCTGGACCCGTTGTGCGGCGACTGCGTATTGGGATATGTGTTAAGTTCACCTCTGGACCCAATACATGTTTGTGGCATTGGGATATGTGTTAAGTTCACCTCTGGACCCTTTGCTTTTGGATGATTAGGGATATGTGTTAAGTTCACCTCTGGACCCTTTGCTTTTGGATGATTAGGGATATGTGTTAAGTTCACCTCTGGACCCTTCTCATGATTGTAAGTTTTGGGATATGTGTTAAGTTCACCTCTGGACCCTTCTCATGATTGTAAGTTTTGGGATATGTGTTAAGTTCACCTCTGGACCCTTTACTTGTTGGATGTTGGGATATGTGTTAAGTTCACCTCTGGACCCTTTACTTGTTGGATGTTGGGATATGTGTTAAGTTCACCTCTGGACCCGACATAGTGTAGTAATGGGATATGTGTTTAGTTCACCTCTGGACCCGTTGCTAGTGTTATGGATGTTTATCTGCTTGCCTAGATGATGGTACAGTGTCAGATATGCATGATGAGTTATGGATGTTTATCTGCTTGCCTTGATGATGGTACAGTGTCAGATATGCATGTTGAGTATGATGTTTAATTGAGTTATGGTTTAATCATCCAAGGCATTGGATGACTCTTAGTTCAGTTTCATAAATAGTTGGATTGAAAGACCCCCCGACTGGGTAACCAGTAGGGAAACCGGCTCTCCTTCCTAACGGTTTATGAAGTTGGTTGAGAGCCGTGCACTAGAGTTTGCATGATAATATGAGATCAGTTGATGAGATGTTTATGCTTCACATGTTAATATATGTTGGAGTATTCTGTATTGTTTTATGTGTTACGTGTTGTCACAAAAGGTGGCTAGGAGAACTCTAGTCACTCCCCACTGATTGTGGCGTACATGTTTACATGTATGTAGGTACATGACAGGTGGTTGGCAGAGGGTTGCATGGAACTAGCGAGCGATGATCCTATTCATCGATTGACTTACACGTTTACGTTAGCTAGACTTAGTTTACATTTCAGTTGAGTGCCTGTAGGGATGTACCATCCCAGGCTGTTTGTATATGTATTTTACTTTCAGTTACAGTTTTTAATTCACCTCGCATGTTAGTTATGTTAAAAAGTTTTAATTCCGCTGCATTTTTAGTACTTTTGTATGTTTATATTTCCGCTTTCGCGAGGGGTTTTACATTTACTCTAACATATACAAAATACAATAATATATTTACAAATATTGTACTAAAATACGGATCTATACTAGTTAGACATTAAACACTTCGTAACACTCAAATAACCCAATTCGTAATTTCAAATAAACATAAAAAACAAGCAAGGAAAGGAAAAACAACAAATATAAAAGAAAAACAAAGAGAAAAATATACTCACCTCCGACGTACTCGCGAATCCCCTTCTCGTTTCTGGGATAAGCCGCGAAATAATTATAAAAGAATAAACAAATCAAGCATTATTACTAAATAATTGTGGTATAAATCATGATTGTAAACTTATAGCTTGAAGATTTTAGAAGAAAATAGATTAATAATAGGATTAAATTAACACTTACAAGTTACAAAATAGAAGGACTGAAGCAATACGGAGAGGAGGTGGAAAGAGTGGCAGAAAATAAACGGTTGATTGATTGAGGCGTTAGAAGGAGGCGGTAGAACTGTAGAAGGTGACGATTTTCGGCATTTTTAGGGTTAGGGTTTAGGGAGTGTGATTTGTGAGGGAGAGTGAATTGTGAGGGACAAGCTTAGAATTTGGGTGAGGGGGGAGTGTCAGTGGGTTTGAGCTTTAGGGTTTTACGTTTTAGTTTTAGTTTTCCCTTTTTTTTAAAAAAAAAATTAATTTATACGGTTCGGTTCGGTGAAGCGTAGATTTTTTTAGCCGAACCGGTAGCACTCATAATTAACCGGTTCGGTTCACCGAACCGTATTGCCCTTAGCGGTTCGGTAAACCGAACCTCGAAAACATGCGGTTCTCCGGTTTTGCGGTACGGTTTTTGTGGTTCGATTTTTTATGAACACCCCTACTACCAACAATAGGTGCCATAAAGGAGGTAGAATATGGGTTTTATGGAATCCTGTTATTTTTCATGTTGATTTTTGTGATATCACTGCACAATGCATCAATATGAAGGTACATGAGGTGGCAACTAATAAAAAGTTTTGGTTATCAATGGTGTATGGTTTTAATGATTTGACTGGTAGACATGAATTATGGGATCAATTGTGTCATTTTCATAAGGTGGTTAAGGGGCCTTGGTTAGTGTATGGTGATTCTAATACTGTTTTAGCTCACACAGAGAGAACAGGAGGGAATACCATTGATATTGAAATCAATGAGTTTAGGAATTGTGTAAGGCAGTGTGACTTGTTCGACAGTCCTGTTGTTGGGTCTGTGTTTACTTGGAATAATAAACAAGATGTAACTACAAGGAGCTATAGTAGACTGGACAGAACTCTGATTAATGGGGAATGGAGTAGGGATATGGATGATATGTATGCTCATTATATGCCTGAAGGAGACTTTGATCACACTCCTTATATTATGAAGAGTAGAATGCAGATAGATTAGCACAAGAAGCCTTTCAAATATGCTAATATGTGGGGTAAAACAACCTACTATCTAGCAAATCTAGCTAACTGGTGGAATATTTCTGTCTATGGTACAAAGATGTACTGTTTGACCAAAAAAATGAAAAATTTGAAGCATAATTTCAAAAATTATAATAAAGAACATTTTTGGGATATTGAGAAGAGTTCTATGCTGGCATTGAAGAACTTGGAGTACATTCAAAGTCAGCTTGCCATACATATGGGAGATGTGGAGTGGTTGGAAAAGGAAAAAGTTGCTTTGAAGGATTACAAGGAGCTGAAAGAAGATTGTCAGCATTTTCTAATTCAGAAAGCAAAGGTGAACTGGTTGAAAGAAGGGGATTATAATTCTAAGTATTTTCATGGAGTAATAAAGAAGTAATTTGTCAGAAATCAGGTGGTAACCATACAGGATAGTCATGGTGTTAGTCATGATGATCCTCAAGGGATTCAAGATGCCTTTCTGGGGTATTATAAAAACTTGATCGGAGAGGAAGTGAAGACTAGTTCTGTGAATGTTCCAATTATCAGAACTGGGAGAATTTATACTAATGCTCATTGTCAGATTTTGCTGAAGGAGGTTACTAATGCTGAAATTAAGGAAGCTATCTTTGCTATCCCTGATCACAAGTCACCTGGTCCAGATGACTTTTCTAGTGCTTTTTTCAAGGATTCTTGGAGCATTATAGGGGAAGAGGTTTGTGAAGCAGTGAAGGATGTGTTTCAATCAGGGAAGCTGCTGAAACAGATTAATGCAACTATCCTGACTCTTATTCCCAAGTGCAATATGCCAACTCATGTGACCCAATTTAGACCTATTGCTTGTTGTAATGTAATTTATAAATGCATTACCAAGCTGATTTGCAATAGACTTTCTTTGGTTTTACCTGATCTGATCAGTTTAAATTAAGGGGGTTTTATTAAGGGGAGGAGCATAATAGAGAACATATTAATTTGCCAAGATCTTGTCAGAATGTATAATAGACAACATTGTTCAGCTAGATGTATGTTTAAAATGGATCTGATGAAGGCTTATGACTCTATCAGTTGGAGTTTTTTGAAGGAGTTGTTGAGTGCTTTCAAGATGCCTGCCAAGTTTCAAATGTTTGTGATGGAATGTGTGTCAACTACAACATTTTCATTGTCAATCAATGGGGAATGTTTTTGTTTTTTTCCAGGGAAAAAAGGGTTAAGATAGGGAGATCAAATGTCCCCTTTACTCTTTACACTATATATGGAGTATCTGAGTAGAATTCTGCTCTGTACAACAAAGAAGTTGAAGTTTCAATATCATCCTCTTTGTAAGGAAGCTAAGCTCACTCATCTTATGTTTGCGGATGATCTGCTGATGTTTTTGTAAAGGGAATACTCATTCAATCATGGTGTTATTGAGGTCCTATGCAGCTTTCTCAGAGGCTTCTGGGCTCAAAATGAATGCTAAAAAAACCTGCTGCTATTTTAGTGGTGTTAGCTGTAACATCCCGTATTTTCGTAAAGGTCTATTTTATCAAAATAAAGTAATTTACGGAATTTAATAATAATTTAATAATAATCGTAATTTATATTTTTAAGATTTCCGTTAAGTTCGTCTTAAAAATCGTTTAAGCTTAAGATGCCTTGTTCATTTTATATCAAACCGCTTCACTTTTTCCGTTTCGCTTGAATAGAGTAAACCCGACTCAATAAAGGTGAAAGGACAACTTAAAACCCTACCTTAAACCTCTCCATCGACATTCCATTTCTTTTCACAGTAAACAAACTCAAACACCATTTTCATTTCTCTTCAAGCTTTTCAAGACGATCTCGCCCCCTTCCCGAACTCGTATCGAGGTAAAAGTTAAATATTCGGAATCCTCGCGAGATTTATGATCTTTCCATCACTTTCAATTTCAATTTCGTGAAACTTCATTTCGGGGCTGTTTTGCCTAATCACGAAATTACCCCCTTTAATCCGTGTTTTTGTGCTTTTAGGTGGAGCTAGTAACAACCCGGAGGAAGGACTCGTGATCCTTGAAGAGTAAACCGGAGCATTCGCGGAGTAAAGGTGACTATTATGAGTAACTCGGCCTTTTTGTCTAAATTAGCACTATATGTGATTTGATTGTGTTTTGTGAAGGTTAGTATGTTTATTGAGTTATCAATGTTCTTCTTATGTTGTTCAAACTGATTTGGTGAAGTTTTATTGATGAAATTGATGAGGAAATGAGTTTTAGGAGTACACATGTTAAGATCGATTTAATTGGTAATTTTGTTGCTAATTCATGTAATGATTGTTTTAAGACATGTTCTTATGTGATTTTGATGTGGTAAACATGCTGGAAATGTTGAATTGATGCCTAGAAACATGTATAGGAAGGATTTGAAAGGATTTGGGAATGTTTTGGTATGTCGTAATTGGCGAAATGGCGAACAGAGGCCCTGAGCCGGTCGGCCAACCGGCGGCCGACCAGCCGGCTCAGAGTCCCTCTTCGTTTTGTTGTTTTTCGGAAGTCTTGGGAAATGGGTCCCCAGCCGGTGGACCGGCAGCCGGCCGGCCGGCTGGGAGCCCCTTATGTTGTCTTTTTGTTATTTTTGCAAGAAGAAGAAAGGGTCCCCAGCCGGTGGACCGGCAGCCGGCCGGTAGGCTGGGAGACCTTTAATGTTGTTTTGATGTATCGGCTAGAGAGTATGGACTCTCAGCCGGTTGACCGGCCGCCTGTGGCCAACCGGCTGAGAGCCCCTGTTTGTGTTGTTTGTTTAATAACTTTTGATTTTCAAGTCGGATTGCATTGATTCTTTTTCCGTATGCTTTGTATGCATGATTGGAGTCCCCGGAGTTCGGGCGGCACTATATTGGGTTCGGGGATGGAGTGAGGATAGAGACCCCCCGGTCGGGCAACCGAAAGGGAAACCGGCTCTCCCTCGTCTTATTTCCCGGGGTCAATTAAGTGTTGAGTGTTGTATTCAAAGAATTTATTGTGGTGTATTGAATAGCCTCCTTTGGAGATTTGGTTGTTGAACCCCTCCGTGGGTGGTTCATCGTGTTTGTTCGGACGAACCCCTCCGTGGGTGGTTCTGTCTTCTTCGTGCGAACCCCTACGTGGGTGGTTCTGCTTTCTTCGTGTCGAACCCCTCCGTGGGTGGTTCTGATTCCTTCGTGCGAACCCCTACGTGGGTGGTTCTGCCTTCCTGACGAACCCCTCCGTGGGTGGTTCTGTCTTTCTTCGTGTTGAACCCCTCCGTGGGTGGTTCAGTGTTTTGTGGTCGAACCCCTCCGTGGGTGGTTCGCGTGTGTGTATTGATTGGTATATACTTGCCTGAGTAGGGGTACTGTGTTATATACTTGCTGAATGTTTTGGTATATAGGTTATGTCTTAAGTTGACCGCTGAACCTTATACTTGCTGATTGTTTAGTATCTGCTTGCCTAGTAACGGTACGGTGTCAGATCTAGATGTTTGTGATGATGTTTAAGATGATATTGAATGATGAGTCTGATGTTTGACTTTAGTATTGTTCATCCAAGGCATTGGGTGACTCTTCGATCGGTTTCATAAATAGTTGGACTGAAAGACCCCCCCGACTGGGTAACCAGTAGGGAAACCGGCTCTCTTTCCTAACGGTTTATGAAGTTGGGTTGAGAGCTGTGCATTAGTATGGCATGATAGTTGAGACAGTTGATGAGATGAAAATGCTTCACATGATTATTTATGTTGGAATATAATGCTTGTTTATATGTTCGGTGTTGTATGACATTAGGTGGCTATGAGAACTCTAGTCACTCCCCACTGACTGTGCCGCACATGTTGTGTGTGTAGGTACTGGATGCTGTTTGTAGGGGGTTACGTTGAGGCTAGCGAGCGATGATCCTATCATCGATGACTTACCTACATCGTGTAGCTAGACCTTAGACTTATGTTTCTGTTGTATTTTGTGCCTGTAGGGATATGCTATCCCGGGCTGCTTTTGCTTTATATCTTTATACTTATTTATGTTTCGATTTTGTTAAAGCACCTCGCATGTTTAGTTTGTTAAAAAGTTTTAATTCCGCTGCATTTTTAGTACTTTGTGTGATTTAAATTTCCGCTTTCGCGAGGGGTTTTACATTAGCAATCAATTAAAAAGAGATATTATGACAGTATCTGGGTTTACTAAAGGTGCATTACCTTTTAATTACCTAGGTGTGCCCATTACTGCTGGAAGATTGAAGAAGAAGGATTGTGGCAGGTTGATTACAAATATTACTGATAGGATCAATGGATTTGGGAGTAAACATCTGAGTTATGCAGGTAGGCTCACACTTGTTTCCTCAGTATTATTAACCATGCATAGCTACTGGGCTTCAATGTTTGTGTTGCCTAAAGGAGTGATTCATAGAGTTGAAAGCATATGTAGAAACTTTCTTTGGGATGGACATGCTGAATTTAGCAAGGTTCCTGCAATTGGGTGGCATAGAGTGTGTATGCCAAAGCATGAGGGTGGGTTAGACCTCAAACAGGGAATAGTGTGGAATAGTGCATTGGTGGGGAAGTTAGTTTGGTGGATTTATGAGCAACCTGATAGATTATGGGTCAGATGGGTTCATTCAGTGTATATTAAGAATGCTGAGTGGACTGATTAATTATATTCCTCTCCCTGAATCTTCTTGGTAGTACTGGAAGAAGATTTATGGGGTTAAGGAGCTGATTAAATGAGGGTTTGTGGATAGTGTTTGGAGCATTGGAACAAGAAACTATACTGTGAAGGGATGTTATGAATGGTTAAGAATCAAAAGGAATAAGGTGTTGTGGATCGAGCAAAGCTATTTGGTGTCCATTAGCTTTACAAAAACATTGCTATATTGCTTGGTTGGTCATTCAGGATGCTTTGATGTTGAAGGAGAAATTATACAAATTTCATGTCAGTGATGATGATCCGTGCTGCATTTGCCTTATGCAAACTGAAAATCACTTGCATTTGTTTGTTGAGTGCAGTTATAGCAAGAGGTTACTGCAGATACTAGGGGACTGGTTGGGAGCAAATATAAGCAGAGATGGGAGTGTAATGCAAATAGCTAGAAGAAGATGGGGTAGGTGCATGAAACAGGTCACTACTGCAACGATCTTGGCTAGTTGGTACTGTATATGGATGCAAAGGAATAGAGCAAGGATGCAGCACATTGTACAAAGGCCAGAATTCACAGCTAAACAAATTCAAGAGTTGATTAGAAGCAAGTTTCTGTGTTGTAAACCCAGTAAGGTGTCTCACACAGATCAGAATTGGATAATTAAAAATGCATTTTTTGTAAGCTGGGTCAACTTTAGAGATGGAATTAAGTGATGTAATATGCTTATTTGATGAATGAAAATTCTTACCTTTCAGAAAAAGAAAAAAAACTAATTAACTAGAAAAAATAAAATTAAAACTGCAAATAATAATAAGAAATATAAGATGCTTAAAAAATTGCAATTTAGCAACTTTTATCTTTTCCTATCCTAATTTTTCAACCACTTAATTATATTTTTCAACAATTGTTTGGAAAAACTTACTTAAAACTTACTTTAATAATATAAATTTCCTTATTTTGAAACTTCTTATTATATTTTTTAACCAATCACATGGTTAAATAGATAGATAGATAGATGGGTTGTATAGATATTGATAAATCAAATACAATTCATTCACTATATATATTCTGCAACTCTCTTATTCAACACTTTGTACATACACATATTCATAGATGAGAGATTATAAAGCACACTATATTTAAATTTATTATTGTTTAAAATTGATAGTTCAATGAGCAAGTATTGATGGAATACTTTGGTCATAAGTAAAGAAATCAGTTGGATCAACCTTTGCCTTGACTTTCAATAGCCTCATGACATTATCCTTGAAATAGTCGACTGCAAACGTTAAGCTTCCATTAACATTGGTTCCAACATCAATGTCTCTATAATTCAAGAATGATTCTCTAGGATTATTAGTCACATATGGAGTAAATGTCGCATGTAAAGCTCGACTCAATTCGATGTTCTTCATTGAAGCTTCTTCACCATCACTTTGCCATCCTGTTATGTATTGCATCTTGAATAGGATTCCCGCTCGATGTGGCATTGCTGTTGCATTTCCGGGTATCTCGCTCATTCTCCCACCGTATGGATTCCATTGCAATATCACATTTTCCACCTCCATCATCTTTTTCCATATCGTCTCAAAACCCGCTCTTGGGATCGGACTTCTAACGTAATCGGATTTGAATTTTAGATAATTATGAGGTTGTGTAGGACTCCTGTCCAATAGCACCTCAATTGGCGTGCTTTGTGGCAGGTTATTCCAAAATAAATGAGTTTTTACCCATGCCAACTCAAGACAATCACTTTTTTTCAAACCCAAAATCGGGAAGTCTTTGTTCATTATGGGTATTAAGGAGTCCGCCCGTCCCAGATACGATCCAATAAACGTCACTCGTACAGTTTTACGTCCTCCTTGTAAAATTTGTACTTGTGGCTCTACTCGAATAAATAGATTATTATCGAGTTTTGTAGCTACTTGTTGCCATTGTAAGACAACATCCGTAGCGCCTTCTTCTAACGTCTTTGGGACTCTGAAAACCGTTATAGTATCGGGAATACGTACTAAATTAATTTTCCATGAAAGAATGACACAAAAACTAGCACCGCCACCTCCTCTGATGGCCCAAAAGAGGTCTTCGCCCATGGTCCGTCGGTCAAGGACTCTACCGTTAGCATCAACGACTCGTGCGTCGATAGCGTGATCAATTGACATGCCAAATCGTCTTAGCATGACACCATAGCCACCCCCGGTAATGTGTCCTCCAGCGCCAACCGTAGGACATACTCCTGCGGGGAAACCATGCATCTTACTAACGTTAGCAATCTTATAATAAAGCTCGCCTAGTGTTGCACCGACTTGGACCCAAGCCGTCTCACTTCGTAAGTCTATATCGACAGCTCGAAGGTTATTCATGTCGAGTAGGATAAATGGAACGTGTGCAACATACGAGAGACCCTCGTAATCATGACCTCCACTTCGTATCCTCATTTGTAGGCCACTGGCCTTAGCACATAATACCGTCGCTTGGACATGGGATACATCTAGGGCAGTAACTATAGCTAGAGGTTTTAAAGTCGAAGATGTGTTGAATCGACTATTTCGTACATACGCGTGTAAAACACGTAAGAACGACGGGTGACTAGCCGTGAAAGTGGCTTTCCCGATTGGGTTTGCCGGATTCGACTTGCTTGGGAGACATTGTAAGAAGTTATCAATCGATAATTTTTGTGGTTCGATCGTAGGAAACGAAACAAGAAACGAAAAGAAAAATGCATAAATTATGTAATATGAAAATGTCATCTTCATATTCATAGTCAAGAATATTATTTAGTTGTGTTTCGGATTAACATAAAATGATCCGTTTTATAGAGATGTTTACCACGTAGTGACATGCATGGTATAGTGACAGCTTAATTGTAAGAATTTTTGTTTCATAAATATTCATATAATTCATCTCATGATAGATCTATCGCAACCTTATCAAATTGTTTTTATTAAAGCAATAATTCAACTTGTTTTTATATCATTCCACTAAAGTGACCTGATCTGAAATCTGAATAGTCGGTACTGAGCTCAATCATTCGAATTGAAGACCCGAAATCTGAATTGAATTGGTCACGTTCAACAAGATTCGAAAGTTTATTATTACAAACCGATTGATATCTTCAAATAACTTCAAAACAACCCACTTGTGACCAGGATTCGAAATAACTTAACCTAATTTGAATGACTCATTTTAAGGCCTGAACGTAGACCTCTCTTATGAATTGTAGTACTATTATATTTTTATAGATAGCTTAAACAAAAAATTTCTGATTAAACTAGAATAATCCTTGCCCTTATTATTTGACCTAAATGTTCATGGACGGAAGTTGGAATTCAACATCGGGATGAGAAGAAGCAACGGGCAAAAGGAGGATAAAAATTAAACGCATGCACGCTAATATTATTAATTGTATATTATATTGGACACGATATACAAGTTAGAAAAATTTAGGAATTTTAATTGATATTCATTGACCAATTCATGATTTTATACTGTTTGTATGTTGACATGACAACTAGCCATAAGAGATACGCTACCTGGACTACGACTTAACTTTCTTCGAATGCTCATCTAGTCATCTTCTTCCATTAGTTATACAATCCTTGTGTTGTACATGTAGTTAGAACTTTGACCTATCAAAACTTGATCCGACCCGAAAATCGACTATAATTCAATCCGTAAATAACTCGGTTTTTTCAATCCGAACCCGAAAGATGCTCGAACCCGTTTTGACCCGTAAATGACGGATTAAAACCCGACCCGCAGAGGGTTGACCGTTAGGTCAAGAGTTAAGAGAATATATCATTTTTAAAAGGGTTTTTGTCAGAAACTACCTTACAGTTATTACCATTTGTGAACAACTGTTTTACTTTATTGTTTTTGGTTTTCAACTACCTTACGTTTTACTCCATCTGAGTTTCTATGATTGTTCCTTTTGGTTTTTGCACCAAAAATACGGAATACATTATTAAATTGAAATCAAGTACAATTGATAAAGTAGACAGGAGAGAGAAAGGGTAATTAATTAAAGATAATCACCCTTCATTAACCATTAACTTTCCCTCCAAAAAAGTAAACCAAACTTAATTCAAATGTTACATAATTTTACTGCAAATGAGAATAAATTCCGACTTCAGTTTCAGAAATACTCGCTTACATAATTTTAACCGTCTTCCTTAAAAAAAATACGCTTACATAATTTTACAAACAGTATCACTGTTACATAAACCGATAAATTGAAAATCGAACAAACTTCAGACCTGCATTTGGGTTTTCCGTCAATTTCTCCTTGAGATGTGCCTAACAGGTTATTGAAGAGGACACACAAGTAGAGCTTCATGTTTAAATTAGACACCAAATTTTCATTTTTGCGCCAAAACGAAAATTCATTCTAATTTCATTATTGCGCCCAAACAGTCAGCCAAATTTGTGCAAAGTTCAAATTGCTAGGATTTTTCATCAGCTATATTTAAGGGTTTTTACACTATGCACTTCATTAAATTGCAGACAAACAAAATTACCACCATTTATTGACAAAGTGTCAAATAAATCAAACAATCTACCAATCAACTTATCACCATTTATTTACATACTGCCAATATTCCAACAAAACAACATATTTCAATCAAAAGATGGTGAAACAAAACCTAACAAACTTGGAGAGGGCAGGGCAAACATTGTGGAAATTATTCAATTAAAATGCAAAAATGGGAAACCTCCAAAGGGTGTTATGTCAGAAATTGCTGAGCAATTTCAAGTCACAAGGAAAACAATAACTCTCATATGGAGCAAGGCAAAACAACAATTGGACTTGGGTGAAGTAATTAATGTAAACAGCAAGATCAAGGGCAAATTAGGATGTAGGAGTGCTTAGTTTGATGCTGAAAAGTTCAAGAACTTGGATTACAAACACAAAACAACTCAACGTAGGGTTGCTACTGCAATGAAGGTCAGCCAAACAACGGTGTCAAGGTGGGTTCGAACAAAAATACTCAGGAGCCATACAAATGCCCTCAAACCAGGTTTGACAGACAAAAATAAGTTGTGTAGGTTAATTTTCTGCTTATCACAGTTATTTTATGACGAATCAAGTAAGAAAATCATGTTTAAGGATCAAGGCAATATTGTTCACATGGATGAAAAATGGTTTTACATTACTAAAGATGGCCAAAGATATTACGTAACTCAAACAGAACCTGAACCATATATGAGTGTTCAGTCAAAAACTTTCATTGGAAAAATTATGTTCATGTGTGCTGTTGCTAGACCACAATATAATGCAAACAACGAATTTTTTTTAATGGGAAGATAGGCATATGGCCATTCGTAAATTTGGTTCCAACACAGAGAAATTCTAAGAACAGGGTTGCAGGAAATCAAAGTGCTGATAAACACAGTGCTGATAAAGAACATGCTGATAAACACAGTGTTGATAAACACAGTGCTGCCAGAAATCAAAGCAAAGTGGCCAGAAAATGGAGGCAAAACTATTTACATCCAGCAAGACAATGCACGTCCCCATATCAACAACGAAGATACAGAATTCAGAGAAGCAGCAACAAGAGATGGGTGGAATATACAGTTAGTGCAACAACCCCCAAATTCACCAGACATGAATGTATTGGATTTGGGATTCTTTAGGGCTATTCAGTCACTACAAACCCTAACCAATTCATACAAGTTAGAGGAATTAGTGGAGGCAGTGACTATTGCTTTTGACAGTTTAGAAGTGCATAAGCTTAATTATGTCTTTATAACTATGCAGGCTTGTATGCTTGAAGTGCTAAAAGTAAAAGGTCACAACAATTACAAGATTCCACACATGCATAAGAGCAGATTAGCAAGAATTGGACAACTACCACAGTATTTGGAGGCAGAAGAGTTATTGGTAAAGAACAGCATTATGTATCTTAACAATCTTGACATGTGTGCTTAGAGTAGTTTAGACATCGTTGTTGGTTGGTTTATATACTCATTTTGCGTACTAAGAAAGGTAGTACAAATACCAACCACATTTTGAAGACCAACATAATATAAATAGCAGCAGAATACAACATGTTGGAATTGCAGACTCGTAAGCAGAAGGCAAAAGAGCACCAGACAACATCATTTTGGAACACTTCAGAAAAGCAGATTGAAGACAGCAACATACTACAACATTTTGGAACAATTCAGAAAACCAGAATGAAGACAGCAACATACATGTTGAACAACATTTTGAAAAAAGAATGTCAGCAGAATGAATACAGCACCATAGACATGTTCAGCAGCATTTTGAAAAACGAATGAGAAGCAGATTGAAGACAGCATCATACTACACGTTTCAGCACAAATGTTTTGTTATTTAAAGTGGAGTATGTATGAACTTTGCACTTATTTTAATTCTGATGTTGGTTCAATAAATTAATCGCTCAACTTGGCATACAACTACGTTAACCCTAGCCAGACCACAACTGTATAAGGACGACTCGTGCATGCATTGCCGCATCATATTCATTGAACCCAGTCGCATAATGCATGCACAAGCCATTCTTGCCCTCACAATTGGTCATTGGGCAAGTACCCAATTAGGAAAATGCATTTCATCATCAGTAAGTTAATTAAAAAAGGACGAAAATAAAAACCTCTACAGATCTTCTAAAAGCATCTTAAATGCAGGAAAAAACTGCGAACTTTCCACAATGAACCACATCCTGTGTTCAGGCTTTTTCTCCATTTCCTTCACCCTCTTTCTTCTCTCCTCGGCAGCCGCAACTCTCCTCTTGGCCTCACGATCAAGTTCCTCCATCCTCTTATCAAACAACACGAATTCTGGACAAGTTTCAGGAACACAAGTGTCAGGCACAAAACTTTCAGGAACAACAGATTCGGAAACAAAAGAATCAGAAACACAAAACTCCATCATTGACCCATCTTCGCAAATATCTTCAACACTATACTCGGGATCATTAGTTTCAATCAAAGATTCGTCAATATCTACAACAGAAACTTCAGCAACATCATCAACATAGAGCATGTTGAACAAACATGGTGGATCTTCAATATTCAGATCTGAATATTGAAGGCTATCTTCAAAATCGTAACTAAAAAAGCAAGACATTAGAACGAGTATTTGATTGAAGATGGTTAATAAACGAAGATGATTTTGCTCTCAGATAAATAATCAATGGTGATTTTCGAAGGTGAATGATTGAAAACAAGAGTAAAGCGTGGCTACGGGAATGAGAAAAGAGGAATGAAGGTGTGGAAATTAAAGGAGGAAAATAAGGAGACGGATTTATAGAGGTTTTCTGGGAAAATTAATTTTCCATAGGGAAGTGAAGAATGGGGAAGATGAAGATCTTAGGGAAGTTGAAGAGGAAGCTGCGGGTGAAGGGTAGGGTTTTATGAGGAATGATCTAAAGAGTGTGAGATTAGGGTATTAGGCGGGAGTGATTTGGGCTGGGTTGGGGTTATTAGAATTAAGTTGTTGGGTTGGGTAGATTAATTAGGTTGTTTAAGAGGGTAAGTGTGTTAATTTAGTGGGCCAGCACAATGGCAGTTACGTAAATAACGTAATGGCATGAGGACCACTTGGTCATTTCACACAATAAAAACATACCAAAAAAGGAAAGAGAACAATCATGTAACTCGTATGAAAGAGGAAATAGGAACGATCATAGAAACTCGGAGGGAGTATTTTTTTTTTGTTAAGACCTACCAAAAATCAGACTTGCTCCACCTTAGTCGAATTTCCGATGATGATTTGGCTTTCTCACGTGTGAGGCTCCAAATTTCCCTTTAAATGAAAATAATCTTTCAGTCAATTTTTCACTCTCATTTTATTCCTCACTCCTTCCATCAATTCTTCAAGTTTCTTCCCATCAAGCTCTCTTGGAATCTCTTCAAGCATTTTGACTATTTGACATTTGTGAGAGTTCACTTTTCAAACTTATATTTTTATTCAACAGATTATAGTCCTTTGCCAATCAGTTATGTCTCCATCAACCCACATAAAAAATCCCGCAACCATACATATTGGAATCGGGCTTTTAGAATTTGCAAGTAACATATTGAAATGTCCAAGAATTGATGGAAGAATTAAGGAATAAAATGAGAGTGAAAAATTGATGAAAGAGTTCAGGTCTTCACCTAAAATTCGACTAAAGTGGCCTAAGTCGTATTTTTTGTAGGTGTTAACAAAAAGATAAAATATAAGGTAGTTGAAAACCAAAAAAATAAAGTAAGGTAGTTGTGCACAAATGGGCATAAATATAAGGTAGATTTTGACAAATAAAACCTTTTTAAAATATATAATGTCTTATAGGTATTGATGACTTATAAATTTTTGAGAAGAAATATGTATATATGCGGTATATCACATCATCACCTCAAACAACATGCCACGTCCATCGCCTCAAAATGTGTGTTACACTGTCACTTTCACCGTAGTACGTCAAATTGTATTTCACGTTAGCACCACCAACTCATCACCTCATACCACATGCCATGTCATCACATCAAAGTGTGTGTCACGTTATCACTTTTAGTGTAGTACGCCAAATTACATTCCACGTTAGCATTGTCACCTCATTATTTCGATGAACTACATGCCACGTCATCACATCGAAATGTGCGCCACACTGTCACTTACACCTCATGCTACATCATCCTTGTCACGCCATCACCTAGGACCACATGTCACATCATCACCTCGAAGTGTGTGTCATACCATCACTTTCACTGTATTACGTTGAACTGAACCGCACTTCGCGTCAAAACTTCCACCTCATCACCTCAGATCACATGTCACGTTATCATTGTTATCTTATTTGATTTTATTATCGTACTTAGCGAGTTAGTGTGGGTGATTGCGAAAATGGTGACAATTAAGTTGACTAAGATGTGCAAGAGGAAACAAAACGTATAAAGGGTAGGAATTACGATAAATGCGAGGAAAAGATGGTGATTAACCCGTATTTTTACCCGAACCCGATCCTGAACCCGTATAGACTTGACCCATATTTTACCCGACCCGAAATACACTCAATCCGTATTTTACCCGAACTCGTATCTACCGACTCGTAACCCGCCCGTTCGACCCGCCTGACAGGTCTACATGTAAACTGGTTTAAGGCGATAATACCCGATTTAATGATAAAATAATTCAAATAATATTATTACTTGATGATAATAAGACAATTTCTTGGTATTTACCTAGGCAAAAAAATACTTCTTCGATTCAACTTCACTCTACTATATTCTATTTAATACATTATTCAAAGGTGAGCATTCGCTTTCAATTTTCTCCCAATATGCGAGTGAAAATATATTCATGTCAGATATTGTTTGATTCGTCTTTACAAGTATATTAAAAATATCTAACTTTTATAATTTTTGCAAATACGTAGTTAACGAGATTTAACACGCGTTAGCAGACGTGAAAAAGTAAAGACTAGAGTAGAGTTGAATGAAGGAAATACCTTTTTTTTTATTTTAATTCGCTTTATAACTAAAAAAATATTGTTATTTTAAACAGAAAATTGTACAAAAATATACATTCGGTAAATGGATCCATATTCTGATCCCTTTGTGGCGTTTCTACATACCGATCGCTCAAACAAATGAACTCAACTTCTTCCATTACTTGTGGAACTATGAATTTTTGTTAGAGGTAGGGGTGTGCAAAATCCGGTCCGGACCGGACCGGAACCGAAATTAAAAAACCCGGTCCGGTCTTCAGTCCACCATTCTGTAAGATTCCGCGTTTCGGTCCAGGACCGGTTTTTTCCGGTCCGGACCGATTTGGACCGGATTTTATGTTTTTCTAATTTTTTTCCTAGAAATTATATTAAAATTCGGTCCAAATCGGTCTAACCGGTCCAACTGGTCCATAATATTCAAATTTCGGTCCATAATTTTACCAATTAATAATTTTGTCGGTCTATAATAATTAAATTTCGTTCCAACCGGTCCGGTCCGGTCTTGGACCGAAATTTTACCGGTTTGGTTCCGGTCCAGAATTTTTATATTCCGGTCCGGTCCCGGTCCATCATTTTTTCCTGTTCCGGTCCAAACCGGTTCCGGTCCGATCTGGTGTTGGACCAGTGCACAACCCTAGTTAGAGGGGTAAATCGATCGCGAAGGGTAGAATTAATAATCCAACTGAACTGTGAATAAATATTTGAAATAATCATTATATATATAAAAGAATCTTGTATGTCCGATGATGTGGCGCAATAAGATTTCAGAAAACTACTCTACAAGGCAGACCTTTACTCTAAAAAAAAATCAGTTTTTCTTAGCCAATCACAACTAATATTTTTGCCATGTCATCCTTGTAATCCTATTGTCTTTTCAACCCAATAACCAAGTCAGTACCTGGCTGCACTCTTCACCATACAGATTACAATTACCCTTCCAGAGAAACCGAGACATCACAATACCCAACTGACCAATACTTTACCCTATTAAATAACTGAGACAATTACTCATTGCAGTACAATTTTTCAGAGAAATTGAGACACCACAATACCCGCTAGACCAATACATACTCTACCCTATTAAATAACCGAGACAATTATTTATTATAGTACCCAACTAAAAAGACTATTTTAAAAACCGAGACAATTAATAGACTGCATTACAAAAAACGAGACAATTAATTGGACAAGAAATTACACATTGCAAAAAAAACAACCAATTTAAATTGGCTTTTTCTCTACCCTATTAAAGAAACGACCCTGGGAATTAAAATTCCTTCCAAAAACAGTCAATTTTTTGTATTCTCCATAATTTTTTTGAAAATCAGAGTTGTCTTCTACCTCTTTTTTTCCTCTTAAATCCCCTTCATTTCCTCTTCATTCTTCTTCCATCTTTCGACCTGTAAAAAATTCTAAAAGTATGTCATTCTACCTTTTTTTCTTCTCAACTCTTGCCTAATAAATCATGTAAAACCCGTTCTAATATCAACAAGTTTTTCATTCAAAATTTTCCAAACTCTAAAACTTAAACTTGAAACCTGAAAATCTCAATATTGTTTTAGCAGAGGTATGTCCATTAATTTTATTTTTCTATATTGTTTAATTAGTAAAACTTTTTATATTCTTCATCTTTATATATTTTTAATAGAAGTTTTTATATCCTTCCTCTTTATTTGATGGTTGTTTCAATGCATAAAATCATATTGTATATGATCTTCAATGTATAATATTTTTAAATTTTTTATTAAGAATTCTTTTCATGTCTTTTCGGACCGCCAAAAAACTGTTTTTGTTTACAGAAGTCATGAGAATGAAGATAGCCTCTCGGGGATTGATTGTAGTATGAAAAATCAGAGGTTAAAACTCCTTTTAACATAACTAAGTTCCTTCATCAATTTACCAAGGATATCACACGATGCTATGTAGCGTACCATACTCTTTAAACAGCAAACGTGTATTACTCTATTACACACGACACTAATTCCTATATCTATATATCTATATATTGACTTACTGGGTGAGGACCAAACAAATAACGAAGGGCCTTTAAGAACCAATTGGATACCATGATTGACATAAATATTAAACTTACACAAAAGTTATTCAAGGTTTTAGTTTGTTTCATATTTTTGTTCGATTGTTTTCCCCAAAACTGTCATATTCACTGTCAATGCAAAGGTCAAACATATGGAATGATTCTCATTATTTTCATTCATTTCCGGTTCATGCATTTATGATAAACTTAATTGTTCTTTTATTCAACTTAGACAATGTGTAATTTTGTTCATCTCTATTTAATACACTTTGCTTAAGTTTATAAGTATGGTATACATGATACAATTAATTAAGTTTTGTTAGTTTAGTCTAGATATAATATAAACAATATTACTCTTTATGTTTATATTACTAGGTTATTTTTGATTGAAATACGTTTTATAATAATAATAATAAAAACAATAATTGAGACTAAGGGAGTAGTTCAATTTAACTTAATAAAGTACACATTTAGTTCATTTTCAGGCTTTCATTGGAAATTAATTGGCCAGAGACTCTAATAAAGAATATTCTATGACTATTTCTTCGGATGTTTCATTTTTTTCTTGCGATCGTTGAACATGTAAAATTTCTTTTTGTTCAAGCCTGGCTTATTACAGTTTTCTCAATAAGCATAGTTTTCCAAGTTATATTTACATTTTGACAGAAAATATATATAGTTTATTAGCGCAATATTTTTATATAAATCAATATTTGAATAAGCGGGAATATATTATAACAACTTGAGTGAATAAACACTCTTTAGTAAAAAAAAGGCTAACCAACAAGCAGGTTCATTAGTAAATTGTAAGATGTAACAAAGAGCAAGTATCCTGTAAAATTTATACCTAGATGAGAAATGAAGGAACCTGAAATGTGTTTCTCATAATTTAGTGAGGGTGTTATAGAATAGAAATCAGATTGATGTTAACTGCCTTTAACACGTTTTTTTAGGTAGTCAAATTGATGGAAGTAGGAGTAGAAGAAGGAACAGTATCAACAGCAAGATTATCAATGATACAATCAATAAAAGGATGTGGTTGGTCAACATTTATCGTGTGAAAAACAGAATATTTCCGCATTCACAAGGGTTGTGATATATTTCAGCGTTCACAAGGGTCAGCATTTACATAAATCTTCTGTAAAATATTTTTACATAAAATTGTAGAATTGTATAAAATGGTAACAGTAGGACCTTCTGTTGATCAGGGTGAGGTTATGGGGAAGCTTAATCAACTCACTGACACTATTGGACAGCTGGTCAAAGATGTTGCTTACCTCAAAGACGCCATGGCTAAGCTCAAAACCATGAATGAAGATCTTCTTGAGCGCTTTGCTCCTTAAATCAGCCCTTCCTAATAACCATCCCCCTCCCGTGGCTTAAACATTGGTTAAAAGACAATCTCTTTTGTTGTGCTTGTTGTGTTTTGCCGGTATTACCTTTGTGTTCTTGAACAATATTTTGTCGTACTTTTACAACAGGTGCTTTGGTTTCCCTTGATGATGTCAAGAGGGGGAAATTGTAGTTTTTCGAATTATGCTTATTTGTGATTTCGTGACTCTTAGGCCAACATTCACCAGGGCTATATTTTAGCTTGTTGATTGGACTGAACTACCTAGACCATGCATATTGACCATTACACCTCTTGATCATGTTATTTGAATACTGGTTGTATGACTATCAAACCAACCGACCATGGGCTTAGGGGGAATAATATCACACATGTTTTTGGCTTGTCATCATCAAAGGGGGAGTTTGTTGGAACACTTAGATTGATGATGACAAGTCTTTGTATTACTTAATTGTTTGCTCTTAGTATTGTGCCTAGTGATTGAAGCAAAACAAGTGGATTAACAACCAAAGCAAATCAAACCGACATCCATGGTGTTTCAAACGTAATCAAAGGACGACAATATAAGTCAATAACAGTCACTCTATTAGCCTTAATCAAAGTTGTAAGAGTAAGTGTAACATTCACATTAGAATCAAGTTTCAGCTTAACCATGCAACAGTTCACTGGATTGTTGCATCTGATATTGTATGAGTATTTTATCAATAAAATTATTTCGAAAATTTTGCAAAGTGGTCTTCCTTGTATTTCTGTATCTCTTCAAATCAGGAATATAAAAAGAATCCCCCTCAAAGCTTTCACAAAAAGGATTAAAACTCATTTTAGCCGAGGAGTGTTTTTTACAAAGAATTGTAATCTTGTAATTTTTTAATTTTATAAAAAATTCTGAGTTCCCACATGAAGATTTGAAAGATATATCTTATTCTTAAATCAGATTTCCTTTGCATTGAGCCTATAAAAACTAAACACAACTTTTGCATTTTCAAATATAATAATCAATACCCAATGGACAAAAGGAAAAAGTAGTGTAATAACCATGTTTTGGGTAAACCTATTACATGGTTTGAGCACTATAAAAAGAACCCTTGTTGCTCATTAAATTCTAAGACTTTCAAACATTTATTGAGAGAATTCTGCAAAAAACTCTTAAGCATTCAAGTTCATCTTTTAAGTTTTTGCAAAATCGTTTAAGTTTAAAGTCTTCAACGTGTTTTAAAAGGGTCTTAAAATCTCCATGTATCAGTATGTTGCACTGTGATATAATGAGTTTGTTCCATAATTCTCGTGTTTAAATCTTAATTGTAATCGTCTCCATGTTCTTAAGTGAACCCTTGAGATTCTGATTCTGTAAACCAAAGAGATAGATACTTATGAACTCTTGAAGTGGAGTAGCTTTGAGTTTGAGCAATTTCTTAAGGTAGAGTTACTTTAAGTTATAGTGTAATCGAAGTATATTGGCGAGTTGTTTTCATTGTAAAAGTTTAGTTGTTTGAGTAAATTCCTAAACAAGCAATAAAATAACGGTTGGACGTAGGTCTCGGAGTAGAGACTGAACCAATTTTTAAAACTTTGGTTGTTTACTTATCTACTTTCATACTCTTCATTATCACTCGTTTTTCTCTAAGTTTATAAGCGTCTATGTCACAGTCCATCATACTGTTACACAGAATACTTACCCTATCTTGTGAACTTACTTCTCCTTAAGTCTCTCAAGTATTTCCTTCATTAAAATTTTAAAAAGAGACACCTCATTCATCCCCTCCCCCTCTTAGGTGTTTATCGTTCATAACTCTTCAGATATGGACGGATGAAAAATAATAAATGGATGAGGGTGAGATATAGATGACCTTAAATTAATTGGATATGATATGGATATGGCACCACTCCATCCATATCCCACCCATTGCCATCCCTACTTTGGATGTTCAGTTACAAGTCGAGCCTAAGAGTAAAATTATCTCTAAAATTCTTCGAAATCTTGAGACTGCCAAATCTGAAACATTTTTTTACTAACTTTTATAATTTTTTTGTTGTTCACACTCACCTCAAACCTAACTTAGACTTTATATATTATCCGTCAGACTCACTTCGGATTTTAATTTTTTTACCTCATTTTCTTTTTTACAAAAAGAACTCATAACATCCATTCATTGGATACTTTCCATTAAAAATGGGGTAAAGACTCACCCAAAGTCTTGACCTTAACTTAAAATTTTGTTACATTATTGTAGTTTTGAGTGAGTCTAATGTCAAGACTTATCAAAATCTTATCTCAAAACTATCAATAATTTTACCCAAATACATATATAACTGAGGGCTAATTGGGAGCAAATCCGGTCCCGGGCAAATTTCATATCATTATATCATTATATATATAAAAGAATCTTGTAAAACTGTCAATGTGGCACAATGTGGTGCAAGAATGAGGGTATTCAAGCTGTCTCATTTAACCTCAAAAATTATGCTTTGTTTTACCCAAACATGCAAAACCATGTTGGTCATCTTTCCACATCAGCAAACTAAAACAAAAAAAACTGAAATTAATTATAGAAACACCTAATTAACCGTGTTAATTAATATAATAGTGTTAATTAATATGGATACCAATTCTCAAAACCTAATAAAAAACTGTCTCATTTTCTCGAAAAATAATTATAGAACCACCTAATTAATGTTCTCGAAAATCATCCAAAAATATTTACCAAAAATAAAAATTGTGCTTTCAAAATATACCATTTTCCAAAATAAATCTCAAACAATTTTACAATATCAGATTATCATCCCAATCTTTTTTTTAGAGCTCATCCAGCAAAGCGGCTACACGAACCGATGTGGTACATGTGTGGTTTAAAACATATTTTAGTAAACCGGACATACCCTACTTGGAACTGGGTATTCGTTTTTTCAGCTACCTCAGCGGAACCATAAAATAGTTTACCGACCTGTGTTTCTAGACCCGATTTCTGAAATTGGTTCTTTTTTCTAATTTTAAATTTGACTACGCTTGCTTTGTATTATGGGCTAAGATTATCTAATATCTCAAGTAGGAAAAAACTCAGAGAAATTTTTAATTTTGAAAATGGATAAGAGATTGAATGTTGAAACATAAGAAAACCAAATGGGGTGAGAACAAATTACAGATGCACAAATTATTTGAATTAACAAAAGTTTGGAAACTCATTAAAAAATAAAGCGAGTCTAAGAAATTATTACAGATTGAATTTTCGAGAAGGAAAAAAAGATTAAGAGGTAAAGAGTAGTTGGTTGTGATAACTGAACAACTAAAGAGCAATTGTGAATTTGTGAGAGTACAAAAAGAAGAAGAGAAATTGGAAGCGGCGTATGGAAAGTGGTAAATGGGCAAGTTTAATGGAATGATTAGGGTAAAATAAGACAACCATAATCAGGGCCACAACGGCTGCGGGACAAATTTATCATTCTGTTCAAAACTCGGATATCCCAACACTATCATCCAATATCCAACAATATCAATACGAGTTTTTTCAATAATCACAAATTCTCATTTGTGACGTGCATATCCGTCGCAACTTTGTGACGGGCCAAATGCAACTCACATGAGGAGATAAGACCAAAACAAATTGTCTATAGAAAAACATTTTATTTTGTCTCATATATCCATGTGGATGGTATTTGACTCCTCACAAGCTTCTGACGAATATACCCATCACAGGGGAGCTTCGGTGATTATTAATAGTGATGACCTATAGAATTTAGCTTAAATTAGATACTAACATTAAATCATTTTTTTCCTTTTTACACTCTATATATTTACATTTCAAAATCTTTACAATATGAAATTAATTCATTATTGACGTCATAAATTTTATTATAATCAATAATGCGAGTAATAACGATAATAATAATATCAACAAGAGTAGCGAAAATAACAATAACAACATGAGTAGTGATGTTAGTATTATTTGTAGCATGGCAGTAAAAATAATAGTACAAAGTAATAACAAAATTAGTAGTGAAAATAACAGTTATACAACGACTATAAAGAAACTAACAATATAAATTGAATGAGTAGTAAGATACCAATAGTACGCAACAACGAAAGACAAGTGAATACGTCTCATAATTAAATTGATAAATTTTATGTTAATCATAATTAAAACATGTATCGTCAATTTTAAATTAATGAATTATACAGTTCAATTCAATTAAATTTTTGTATCAAGGAAGGTGGAGACACCAAAACTATATATATGCGTATAATGATCAAACTCACCATGCTACACTTATTTCGCAAATTTAGTAAATAAATTTAATTTCTAAAAATTAGTAACAACCCCGTGAATTTCACGGGTGTTACACTAATTAGAAGCTAAAGTTATAGATTTGAGTTGGAGTTAGTTTATGGTCGGTGTTTTTCTAGGGTGAGAGTTGAATTGCTGGAAGATGGTAGATAAGGTGGCCGAGTTGTTTAAAAGTCGTTTGCTGAATGCAACTGTTTGAGTTTAGGTGAAATATTAGTGAAAATTACTATTAACCACCTCCTATTTAACGTATTTTACAGATTACCACCATGTATTTTCTTTATTACAAAATACCACCTACATTAAAGCGTATATATCCCAAGTCACACCGTATTTCACTCCCGAACATATTTTCACTTATTCACCGACTCGATTACTAACTAAACTAACAAATACCTTAATTACCCTCCAACTTATACCCAAAATAATTAAACCAAAATCACTCAATACTTGTAAACTCAACTCCTACCTAAAAATCAAAACACAGCCTTATGTTTTCTTTGTAGTGACGGCTGTATATGTTGCTGCACGAAGCACAAATCATCATCAACGCCATCAACAAGCTAAGCAATATTAGATATGTCTTCTTCAACTTTGATGCTTCATTGTTTAAAGGTTTGATTTTCTTAATTTTGGATCAATAAAAAGTGAATTTAAACCCTAATTTTAGTTAAATTAGGATAGATATATCAGATTAGTGAATATATCAAATTAGTGAATTTCCATATCAAATTCTTTGTTATTTAGTCCTTTGATCACTGATTGCAGGTTGCGAGTCTTGCGAATAATACTGTTATGTGTCAAATATCGTTTTCACTTTTTTCTATCAATCAGGATTGTTTGTTTAAAAATCCTAGTTTTAATTAAAGTTTCAATTTATGCTTTGAATTGGTAGATTTTTTTATTATTTACGAGCTAAATTAATTTCGTGTCCTAAATTCATGTGTAGGATGTCAAATTCAGAAAATGTTAATGAGAGGTATTATCATCATAGGGACCAACCTGATGAAGACCACCACTCTGTTTCAATTAGGAGATCCCCAAGAACTCGAAGTATCCCTACTGTATTAGGTGTATCCCATTTAAAAAGGGCTCAAAAATAGACACCTATAGGAAAATTATCAACATTATTTGAGAATGAGACTAGTTTGAATAAAGTTTCTAGTAGAAGAGCTCTTGAGGGGGAAGAAGTTCTTGACTTTGGAGATGAGTTCGGAGATGAATTTGAGGATAATTCTGGTAATTGGAGTGAAGATAATGCATTTAGTGATGTGGAGTATGGAGATAATGAAGTAGGGGGAGATGTTGTAGAAGATGAAGATTTGTTTTCTGACTATGTAGATGAGGCTCTACTAAAGGCAGTTAACAATGGTTTGAATCAATTATGTTGAAAATTTAAGACTAGTCTAGAAAGGGCAGCAATTCCAAATCAAGGTACTTCATATTTGTTTAATATTGATGATTTGGAGGTTAATGTTACTAGTGAGGCTGAGTTGGACTCAGATGATGACAATAGAAGTTTGGTAGCTTCTGATGACGAGTCAAGCCCTAATAATCTGATATTTGATCCAAATATTGATTTTGGAAAACCTATTGTCTTGAAAAAAAATTTGAAGTTTCCCTCAGTGCAAGACTTTAGGAAAGCTGTTAGACAACATGCCATTGAGAATGGTTATGAGCCATATTTCCTTCACAATGAAAGTGTGAGAGTTACTGTCCAATGTAGATATAGGTATGACTGTCAATGGAACTCGAAGAGGGCAAGAATGCCTAAATGCACTCGTGGTGCCATTACGAAGTGTGAGTACAAAGTATATGCCACAAAGTGTAAAGACGATGAAGACTTGACATTTGAAATAAAAAGTCTACACTTAGAGCATGTATGTGCTTATACAACCACGAATAGGATGGTTAGCTCTGAGTTTATTGCTGAAAAATATTTGGAAGTATGGAGGTCAGATCCACAGTGGAGCTTGAAAGGCACACGGTCTAGAATTAAGTTGGACTTAGGTGTTGATGTAAACTACCATAAATGTTGGTTGACAAGAGCTCGAGCAAACTTGATCATAAATGGGAATTCTGATGAGCAATACTATAGGGTGTGGGATTATGTTACTGAAATTATGAAACATAATCCAGGCTCTTCTGCATTTGTAATGGTGTGTAATATTGAAAGACCACATCCTATATTTCAGAGAATGTATATTTGTTTCTCTGCTTGTAAAGAAGGCTTTCTGAAAGGGTGTAGGCCTCTTATTGGGGTGGATGGTTGTCACCTCAAAGGGATGTATCCTGGGATGTGCTTGGCAGCTGTAGCTACGGATGGTAATAACAACATTTTTCCATTAGCTTGGGGTGTTGTTGAGGTAGAGAATAGAGAAACATGGAAGTGGTTCCTTGAATTACTTGTAAGGGACTTAGATCAAAAGGAAGGAGATGGCTTGACTTTTATGTCTGACAGACAAAAGGTACTAAACTTCCTTTCTTCTTCCTTATTTTCTTAAAAATTATGTTGTTGACGTTTGCTAAATACGTAGGGTCTACTTGAATCAATGAAGCTTGTGGTGCCTAAAGCTGACATTAGATTCTGCGTAAGACATATTTGGGCGAACTTCAAACTTCAATTCCCTAGGCAGGCATATAAAGACAAATTTTGGAGGGCTGCCTGGGCCACAACACAGGTTTGTAGCCATCCTTTAAGACCGACTTTTTTTTATTATGTCAAATAAATGACCCACCTGCTCATAGCTCAACTTGGACGTGACAGGTTGAGTTTAAGGCTGAGCTTGAGGAGATCAAATGCTTGTCAGAGGCTGCTTTCAGTTATATAAATGGGATTCCTCCTAAGCATTGGAGTAGACATGCATTCTCAACAAAGTGCAACTCAAGCATGATTACTAACAATTTATGTGAGAGTTTTAATGCTGCCCTAAAAGATGCTAGGGATAAATCGATTCTCACCCATATGGAATGGATGAGAAGGTATGTGATGAAGAGAAACTTTGAAAAAAGAGAAGGCGTTGATAAATATGTGAAGAAGTTCATGCCATACATTGACAAGTGCTTTAAGAGACTTATCAGTGAAGTAAGGTATTGCAAAGTTAGTGCTTCTACGTCTATACATTTTGAGGTGGACTATAAAGGTGCGAGAAATGTTGTGAACCTGACAGAGAAAACATGTGATTGTTTTCATTGACAATTAAGTGGAATACCTTGCACCCATGCTATGGCATGTATACTTGACCAACGTCATAAGGCTGAAGATTATGTTCATGAAGCATACTCCAAAGAGAGGTACTTGTTGGCTTATACGCCAAATATTAGTCCTATACCTGGAGTACAACAGTGGGGTAGGACTGAGCATGAACAACCACTACCTCCTACATTTAGGAAAATGCCAGGAAGACCTTCAAAAAGAAATCGTAGAAAGGAGCCTGGTGAGGGTAGTCAAGTAAAGAGGAGTAAGAAGTCAAAAAAGTGCTCTAGGTGTGGTATACTTGGGCATAATGTGAAAACTTGTAAAAATCCTGTGGCCGATCCTGCTCCAAGAAAAAAGGGTGGAAGACCTCCAACTGACTCATCTTGGGTAAAAGCGTCAAAGACAAAGGCTGAACAAAGAATGGCTAAGAGGGCACATGATAAAACCATCTTAAGTCAAGTATTTGAGTAGCTGGTAGTATTTTGATCGGGCTAGTATTTTCAGTAGCTGGTAGTATTTTGAGTAACTGGTAGTATTCTGATCGGGCAAGTATTTTGAGTAGCCGGTAATATTTTGATTGGGCTAACATAAGTAGCAGCCTTACTTTTAGAATGTCAATCAGTAGGTGGTAATATTTATGAAAACAAGTATTTGATGCACTTAACATCATCTCTGTGTGTTTTTTGTAATCTGACAATGCTGCAATTTTTTTAAAATGTTGATAGCTGGTAGTGTTTGCAATCTGCAATTTTCAGGTGTTAAGTTCAGGTAAGGAGGGTGAGTTGGTGATGTTAATTACGGCATAATTCTTCTTATTTTGTTGGCATCTTTAATTGTAGTCTTTTAGTCTACTATTCCAACCAGATGTAATTGGATTGTTCAATGGAAAAGCTAGGTCATTGGATTGAATTTGTCATTTGACAAAGTACTGATTCCCTAAGTTTAATACCAAATCGTTAGTTCTATCTAATTTCTTTTAACAGGCAATATGGTCTCTGGGAAAGGTATGCTGACCTTTATCCTGATCAAGATCTGATATACACTATCGGAGTTAGTGACTATCACAGAGACTGGTTTTTCGCTCACGTTACCAGGTGATGCTCATATTACAGTAACTGTATGTTGATGTTCTGGAGTTTTATCCTTTTTTGAATGGAGGATTTGGAAGGGAACTACTCCCTTCTGTACAATATTGACGTTCCGAGTGAATGGCTTACTGTTGGAAACAACACCATATATCTCAAGCAAAGTAGACACATTGGTCCCTTTGAATTGAGAACAGGAATACTTTCAGCTAATAAATGGATACAAACAATGGTGCAATTTTCAGCTAATAAACACTCACATTATTACAATTTGATTTATATTATCCATATGATTATGTTTAATAAGGTGAATTGAGAACAGGAATACTTTCAGGTACTTCGTCTTGTTGCTGCACCAATCGATTCCACCATTGTTTGAATCCATTAATCCGTGTACAATAGTTCTACAATTGATAAGAATGCATCCTTTAACAAATAGATTACACCATTGTTTGATAACATTTCAGTCATCAACATAAACTAGATGAACTAATATCATACACCTACAACTACAAATAAGCTAGGTAGCATACACCATTAACCAATAATTTTGTTCATACATCAACTCAAAAATCTGCATACAATGACACCCTTTTTTGCTTAATAATCGAGAAGCTTTTTTTATTTGAGACGGAGTCACAACAATTGCAACAACAATCCCCAATAATTCAGAAGCTTTATTTATTTGCAGTAGAGCCATAGCAATTTCGTATCCGTCTGATAGTGGCTTGCTCGCCTCAGCGTCTGGGATCTCGATACGGGGCTCAAAGGTACATTTATCCTCGGTTAAGAAAATCTGATTCTGTAACAGGTACATTTCTACCTCATGAAGATGAACCAGCAGCAGGTAAAGCGGGGCCAGGGGAAAGAAAAAATCTGATTCTGTAATCAGCTCTTCATGAACATACTTATTGCTGCGCTCTTCATCTTACTCTCCTTCTAGTCTTCGCCTTTATATCCTTATTGCTACGCTCAAGATATTAATTTCCGTTTGGTCCTCCCCGATAAAAAGCCCCAAATTAACTCAGAAAATAAACCCTAATTTCAACCATCTTACCAAAAAATAAAAACGAATGAAATCAAATTAGTAATTTGGGGTATAAAAACGAATGAAATCAAATAAAAACGAATGAAATCAAAACATAAGTGCCATGAGGGATGAATTAAATGCATGTTTTGACATGATAATAAGGGAGGGAGATGAACGTACGAGGGAGAGAGATGAAGATTGGGGAAGCAGTTGGTTGTATGAGTTGAACGTTTAAACAAGCTTTGGGTATAATTAATTTGGAGGGTTAATTAAGTAATTTACTGATTTAGTTAGTAATCGAGTTGTAAAATAAGTAAAAATAAGTTCGGGAGTGAAATACGGTGTGAATTCGGATATATACACTCTAAGTTAGGTGGTAATTTGTAATAAATGAAATACATGGTGGTAGTTTGTAAAATACGGTAAATTTTTAATTTTGAAAATGGATAAGAGATTGAATGTTGAAACATAAGAAAACCAAATGGGGTGAGAACAAATTACAGATGCACAAATTATTTGAATTAACAAAAGTTTGGAACTTCATTAAAAAATAAAGCGAGTCTAAGAAATTATTACAGATTGAATTTTCGAGAAGGAAAAAAAGATTAAGAGGTAAAGAGTAGTTGGTTGTGATAACTGAACAACTAAAGAGCAATTGTGAATTTGTGAGAGTACAAAAAGAAGAAGAGAAACCGAATCGCGAAAGATCGTCGACGTTTTGCGAAAAATCGTCGACGTAATTCATAATAATTACCAAACCTACCCTTCCTCAACAACAAAACCTCTCTAAATTCAAACACTCACCCAAAGCCCTCACCCACCCACAACCACGCACCACCACCGCACGACCACCACCCGCGGCACCAAGACCACACCCCCACTACCCACGGCCACCGTACGACCACCCACGGCCACCGTAAGCATTTTTTTTGTTTTTTTAATTAATTTGTTAGTCTTAATTATGGTTGTATTAGTTATTGTTGTCATTGTTTATGTTAATTAGATTAGATTTGTTAGTTTTAATGTTATTTGTTAATGGTTTTGTTATTTTTTTCAAATTTGATTCATAATTTGTTGTTGTTCTTGTTGTTGTTGGTATTGTTGTTTTTGTTGTTGTTGTTAGTGTTGTTATTGTTGGTTTTGTTGTTGTAAGATTAGAATGGGCTAGTAATCGAAAACACGTAGGTTTGGACGTAACATGACACGGTGGGTCTGGGTAGGGACGCGGGAGGGGCACGGCTGGGTAGGGTAGGGACATGGGGAAGGGGTGGCTGGGTAGGGTAGGGACGTGGGAATGGGGTGGCCTGGGTGGGTAGGGACGCGGGAATGGAGTGGTGGGTATGGGTAGGGACGTGGGGATGGGGTGGTGGGTATGAGCAGGGACGTGGGAATGGGGTGGTGGGTATGGGTAGGGACGTGGGGATGGGGTGGTGGGTATGGGTAGGGACGTGGGAGTTGGGTGGTGGTTATGGGTAGGGACGTGGGAGTTGGGTGGTGGGTTTAGGGTTTAGGGTTTATGGTTAGGGTTTAGGGTTTAGGGTTTAGGGTTTATGGTTTAGGGTTTTTGTTTACGTTCTGACCGTATGTTTTCAATTTTAATTCTTTTAATTTTTTTGTTTTCAGGAATGGCAAACATGCCGTTGAACGATGAAACTTGGCTTTCACAACGGATTGCAGAAGCTGAGACAGATCTCGCAAGCCCTGCAGCGCTAAACCTGATGGTGAAAGAGTCTCTTGAACATCAACGCGACTACTGGATCAAGAGGCGTGACGCAGTCCGGTTAGTTAACGAAGCTGCTAGTTCGTACCCTCGACGTCCTGACACTCGCCGCCTTGCTGAAGCGAGAAACATGATACGTCTTGAACCCTCGGTCTTATCTCAACAGGCAATGCATGTGTATTGCAAGATTATGGACGTCATTAGAATGTTTGAAGAGAATCACCCCGACGTTAGCGGTTCTCCTGAGATGCGTGGTTGGTGGGAGTTTGAGAAGATTTTTTTAAAGATAACCGGGGTTATCCCTCCGTATTTTTCGTTTTGGGCCAATGAGGTCTGAAGGATTGGATGTACTAGTTAACAATGAAATCGCTTTGTTTGTTTGAACGTTTTTAATTTGATAACTGTTATCTTTGTAATTCGTTTCACAATGAAATCGCTTTGTTTGTTTGAACGTTTTTAATTTGATAACTGTTATCTTTGTAATTTGTTTCACAATGAAATCGCGATTATAATGAACATGAAAATCATTCGAAAAACGGTAACATTTTGAAATTTGAAATCACAACAGTTACATTTAAATATTACAACCTAAAGAATACAAATAAATCTCAACCTAAATAATACAAATATATCACAACCTAAAGAATACAAATAAATCTCAACCCGGGGGAGGCTGTCTTCGGCGCCGAGGAGATCTTGGTGTTGTTCCCATCAATGTATGCCATCGTTCGATGTTCGACGTGTACAAATCGGCATAATGTGCAACTGCATCTTCTCTTACCCACGCCCAACAAAGATCGATCGGTGGCATGGGTGCTTCGCTCAGTGGGCCACTGTAGTGCAATCTCATCCAATGGTCATGGTAGTGTACGATCCACATGACACCGTACGGCCTCGACTCGTGACCCGTGGCCCTCAGCGGTAAGAATGTATAACAATTCCAATTCCTGACTCCTTTGTTGACGTACTGGCCGATACAACAGATAGTCCAGTTAAACAACGTCGCAAAGACAGTCAAATACTCGGAAGACATCCAATGATGTTCAGCGCAACCCCCGCTACCCGTAAACTCGATAGCCCTCAAGGTATGATCCCATCTGCTCAAAAGCGGAGGCGTGCGAGGAGACTCATCAAACAATGTCTTGTACACATCGTTTCCCTGAAGCTCTCTAAGACACCACGCTCTCATGACCAAGTGGTCCTACTCTCGACCCCGGGCGGCATGCGATAACACCCTATAACCACAATGACCATCAGCAACAACATCAGCCCAACCATCAAAGTGTGCCCATAAGACTTGGGGGACTGCATATTTTTTGCCCAAGAACACAAAGGTCCCGTTGTGTAACCGACCTCCAATGGTGCACCAACAGGTCCATCTCCGAAATCAGACACCGTACTGACAGAAGTTGTCGTCGAAGGGCTGGAAAAAAACTTGGCACATCTACGGGCAGCATGCTCAAAAGCGGAGTTGTTCCGAGTAGTGGAACCCCTCGGTCTCCCCTTAGGGTTTTCTCGAACCTCAGGTGGACGAATATCTTCATCTGCCGGGTGGAGACCATCTCGAAGTTTCTTAAT